>CM042900.1:4132309-5503143 GCA_023653625.1 Triadica sebifera
CTCAAGGAAAATGAATATCTCAAAAGAAAATGGTGTAGATGCAACATATTATAAAAGTATTATTTGTACTGTTCAATACCTCATATTTGCTTGATCAGATATTCAACATGTTGTCAATAAAGTTTGTCAATTCTTTAACTCTCCAATAGAACTACATCTCAAAGCATTCAAACGAATTCTTTACTATCTTAAAGGTACGCAAGACTAGCTTACAATTCATTTCTAACAGTCCTCTCTCTTTGTATGCCTTTTTAGATGCCGATTGAGCTGGATGTCCTTTGACTTGACAAAGCACAACTAGTTTTTGTGCCTTCCTAGGTGCAAATTGCATCTCTTGGTGTTCAAAGAAGCAACCGTCGATCTAGTTCAAAAGTAGAATATAGATCAATGACTTCCTCCACATTTGAATTAACTTGGCTCACATTCTTATTATGTGACATTGGCATCCCTTTACTTCATGCTCCATAATTATTCTGCAACAATCTTAGCGCTCTTCATATGTCAATTAGTCCCCTTTTTCATGAGAGAACAAAACATATAGAAGTAAAACTATCATTTTGTTAGAGAAAGGTAGCCATGGGTCATCTCATCACTCGGTTTGTGCCATTTTCACATCAAATAACATATATTCTCACCAAATCTTTACCAAAGATACCTTTTGTTTTCCTTCACAACAAGATGAGACTCCATTTACACTTCGTCTCCACCTTGAAGGGGAATGATAAGGAAGAAAAACTATTTGAAGAAGCAAAATATTCCACAGAAACAAAGAAAACAAATAACAAATATAATTGTAGAAAATCAATAGAATAGTTAAAAGAATCATTCCTACCAACTCGTGCCTATAATCAAGTAGTTAATATAGTATACAACTTGTATCTTGCTATTTCTATTCACTTTTCTCTTTTATATATATATATATATTTGAGAAAACCACAATAAGAAAATAAAGAAAACAAAATAATTAAATTAATAAGAGTTGCTCTCACTTTTTTCATATGCATTTGTTTGTATAATTAGTTGATATTATTAAAATTTAAATTTATAAAACCTGCTCTCTCAATTAATAAATTAAATTTGATAATATGAACTAAGTATCAAAAAAATATTTAAGAAAATATTGAAAAACAGTATTAGCAATATTTATCTTCCATTTATTCTATTTCTACCGCTTGCCCAATTTCCTTCAAATAAATCCACTTCTGTAATTTCTATTAAATTCGATACATACCGCTTGCCCAATTTCCTTCAAATAAATCCACTTCTGTAATTTCCATTAAATTCGATACATACAGCCGCATGTATAGCTGCCCAAAACAAAAAAGGAAAAATCATTTTAGAATAAGGATAAAATGTCTAAAATTACATTAGTAAGCTTGTCATGTCTACTGTAACTGATAGAAACTAGACAGAAATCAAATGGAGTTTTCATTTTATTTTGACATTTGATAATTTGAACTTTTCTTTTAAACCATTTTAACTTTTTTTTCTTTAGCTATTAATTTGAACTTAAATAATTAGATATTTTGGGGAGGGATACTCTCAAAAATTCATTTACTTTTACACAAATTAAAAATATTACTAATATATTTAGAATTATAATTTTTAATATAATTTTATAATAATTAGAAATAACTGACTTTTTTTTTTAAAAAGTGAAGCAGTGGAACTTTTTTTTTTAAGACATATTAAAGAGAAAAGTGATTATTTTGGATGGAAATAGAAAAGAAAAATTAATTAAATAAATAATTTTCTAAAAAAATTGAAAAATAAATAAATAAGAAAATAAGACTCAAACAAAAAAACTTTATTATGAGAAGCAGAATTTACAGCCATAAACGGCCTCACAACAAGGTGTGACTGTGAGGGGCAAAGAACCAAAAAAAAAAAAGAAATTTATTTTCATACATAACAAACAAAGAAAATAAATAAATCAGAAGTAAATGAAAGCATCAGATAGTTCAGCATTCATGAGGAATGCCTTGAGGGAAGCGCTTAAAATCGGTGCAATAATTATAAATCATGAAATATTTCTGAACCCATCTGAGCCTTCTTCTGGCAGGAGCATCGAGTTCATTAGTTTGGAGAGCAGAATCAGACAAGGAATTTGCAGGAAATGCAATGGCATTGAAGTTTCGATAGTAAGCAGTGAAGGGGGCTTTGGTCCAGTCAGTTTTGACCAATCCACCTCTGGTGGCCCAGTCGTCGGCATTCCAAAGGCTAGAGTAGATTTTCATGGGCTGATTCTTGGGGAAGGGGACTCCCATGGACTCTGCATTCTTGAACACTCTGATGGGGACGTTGTCCACCAAGAAGATGATGTGTTGAGGCTTCCAAATTATGGAGTATGTGTGGAAGTTTCGGGTTGGGTCGAACCACAGATAGAATTGCTGCTCTCGGTTGCCTTGGCCTTGTGTGAATACGTTTGTGTGTAGAATGTATGGCTCCCCGCTTACGTTCCCCAAGAACTCGAAGTCTATCTCGTCGTGTGTTGCCCCTTGCGAAGACAACTGCATATACCCAAATCAATTTTGTTATTTTAAATTAATCATTTCATTAAATTAAAATGATTTTGTTTATATTTTTTTGTTTTTCATGCTAATATATTATCGCCCATCATATCATATCATTATGTGCAATTTATCAAAAAATAAAATAAAATATTTTGATTTGATTCGGTCTATTTAACATTGAATATCATATATAAAATTTGGCTGGTCCTATTTTTTTGAAAATTTTTATGAACTGAAAAAAAAATTACAAATTGAATAGAATAAAAATACAAAAGAAATAGATTTGGAAAAAATATTTTGTTCTTTTCCTTTTAAAAGTCTTATGTCCTCAAGTCATGAAATGATGTATGTCTAAAGTAAGCCAGACAAATAATTATTTGAGTCACCAATTAGAAGAAATTCTTTCTCAAGGTTGCTTTCAAATTTCCTTTTCTTTTTTTTTTTACAATGGAAAGTGACTATTATATAAGTATATTTTTTTTTATAAGGGTCAGACTAATGTTTAAACTCAAAATTGAAATTATAAAGTTATTACCATTGAAATTAATTAAAAAAAAAAGATATACGTACGTAGTAGGCAGTGACAGTGCCAGCAGAGTTGCCAGCAACAAGCTTGAGCTGCATATCGATCCTGCCAAACAAGAACTCTTTCTTGGATTGAAAACCAGACCCAGAAACCTTATCTAATGACAAAGAAAGAAGCTGGCCTCCATTGAAAATCTTGGCTCTATGATCACCCCATGTTACATCAAAATCTTGATAAAAGTTACCAGCCCAAATGACATTAGAACACCCTATCACCACCATAAACATGCACAAGTACCCATTCCAACATAAACCCATTTTTTTTTTCTAATTTATTTCTTTTAAAGATGGATTAAGTGAGAAATTAAAGAAGCTAAGAAATTGTGAGTGGTGAGATAGGGTTAATAAGTAAGACTATATATAGTCATACATAGAGAGAGAGAGAGAGGAGGGCAACCGGCAACGCGTGAGCAATAACTGGAGGAGCTGAGAACCAAAGCTGGTGCCAGCTTAGCAAGCAATCAAGGCTGGATGCTTTTGTTTGAACATGAGGGCTTATTTCTTTTATATTTTTGGGTGATTTTGAAAGAAATTAAACTGTGTAGAATGATTTTGGTGTCCCAACTGGGATGTAGAAAGGGTGGGGTCCTTTGATTATGATTGGACAAATTCTGGTGGTGGTGGATGCCAACGGGATATGGAAATGAGGGTGGGATGGGAATAAAGTTGGCCAAAACCATTAATTACTTGGACCACTTTTTTTTTTTAGTCTTACACTCTTTACTTTTTGTCCATTTTATTTTTTTCTCTAACTTTTTTTATAGATACCGTGAATTATATTATATGTAAATTAATTTTATCATATAAATTGATTTTATTATATAATGTTACATATTTTATTATAGTATTTTATTTCAATTAATGTAAATAAAATAATAAAATATAATTAAATTAGTTTATAGATAATTTTATTTCTAGTTAGAGTTGCTATCCATCCATGAATATTAGGGCGAGTAAAGGAATTTTAACTATTAAAAATTAAATTATTAAAAAAAATCCTCAAAATTAAACAAAGTAATTTTCATAAAAGTAAATTGAATTGAATTAAAATATTAATTCAAATTTTAGAAATGAAATTATATATTTAAAATTTGGTCCCGTTGATTTGTATGATGTTTTCAATATTAATGAATCTAATAAAAAAATCAAAATTTATAAGTTTTAAATATCCATTTTTTTATTTAGCTAGTTTTAAATCTAAATTTTACTTGCATTTTAAAGGTTAATTAGTTTGGATAATAATGAATTTTTTTTCTAGCTCAAGACTCTCCACCGAATTAATATCACTATGTTAAATTTTATTAGTATTATAATAATAAAATTTAGATAATGACAATTCATGTTAACTTTATTAATATTTATTAAGTAGTGTTATTCTCTTATCATCTTGTTAATAAGAATTAAATATTCTAGATAGCCAATATTTTGTAGATAATTTAATTTAATGATTTTTAGTTTGTTTTAAAGTGAATTAAACATAAAAGTTTAGTACAAATGCTAAAAATGAAAAAGTAAAATTAATATGGTATTTGAGTTTGTTCCTCACTTGCAATTATGAAATTGAATTGCTAATTAGTATTTATGTTAAAACTTGAAAACCATCAATGCAAACTCAAGATGATCAATAAAATTCCACTTATTTATTCTCACATTTTTTTAAATATATATATATATATATATATATATATATATATATATTATTTGGGGTTTTATTTATTTTATTATTATTTTTGAGGAGTAATTAATGAAGGGTCACGGGAGTTTGTAGGTTTCGTAGCTAATGTGACATTTTAAATCCTTAGGCTTTTGACCGTTGCAACGATTTTTATTACTTGTAATTTTGTTCCTTTTTGTGACAATGAATCCTCAAATCATGCATTCGGTTTCCTCTTTCAAAAGTAATACTTGTTATAAATTTCATTCAATTCTAGTTGGTCCATTCATTAAAAAAAACAAAACAAAACAGAGTTTTAATTTTTGAATTAAGTTGCATTTATTTTGCTAATAAAGTAATTTATCTAAATTTTTTTTGAAAAAATGATAACTTTTTTGATACTTCTTTTTTAGAAGTTGAATAATAAAATAATGACTTTTCACCTTTATAGTGATTATTTATGGTAAATATACCAATTGAGGAAATCCCAAATGATTTTTTTTTTGCTATTTAGTTAAGATACTGAAATTGCTAAAATCAAATAGATTAAACTTCATAAAAATATAGTTTAACTGAATTAAAGTAAGATAAAAAATAAATTCAAAATGTTTTAGTTTTGGTGTCAAAAATCTCATACTATACATATAAATTTTAACAGTTAAAAATAAGGAGAATGAAATTAATTCAGGCCGGCTGTTGTGGTATCAGATGAGACTCACGTATACACATGGATCCCTCCTAATTCGACGGCTTGCATAAATTTATGTTCTATACAAATTCATGCTGAATAACATGACTCTAAAACTAATTTTGATTCAATCTATTTAAATTTGGGTATTTCATAATTGAATTATGACTAATTGGTCAAGGCCTCATCCTAAATTTAATGAAGATTATTATTATTTTTTTAATCTTATGGGGATAAGATCAATAAGAGAATGTGTCGTGCATGTAAATTATTCTACTTACATGCATGCATGTGATTTTTCTTATTTGTTTGGTTTACAATTTGATTTAAACAAGTATTTTTTGTGATTTCATTGAAGTTCAATTTCAAAATAAATATATAGTAAAATTTTGATTTTAAAATTGGGTTTCGTGTGTCTCTGCATGAATGATAGTATTTTTTTAAAAAAAATATAATATTATGAGATACTTTTTGAAATCCGTTAGTAAATTTTCACCTAAAAGCCATAAGACAAGTGAAAAAAGAAAAGAGTTTGCAAGGATTATTGATTGGAAATGACAAATGAAAAAAGAAAAAAAGGTTGCAAGGGTTATTGATAGGGAAGACAACAAATCGAATGACATTGCCTCTTTTCGGTGCTTTTAATTATTTTTTTTACCAACAAAAAAAGAAGAAGAAAAACGAATAAAACAAAGAATTATTCTTTGGATTTATTTGATAAATATCATAAATAGTCCAACGATTAAATAACCCAACCACTTCCTAATTTAGGTTTGATTTGTCCTAACAACTAAAGACCAGCAGCATTTTTTGGTGGTTCCATGTTTGTATTGGGCATACCTCTATCAATCTACAATGCCAAGCTCATCTCTATTATTGCTAATTTGAGGTTTATGCTTCCTAATTAGCCTAATTAATACTTTATTTTATGTTTTTTTTATATACTTTGCACAAAGACAGAATATTGAACTCATGATTTTCCATTTCTGTCATGATTATTTTATAGAAAATATACCAATTGAGTTAGCTCTAATTATGTTTATATTTTTCTTTATTTATTAGTTAATGAAAAATAGTTTTTGAACGAAATTATTTTTTTAAGAGTTTAATTAAAGAGATTTTCTTTTGCAACATAAAAAATTATGAAAAAGCAAAGAAATTTTTTAGATATTCAATAACAATTCCAAATACCCTCTTAGACAAGTTTAATTGGATAAATATTGTTATGAAATTTAATTATAATCATGCCCAAAATTTTAAATTTATATTTTATATGTAGCTATACTAACGACAACAAAACCTTAATTTGCAAAACAAAAATAAAAAAAATTTCTTATTAGATATATTACACATCTTCAGTAGGGGTATAACTAAAATTCAGGTTCAACCTGAATGGCTTTAATTAACCCACCCAAAATTATGTTCAGTTCAGTTAATTTCAATGGACCTTTTTTTTTAAAAAAAAAGAATACAAATTTTCGATTCGGTTCATTATTATTATTATAATTTTCAATTATTTAACTTTAAATATTGATTTTTGAACGGAACAAAAAAAATAATTTTTTAAATTACTAATTTGATTTGATTTGGATCAATTTTGGATTGAAATTATTGGGATTGAATTGAGATTTGAATAAATTTGGAAATTCAAATGCTTGACGCAAAAATAAATTAGAAAAGGTGATAGCTAAATGTCTTATGTTTATAATGCGATGGGAAAATAGAGATTGGGAATTCAAATACTCCACACAAAATAGAATGCTGGCATTGGAAAGTTTTGCAAGTAACCGCGGCGGTGCGTTAGATATGATTGGTCATTTGTCCTCTTTATAACCCATCCTTTTTTTATTGGACCCTCGCATTACACGCCTCCCTTCATTTTTCCACTTTTTATTTTTTATTTTTTTTAACTTGCATATATTAATATTTTCGCGATAAAATAAGATTGATAATTTTTTTTTCTTTTAATATGATGTTTCGAGTTTTGAATATAAAATATTTTATTATTTTAATAGATATATCCGTTATAAATTTAGATCATCAGATAGTAAATAGATATTTTCGAAATTGTGTTTCTTCGATCACTAAATCTATTATATTTATATACAGTTTATTAGATTGATTTGGATCAAATTGATTAATTTGAAATTATTATTTTTAAATTTTATATTGAATTGTCTTTAAATTGATTCAATCATTTAAGTCTTTTTAATATAATTGTTTTGGATTTGGATTGATTTCAAATTAATTAATTCATATTTTATTAAATTTCATATTATTTTTTTATAAATTTGAATTGGGTAAAAAATTATTAGATCTAATCCTATTCCTTCTCTTTACGGTTTTATTTATTTATTTATAAAAGATTCTATTGGCTCTAACTACTAGATTAATAATATTAAACAAAAGTTTTTGATTTTTTTAATTTTATTTAATGACAATAAAAAAATTAGAAAGAGTAGTTACAAAATTCCTTGAAGTGTTATATTACTATATATATGTAATATGTATTTACTAGTTTCATTTTACATGAATAATATTTTATTTATATACTCCTCATTTACATGATATGTATGTATACTCACCCTTAGGTAATTGAAATTTTGAGCTCACTTAATTTCATCCTATAATTTGAAGTTTATATGAACCGTGATTCAAATAAATTTTTTTTTCTTCAGTTTAATTTGTAAGTTTAACGTTGAATTATAATAATTTTTAGGTTTTTAAACTTTAACGTGGGTTAAATGTGAAATTAAATTTTAAAATAAGTTGTTAAAATTGGAAATAAAGTATTATTTAATTGAATTTCGATTAATCAATAAATTTAACCGAATTAACTGAAATATTTTGATTATTTTGGCCGGCTAACCAATTATAATCGGTTAGGTGATCGATTAAAGTTTTTGATGAGATTTCGGTTTGGTTGACGGACCAAATTAACCGTGGTACACCCAATCTACAAGATGTATTAAAAAAACACTTACTATTTATTATTATGCATTTCTGCTTACAAATCAATGAGACAATGAGGTACTTATAATAATGTAGTTGGTTGCTGAATTATGTTAGAGATCGAAAGCTTTTGTTTTACATAATTGAGAATATTAACTAATGCCAATAATATATATTAATTGGTACGCATTATTGAAGAATAACAACCAGTATTTAATATATTAATTATAACTATTAATTCTAATAATTAACATGTTTTGCTGGTGGAGAAGTAAAGTGGCTTCTCCACTCTATCTAACTTTAGAAGGTATTATTAGCTATGCTACATTTATAAAATATACATTTGTTCACAAACATTAAATAGAGATATATTAGATATTATATGAATCATGTTATTCCCCCATATAGCTCGGATTTTTTTAATATAAATTGAATTCTTATTAATAATTAAATGAGTACATCTCTAACGTATAGATAAAAGAAATAATAAAATTTTAAATTACATAAAATATACGAAAATATTGAAATTAATAAGAAAAATAACATAGGGCTAACTAGGATGTCCTGATTTAATTGTAAATTTTTCAATCCTTTTTCCCATGCAACATCATAATTTATGTAGGAGTTTGTGAAACCAGGGTCAATAAGTGCATAAACAGAATCAGACATGAATATAAATTTATCTACTGTGGCATTCTCATCTTCTCTATCTCTCATTGCATAAATACGACCTGTAACTCGTACTTGGCCCTGGAATGACTGTGCAAAAGGTCCGGATGTTGATGGATTGGGGACTGTTCCCCTACCTCGACCTCTGGGTGCTGAAGATCCTATTGATAGTAAATACCGACAACAACTCTATAAAAAATTAAATTTGGAACAAGAAAAGAAAAAGACAATGGAGGAAAGAAATGAATCACTAGAATTTCTAAATATTATTGCTCATACTTTTAATTTTATGTAAAATGTTATTTTAAAAAAAAAAATCTAAATCCTCTAAGTTTCCTATTATACTCTTTTATATATATATATATATATATATATAAATTAATATATTTCTTAGGGGACATCCTAGTGGGAGAAGGAATTGATGTCTTTGGAAGTGGTATGGGTTCAATCGAGATCACTCCACCCCAAAATCAAATATCCTCTTCCCCTTGTATGGTATGGTATGGTGTATCCGGATAAAAGAAAAAATAATAATTTGAGATAAATAATGAAGGAAATTTAACTTAATTTTCTTTGTAAAATGAATAAAACAATAATTAATTAGAAAGAGTTACCAAAATCATATAATTTTCATCATCCAACTCCTACTGGGAAATGGAAGGTAGCTTATCATCTCATAGTGGTACTAAATTAGTATAATTTAATTGAAGATTAAAAAGCTAAAACCACTCATTATGAGCATATATATATATATATATATATATATTTAAAATATCCCGTATCCTACAATGTAGAGGCCGAAGTCGTTTACCTAAAATATATGTATATGAATAGGTGATGATGGAATGCTACTAACCCAAAACAAGTCCATAGAAAGAATAAAAAATTTACAATTAAATAAGTTGCTAATAAGGACAACAAATTCCAAAATTCTTTTAGCGTTGATGTGGAGGAGAATGATGGAGTATTTATTTTTAACCTACTGCCCAATTTTTTGATATGGATATTGAAGTTTCAACAAATCACAGGTCATCAAATTTGATCTTTCAATCAACAAATCTTTATTTCAATTAGAGCTAAAAATTTCTGACACCAAATTGTTCGAAAATTTGAATGACACCAAAAATAGATGGGTGATCCCATCCAAAACATCAAAAATTCAAGTTGATGTTTTACCTAATACAAATTTTGGCAATCCAACGATAATTCAGGTTGATAACAAGAGTATGGTAGGGTTATTTATCTAAAAGAGAAATACTATAGATACTTTCCAACACTCACTTTCTAATTGTGAGGTATAATTTTTTTTCTCTCTCTTT
Source organism: Triadica sebifera (assembly GCA_023653625.1). Lineage (NCBI taxonomy): Eukaryota > Viridiplantae > Streptophyta > Magnoliopsida > Malpighiales > Euphorbiaceae > Triadica > Triadica sebifera. The sequence goes on from CM042900.1 coordinate 4,142,690, forward strand.
TCAATAAACAATAAAAAAGTAAGTGTTAGAAAAATATTTTTAGCATTCATTTATCTAAAATCATAGTTCCACTGAACACAACGGAAATTTAGTAAAATTTAGTTTCTCGTGTCATCTTTTGTGTGTACAGGGGGACTAATAGATTGGCTGAATTTATGGCAAATTACGCTTTCATTCAAGTGGAGCGTTTGGTTTGGCACAATATTCCTCCGCCGGGTGCTGGTATGGTTGTATTTGATGACTTGAGGGGAGTGGCTTTTACTAGGAGGCTGTTAATCTGATTTCTGGTTTTTTTCAGTTTCCCTTTCATTCAAATAATAAATAAAAAAAAACTCACTTATGGCTCATTTTTTTTTATATAAGATTTTTATTTGTAGCAAAATTTTCCGAAGAGCAATTTTTTTTAGTGGATATGTGATTTGAATCTATAACTTCCAAAAACAATTACAAATTTTACTTACGACCAAGATATTTTATTAATTTTTTTAATAATAAGGTGCAAAAGAAATATAAGTCTTAATTTTTGCAATACTAATTAATTCCACCATCCCATAAAAATGAACTAACTTCTAATTCACATAGTTTATGAAAATTTATTTATTTTTTAATAAATTATGACAATTTAATTAATGTAGTTGGAACTGTAACATTTTTCCTAATAAATCTTTATACTAATTAGAGGCATATATTAATAATTTAATAATTGTTAAATTATCCAAAATTTTAAAAATGTATAACATATTAGTACTTTAAAAATTAAAAAAGTACTTTATATATAACTTAAAAAATGGTCCAACCAAAGATTTTAAATTTGAACTTTGGATATATAACTATTTTTAAACTTTTGATGAAGTACTTTGCCACTATTCGGGATTATATCCATGAGTCTTAATGTATTAACATATAAACTGAGGGCATATGATGTTTTATGGAAAAAAAAAAGTCAATTTTCTTCTTCCAAAAATGATTCAGCCCTATTATTCGGAAAAAATGCAATTATTTTGAAAATCCTTCTTGAAATTGATGACTCGAAAGTGATCGGAACCCATCCAACTTAACCCATTTAAGGCACACCATCTCAGCATTTTTTTTCTTTCAATTGGACGGTAAATAAATGAAGAGGGTGTGAATTGAAAGGATAATAAAATGTTAGTGCTTAAAATTGATAGTAAAACAACATTAGGTTTAACTTGAAAATGCTTCTACAAATTACGGTTCTTCTGATTAATTACCCCTTATAATATATCTATTTAGTATCATGAATTTATGCTCAGACATCAATTATTATTATTATTATTATTATTATTATTATTATAGCTAATATTTCTATCTATATAGTATTATGATACCAAATAACGTTATACTGATAGCTAGTGTATATATATATATATATATATATATATATATATATATATATATATTAGTTTCTCAATTTTATAAATTTAAACAATAAGCTTTTTAATTAAAATCAATTAATTATTCTTGATTAGATGTTTAGTCTCATTAATAGAAACTAATTGAAAATTTCTTTAATTGATATTTTTAACTATTACTAATTCGATATTGAGTATTTCATAAATAGATATTAACTATTAATTTGGAACTAATTTAGTCCTTATTTATAAAATACATTACATCTAATTTGGTAATTGTTAAGGGAATCAATTTGAACAAATATAACAATTAAGATAGTCATTTGAACAAATTAACAATTAAGAAAATCAATTAAATAAAATTAATTATTAAATGAATTAATTAAATAAATTTTAATCAAAATTTTTATTGGAGAAATTCATTAAATTAAGATACCAAAATTTTCATTATGGCCATATTACAAATAAAATAAAATAAAATAAAGGACAATTACTATTTACTTATTGTAATTTGACATAATTTAATAATGTTTTTCTGAGATTTTAAAATTACATTATTTATTATCTCTATTTTATTATATTCTACTAATAGGTAATTCTATTAAATTTTCTGTTAGAAAAAATGTTAAATTTTTAACAAATGATAAAAATGTACTTTTAAGGAAAAAATACTATTTATCCCTGAGGTTTTAACCCCTCTATTTTATTTCCGTCAGATTATATATTATTTTTGTAAATTTTTTATGGTTTTATCGTTAACGTCAGAGTTAGATAATTAACCAATGCTATAATTATCTCTTAATTTACTTTTTTTATAATATTAAAATGGAAAAATGTTAAGTGTCTTACTTTTTCTCATTTTTTTCTATCTTTTCTTTTTTCATTATCTAGAATAAAATTAAAAGAAAAAAAATAAATTTAAACTATAAAATATCATAATTCAATTTTTGAAATTAATTTTAAACGTATACAATATTCATTTAGTTATTTTATACAAAACATTAAAATTATAAGTTGTTTTCATTCTATTCATGTTAAATAAAGTTTTACTATAAATTATTAATTATTAGTACAAAAATATCCAATTAATTTATTCGTTTACTCTAATTTTTAGAAAAATAGAAAAAGATGATAATTTTTTTACTATTTCCTACTTTAATAGTATAAAGAAAGTAGATTAAGGGGTAATTATGACATTTATTAATTATTTAATTCTGATATCAATGATAAAACCATTAAAAATTGATGAAACAACTACAATAGTCTAACAGAAATAAAATAGAGAAAGTAAATAGTATAATATTAAAATTTTAAGAATATTAGTTTAATATATCAAATTTCAGAATGTAAATAATAATTTTTTCTTAAAAAAATATTTTTGTCATTTGTTAAAAATTTAACATTTTTTCTATCGGAAAGACCTATTATAATAATACAATAAAATAGAAGGAGCAAATAACATAGTTTTAAAACCTCAGGAGAACTAGTGGGGTAAATAGTAATTCTTGGTGAATGAAGTGAGGTCCCAAACAATCATGGAAGTGAAGTATGGGTATAAACCAATGGCAGAACTTTTTCCCACATCCCTTCGAGATATGGTCAAAATCTGGATTTTGGAGTCTTTTGCATTTCTTCATTACCTTATCCTCAAAAATTTCACAACAATGTCCCTCCCCACATGACAATGCACTTTTGTGTTAGGATTGGATCAAATGTCCGTACCACACTCCAATAATATAAAATAGTAATAGAGACAACTCTTCTACTTCATTTATATTTCATGTTCCTGCCCTTTATATTATATCATATTTATCAAAGGATCACTTTGCCCCAAAATGTGTTCCATGATCATTCTGTTTTAAAATTGTTTTACAATCAATTTTTAGACTTAATTGGTATCAAATTTAATGTTTATAGCTAATTTATTTGATTCTGGTTTCATTTTCAAAAATATTTTTCTTATATATAGATAAAAAAATCATAATATCACAAATTATAAAAAATTACAAAAAAAAAAAAAAAAGAAAAAACAACATAAAGAGATTTTTCAATTTAAAAACCTTTTTTGTTTCTTTATGGGTTCCATTGCTAAATTTTATTGAACTTATATCTATCAAATGAATGAAAATCTAACAGAAAGTCCGTGGTATAAGTCCCAAGGTTCAAATTAATAAGAAAAAGAAGAGGTTTAAAATTGAAAAAAAAAATACATTGGGGGATATGTTTTTGTAATTTTCCCTAAATGTTTTATAACATGCAAGGGAAATCTACCTAAAAGATTTACAAACTAAAAAAGATAAAAAGTTAATTACAAAATAAAAGAGACAAATAGTAGAATTACCAATAAGCACACACTGGGACAGTGAAACAGAAAATAACAAGATTAATGTTGCTTTTGAAGTTCAGTATTATCAGGTTAATTAATTTAACAACATCGTTAAATAAATATACATACTGACAAATTTGCAGCTCCAAAAATTCCTCCATATTTGCAGCTGCCTATTGATGCTGAGCCGGATCGGTTGACACATCGAAACCTGGAGGGATAAAAACCACATCCTCCCAGGCTGAAGTAGAGCTCTCCTGCACAAATTGTTAGCTCTCTAAATTTTTTAACAGAAGTTGAAAGAAAATAAAATCACATCCAAAAAGTTGGCAAACTTATAGTTCATCTATGGCATCAGATTGAACTTTTTGCAGAGAGATCCTTACCTTCATAGACTTTATTATGTCTTCAAAAACAGCAACCTACAAAACAAAGGACAAAATGTTTGTGAAAAAATAAATATAAAAATTTCACCACCAAAGAGGCATCAAAAGCTATACCTGAATATCCCCCTGCCTGAATGCAGGATTTAATTTTTTCTGCTGGGTTGAAGCTCGCATCAGCGATTTGTCCAAATCCTCCTGAACATAAGTCAGGAAAAATAAATTATCATGCCAGGAATTGCGAAAAAACTGCTCATCAAGAAGGCTATTCTTTTCGTTTCTCTACTAACCTTTCTAAAGAAAACTGGACGGTAACTCTTGTTTTGGCTTCTCAATACCAAACTTCTCGACTGAAATTTAAACATTCTAAACATTTAAAACTTTAGCTTAGAATTTTAACAGATATTTAAATAAAGATTTATGTGCCATATTCTTAAAGCTGGGTGACACCGAGTTAAAGACAGTTCATGCCACCTTCAAGTCCTAGGTTGACATTAGTCAGAATATGTAAACTCACTATAAATAATTTATACCAAAGAAAGGAAACAGTGATAGCAATCGATTAAACGGAAAGGTCAGATCCAAAAAAAAAAGGTCAAAAAATTTGAGTTATAAAATGAAGTAATTATATATTAAAGAAAAACACAACAAAAAAGGGGCCTGGTCAGTTGAGAATTCAAAATATCAAATGCCTTGATATCTTGGCTGAAATCCTGTTAAAGATTCTATCGTAAAAGGCATGAAATTCCAGGAGTTGGAGAAAACTGTATATGCAAATAATATCCATAAAAGTAATATGGTAGAATGGAAATGATAAACGTAAAGAATGCTGGGGGAACTGAATCCTGTTTATGATTCGAAGTAGGAGTATTATAATCAGAAAATGAACTTCAATCATAAATATTATAGAATAGCAGCCAAGGATTCCTTTGGCATTTTTTGTAGTTGTTGAAAAAAGTAGCATCTAGCATATAATGACTAAGAGGAATTAAAAATTGTATTCAATGTACATTTTACATAACATTCACACAAAAAAAAAATTTCGAAACAGCTAAAATAACATATTCAAACTGCTTTCTGCACCCAAAGTGTCCATTTTTTCCTTTTTCCCCCTCCAAAAAAGTGAGTCTCTACCTAAATGTTAAATGTTTACTAAAATAATTGGATAAACTCCAATCCCACTATAGTTGGTTGCCATAAGGATTTTTTATCCCTTGCAGATATGATCATATAAATCCAAAACACTTTATTTAGATAAGATCTCATTCAAGTAATGTTTTTATTTCTCAGTTATATATAGTATCAATAGATGCAAATCAAGAAACCCTAACTCAAAAATGCAGGAACAAGTTATGCAAATAAAAATATAGGGAGTAAGAAGTGCAGTATATGCAAATAGTTTGGCTACTTAGCCCAGTGCAAATGAACACGGGAGCAGTATATGCAAATAGTTTGGCTACTTAAAGCAGTGCAAATGAACATGCAGAGGCAAGACTAATTGATTAATGGACAATTTGCCCCTTTTTTAATTTTTCAATATCCAATTTAGCTCAGAATTAACTTTACAGCCCAACTATAGCATGCTATTTTAAATTTATGGTCAATTTAGCATGACTTCTCCGAACTGAGTTTAGCCTCATTGTGAATAACTAATTTAATCCAAAATTAACTCATATGAAGCATTGGCAAGTTTTAATTTAAGTTTCATTGTAAATGTATTCCTTTTTTCCTCAAAACTCTCATTCATTGTTACATGGAACATAGTACATCTCGGATTGGGTATGAGTACTAAAATGGGGTACACCTCTTAACATAATATAGGGTACACTTGTGCAGAAATTTAAATGTTTACAAACTGATAATTAATACAATAATATTGACATGAGATTCTATAATGGATTTATTGGGTTCAACCCCTAAAATTTTGGTAAATTTTATAATAGTTGAAATTATTTAGGAGAACCCATCTTTTAATTTTGGTTAGCTTATTTATTTACAATAAGAAGATAATAATGTTAGTGGGTGGTATATTGATGGACATAGCATTGAAAACTATCAAACTGAAAATAAAATTATTATTGTTACTTGTTAAAATACTTTAACAATATTAATTCTTTTAAACAATATTGAACAGTTTAAAATTTTAAATAATATAAATGCACTCTACATAAATTTCCAAGATCCAACTGATCACATATTGTAATTCCTATTAATTAACATAAATTACTCTCTTTTTTAAGAATGACATAATTGCTCTTTCATTCACCACAACTCTACTGTAGTCTTTGTTTCTAAGCTAAAACATATAGCTTTATTTTGAAAGAAGAGAGGACATTCTTGTTGTATCATCTTCTTCATATTTCTCTCTCATTTTATTTCTTCTTCTTCTACTTTGATCTAGTTTTACTGCTATACTTTCCCTTAACCTATCAAACCATCGTTCCTTTCTCACGAATATTGCCAGGGAAGAATATCTGCAGAAATAATAAGTCAATACAAATGGGATTCCAAATTTTGGAGACCCAGCTAATGAACTATCAAGATCTGGAACTCTAAAGTACCACAATCTGAGGTGTGCAACCAAAATCATGATACCAGGGGGAGTTTAGCGAATTATGTAACTTTGCTCTTGCTGATTTTTCAAGAATTGGACTAAAGTTAAAATAGCACTTTAATTGGCCGTAAGGTAATTCTGGGTCAAGAACTTTGTAGAAAAAATCAGGGACTTGACCTTTAATCCCATAACTAAAGTAGGAAAGGATACAATATACTAGAGAGAAGTGCATCTGGTGTTAATTAAGAAGGAAGTACACGTCCAACAAAGTATTTGCAGATTTTTTGGTGACAATTAACACACTTGACCCTAGGTTCTCTAGAATTGGCTATAACCAATACATACAATGAAGTTGATGCATTTAATCACTATGGATAAAAAAGTTGACCACATATGAGAATTTGATTAAAGCTATGTATTCATTTGATCATTAGCCTTTCTTTTCCTTTCAAAAATCCAAATGGAAATTAAAAAAAAAAAAGCCAAACCACTGAAAACACCGTATTGGGCATCAACTAGATAAAAAAAAAAACAAAAAATGGAAAATGAGTCCTCTAGTTTTTGATTCTACAATATCCAAGTAGTCTCCACCACAAGATGAGAGATGTCTACAGTTTGGCATGGTAATCATGCATCACTGATCATACATCAACTCCAATTACTTTCCATAGTGTAAGATAACAACCATGCACATAATATCAAGTATAATCAGATGCTTGCAATATGTAATTAAGACAGCTACAAAGTATGGTAGAAAATCTGTCAATATCGCTATCCTGATTTCTGGGCCATTTATTAATTCACAACATATGATTTTGATTCATTACTTAATCCCCAGTGCAATAATCAACATTCGCCATGCTTAAAATAAAATAAAAAATATATAAAACCTGCAGTGAATTTCATTAGTTGACCAATTAATTCCAAACTACTAACCTGGAAAACTGGAACTCCAGAGAAGCCATCATCAGAAAATCCAGCCTTTTCCCTCTCCTTTAAAGAAACAAGAAGAGAAATAAGGGAGGTCAATTGATTGTATATACACAAAAATAGATAAGCAAAATTAATAGAGGTGTGAATTACATTAAACAAATTCTAATAATAATGAGGGAAAGGAACAATGATACAAATGGTAAATATGCATCCTTGGAAAAAAAAAATTCTCACAAGCACAATAGATCACTTATTACTTTCTTTTGAATCTCAATATGCACTTGAATCAGATCCAAAATATAGGTAAGTGACTGGATGCAAAAAAGGTAATGTTAAAACACAGGAGCTGGAATTGTAATTGAACTTACTGGCTGAGAGAGATAATATCAATTTATTACTATGAAATGGAATAAATTTCACAGATAGGGACTTTCCCATAACTGTTTCTAATTTCACAGATTATTATTGCGCTCTACCACTTAAACAAATAGATGAACCCGCAAACATGGTGACCAAATAATTCAAGTACTACACTTAGAGTCCATTTGGCATTGAGTTTGGGAAAACGCTTTTGGAGAAATTTTTTTTATTTTTTTTTTTGAGTTTTGAAAAGAATCAGGTAAATAGATGTTTTTTCCATAAAACATGTTTGAGAAAAACAGTTTATAAAAAATTAAAAAAATCAGTCAATTAAATAAAAAAAAATTTAACCTGCTTTTTGGACACCCAACAATAATTCTAAATGCCTCCTTATAATCTCAAGAGACTGGCCTAAATGATTTTTCAACTTAATCTCAAGCACCTCATGAAGTCCATTCAACTATTACTGTTTGTTGACTCATAATCCAGCTGACTCCCTAGATTACTTGGGGCATGCAGCAAGGACTACACACAAATGCTTGATCAAGTACAAGCTTTTTGAGTTGAATTTGGGTTCTGCATTGTAACTCATTTTTTATATTTCTTTGCAAGAAGTTAGAAGTTCATGTGAAAGATGGAACCTCCTTATACACAATTACACAACTAGGTGAATTTAAATTTGGTATCCTATAAGAAAGTTGTTACGAAGTTCAAAGACCACTTCTGGATATTTTTAAAATTCAACTCAACAGAACTTTATATTCTTCAATTTCATCCATAATTTTGAAAATTTAAGAGCATGTTATTAGCAATTTTTATTTTTAGGCAAATAAAATAAGACCTGAAAGCTTAGCATTTAATACATGCTTATGTACATTTCTACAATAGCATCCGTTGTTGGTTTTCAAAGTTAGTTAATTTTCTCTTCTAGTACAACATCAGTCCATTTGATAGAAACAAAGCCTTTAGGCAATCAAAACCTTAGAGAAGTCCTCAACTAGCATAGATTATTCATTAGGCTACAAAATGAACATCAAATACTGGTTGTCCTATTTCCTTCCATCAGCAAGCTTGTCCTATATTTTCCTTCGTAGAGAAAATATATATGAAGGATTGATATTGTGCCTTTTTCTAAATGTCACCTATTTCCAACTGATGTTTTTGCTCTTCTCACACTTGGAAAATTACTTTGACTTCTCAAATATAGAATTAAAGACTTCGTTAAAAATCCCAGGTTTAGGATGTTCTCTCAGGTACAACATAGCAGTTTGGATTTAGGATAGCATGTTGATGCCTGATTGGCAACTTGGTCTGAGCTTGAGATTTGGATCAAGACGATGACAGAGTAAATAAAAGGAGATCAGGATAGAAAAGGAATTAAGAGCTTGTTGATCAAATCAACATTTTCAACAAGGTTCCTTTCCTTATTTATACTACAGGAAAAATCCTAACTGATAATCGACCTTTCCAAACAAACTAAACTTCTTCCATGAATGCTAGCTAGGACTCTAAACAACTGTACACATCATGGTATTATAAAAGTACTAGATGCTATCAGACTACAACATGATCTTTAGTAGGAGCAGAAGAAGAAATGAAAAAGAAAAAAAAAAGACTCGAAATCACAGTTTAAAATATTTGACTGATTATCTAACAAATCAATTCTATTAATGTGTGAAACAACAATTTGTTGAGATGAAACAACAGTTGTAATTTACAAGCTAAAGTATTCGAGATACCTAGTTTTCTATTGATAATATATTTTTTAGGAAGTATTACTATAAAATTGTTTAAATGAAGCCTCAATCCAAATTCAGAGTGCCGTATCCCAAACCCATATCAGAAGGATGCTTTCCCATTGTATCAAGGGCAAGCAAGACACAGCAACAATTTTAATTTGATGGACCTGACTGATAATGGTTAAGTCAAAGATTTGATAGTATTTTATCACAAGAAGATCTTTCAACATATGCCACTCAACTCTGCCTCCAGCATCTCAATTTTCTGGATCTTCTTTGTGTCATCAGCCACTGCCATGAGAGTGCTTGCATAGTTTGATTTTGATTTGAAACAAAGCTTGAACAATGTTGGTTTAGGAAGAAAATGGACAAAGAATACTAAAAATCAAAGTCTAAGGATAACAACTTGAGTGGTATACAAATTGATGCTAGTAATTATTGTTTCTACTAGAACTAAACCAAAACATAGAATAAAGAGAGTATACTATCAATTCAGGGAAGATGAAAGAGAGAAGTTGGAAAGTGAAGAAAATAGAAGTCCTATTAAAAGAAAACAAAATGACACTTCATCAATCAAATAATCATCGGTTACGTAAAGCACATCCAGCAAGAGCAGAATAGTAGCGACCTAAACAATTTCAAGCCCCAAAACATCTTTTTGAAATTCTAAATCACCATAAATCCATATGCAGCTGCTAAAATATATTCACCTTAAGCGCATTCTTGACTTGAGATGACTCTGGTATCAATCTAAATGCCACCCCATCAACCTTTAGCTGAAAAACCTACAGAAATCATACAAAAAAAAAAGAAGGAAAAGTAATTAAATGACAAATAGGAACTGCAAAAATCAGACTAAAGCACGCAAAAATAAATAAATAAATAAATAAAATCCCACCTTGTTTAAAGCAACGGCAACCACCTTAGACCCACTTCTTCGCATTGCTGGGTCCATGCTCTTCATTTGGTCAAGAAGCACCTCTGCATCCTCCTTCTTGAAACAAAGCAAACCCAGAGATTTCCCAGTTGAAGCCCCTGTAACCAACACAAATTCTTCATTCGAATTGCTCAACGCATACACAGGCACCCCAGACAATCTCTCTTCAATGGTTTCCGTTGCCATGGCAGTGTTAGATTGGCGAACAGGGTCGAACTGCGTCTTGGTACCGTGAGGAATTCGAGCCCAGAGTGGATTTTTAGAAGAAGATATAGGGTTTGGATTGAAGCGAGATATGGTTGTGTCTATGACTTGTTTTGTGTGATTTTGGAGATTGCACAGAGAGCTATGGAGTTGGGACTTGGGATTGAAGAGAGAGTGCTGCGACAGGTTTCGGAGGAAGGAAGAGCAATTGGTTTGAAGGTTAATGAGAGTTTGGTGGATATTGGATTGTGCGAATTGTTTTAATGATTGAGAATTTTGTTGATTGTGCAATTCATTGAAATTCATTTTCCAGGGAAAATTGGGAATATTTGGTATATGGGTTTTGAAGATGATTACAGTGAAGTTGAAAGCAGAAAGAAAAAATTAAAGAGACGGAAGAGAGGGATTTGGGTTTTTGGGAGGCAGGGTTTTGGGTAGAGTAGTAATTTTCAATTCTACCGGAATAGAATAATCAACCCGAATTCGAATTAAATTTTTAAAAAATCAAATCGATCAATTTGAAATAATAAAATAATTTTTTTGGCTTATTTTAATTTTAAAAAAATATTTTTGGAAGGTTTATATTCAAAACGATCTAACTCCTAGTTTCTTATATCCACTTTGAGAAAAAATTATCAAATAAACTCAATATAGCACGTGATTTATAAATTAATCTAATCATATAATGATATATATATATATTATTGTATTATTATCAATCAATATGAATAAAATAAATAAATATATATAACCATACAATTGAATTAATGTAAAGATAATGTGGTAAAAATTTCTCCAGCTTGAAACTAAATAAGAGAAATGTATCAATTTATAAGTAGTTTTATTAGGTTTTGGTTGTTTAGATCGAGTTAAATTTTGGATTGCTAGGCAGTGTTATTTAAAATAAGCCTTAGCACGAATACTGTCACATCCGCGAGTTAGACTCTGACCGTATACGTATACTGCGGTTGTTTATATTTCAATATAAAGACGTACGATCGGAGTCTAAATATGGATAAATACATAAAAATTTAATTATATTAATATGATAAAATGAATAGGAATTTTATCAAATGAAATAATGCAATTTTGTGTTATGTACGCAAATCGAGACGACAGCCCGGGCCGACGCTTGGATTTTTCGCTCGGTAATGAAATTATAATTTAAGCATACCAAAATATGAAAAATATTATTATAAGGTCATAGGTGGAGTTATAATGTGAAATTTTAAGGCTAAGGGTTTGAATTGTGGAAATATGATCCTTAATCCAGGTTTACAGTCTGATATTTCAGATCAGAAGTTAGAGAAATACGATCACGATCAAAATGGTGCCGATGTGATTGAAATTTAATTTTAAGATTTTTGAAATTTATAAATTAGAAATCGGACGACGGATGAATTTTTACGGGTCAAATTAAGAAAAATAATTAACTCGTAAAAACTCGATTTTTGCACCAGTGGTCATTTTGTAAAATCGAAGAGACCGTTTCGAAGAGAAAATTATTTTATAATTTTTGAAAAATTTAATTTGATGAAATTAAGTTGTTTGGAGGTTGAAGTTTGGATAATTAAAATTTAATTATGAATATAAATGAAGAAAAATTTTGATTGGTTGGAAAATTTTTAAGTCAAAATTAATTAAAATGTGATTGGGCCATGTGTCAATATTATGGGATAATTAATTGTACTATTGGTCAATGAGGAGATGGGTTAAGAAATTAACTAAGATTAATTAATTTAATTGAGTATAAATAGGACAAAAATCTACAAAATATCAAAAATTCATTTCTTCTTTTTCTTCTTGTGTGGCCGTCCACCATGAGGGTTGGATTAAGGTCTTCTTTCATTTGAAGTTCACAAGATTACCAATAATCAAGTAATTAGAGCAAGGAAAATTAATTAGTGGGTGAAGAAAATAAAAGAAATTTGGAGGAAAATTATTTCTTTGGCCAAAAATTCAAGAAAAATTGGAGGTAAGTTTTTATTCACTTTTCCTTCAAATTTATATGGATTTATGTTGGATTTGATGGTTGTTTAAATTAGAAATTGAAGTTGTGGTGTGTTGTTGATTGAAATTGCTTGATGGAAAAATTAGGGTTAATGGCAAAAGTCTTGAAAATTAGAGAAAAATAGGAAATGAAGAGAATAAGGCTTGAGGATAATGGATTGAGTGAAGAATTGATAAAAATAAATTTTAGAAATTTTTGTGGAATTTTTAGAGAATTTCCATAATTATGGTGAAATTTTGGGAAAATTATTTTGGAGGAATTTTGCCATAAATTGAAGATAATGGAGTTAATTGGAGTGTATGGAAGTGAAAAATAAATTTTGTGATGGAAGAAAATTTTAATAGGATTTTTGGGAAATTTTTAGATTTTTAGCTAAATTATGGAAAATTTATTGGGAGTTGTGAAATATTATTTTGGTGAAATTAATGATGGAAAATGAAAGAAAATGAGTTAGAGTGATGATAGGAATTTATTTGGAATTTGTAGAGTATTTATTAAATTAATGAAAATTCTTGAATTGGAAATGGACACTCGAAGAATAAAAGAAATAAATGGAAAAAAATAGTTTTGGAGGCAAAAAAATAAAAAAATAAATTGTTATAAAAGAAAATTTATATTTATATTTTTGGTCGTACCGGAAAGCGTGATGACGACCAAAACTAAAATTTATGCATTAAATGTGCATAATAAGAAAATTTTTAATTATAGGATTTGGATATCCGTGAGAGCGAAAAATTTAAATTTTTACTAGATGTTATGTCGTAAGGAGTTCAATGACTAATCGAAACTTTCTATCTCTAGGTGCGACGTCGGGACATGCGCCACCGCGAGATAAGGGGAAAGAGTCGGCCGATACCGGTAAAGCGTAAAAAGGTTAGTGCAACTACTTTTATAATATTAGTCATATAAATATATTTTATGTGAAAATTGGAATTTTTGCAATTATTGAGTTATATATATATTTTTTCGTATTTCAGAAAATCTAAATATTAAAAATTATCTATGATGATAATTATTTTGGTATTGAAAGAATATTTATTCATTATTTGAAAAATGAAGTGAATTATGATTTTGAGAATTTTTCTCACATGTTAGCCTAGACGTGAACTAGGGTATTGTTGGCATGCCAATAGGGTAGAAATTATGGTCCTGTGCATTTTTGTAAACCAATGAAATACTGTGATCCTGTGAATTTCTGTGGGCTGAGTCATATTACATTTGGATCCTGTGCATTTTTGTGGATTCTAAGGTGGGATGTAATATGATACCCCTTGATTTTCTAGGAGCAAGTTTAGGATGCTATAATATGTGATTATATGAAAAATATATTATTAAGAACTCAGCGATATTTTGAATTATAAAAATATTGTATTGTTGTATTTTCAAAAATGGACGTAAAATTTAAATTGATTTCATATTAAATGTATGTTTTATTTTAATGATTTTATTAAAAGAGTTTTTGCACTACTGAGTTATATACTCAGCGCGAGAGTTTATTTTCTCTCGCGTAGGTTACCGGAATAGCAGAGAGCGTCTAGACTTATAGATAGAGACACTGACTTGGGACCCGCTAAATGGAGCACAGCAGTAGCAGTGGAAGCCACCCAGAGCGGGTTGGTCTTCTTGTTATATTTTGATATGTATATATGTAAATTTTTAAATTTTATTTCAGCATGTATATAAATAAAATAAAAATGGTGTGTATGCATAAAAAATTTTATTATATTCAAAGAAAAATGTGTATGTTTAATATTTTAATATATATTTAAAATTTCTTATATTAAATATGTTTAAAATTAAAGAAGTATTTTTAGAAAGTTTTATTTTCTGTAGCACCTCTTATCTGTCCGATATACGGATGGGTGTACGGAAGGGTAAGAGGTGTTACAATTTTATTGGTATCAGAGAGAGGTTTAGGCGATTCTAGGATAACGAGGGGTAGAATCATGATTGTCTGCTCATGCATTTATTTTTGAAAAATAATTTGAATGTATAAATATAACTGCTACTGCTTCTTAATGTGGGTCACTGTTGTGCTTTATAGGGTTATAGATTTCATATGCGGAGGGTTAGAGAAGAAACCCCAGATACTTATGAGCCGCTTGACACTGATGCTTCATATCCCTCATCTCGACAGATGACAGTTGAGGGCAGTATATCCACCCGTGGATCGGATAGATCACATAGACATGAGAGACATGCACCGGTCTTGGGTTCAGCTAGAGAAGAGCTGTTAGAGGATATGGCTGAGATCTTAAGGCATTCTGCCAGACCATCCATTGTTGAGATGGGATTTGAGAGACTTCAGAAATTGGGAGCTCCAGTTTTCTATGGCCGCAGGGAGGATGATGCGGCGGCTGCAGAATATTGGTTGGAGAGGGTAGAAAGAGTGTTCTGACAGATGGATTGCATATCGCGAGACAAATATAGATATGCAGAATTTCTACTATAGGAAGGGGTTTATGATTGGTGGAAGACAATATTACAGCGCCCTCAGACACCTGATCCACCTTCCTGGAGGTTCTTTCTGGAGCAGTTCAGAGAGAGGTACATTCCTCAGGCCTATACCGATCGAAAGAGACAAGAATTTATGGACCTCAGACAAGGGGATATGACTGTGAAAGAATACGAGAAGGAGTACACCCGACTCAGTAAATATGCAGGGGGTATTATTGTAGATGAGGTTGATAGTTGCAGGAGGTTTGAGAAGGGACTGTGACCCCCTATTAGAGCTAGGTTGGCTAGAGCACAGATTAAGGAGTTTACTGTTTTGAGAACTGTTGCTGAGGTAGTTGAGGAGGTCATGGCTGAGGAGATGAAGACAGTAGTTTCGAGCCACCCCAAGAGACCACATTTTCAGCCAGGTGCTAGTTCATCCACTAGTAAGAAGATCAGATTTTCTGGTAGCAGATTCCATAGGGGATCTAGAGGTTCAGGTGTATCAGCCTGGCGAGGACAGTCTGTTAGGGCAGCACCATCAATTGCTAGTACTCCGGGTTCAGTAGGGGGAAGATTTGTTCTGCGCCCTCAGTGTCAGCAGTGTGGCAGATATCATGCTGGTGAGTGTTGGCTGACATCCAGAGCCTGTTTCATTTGTGGGGCAATGGGCCACTTCAGGAGGGATTGCCCTTACAGAGACCAGATTGCAAAGCCTACAGGGGAAAGACCGATTTTGACACAGGGATTAGTACTTGTTAGAGGTCGAGGCAGAGGTCAGGCTAGGGGAGGTCGTACTGGATCAGTGCAGGCCGGGTCGAAGACTGTTAGTAGGCCAGGGGGTAGCCACACCGCACCTACTCGAGCATATGCTATGAGAGCACGAGAGGAGCATGATGCTCCAGATGTTATCGTTGGTAAATTCTCTTTACTTGGTTATGATATATATGCTTTAATTGATCCCGAATCTACACATCCCTACATATGCACTACACTATTACCTGGGGAGCATTTAGAGGTTGAGAATTTAGAATTTGATATAGTAGTGACGAATCCCCTGGGTCATAGTGCCAGGGTTAACAGAGTGCACTGACAGCTACCCTTAGTGAGTCAAGGTGAGTTACATCCCGCAGATCTGATTGAATTACCATTTCACGAATATGATGTCATATTAGGGATGGATTGGTTAGTTCGACACGGGGCAGTAGTAGATTGTGTTGCCAGAAATGTAATTTTTAAGAAGCCTGGGTGCAAGGATAGAGTAGTATAAGATATTAGAATGAAGATGTCATCTAATGTTATTTATGTTTTGAAGGCTCAGAGGTTGATTAGGAAAGACAATGAAACTTATTTGACATATGTAGTGGATACCAGGAAGGAGAGTCTGAGGCTTCAGGACATTCCTACAGTTTGTGAGTTCCCTGATGTATTTCATGAGGATTTACCAGGATTGCCTCCGGATAGAGAGATAGACTTTGCCATTGAATTGTTACCTAGTACTGCACCCATATCCATCACACCGTACCGAATGGCACCAACAAAGCTTAGAGAATTGAAAATGCAGTTGCAAGAGTTGCTAGATAAAGGGTTTATTAGACCCAGTGTATCACCTTGGGGTGCGCCTGTATTGTTTGTGAAGAAAAGGGATGACACCCTATGACTGTGCATTGATTACAGACAGTTAAATAAGGTGACAATGAAGAACAGATACCCACTGCCACAGATATATGACCTGTTTGATCAATTGAAAGGTGCAGCGATATTCTCTAAGATTGATTTGAGATCGGGATATCATCAGTTAAAGTTCAAGGAGAGAGATGTGCCTAAGACTGCCTTTAGGACTCGGTATGACCACTACGAGTTTCTAGTCATGCCATTTGGGCTAAGAAAATTTATATTTAGATTTTTTGTCGTACCGGAAAGCGTGATGACGACCAAAACCAAAATTTATGCATTAAACGTGCATAATAAGAAAATTTTTAATTATAGGATTTGAATATCCGTGAGAGCGAAAAATTTAAATTTTTATTAGATGTTATGTCGTAAGGAGTTCAATGACTAATCGAAACTTTCTATCTCTAGGTGCGACGTCGGGACATGCGCCACCACGAGATAAGGGGAAAGAGTCGGCCGATACCGGTAAAGCGTAAAAAAGTTAGTGCAACTACTTTTATAATATTAGTCATATAAATATATTTTATGTGAAAATTGGAATTTTTGCAATTATTGAGTTATATATATATTTTTTCGTATTTCAGAAAATTTAAATATTAAAAATTATCTATGATGATAATTATTTTGGTATTGAAAGAATATTTATTCATTATTTGAAAAATGAAATGAATTATGATTTTGAAAATTTTTCCCACATGTTAGCCTAGACGTGAACTAGGGTATTGTTGGCATGCCAATATGGTAGAAATTATGGTCTTATGCATTTCTGTGGATCAATGAAATATTGTGATCCTATGCATTTTTGTGGGCTAAGTCATATTACATTTGGATCATGTGCATTTCTGTGGATCATAAGTTGAGATGTAATATGATACCCCTTGATTCCCTAGGAGCAAGTTTAGGATGTTATAATATGTGGGTATATGAAAAATATATTATTAAGAACTCAGCGATATTTTGAATTATAAAAATATTGTATTGTTGTATTTTCAAAAAATGGACGTAAAATTTGAATTGATTTCATATTAAATGTATGTTTTATTTTAATGATTTTATTATAAGAGTTTTTGCACCGCTGAGTTATATACTCAGCGCGGGAGTTTATTTTCTCTCGCGTAGGTTACCGGAATAACAGAGAGCGTCTAGACTTGTAGATAGAGATGCTGACTTGGGACCCGCTAAATGGAGCACAGCAGTAGCAGTGGAAGCCACCCAGAGCGGGTTGGTCTTCTTGTTATATTTTGATATGTATATATGTAAATTTTTAAATTTTATTTCAGCATGTATATAAATAAAATAAAAAGGGTGTGTTTGCATAAAAAAATTTCTTATATTTAAAAAAATGTATATGTATAATATTTTAATATATATTTAAAATTTCTTATATTAAATATATTTAAAATTAAAGAAATATTTTTAGAAAGTTTTATTTTTTGTAGCACCTCTTATCCGTCCGATATACGGATGAGTGTACGGAAAGGTAAGAGGTGTTACAAATATAACAGTTCATCAATCCTTAAACCCACTTCATTAAGTTTAATTTCATAAAAAGAAAAATTTATGTTAATTTGTTAGAATTTATTAACTGTTAATTTCAATTTTATAATTACTAAAAAAATTAATCATCATTCTTTTTAAGTTTATAAAATATTTTATTTTTCACTCATATGCAAATTACGAAATCTAAAGTATCACTCCAAATAAAATTATAAAATGATGAAAAATCACATATATATAAAATCACTAATTCTAAAAGTATCTCTTGAAATAAAATTATAAAATGATGATAAATCATACGACTTCGTTTAAACATGAAACCGTGTTGTCCAATGGTGCAAGTCAATAGCTACCCATCAATCCTACTTTTGGAAAATCACACCTTTTGCTCCTTGAATGCCACCTTTGGGCAAACATGAATCCATGTTGAAGAAACATTATTTTTCATAAGTCTAAAAACATGTCGATTTTTGTTTATATTCGTTTTTTATTAACTTTTTTTTTTCATGCATCTCTCTTTTTGTATATGTTGCCTCTTAAAAATTTAAAATTAAGCTATATTGATCACAAGTCGCATGAAAATTAAAAAAAAAATTGCACGTGGTATTTTGAACAAATAAGCATATGATGCTTTTTCCCTTTATATAAATGGCTTTTTTTTTACATGGAAACAACCCTTTTTCTTGTCATTACCCCTCTCTTCAACTTCTCTCTTGATGTTTCCTCCTTCTATGCCAACCCATCTCCACTTTTCTTACTTTTTTTTTTCATTTTCATTTTTCTTTTTTACTATCCCAAGTGTAAAACCTAGAGGGGCTGGTCCGTTGAACCGGCCATGACTAACTCATATTGGGTTAGATCAATTTCAGATTCAGTTTAGACCGTGGTCCCACTGGAGAAGGATCTAGTCCGAGTCTTTCTTCCATAAACCGGAACTAGCAGTTCCTATTCCAAAAGTAATATTACAGTTTTTTTATAGAATAAAAAAATAAAAATACCCCTTATAATAGAAAAATAACAATTATATTTTAGAGATATTATTATAATTTAAATTTTTAAATTTTTTCTCTATAAATACCAAATTCATTTCAATATTATTCATTTCATATTTTCCTACACAATCTCATTCTCAATTTCTCTACAATTCAATCTCAATTAATTAAGTGTTTAGCATAGTTATAATTTTTATAATTTATTAATTTATCAAATGAATATAATTATTTCTAAATTCCAACTTATAATTTCTCTAAATTAATTTTTTAAATTAATTTATCTATAAACTATAACATTATATATAATTGGTTTCTAATTAAAATATCAACGACTCAAAATATGATTTATCATTGATATTTGATGAATATATGTATGTTTTGAGAAAAAAATCATATTTAAAATATATCACATACTCATATATAATTATTAATATCAAACTTAAAGCAATTAAGAAAATGAAAAAAAAAATATAGATTAAAAACACCATAATAGACATTTGGTCTAGAATCATTTAAGTTTAATATATTACAATTATTTTGGTAAAAAATCATATTAATATATAATTAAAAAAATTATAGATGCTATAAAATATTAATAGTGGTAAAAAATTAGAGTATAATAAAAAAAATGAAAACTAGTAATATCTTATAATTTTTTTATTTACTTAATAACAAAAATAGTTAATTTTATTGATGATTATCTTATTTTAAATCATATGAAGTTCATGAGTTCAATTCTCTACACTACCAAAATAAAAATTTTAATATATAGCATTATTTTTAACATATTAAAAATTTTTAATTTTTTAAATTCATTGTTATTATAAATATCATATTAATTTTATTAAAAAATTAATAATTTTATAATTTTAAGTTTATAGAATAAAGTATATATAGTTATAAGTTTAAGAATAAAAGTATAAAAAATTGTAAAAATATTATTTTATTATATAAATTATTTTATTTTTAAGTATAAACAATTAAATATCAGTTTTTTTCAGTACAATTCAGTTTCAAAATATAATTTAATACAACTCTCGGTTCTTATATCACTATAAAATTCAGATCCGTCAAATTTAAAGTAAACGGTACAATTCAATTCGGGTCTAGTAAAAAAAGTAAACAGTTCAATTCAGTTTTGGATCTTTTTACTTTATTTTTCTGTTCGAAAAGATTTAAGCTCCATGTACAACCCTATTTACCACCCCATTATCAAAAGAAATTGAAATTTTTTTATGAACTAATCTATATTCTTCCAAAATATTTTTTTATCATTTTAAATATATTATTGACGGTATGCCGATAATTAAAAATTCTAAATGCAAGTAATCTTTTTTGTAATTGAGATTCATCATCAATCCAATGACATGTAAGACCCATATAAGAATGCATTTGCTAATAATTACTTCAAATATCACTACAAATACAAACACGACCATTCGAAAGAGAAAATATTTTGAGTAATTTTTTTTTATTTTTTTATATAAATTATATAATGCACTTTTAAGGGTATTTCTAGGTATACATTTAGTACATAGATTTAATGTATTTTAACAATAATAAGCAAAATCTACTTTTTTCACCCAAACTAAAAGATAAATGTTTCATACTTATCATTTTTGTCAATTCCTTTTTATTTTTTTTATCATTATATTGAAATAATAAAAAAATAGAAAAAAATGTTGCATACCAGAAAATCTGAGTTTATTTTTTCTCTATTCCAATTTGAGTAGTATGTTTATTTTGCAAGCATTTTTGAAATCTATCATATCCACCTCAAACTTTAAATTTATATTTTTGTGTACAATAATTGCACACAAAATCAAACGACACATTATTTTTTTGAATTTTCTTGAAATGAATTTGAAAAATGTTGGAAGTTCGAATTTTTGCTTCAGATGATGTTATCATCGTCGCTGGACCCAATTATTCATCACCCCTATTTTTTTAACTTTCTTCTATTGAAATTTCGAACTCTCCCTCCTCATCCAAATTTTTAATAAAATTTTCTAAATCAAAAATATTTTTATCAAAAAAATTGCTCATTCCATTATGACTTGCTATTATTCATTATTAAATTTTGTGAAAAAAATTGGAGAATATTAAATTAAAGTGTAGAGAAATATAATGAAAAAAGAATTGTAGGAATAAGAAAGAAGAATTGAGAATTAAAAAGAATTAAAGAATTGAAGAAAAAATTGAGATTACGCAGAAGTATAATTAAGAAGAAACTAAAGAGAAACAATAATTGAGAGTATAATTAGAAATAAATTAAAAATATATGTAGAGAGAATTGAGAATAAATTGTAGATAAATTGAGAATGAAATTATGTAGAAAATGAAAAATATTGAATGAATTTGGTATTTATAGAGAAAAAAATTAAATTTAAATTATGATAATACTTCTAAAATATAGTTGTTATTTTTATATTATAAGTGGTATTTTTGTCTTTTCATTTTATTTATATTTTAATATATTTTAAAAAAATGTATATGTGTGCACTGTGCAGGAAAGGGGAGTGGGTGCCAATGGTCTCATGACCATTGACTTTTGTTGCCCAGATAATAAATCAAAAAGGGGGATTGAATTGAATATTAAAAATTCTTAACTTTTAAGTGCGGAATGAAAAGTTAAGTAGAGTAGGGATAAGAATATATCACATAAGAAATTTATAGAGGTTCGGGTGTTAACAAACCTTATCTTTTCTCCAATCTTAATTGGAAGTTTCACTAACACACTAAGTGTTATAATGGAGTTTTACAAACTCACTCTCAACTATGGTGTTTCTATCAATGAATCACACATAACCCATAAATCCCTTGTGTTTTAATGACTTACACAATAAATCAATTCCTTGTATTTTAATAGCTCACACAAATAACCCTTACAAATGTTCTACTCTTAACCCAATATACCCAAACTCGCTTGAGTAGTAGATTACAAAGAGAAACACTCACAAATATATAATGCTCAGAAATAATGAGCAAAAACATTTTTACAGAGAATTAAAGTTTTGTTGAAAGTAATTAATGCACAAAAATAGTTGTAACAAGATTTTGATTCGAAATTATTGTTATTCTCTTGTTCTGGATTCATAAATGACTTGCATTTATACTTCATTGGAGAATTATAGTTGTTTGGATGCATTTAATGCAAAAATAGTCGTTGCACCAACTCTTAATTTCATGTCTGACATGTTTCTCTTTCCTCTTTCATGGTTGTGAATATGTATGTCACGGTCGTAAATGTTCTTCCAAGCTGTGACTCAAGTGGTAACTTTAGCCGTGAAGCTCTCTGGAGGAATTTGACATGTTTTATCATGGGCGTGACTATCTTTCACGGGCGTGACTGATATGATCATTCACGGTTGCTATGATCCTTCATGATCTTGAACTTTAAATGTTGGATAGTTGAAGCTAAGCTACATCACGAGCGTGACATACACAGTCACGGGCGTGAACATGTTATTTCTTCATTTTTTTGACTTTTAAAGTTAGTCTTCCATTCTTGCATTATATTTCATACACTGTTCAATAAACTTAGAACATAAGTATGTTAAATACATTATTGCTATTTTATTTGTTAGCATCAAAATGTTGGAAATATCCCTTAAGGTTCAACAATCTCTCCCTTTTTTATGGTGACAAATAATCTAATAATATGTGCTTTTGAGAAGTCTCCCCCTCAAAAGATGCTTAAGATAAATAAAATAAAGTGCAAGAATTTTTAAGAATGATGAAGTGTAACATAGATGTTTGCTTCCTAGTTTAGGTATATGCAAGGTATATGCAAAATATATCCAATGTATACCAAATTTTTGCTTGTAACTAGTTAAGTATATGCAAAGTATATTGAAGGTATATTCAAAATATATTCAAAGTATATCAAGTTGTTTGCTTTTAACTAGTTAAGTATATGCAAAGTATATTGAAGGTATATTCAAAGTATCAACACATTTGCATTCATGTAACTTGCATATTCATTTAATTCAATTATATTGCTAGGTTCTCCCCCTTTTATCATCAACAAAAAGAACATAAAAGATAAATCATAAGGGAAAACTAATGCTATTATATTAATACCAAATGAAAAAGTACAAAGGTTTGAAAAGTAAATTAAAGTCCTACCATTGCAATACTAGAAACTAGTAAGAAAAATGAAACAAAAAAAAAACTAAAGCTCTAGCTAGATTTGGAGCTGGACATTCCATCTCTAAGGCAAGCTACTTTTGCCTTGAGGCTCTCCATGCAAGACTCCATGAAATCTTTGAGATTCTCCAACCTCTCATCAATCGAAGCTTGCAATTAGTCAAAACGAGGTGCCAAAAGGTCAGCCACCTGCTGAGCCAAGTTCGGTGTGAAGGCCGAGGATTGTCCAACTTCCTGCTCAACCTCTGAGGTCGTCGTCTCGACTCAAACTCTTTTTCTTTGCTGGATCCCTTGGAGGCTAGTGTTGAAGTTGTCTGAATCATTGTCTTCCCAAATAATCTCATCAACTGTATTGGTGAAGCAGTAGTAACTATGCGAACTGCCGCTCCCATCTTGATTAAAGACTCGACGTCTAGCCGATCTGTAGGATGTGCTGGTATGAGATTGAAGTTGTGCTCTTCTAGCTTCAAATAACCAAGCTTGATAGCAAGGTGAGTCATATACCCACCGATCAAAATGTCTCCGGAGGGCTTCGTGGCAATTGATAATAAATGGTTTGCAAACCATCGAGATAGAGCTACTGTTAGGCCTTTTCGGGCCATCTCTAGGAGAAAGATCTCGGATTTCTAAATTAAACCATTGCTGTCCCCTCTGGAAAAGATGTTATAGCTCAAAAACCCATGCAAGTACTTGTGCACTAGTGATCGAAGGTGGGTGCTCTTCGTCTTCTTAACATCCCAGCTGCAGTCGAGTCCGAAATGAGTCCATGCCTGATTGGCATAGAACTCCACCTCACTTTCATTGAGTATATCATCTAGGGGAAGGTTGAACATGTCACCAAACTCCATTGCACTGAGGATGTTCGAATGTTTGTAGAGTTGAAATTTTACTGTGCCGGTGAGAGAGACTTGCAGGGTGCTAAGAAACTCAAGGGTAGGTTCTCTTAGCGTCGGTTGATGAATATCAACAAAATCTTTTAGATGACAAGCCTGGAGTTGTTCTGTCATGCTTGTCTCAAGACCAAGGGTCCTCATAGCGTGCCATTCAAATGATCGAGAAGAAAGGAGTGGTCTTTTCTTGAGAACCGAATACCTCTGATGACAGTGTTTCAGAATGATATTGAGAAGGTAATCCATGTACCTTATTGGAGCATAAGACTTATTTCTGGTGCCTTTAGAGGAGTCAGGTTCTATTTTAAGTTGAGATTGATTTTTGAGAATAAACTTTCTGAAAGGATTTTTGAAGAGTACCTAGTGATTTTTTGATTTTCTAATGAATGAAATAGTTTTTGAAGGTATTTATAGATGGAAAATGCTGCTAGGGGGCCGGAATCTATGAAAGGATTGTGGTGATAAATGAAAGAAGTTGGAGAGTTAGAAATGAGAGAAATAATGACAGAAAACGTTTTATAGTCGACATCTTCACGGTTGTGAATGCTAAGTCACGGATGTGAAATGTCGTGTTCATGGTTTGCTGAAGAGGCTCTACCCGTGATGAAGAATTTGAAACGATTCACGATCGTGACATTTAATGGTCACGGACGTGAAAGATGAAATTTCACGGTGGTGATAAATGATTCGCAATCGTGAAGTACACTCTTCACTACTTGTGACCGTGAGACAAAGCATGACAGAAAGCGTGAACGCTTCTGTAAGTGTTTAGTGGAAATGTTCACGGTCGTGAATACAGGGTTTTACGGGAGTGACAAAAAAGGTTATGGGTATGAAACATAGTCTTCACTACCTTCAACCATGAAACATATCATGAAGCAAAACGTGAAAGCTACTGGAGCTTTTGGCGATTATGATCACGACCGTGAATATATGTCACGAGCATGAATTGTCTAAAATCCTCATTAAATAAAACTAAGTCTAAAACAAGACTAAAGGATTTCTAATGTGCTTCTATTCCCTATAATATATATTTCTATCAAGTTAGTCACTTCATACTTCAAAAGATGAGACAATAACACAAGATTAACAATCAAGGTTCGACAAATTTGGCAATCATAAAGTTAATCCATCAATCATACTAAGCTCTCTTCTTATGAAGTTAAATCTTTCTTCATTTAGAGACTTAATAAAAATATCTGCCAATTGATTGTCTATATTGATAAATTCCAATACAACATCTTCATATTGAACATGATCTCTAAGAAAATGATGTCTTATGTCAATATGCTTACTTCTAGAGTGTTGAATGAGATTCTTAGATAAGTTTATATCATTTGTATTGTCATATCTAATAGGTATATGGTCCAAACTATAACCATAATCCTTAAGTTGTTGTTTTATCCAAAGGATTTGAGTACAACAACATCTTGTTGCCACACATTCCGCTTCAGTGGTAGAAAGAGCAACTGAAACTTATTTGAGGTTTCCTTCTTAGGCTTACCAACCCTTGATCAGTCCTCTTATGTATAGAAGGTTTAGTGTATGTTGTGCAATTAGCCCTTAGGGCTGTTACTGCTAATGTGGAGATATGAGGTTCACTTGACTTAACAAAAGTAGTATTGTGAGATGAAAATGATATACCCTTAATCCTAGACCATGTCTAATTAAGGGTGGTCTTTGAGACACAATGAGAGTATCTAAACTCTCATTTCCCTTGTGAAATTTTGAAATGGAGTTTCTAAATCCCTTAACTTCATTTTTCAAAATATTGTTTTCTTTAAGCAAGGATTTAGTTGAGAGTATTAAGGAGTACTCATCTAATGATTTTTGAAGAGATTCATTAGATGATTTAAACTCAAGTTTCTCCTTTTCTAAAACATCCATTTTGTTTTCAAACTAGAAATGTTATTTTTATAAGTATTGAATTTACTTCTATATTTTTCTAGTTCTAGATTCAATACTTCTATTAAGTTTTGCTCATCATCATCTTCACTATCACTATCATTATTGAATGAGTATGAGTGAAGTGATCCTACCTTATCCAAGACGTGATCCTCTATAGCCATGAAGCATAGGTTGACCTCTTCACTTTCATTGTCATCTTTTTGGCTTGAAGAGCTTTCGTCATCTCATGTGTCTTTGTGGCCTTTCTCTCATTGTCTCTTTGGTATTTGCTTTTGTGCTTCTTGAGCATTGGACATTCCAGTTTAATATGTCACTTCTTCCCACATTCATAGCACTTTATCTCCTCTTTACTCATTTGAGAGTCATTTGAGCCTTGTTTGAGATTTCTTTGCTTGAATTTTTTAGAGTTTCCAATTCTCTTCTCAATTATTCTTTTTAGCCTTTTTGAGAGCATAACAATGTCCTCATTTGCATCATCACTCTTTTCTTCATCATCTTCAACTTATTCTTGATATTTTGAAGTATATGCTTTTAGTGCTAGAGACTTTCTTTTTTCTGGCTCGGCTTCAAGCTCTCTATCTCTTTTCACTGTCATTTCATGTGTTAGAAGTTTGCCAATAAGCACATCGGTATTCATAATGCTCAAGTCTTCATTAACCTCTTTTATATCGGTAACTCTTGAACCATAATTTTTGAGAGGAAGACTTTTCAGAATTTTGTTATTTACATCTTCCAAGCTCAGGTGTTTCCCAAGCTTTCTCATGCCATTTATGATGGCTAGAAGACGGTTCATCATATCGGTGATTAACTCATTGGATTTCATCTTGAAGAGTTCATACTTTGAAGTGAGAAGTTGAATCTTCTTGGATTTAACTTGCTTTGTTCCTTCATGATAGTTTTCCAATGTTTTCCATATGCTATATGCAGCTGGGTAGTGTTGTATTCTACCACATTCTTCAATGGATAATGAGCTTGAAAGAATTGTCATTGCCTTTTTATTTTTAAAATTTGCTCTTCTTTAAGGCTCAATCCAATCATCTCTTGATAGGATTTTTTCTTCACCATCAACTCCTCTTCTAGTTGGTGGTGTCCATTCTTTCCGAACGCTATCCCAGACTTTAATTCCCTCACTATCGAGATATGTCTCCATCTAGAACTTCCAATGAGCATAATTTGCTCCATCAAAGTACGACTTGAGACTTTGGAATCCTTCATTGGCCATTTCTTGATCTTTGCTAGCGCTGTTTAGACTTTGATGCTAGACTAAGCCCTGTTACCAATTGTTGCCCAAATAATGAACCAAGAAGGGGGATTGAATTGAATATTAAAAATTCTTAACTTTTAAGTGCAAAATGAAAAATTAAGTAGAGTAGGGATAAGAAGATATCACACAAGAAATTTATAGAGGTTCGGGTGTTAACAAACCATACTCCTCTCCCCAATCTCAATTGGGAGTTTCACTAACACACTAAGTGTTACAATGGAGTTTTACAAGCTCACTCTCAATTATGGTGTTTCTATCAATGGATCACACCTAACCCAGAAATCCCTTGTGTTTTAATGGCTCACACAATAAACTAATTTCTTGTGTTTTAATGGCTCACACAAATAACCCTTACAAGTTTTATACTTTTAATCCAATATACCCAAACTCACTTGAGTAGTTGATTACAAAGATAATCACTTACAAATCTATAATGCTCAGAAATCTTGAGCAAAAATTTTTTTACAGAGAATTAAAGTTTTGTTGAAAGTAATTAATGCACAAAAATAGTTATAACAAGATTTTGATTTGAAGTTATTGATATTCTCTTGTTCTGGATTCATAAATGACTTGCATTTATACTTGATTGGCGAATTATAGCCGTTTGGATGCATTTAATGCAAAAGTAGTCGTTGCATCAACTCTTAATTTTGCGTCTAACATGTTTCTCTTTCCTCTTTCACGGTCGTAAATATGTGTGTCACGGTCGTAAATGTTCTTCTAAGCCGTGACTCAAGTGGTGACTCTGACCGTGAAACATTCTGGAAGGAATTTGAGTGTTTGATCACGGGCGTGACTTTATTCTTTCATAGGCGTGAATATCATTCCAAGTCGTGGTTCAAGTGGTGACTCTGACCGTGATGCTCTTTGGAGGAATTTGACATGTTTTATCACGGGTGTGACTATCTTTCACTGGCGTGACTGATATGATCATTCACAGTTGTTATGATCTTTCATGGCCGTGAACTTTAAATGTTGGATAGTTGGCGCTAACCTACATCACGGGCATGACATACACAGTCACGGGCGTGAACATGCTATTTTTTCATTTTTTTGACTTTTAAAGTTAGTCTTCCATTATTGCATCATATTATATAACTTATTCAATAAACTTAGAACATAAGTATGTTAAATATATTATTGCTATTTTATTTGTTAGCATCAAAATGACGAAAATACCCCTCAAGATTCAACAGCTTTAATTTTTTTTTGAAAAAAATTTTAAATCGAAATTATAAAGCAAGTTCCCAAAGGAAGGGCTCGGATCGGACTGGGCCCAGAACTAGCCTAGTTCGATCAAGTTTGGGATTGATCAGACCAGTTCCACAGGCCCAATATGTAATTTAATTAAAAAAATAGTGATACAACAGAAGAAAAAATATCTACTAGAGTTTTTTTGAACACTAATAGGAGCAGTTTTTTTATATTATAATTTAATTTTTATTCAAATAGTCTCCTTTATCAAATACTCGTTAAAATAATTTAAAATTTTGATCAAATTATATTATAATTTAGAATATAATCTAGTTTAGTGTTGTTTTGAAGTTCAATGAAGTAATTTCTCCATTTAAACAGTTCTCCAAATAAGAAAAAATTGTCCTAAGTACTTTTTGGTAGAAGAAATAATAATTTATGGATTGGACAATCATTGTGAGTCACTACCATGTGGAAGATTCAAATGTTGATTTTTTTTGAAAAAAAAAAATCAATGGATTTAAAGGCTACCGTCTAATTGTATATATATATATATACATACATACACACAATCTTTTTTATAAAAAATATTGATCCATACATTTAAATCTCTCAACAGTCAATACCAACAACAGTGAAAACTCACAGGCTTGTAAGAAGAGTGAGTGTCTAAATTCCATGGACTGAATCTACATATTGCCTAAATTTGACAAATTCCACCTTTTAGTAAAATTTTCGAAACCTCTAATATTGAGAAATTTCAAATAGGTGAAAAATGTTTGTAAAATTTCTCCCTCAAACCAAACTGTCTTCAAGTATTAGAGCTTTATACTCAAAGATTGGGATCTGAAACCTCTAGGACTTTAACTTGGATTCTTTGCCACTTCTAGGACCATAAATCTAATTACAAATAAATTTATAAAATTTGTATTAAAATTAATATATTTGTCATTTTCTTGGTTTGGTACAAATAAATTCTATGAAATTGGTAGAGCTTATTCATACAAATTTTTATAGTTATTATTTTCTTACATTGCATCTTTTTTTTTATATATATAAAAAGTATAAATGTAACAAACCTATTATCTTTTTTATTAAATTTTAAAAGTGATTTACAGATGAATTTCAATAATTTTATAAAATTAATTGATACCTAAACATTGCAGAAAATAGATTAACCAAAAACCAAAAAAAAAAATCAACTTTAATTCAGTTCAATTTGGTTTCAATTTGTGAGAGATTAATAGTATAATTTTGATTCAATTGATTAAATGATTGAATAACTGAAATCCTTTTGTTTTGACCAAACCAAACCAAAATTTATGCTGTACAGTAGTGATTCTCTCGGTTTTAATCAAATACTTATCCTTAACAAACATAGCCTAAAATTACAAATCATTTCCATAAACAAAGATCAAGTTAAAAGGAAACTACCAAAAACCAGAAAAACAGGAGGCTGAGGATATGTACTTTTTTAAGTCTAACTATGGCACAAAAATATATTGGATCCAATAGCAGGTAGGAGGCAAATTATATTGACAACAGTGACCTAAATTCAAAGACAATCTTTCACTATAGTAGGGCAGTGGGACACAATGTCCCATATTCATCAGTAATTTCTACTTACCATGTTATCACAGCAACACTCAAAATGTCTTAGTTTACACTGGAGCAGCACACGAATTGCGCCCAGTAAGATCTTCCCTTGACTTTTGTCTTTTCTCTCTTGATGTCTGCAGGATAACGAGCAGGCGAGTTCCATTCTTTACCAGCATCTTTCTTAACAGGCTTCGGTAGAGGCATTTGAGGATTGACAATTGAGGTTACTGTTGGGGCTGAAGCACCATTATTTTCTGCACTGGATTCATCATCTTTCTGCACCACTGGCGGATGGTTTTCCTTGGCATTTGACAGCTTGGATTTGTTTTCAGTGTTGGTGTCACCCATAAGGTTTTTCAAGGGAATGTGCTGCTTCCCTGTGCTCCAGTTTGTGACCTTAGCAATTATTTTTTCATTCTTCTTTCTTCCTTCTGATTCGTTTACAACATGAGTAAGAGAAGGAAACCAACCAGCTTGCATAGCTTTTGGCTGTCGCAAGTCCTGTGCTATTAGCATTTCTGAAGCAGCAGCTTTGTCTCCAGTTCCTGTTCTAGGTTCAACCAATGTCATAAAAGATGGAGGCTCAAAAATTTCTGAATTGTCAGACTGTGGGTGTCCCCCCAATAAAGCTTTTGGCTTCTCCATTTCTGCTTTCTCTGCTTTTGAACCATTTGATGCCAAATGTTCAGTATCAACAGTAGCTTGCATATCTGATTGGGTAGAAAGCACTATTCCATGAATCAAAAAACAAGCAAATCAGTTTGTGGAAACGCGATAATCCTCTTTGTGCAAAGAATCTCATTGAAAAAGAGAGAGATTTCAAATAAACTAAATATGCCCCAAGTACTATTAGGATTTACTGAATTTAAAACAAATCCATTCACTTATTTGTCAATACAAAAGTAGACACTAAAATGATTCATCTAGATTCTTTAAGACTCTTTCAGTATATAATAGCAACATAGTTTCTTTGGGAAAATTATATTAAACATAAAGCAACAGACATATTGAAGCATAGTCAAAACATTGTTTACATTCTATGATTTGAACTGACCCAATCAAATCCAAACAGCCCCAGATTTTATGCACCAATTTTTGAACAAGTTACGCAATACATAAAAGGGCTTGGTCCCATTATCTCTTCAAGGAGCCATATTTAAGTAATCAAACTACTTATGGAAGAGCCTTGTATTGTGACAATCATGGAAAAACTTGTGTTGAAACTTACCTGATACAGAGCCCCAGTGGCCTTCCAAGCTGTCAGTTTGGCTACCTGAATCAACTGAAAAGTCAGTTGCAGATGCATTAGCCTGTTGTGCAACTAATTTATTTTCACCTTCATCTGGAAAAGACTCGGATTGATTTTTAGATGCAGCCCTAACAAAGTCTCCAGCAGGATTATCTCCAATAGTGTCACTATTTTGAATGGAAGACAAAGCATCTAAAGGATAATGTTGAGGCTCTTTTATCATGTTTTCTTCCGAAGACTTCGGCAATACCTCAAAATCATCAATTTTCTCCAAAGGCTTCTGTAATACCTTAATATCTCCAGCATTATTCAAGGATTTGTGTAATTCATCACTGTCTCCAACATTATCTGATTCACCAGCTGCACTAACTCTATCAACATCATCCACCTGTACCTGTACCTTTCCCTTGCGATTGGGTTTATCATCCATTACACTTACCTGATTATCTGAAGCTCTACTCAAGTGTCTGCTTTCAGGTTCTGATATATTAATCTCAGATGCATTAACCACATTTTTTGAGGTAATACAGGTTTCATGAAGATCTGTAGCAGATTCAGGCAAGATTGCTGTCTTCACCAAATGACTTCCATCCACTGATCCTTCCCCAGTTTCAGTTTCAGATTCAACTTTGCCCTTTTCATGATCAGCAGCATTCTCATCTGCAAATAACTTGGTCCTTCCATGGACTTCAACCTCAGAGAGAATACTAGGATTTTCGGGAGTTCTCAGTATGTTTCCAGTGCAACTATTCTCTGAAATTCTTTCGACTTCTTCATTGCCAGCTATATTATATCCTTTGATTCTATCCTTTCCATGATCACCAGCATCATCCATGCCAATTAAATTAGTCGTCTGCCTGACTTCGGCAACCACCGGTGCCACAGGAGTCATATCAGACATGGTACCCGTGGCATGTTCTGAAGAAATTGACTCAGAAGAGAAGTGACAATAATCATCCCTTAGCTGATCTTGAGGACATTGAACAGTACAACTTTTCTCAACCTCATTTCCAGCAGCTTCTTTAAGGGTGGGAAATCTTTCTGTACCTTGGCCTTCATTAACTATGACCTTGACCTGAGGCATATAAAGTTCTGTTTCATCAAGGAAGTTTCCAACAATATGCTCACTTTTCCCACCCTGTCTGCCTTCGTCAAAAAAGCTCAAACACAAATTGGAACGATTATCCTCGAGATCAGAATCCTTGACATTGTTAATTACTTCAAATGAGTCTGCATCTACTAATTGAGGTGTTCTCCCTGCTTTATGATCTTTATAATCTTTAATCATGATCTCAGCATTTTCCACTACACGTAAATCACCAGGAACTGAAATCAAGTGGAAATTATCATTTGTTTCTCCCTCCTCATTGTCAGTCTCACTCAACTTACCAGAAACAGCTGAGGCCATTTCTTCAGCAGTGTGCTCCTCGCCCCCAGTGGTACTAATATAAGTATTCACATGTTCAACAGATTCAACTTCAGGAGAAAGAACATTTAAAGACTTCTTAGAGTCTAAGTCATTATCAGATTGTTCCTTCAATTGAATAACACCAGCAGCTAGCACAGCATCTGAAATTATATTCTCTATTATCCCTGACCTAGACACTGCCTCAGATGCTTCAATTACACTATCAATGGCGACCTCAGCATCCAGTAGGTGTGCGTCTAAATGTGTTCCCTCATTTGCTTTTGTACGAACCTTAATCAAGTCATCACCAGCATTGTGTTCTCTATTCTGAGCTTCATTTCCTTTCACATCAGTCTCTGCCAAATCCTGACTAGCTGTTTCCTCCATATTCTCTTGAGATACATCTGTTTGGATTTCATGTTGGATGGGGTTTGAGTTGCATGTAGAACTCTGTTTCTCATCAATCGATTCACAGCCAGATTCCTCAGTTCTATAATCAGTTAAAGACCTTTCCACAGAGCCAATTGTAACACTTGAGACTTGATTCTTGCACTCTAGTGCATTTTCAGACAGATAATTTCCTTGAACTTCAGTATTTTGCATATGGCTACTGTCAGCTAAATTCCTTGAACATGGAAAGCCAGCTGCATAGTTACATTATGCAGGTCATGAAAATATGGAATTGGAATAATCAGAAATTTATATTCACCGCATACCATTTGGAAAATATCAAATTGATAGATATTTTCCACATAAAATGAACCGTCTTATGTATTTTCTAAGGCCAACACTTTGTATTTTAAATAATGGCAAGCAAAATTATTCTCATTATTATAAATTCAAATACCATTCCAACTTAAACTATGAAAGTTAATGGTGAGGGATACCAGATTTTTTGACAGCAAGGAATAACAAGTAGAATAAGGTCAACGATCCTCTCTAACGAATGGAAATCCTTCTAATGAGACACAAAAAAGTTGCTATAATATTTGACTTCTCAATCAATAGTACATGATTGCAAAAAAAAAAAATTCATCTATGTTTTAATGACCACAATATCAAACAAAATAAATTTGTTCTCTTTTTACCCAAAAATATTCATATTTAATTACCTCTTAGCTAAACAAAAAATTCAAGAAGTAAAATAATAATCTATAAAACCCTTCACAACCCAATTTTAGGCGAAAACAATCCAACTAATACTCAAAAAACTTGAAGGATTAGACGAGTCTGTTCCACAACTTCTCACTATAATCACAGAGCAAAAAAGCTAACATTTTGACATAAATACTTGCCTTCTTGTTGAAGTCATAACAAGCAAAAGTCCTCTCACAAATATGCTTCCCCAGTGTAGTAAAGAGAGAAGGGGATAAGAAGGGAGGTGGGTGCAGGGTGTAACAAAATTTAGAATACGCAGACATATTATAAATATGGAATGTCGCAACTTCATCCCTTTATATTCTCTAAAAAAAATTGAACAATTGATTTCACATAGAATATCTCTTGGACCCCTCTACCAAAACAATTCTCTTGTTACCAGTTACTCCAATAAAGCTCAATGTAAGTTGAACTTTTTATTGAATGCTAAGCAGTTTTAACGTTTTAATTTGAAGACTTCTCTGTTCTATCTTGTGAAACTGATGCATTATGCAGCAAAAATTATGGGATAATCTTAACACTCCTCCTTTTTGGCTATTTATTAGTTGACTTCTAGATCGTAATATGAAATAAACTATTTTAACTAGGGAAATATATTTAAAAAGTACAAGAAAAAATCATACATCTTACAGACTGAAGGCCCCAAAATAAGATTTCTGTGTACTTGATTTTTCCAATCCTAACAAATCATTCACATAAATGGCTCCAGATTTTACAAGCAACGGAACCATAAAATACTGAACCTTTTGCTTGCTACATTATTTTTCTCTAGTGGGTAGGAAACTCAATCTCTGAGTTCCAAAATACTCCATAGCAAAATCTTGAATGCATATAATTGCATACGCAGTATAATAATTTTAACTCATAGTTCTGCAATCAATGTTAGAGCTAGCAATGACAACACTTAGAAAACTCACATCAACTATTTAGAATAACAAAGTCAAATTCTCATAATCATCTATATTCCTTTGAACAGCATACTAAACCTGGAATTGCTAGCTTTTATGTTTTTTCTTCTCATTGAACTTCAATTAAGAAATTTTGTTATCATCAAAAGTTTTTGTTTTGAATACTGTAACTGGAAAGTGATTTTGATTTCTTGCCTCATGTTTTTGGTCTTCAAAGCTTTTGTGGTCCATTCTAGCTTCTGCATATCTACTTGTTGGTTTGACTCATCCACTTTCAGCCTTCAAATTCTAAATGTACTAGTTCAACTCAATTCAGTTTCTTATGTTTCTCCATCTTGATAAATCCTAGGATTCGATTAATCTCACTTGGTATCTCAAGAAAACTATATTCCCACAAAAAGTAGGAAGCCTGTATAGCGAGTTATATTGTTTGTAAGAGGCTAATATTAAACTGAGTCATATTAACAATTTCTAGTACCATGTTGTTTATGGTACTCTTTTCCTTAAAGAATAATTACATGACCCCGGGCTTTTTCTCTTCTTCAAATTACTAATCACAGGATTCATCCCAGTTAATGTCACCATATTCATTTAGCTCACCTAAGAAGACAATGACACTAACTTTTTTCTCTCATTTCAGAAGTCTATCCAATCTTAGCTCTGATAACCTCTATAAGAATTTGATTTTACTCAAACTAGAATAGCAAAACTCCACTTTTATCATTTTCAATCTTAAGTTTGTCTCTTATAAAACTCTCACATGCAATTAGAATATCACAATAATCTATCAAAAAATTACCACAAAAGAAACAACACATCAGCCCAGGTAATGTCATCCTAGTCATCCTGAAGAAGAAAACTGCTTATAAAGAAAATCAAGATAAACCCACTGGATGCTTATATAAGACAAAATGCCAATGCAAAGTACCTAGAACTCGCAAAAAAAGGGCAATTATAGAAAACATGTTTAAACAGAATTTACATTTCATAGCAATTCAAAATATGCTAGATAGTAAAACATTATCTGCCTAAACTTCTTCAGTCCCATCCAGTCAAGTCCCACCCCATGAAAACTAAACCAAAGTTACTTAATACAAAAAACAATAAGAAGAAATCAGTTATAAGCAAGAAAGTAAAATCCAATTAAAATATTTACAAGCCATTAGTGAACACTTATGGCTTCTTATTACCAATTGTCCAAAATGGCATTTATTGTTCTGGAAAAGAAAGAATGGAATACGAAAATGCCACAGAGCATGAGATGAAACAGAGCAATTCAGATTCAATTTGAATTGCTGATGGCAGTGTCGGAAGTTATTGATACCTATATGAAGTTGGTCACTCTTAATCATTTTTTTTTAAAACCATCTACCTAAATTTCAATTATGCTGCATCATCACAGTGAATCATGCAATTTTGCCAATATAGCACATTCTGCTAGTGACTTGCAGGCTCTATGAACCCGTCCTAATCAACACTTCAAATTGACACCATACTCAAATGGAAAACACAACTATGAACTTAATTATGGTAACACTAAACTCAGTCCACAGTATAAATATGTAAACACCCAACAGAATAAAGGAACCATTTAATTAGCTAAACAACCTGATCCAATTGTACAACAACATATCAGTAAGATATACACTAAAATGCAGAGACAAAAACTTAAAGTTTACCAGTAACTGCAGGATCGCCAAATGATAAAGCAGTTTTCGTATCAGTCTCCATAATGGTTTCAACAAATTTCACTGGTTTCTTAACATCATCTGAAGACTCTTCGATCCACCTGCCAGATCCACTATCAGAAAATTCTGCAACAGCATCCGCAAAGACCTCATCTTCTGATCTATTAGATCTCTTCCCTAATCCAGCAATACCCTTCTCATCATTACTTCCGCCCAAAATGTGTGGACCTTAAACAACCAAATTTACCAGAATTAATCAAATTAAATTTCTTAACCTATCTTAGAAGTTGCAATACATCACGTATCATAAATTTCTACACATTTTATGCAGCAGCAACAAAAAAATGTAAAAATATAGTACAAGCAACAGAATTCTTACTGGGGGTTTTGTGATCTTCGTCAGAGACGTGTTCATTGTCAGAAAGAGTCGAATGGGCAGAACCCTGCGAGTCAACCAGCTTATACCCTTCAATTGTTCCACATAACTTCTTGTGTGCACGCCTATGTTTAGCACTTGGGTGTGGATTTGGAAAGGGCCAGCCACATTTGCGACACATATGAACTCCATGGTTGTCATGCCCTACAAAATCCAACAAAAACCCCTCCTCATTACCTTATCATCCGCAGAAAATTGAAGTAATAACAGAACGACGAGAAGCTAATAAAACCCAGAACAAAGTCAATTATTCACAGAATGTGAATAAACTGTACAACCCATAGAATCACTCTCCGTAGAAAGTAAAACCCATGAATAAAATTGACAAGGATGAAGGAACAAAAATAAAAACAAACCTGCTGTATGATTCTTTCTGCGATTCTGATTATCCATTACAGAGAGAGAGCGGCCTAGCAGAAAGCAGTAGACTCGGCAAAGATTTGGATCACTAAAACCAAGAGAGACTTTTCAGAGAAACCA
Organism: Triadica sebifera; assembly: GCA_023653625.1. NCBI lineage: Eukaryota > Viridiplantae > Streptophyta > Magnoliopsida > Malpighiales > Euphorbiaceae > Triadica > Triadica sebifera. The sequence goes on from CM042900.1 coordinate 4,180,440, forward strand.
GACAACGAAGATACTGCCTTAATCTGTCCCACAAGCGCGCACTTTAATTAAAACTATAATCTCGAATTCGAAATTTAGTGGGAGTTTTATGTAAAAAATATATATATACTTAATAGTTATGGTCAAGGCTTGTACTCCCTGGCTAGTTTCATAATCAAGGGCAAAACTGGGATAAAATGTACAAGTTTTGATGCGTGATATTTTTGCTAAGATTCAAGTACCGGTTGTAGAGGAGTGGAGTGATTGTACCGGTGACTAACGTGCGCAGTTGGTAAAGAGTGTTCGATCTTCTTTTTCTGGGTAAAGTAGTTAGTCACTTGGCTGTGACAAAATTAAGCCCACCCCCAATTAAATAAAGAGCCCCCACCCCACTCTACGAAAAGTCGAAAAGTGAATGATGATAATATAAATACAGATTTATCCAATCATAATAATACACGACAGCTCGCTCATTGATTTATCATTTTCCCTTTGGATTTACGGCGTTTTATTATAATAAAACTAAATTGCATAAATCAATGATATAACATAATATTGATTTTGAATTCCAGAAATAGTCAATTGGAGAAACCGAAATGGCTGATATTGAGAATGGCACTGGCAGGTGGCGCTGTTTATAGGAAAGGTCACACTCAGCAATCTCTTATGGAAGAGAAGTCAAAAGGCATTCCAACTTTTGTCATAGTTGTCCGATCTTCAAAAACGGTAAAGCAAACACCTGATAGTGTCAGCGTAATGGCGATAACAAAAGGTCAAAACTGGATATAGACAGCTCAAAATAAAAGAGGCTTATTTGCCAAAAGCCTCGCAATCTGGATTTTCAATCCTAATGACGATAACACCCATGATCGATTATAAATAATTTTTATTTTTCATTCTCTGAAATGAAAAAAATATGGAATTAAAAAAATAAGATGATAAAATAAAAAAATATTTTCACTTTACCATATTTAAGAAGGAAAAAATAAAGAGGTGAAGATAAAATAATATTTATTATCTACCTTTTACTTTATCTCTATTTTGGAGAAAAAATATGAAAAATTGGACAAAAAAAATCATCATTACTAATAAAATTAATTTTTTAATCATTGATCATTATAATAAGGTATTTATTATTTTATAAAATATATGCAAAATAGTAAATATTTAATAATATAATTTTTTTTACAATAAAATTATCCAAATAAAAAAATATGTCTTATTTTTTTATCTCTCTTTTTATTTTACTTATATTGTTTCAATATAAAACATGATAAATAAAATAAAGAAGAAAAATTAAAATTATTTTTCTTTTATATTTTCTTTTATTAATAAAAAATTTGTCAAAAATGATAGAGAATGAAGGAAAATAAAGAAGAATTATTTTCCTTCCCCTAGGGAAAGATCCCAAACAAGGCCAAAGCCTACAATTTTTATTTTTCTCATCTTTAAAGCCTTAATTAACAGTGTTGACAGAGATTGCATCTCACAATGTTCCTACAAGCAGACAACTCTTGTCTAAGTCAATCAAATATTCATCTATGTTTCTCCAAAAATTAAAAGTGTCTTTCATATTATTATATCGCATTTTCATTTGAAATACAAAATATTATCAAATTTTGTATTTTAGTTTACAAGTATATATTCAGGGATGGACCCACATTGTAGTTGACGGGCCCCTCCAATTTTTTATTTTTCTTAAATTTACATATATAATAATTTAAATTTTAAATTTTGCTATCTCTAATTTATTCTAAATCTAAATTGTATTATTTCACTCAAATAAAACCCTTAAAATGGTTCTATTTTTTATTTTTTTTTTTACTTTAATAACTTGCAATATGGTACATAAAATTAAAATTGTATTGTAAATAAATTATAATAAAGAACTAGTAAATATCATTTTTATAATGATCCATGTATAAATATAAAAAACTTTATTGTTAAAACTTGAGGGATATTTTTATTATTTTGATAATTATAAATAATTGAGGGAAGAAATTTAACAATTTGTGTCCCTAAGTGATTAAATAGGTTTAAATTAAATTGAGCAAACAAAGCCAAGTATGATAAAAAAAAAAAGAAGTTTTTCAAAGCCAAGAGTTGATCCTTCACACCCATGAAAGTTGCATTCACACCCATAAAAATTCATTCACCACCATAAAAGCCTCAAATCCTAAAAAATAAAAAAAAATTACAGAATATTTCATGACTTATTTCAGGATTTGCTTCACGACTTGACCAAGACCTTCACACTCATGAAGATTTCTTCACAACCGTGAAACTTCAAGTCCTAAGATTTTAAAAATTCTAAAATGTTTAAAAACTTACTTCAGGATTTGGCCTCCTCCTTTCATGCCTATGAAATCTGTAAAAATTCGCCTATGAAATTTGAAAAAATTCAAATGTCAAATTTATGAGTCATACGTAAAAATAGATCTGCTAAAGGTAGTTGAACAACTCTATTTGCACCTTTAATAGCTCTTTTTCACTATAAGAGTATAAATATAACTTATTTATGACTATCAAGAGTTAGAAATCAAGTGAAATTCTTTGAGAAATATTTTTCAAGAGTTGTATGCATTTATTCGTTGAGCTACTCCTTCATTTCTTACAACCACTTTTTGTATCTTCATCTATTTGATTTTAAGTTATTTAAAATAGGGTTGGTGAGTATTTATTTATTGCAACTAGTTGAGTTGAGTCGGTGATTTAAATACTTAAAAACATTAATATTCATGCAATTATAAAGTGTGATTCCCACTGTCATATCAGTAAAATTTTAATTAAAATTTTAAATGCATTTTATCCTTATAATTGATATCAATTTTAATTTGTGGGATCCAGTTAATATTTTAATATATTTTATTTACTATTAATAATTAAAATATTATATTTTTGTTGTTAAATAAATTGCATTTTATTGATAAATTTAATTTATATTAAAATTAATAAATTACATAGAAAAATTAATTATGAAACTTAAAAAAATTAAAAGAAGCACACAACATTTTTTTATGGAAAAAAGTTAAATAGAAAATTAATATGTAATTTTATTAACTTAATTTTATACTTTATATTAAAATATCTATTTAATTAATTAATGATGTTAACTATTAATTACATATTAATTAATTTTAAATATATTAATGAATAAAAATATTATTTATTTATTTTATTTTAATTATTATAAAATAATATAAATGAGACCCACGAGAATTTGTTATTCATATAAAATTCCCTCTTTCTTTTCTTCCAACATTTGAAAATTTGCAAATTAGAAAGCAGTCCACTCATCCATGCAATTAGATTTGCAATTGCCACATAGGTTATTGCAATTGCACTTGCAAGTCAATGCAAGTGCTCTTATAAGAGGTTTGGTATTAGCCATTAACACACTTGTAAAATTAAGTTTGTAATGGTTTTATCTATACCTTTAAGTAAATTATTTAGTTGATTGAAACTTTTAATTAGGTTGAAGAGATGACATAAACTTTGAAAGCTGGAACTCTACAAACTTTCTGTATTGTATTATTTTGCTCTTCATTTGCTTAAAATTTTTATTTTTCTACTCCTTAAAATCACCAATTCACCACCCTTGATACTTGTGGATTTTCAAATGCATTAATTCATCAAGTCATATTAATTGTTTGTATGATTGTTTCATTTCTAGTTACAATTGATTTCAAAATCTTATAAAAGTACTCCACAATTGAAAAATTATAAATATTGATACAACGTCATATTAGAAAAATAATAATATGAAATAAAGAGTTTAATCAAAGAAATTTTATAGTATGTGGTTGCTTTATTTCTTATTTGCATAACTACACTCTAGAATTAATATAATTTTCTTTTTCAATAATATTTCAAAAGAAATTCATCTCATAAATTAAAATATAACCAATAAACTTGAGTGCTCCTAAAAAATGGGGTGATGATTTATTATATAAAAAATTACTAAATTTATTACATGTCTATTAATAAAAAAAAATTTATATTATTTTTTTTCATTAAACGTATTTACATATTAATTGTTTATATATTTATTAAAATTTATATCATCAGTTATAAAATATTATATTTTGCCTTAACCCTCTTCAATATTTAATCTTACGTTGTCTCTGCACGTATTCAATCAAAATAATTTACCAAATATTGCAAACATATAAATCCAACAAAGAGTTCTCATATCAAGCCCAAAAATTACTTTTCAGAACACTCCATTTTTTTAGATGGGGGCTAGATATGGCTAATTTGCCTTTCCATTGGAAAACCAAGGGGTGTGTTTGCCAGTAGAAAACTAGGTTAATTTTCTAAAAAAAATTTCAAATGAAAATAGAAAACAAGATTTTATTTACTTGTAATATTTTTCTAAAATGAAAATAGAAAACAGTTTTTCATGTTTTTAAAATTATAACTAAATTTTGGAAAACAAACTTTAACATATTTTTTTTATATTCTTATATAAAGAAAATAAGGATAAAAGTGTATTCACAAAAATCATTTTTGGGTCTCAATTTTAACATTTTTTTCTATTTATCATTCACCTTTATTTTTGGGAGCAAATTATCAAAAATCCCCATATGCTATAATTTCAATCTAAATTCAACTTTTTTTTTTTGAATTTAAACTTAATCCTTTTTTTTTTCCTTCCAATTTGAATGCTAATATTTGATCAAACTCATAATTTGAATCCCTAATATTCATAATGCCAGCTGAAAATTTCATTCCGAAATTAGATCAAAGACAATAAATAAATAAATTGAAAATAATCACAAAAGCGTAAAGACTTGAATTTATAAGGAAAAAAGATTAGAGTTCAAAATTTTAGAATCCAATCCTCCATAAAAAAAAAAAAAAAAAGTGATAGTAATTAAAAAGCTAAAATATAAGATGGTTCGTAAGATAAATATTTTTTCCCTTGTTCAAGTTCAGTTGGCCTTACAAGTTACTGAAAATGCAATGGGGGAAAATTGAGAGAAAAAGAAATTTGAATAGAAAGATGTACGTACAGAATATAAATATAAATATAAAAAAATAGTACAAAATGACAACAGGGTTCTATTAACTATTTTAAACCTATTCAAAATTCCAATACAAAAAACACATCTGTCCCCATAGTTAATACCCAAAAAAAAAAATTTTAAAGATGAAGAAAAATGATGTGTTTTGATATGTTTGCTCATCGTCATTGGCCCAATACTTCTTTTCAACTCACATTCCTAACATTCCTTTTTTTCCCTATCAACACTACTTCCCAATGACCTGTGTCCCTTATTGTTTTAAGGGAGCAACTGCCTGCCTCCCCCCTAGCCCCTCCAAGAATTATATGTATGCTTCCCTTATTTTTCAAGCAATTTGGGGCTAACTCTACTGCTTCAACACCATCGAAAGAAAGGAAGACGGGAGAATGGAAGAGAGGATAGTGGATACAAAACTCACACTTGAGCGGGGGAATTTCCCCCGCAGACTACAAAACCTACACACTGAAATTTTATACTATCAAGACTGCACAGCTAGCCTCTGAAGATGCTCGAAGAAGACCTGAAGGCTCACATCATCAGTGAATATCACATCCGAACCAGCTGCCATCTCATGGGCATTATTGTAAGTAGCTGATGGATTCAACTTCGCTAATAAGAACCTTGCCTGCTCAGGGATGACATTAGAGATGAAACCAACGTAAGCTTTTTGATAAGAATTGCAACAGTTTCTAATGTTACAGGTGAGGACAAAAAAAATAAAAATAAAAAATTCACATAGTCCTAACCATTTCAAGTTTAGAATAGTTAGGCCGCTTCAGTTACCAAATGAATTTATTCTATGGCGACAAAGAGATGCCAATAACTTGTCGCACAGCCTACCTATGCTTTTCAATTGGGAGGGGTTGCTAACTATCATTAAAGTTAATAAATTACAGGCACTTCAAAAATTCATTCAATGAGTTATGTTTGAACACAAAGTCAAATTTATGGGAGAACTGCTTCAGAAACCTTAAGCACCAAAATTGAAATAAACGGACCTGAGAACCATGCTGATCACATACAACCAATCTAGGAACTGGGAAACGATCCCGAATAATCATTTGGACATCATCTTTTGGTGCTTGCAATAACAGTGCAAACGCCTGTTGACACCAAAAAAAAAAAGTTACACAGTATGATACATTTCAACACTTCATACCAATGATTAAGGCATCTATCCAGGACCAAAATAGTTAGAAAGAATAAGTGCCTGAAGAATCTTTGGGCCAAAAGATTATATATATATATATATAAAAGAAGATTCATGAAGGTCAATATCAATAATTCAATATGGCCAAGGAACAGTTTTCAAGAGGGAATGGATAGAAAAGCACCAAATGCACAGATACAAGTATTTTTGGGTAAATAACATAATTAATTCAGAGTTGCAAGTCAATACAATAAAATCTGTGAGTTCAACAACATGCTTGAGTTAAAAAATGACATTATTGTCTCTACAGTTCACGATAACAATTATGATATAGTGGGAGTAATCTAAAGAACTAAAGTAGAATCCCACACGGAAGGAGTTCTACATAAAGCAATTTGGTACTCAATTAAAGTATCCTAGCATCTGGCAATCCAACAACAATATAAAAATCAAAGGTAAAACCATGAGCCATTTAGATTCCCACAAACTTAACTAGTCAATATTTGATAGGTCAAATAACTCAAATAAAAAAAATCACAAACTAAACTCAATCCAAAACTCATTGTATTAAATGTAACTTGGTTGAGGCTGAGGATAAAGCTAGTTCCCCACAAAAATCTGCTCTGCAAATAATTAGTGATAATATTCTCAAAAGAAGACTTGGAAGACGATTCGTAGAAAAACCAAAATATGTTGATTCCAAAATCAACATTCAGTGTGATACTCATGACGGAAAATATAACATCCTCAACCTTCCCCACATGCATTTCATTTGAACATATGCATCTTGCATATAATTAAATTGAACACATGCATTTCATACGTATTTTCGTAAGAACAAGTCCATGACACGCACTAATTATGTGTCCTAGTACATTACAATTGTATAGAAATGCACATGTCTGTTTTATTATATAGATGAAAATGATATGAAAAAAATATTTAAGTGAATAAAGAGACTAGATTGAATTAATAAAAATTTGACATTATTAATTTAATTAAATTAAAATAAGTGATTAAATTATATATTTATTTATTATTGGTTAGTAAAATTGGGTAAATGTATATATGAATGTATGTATATGTATGTATGATAATAATAATAATAAAATTAAAAAAATAATTCAGCAAAAGAAGAGAAAAAGAAAAGTCAAAAAAAAAATGTAACACCTAATACATCTATATACCGCATATGTTGTTTTTATATTAAATTATCACGTATGAAACAAGAATAAAATAAAATTCATGTTTACAACAAGAGTAATTTTTTTTTTAAACTCATATCATATTATCAACAATAATTTCACAATCAATACGGAAGGTTTAATTATAGCCTATAACATCACATATATTAATAACTTAAACATTACGTTTAAAAGTTATAAATTTGCAAGTATTCAATTCTCAAATATAAATGATATGTTCTTATGCTTATGTGGAATGCAAGGAGATAAAATGAGAAGGCTCGGCAGGTAACCTTTGATCCATGACTTTTATATGCATCTCAATATGAATTATTAATCTTCTCTACCTGAAAAATGACGCAATTTGGTGAATTGCGACTCAGTGAGAATAACTATCAAATAAATACTAAAGCACAAAGCATTTCATAATAGCAAATAACAAGTATAATTAATACATACTTTATACTCCATTTCATCAGTCAATAACATATAAATATAGATAAAATCAAGTATTCAATAATTGCTCTTTATTTATGCTAATGTTTATTAATTTTATTTTGTTGTGACCAGGTTAAACAGACATTGCCCCGGATTTCCATGTGAACATTGCATTTGCACATTTGTTGAGCCATAGGCTTCTTTTGTTTTGCAATGTCGATTAACTAGTCACAACGCCTTTTAAGTCATTATGTATATGCACTTGTACTTATATATTTATCAACCATTGTATCTTATCACATATACATCATATGTCAACACATATATCTTGCATATACCATATATATACTATGTATATATATGGTATGTCAAACATAAACCTCAAATATACCACAAATGTCACAAATTATTTATCATCATATTTTCAAGGAAAAATCATCACAATCATATAGCAAGCAACATTCATATGCACTAAAAAATTCAATTGATAATTAGACTCACATTTTTCCTTTGATTCCAACCCTTAACTTATTGTCTACCCCCTTCTTGTATATCTCCAATTTGTCTTGAGCCTAATATTGAAATATAATTCGTTAATTTATGACTAGAGAAACTTAATGTGGCTTAAACAAATTAATATATATTATTCATATCAATAATTAAAATTTTTCCTATGAGACAGTGTGACCTTATAAGACTGTTTTGACTATAACTTTTTCTGTACTTGACCAATTAATCTGATTTTTGTTCCTAATTAAAATTAACATATACTTATATAACATATTAAAATTTCAGACCAACTGAATCAATGTACAATTTTTGGTGGAATTTCTAAACGTGTTATGATTTCTGCCCTGTTTTCTGCCCTTAGGCAGTTTCAGGGTACCAACTTAATCTCCTCATAACTTATGATATATAACTAATATTGCAATGAAAATTTACAGACACTTATATGGGTTCAAATGGAACATTTTTCATGTTTATAACTTTCATCAATTATATATCTAAGGCCCTCAAATTATAGGTAACATTTTACTGCTATAGTACAGAGTTGGTTTTCAGGACAATATGACTTGTAATGGTCATAACTTACTCTATACATAACATATTAAGATGAAATTATTACCAAAATTTAGATAAGACATATACCTATAACTTTTATGTTTTGATAATTTACAGAATCTATCTTTAAGAAGCTCAAAACAATTAAACAAGTTTCTGGACTTGTATAGGGCACTCAGTAGGCAATTCAAACTATGAAACAGTCATGGTTCCATTCATTATAACTCAAAATTTACAGGACATATAAACCTGAAATTTGGTATACAGATATATAACATATATATCTACAACTTTTATGTTTTGAGGTATTTCAAATATTGACTTTAACATATCCAAAACTAGCAAACACAGTAGCTAACTTACTTATGGTTCACATCCGGACCAGTTTCAGTACGAAGAGGATATCTCATTCTATACACCATATCTTGCAAAAATATTTACATATTCATAAATCTAAGACATAAAGGAACAACTTTTGTGTTTTAAGCTTTTTCAGAATCAATTTCTATTAATATCAAAATCCGGGTGCAAATCAGTGTCTATTAATGAACCTTAGCAACTCAAATCAACCTTATACCAATAAGAATTGATTACTTACCAAGAACAAACTTGCAATGGATCAATTTGCCTGAAAAACCAAGTGAAAAAAGGAAGAATTGGTGGCTGGAACTTGAGAGAAAATAGGTTGAAGAAATGAAGCAAAGAAGAAGAAGAAGATAAGGAAGATTAGTAGTTCATATTGAGATGCATATAAAAATCATGGATCAACGGTCACCGACCGAGCCTCCTCATTTTCTCTCCTTGCATTCCACATAAGCATAAGAACATATCATTTATATTTGGGGATTGAATACTTGCAAATTTACTAACTTTTAAACGTAATATTTAAGTTATTAATATATGTGATGTTAAAAACTATAATTAAAGCTTCTGTATTGATTGTGAAATTATTGTTGATAATATGAGATGAGTTTAAAAAAAAAATTACTCTCGCTGTAAACATGAATTTTATTTTATTCTTGTTTCATACGTGATAATTTAATATAAAAACAACATATGTTGTATATAGATGTATAAGGTGTTAGGTGTTACATTTTTGGTATCAGAGCCATGTTAGGTTCCAAGGGAACATGCATATGCATATAAGCATGATAGCATATTGAACATTATGTAATGACATAATTTCATTTATTTTAGGGTCATCATAAGACATGATTCACCAAGGAGAGAGAGGTCGGCTGAAATGCATCCTCATGAGGCATCGCCTCATTTGCATAGAGATCAACCAGTACCAGGAAGCTCCTGCACGTGCATCACAATCATCACATGCCGAAGTACCTTATGAAAACCCAGAACATAAAGTGCATGGTCCTGCAATGTATAGGGAGAGACGATATGATAAGCTAAGAAAATAGGGTGCAGTTGATTTCTATGGCTCGACTGATCCAGTTGAAGCAGAAACATGGCTTAAAAGGACACAGGGTATTGAATATGATGAGATGTACTCCAAAGGAGAAGTTTGATTATGCGGTATCTTTGCTTCAAGACAATGCTTATGAATGGTGGGAGACAGTTCCCGATAGTGATGCATAACCACCATTTCTGACATGAAATGATTTCCTCTTGGAAGTTCAGAACAATTACATGCCTGAGGTATATAAAGATAAGAAGAGAAAAGAATTCCTAAATCTAAAATAGGGAAACATGTCTGTTGCGAAGTATGAAGTACAGTTTAATAAACTTTCCCATTATGCCACCTTCATGGTCTCTACTGAAAGAGACAAATGCAGAAAGTTTGAAGAGGGCCTCAAGTATGAGATCAGAAATAGAATCACAATTACTGATCTCGATAGTTATACCAGACTCAGAGCTGCTGTAATTAGAGCTGAAAAGTTAACGAAAGAAGCTAGAGAACAACAAGTAAAAAGGGTGACACGAGAGTTTGCTGGAGAGTCTGATAGAGGATATGGAAAGAAAGCTAGATATATGTCGAGTCAGTCTGGCAACAGAAGTGGGTACTTCAGTTCTAGAGGTCGAGGCATGACTTTCTTTTACCCAGGCAGAGGACAAAGCCAGTATACAGATCAGAGGCCTACTTGTATTCACTATGGTAGGCAACACACAGGTGAATGCAGAAGGCTCACAGGAGCTTGTTATTTCTGTGGGTCCTTAGATCACATGTATAGAGATTGTCCAGAAAGAGCTAAATTAGCAGAGACCAGCAGAAGCAGAGGAGTATCTGAGACTACAATTGAAACACCAAGGGTTAACACTACCAGTGGGACACATGTCAGAGGCAGAGGCAGAGGCAGAGGCAGGGGCAGAACTGGTGCAGTAAGCAGAGAAGTGACCAGATCTAAGGGACAGAGTTCTAGACCCCTTCCACAGGCCAAGGTATTTGCTATGACTAGGCAGGAGGTAATTGATGCTCCCTGAAGTGGTTACTAGTAATATTTACATTTATGATATACTGACATTTGCATTGATTGATCCAAGATCCACACATTCATTTATATCATCACATATGACATCCAAACTGCATCAAAAGCATGTCATTGGGATTTGATATAAATGTGAGTGCTCCACTGGAAGTCGTAGTAGTTGTGATAAACAAATGATTGTGTTTAAAGGAGAACGGAAGTTGGTACCTGCATGTTTGATTTCAGCAGTTAGCTTTTAAAATGGTGAAAGGAGGGTGTGAGGCTTTCTTAGCCTATGTGACAGACACAAGAACTCAGGATATTATGTTAGAGAATATTCCAGTAATGTGTGAGTTCCCAGATGTATTTCTAGAGGATTTGCCTGAGTTGCCACCAGATAGAGAGATAGAATTTACTATAGATTTGGTGTCTGGGGCCGCACCTATTTCTATATCTCCTTACATAATGACACCGGTTGAGTTAAAGGAACTTAAAACTCAATTGCAAGAGTTACTTGATAAGGGATACATTTGACCAAGCGTATCACCTTGGGGAGCCCCAGTGTTGTTTGTAAAAAAAAAAAAATGGAACGATGAGATTGTATATAGACTATAGACAACTTAATAGAGTGACAGTGAAGAATAAGTATCCTTTTACCTAGAATTGATGACTTGTTTGATCAGTTACATGGAGCTCAAGTATTTTCTAAGATTGATCTAAAATCGGGCTATTATCAGCTTAAGATAGCTGAGGTAGATATTCCTAAAACTGCATTTCGTACTAAATATGACCATTATGAATTTCTAGTTATGCCATTTGGATTAACCAATGCACCGGTTGCTTTCATGGCTTTGATGAATAAGGTATTTCAGCCTTATTTGGATAATTTTGTTATTGTTTTCATAGATGACATTCTGGTGTACTCTAAAAGTAAAGAGGAACATGAGATGCATTTAAGAACAGTGCTTCAGACTCTGCAGGAGAAACAAATGTATGCAACGTTTAGTAAGTGTGAATTCGCTTGATCATGTTGTGTTTCTTGGACATATAGTATCGGGAAAAGGCATAGAGGTTGACCCAAATAAAGTTATGACCATAGTGAGTTGGGAAGCACCCAAGAATGTGTCAGAATTGCGTAGTTTTTTGGGTTTAACCGGATACTACCGTAGATTTATTGATGAGTTCTCATTGATTGCTAGCCCTTTGACCAAAATTGTTGAGAAAGAATGTGTCTTTCAAGTGAACTCCTGAATGTCAAAGGAGTTTCGATGAACTAAAACACAGGCTAACCTCAGCACCAGTGTTAACCATCCCTACAGGTACAGGTGGGTTTACAGTATATAGTGATGCTTCTCACCAAGGCTTGGGATGTGTGTTGATGCAACATGGTAAGGTGATAGCTTATGCATTCAGACAACTGAGACCACATGAGATCTCATATCCAATGCATGATTTAGAATTGGCTACAGTTGTATTTGTATAGTGAGACATTTCAGATCTTCACAGAACATAAAAGCTTGAGTTACTTGATGACACAAAAAGGAGTTAAACATGAGACAAAGACAATGGTTAGAGCTGTTAAAAGATTATGATTGTACAATTGAATACCATCCAGGGAAAGTCAATGTGGTAACAGATGCATTGAGTAGGAAGACCAGTAGCAGTGTAGCTCACTTGCAAGCATCCTCTTTTCCATATTTGATTCAATTATGGTCCATGAATGTTCAATTGAATATGCACGATGGTGGATCATTGATTGTTGCTCTTCAGGTCAGACCTATATTGAAGGATAGGATCAAAGTTGCACAAAGTAAAGATCCTAAATTGTGTAAGAAAATTGAATTAGTAAGACAGAGAAACAGTAAAGATTTTCAATTGCAAGACAATACACTAATGTTAAAGTCACGCATATGTGTTCCAAACACTGAGAACTTACGTCAGGAAATAATGGAAGAGACAGACAATGCACCCTATGCAATGCACCCAGGGATGAAAAAAATGTATCACAGCTTAAGGTCTCATTACTAGTGGCCAAGAATGAAGAAAGACATAGTAGAATATGTTTCCAAATGCTTAACATGTCAGCAGATTAAGATAGAACACTAGACACCAGTTGGTAAACTACATCATTTACCAGTGCCAGAATGGACATGGGAAAAGATAACAATAGATTTTGTTTATGGATTGCCTAGAACTCCACGGAAAAATGATGCAATATGGGTAATTATTAATAGGTTAACCAAGTCAGCACATTTTCTACCTATCAAATGGGGGTGTACACTTGAGAGTTTGGCCAAATTATATGTGAATGAGATAGTCAGATTGCATGGCATTCCAGTATTCATTGTGTCTTATAGAGATCCACAGTTTACTTCACGTTTTTCGGTGAGTTTACATAATGCATTGGGAACAAAACTGAATTTCAGTACTGCATTCCACCCACAGGCTGATGGACAATCAGAGAGAACTATACAGATATTAGAAGAAATGCTTAGAGCATGTGCTATGGAATTCAAGGGAGCTTAGTGTCACGCCCCGCAAAGGTTCATACGGGATTTCCCGCACATTTACATTTTGGCACATATATGTAATATTCTAGAAGGTCATTGTAAACCGTTAGATTAAATGGATCGTGGCCGTCCATTTCGGTAGGTAGGAATTAATCCTAGCCCTCCATTTGGTAGGTGGGAATCAATCCTAGCCATCCATTTTGGTAGGTGGGAGTTGATCTTGACCATCCATTTGGTAGGTGAGAATCAATCCTAGCCATTCATTTGGTAGGTGGGAGTTAATTCTAACCATCCATCTGGTAGGTGGGAATTGATCTTGGCCAAACATTGAGGAGGTGGAGGCCTATATATACCTTATGTAAATTCATTTGTAATCATTCAATCAATTCAAGCATTTCAAGTAATACAAAGCTTTTCTCTCAAACTCTCTTGTGTTCTTGTCTTGCTATTGAATCTTCTCGATCTCTAAGTTCCGTTCTATTCTCTTTGGAGTGCTTTGATCGGTTTGGAAGGCAGGCTTAGTGCAACGGATCGTGCTAAGTGCCGCACGATTGCTAGTTGAAGTCTAGGGTCGTGACAGTTGGTATCAGAGCCAAGGTTTGAAGTTTTACTACCTTTGGCATAATGAAGGCTACTGCCCCAGCTACACCTAACGTGGAAGTTCCATCAATGGAACGTGGTCGTGAGGAAGTTCGGAAACCATCTAAAGAATCTCGAGCCAAGTCGAAAGACATGCTTTCTAGCTTGGAAGCACGTGTTGTGAGTGCTCAGGACAACTTGGGAGAGTTGGTCGACCGAGTAGACAACTTGGAGGAACGTTGCAGCGGCTTGGAGGCCGAGGATGCGGAGATCCATGCAGCGGTCAAGATGTCACTCAACGAGCTAGACGGTGGGTTAAGGCAAGAGATTGATGGGCTGAAATCCGAACTTGCCAAGGTACGTGATCTCTTCCAAAGAGAAATTTCTAATGTGTTACTTAGAGTTGAGGATATGGGTGGTGATCTAGCACTATGCAAACAGGCTATGGCTTCGGGAACCAATACAACCACTATCATTGAGGCCAAGAAAGTGGAAGTTCCTAAGCCAAATACTTTCAATGGTGCTCGGAATGCTAGGGAAGTTGAGAACTTCCTATGGGGGCTGGATCAATACTTTGAGGCTACTGGCGTAACGGACCATGCCAGTAAAATCCGAACTACTGTCATGTACTTGACCGACACTGCTATGCTGTGGTGGAGACGAAGACATGGAGATGTGCAACGTGGGGTATGCACAATTGACACCTTTGAGGACTTCAAAAGGGAGTTCAAAAGCCAATTCTTCCCCGTAAATGCTGAGGAAGAGGCGAGAGGTCGGCTTCGACGACTAAAGCAGATGGGTAGCATAAGGGAGTATGTGAAGGAGTTCACAACCTTGCTGCTAGATGTCCCTGACACATCGGACAAGGATGCCTTATTCTTGTTCATGGATGGTCTCCAATCATGGGCTAATCTTGAGCTCAAACGACGTGGTGTCCAAGACTTATCTTCGGTCATTGTCGTTGCTGAAAGTCTTATTGATTACTCCTCAAACAAAGAAGGCTCGAGGCCAGCTGATAGAAAGTTTGTTGGAGCAAGAAATGGGGGAGGCCATGCCAAGAGTCAAAACCATAAAAATCACAAAGAAGGCTATTCATTCAAGTCCCGAGACAAAGGGAAGGAAAAGGAAGGACGTGGTGCCTCAAAGACCCGTGTGGCGTGCTTCATATGCGACGGACCGCATTGGGCACGAGAATGTCCCAAAAGGAAGACACTGAATTCTTTAGTTGCCTCCACTCATGATAAAGAGAGAAGTGAGGCAGATGACGGTGCAAAGATGGGATCCTTGCGGTCGCTTAGTGCATTACAAAGTGCCCCAAAGTCCCCCAAGGGACTCATGTTTGTAGATGCAACCATCAATGGGAAAGTTGCCAAAGCCTTAGTTGACACAGGTGCATCTCACAACTTTGTTTCGCTAGAGGAAGCCAAGAGACTTGGTCTCAAGGTTGCCAATGGAGGTGGCTCCCTTAAAGCAGTTAACTCAGTGGCACAACCTCTCCAAGGAATTGCCCGCGGAGTAAAGGTCAGTCTCGGTGCATGGACTGGCCAAGTGGATTTATCTGTGGCACCCATGGATGATTTCTCGGTGATTTTCGGCATAGAGTTTTTGGACCAGGTAAGAGCTTTCCTTGTTCCATGTTCAAACTCTATGTGCATTATGGATGGACCAAAGGCTTGTCTAGTACCGACGGAAAGGACCACCAAGCCTAATACCCAAGCTCTCTCAACACTTCAATTCAAGAAGGGATTGAAGAGGGAAGAAGAGAGTTACTTGGCCATTCTTAAAGAGTATAATGATGATGAAGCATCACCACAACCAAGCTTGCCAACGGAGGTGCAAGTTGTCTTGGATGAGTTCCAGGATGTGATGTCGGAGGCGTTGCCAAAACAGTTACCCCCAAGGAGGGAGGTGGACCATGAAATTGAGCTGGAGCCTGGCACAAGACCACCAGCCATGAGTCCTTACCGGATGGCAAACTCGGAGTTGGCAGAATTGCGGAAGCAACTCAATGAGCTGTTGGATGCTGGTTTCATTAGGTCATCCAAAGCCCAATTTGGTGCCCCGGTGCTCTTTCAGAAAAAGAAGGATGGTTCACTGAGAATGTGCATTGACTACCGCGCTCTAAACAAGATCACGGTAAAGAACAAGTATCCTATCCCACTCATTGTTGATTTGTTTGATCAATTGGGGAATGCTAGATACTTCTCCAAATTGGACTTGCGGTCGGGATACTACCAGGTGCGCATTGCAAAAGGGGATGAACAGAAGACTACATGTGTAACAAGGTACGGTGCTTATGAGTTCCTTGTTATGCCCTTTGGTCTCACAAATGCACCTGCTACCTTTTGCACTCTCATGAATAAACTCTTCCATCCCTACCTCGATCGGTTCGTGGTAGTATATCTTGATGATATTGTAATATATAGCCGGACTATGGAAGAACATCTTGAGCATTTGAAGAAGGTGTTCGAGGTCCTCAGAGAAAATGAGCTATATGTTAAAAGGAAGAAATGTTCTTTTGCCCAAGATGAGGTGATGTTCTTGGGTCATGGGATAAAAGATGGGAAGTTGATGATGGATGGAGACAAGGTGAAAGCCATCCAAGAATGGGAACCTCTTACTAAGGTCCCCGAGTTACGGTCTTTCCTTGGACTTGTGAACTACTACCGGAGATTCATCAAGTCATATTCAGCAAGAGCAGCTCCACTAACCGACTTACTCAAGAAGAACAATACTTGGGAGTGGACAAACAAGTGTCAAGCCTCCTTTGATGACTTGAAAAAGGCCATTACAGAAGAACCAGTTCTTTACTTGCCAGATCCTTGTAAGATGTACGAGTTGCATACAAATGCCTCAGACTTTGTCATTGGTGGAGTGTTGATGCAAGAAGGGCATCCGATAGCATATGAGAGCCGCAAGCTCAATGAAACTGAATGCCGCTACACGGTGCAGGAAAAGGAGATGACAGCTATCATCCATTGTCTAAGGGTATGGCGACATTACTTGTTGGGTTCTCACTTTGTGATCATGACAGAAAATGTAGCAACTAGCTACTTCCAAACTCAGAAGAAGTTGAGTCCCAAACAAGCTCGATGGCAAGACTTTTTGGCAGAATTTGACTACAAGCTTGAATACAAGCCCGGTAAGGCCAATGTGGTGGCTGATGCATTAAGTCGAAAGGCGGAACTAGCAGCTTTGAGTAGACCAAGCAGTCCCTTGTTGGAAAAGATCAAAGAAGGGTTGGAGCATGACACTCTGGCTCAAAACCTCCTAGTCCTCATCAAAGAAGGAAAGACAAGGCGATTTTGGCAGAGTGACGGACTACTCTATGCCAAGAAAAATCGCATCTACGTTCCTAAGTGGGGGAACTTGAGAAAATAACTGATCAAGGAATGCCATGATTCACTATGGGCTGGACACCCAGGCATGAGACGCACCCTTGCCTTGATCAAGTCTATTTACTATTGGCCTTAACTACGGGATGATATTGAAGTCTATATTAGAACTTGTCTTGTTTGCCAACAAGACAAAATAGAGCAGCGTACACCCGGTGGCTTGCTAGAACCGCTGCCTATTTCGGAGAGACCATGGGAGAGTGTCTCGATGGACTTCATCACTTGCTTGCCAAAATCAGAAGGCTTTGGCAGTATAATAGTGGTCATTGACCGTTTCAGCAAATATGCAACCTTCATACCTGCCTCGGCGGATTGCACTGCAGATGAGATTGCACGGTTGTTCCTCAAACATGTTGTGAAGCATTGCGGAATTCCATCCAATATCGTGAGTGATCGAGACCCACGATTTACTGGGAAGTTCTGGACATAATTGTTCAAGCTGTTGGGATCAGACTTGAACTTCTCCACAAGCTTTCATCCGCAAAGTGATGGGCAGACGGAACGTGCCAATGCACTACTGGAGCTGTATCTGAGGCACTTTGTTAGTGCCAACTAACATGATTGGGCTAAGTCGCTGGATGTAGCCCAATTCTCATATAACTTGCAGCAAAGTGAATCCACTGGCAAAAGTCCCTTCGAGATCATTACGGGACAACAACCTATGACCCCTCGTGCTTTGGCCACAAGCTATGAAGGGAAGAGTCCTGCAGCCTTCAAATTTGCCAAGGCATGGCATGAGCAAGCCGAGTTGGCCCGAGCCTATTTGAACAAGGCATCCAAAAAGATGAAGAAGTGGGCTGACAAGAAAAGAAGAATGGTCGAATTTCAGGAAGGAGATTTGGTCCTTGTCAAATTATTACCACAACAGTTCAAGTCCTTGCGGAAGGTTCACAAGGGGTTGGTACGGAAATACGAAGGGTCATTTCCTGTCCTTAAGCAAGTTGGTAAGGTGTCTTACAAGCTACAACTCCCTCCGAAACTTAAAATCTATCCAGTCTTTCATGTAAGTATGTTGAAACCTTATCATGGAGACGAAGAAGATGCAAGTCGAGGAGAGTCGAAAAGGGCACCCACTGCGGTAGTAACCTCCTTTGATAGAGGAGTGTATTCCATTCTGGCAGACCGCCTAATTCGGCGTAGAGGTGTACCAAGTTATCGGGAATACTTGGTCAAATGGAAGAATGCCCCAGACATAGAGGCAAGCTGGGAACCTGAAGACACTTTGTGGCAATTCAAAGATGACATAGAAAGGTTCAAGCTTGAAGGCGCGACGAGGGCGTCGCGAACTTGAGTGGGGGAGAATGTCACGCCCCGCAAAGGTTCCTACGGGATTTCCCGCACATTTACATTTTGGCACATATATGTAATATTCTAGAAGACCATTGTAAACCGTTAGATTAAATGGATCGTGACCGTCCATTTCGGTAGGTAGGAATTAATCCTAGCCTTCCATTTGGTAGGTGGGAATCAATCCTAGCCATCCATTTTGGTAGGTGGGAGTTGATCTTGACCATCCATTTGGTAGGTGAGAATCAATCCTAGCCATTCATTTGGTAGGTGGGAGTTAATCCTAACCATCCATCTGGTAGGTGGGAATTGATCTCGGCCATCCATTGAGGATGGTGGAGGCCTATATATACCTTATGTAAATTC
This sequence comes from Triadica sebifera, assembly GCA_023653625.1. Classification (NCBI taxonomy): domain Eukaryota; kingdom Viridiplantae; phylum Streptophyta; class Magnoliopsida; order Malpighiales; family Euphorbiaceae; genus Triadica; species Triadica sebifera. The sequence continues at coordinate 4,199,837 of CM042900.1, forward strand.
ATTTGTAATCATTCAATCAATTCAAGCATTTCAAGTAATACAAAGCTTTTCTCTCAAACTCTCTTGTGTTCTTGTCTTGCTATTGAATCTTCTCGATCTCTAAGTTCCGTTCTATTCTTTTTGGAGTGCTTTGATCGGTTTGGAAGACAGGCTTAGTGCAACGGATCGTGCTAAGTGCCGCACGATTGCTAGTTGAAGTCTAGGGTCGTGACATTAGGATGAGTATATAGCATTGGTGAAGTTTGCATACAATAACCAATATCATAGCAGTATTCAGATGGTTCTATATGAGGCATTGTATGACAGAAAGTGCAGAAGTCCTATCATCTGGGATGAAGAAGGTGCACGTGCATTAGAAAGGCTACAGATAGTACAAGATACAGTGGATAAAATCAAGGTTGTCAAGATTAAGCTAAAGGCAGCACATGACAGACAGAAAAGTTATGCTGATCAACATAGAAAGGATATGGAATATGAGTTGGTGAGAAGGTATTTCTACGAGTATCTCCATAGAAAGGAGTAATCCGATTTGGCAAGAAAGGTAAATTGAGCCCAAGATACATAGGACCTTACGAAATTCTTGAGAAAGTTGGTCCACTGGCATACAGATTGGCTTTACCACCAGAGATAACTCAGATTCATAATGTGTTTCATGTGAGCATGCTTATAAGATACAGATCAGATCCTACGCATGTACTTAAAGATCAAGCCATTGAGATTACAAATGACATGAGTTATGCTGAAGAACCAGTGGAAATCATCGAATACAAAACTAAACAGTTGAGAAACCGAGAAATACCTTTAGTTAAGGTATTATGGAGAAATCATTCACGAGAAGAGGCAACATAGGAAACAGAAGAAAATATGAAAAAACAATATCCACACCTATTTTCAGGTATTAAATTTCGAGGACGAAATTTTTAAAAGGAGGGGAGAATTGTAACATCCTCAACCTTCCCCACATGCATTTCATTTGAACATATGCATCTTACATATAATTAAATTGAACACATGCATTTCATACGTATTTTCGTAGGAACAATTCTATGACAAGCACTAGTTACGTGTCCTAGTACATTGCAATTGTATCGAGTCATACATGTGTATTTATAATCTAAATGATGATAAAAAGTATTAAAAATAAATGAAATAAGGTAACCAAATTAAAGTATGCAAAATGACTGGATTAAGATTAAATTGGATATTGTGTCGAATTGTGTAGTAATAATAAGAATAATTAGAAAAAAATAAAATAAAATAAAATAAATAAATAAAAATAAAAAGTCAGAAAAAAAAAAAAAAAGAAAAAGGGACGGATGGAAAAGGGAAAAGCAAATGGTGGTGGTGGCTTTTAACCTATTAGGCTGTCATTATCTTCCTTTTCTTTCTTTATCTTCTTCTTCTTCTTTGCTTCATTTCTTCAACCTATTTTCTCTCAAGTTCCAGCCACCAATTCTTCCTTGTTTCATTTGGTTTTTGAGGCTAATTGTTCCCTTGCAAGTTTGTTCTTGGTAAGTAATCAATTCTTATTGCTATAAGGTTGATTTGAGTTGCTAAGGTTCATTAATAGGCACTAATTTGCACCCCGGTTTTAATATCAATAGAAATTGATTCTGGAAAAGCTTAAAACACAAAATTTGTTCCTTTATATCTTAGATTTATGGATATGTAAATATTTTTGTAAGATGTGGTGTATAAAATGAGATATCCTCTTCGTACTGAAACTGGTCCGGATATGAACCCTAAGTAAGTTAGCTACTGTGTTTGTTAGTTTTGGATATGTTAAAGTCAATATTTGAAGTACCTCAAAACATAAAAATTGTAGATATATGTGTTATGTATCTGTATACCAAATTTCAGGTTCATATGTCCTGTAAATTTTGAGTTATAGTAAATGGAACCATGACTGTTCCATGGTTTGAACTGTCTACTGAGTGTCATGTACAGATCCAGAAACTTGTTTAATTGTTTTGAGCTTCTTAAAGATAGATTCTGTAAATTATCAAAACATAAAAGTTATAGGTATATGTCTTATCTAAATTTTGGTACTAATTTAATCTTAATATATTATGTATAGAGTAAGTTATGGCCATTACAAGTCATACTGTCATGAAAACTAACTATGTACTATAGCAGTAAAATGTTGCTTATAATTTGAGGGTCTTAAATATATAATTGATGAAAGTTATAAACATGAAAAATGTTCCATTTGAACCCATATAAGTGTCTGTAAATTTTCATTGCAATATTAGTTATATATCATAAGTTATGAGGAGATTAAGTTGGTACCCTGAAACTGCCTAAGGGCAGAAAACAAGGTAGAAATCATAACACGTTTAGAAATTCCACCAAAAATTGTACATTGATCCAATTAGTCTGAAATTTTAATATGTTATATAAGTATATGTTAATTTTAATTAGGAACAAAAATCAGATTAATTGGTCAAGTACAGAAAAAGTTATAGGCAAAACAGTCTCATAAGGTCACACTGCCTCATAGGAAAAATTTTAATTATTGATATGAATAATATATATTAATTTATTTAAGCCACATTAAGTTTCTCTAGTCATAAATTAACTAATTATATTTCAATATTAGGCTCAAGACAAATTGGAGACATACAAGAAGGGGGTAGACAATAAGTTAAGGGTTGGAATCAAAGGAAAAATGTGAGTCTAATTATCAATTGAATTTTTTAGTGCATATGAATGTTGCTTGCTATATGATTGTGATGATTTTTCCTTGAAAATATGATGATGAATAATTTGTGACATTTGTGGTACATATAAGTTTGTATACTTGTGGTATATTTGAGGTATATGTTTGACATATGATATATATATATACATGATATATGTATAGTATATGCAAGGTATATGTGTTGACATATGAGGTATATATGTGGTATATGTGATAAGATACAATGGTTGATGAATATGTAAATACAAGTGTATATGCATAATGACTTAAAAGGCGTTGTGACTAGTTAATTGACATTGCAAAGCAAAAGAAGAGGCATATGGCCCAACAAATGTGCAAATAAAACAAATGATCAAGCTAGCTAGCAAATGCAAATGTTCACATGACAAATGTTCACATGGAAACCCGAGGCAATGTCTGTTTAACCTGGTCACAACAAAATAAAATGAATAAGCATAAACATAAGTAAAGAGCAATTATTGAATACTTGATTTTATCTATATTTATATGTTATTAACTGATGAAATGGAGTATAAAGTATGTATTAATTATACTTGTTATTTGCTATTATGAAATGCTTGGTGCTTTAAAACTTATTTGATGGTTATTCTCACTGAGTTGCAACTCACCAAATTACATCATTTTTCAAGTAGAGAAGATTAGTAGTTCATATTGAGGTGCATATAAAAGTCATTGATCAAATGTCACCGACCGAACCTCCTCATTTTCTCTTTTTGCATTCCACATAAGCATAAGAACATATCATTTATATTTGGGGATTGAATATTTGCAAATTTACTAACTTTTAAACGTAATGTTTAAGTTATTAACATATGTGATGTTATAGTCTATAACTAAAACTTCCGTATTGATTGTGAAATTATTGTTGATAATATGAGATAAGTTTAAAAAAAAATTACTCTCGCTGTAAACGTGAATTTTATTTTATTCTTGTTTCATACATGATAATTTAATATAAAAACAACATATGTGGTATATAGATGTATAAGGTGTTAGGTGTTACAGAAAAAATGCTTAAGAGATATTTAACAAAAAGGATGATTCCCAACAATTTTTTTTTCATGAAATCTTAAGTGTAATCCTATTAGAGGAACAAGAGCATTTAGAGAGACTATGACATGTGAATCTAATAATAAAAACGTCAACATGTTGCACCATTATGAGAAAAATGAACCTGATAGATCCACATGAATCTCATATTTTAGATTCACAAAAAAAGTACCACAAAGAGAATGAATGCATACCTGGTGTTCAGGTTGATTTTGATAACCCATGTTACGCCATTGGGCTATTGTCATCCCATGGAAAATCACCAAACTAAAATATGAATCCAGCAAGAGAATACGATCGGCTGCAATAGAAGCCACATCCAGCAATGCAGGCTGAGGCAGTAAATTAAACGAATATGATATCAATGATGGTTGAATCATGACAGCAGCATTGGTAATGTTTTCCCGGTTCAACAACATGCGGAAATATGCTGTCTCATCTGGACTGTTGTTAAAGACCTGCACACCCATATATGTGATTAATTAAGGATAAATCAAAAGATGAGCCAGAAGATGACAAACTTGCAAAACTTCAATACCTGTACAAACTGTGATCGTCTCAGATTAAACATAAACTGAGGGAACAATGAAAAACAAGGGTTCAATGTAAAAGATGCTGGATCATCCTTCCGATAATCACCAAATTTGGAACAGAGGCGAATGAGGTTCCGATCTAACCACCTAGTGGCATCAAATCCTTCCTGTTAGGCAAAACCCGACATAAAAAAAGAAAGAAATTGTGAGTGTGTGAAGTAACTGAAAGTAAATGTCCAAGAGAGCACAAACAAACAGCTGAATCACTAATCGCATGGCAGAGGAATGAACAAGGATAATTATTCTGAGCTTTCTTATAAACAGTAGCACAGTCAGCATAGAGGCAACTGTAAACAAAACTACCGTCATTAACACATGAGATATTAAAGAAAAAGTATCAGCAGAAACATGAGTGGATTAAGACATGATTTACATTTCAAAAGTATTATTGTGCTCATACAGAATAAAGTAACCAAAATGCATTTTTTTTCCCGGTTCTCAAATATGAGACAACCTTCCACTACAACAAGAAACACAATAAAAAATGAAGGGCATATATTTGAAAGAACAGCTACAAGTAAGTAGCCAAGACAAGACATCTGACAAGTACCTCTGTCTCCATTTTCAGGGATGTTAATCTTGCCATTACTACAGCAGCAGTCTCTTGGTCAAAACCTTGTACTAATTCCTGCAAATGGTAATTCTCTATCTCAGCATAGATTTCTCACCAGGTATGCTTCCATAAGTCCATCAAAAGTAAAGTAAACTGTCATTATAAGCCACATTCCACAATGCATTGCTCCAAGCATAAAAGCAAATATAAACAACATATCAAATATCACCAATCTTAAGATTCAGGCATTTGAAAACGATCCAAAAAGGCGACAATAATCAGAGCTTCATCAACATTTGAACACCCAAGCATTCCAAAAGGCAACAACAGTCTGAGCATTCATGGCAAAATTGAAAGGGGCATATGAAGGTTGCACCTATTTTACATGAATGACATGAAGGATATCCACCAAAACTTTTTAATGTACTTGAGTCCCAAAATAACAAATAGCAAAAGATGATGACTAATGATAACTTCTCAGTTATGCACACATGAGGACACCATGACAAATACAAATATACATATTCACAAAGAAATAGCACAACTTTTTTTAATGCATATACTCTTATGCATATTAAAAATTTTGTTTATTTTCCACTTTCAATTAGTATATTTTTCTCTCCTAAAAAAAAGTAAAGAAAAAGGATCAGAAATAAGGAAATTGAATGCATCATGTTGTGCACTTTACCTAGAACAATTAACAAAAATGAAGGGTTTATCTACATAGCCAAGAGATGCTGAAAGGCAAATTTCCCTTCGAAAGCCATAAAGGAAAATGCTGCTATAAAAGTTAGCTTTTAGGTAGTAGAGCAGCATTTTGGGATAGAATTCTGATTACTATCTCCGAAAGGGAAATATAATGATGCAGCAGATTTGATGCTCTCTTCTGTACTGCAACTTACGCAAAAGCTCTGCGTTGTTGTATTCAGTCTGGGAATCCTAGAGCATAGAAGACACACTTTCCTCTGTCAGTAAAAGTAGAAAAACTCTTGCCTCATCTCTAGCTTTAGTTCAGTTAGTTTAAAGTGAACATACTTGAAGAATTTTTCCAATGGATGAGAAAAAACCTATCTTTACCCATGCTAGTGGTCTAGAACTAATTGCCGCTATAGGACACCTTTTTGTTGATGGTTGTGCTACTTTAGACGTAGGTTCTTTATCTTGTAAACAATTTCCTTGTTGTAACTTTAGACGTTGAACCGACTTTAGATGTTGTAGGTTCATTAATTGACCACTTCACTATAACATGCGTCCAGTGAACCAGAACTATCAATGAGGTTACCCCATAGTGAACTTTCAAAAATCAGCCATCCAATTAATATAAAATACATAGATGAATTTGGCATCTCAAACACTGCTTGACAAGAGTCCTCTAGCACCACTTTTTAAATTCCAATAATAGCAAATAGCAATGACCAAACTCCCAATTCTTAAGTGAAACAAGCAATTCTAAAATCAGAAACATCAAATGAAAACCACACTATCTGTCACTATAAGACTAGAACCTCCAATAGAATGAGATTTGTGGAATTTGTTTTTTGCAGGGTCCATCAACACCAATAAGAAGAAGCATGAGTTTGCTAACACATCCATGCAAACAACTGCTTTGTTTCCTCTCTCCAACAGGAAAAAAAATGTCAGTGACACGAGTGTCTTGGATCAGTTGAACTGAAGATCGAACAATTAAATATGAGACTTGTCAATGAATGCCAAAGCTGTCCAATGCAATCTTTACACATTTTAAGAAAATAAAATCATTTCAACTGAACTTTATCCCAATACTTTCATAGTGATTCATCATATGAATACTACTTAATAACAGAGTAATCAGGCACATGACAGCCATTTATATGCTAAATTATACAGTTTAACACAACGCAATCATTTCAGAAAGACTTTATCCCAAAAATAATAATATCATTTCATCAGATGAGCTACACGATGGATGTAGCTTTCCCCCTTCCCATAAACTATCACTGCCCTAGACAGTGAGATTCAAGCAAGAGAATTCATTTCATATTAGATATGTAATAAGCATAATCATCAACCAACCAGTCTTGGGAAAGAAGAGGAAGGCAATTCTTTCCTTAGACAATGATATAAGCTGAAAACTTCTATTTAGGACCCAAAATTTAAAAAAAACATAAATTTTTAATCCTTCATCAGATTGTATTTTACACAGCAGCAGCTAATATCTGAACCATGCAGGACAGGAAAAAAGAGAGAGACTTGCATGTATAAAGAGATCCAAGCTTCATATGATAACAAAAAATGGTTTGCCAATGGGTTCCCAAAGTAACACAAAATTAAAGAAGAAGAAGAAGAAAAACCCACCTCTGTGCTAACAGCACTATCTATCCATCTTCTAGTAACAGTTGTAACCCTAAGCAATGTATGACCTTCAGGGTTCTGATAACTGCAATGAAACAATAAATCCATGAGCACTCTATTATAAAATGAATAAAGTCAGTTCCTTTAATAGTCACTCAGAGGTAAAAAAAAAAAAAGTTATTCTATGTTCCAGATCACCTTGTAAGAAACTGAATGTATAGCTGTGGATTTACAGCTCCAGGAGCATTTGATCTTTCACTTGATGAAAGATCAAAAAAGACTGTCAGACAGGAACTCTTGTCAAGACCACACATCTTCCATGCAGTAGTATTCCCCTCGCCCACAACTGTATCAGCAACATGAGGTCCTTTCTGCAAACATTGTAAAATTTAGCACCATGCCAGCACCAAAAGAATGAAATTCAATTAAATTTCTCTTTTAAAGAAGTAAATAAGGAAATAATGTTTCAACCTTCTCCATAGATGTGCAAGGTCCAATAATCCCCTGAATTTTAATGTCTTTAGAACAATTAATCTCAAGTGCGCCACTGCCAAAAAGAAAAAGCTAAATAAATATATAATGTTAACAAAATTAAGATAGATACTTTTCTATTCTCAACAAAATTAAAAATGTCCCTGCATAGCCCTCTTTATGCACAAATGTGGAAGCATATGCACATATGTAGAAAGCATAATAGCCACCAAATATCTGGAGGACACAATCAACATGGAAGGAGCATGCTACAAGACTACAACCAACCTTTAGAAATTGTGCAGAAGAAACATAAGCATAAAATAGAGCATGCTTGAACACATATCCATATACAGCAAACAAGGAGAGAAAGAAAGAAGTTCAGAAATTATTATGGCAAAGCATAGGATGTGCATTATCTTTTCAGTAAAATTATTCATGAGAAAAAGAAAACCAAAAGGGCATAGGTGGAAAGTATTTAAGGTAACTTTTATAATGCAACTTACAATAAAATTATGAAACCACAAAAGAAAACAAAATGATGAAATATCAAACATGTTCAAATAAATAACTCACTTGAAACAAAGACCAAGAGACTGTTCTCCTTCATCAAAAATGCGCTTGAATGAGTCCTTAAATACAGAGTGCCCAAAACTTTCAGCTAGAACAACAAGACCACCAGTCCTTTCTACTGCAACTTTCACTTCTGCAACCCCAACCTATAAATTTGCACTCTCATCAGTCAAAATATAAGACATAAACTATGTACTTTGCATGGACAGAAAAATTATAAGCTCGTTATTCCCAATTAAAACATCTATATTAATTTAAAACAATTGCATGTGACTATGATAGATCACAGATATTCCAATATTATTAAGATAATAGTCAGAAATTGTCAGAACAGGGGCCAAACTGAGAATTTAACTAATTCAATTCTTGCTCAATATTTTTTAACATTAGAGGACAATTTCAAAGCTGAACAAGTCTGATCCAAGTTGCAGCCCTCCATGGGCATAACTTTTGGTGCAGTGCAAAGGACCAATAACACAAACCATTATCATATATAATGGGATATGTCTCAACCATTTCATATTGGAGTTGTTTAGTGAGGTTAAAACGCAATCAACCTTCTAGAAGGTAATATACCCCCCCTTCCGAAGTAGAGCTTTAATTCGTGATGGATGCATAGCTGTTAGAATTATACAATTTTACTTTCTAATCACACAATTCATTCAGATTCATCCCTCCAACAACTTGAAAAACCCTTTACATACCTAGACAAGATTAGACAAAAGACACAACCTTTTTAATTATCCACCACATTTTCTTATAATACTTATTTTCATTTTGTAGTCCCATCCACCAATAAGTTTCTACCACAGTAGCACTTCTGATATATCAGTACTCTATTTTGGAAAAAAAAATTACCTAAAAGCAGATTTTTATTCTTTAATAATATAATTTCACATTATTTTAAATCTCTCTTAATGGCCACATGTTCCATATATATCAAGATACATCATGATGTTATGTATTTTATTTGTTTTACATTAATATACTTAATTTTTAATAGATTTTCAGAATTTGTATTGAATCATAAGATTCAGTCTGATTCTCAATTCACAAAATATAGATTTTGAATCTCAATTTGACAACTACAGATGAATGTGAATAGAGATAGAACAAGTTAAGAAATAATAGAAATGAATGTGAGAAGAAAAGAGAATTTGTGATCATACTATTTGCATATGAGTAATAAACTCCTAAAATTTTCCATTTTCTTTTCACTATATTACTAGAGAGCCTACAGCATATTAATAGGCCAAAGAGCTGTAGATGTAATAATTGAATCTGAAGGCTGCATGACAAACACCTGATCAAGCGCAGATGCAAACAGGTCCAAAACATGACCCTGGCTAACAAGCTGCTTTGCAAGATTGTCATAAAATTTGACTGCTTTCTTGAAAAATGGTGCTGCATCCTTGTCAAGATCCTTGTGAGAACGCACTGGCTCAGACAAATCTTTTGAAACAATCTGCAGAAGGACAAAATAGTCAACATCTCCATTGTTGAAATAAAAACAGCAGTAGTTCTAAGTTAGAAAAAGAAAAGTACTCATGTATTTGGGTCCTGTCTGGAGAGGGAAAAATGTTTCCCTTTTGGGCCAGTAGCGGGCAAAAAAGGTTTTTTTTCTCAGAACCATGGTTAGTAATCATTCTAATTTTTAATTTTAATTTTAGGCCTTCATACTTAACAGAGATTGCAAGTTCAAAGATATGATTGACCCCAAAGATTGATATAAGATATGACATCGGATATGATCTGTTCTTCAACATATATTTGGACACACAGGTTGCCCTTAGAGAGCGGAAGTAAGATGTAAAGCAACAACTCCAGAATTGCACAAAAGATTCAGGTTCCTCCACTATTACTACAACTAGCATTTATAAGTGAGTTCCACTAGTTTAAGTTTTTCCCTTATCAAGGCACATTATAGAAATAAGAGGACTAGTCCCACCAAACATAGTGTCCAATCCTAGGTTAACAAAGATTACAAAAAATTTTATTGTTAACAGGTGAAACACCAATCTACGAACCATTGGGGCTCACGTGGGCAGAGGATCACTCACTTAGCAACTAGAAAAGTATTTCAAACAAAAATATCAGAATTAAACCACAGATTATGATTTTATGCAAAATTATTATATTACATTATATAAAACATTAGAAAGATGGAAAAAAAAGAGATCATTTAATCAATTTAACATCAAACAAGGAGTGGGGCAAAGAAAAATAAATCAAGAAGCATTACCGTGCCTGGCCCTTCTGTGCATGGACCACCAACCAAAGCTATGATCCTGGCCCCAGTCCCAGGCATACAAGCTCCAAGCAGTCCTGATGCCACACTCAAGGCCACTCCTGTACACCTTGAAGCCCGACTCCCAGGTGCAACCGGCCATTGATCCGTTTGCAACTCATCCAAGAGCTATAAAAAGTAAATTATAACAGCAATTTAAATCGATCAATAAAAAAAATTCAACAGAAAATAAAAATTCAAAACTAAAAGCATACAAAGCACGCACAGAATTGAGGGTATATTCGCACTCCGATGCAGGCAATAAGAAGCGGTTAACACCTGCGTTTGAGAACCCATTTTGCATCCCTTTCTGTTGGTATCCAGCAGGGTCCCTCCTTCCCGAAACACCAAGTCCCAATTGCTCCATAATCTGGTCTTTGGAAATCTCCTTAGTTCCCCTAAAAACATAAACCTTTGACATATCTGAAAATCCCAATTCATGAACCTGAGCCTGCGTCCCAAACGAAACGAACCCAACAAGTGCGTTATCCGGCAACAACCCGATCGCGCGTTTGAGGGCCGATCTCACAAAGCCAAATTCCTCCTCGATCATGCACGTATCGAGAACAAACAAGAATACAGGTTGAGTCGACGGCACAGGAGGTGCGTTCATGGGGTTATTGGGATTGACATTAGGGTTTGGAAGGGTATACTGGACGGTTGTATATTGAGGGTAGAGCTCAGCGGGGAGATTAGTCTCGGAGATCATGGAATAGTAAGGGGGAAAGTGATTCCGCTGGAAACAGAAAGGGCAGATCCAGATCTTAGCAATAAAATCGACGCGTGCGAAGGAATTGAGGGCGGCGGAGCATGTCTTGCAGCGGAGAGGAGAATAAGGAAGCGTCGGAATGTCGGGATGGTGGCGGATCGGAGAGATCGAAGCGGCGAGAGGGATAACGCACTTGCTGGCTTCAACTTTAGTGCGTGGCCAGACATTCCATGTCATTCGAACTCCATCAATTCCTTCTGGATCTGTGTTGGCCATCTCCGACATGGCTGATTATAAATTTGATTTTATTTTGCCGCAATTAGGATTAGAAAGATTGAATTTTGATATGAAATTTAGAAGGAAATGAGAGAAATTGAGTTGAAGAATGAAGTGTGCAATTGAATCTCAGTTGGAAGGATTGAATGGTGAAGGAAAACGGGAAGGGGCGACCCCAGTAGAAAGCGGGGAGAAAAGGGTCACCGCAAAAGGAGCAGAGAAAGAGCCAGCTGAGAGAGAAATAAGGCTCGGTTGAGTTTCGAACAAAAATGAAATTGCCGGTTTGTTGGGTTTCTTTCCCATATCATCTCGAATTAATAATAATCACAATAAAAAATAATAATAATAAGGGCTTGCATTGCTAAGTCTTTGGGATTGTTAAACAATAAAAAAATAGGTTTTAAAATTTTTTTATTTAATCATCTTAATTTTTTTATTTTTTAAAATTTATTTTAAAAAAATATATTTATCTGTTTTTTTAAAATAATTTTAAAAAATCAAAAATTAAAAATAATTTCTTTTTCTAAAAATACAGTACCAAATAGAGCTATAATATCACGAGAGGTTGTACATTAGTTAAATATCATTACAACTAAATTTGGAAAAAAAATATTTTTTTCAAATTGATAAATTAAAAGATAATATATTTATAACCAATGGAAAAATTAATATTATTTGAATTAAAAAATTTATTATTATTAAAAAATACATTTATGACCAATTAAAAATATATCAAATTGATAAGTAATATATTTTAATTATTATTTTTTCTACCAAGTTGATAAATTAAAAATGATATATTTTTTATCAATGGAAAAATTATTATTATTCAAATTGGCAAATAGAAGGTGCTCATGTAAGAAGAAAAAGCAGAATTGAAAAAATAAATCTAATTTTAAAATTAAAAGATAATTAAATTCTTAAATTAAAAACGATAAACATTATAAATAGTAAATTATAGAGACAAATATTATTAAAAAAACTCAAAAGTGATTATTAATTATATCCAAAATTCATCAAAAAAATAAAAATCATATTACCATTCTTTTGATTTATTATGCATAAATTAAAATTTATTTCTATTATTACTTTTGAATTTTGATTTTGATTTTGATTTTAATTGCTCTATGTTTATTATTTTCAAATTTTCAAATTGTTTTTCTAGTTATTTTTGTTGCTTTTTTGGATCTTTTAGCTAAACTTGGGTAAATTTCAACGGAGATCCATCAACTTAGTATTAATATACAATAACATCTTTCAACTTCAATTTATAACACAAATATCTTCCAATTTTCATACGTGTAATAAAAATATTAATTGTAATATAAACATCTTTTAACTATCATTTATGTAATTGAAATATCATTCTTATATGCTTCATCAAATTTTATGTATTATCCTGATGACCTGATATCAAATTATTGTCAACGTAAAATACACAAACTCTTATCAATTTTTTTGTTTCATGGAATTGTGCTTAAATAATTTTTTAAACAAAAAAAAATTGTACATGAATAAGCAATACCCTTAAACATAATTCTTTAAAAAATTCCAATTAAGTGCAATTTCATAAAGCACAACAAAAAAAACAATTATACATAATTCGTCAAAAATATGATAAGAGTTCAGTTTACTTCATTATGATAGTAACATGGCATATGATCATCAAAGTAACGTGTGAAATTTATAAAAAATATAAGAATCATATTTATGTTACACAAATGAAAGTTAAAAGATATATATTACACATAAATTGAAATTGAGAGAATTATGCATTAATGCTAAGTTGAGGAACAATACGCGAAATTTACCCTTATTAATTACTATAATCATTATTTTTCTCATATTAGTTCTAAATTTTAAAAATTTTAATAATGATTTTTGTTTACATTTTTATTTATTTGGTCACTTTTTGTAGATTTCTCCCCTTTTTTTGTTTTATAATTTTTTGTCTAATAATGTATTACCTAGATATTCTTGGTTGAAAATTTGAAACTTGGAGTTATGCATTGAGTTGTATAATGTTAAAATATTTTGAAGCGATAATTTTTTTTCTATGTTCTTTTTCAACGGTTAGCTGTTGAATTAATGATACTTAATTATAATATGGGGTTTTTTCTTATAAAAGAAATTCTCGTTCTAAGTTTTTCATCTCCCTTGTCGCGTGTAAGGATTATCCATGATTTCATCTTTTCTACGTATCCTTCCTTTTCCTCTCTTTTTCCTTTTCTCTTCTCTTTTCTCTTCCTCATCTTCTTTTCTTTTTACTCCTTAACCATTTTTTGGTTATTTTCTTTAGTGGTTAAGACAAATGTTGAAGGCATAAATGATCTCTTGCCCTCTCAGAATTTGATGGAGTAAGACATAATATGACGTACAACGACTAGGCAGTTTGGATGGAAGTTATCACCCAGTTTGACTAAAAAAGTTAATCTAACTAATATGAAACACATGGATGGTTAAATCAGAATTGCTTTTTTATTAATGCATCATTTGCACAATTATTTCTTTTTTTCCATTATTATTTGTCCATCATTATTTTACCAAACAATTTAAATTAAATTATCCACATAAGTATATAATATACACATTTGTTCACATAATATAAAATCAAGCAATGAAATAGAAAACAAGAAATAAATAAAAGGCATAAAAATGATTAGAAGGGATAGACAAGGAAAATGGAATTGAGAATCTATCTACTTAATTAAATAACAATCTCAAAATGGGGGGATAACATAATATTAAACATTCAAATATAGAAATTAATATAAAAGAAGAAAAGGGATAAGAAAAGTTTACTATTGAAAGAATTACATATGTACGGATTTCGATCATGTCCACGTATATGTCACCATATCTGCATGGATGTCAATTCAGACACAAATAAAATAAAAATATAAAAATTCACAAAAAAATGATTAAATACATTATATAACTTTTAAAACATGCAATATAAAATAAAATGTTTAATGTTATAAATCAAAAATTTGAAAAAATGATAAAATAAATAATCTATCACACTACCTCAAGAATTATATCCATGTGGACATAAAAAAAATAAAATGAACAATAAATATGATATTTTAGAGAAATATAAACACGAATAATAATAATAATAATAATAATAATAATAATAAATAGCCAAAATTAATAAATAAATAAAAGAAAAGGATGATGAAAAAGAAGAAAAAGAAAATGGTGACATTCAAATTGCTTTACAGTTTGATTTATTTTTTCGAGTATTAAGTGATTAAATTGATCAAATAATAAGTTAATCTAACTGATATGAAACACGTAAATGATTAAATCAGAACTTTTTTTAATTAACACATCATTTGCACAATCATTTCTTATTTTCCATTATTATTTTTCCATCATTATTTTACCAAACAATTTAAATTAAATTATCCACCTTAAGTATATAATATACACATTCATTCACATGATATAAAATCAAGCAATGAAATAGAAAACAATAAATAAATAAAAAGGCATAAAAATGATTAGAAAGGATAGACAAGGAAAATGGAAGTACAACCATTGAGAATCTATCTACTTAATTAAATAACAATCTCAAAATGGGGGGATAATATAATATTAAACATTCAAATATAGAAATTAATATTAAATAATAAAAAAATCTATCTCATTGCCTCATGAATTATATCCGTGTGGACATAAAAAAAATGAAATGAGCAATAAATATGATATTTGAGATAAATATAAACATGAATAATAATAATAATAATAATAATAATAACAACAAAATAGCCAAAAATTACTTTAAAAAAATAAAGATGATGATGAAAAAGAAGAGAAATAAAGGGATGACCTTCAAATTGCTTTACAGTTAGATTTATTTTTTTCGAGTATTAAGTGATTAAAATGATCAAATAATAATCTACATTTTGGAAAATTGATTATCTTTTAACTTTTTTCTTAGCATGTGGATTATAGGACAAAGAGAAGATAAGTCTAATATTGATTTTCTCTAGTGAGTATTTGATTTAATAGAGTTTTGGGATGCATGAGAATTGTCTTTCTTATGAAAGAAATGAATATTTAATTTATGAGACAAAAAAATGGTAAGTCCAAATTTTGGTACGTAAATCTAGAAAGTTAATCATTTTACAACTGTTGCAATAAGTGTATTATAGTGTTGGAAAGAGAATCGAACATGAGTGAGTAAGAAACAATTGCTCAAGAGTTAGTAGATATGTCCTCATGGATATAAGGATATTTGCACATATATATGTTTGAAAATGGAAGAAAAACACACCAAAAAATGAGATTTTATGGTTTCAAAGGAAATCCACGCTGATATAGGTCAATTCTAGCCCAGTTTTTTACATTTTTAGAACAAAATTTAATATTATATGTTGGTAATCAATTTTTCCATTCGTATATGGTTCGAATTTAAACTTTGATCATATCATTTTCACTTCAATCACTTAATGCGCTCGGTTTTTGGTGGATCCGATACAATCGAAATTTAAATTCGAACAATGTACAAATAAGAAAATTGATTATAAATATGTGACATTAAATTTTATACTGACATTAAATTTTATACTAAAACTATGGAAAACGAGACTAGACTGAAAATATGTGATTTTTATGCTATCTGTGAGTTATGAATTAATAATATCGAGACATAGAAAATATTAAGATAGACATGTTGGTATGATTTGTGCCAAAATTTCAATGTTTAGAATACAAAATCAAAAAAACAAATTTTAAGGTGCAGTTATGTGATAATGGTAAAAAATGCGATTTTTGTTCTGGTATTGCAATCGCAAAATATAGAATATTAGTACATAAAATAAACTATACTATAAATATTGGTGTATTTAATTATAGATAATTAATTAATTTAGAAGTTGAAATTGAAAAGAGAAAATATTAAAAATTGTAAATATAGTTAACTATAATTAAAATTAATTTAGCTAATTAAGATCAATTAAAGACTAATTTATATATGCATGGTCCCCACATGAATTACATGCACCAATTCACAAAAACAATTTCACCTTACAAATGGTGGTAAATGTAAGAGTTATATATATATATATATATATATATATATTGCATAAAATAAGTTAAAAGGAAATTATTCCTTCTTTTATCCCATTTTTGGTCGTTCATCCCTTTAAGTAAAGACATGAAGGAGTAAGGATTTCATTTAAGAATAAGCAATGGAGTGAATAGGGAAAAGAAGAAGAGCATGTGAACTCATAAATAATAAAGTTATGGAAGTTAAGAATATTTACCTAGGACCTACGTAAATTGAAGTTGGTATAATAGATAAAGCGAAGGAAAAAATCAACGAAAGTAGGTTAAGAGTTCATAAGGATCATAGGAAGCAAATACTTTAAGCTATCTAATATAGATCAACTAAATGAAATTTTAAGGACAAAATTTTTTTAAAGAAGAAAAAATTGTCACATCTATTAATTTAGACTTCAATCGACATTCACATTTTGTGACCGGATGCTTCAAATTGACAAAAAATAGATTTTGTTCGCGATCAAAACAGAGATGATATAATCAAAGTTTAAATTCAAACTATGTACAAGTGAAAAAATTGATTATGAATATGTGACATTAAATTTTGCATGGAAATTGTTTATTTTTGCGTTGTCGGTGAGTTATGATCTAAGAATATTGGGATGTAGAAAATATTAAGACGAATCTATTACTATAATTTAGTGTTAAAATTTCAATATTTAAGGCACAAAATCAAAAAAATAAATTTTAAGTTTCAGTTTTGCAAGAATGTTAGAAAATACTATTTTTTGCTATGGTGTTCCAATTGCAAAACCAAGAATATCAATACATAAAATAAATTATACCATAATAATTGGTGCATTTAATTGTAAGCAATTAATTAATTTGGAGGTTGAAATTAAAAAGATAAAAGATTGAGGATTAAATTGAAAATTGTAAATAGACTTAACTGTAATTAAAATTAATTTAGCTAATTAAGATTAATTAAAGACTAATTCATCTATGCATGGTCTTCACGTGGATTACATGCACCAATTCACAAAACAATTTCACCTTACAATTGGTGGCAAATGTAAGAGTTATATATATATATATTACATAAAATAAGTTAAAAAGAAATCATTCCTTTTTTTTTATCCCATTTTTTGTTGTTCACCACTTCAAGTGAAGATCTGTAATTGCTCTTTCTTTTTTTTTTGCTATTCACTCCATTGTTTCTCCTTAACCGAAATCCCTACTCCTTCATGTCTTCAATTTTTTTATCTTTCAAAATCTAAATATTGAATCAAGCTTAAAAGTGGATCTTGAGAAGGAAAAATAATCCAATTTCTTCTTCCTACTATTTTGACTAAGACTTTCCCAAGGAGAAAAGGGGACAGATACTTCGACCATGATTTGGAGACAAGTAGGATAGGAGTGCATGCATGATTTCAAACAAAGGGAAAGAGTCTTTAATCAAAGGAGTGATGGAGAGATCTATAGCGGAAATCTGACAGATCTCTCCCCCAAGATTTTATACATGTTGTTTAGAATATAAAACAAATGAATTTAATTGAAGAAGAGGAAGATGTGCACCTGATTTGGCCGAATCCATCATTTTAGAAACGATCCAAAAAGTTTTTGCACCAATATATTCTCTCGTTTTCTAACCCCATAATGATGAAATTCTTTTCAATTGATTTTCCTTATCCTCTATCCTTATTTATATAGAGGAGCTTAATCATCAAGGTTAACAACAAGAGAGACTTAGCTCACCGGTATATAATAATTATGGGCTATCCATCATACCCATATTATTATCTGAGCCCATATTAATTCTCTCACACTTAATTAATAAATGAAGTCTTGCCTAAATTAAGAATTGATCAAATTCTTAAGGCCTTTTATTTGTAATTTATCCTGATATCTCAATTAAAAGCTCATAAATATAAGATATTAAAATTAAAATATCTTACATTCTCCTACTTTGGCGTATTAATTGAGAGCATATTACAAAAGATTTCACATTCCCGCTCGATTCAATAAGATTATCAACATAGGATCATGGTGGAAACCACATAATCAAGAACATGACACATTCCATAGTCACATATGCCAATAACCCTATCAATCGTAATGAGCATAAGTGTGGTAATGTGGTAATGTGGTAAGAATTATTCAACACTAACTTTATGATCAAAACTTTATGTGTTGATTTTCTTATCAGTCAAATTTATTATCTTTATGTAACACAGTTACTCATAAGAAATCCTTTATTACTTCAAATTAAAGTATGTATGTCTTAAAAACTTTATATCTCGAGATACTTTATGTGTCACAAGACATTCACCCAAGGCTATAAACAACAATGCCACAAGCCTTCGCTTAAGATGACACTAATCTTAAGACTTTCAAACATTTAATCTGATATATCACATAATATTTTCCAATGAAAATATAACAATGTATTGATAATCATCAGAAATACAATAATGTACATTAATACCAATGTATAAAGTACGTACAAATATTACATAAGGTAATATAAAATCCTCCCACTAATCCAAGAGATCAAAACCAGACTTTAGACTCATACTAATGACATGTCTCACAAAAATATTGGGCCGAAATCCCTTGGTAAGATGATCTGCTATCATCTTCTGTACTAATATGATCCACCTCAACGTCACCTTTCTTTGTCAGCTCTTTCAATGTCAAATACTTGACTTCCATATGCTTAAACCCTATGATATTCTTGTTATTTTTAGCAAACAACACAGCTGGAAGATTATCACAATACAACTTTATGGGTATGTCAATGGAATCAACAATTGACATTTCTGCAATGAGATTTCATAGCCATACAGCCTGTGTGGCTGCACCATAACATGCTACAAACTCAACCTGCATCGTGGAAGAAGAGATTAAGGACTGTTTAACACTTTTCCAAGATACAACCCCACCAGCCAGCATAAAGACATAACCTGATGTGGATTTTCTATCATCTGAGCAACCAGTAAAATCTGAATCTGTATAGCCAGTTAACTTCATATGCTCAACATTTCTGTATGTTAAGATATAATCACTAGTTCTCTTAAGGTATCTCAAAACACTTTTAGCCGCAGTCCAATGGTCCATTCCAGGATTAGATTGATATCTACCCAGAATACCAACTGCAAATGCAATGTCCGACCTAGTGCATACTTGAGCATACATCAAGCTTCCTACTACACTAGCATATGGTATTGCTTTCATTGATTCTCTCTCAACCTCATTCTTAGGACATTGTGCCAAGCTTAATTTATCACCTTTAGCAATTGACACATCCCAAGATTTACATTCATGTATATTGAATTTCTTCAATATCCTCTCTATGTATGCCTTTTGAGAGAGACCTAAAAGGCTTTGAGATATGTTCCTTAAGATTTCAATTCCAAGGACAAAAGATGTTTCTCCAAGATCTTTCATATCAAAATATTTAGATAACAACTGCTTAACCTTATACAGTGTACCTAAATCATTACATGCAAGTAAAATATCATCTACATATAATATCAGAAAGATATATTTGCTCCCACTGATCTTGAGATATATGCATTTATCAACTTTGCTTTCAACAAAGCCTAAAGAAATGATTACATCATCAAATTTTTAAGTAACACTGTCGTGAGACTTGTTTTAAACCATAAATAGACTTTTTAAGTCTACAAACAAGATGGTCTTCATAATCTTCATGAAAACCTTTAGGTTGTTTCATATAGACCTGCTCGTTTAATTCTCCATTCAGGAATGCAGTTTTAACATCCATTTGATGTATCTCTAAATTAAAATGAGCTACTAGTGCCATAATTACTCTAAATGTATCCTTAGATGATATAAGAGAAAATGTTTCACTGTAATCAATTCCTCTTCTCTGAGTAAAACCTTTGGCAATTAATCTAGCTTTAAACCTTTCAATATTCCCTTTGGAGTCTTTCTGGTCTTATAGACCCATTTACAGCCAATAGGTCTACAGCCTTCAGGTAATTCAACAAGCTCTCACATGCCATTACAATCCATAGATTGCATTTCATCTCTCATTGCTTTCCACCACAGATTTGATTGGGTACTAGAAACAGATTCCTCAAATGATACAGGATCAGAAACATGACCAATGTCATAATCACTCTCTCCTAGATAGACCACATAATCAGATGGAATAACAGATTTCCTTTCCCTAGTAGACCTCATGAGAGGAATCTATGCAACTGCATCCTGTGATGATGAAGCCTCATTAAACTGTATAGGCTCATCCCTTAATACTGGATTAATCACAGGTATAGGAACTAACATTGCAGGTTGCTTGGGAACTGGTATATGTATAACCTTAGTATGTTGTTCCTTACTAGTGATCTCAAAGTGTTCATACTGATGAGCTATATCACATTCTAAAAATTTAGTTGTTTGTGATTCTACAATTCTAGAACCCCATTTTTTACAATAAAATTTGTAGCCTTTAGAATGATATGGGTATCCTATAAAATAGCAACAATTAGATCTAGATTGCAATTTACCTTTAGTATGATTATAAAGACGTACTTCTGAAGGACAACCCCAAACACGAAGGTGACTTAAGTTAGGTTTCCTATTAGTCCACAGTTCAAACGACATTCTAGCCACAAACTTGCTGGGTACTATATTGAGGATATATAATGCCATTTTAATAGCCTCGCCCCATAAAAATTCTGGGAAATTAGATTTTGACATCATGCTTCTAACCATTTCATTTAAGGTGCGATTTCACCTTTCAGCCACACAATTCTGTTCAGGACTTTTGGCATAGTAAACTGAGCTACTATTCCACAGTCCTCTAAAAATTTAGCAAAAAGACCTTTTAATTGTCCTACTATACCGTATTTTCCATAATACTCACCACTCTGATCAAACCTAACAATTTTGATAACTTTTTCCTGCTGTTTCTCGACTTTAGTCTTAAAAATCTTGAATTTCTCAAGAGATTCAGACTTTTCCTTAATCAAGTACAGATAGCCATATCGGAAAAAATCATTAATAAATGTTATAAAATATTTATTATTGCATATTGTGGGTGAATAAGGTCCGCATATATTTGTATGGATTATCTCTAAGAGATCTGAACTCCTGATAGATCCTTTTTTTCTTAATTTTGGTTAGCTTACCCCTACAACAGTCAACACATGTTTCTAGGTCACTGAAATCAAGAGCAGACAAAATATTGTCTTTAATTAGCCTATCTACCCTTTCCCTAGAAATGTGGCCAAATCTTTTATGCCACAACATGGATGACTTTTCCTTTATTAAGGGTCTTTTGGCAACAATATGTTCAACATTACATGATGTAGAATATATTTCATTTTGAACTTAAGGAAACTTGATACAAACCATATGACAAAATACATCGGTCAACTGCCTTTGAATTAAGAGTTATATTAACAACTCCATCTTTAAATACAAAAACATAGCCAATTTTGTCTAATTCAGAAATAGATACCAAGTTCCGTCTAAAAGATGGTATGAACAATACATTAGATAATAATAGTTCATAACCACTATCTAAGTTCAAACAAACATTTCCAACTAGTTGAACATCAATCGTAGTATTATTGCCAACTGTAAGCATTAACTCTTCTTTATTTGACTTCCTCATGTTTGTGAATCCTTGTAATGTGAAGACAACATGTTTAGTCACTCCACTATCAAGCTACCAAGAACTGGATGTGACATCAACTAAATTAGATTCACAAATAACAAAACCAAAAGAGTTACCTGTAGGCTCACGCTTCTCTAACTAAGCTTTATATTTAAGACAATCCGCCTTTTTATGACCTTTCTTTTTGTAAAAGAAACATTTAAATTTCTTTTTCTCTATGCCTTTAAAATCACCCACAGCACTAGATCGGAAAGACTCATGTCCCTGAACAGAAAAAGAAACATTAGTCTTAGCTTTCTTACCTTTTAGTTTACCTTTATGCTGATGTCCGGATATAAGAAGCACGACACTGGATTGTCTCGCCTTTAGCTTCTCTTCCTCAGCAAAGCAAATGGCAATGAAAGCATTGACAGTCCAAGGATCCTCCCTAGAATTGTAAGCCGTAATAAGCATATCAAACTCAGGAGGTAGAGTATTGAGAGTTTGATGCACAATACAAGCATCAGGGAGAATAATGTCAAAACCCTTTAACTCATTCTGTATGTGGACCATCTTTAAAATGTACTCCCTAACACCTCTAACTCATGGAGTATAATTGTTTCAGAAGGGTACCAATCTCAGCATTGATTGACACTTTATAACGTTGAGATAAAGCTGTAAGAAACTCTTTTGCTATATGAGTTTCAGGAAGACCGCTCAATAGATGCTCTGGAATTGACCTTTTAAGGGTCAAATAGCACATACGGTTCATCTTATACCAGGTTGAGTGTAACTTTTTTTCCACATTAGTACTCTCAGGAGTTAAGTCAGCTGGTTTATGAGTAGTCATGGCAAGATCAATATCTGCTAACTTCATAGCCATTTCAACATCTCTTTTCCACTTCTTGAAATTAGAAGTTGTTAATGTCTGAACTGTAACAGTATAGTTACTGATTGAGAAGGTGACTGAAAAATCAGCAATGTAATAATTTAGTTCAAGACAATAATAATACTTAAAGCCATAAAAGAGTATTAATCCGAAGAATTTCAGCACATCATTATATAATCACCTTTGGGCAGAAAATATAACATGCAATAGATAATTCTTCAATATAAGAGCGATCTAGGAATTTACACAGTCTTTGCAAATTTAAACACCTTTGGGCAGAATAAATCATTCAGACCAGTTCATTCACAATTAAATGTCTTATATTATCATCTCAAAATTTGAATTTATAATAAACACCTTGGGGCCGAATAATTATAAACCAAATCGGAGACATTCCTAAAACATATAAGTCTGTATATTTCCTAAAATCTCAGTTAAAAAGGTCAATTTAACAACTACATTTTAGCCAATTTTAAAAGAAATACTTATATTGGGATATACCTTATTTATTGTTTTGGAAAAAATATAATTTTTCATTCCTTATGGACATGAGACTTAAATGTCTCAAAAAATTATGATCACAAAAATAAAATTACATTGTCAATTTTACTTGAGAAAAATTAATTCCATATGTGACATTTTATACCAATGCATAAATAAAACAAATTATGAGATAACAATTTATCTTTAAAAAGTCACAAAATTTCTCAATTATGGCTTTTAAAAAATTAATTTAGAAAATCTAAATTAATTACAGAAGAAAATCGGGTCAAAAATAGCCTTATGGAGTGAAAAATAATGAATTAGGGACTTAATTGAAAAAATAAGAAAGTTCAGGGGCAGAAACGGAAATCTAGAAAGAGGGAGAAGCGGCGCGCGCGTGCATTGCATGCACCTGACACGCCATGCGCGTGTATCACACGCGCCTGCAGCTGTCGATCTGGCGCGTGTGGTACACATGCTTGACAACTTCCCTACAGTCTCCCCTCGAGACGTCAACGTGCGCCTCTGGTGCATGTATTACACATGCCAGACTCAGTTCTTCCCAGCATCCATCGCGCGACACGCGTGCCAGTCATCTTCCTCCTCCCGACCTCTGTATTTTTCATCCAAAAATTCCCAAAAAAATTCAATTCACTCCAAAAACCGAAATTTCTTCAAATTTTTGCTTTAAATTAACATGCAACAACATATTATTCTGATTTTATTAAGAAAAATTTACCGAAAATCAATAAAATCAGAGAATTAAATATGTGATTAACCAAATCAAAAATTACTCAAAATCTCAATTAAACTCAGTTTTTCTCTAGATCTTGATGAGAAAAACTCAAATATGGTTCTAAAAATATGTATTTAGGCTCTGATACCACTTGATGGAGAGATCTATAGTGGAAATCTGGCAGATCTCTCCCCAGGATCTTATACATTTTGTTTAGAATACAAAACAAATGAATTTAATTGAGGAAGAGGAAGATGTGCACCTGATTTGACTTAATCCATCGTTTTAGAAACGATCCGGGAAGCTTTTGCACCAATATCTTCTCTCGTTTTCTAACCCCAGAATAATAGAATTCTTTTTAATTGATTTTCCTTATCCTCTATCCTTCTTTATATAGAGGAGGTTAATCATCAGGGTTAGCAACAAGAGAGACTTAGCTCACCGGTATATAATAATTATGGGTTATCCATCATACCCATATTATTATTTGAGCCCACATTAATTCTCTCACACTTAATTAATAAATGAAGTCATGCCTAAATTAAGAATTGATCAAATTCTTAAGACCATTTATTTGTTATTTATCCTGATATCTCAATTAAAAATCCATAAATATAAGATATTAAAATTAAAATATCTTACAGGGAGGCCATAGATTAGTCTTGGAAAGAAACGAAAAGTGGGTAAACTTATTTTGTGTTTTAAAGCTTTTTATGGCCGAAACTCCCATAATGAATTCTTTTCAAATTTTGTTCCTTTTTACTTCAAAGTAATATGATTCTAGTTCTCTCTTTTATTCTTTGATGGTTGAAGTAAAGACTGAAATTGGAAGTGAAATTTTGTGATGAAGCTAGGTAAGTCGTGACCATTTCTTTGGTTCTTTTCAATTTTCTTTTCATGCTCCTTTTAAAATATTATAAATTTTAACTCTTGTTTAGGGAGTATGTTGGCCGAGACATCTAGAAGAAGGAATTGACCATCTCTTAAGTTGGAGAAAAATGGAGGAGTTGGGTTGATTGCCAAAGCATACAAAGACATCTAATTGATAAATGGGGCTTTAGCTATGTTAAGAAAATTTGAATATTAAACCTTGAAGTTTAACCGAAAAGTAAAATGGAAAGGGAACTTAATTAAATTGAGATATTAAGGGATTAAGATGAAATTAAGCTTAATCAAAGATTAATTAAGTAAAAATGAAGTTCTATAGAGTAATTGTGTTGAAACCCTGCAAGGGGCTGTTTGTTTCAGGCATTAAAGAGAAAATTTGTAAGAAGTTGGAAACTAAGTGAAGGTTTTGGTTTAATTTGCCTAAAAGAAATAAATTAGATGAAAGGAAATAGTTAATTAGAAAGAAAAACGTGTTGAGAAAACCATAGGACTAAAATTATACAAAAAGGTGATTAGGACTTGAGATAAATTCCAAGAACTGTTAAATTAAAATGGACCTATAACATCAAACTTAAAATTTAGTTGAAGTTTAGTAGTGGGCCGGAGCATAATGGAACCTGCCATAAAATCTCCATGTTAATTTTGGAACCCAAAACTAAGACCAGGATTAATTATATAATTGTAATACGATAACAGAATCAATAAGGGAAACTGGTTGCGGATATGTCTTGATATAAATATATAAATAAAATCCAACCCTACCGTGATGAATATAAGATATGGGTACAAACACAAAAATATAATCGATAGGAGAGACGCTGATTTATGTTTAAGAGGAATAGTTTTCAGTTATTAAAATAATAATTATTTTTTCAAAAGCTTGGTATTCAATTTTATATAATTTATTAGGCACACTCTCAGCACAAGTGTCCGTGCTATATAAGGGAAAAAGATAAGGAAAAAAAATCGGCAAATGCAGAAAAAGTTTAGAACAAGTTTATACAATTATTTATAATATTGGTTATTAACAAAATGAATTTAATTTTTGTATGACACTTGGAATTAAAAATAAATGGATATAAAAATTTTATAGAATAATTTTTTTTATATATGCAATAAAAAATGATTTTGTAGGATATTCTGAGAACTGTATTTTTAGAAAAGAAATGAATTTGCAATTTAGAAAATAGTTTTGTGCAACATTTATAGAAATTTTAAATATTTATTTTATGAGAAATTTGTGTATTTCAGCCCATATATTAGTATATACATTGGACTAGAAATTTGTTTACATGCCATTAGGATAGTTGTTATGTGGCCATGTAGTTATCTTTGATTATATGAGATTGTATATTTCTGGTATTGTAGTTATTTTGGACTATGTACTTATTATTTCCAATCATGTGGTTATTTTGGACAATGTGATATATTTCTTGGTTAGTGGTTATCTTTGATCCAGTGACTAACGCTTTTAGTATCTAGTACCCCATAGTTTTCTAAGTTTATAGTGTCTTATTATATGAGCATGATAAAGAATTTTAATTAATATATGGATGTAATGTGTTATAAAATTACCATAAAAATTTTAGTATTATTAATGAAAGGATTTTCTTTTCATTATTTAATAAGAGATTATAATCATAATGATTTTATTAAATTTATCGTTTTGTTTTTATTATATGACTAATATTATAAATTATTGTATCAATGAGCTAAAATTCAGTGTGAGATATTATTTTTCTCTTACGCAGGTATTAGAACAAAAGTCGTGAACGGTGAATTGTTTGAGAGACCTGCCAGACCAGTAGACCCCATATATGAAATAGAATAGTAGCAACAACTAGCCAGATAAAATTTGTTTCTTTTTGTACTACTTACATAAACACATAAATAGTCTATAAAAAAATATGCTTTTTGTATGGACTCCTATAAATAATTATGACTCATTAAATTTAAATGTGTAAAAATTTTAACTCATGTGTATATGAGATGTATATATTGTATTATAAAGGAGATTGTGTTTAGAGATAATATATATATATATATATATATATATATGTGACAAAATAAACAGACAGTGATATCGACTTGTCTGACTATTACGAATGAGAGTAAAAGGGTGTTACAATTATCATCAAACCTATTTTCGGGTGCAAAAATTATGTGTCTACAAGAAGGTTTCTAATAATGCCTTCTGAGGATGCAAGTTCGAGAGTTTGAATTTCTCTGTATTTAATTAGGCAACTATAATTAATGGAAAACGAATATAATATTCATGCTATTAAAAAACACTATTACGAATATAATATTCATGCTATTAAAAAACACTATGTCGAAAAGTTAGAGGCTCCAAAAAGGGTTTGGTTTTAAACAATTTAGAGTTCATTTTCTTGTGTGCAATTTTACGTAAATATGGATAGACATTGTATATTTGATTTTGATCTAATGCTTTAATGATTTAATGACCAATTTCTATTATTGCATAAGAAGAAAGAAATAGATAGTGTTTCATTTGTCAACAAAAGGACTTCTTATTTGAAGTTTAAGTTGTGTTAATAATTTTCTGGTGTTGGGTTCTAATTGAGGTAGGGAGAACAAATTTTTTGGGATGAGAATTTTTTATTAAATTTGCTTTTATGTTCCATTTATCATATAAACTTTGAGATTCATCAAGTAAATATGCTTATTGGAATTTGTCTTGCTTCATAAGCTTAAATCTTTTTCTTCATTGTTATGGATTGTTATTAAGAGATCTTTACTCATTTTAAGAAGTCAATGAGACAACTTAGAGTCTTTGCTTATTTTGTCTTTGGCTATAACTCTTTTTTTTACTAGAATGAGGCAAGAAGCCTAAGAAATACCATATAATGTAAACTCTAAGGAATGCAATACTCTTCAACATCTCTAATTATATTAGGAGTATCATGAAATTCATGGAATCCCAAAAGTATGTAAAACTCATATTGGACAAACGATTAGTGCATCAATTAGTCTCTCTATAGATATGATTCAATCAAATTTCATAATTCTAGTCCATCATAAAATGAATCTCTTGAATTAAGGCATTATGACAATAAAGAGTTGAAATTTTCTGTTTAACCATATTTACTAGCAACTTGCTATCCATTTCAACTCACACTTGCTTAAAGCCATGATACCAAGCCAATCCCATTCCATGAATCATAGCCTATATCTCTACTGTTGGGAAATAATGTCAATTTCCCTATAATCATATTTATAAGAAAGCGAAGAAAATGCGGAATAATAAGACACAAGTTGATAATGGAGTTTGACCAATTATGCCTGCGTCTCCGGACTGCTGCAAATTTTTTACTGAAGGAAAAGAAATTTACAAAGTGTTTACAAACACTCACAACTCACAACCTCTCACCTAAAACTTCTCTCTCACTTTTGGATGGAATGCCTTACAAATAAATTCCTAAGGCTATATATAGGCTTACACCTTCTCAATGGATGACCAAGATTAATTCTCAGCTACTTTGATGAATGGTTGAGATCATTTCTCACCTACCATCTTACCAACCAAATAAATGGTCAAGATTAATCTTCACCCACCAAATGGATGGTCAAGATTAATATTCACCTACCATCTTACCAACCAAATAAATGGTCAAGATTAATCCCCACCCACCAAATGGATGGTCAAGATTAGTCTTCAACTACTATCTTACCTACCAAATATTTTATCAACAAAAGATACATCGTCCATCTTTATTGTCATTTATTTCTAATACATGTGTAGTTTGACCAACAATCTCCCACTTGAAGACTGATTTCAATCTGTCTTCACACTTCGATCAATGCAATAGCCTTTCTGTTCTTATTACTATAGCAGACCAACTGAAGTTGAACACAACTTCAGTTTGTTAATAGTCACTGTTTTTGTCAACATATCCGCTGGATTCTTACTTCCTTGGATCTTTTTCAGTACTAACACATCATCTTCCTCTTTTATCCGGTACACCCATTTGTTATAAAGTGTCTTCTTCTCTATGGGTAACTCAGCTAGTTCCCATGTCTGGTTGGAGATCAGAGACTTCATCTCATATTTCAAAGCAAACTCCCACTTACTAGCATATTCAGTCTGATAAGATTCATCATAACATTCAGGCTCTCCTCCATCAGTCAACAAGAGATAGTTCATATATCTCATATTAGGCACATGAGGCCGATAAGACCTTCTTAACACAGGAGATGGAGTAAGAGGCTGTGGTGTGTCGGATTGATGCGCACTGTTTGGTCCAACAAGTTTCTCTGGCTGAAGACTTGCTATAATGGGTTCCATCACAGAACTAACTGGGACATCATCTGCATCTGCAAATACTGACTCATTCTGTTCTGAGTTGTTGGCGACTGTTTTAGGCATGTCCTTGTACATCACTATTTCGTCAAAAATTACATCTCTGCTACAGATTACCTTTTTGTTTTCATCATCCCAAATATGGTAGCCAAACTCATCTTTACCATAGCCGATGATAGTGCATTTCTTAGATTTGGGATCAAGCTTATTTCTTCCTTGATCACTGATATGCACATATATTACACATCCAAAAACTTTTAGATGTGACAAATTTATCTCTTTTTGGCTCCATACCTCCTCTGGTATTTTGTGCTCCAATGGAACCGATGGTCCTCAATTGATTAAGTAAGTAGCTATGCTGACTGCTTCTACCCAGAACTGCTTCTGTAGACCTAACTGTATACGAATACTTCTGGCTCTTTCTGTCAATGTTCAGTTCATACATTTAGTTACACCATTATGCTGAGGTGTGTCTGACATGGTTCTCTCAATTCTGATACCATGCTCATAACAAAACTTATTGAATCTGGTGTCTTCATATTCACCACCATTGTTGGTTCTGAGCTTTTTAATCTTCAAACCTGTCTCATTTTCAACCATAGCTTTCCATCTTCTGAAAGCCTCAAACACTTCAGACTTATATTTTAGAAAGTAAACCCATACCTTCTGAGAGTGATCATCGCTGAAAGTCACGAAGTAGTGTTTCCCACCAATGGATGAGACAGTCGTTGGTCCCCAAATATCAGAGTGAACAAGCTCTAGCCTTTGTTTCTTTGGGGTTCTGCCACTTGTCTAAAAGTTTACCCTTTTCTGCTTTCCGAGTATGCAATCTTCGCACGTGTCTATCTCCACTGACTATGAACCAGGAAGTTTCCCCTTCAAATGCATAATCTTCATTCCGTTTTCACTTATATGGTCTAGTCTCTGGTGCCATAGATTGGGATTTTCATTGCTAGCTGCAACTATAATTGAACAATGTGCTCCTGCTGTCATTTAAAGAGTGCTATTCTTTTTGCCTCGAGCAACCGTCATTGCTCCCTTTGAAATCTTCCAATTATCACCATAAAAGATCGTAGTGTAGCCTTCGCTAGCCAACTTCCCTACTGAGATTAAGTTCTTTATCAGGTCGGGAATATGCCTGACATCCTTCAGCTCCCAAACAGATCCGTTCAACTTAATCTTTACTACACCTTTGCCAATAATAACACAAGGTTGATCATCACCATGATATACCTTTCCAAGGTTTTCAGGGACATACCTTTCGACGAATTCTTTCTGTGAAGTATCATGGAATGATGCTTCAGAGTCTAACACCTAAGACTCCTCTTTGCTTTCCAAATAGCATATCACTGCATTAATACCTCCAGAGGTGGAAGCAACATTTGCCTCTACCTTTGCTTTCTGGTTATTCGGTGCACTCTTGCACTGATTTTTGTAATGCTCAGTCTTCCCACAATTTCAACATTCGACAACTTTCGAACTATGGGAATTACTGAGATTCCTGGATTTGGACCTTCTGTCCTTTGATTTATCTCGGTAGTTTGACTTGCCTCGTCCATTGCCTTTGGTTGAATTTCTTCCTCTTGACTCTGTATGCAAAACTGAAAAAGTTGATGATTCACTCGACTTTTTCCATTGGATCTCTTTACTGAGAACCAAATCACGAACATCATCAAATTTTAACTTAGTGCTTCCCTACGAGCTACTCACAGTCGTGACAGTAGCATTCCAGCTTTCTGGTAGAGAAAACAAAAGTATTAATGCTAGTACTTTTTCATCAAATTCAATTCCAATCGAACTCAATTGGGTACTGACTGTATTGAGTTCATTGAGATGTTGAGCTACCGATGCGCCTTCTGTCATTCACAAGTTGAACAAGTGCCTCATGAGCTGCACTTTGTTTGAGGTTGAAGGTTTCTCATACATACTAGAGAGAGCCATCATAAGACCTGTCGTGGTCTTTTTCTTTGCTATGTTAAAAGCAACATTGCGGGATAACGTTAATCGGATAACTTCGAGAGCTTGTCTGTTGAGAAGACTCCAGTCTTCTTCCTTCACAGCCTCTGGCTTCTTCCCTAAGAGAGGTTGATACATATTTCTTTGATACAAATAATCTTCTATTTGTATTTTTCAAAAGCCAAAGTCCGCTCCATTGAACTTCTCAATTTTCACCTTTCCTTCGTCTGCAGCCATCGCTTCTACTTGAATCTGATTTTTTTTTAGGTCGTTTTTGACAATTCTTGTGATCCACCGTGTATTAGAACACCTCAGTAAATAGTAATCACCCGAAGAAAAGATAGAAAAATGCAACCAACGCTCTGATACCAATTGTTGGGAAATAACGCCGATTTTCCTATAATCATATTTATAAGAAAGTGAAGAAAATGCGGAATAATAAGACACAAGTTGATAACGGATTTCGGCCAATTATGCCTACATCTCCGGACTGCTGCAGATCTTTTACTGAAGGAAGAGAAACTTACAAAGTGTTTGTTGCCCAGATATTAAGCCAATAAGGGGGTTGAATTGGAGTTTTAAAAATTTAACTTTAAAGTGCGGAAATAAAAATTAATTTTAGGAGGGATAGAAAAATTTGACACAAATATTTTTATAGAGGTTCGGGTGTTAACAAACCCTACTCCTCTCCCCAGTGGCAATTGGGAGTTTCACTAACACATTAAGTGTTACAATGGAGTTTTACAAGCTCACTCTCAACTATTGTGTTTCTCACAATGACTCACACCTAACCCAGAAATCCCTTGTGTTTTAATAGCTCACACAATAACCAATTCCTTATGCTTTACAGGTTCACACAAACAACCTTTATCTTGTATTTTACAGGCTCACACAAACAACCTTTACTTTGTGTTTTTACAGGCTCACACAAACAACTTTTCTTTGTGTTTTAAAGGCTCACACAACTAACCCTTAAAAGTGTTATACTCTTAACCCAGAAATACCCAAAACTCACTTGAGTAATAAATGATTACAGAGAAAAACACTTACAAATCTTTATTGCTCAATAAATGATGAGCAAAAAGATTTTCACAGAGAATAGATATTTGTTATGGAAGTATTAAATGTACAAATAGCTTGTAATAAGATTTTGATTCAAAGTATTTGCTATCCTCTTGTACTGAATGCATAAATGACTTCCATTTATACTCCCTTGGTTGATTATAGCCGTTAGGGTGTATTTAATACGAAACTAGCTGTTGTACCAACTAAATAATCATGTCTGACATTTTTCTCTTTCATCATTCACTGGCGTGACTATGTTTGTCACGGGCGTGACATTTCTTTCCAAGATGTGACTGAAGTGGTGACCTTGGTCGTGAAGCTCTCTGGAAGGTTTTGAAACATTGGGTAATGGGCGTGATATATTTTTTCACGGGCGTGACAAACTTCCCAGCCGTGATCCAAGTGATGACTTTCGTCGTGAAACTCTCTGATGAAATTGTCATGAAGGTTCATGGGCATGACATTTAATTCACGGGCGTGACTTAAATGTGCATTTCACTATTTGTTATCTTCCTTCATGGCCGTGAACTTCAAATGTTGCTTTTGGTGACAGTTAGCTTTTTCATGAGTGTGACACATAGGATCATGGGCGTGAACATGCTACTTCCTTATTTTTATCTTTCAAGGATTAATCTTCCATTCTCCATTCTTGCTATTTTACTCCATACCTTGTTTAATAGACTTAGAAAATAAGTATGTTAAATACAATATTGTTATTTTATTTGTTATCATCAAAATGACTGAAATACCCCACAAGATTTAACAATCTCCCCCTTTTTTATGGTGACAAATAATCTAGTAATATGTGCTTTTGAGAAGTCTCCCCCTCAAAAGATACTTAGGATAAAAAATTGATGAAATGCAAGAATTGTAAAGAATGATGTAGCATTGAAATAAACTTTCTAGTTTTTAAGTATATACAAGTTATATGCAAAAGTATATCTAATATATACCAAAATTCTCTTTAAGTCATGAAGTATATGTAAGGTATATTTAGAGTATATCAAGGCATATTCATTTATGTAACTTGCATTAAGGTATATGCAGAGTATACTTAAGATATATCCAATGTGTATAAAGCTCAATTTCATACTTGCATATTCATTTTGAATCAAATTGTTAAGTATTGCATTTAAACTCAAAATATTCCTACTTAACTTAATATATTTGTAGGTTCTTCTTTTTGATTCAAAATTAAGTATTATCTTAATATATTGCTAGTTTCTCCCCCTTTTGTCATCAACAAAAAGAATATAGAGATTAAACCATAATGGAAAAACAAATCAAATATATTAATATTCAAAAAGAAGTACAAACCAAAGTAAATAAAAGTTAGAAAGGAAATTTAAAATTTCCAAAAAACAAGAAAAACAAGTAAACAAATAAAAGAAACAATCATATTAAGGCTACCATCTAGCCTAACACCTAATCGGACATCCTATCCCTAAGTCGAGCAACCTCTGCCTCTAGGCTGTCCATTCGAGACTCCATGAAGTCTTTGAGGTTCTCCAACCTCTCGTCCATCGAAGCCTGCAACTGCTCAAATCGTGGTGCCAATAGGTCAACCACCTGCTGCGCCAAATTCAGTATGAAAGCCGAGGATTGTCCGATGTCCTGCTTCGCCGCTGGAGGTGCTTCCTCAACCCAAGCCCTTTTCTTCTGCTGGATCCCTTGGAGGCCGTCTTTGAAGTCCTTCGAATCATTATCTTCCCAAATTATTTCACCAGCAGTGTTTGTGAAGCGGTAGTAAATATTGTTCTCATGAACAATTCTAATAGCTGCTCCCATCTTAATGAAGGACTCGACATCCAATCGATCTCGAGGATGCTCAGGGATGAGACTGAAGTGATGGTCATCCAGCTTCAATTAGCCTAACTTCAAGGAAATATGGGTGACATGTCCACCAATGAGTATATCTCCTGTGGGCTTGGTGGCAATGGACAGAAGATGGTATGCAAACCATTTAGAAAGTGCCACTGTGAGACCTCGTCGGGCCATCTCAAAGAGGAATAACTCTGACTTCCTAATGGTGCCATTGCTTTCTCCCTGAGCAAATATGCTATAGGTTAGAAAACTATGCAAATATTTGTGCACTGGGGACCAGAGATGAGTACTTTTGGTCTTCTTTACATCTCAGCTGCAATCCGTGCCAAAATGAGTTCATGCTCGAGTTGCGAAGAACTCCACTTCGCTGTCATTGAGAATGCCTTCTACGGATAGATTGAATAAGTCCTCGAATTATGTGGCATTGAGGGTGTTCAAATTGCTGCAAAGTTGGAATTTCACCACTCCAGTGGGAAACACTTGCAAAGTGCTCAAAAATTTCAGGGTTGGCTCCCTTAAAGTGGGCTGATGAATATCCACAAACTCCTTCAAATGACAAGCTTGGAGTTGCTATGTCATAGCCGTCTCAAGCTCGAGAGTGTGTACGGTTTGCCACTCAAAGGAGCTTGATGAAATGAGAGGCCTCTTTTTGAAGGTTGAGTACCGAGGATGGCATTGCTCCGGGATTCTGTTCATGAGGTAATCTGAGTACCTCCTGGGAGCATGAGACTTCTTCCTAGTACCCTTTGATGATCCGGTTTCCATTTGGATTGAAGAAATGAACTTTGTAGAGTTTGGAAAATTTTGACAGAAAATTTGAGAAAACCCTAAGGAAAGATGATTTTTGATGAAGAAATGGACTTTTAATGGTATTTATAGGAAAAGTTTGTGATTTGGGGGCCGAAATCTTCAATATCTCATTGAATGTGTGTAAATGAGAGCGATTTTAAGGAGTTGAAAGGTTGAAATGTGAAGAATAACTGGCTGATTTCTTATATACCCGATGCATTCACGGGCGTGAATTATGTAGTCACGAGCGAGAAATGTCGTGTTCACAGTTTGCTGAATGGGTGTTCTACTCGGGAATAAGGCGTGAAAAGGTTCACGGTCGTGACATTTGAATGTCACGAGCGTGAATGATGAACTTTCATGGTGGTGAAAGAATAGTCACGGGCGTGAAGGGTTGAATTTCACTACTTATGCCCGTGAAACAAAACGTGACTCAAAATGTGAATGTCTCTGTGAGTTTTAAGTGAAAATGTTCACAGGCGTGAACAAGGCTTTTCACGGGAGTGAATGAAGTCATGAACAGAAGCTTCACTACTTGCAGCCGTGAACGATGTCGTGAATCAAGTCGTGAAAGACACTATCTCTGGCTATTTAATTCACAGGCGTGAACATATGTCACGGGCGTGAATTGCCTAAAATTTTTATCAAATAAAATTAAGTCCTAAAACAAGATAAATCATTTCTATGAAGCTTTTATCCCTTATAACATAAAATTTTCATCAAATTTACTACATCATATCTAGTGATATGATACAAAATCAAGATTATCACATAAGATTTGATAATTTAGCAATCACAAGGTTAATCCATCAATCATACCAAGTTCTCTTTTAATGAAATTAAATTTTTTCTCATTTAAAGACTTAGTAAAAATATTTGCCAATTGATTTTCTGTGCTTATAAATTCTCATGCAACATCTTCATATTGAACGTGATCTCTAATAAAGTGGTGTCTAATGTCAATATGCTTACTTATAGAGTGTTGAATAGGATTCTTTGAAAGATTTATAGCACTTGTATTGTCACATTTAATAGGTATATGGTTCATATCATGACCATAGTCCTTAATTTGTTGTTTTATCCAAAGAATTTGAGTACAACAACATCCTGCTGCTACATACTCCACTTCAGCAGTTGAAAGAGCAACTGAAACTTGTTTCTTGCTAAACCAAGAAACTAAGCACTCTCCAATAAAGTGACAAGTGGCTGAAGTACTTTTTCTATCTAAAAGACCACCAACATAGTCTGCATCTGAATATCCTATAATATAAAAGGATGAATTTCTAGGATACCATAAACCTAGATGCAATGATCCATGTAAATATCTTATAATTCTTTTTACTGCATTTAAGTGAGATTCTTTTGGACATGATTGAAATCGTGCACACAAGCAAACACTATACATTATGTCAGGTCTAGAAGTAGTAAAATATAAAAGTGATCCGATCATACCTCTATAGAGCTTTTCATTAATGCTCTTACCCTTTTCATCCTTGTCCAATTTTGTTAATGTGCTCATAGGAGTCTTGGCATTCTTGCATCCTTCTATTCCAATTTTTTTAATTAAATCTTTAGCATATTTGGATTGGTTGATGAATATGCGCTCATTGCTTTGCTTTATTTGTATACTAAGGAAATACTTAAGCTCTCCTATCATGCTCATTTCAAATTCCCTAGTCATACACTTAACAAATTCTTGACAAAGCAATTCATTAGTAGAACCAAATATTATATCATCAACATAAATTTAAACAATTAGTATATCATGCTTATGCTTTTTAATGAATAATGTGGTGTCAACATTCCCCTTTGTAAAGTTATTTTCTAAGAGAAAAGAATTTAGTCTTTCATACCAAGCTCTTGGGGCTTGTTTTAAACCATATAAAGCTTTTGAAAGTTTAAAAACATGATTTGGCAAATCATAGTTTTCAAAGCCTGGTGGTTGTTCTACATAAACTTCTTCTTCTATTCATCTAGCTTATTTCTAAATACCCATTTTCTACCTATAATTTGATGATCCTTGGGTCTAGGTTCTAAGATCCATACCTTACTTCTCTCAAATTGGTTGAGTTTCTCTTGCATGACAATTACCCAACTTTCATCATTAAGAGCCTCATCAACATTTTTAGGCTCAATTTGAGAAATAAAAGG
This sequence comes from Triadica sebifera, assembly GCA_023653625.1. Classification (NCBI taxonomy): domain Eukaryota; kingdom Viridiplantae; phylum Streptophyta; class Magnoliopsida; order Malpighiales; family Euphorbiaceae; genus Triadica; species Triadica sebifera. Next base: position 4,237,140 of record CM042900.1, read on the forward strand.
AAGGTAAGTGGCTAAATATTTGAAATGAGATCTAGCACTTACCCCCCTTAAAAGATCACCAATGATTTGCTCTTTTGGATGATCTTTTGTCATTTTTCATTCTTTTGGGAGTTCTTGCCCGTCTTCTTTTTGAGCTTGAGGTAGATAATCATTTTGATGTAAATCTTCTTGATCATTTTCTTCTTTTCCATTTTCAAGATCAAGTCTTTCCATGTTACCTACAACATAATCAAGAACACTACCTTTCACAAGATCAAGTCTACTAGATTCATTAAAGACAATATGCATAGATTCTTCAACAGTTAATGATCTTTTATTAAATACTCTATATGCTTTTCTAGTTGTAAAGTATCCTAAAAAGATACATTCATCAGATTTAGAGGCAAAATTTCCAAGATTGTCCTTGGTATTCAATATGAAGCACTTGCATCCAAATACTCTAAAGTATGATATCAAGGGATTTCTTCCATTCCATAGCTCAAATGAGATTTTGTTTAAAAGAGGTCTTTTCAAAACTTGATTTGAAATATAGCATGCAGTGTTTGTGGCTTCTGCCCAAAAGTAAGTTGGTAAACCATACTCATTGAGCATTATTCTAGCCATTTCAATTAAGGTTCGATTTTTCCTTTCAACTACCCCATTTTGTTGAAGTGTCCTAAAAGATGAAAAATTCTGTGAAATGCCATGTTCAAGACAAAAACTTTCAAAGTTTTCATTTTCAAATTCTTTGCCATGATCACTTCTTATCTTTGAAATACAATACCCTTTTTCATTTTGAACTCTTTTAACAAAGTTTTTGAAATTTTCAAAAGCATCACTCTTTTGAGCTAAGAAAATTACCCAAGTAAATCTAGAGTAATCATCTACGATGACAAAGGCATAATGTTTACCTCCTAAGCTAGCAATTTTAGTAGGTCCAAATAAATCTAAGTGCAGGAGTTCAAGAGGTTTTGAGGTACTTACTATGTTTTTGGCTTTGAAGGATGACTTGTGTTGCTTTCCTCTTTGGCAAGGTTCACATGTCTTGTCTTTTTCAAATTTGACTCTTGGTAGTCCTTTTACTAGTTCTCATGTGTTGAGGCTTTGTATTAAGTCCATGTTAGCATGACCAAGCCTTATATGCCACAACCAAGATTCATCACTAGTGGTCACAAGACACTTAGAGGAATGGTTAGATCATTCATGTAAGTCTATTATGTATGTGTTGACATCTCTATTTCCTTTAAATATATCTTGACCATCGATAGAGATAACAAGACATTCATTGGAAGTAAAGATTACTTTGTTTCCTTTATCACATAATTGACTAACACTTAACAAGTTATGTTTCAAGCCATCAACAAGTAAGACATCTTTAATAAAAGTAGTACCATTAATACCAATAGAACCAATGTCAATTACCTTACCCTTAGCATTGTTTCCAAAGATAACTCTACCTCCATCAATACTTTTGATTTCATTGAAGAGTTCTTTATCTCCTGTTATAAGCCTTGAGCATTCACTGTCTACTAGCCAAGCATTTTTGTTTATTGTCGATTTGAGGCATACCTATAGAATCACAGTTCAAGTATGATTTTTAGGTACCCAAATGAGCTTGGGTCCTTGGAGGTTAGCACATGAATGTTCCCAATGAGCCTTCCTTATCCAACAATATTTATTTATGTGACCAATTTTCATACAATAATTACATTGTTTCGGTTTAAACTTGCTTTTTGGTATTACAATATATTTGAATGTCATATTTCTATTTAATTGATTTTAAGAACAATGACATGCACAGTCATGATTAATTGATGCTTTTCTAGATGCATGCTTCTTATACATAAAGACATGATTATTCTTTTTATATATAGAAGGTTTAATATGCTTATTTCTTGGTGTTGTCCCAACAAGTGTGGAGATGTGAGGTTCACTAGACTTAACAAATATGATTTTGTGAGAAGATGATGATGTGTCCTTAAATCCTAGACCATGTCTAATTAAGGGTGGTATTTGAGACATAATGAGAGTATCTAAACTCTCTTTACCTTTGTGAAATTTAGAAATGGAATTTCTAAGTTCCTCAACTTCATTTTTCAAAGTATTATTTTCTTTAAGCAAGGAAGCAGTTGAGGGTCTTGATGAATACTCATCTAATGACTTTTGGAGAGATTCATTAGATGATTTAAGCTTTATGTTCCCCTTTTCTAAAACATCTATTTTATTTTTTAAATTAGAGATGTTATTTCTATAAGTATTGAATTTACTTCTATATTTTTCTAATTCTATATTCAATTCTTCTATAAGGTTTTGCTCATCATCATCATCATCACTATTTCTATCATCATCATTATCACTACTATCATTATTTAAAGAGTATGAATATAGTGATCTTACCTTATTCGTGATGTGATCCTTAATAACCATGAAGCATAGGTTGACCTCTTCGCTTTCATTATCATCTCTTTCACTTGAAGAGCTTTCGTCATCCAATGTGGCTTTGTGACCTTTCTCCCCATTGTCTCTTTGGTATTTGCTCTTATGCTTCTTGAGCCTTGGACATTCTAGTTTGATATGTCCTTTCTTACCACACTCATAGCATTTTACCTCTTCCTTACTTCTTTGTGCATCATTAGAAGTTTGTTTGAGGTTTATTTGCCTGAATTTTCTGGAGTTGCTCATTTTTTTCTCAATGATTCTTTTCAGTCTTCTTAAAAGCATAACAATGTCCTCGTTTTCACCATCACTCATTTTTTCATCATCTTCACTTTCTTTTTGAGATTTTGAAGTAAAGGCTTTGAGTGCTAAAGACTTTCTTTTCTCTGGCTCTGCTTCAAGCTCTCTATCTCTTTTCACTGCCATTTCATGTGTGAGAAGTTTGCCAATAAGCACATCAGTATTCATGATGCTCATGTCTGCATTTGCTTCTTCTATGCCAGTAACTCTTGAGTCATAGTCTTTAAGAGGAAGACTTCTCAGGATTTTGTTGTTTACATCTTCCAAGCTCAGATGCTTCCCAAGTTTCCTCATTCCATTTATAATCGCTAGAAGACGGTTGGTCATGTCAGTGATTGACTCATTGGATTTCATCTTGAAGAGCTCATATTCTGAGGTAAGAAGTTGAATCTTCTTCGATTTTACTTGCTTAGTTCCTTCATGATAATTTTCCAATGTCTTCCACATGTTGTAGGCTGTTGGGTAGTGTTGTATTCTTCCACATTCTTCAATAGATAATGCACTTGAGAGGATTGCCATTGCCTTATTGTTTTTAAAAATTGCTCTTCTTTGAGGTTCTGTCCAATCATCTCTTGATAGGATTTCTTCTTAACCATCAGCTCCTCTTCTGGTTGGTGGTGTCCATTTTTTTTGTACACTATCCCAGACTTCAATTCCTTCACTATCCAGGTATGTCTCCATTCGAAACTTCCAATGGGCATAATTTGCTCCATCAAAGTAAGGTTTGAGACTTTGGAATCCTTCACTGGCCATATCTTAATCTTTACTAGTGCTTTTTAAGCTTAGATTCTAGACAAGGCTCTGATACCAATTTTTCCCCAGATATTAAGCCAAGAAGGGGGGTTGAATTGGAGTTTTAAAAATTTAACTCTAAAGTGCGGAAATAAAAATTAATTTTAGGAGGGATAGAAAAATTTGACACAAGGATTTTTATAGAGGTTCGAGTGTTAACAAACCCTACTTCTCTCCCCAATCGCAATTGGGAGTTTCACTAACACACTGAGTGTTACAATAGAGTTTTACAAGCTCACTTCCAACTATGGTGCTTCTCACAATGGCTCACACCTAACCCAGAAATCCCTTGTATTTTAATGGCTCACACAATAACCAATTCCTTGTGTTTTACAGGCTCACACAAACAATGTTTATCTTGTGTTTTACAGGCTCACACAAACAACCTTTACTTTATATTTTTACAGGCTCACACAAACAACATTTCTTTGTGTTTTAAAGGCTCACACAACTAACCCTTACAAGTGTTATACTCTTAACCCAGAAATACCCAAAACTCACTTGAGTAATAAATGATTATAGAGATAAACACTTACAAATCTTTATTGCTCAATAAATGATGAGCAAAAAGATTTTCACAGAGAATATATATTTGTTATTGAAGTATTAAATGTACAAATAGCTTGTAATAAGATTTTGATTCAATGTATTTGCTATCCTCTTGTACTGAATGCATAAATGACTTGCATTTATACTCTCATAGCTAATTATAGCTGTTAGAGTGCATTTAATACGAAACTAGCCATTGTACCAACCCAAATAATTGCGCCTGACATTTTTCTCTTTCATCTTTCATGGGCGTGACTATATTTCTCATGGGCGTGAATATTTTTCCAAGCCGTGATTGAAGTGGTGACCTTGGTCGTGAAGTTCTCTGGAAGATTTTGAAACATTGGGTCACGAGCGTGACATATTTCTTCACGGGCATGACAAACTTCCCAGTCGTGATCTAAGTGGTGACTTTGGTCGTGAAGCTCTCTGGATGAAATTGTCATGAAGGTTCACGGGCATGACATTTAATTCACGGGCGTGACTTAAATGTGCATTTCACGATTTATTATCTTCCTTCATGGTCGTGAACTTCAAATGTTGGTTTTGGTGACGATTAGCTTTTTCACGGGTGTGACACATAGGATCACAGGCGTGAACATGCTACTTATTTTTATCTTTCAAGGATTAATCTTCCATTCTCCATTCTTGCTATTTTATTTCATACCCTGTTTAATAGACTTAGAAAACAAGTATGTTAAATATAATGTTGCTATTTTATTTGTTATCATCAAAATGACAGAAATACCCCTCAAGGTTTAACATTGTTTACAAACACTCACAACTCACAACCTCTCACTAAAGCTTCTCTCTCACTTTTGGATGGAATGTCTTACAAATGAATTCCTAAAGCTATATATAGGCTTACACCTTCTCAATGAATGACCAAGATTAATTCTCACCTACTTTGATGAATGGTTGAAATCATTTCTCACATACTATCTTACCAACCAAATAAATGGTCAAGATTAATCTCCATTCACTAAATGGATGGTCAAGATAATATCACCTACCATCTTACCAACCAAATAAATGGTCAAGATTAATCCCCACCCACCAAATGGATAGTCAAGATTAATCTTCAACTACTATCTTACCTACCAAATATTTTGTTAACAAAAGATGCACCGTCCATCTTTATTGTCATTTATTTTTAATGCATGTGTAGTTTGACCAACATCTACTGCCAAAATGCTACATATCCCAATATTAATATGTAATCATAGAGCCACATATCCTCATCACTTCGAATTAGCCCACCTGTTGTTGCTCTACCACAGCTAGCTCGTAAAGCACTATCAGAATTAATCTTAACCCAACCAACCAGGGGCAAGTACCACCGAATATGAGCCTCAATGTATTTATTCCTATTTAAAGGAGTACCAAATAATAAGGAATGGTTAGCAATGAAGGATTCAATTCGAGACAAAATAATTGAGATAATGTTGAAAGACACATCAAAAACCTCATCAAATAGAGCACCATTTCTCCACTTCCATAAGAACCAACAAGTAGTTCTAAACAAGATACTCCAAAGCGATCATGATGAGTGGTCATTTTCCCTAATTGCGCAATGGTGAATTAAGTTGTCTATTTTTGTACTATGTGAAGTTAAACCAAAAAGGCAAGAAATCTATACTTTCCTTCTAAACATAAAACCATAAATAGATCTCAAGTTTCCTTGGGGCATATTAAGCAAAAAGATGAAAAATGGGGTTGACCTTTCAAATATTTTACTTTAATGATTTAGTTAGTACGTTAAAAGGATATTTTAATGCTCGACTTATAGTGCCTTACCTAGTGGTGAATAGCGTTTATCTATTTACAAAAAAAAATTATTACGTAGACTTAATCTGCCACATCATTCGTCATTTATAAGTCTTTTGGATACTCAAGTTCTAATTAATTTAGGAAATTAATGAGAGTTGCCTTTTTAAGTGAATTTTACTTCTTAAAGTTTCATAAGTGTTGATGTAAGAAACGAGAGCCCTATAAAAAAAGGGAGAACCCAATCAATTGGCATATGACTTTAAGAAGTTAATTTCAATTAAAAAATGTCACAGGCACCTCAAGTAGCATCGTCTTAAGGAACCACGACCACAGTTGAACGATCACCATAGACCAATAGCTGTAGCCAATGAATTTAGAGGTCTTAGCAAGATAAGAAAAATGTTAAAGTCTGCAGAATAAAATACTCAAAGAAGTATCAGCGTAAATAAAAATATTTTGTTTACTTGTCAAGGAAGATGAAAAAAGAAAGGATTGAAACAAACAAGGGACAATGTGATACAAGTCAAGTGCCGACGATGTCACAATCATAATAGTATTTGTACCAATGAATGGTAAACCACGTGAAACAATCTTAGTGATCGAGTGACAATATATAAACTCCATAACTTCATACTCAAGGTAAATTCTTTTTCCTCACTCAAACACTTTCAATCTTTATCTTAAACCGCTGCATCTCTAACAAAACCGTTGGGGCGCCAACGTGGGGAAGTTCCTCATTGGTTCTCTAATCCATCTTTGTTTTGCATATTAAACCTACTAAGAGTACAAATACTTGGTGAGAAAATTAGATCATCAAGTGCAATATAGTAAATGGTTCGATCAATTTCCAATTAAACTACTCAAAACAACTATACTAGTACTATTCAAGATATGCTTGGTTTTTGAGTATGGTATTCAAAACTAGTATATATTTAAAATGTGCTTGGTTTTGAGTAGAATCCTAATGAGTTATTGATAAAGTATTAAAAAAATCCATTTTAAGAATAAGTATTTAAAATCAATTTTTTAAAATTTTATTATTGATAAAACATATATAAGTATTAAAAAAAATCCATGATTTGACACTTAAAAAAAAATTAAAATCCATAAATTTTGAAAAATTCTTTACCCACCAAAATTTCTCATTTGTGAAGGATTTGATTTTCCACATTTTAGGTAGAAAAGTTCAAAATCCACATTTTTTTATTCAAAATGGATTGTTATTAGATTTTTTTTCCAAAATTGTTCATTGTAAATTAGTAGTATTCCAAAATTATCATTAAACCTAAAAATACAGCAAAAATTATTTATCAATTATTTTATTTTATTTTCACTTATTTTCTATGTATTAGTTTGAATATGAATTAAAAAATATTAACGAGTTCATTCGAAAAAGAAAAAAATTATTGGATTAATTTATTATAGTACAAATAATAAGTTTATATAAAATTTTGAGTTAAAAATTTATAACATATTTCAAATTTAACAATAATAATAATTTTATCAATTGCATTTTTTTTTAAAAATTTACTCTAAATTATATTATTTTATAATTTAGTATAAACGTGATAAAAAACTAAAAAATACTTAATTAATAATAAATTAATAATATTTAGTAAATAATAAATTAAAAATTAATTGTTAAATTTATGAAATGTACTTATTTAACTAAATATAAAAGTAAGAAAAATTACATAATCAACCAATAAATTTTACATTTAAACCGAATAATTCTAAAATCTCTCAATCATTATAAAAGCACGATCCACACAAAAAAAAAGCCCACGGACCAATGGACCATGTTAGCAATCTGTTTACTGTTAAACCAAACCTCTGCCATTCTTTTTTCTTCCGAGTTCCAACGCTTTATAACCGAAACGAACCAACCAACCAACCAATAAAAAAAGAAAAGAAATTTCTGGAATCATCCTGAGTGTATGAGATTTTAAGAACACTTTAGAGTAGTAGACACTGTAGGCTCTACTACTTTCATTCAAATCCTATGAAACCCTTCAATCCCATTTCTCAATGGAAACTAGGAAGAAGAAATCAAATTTGATTAGCGGCAATGAGAGAAATAATCCTACCTTCAACTTCATCACCAGTGCTTGAAGTCTCCCATCCTTCACCCTCTTTAACCAGCTTCTTCTTAAGGCCATTCTTACTAATCTCCTTCTCCTCACCAACCTTAATCACAGGATTAACGGGAGCATCGTCCTCAGGAATCCCCATTCATCGTCCTCCATGTTTTCGATGTTGTCAATTGGAGTCGGAAACTCGGAGTCGTCATCCATTTCCCAAAGAAAAGACGAGAAGTTTCAATACTGACAGAGAACAAGCAATCAACGATTCAGATTTAAATTGAATGCCTGAAATTAATTTTATTAATATTGCTTCTTTTGATTGATTTATTTTATTCATAGTTGCAGTGCATTATACTGGGACATTGCTCGATGGAACCCAGTTCGACTTCGCGAAAGGGGGAAGACCTTTCAAGTTCAAGCTTGGTCAAGGTATTGTATCTTTATCCATTCTTCAACAAGGAATATTCATGGATCATTCTTAAATTTTGACCCGACTCCAACCCATAAAACTTAAATGGATCAGTTCCAAATGTATCAAATGCGGGTTTTTTTTTCTTAGGATTTTTAATAAAATATTTATTAATTTAAAGTGAAAATTAAAAAATTCGGTTTTATGGTGTTTTAAAATTTATTTACATTTTAAAGTGAAATGTGTTAAGTTGGATAATAAAGAAATTGTCTACTTTTTGAATGAGTGAACGCTGACCGTCTCCCCACTAAACAAGTAAACAACTTTTGTCTGCTGATTAAAGTCATTGTCTGCTTGTTCAATCAACACACAACATCTATCCTACAAATAAATTTTTTATTGTTTTTATAAAAAAATGATTGGCTTTGATTTTTTATTTAGTTTTTTGAAACATTTTATAAATTTTAATTGAATATCAAAATGTTATTTTTTAAATTGTATAAGTAAAGCACAATTTAATAGTTATAAATTTATAAAAAATTTAATTGAATATAAAATTTCAAATTTTAATTGAATATCAAATTTTTTAAATTAAATTATTTGTTTATACGTGTTATAAAATTTATTTGAATATCAAAAGCTATTTTTTGGATTTTTTAAATTAATGTACAATTTAATAGTTAAAAATGTATAATTTAATTTCTATTATTTAAATTTCTATTAATATAGAATGTATTATTATTTAACTAATAAAATTAGATAAAACAGAAAAATTATTGTGAATTTAATAAATAACTTATTTTTATATCAAAATTAAATTTGATAATCAATTTCACTTTAGTGAAGTTTTTTCATGTTTAAAAATGAAATATTTTTCCATGTAAATTTATATTAAATGACAATTTTTTTTCTATTTCCCATTGTAACAGCTATACAAACATTGTGAATTATATTCCAAATTTTTTCTTGATATGCTATATGCTAAACGGTTAGGAAATTCATGAATATTTGTTACAGCATTATTATTTTTATTTATAATATTATTTGAATTAAAATATCATTTTTTGTTATTATTATTGTTTAAAAAATTAACTAATAATATTTGATAATAAGCTAATTCATATGAAGATGTTGCAATACCTGATTTTGAAAAATATAAGTTGTAATTAGTTCAAGTTATTTTTCTCATTCATTGACAACTTTTTAGTTAATTAGTTTGCTTTTATGAGAAAAAAATTATCTTGATTTAATTTAGTCTTTGGATTTAGTTTATCAATGGGCAGGAGCTGATGAATCTCCTTGAAACCACTATTATCCTAATTATCATAAAGAAAAATTTGATAAGCCAATAGAATTATTGTCCATAAAATAAAGTCACGAACTTGAAAAATTACAAGTGAACATAAATATAAAAAGATTGGAAGTATAAAATTGAGGCATAAGACATGAAAAGAGGAAAAATTGCTCCGGGAAAAATGTCGACCCCTTTAAGGATTAAGACAGTATTTGTAAACAATAGTTAAATTTTAATTGAATTTGAAATGTATAATTTAATAATTTGATTTGATTATTGTTTATTTTTTATAAATTTTTTTTAAAAAAAATTATAGTAAAATAACAAAAAAATTAAAGTAAATATATAATTATTTTTCAACAAATTCACTTTTTCTTGACTCATAAAAATATAAAAATAATGCTCATAAAATTGCGTCAAGTGCTACAACTTTTTTTAACATTTGTATGGATGTCCAATTGATGTCGAGTATTTTTTCGAGTAGTATTCATTTGAATAAATACTAAATTATTAACAACATCACAATCATCATCATCATTGTTAGCATCACTAAAGCCTCCAATAGTAGTTTCAAATATTGCAACATTGCTAGTGGTAGCACCAGGGTCATACATTTGATTGTAAAATCAATTATAGTGAAATGATGTGGCAAAGAATTGGATCTTGCTACCTGTGTGGACATGCTAGAATTCTGAAAAGATGGTTGAAGAGTGATGATGACATTATATCCAACAATGAAAAAAAAAAAAGAAAAGAGATTTAGGAGGATGTGCTAGGTAGAAGGAATGTGTAACAAATTTGGCTCTTGGTGTAAATAGACTTTCAATTGAAGGACCTAAACCAATGGAAGGAGAAGGCTGCTACATGAAAATGGTAGGGTCTGCAAAAAGGTTCAGACGAGTCACCGAAGATGTAAATGAATCTCCACATGAAGATGGATTAGGAGTAGCGGTGGAAATTGTATATGTCTAATGCAGATGATGGAACGACAAAGGATGGCGTAAGAGATCTTGTGGAGAAGTGGACAGAACTGACATGCCCCTTAATTGGGACATCAATGATGTGTTGTCAGAACATCTAATGCAAGTGCATCATGCAACTATTGTTGCAATGGATCTAAAGGATTTGCTAACATAATAATGCTTGCCTTTGTTTAGCAAATGCTCATTGGGATCTTTTGGCCAGCTAATGCATATCATAAACATTATCAAGTATGTTGATATATTGAAGCACATCTACCTACATAACATATTTGAAATATAGAGAACATTAGTCATGGTGGATAATAATTATTACTTAGAGACAAAATTGAATTGAAAATAAAGCGAATATTAATTGCTACCTTTATAGAACCTTAATGAGAGATCCATTTTCATGTTACTATTCTGAACCATGGAATTATAGTAAATTTAGGGTAAAAGAAAAACAATTATAAAAAGAAAATGGAAATTAGCAAAGTGGTAAGTCATGAGTATGATAATATGAATTAACAAAAGAGGTAAGGATATTATGAATCTATTGTATGAGAAAGTTTATTATGTTTAATGATGATGAGTAATATGGTGATTGTATTATCATGCATTAAGATAATATTTATGGTATGATAGTATACATGAACATGCATAATATATCATGATATAAATTATATAGTTAATTTTTATGTCTATATGTACTACTAAAATTTCAGTAGCTTAGCGTGTGAATTTCTTGCACACGGGTCGAAATCTAAGGGATAGCAGGAGTTGACTCAATAGAAGAAACGTTTATTATCCACAATTCTAGAAAAAGCAAGAGGAAATCACAAAGCTTAAACAATGTTCTCAAATTGAGAAACACTTGCATGTAAAGTCACCATTCAGTCCGTTTGAATTTACTAGTATCTAACCTTTGTCTAAGCCTATTGTTTCATATCTCATGACACAACCAACCGTAGATCTCCATAGCTAAGGGCTATAAAGATTCTATGATGAATAGTATATATAAATAAAAGACATTAAACTAATAGGCATATCTTTTGAGTGCCCAAAATAGGTCGTTGTGTTGGCTACCATACCTGTTTATTGTCTACAGAAATATATAATACCCATCATAGGTCTATATGGCGAAAACTTTAGTTGAATAATTGCGCTCATTGGAACAAATTTTTGTTGATAAATTTGAGTGCTAACAAAATACTTATAATTTAATAATTGTTTTATTCTCACTTTTAGATATGTCATGAGTTACACATCAATGCGAATTTATTCAACCCTATTCACAAGATTCATCACTTTTAACCTTACGATATCAACATAGATTTAAGGCTATATGGTTTGATAAAGTACATATTATTATTATAATTTCACTACAATTTTAATTATGTCATCTTTATTAGTTTAACCAAACTTAAAATATATATGTTGCCTAGCTTAATGACCAAATGTTGACATATAAATGCAATCATAGAGTAACTTATCAATTTATATTGCATGCACGCATTAGAGAAGTAGTTTAGCAAACAATATTTCATACACTACTTCAGTTATAAATTTTTAAAATAGATGAAATGGAGATTTGAGGCGCACACGTTTCATGTTCCTTTCAGAGTGTGTACTATTACATTGCTAGATGTAGCCATTCTGACTGGCTTACTAATAAATGGTCTTCCAGTTATTAATCCAACCAAATATGCATAGGTTGACTTATGTCTGAGATTATATGGGAGCAAACTGCCTTCAAATGTTATTATATGATCACAATTAAAACTCTCATGACTAACAAATAACTTTCAAAAGCTACATATTGAGAGTAATATGTAGAAATTACGTTTTCATGCATGAGCTTACATTTTACATTTCATTTCAGGTAGGCTATAAATGAATTAAGCCACTTATGAACTATTTGAGTCTTGGTTCGGAAAAAAATCTATTCGAAATTGTCTGTTACTGTTAACAAGTCGAGCTCAACTCAAATTCGAACTCAAAAACCTTATTGAACTCAAGTTTGAGTTTAATACTATTTAATTTGTTAACTCGCGAACATATTCGTTTAAAATCTCGCATTTAGTAATATTTTGCTTACACAAATATATTTATATATTAAAAAATTAAAATTTTCAATAAAATAATTTATTTTTTACAAAGGAAATTGATATTATATATATATATATTTTGAACAATTTCAAATATTGAAGTATACAACATTTAGCAACAATTATTTAACCATATATTGGAATTTAGCAACAATTATTTAACCATATATTGGACTTTCTTGTTGGTAAATTTTTTTACAATATTATCTTAATATGAACATTATGTATAAATTATAGAATTGCGCAAACCATGATAAAAGAATGTAAAAGGCAAAAAAATTCATATATTATTATAAGGTCAACTCAAATATGTTGATTTTTTCAGTCAATTATATTTATTTTCATGAAAATATTTGAAAACTAATTATATACTAAAAATATTTAAATGATAAAAAACAAATATAAATATATGTTACGGTGAAAATAACATGTATATAAATATATTAAAAAAATATACATATGGAATCTTTACCCATCTTTCCTATTCCTTCACTTTTTCCTTATTACATAAAAATGTGCAATCAATTTTGTTTCTTAATTACCTCATAAATGTAATTGAATTACTAATAATTAGTGTATATGTTGATCAAACTAAACTTGAATCTCATAAAATTTTGTTAATAATTACAGTTATTTTATGAGTGAAATTATTTTTGTTTTTAGTTTTATTTAACAAGAAATTAACACAACTTGGTTCTAATAAAATATTTCTTATATTTAAGGTATATCTTGTATTCTATTAATAAGCAAATAAAATTAAGGTGAAATACTAAAACGCAAAAAATTTATCGAATTGTGTTCCAATATTGTATATCAACTGTTAGTACTAAGCATAAATTTGAATTTATGAGAATGAATATTATTTCAGTTCAATAAATAGTTGTATTCTCGTAAAATCTATTTACATATGTACCCTTAAATAAATGGGCTTATTTATTGCAAACAAAATAAATGTAATCACAAGCAATGAAATATATATCATCTGTATAACACAAAATGGCTGCACTAGTTATTGAAATAATTTGATCATCTCAATTCATATATTATTCAAATATCATAAATATGCTAAATATATAATCCATATATATTAAAAATATACTTTACAGATATTAAACATATATCTCATATGTATCAACAATTATTTAAAGACATACTGGTTTTGTTCATTCATAAAAAATTTCATGGTATTATCTTAATATGAACATTATGTATAAACTATAGAATAGTACGAAACATGATAAAAAGTATATAAGGTCAACTCAAATATTTTGATTTTTTTATATACTTTTAAATATACACAAAAAAAATGCAAATAATAAATATATAACTTACATATACTAAATATACACTTTTATCATTTTCATAATTATTTTGTATATCTCACGCATTTTTGTTTCAATATAATAACTTTTATCACAATCAAAAAATAAAAATTCATAGAAACGTCGTATTCGTTTAAAAGCTCACGAACGTATTCGTTTAAAAACTCGTGAACATATTTGTTTAAAACTCATTTATATTATATTTTATTATTATACTCGAGCTTGACCTCAAACTTTTATCATTATTAGTTAGTCAGCAAACTCGAATTAAGTTCATTAAGCATAATAAATGAACTTTTTAAAAGTTGAGCTCAGACTGCTTATTCCCAAAAATATTTTTCTAAATCTTTCTATTAATCTTTCACGAAAGCATCATAGATAAAAGATTTCGTAATATCCTTGCTCATTGCATTAAAAATCCAAGAAATCACCATTGAATCCACTCTACACCACTACTCAAAATCCTTTGAATCCTCATTTAGCATTTCACTCTTCAATAAAGCTAAGTTTGTTCTTAGCTCTTTGGGCTATTTTTATTGAGTGACTTCAAGTCAAATAATTATTTACATCTAATGGATTTGCAACTAATATATTAATCCTAAGCTCATCATGAACACGAGTATTATTCCTTCGATTTTCATTCATCTTTGTGAAATATAATAGATAAGAATTGAACAACAAAACAAAATAAAGTATTCAACAAGATCTTTCAATAGATCAAAGATTAAAGTATAGATAAATTAATACATAACTCAATCGGGTCAGGATCGTCATAGCTCTGATACCATAAAGAGAAACAGAACTTTGAGAATTTGGATATTGCATCTCAAACTTCATTCAATCCAAAGAAATGTATTTATAAAAGGCTGATGCCAAAAAAACAAATGAAACTACCTCTAACATATTAACAAAAAATTCCCGCCTAAGAAAAATTCCCGCCTAAGTTATTAATAAATATTCTCTACTCCTACACTACAACTAAAACTAAAACGACAGTAAAGTGCTTCAGCTCAAAACAAAAAACGACACTTCCAGCTTCTCTTTGCTCAAGTCACAAGGCTGTTGTGCTTATGCTGCTGAAACTCAATTACTCCAGAGACGCGCCAGCTTTTGAATTTTCTTTGGATCAAATTTGAGTTCGAATCAAAATTTTCAAAAATATTCCAATTGGATTTTTGAATAGCGTAAAAAGATTGTTAGCTCTAAATATACAACTGCAAAACAGCTGCCTTTAATAAATTAAAAAAATACATTTGAATAAAATAGCCAAGAATTCATATTAATCACAAGAGAGAATAAAATGGGGAATCCTTTGTGGTAATGGAAAGATGCCATCCAGAAACACCATGACAATCACATGGACCGAATAATCATGGACAGAATGACAAGTCAAAGAGTACATTATGTGCAACAAGTCTACTTTGAATTTACATATGAGCAAAATATTCAACCTTTTTGAGCTGTAAATACAACTTCCAGATCTAAGGAATTTCTCATTGTAGGAGCAAGTGATAGGCAAATGAGAAAAGAAATAGGACTTTACCGGAAGTAAATGGATATTGGAGGAATGTCGATATCATTGTTCTCATCATCTTCACACGCCACAACAATGTCAAAATGCTGTCTATATGGAGGCAATTCTAGTTTTGCCACTTCCTTGACTAGATCCACCATCTTCCTGTCCATTCTTTCTTTATGCCTAGGAAACATACTATTATATATCAAGCAACTACCGCACAAGATGCTATAGGCATGCAGCCCCTTGTCCTTTAGCCAATCAAGGAGTTCCCTTAAGGTAGGATTGTCTCTTAGGATCCACCTGTCCCAAACAGTCCAGCTCATGTCACAATGCTTGATAACCTTGGGCGGAACAGGCTCAGCCATGGAAAACAAAGGTAGTGCTAGATTGGCAAATGTATTCCTGTAGTCTTCTACTCTATGCCCCCCATCAAGAACTTTGTACAGCTCCAAGCACACAAGACCGGTTGCCATAGCCGTGGAAGTTGCAATAGCAGGAATGATCCGTCCTGCAATGAACTTGGCTTTCAACTTGTCGACCTCAGGAATGCCATAGTTTCTTGCTCTCATGTTGGCAAACCCAGCTATCAGATCCATATGGAAATTTGTATCATCATCCTGTAGATTCACAAAAGTGAGTGACATAAGACATCAGAACAAAATGTCATTAATGCATCTTAGATTGTCACCCATCAAAGTATTTTCATAGCACCACAACCAAGAGAAGTAATAAAAGAGCGAACACAAATCTTACCAATTGCAATAACAATATTGGCTAATCAACACTTGGCTATGCTGAAACAAATGCATCATAAACATATTAAAAAGGAGCAGACAAGAGGGAACCTTCTCAAACTGAATTGGATTCATCCTGAATCCTGGTGGCAGATTCTTCCTTAATTGCTCTAATTTCATAATTAGTCCATTGATGACCACTGCATCATCTGCAGATGAAGTAGAGAGACTAGTAGCCTTCTCATCAGTCACAAATTTCACATCTTTCTTTGGCTCAAATTCAGGCACCATCACCTTCTCAACAGCCTCAGCCATCATCTTAGAATTCTTGACCCAGTCAGGAACAGGGATGGCAAAAGTCTCTGCTCGTAATATAGATGCTGCCATGATGAAATGGAGGTGACTGGGATCAGAAGCTGAGAACTCAAGTGGATGAGGAAACCGCTTTGGGGCTGACCAGAATGGAGCACCGGTACTAGTTGCAGCATCTTCAGGAAATGTAAAAACTAATTGCTTCACACGATTAGCGAAATAATCTTCAAACCTATTTAACAAGCAGCATCAAATCAGAAACAATAAAAGAAAACATATGTTCAATCATCACTAGATCAGAGATTGAATAAAGGGAATACTTTAAACGAGCCCAAGTAATGCAATCCTGGAATGTCTCGCATTTTTCCTTGTCAAGACACTCAATAACATGTTCCAAGGTATCCCTTGCCTGAGCATCACCAGCATTGACCATGCCAGTAGTATATTCAACTGGGTTGGATAAATAAGCATTTACCTCCGCTGGAATTTTCTCAAGCAAACCATCAAACTCAGATCGAGCCCAAGTCAAGCAGTGATCAATATTATGTGGGAATGAATGGACAGTGCACATGGGTGCTTGCCTCTCAGGTGGATCTCTAGAAGCACCATAATTCTCAGTCAGGTGAGGAATGACCATCTGGGTGTTGCATTTGGTACCCAGTGTTCCTGACTCAAGAAGTGGCTTCTGAAAGTACAAGCACCTCTGATCAACATATAATCTTGCATTGACATTGTCCAGAGCATTTATAACAACTGTTAAATTCTCCCAGAATATATCATCAAAGACATTCTCAGTTTCAGTGCCCACACGATTTTGCAATGCTTCAATGTTTATCGAAGGATTTATTGATGCAGCAGCAGAAGCAGCAACAGTGGATTTGGCCTGTCCAATGTTCCAATCACGAAAGAGAAATTGCCTACTTAGGTTACTCTTCTCTATTACATCATCATCTGTTATTGTTAGCTTCCCTTCTTTACCACACGAGACACCCATTAATGCTAAATTCTTCAAGAATTCACAACCCAATGCACCAGATCCTACCATAAACACATTGGCATCCTCTAGTTTCTTCTGGAGCTTGGATCCAAAAACTGAAATCTGTGCATTGTAACGGCTATTTAATGGTTGAAAATCACTGGGATCCAAGTTTTCTGTAGGGAGTGACTCCACCGAGTCAAAATAGAGGAACTGTGAGAATGGAAAAAGAAAGGTTAGCGAAAGTTCAAAGGGACTCAGCAAAAATGCACTCCAACATCAAACACAAGGAAGAATGAGTGGGATGAGACAACTTAGTGGGCAATGACCTATTCCAACAAGATCCAACTCAAGGAGGGGAAAAAAAGAAAAAAGGAAAAGAGAAGAGGTGCATGAGGACACCCACCTGAAAGAGAGGATGAAACTTTCCAGTGCATGCTTTGACAACCTCTTGTCCCACAATACCACCAAACATAGCAGCCATTGGATTAAGTACAGCCCTAGCACCAAAGGCAAAGTGCCGCAACAGTTTTGGATTAATGTCTTCCAGTCTTCCATCTCCCAAGCTTTCATTTAAGTTACTGACCAAAGATATAAGCTTCTGAGCATCATCTTCTGAACCAGCAACAGGGAAGCAACCTGCCTCGGACAAAAACTTATCCAATGCTTGAAATGCTAGGTGTAGGAGAGGTGGCCGATTGAACTTGGAAAAATCGGTCAAAAGAAAATCACCAGGATTTTTAAGTGCCTCCCGCAATGGCTTAAAGTTCAACACCTTAGGCTGCTTTACCTGTGTAACAATACCGCCTCTCTCATAAATACCAAAATTTGCGGTGTCCTCTTCAAGATTAAATGAATATGGCCTGGCATTTTCAATCTTCCTTGGTTTTCCATCATTTAATTCTGTCATTCCATGAACTTCAGAAAACACAACCAGATCCCCATCCTGAAACTCAAGCCTCTCATCATCCACGCATGATACTAGTGCAGGGTTGTCATTGCTGATGGATGCAATTATACCTGTGCGTGGTTCCTCCCCATCCACATCAAAAACTTTGAATTCAGGTCCAAAGTCACAAAACAAGGAACCAAAAAGTCCTCTAACTTCGGCCTTAATGAAAGAGATTGGAGGCTTATGATTATGGCAGTAGTCATTCAACTTGATGGCTTTTTCAAGATTGACATCAGTAAACACAACAGCCTGCACCACCATAATGCATGGATGGATTTAAAATAAAATGATCGAAAATATGGATAATTTTCATTAATGAGAAAGAAATAATACTGATGAGACCTCTTTTAAAAAAATAAACAGTTAATATTAAGGAGCCAATATTTAATGATTTTCTGCTCTCCAAAAAGACACATATACATGCAGAAGCATTATTTTAGGGTAAAAGTACAATTTAGTCTCTTAACTGTCTGTTTTCTTCCTATTATCTGCACTTTTATTTGACACAATTGAGTCTTTAACTTTTCCTTTTTCTCACATTGAGCACCTATACTTTTAAACGCATTTTTCTCTTCTATTAGAAAACCTAAAACCTTTGCCTAACAAAAAGTTCCAAATCATGATAATGCTTTATAAATTGTGATTATGAAACTTTTAGATTTTTAGTTATAATTTACAAATTGTGATTATGGAACTTGTGTTTCTTTTTCAGTTTATTATCATGATAATGTTTTTATGTTCTTTTATGTTTGAATAATAATTGCTCAATATACTTGATTGTATGTCTTTTGTTTAATTTTATATAAAAATAAAAATTTATAATTATATCCCTTGAATTTAATTATTTATAAATTTACCCCCTATATTTTTAATATTTACACATTTCTTTCACATGTTCGTGTCCAATACTTTTTAAAAATGTCGTTTTCTAGTATCCGTTTCTATATCCGTGTCCGTGCTATATAGGTAGACAAGTTACACTTTCTCACTCCCATCTTGCCACTTCCTTCATCGCATTTCTATGCACAATTCTTATTCTTCTCTCCTCAATTCATTAATTCTCTACCAGCACCATAGCAATAGGGTGGAAGCTAGTAGGGTAATTAAGGTACCCAATCAAATCCACCTATTTACATGGGGTTAGGGGAGCGACAAATGGGTTTGGGACTGGTATTGATAGTAATTTAACCATCTGCTATGAGTTTGGGCATGGTATGGATTTAGTCCTTCAAGTACTTGCTATCTGAACCCAATTATATAATTGTAAAATTTTTTTTAATTTTTTTGCATTGCATTAAATTTTATTTATGTAATATTTAAGTTTCATTCATGCTTACTCAGTTTAAACTTTAGTTACGTAATTTTATTTAAATATTTGTTCAATTTAAAAACAAATTATCATAATTTCTAACTTGTAGCATATTAAACTTAATATAAACTTTGAATTTATATTTTCTTAGTTAAACAAATAATTATATAGGTAGTATTAATTAGGTTTGGGACAAGTTTGCCAAATAGAGAAATAATTATGAACAGGGCACGGGAAGGCTTGTACAAGTAGTTCAAAGTTAAACAGGTTTGGAAACGATCAAAAGGGTAGGACAATTTTTGTGAGTATCCTAGGCATTACCATCCCAGGGCAACAACTTAGCAACCTATGAAGTTCTCGAACAATATGATTTCTCAATCAATCTTCTTCCAATCATAGTTAAAAACTACAAATCCAATACTTCCACAAGTAAATTCCTCATTTTTCTAAATAAAATTTACACATTCATGATATAAACTTGGTCCTATGGTGTATTGTGAACGATTCTTTAGGAATTGGAGAGATGAAGACAGTATGTGTGAATAAGTTGGATAGGGATAATGTTAATTGACAGTAATAGATTTTTTTTTTTTAATGTTGAATAAGGACAAAATATTAAAAAATATAAAAAAAAATTAGGGACCCAATTGTATCAAATAAAAGTACAAGCACTCAATATCAAAACAATAACATAAAATTTGGAACTCCAATGTCAAACAAAAGTACAGGTACTCCATGTCAACAAAAATTTCAATAGTTTAGGAGCCTAATTGTCATAAATTAAAGTACAGATACACAATAGTAAAAAATTGATTAGTTCAGAGACCCAAATATACTTTTTGCCATATGTTATTGTAACTACAACTTATCCTACTATTTTTGAAACAAAGTGCTTGTCAAGGATTAAGCTAGGCCTCTAGGGTCAAAATAGACTACATTTCATACACATATAGGTTTTCTGCACTAATTCGAAGTGTCTAAGTCACACCAATGTCCACATCTATATTCCAATTAAGACAAAAATAACTAAGGTAACATTAGAATTCTTCAGAACCCAAAAATAGCGGATGCGATGTAATACTAGTAAACAAAAGGTTAATGATTTGAACAAAACCACTGATAGTTTAGACTTTAATATATTAATTATATTAATCAGTAATTTTACACTTGTTAGAGAACATTTTTGTTCATGTAATAATATTTCTATCCTTTCATCAGCACGCTGCAATTCATTAATCTAAAAAAGAAACACTGCAAGAACATCCCTATAGAGAAAATAAGAAGAATATGAAGCACCTGGAAATCTGAAAGTTTTTCTTTTGTCAATTCTGTAGTCAGGGTAGACACCACCACTGCATTGTTGAGTTCTTGCAACTTGTGAAGAGAAGCTAATGCCCTGTTTTTCCCAATGTCATTCTCCGAGAAAATGAAATTACTGGATAAATCCCACAGCACTACCGCCCCTTCATCATGCAACATTACAGACTTGACCCCAGCAAGAATGAGATTTTTAGCTACATCAAGAGCAAATATATGTTAGAAAGAGGATCAAAGATTTGGTGTCAAATCAAATTTAAGTAAACAGTTCCATAATCCTACCCAGCCAGAGCTATCACTCCTACAGAGTTGAATACAGAGACCTTCCTTCTACCCATTTATCTCTCTCAAAGAGACGAGCATAAACACAAGCTCATGAAAAGAAAGACAAGTAGTAGTTACAAAAGAATAGTAATAAAGAAGATGATTTGGAAAAAGAAAAATCACATCAATAAATCTTCAACAAGATACCGGGGGAACACACTACCTTAAACAAGGGCAATAAACAGGACATCTTTTCACAAATTGTCTAAAAATAAAGTATAGCAATGACAACTATAAACCACAGAAGCAATACAAGAACAAAGAGAAGATCACAGAATTCACCAATCCGATCATAGTAACTAATAACTATTTGCAAATCTTGAGTCGGAAATTACAGCATTCAAGAAGTTAAAATCTAGTAAACTCTTAAACCCCCCAAATATTTACTAACAGTCAAACATTTGGCAATCATTAAACTAAATTAGTTAAAAGGAAACATAAAATGATAAGGAAAAAAAAAGGTTTTATCATATACACACCAATCTCAGCACCAAGTCCCCGCATGCCCGAGACAAGAACATTGGAGGCAAAAAGCCTTCGCATAGTCTCGCGGCCGTACACGGCGAGCTGCCTGCTGTGCAGATCCTCATCAATATCCGTCGAATTAACATCTCCAGGTGCCATAATCAAACCGCTGTTATTGTTCTTGTTGTTGCTGCTGATATTGCTGACGATGCTACTGTTACTGTTTGTGGTGGTGTTATTAACCGTTAATTCTACAAAGCAGTGGAGTCGATGCTTCTTGATAGAGGAAGAAGCAGATGTATTAATTCTGTTGCCTTCTTCTTCTTCTTCTTCTTCTTGTTCTACATGCACGCCTTCGACAGGTCGCTTTCTTGGAAGCATAAAGTGCAATAAACTGCCGAACAAACCACAAAACCCCATAGATATTAATACAACAGAAATAAACCCACAGAATTTAGAATTAGAGTACATTATTCCCAAAAGAATCGGTGTCAAAACTACAAACCCTAACCCTAATTTAATATTCATCATTATGATTAATTCTGATTCCGGATTCCAGGGTAAAAATGACAAGGAAAAGAAAGATTATTATCACTAATGCATTTCAACAAGGAAGACAAACGTACCAATTAGGATTGTGATGAAGCAAAGAATAATATCTAAAGAAAGATAGATTAAACGATGAATTTGCAAATTAAAATTTTTTTCATCTGCAATTTCAGCTTGACTAGAAAGGCACCGGCCTGGACCCAGAAGCTCACACGTCATAAACCTAGTGGGACACAAGGCTTACGCTTTTGGTAGGCGAATTCACGCCACGTGTCCCCGTCAACAACAAGCTTCACATCTTTGATCTCGAAACCCGAAAATGCTCCATTCCCGAAGTCACAGAGACATTCTGCCGCCGCAGGTGGGGGTCACAATGGCTGCGATCGGCTTAACAATCTATGTATTTGGTGGCAGAGATAGTGCTCGCAAGGAGCTGAATGAGCTCTACTATTTTGATACGCGCACAAGCAAGTGGACCCTACTTTCCAGTTGGGGACATTGGGTCCGCTGGCCGGAGCTACCATTCAACAACTTCCGACGACCGAAACGTGTATATATTCTGTTGATCCGGTGTCGTCGGCCGGCCGAATGATCTATTGGGATATGATTCGGTGGAACAAAAACGGGTCAAGTATACGAACCCGGGAGATACTTGGAAGGGCGGAGGTGGACCTGGGCTGGCCGTGGCCCAAGGAAAAATATGGGCGGTGTCTGGTTTTGCAAGATAAAGGCAAATATATTAATTTTTTGTAAATAAATTTTACCCGACTACTCTGAAAAAGTTAATTGAAGGGGATTGAATTTTTCTTGGTGCTGAATCCGATTTCTCTTGCACTATCCATTACAATTTTTTTTTTTTAATTACAGGGAGGCAAAAAGCCAAGAAAGAGCACAAAAGCTAAACCACTACTCTTCGGGGTCAAGCTACCCCAAGATATGATTGCGTAAACACTGCATAATGCCATGCGGAGGCTGGCTCGTATCTATGGTACCTCTCCCATAATTCAGAGCTTCATTCGAGAGCTAATCAGCAATTCTGTTGCCTTCTCTAAAGACATATTGAACGTGCACGTCAAGTAAAGAGCCTATAAGGCGAGCACAGGGGAATGGACTAAATTTGCATAAGGACCAGTATAACCATAATCTTCTTTGAGCCATATCAGATCCCTACGAAGCTTTATCAATTTGACGATCATACTGACTAAGAAAATTCCACTTCCAATACAAGGGCTCTTTTTTATACTTTTTAGATCTTATTTGATATAAATGACTTTATAAATTAATTCTTAACATCTTTAGTACGGGAAAAAAACTCCATTTAAAATTCTACAATTTTAATTTTTAAAATTGTTTATGTTTGAGATAATTTCTGTCATGATATAAATATTTTGCAAATGAATATCTAATTTTAATTCAAGAAGATGACAAGTTTTTTAATGCACTTATATATATATATATATATATACCTCATTTGCCAAGTCAGCGGCAAGGGTTGTTGAAAGTGGAAATTATGTTCTAACAACTTATTAGAATAGTAATATGTAATAACAAAATTAAAATTGTAAAAATTGCAACAATAACAATTAATTTTTAATGGCATACTAGATCTGCCTTATAACGATTAATTCTTGTATGAATTATTTACCTTTAAATATTTTTGTCCAACACTAGATCTATCGTAATATCGAGTTATTGCATATTATTTTCGCTCCATATAATTTTAAGTCTTCCTTTGTCCGTCTTTTCCTATGCTTCTACTTAGCTTAAAATATTTACTTTCAAAAGTATCGCTCCACAATTTTAACTTCGGAATAACTCATACTTTAATTTTATTAACTAAGACTATATCACCCGAAAATAACATAATATATCTCGTATGCTACTAATTAACTCATATTAACAAGAGTAAACATGTATGAGTTCAAAATAGACTATTAATATGCACTCATAGTTATAGGAAATTCCTTTGTATCTCTTCCTATTGTGCATAACTAGTCCTTCTTACATGTACTTATAACATTTATATATTTTGGATTAATGAAAAAAACATGATCACAAATTTCTTGAGTTAATATATATATATATAAAGTACGAATTCATTTAAGTTATTTCATACCGATATGAATTTTTGGTCATTATCAAAAATGTGTCATTACGATTTTTTTAAAAAGAATTAGATTAATATTTGAATGAATCAAAATGAAAAATTATGAGCTCGAGAAGAAAAAAAAAATGAAGACAAAATTGGATGAAAATAAATTATTGTCATATAGAAAAAGAAGTCAGTTCCTGACATATTGCTCAAGATTGGATTTTTATAATAATAATAATAATAATAATAATAATAATAATAATAATAATAATAATAAAGGATTTGCACAAGACAAAACACATAAAAAATAGAAAATTAGGGAAAAATTAAAAAAAATTATAGAAAATCAATAAATAAAAACTGACGAAACTGCTCCATACTAAAAAAATAAACATAAAATAAAAATTATGAGTAAGAGCTAATCATTAATCCCCTGTCAAAATGATTCCAACCCTTCATTGATTGGAAGAGACTTCCTCGCTGTTTTGTGGCAGTCCCAACTTTTCAATTTTATTATAAACAAAAACTGCAAATGTGAGGAACATTAGTATTTAAATATAATCTTTATAAATAAAAAACTTTTTAACCTCGTAAATTGGTCCCTCAGACCAATTATATTGCACCACGTGTAACATAAAAAATTTGGAAGTTGCATAAGAATGTGTGTTGTTCAATGATTGAATGTCACGTTACTTGCTTCTTTTCCTCTTACTTTTTTTTTCATGAAAAAATATATATTTTTATATTTGAATTTTATGAATATGTTTAAGTTTATTCAATTAATTTTTACAATAATTAATTTTAATATAATTTCGTCCTTTGATTCAAATTTTATTTAACTAATCATCGTTAATGCTTAGATTAGAGGCTTAATATTTCATAATAGTGACTAACAAAAGAATTATTTAATTGACTCTGTTAAATATTATTAATTAAATATTAAGTGTTCCATAATAAAAAAATTAATAAAATTGATTTGAATTAATAGTAAAAAGAGTTAATTGAATAAATTTTTTTATTTATAAACTTAATTTTACAAAATTACGAAGTTGATATTATATATGCCAAACTATTTTTTTTTCTTTTGCCGACATTGAGGAGAATCTTCCAAACGTGATTTCAATTTTTCAAAGAGCATCGATTCTTTCATTAAGCTTGCAAGTTTTATATTGTCAAAAATATACATTAGGAATGAACGATTTGTTGGCATAACCAAATATAAAGTCACTTCATCTTAATCGTGTGAAAGTTAAGTAAGAAGGATCATCTAAATTTTGAAATCTAAACATTTATGAAATCCATATAATAAATTTCAAATTAAAAGCTTAAGAGAAATTAATGTTATATATAATTTCTTTAATTGACAGGAGAAAAATAAGAATACATTAATTATCAATTATATTTTTTTATTTTTTTTGCTCTTCTTTATTGCTTGCCATTGTGAAATCTATCAATCTATCAATTATCAGTCAATTTCACAAACTATTATTAGCTAAAAATTTGAAGGTAATATTTTGTTTAATTTTCAAATATTTTTTAAGGCAATTTTTTTTATCTAATTTGTTTGTTTTTCCATTGAACTAAGATTATCAAACTCGACTCGGTTAATGAACCGAAAAAGATAACGGGTTAAGGGTTTAAAGTCAATTGGATCAAACCGATCACTGTAAAATTGTCTAAAAATATAATTTATATCATATATAATAAAATATAATGTCTTATGCATAATAAAATATAACAAATTAACAATAACTTATATAAGACATATTTTATACATAAATAATATGTTCAAAAAGAGTAATGTCCATAATTTAATTAATACATATTCATATCCAAATTAAAATTAAAATTAAAATAAAACAAAATCAACATTAAAAATTCATAACCTATGATTGTGTCTCATCATCATCAGTTTCTATCTCTAAAAAAAAAAAGACTTCCAGAAGTTCTACTTTCACCCTTATTCAACTAAAGAGAATTGCTTGTATTAATAGGACCAAATGAATCCAAATCAACACCATCCAAATTTTGATGTTCTAGATCATCTACTTCTCTTGCATCTATTTAATTTTACAATTACAATATAAGATTTAATAAATAAATAAATAATTTGAAATTATAAACCAAGTGTAGAAAATTAACCTTGAATATGAGTGTTTTTTCCAGAAATTGAATTTGCATAATATTCATAAAAAACAGCATCTATTTTCTCAACATCCATATCAGTTTGTGTATTTTCTTTCTCAATCCAAAATTCAGTCTTATGAATGCACTCATAATCAAAAAGATTATAATTCCATTTTTCTTGTACAATCTAAATAATAACAAAAAAAATTATTCCTAGTTTACATAAAACATAAAAGCCCCAAAAAATACAAATAATTATAATTGCATATCAGTTTTTCAATCCTAAATTGTAATTCATATATATAAGATTATTAAACCTTTGATACTCCAATTTATTTCTCCTTTTCGTATGAATGCGCTCAAATAAACTCCAATTTCTTTTACATATAAAAGAAAGCAGTAGTTTGACTTAAAATTTTAATAGTCAATCTCATCAAATTTGGTGCATTATGTTCATACAATTTCTATCACTCATCTACGTATTAAAATAAAATTAAATAACAAAAGGAATTGTCGTAATCATAATATTCTTCACAAGTAGGGAAATTGAAAATCTATCTACAACAATATTATGAAACAAAATTGTATTTTTACCTACTTGAAGTTCTTGAACTGTTGTTATGGTTGATTCTCAACTAAAACCCCCAATCCAGTCTCAGTAAAGTTTTATCTCCTTGATCATTGCCACTCCAATTGGATTTATAGCTTTATTTTCAAGCAAGTTCATAAGGTCATCAACAATATTATGCTTCCTAGAGAAATGTGGACCACAAAAGAGAGATGAATTAAAAAAAATATGTAGCTTTATGGAGATTGTCTTGAAAGTATTTGTCTCATCATGCATTAATAATTTTAATATATGACTCATACTTCTTATTATTATTTTTGAACATTTGCTTAATAGTCTTGTGTGCCCTACACATACCTTCTAAGACATATCCTAATGAAAATTTTTCATCAGAATCTACCAATCTTAATAATTTCACAAATGGGGCAGTAATTTTTATCATAATTGAGCAATCATCCCTATTTTTTTTTATCTAAAACAATAGATAAAAAAAGTTTTCCTTTTGAACTTTTGAAAAGCTTATAACTGGTGAAGAACTTGCTTATGGCTAAAGCTTACAAATCATATTTATGGTCCTCGATGTTTTTCAAAGTTATGAAAGTTGGAGCAAAATGTGTCATTGCTTGACACACTATTTCTTTTCTAATTTTTTTCTTTCTCAACCATGTTAATATAACAATATGATTGTACATAAATGTTGTTAGCTTAGAAGCACAATATGCCAAGTCAACCATATGATCCATGTTACTAAAGTCTTTCAAAATCAAATTAATGCAATGAGTTGCACAAGGTGACTAGAGTATGTTTCTACACCTTTTCATATAGCAATCTTCCCACAGCTACATAATTAGCAGCATTATTTGTAACTAAATGCACCACATTTGAAGGTCCACTCCATTCAACAATTTCATAAAACAAGCTCACTAATGTTGCAACATCTTTAACAACATCTGAATCATTAACAGACTTCACAAAATATAAACCAGCAGGGCAATACACAAAAAAGTTGATTAAAGTTCTCTGGGCTGGTCAATTCACCCATATGTCATTATGGTACAACCACATTCTACCCAATATTTTCTATAACTTTCTATGATTAATGCACATTCTTGTTTGCTATATGTTAACAAATTCACTCTCAAATCATGATAAGTTAGAGCTTTATATCTAGGACCAATAGCATTCACTGCAGGTTGATAAAAAGGTGAATTGATTGCATTAAAAGGTATACAAACATATAAAACCACTTTGCAATAGTCATTTATGCCTTCCCTACTACTTCTTTTCCAGCAAGAGAACTCCTAATACTATGTTGAGATCCTACAGATGTTTTTGAGACAAAATAATCACCAATCCCAATACTTTGCTTTTCTTTCCCTTTTAATTGCTTCTTTGTGGAATTTACCTCTTACACTTCTTGCTTGTTCGTAGCAACCTTAACTGGATCATCATCATCATCTTCATATGCCTGCTTATATAACATTTTACTTTGCTTTTTTTCTCTACATTTTACTTGAGAATTCTTTCCATTTTGACACAGACATCATGAGGAACATTTTTGCATTTTGCTATTTGAACTTGAATGTCAGCCAAGTGATATTTCATCCTGTTTATTCTACCACCTTTAAAAGAAAGATCCACAATAGAGGCAAGGATATATAGAATTTCCAATTTTTGATATTGTTTCATTGAAATGTTCCCAAACAAGATCTATATTTCCATAAACATAAGGCATAAAAGCCGTAGATTGCTTCTCAAAAGATTAAATGCTTATAAAATCGATTGTAATATTCTTGACTTTTCACCATATGCATTTCTAGATGCATCTCATTTGGGCATATACATCTTGTATGTTCTTTAATTGAACATGTGCATTTTATATGTATTTTCATATAGATAAGTTCATGATATATACTACCTACATATCTAAGTATATTGCAATTGTATCGAGTTATATGTGTGTACTTATAACCTAAATGAGGGTATCAAGACATTATGAATAAATTAAATAAAGTGACTAAATTAAAATCAGTAAAATGACTAGATCGAAATAAATAAAATTTGACATAGTTAATATAATTAAATTGAACTATTTGATTAAATAGTATTTTTGGTATTAACTAATAGGACTAGATACATATAAATATGTGGAATAATAATAATAATAATAATAATAATAATAATAATAATAATAATAATAATAAATAAATAAATAAATAAATAAAATGATAAGGATAATAATAGAGATAAGGATAAGGATAATACTAATAATGATGATGATAATTACAAAGAAAAAAGAGGAAAAGACAAAAAAAAAATGGATAAGAAGAGAAAAAAAAAAGATCGGTGGTCAATCTTTAGGCACATTTTCTTAATTTCAATTTCTAAAACCTATTTTTTGCTTATCTTCTCGTTCTCTCTTCATTCCACCACCAAATCAACACATTTTCTATCCTATTTCATTCAAGTTTTGCATTAATTTCAACCTTGGCAAGTTGGTTATAGGTGAGTAATCATCTTTTGTTGTGCTGATCATAGGTAAACTTGTTTATAGCTTGTTGATAGGCAGATTATTACACTACGATTTTGATAATCATAGAGACTGATTCTGAAAAAGTTTAAAACGTAAAACTTGTATAATTATGTCTTAGATTTATGGATATATAAATAAGTTAGTAAGATTTGGTATATATGAAAAGATATTAGCATCTAAGTGAAATTGGTTTAGATGCAAACTTTGATTAAGTCACTTACAATATTCATATATTTTGAATATGGTAGAGTTCTTATTTGAAGTATCTAAAAATATTAAAGTTGTAAATACATGTGTTATATAGTTTTATACCAAATTTCAGGCTTATATGTCTTGTGTATGTTGAGTTAGGGTGAATGAAACCAAGACTATTTCATATTTTGAGCTGCTTGCTTAGTGCCTTATACAAATTCAGAAAATTGTTTGACTATTTTGTGCACCTTATAGATATAATTAGTAGTTTATCAAAACATGAGTTATAAGGTTATATCTTAACTAAAATTTGGTGAAAATATGATCTTAATATGTTGTGTATAGTGTGAGATATAACTTTCACAAGTTATACTACCTCGGAAGTCAATACCATTATAGACAAGTGATATATTTCTTATAAATTAAAGACCATAGAAACATAATTGAAAAAAGTTGTAAACATGAAAAATATTTTATTTTTATCTATATAAGTTCATATCAAGTTTCACTATAATATGACTTATATATTGTAAGATGTAAATGACCAAAATTGATATTCTAAAACTACATAAGAGTAGAAAACATGGCAGAAAACATAATACAATTGAAAATTCTACCAAAAATTATGCAAAGCTCCAATTTCTCTAAAATTTGATAATGTTATATAATTATATATTAAAGTTAATTAGAAATAAGAATAAAATAAATTGGGCAAGTGTGAAAAAAGTTATAGGCTAATTAATCTCATAAGGTCATACTGACTCATAGAAAAAATCATAACTATCTATATGAACTATGCATATTAATTTGTTTAAGTCATATTATGTTTTTCAAGTATGAATTAATCAATTATATTTTCAAATTAGGCTCACAATAAATTGAAAACCCACAAGGAGGTGATAGATAATAAGTTAAGGGTCAAAATGAAAGAAAAAATATGAATATAGTTATCAAATGATTTCTTTAGTGCACATAAATATTGTTTGTTATATAAATTATATGATTATTATGATTTGACATTGATAATAAGACAAATAATTTATGGTTATATTTGTGACATGATTGTATTAAATATATTTGCTTTCTTTATATAATGTGACTGATGAATGTTTGGTTATAAATGCATATGCATATGCATATTAACTTAAAAGGTATTGTGACTTGTTAAACGACATTGTAAAACAAAAAAAAATAGGCCTAAGATCCAAACAAATTATCAAATGCAAATGGATAGTAAAAGCATATATCTATGACCCAACAAATGTGTTAATGTGCTAATAAAATAAATGATTAAGCTAGCAAGCAAATGCAAATATTCACGTGAAAAACTTGAAACAATATTTATTTAGCCTAGTCACAACAAAATAAAATGAACAAACATAAGTATAAATGAAGAACAATAATTAAATGCTTTAATTTTGCTTGTATCTAAATGATATTGGTGAATAAATGGAAAGTATGTATTGTGTAGATATGTGAATTGTTATTAAAAATTGTTTGGTAGTTTAGAGTTCATTTGATAGTTATTCTCACTGAGTCGCAACTCACAAAAGTGCAATATTTTTCAGATAGAAAAAAGTTATAGTTCATATTAAGGTACATGTAAAAGATATATATCAAATGTCATCAGTCAAACCTCCTCACACTTTCTCCTTGCATTCCACATGAGCATACGAGCATATCATCTATATTTGGGGGTTTGAATATTTGCATATATATAATTATAATGGATATGTACTAAGATATGTGAATGAATTTAACTCGTGAACCTTTAGACTTAAAGTTTAATTTTTAATATATGTGTTATATATTATATTGACGAAATCCTCAATGTTGATTTGCATATTTATTGAATGATCTTATGGAATGAGATAAAAAAAAAAAATTACTCTGTAAACATAAATTTTATCTTATTCTTGTGTTATATGTGATAATTTAATACATAGATATATGTTATATATAAGTATAAGATATTAGGCGTTACATCTATATTGCTTAAATACCTAAAACAAAATTAATTTGTAATTGATCTCAAATAATATTATTTTCAAATTAACAAAATAAGAAAACCTGAACTAAGAGATAATAATAATAATAATAATAATAATAACAACAACAACAACAACAACAATGGATTTTGAAGAATTTGAAATTCAAGCAAGAGCATGAAGTACAATATGTGCAAACTAATAAACAAACTTAAATAAAGAGATTAATGAAATTATTTATATTGACACTTGTTCTTGCTCAAAATAAGCTTTTGTTTGTGACTTTGTGCACCTACATTAGCTATTCTATTTTTTTTAACTATTATGAGATGGGTTCTATTGTTAAGGATGGGTTCTTTGCCAAGTGAATCCTTTATCTTCTTTTGTCTTTATCTTAAGTGCTAAATGTTCTAAAGGCATAAAAATTAAAGAGACTACCATGTTTATAAGGTGAGTAGAGAGTTTTATTATGTCCCATTCTAATTTATGGTTGAGGTTTTTCTAATCCATATTAATTTGCTAACTACAAACAACTAGCTAATTTGTAAACTTAAATCTATATTGTTGAAATCGCATTAATTTGCAAACTTAAATCTATACTGCTAAAATTGTTAACAACCCACAAATTGGAAACAAAAAATAAATTTTAAAAATTTCAATCTACAAACAGCTAGCTACCAATTCATAAATTACAATAAAAAATAAAATTGAAAAATGGCTTTCATATTAATTTGCAATATTGATATATTGCCTAAATTACTAACAATGCACATCCATATTAATTTGTAGTTGTCAATCCACAAATTGCAAAAAATAAAATAAAATAAAATAACATTGAAAAATGGCTTCCTTCTAGCAAAATACCAATCAATTAATTTTAATTTTGAAAGTAGGCTTCAATTCAAAGCAACTCACAATGCCCAACGATTAATGGTGCAATGAGTGGCGATTGGAGAGTGAAAAGTGGTACGACGAGCAATGAAAGGATTGAGGGAGAATGGCAGAGGGCAGAGGCACAACGACCGGAAGCAACAAGTGACAATGTAGCGACTAGAAGCAATGAGTGACAACTAGCCTGAGGCAAAAACAGTCAGTGGTGTGGCAAGCGGTGAGTCACGTAAGGGAGAACGACTATTCAGCGTGGGGAGAACCAGATAAGAGATGGGGGGAGAATGACTTTTATGAGTAATTAGGGTTTTTTTTCTCTTTTTTTTTTATTTGAAGAAATCAAAACGACGTCATTTTTAAAGCTTCTAAACGATGTCATTTCAATGTGATGAAGATATCATTCGACCCACAAAAGCTGTCCAATCTGGACTGGTTCTATCGGTTTCTAGTTAAACTAGTCGAATCAATGGTTTTTACATCGGGCTATATGTCCCTCGGTCTGTCTCTTTAATCCACCCGGCTTGAGACCCAGTTATCGGTTTTACCAGTTGAATCGGTCGGACCAGATCGGATTTTACAACAATGCATTGAACAATATATGCTTGCAAAACTCATTAAATATGCTTCAATTATTTAAATATTTTATTATTAATTAGTAATTGATAGTTTATTACTGAACCATTAGTTGACTAATTTTTAACTTAATTAAAACTTTATTATAATAAAAAAAATAAAATATTTTTAAGTTTATATTCTTAACAAAAACTTATCTTAAAGTTCCAAATAAAAGTTTTGATACGAGTTTCTAATCAAAGTTTATCTTAAAATTTTGTTAAAATTATTTGCGTGTTGCTTTGGTATCAAATTTTAAATTTTATTAGATATTTTTATTTTTTAAAAATATCATATATCCGATTAATACTGAATTATTTTATATAATATTATTTAAAACCAAAAAATAATGTTGAATTGTCTTGAATTTTTAAAACAATACAATATGGAGATTTTTCAATTCTCAAATTGAATTGAAATATCATTCCTTATATATATATATATTTCAAAAGTGAAGAATATTTTTATTTACATATGAATTGGAAGAGCAGCTTCAACAGTTATATGAGTTAACCAACTTCATTGAAACGTGGAACTTGGACCCTATTATATGCAAGCTTTGCACATATAGGAATAGGAATTAGGATGACAGGCATGTTACCATTGTATTTGCATAACTAATTGATGGATAATTAACTTCAAATTGTATAGAAAGATGTTTGAGAAGAAAAGAAAGGAAGAAATGGTGGGCGGTGGGACATTAAAGTTAAAACAGTAAATTTTGGTAGATATAATTTGAATAATTAGGATATAATCTTTGACTATATATATTACTATCTAGTTGATTATATATCAACAGCTAAGGTTCATGCATGCAAAAATGCATAACTCAAAACTCTCTCTATATATATATATCAATTCTATTATTTTTTACTAAATAGTGTAAAGTCAAATAAAAATTTGTTTTTGAGTACTAAATTACTAAAATCTTGACATTTAGCGAAATTTACGTTTTTATACAAGTTTTTTAAAAGTAAGTTGAATGGTTTTTGACATTTTTAATATAGTCATTCTGTTAGTTTTATGTTATCTACACATGTTAAAACCTAATATTTACACTTGCACCTTCTTCTTTTTTTGGGTCGAAAATCGACTAAATAGTCCCTGGTATTTAATTATATCAATAAAAATAATTAAATTAAAGTTTTTTTAAAAATACATTTGTTATTTTTATCTCTTTTTTTAAAAAAATGTTAATTTTGTTAACATGTTATTATTGCATGAAAGAAAATTTTCGCATTACATCTTGAAAGAGATTTTGCAAATAAAAGCTTTTGCACTGAATTTTGAATCGGATTAAAAATTAATAATTTTTTTAGTTTAAGGAGTTTTACTAGATATTCAAATTCGATATTTTATAACTCTGGTCACTAGAACAGTAATATTAAGCTAAAGTTTATTGGTATTAAAAATTAATAATTGTATCTTTAAATATACATAATTAAAATTTTAATAGTTTTCTTATTTTTTTTAAAAAAATTAATATATAAAGTAAATAAGCTCGCTCGTAATTGTTTTTACCAATATTAAGAATACGTGTATATCTCAAGTAATAAAGCAATTATTTCATAATTGTATATAATGTTGGATTTTGTTGTAGAAGTATTTTTCTTTTCTAATAAAGTTCTTTATTTATAAAGTCTTTTTATTTTTTTATTTTTATTTTTTGGTTTAAAAAAGAGAGAGAGAGAGAGAATGAATATACGTGTTTGAATGGGGCAGTCAGGATGAGTTACCCTACATCACAATTTAAAAAGAAAAGAAGAAAAATAAAAAGACAAGAAAGAAAAGGACAGTTGAAGGCCAAGTTCTTATCACCATCCCCATGACGATGAGGCCTCCCTCCAGCACATGCAAAACACCAACCAACCACTAGCAAAAATTAAGGAACAGGACAAAGGATTTTCCACAGTTTTCTAACTGTTAACTGATTTATGTGCTGTCTCATCTCTCCTGCCCATCTGTGATAGATAGCTGTCTTCTGTTCTCACACAAAAATCTTTTCTAATTAGATGAAAATTGGAGTTTATAAAAAATTCATTATTCAGTATATATCCAAATAAAAAGAAGTCTTGCATAATGGGCCACATTATTCAATTGGGTAAGAAATCATTTACCTATGTTTGGGAATTTTCTCTAAAAGGAGAGAAAATAAAGAGAATAAAATATTTTATTCTCCCTTTTTATTTCAATTCTTCATATTTGGATTAAAAGAAAATTAAAAAAATAAAGTTATTTTCTTTTTATTAGAAAGCTTAGTGATGAAGGAAAGAAAATTGCAATGTTGTAAATTTAATATTTTAACATTTATAGTTTATAAAATAAAAAATAATGATATTTGAATAATATTATAATTGCATAGTAAATAGTGTTATTTTTCTCCCTCATTCCATGAAAAGAAAATAAATAACCCCTCTTTATTTTGCTTCAATTTCCAAACAAGATAAACTTATTTTCCTCTAATAGTTTCCTCTCTTATTTTCATTTCTTTTTTATTTTCCATCAATCTAAATATATAGTTAATCAATTTCAGTAGTCATATATCATATATGACTATTGAAATTTTATTAAATAAAATTTTATAAATTAAAATTTTAATAATTTAGATCAAAATAAATGTCTAAAAATAATAATAATAATTAAAATAACAACTATTCCCGATAACTATCCTTTCTAATAGTCACTCTCATAATTAATAAATTAGAATATTAGAAAATATTACACTCTAATCATTGACAATAAAAAGAGTGCCAGTAGTTTTGCGCCAACTGTTTCCTCTGCCTTCTACAATGGACAACACGAGAAATATGGTTTCTCCTTTTCTTACTTCTATCACTCTCCTATAAATATTTTAAATTAGGAGTAATAATATAAAATAAATTCAATATTGATCCATTTTCAATTTATATTTTTAATGTTTTATACTAATTAGTTTTATAAATTTTTTTGAAAAAAAATTAATTATATATCTAAGTTAATTTTTTCATTCAAATTAACAGTTTTCAGTTTTGTAATGAATTTTATTCTCTGTTCCTATTTATTTAAAATATAAAACCGAAAGTTATTTTTTAATTGTTGCCCTTAAATTTTTAATTTGATTCTTCTCGAATTCAATATTTTATAAAAATTTTATTTTATTAAATATATTTATTAATTTATTGTCATTAATTTCTAATTTACAGATTATAATTATATTTAAAATTTTATTTTAATTTAAAATTTGATTAAATATTGATAATTTTAACGATTTCATCAAGTTGATAATATTTATTCGCACAAGTACTATTGTTAGATTGATTTATGATTTTAAGGTTCCACAATTATTATTTTATAAAATTATAAAATATTAATTAATTTATTATAATTATTCATTACAAAATATGAATTTATGATAAAAAAATTAAAAAGCATATGAACAAAATAAAATATTGAAGCAAATAAAATATCAAATTAAAAAATTAAGTTCAAAATAAAACAAAATATTTTATAAATTATAAATAAATAAGGACAAATTTGTGAGGGTAAAGAGGTCAAATTGAAATTTAAGAAAACATCGTACGCCCAATCAATATGAAAAATCATTAGAGATTAAATTGAAAAAATTGATCAAATAATGCTTTTTTTTTTCGTGTAATTACCCCTTCAAAATATTTACAAAAATGAGAGTTAAAAAAAATACTTTACATGTAAAAATTCTTAATTTTTTTTGTAATTACCCCTTCAAAAATGAGAGTTAAAAAAATTATTTAATTTTTTTGTAATTGCCCTTTCAAATTGTTTAAAAAATACTGTACAAGTAAGTTGTGACAGCTCCGAAAAATTATTAAATTTTTACTTTTTTTAATGAACATCTTATTGTTTCTCGGAATGACAATCAAATTTTTGAATAATCCAATTATTTTTTTTCATTTCATTATAAATCTTCCTTTTACAGCGGTCAGGATTCTTATTAAGTACGCGTTGGAGGAAGAAATGTCAAAATATGATTTTTGTGCATTAGACATTTTCATTTCTTCGCTTGGCTCTAGAGTGGATTTACGTGTAAGTTTGAGAAGTTCGTCGCCTCCTCAGGCCTTAACTAAGTTAATAACAAAATTAGGACATATAAAAAAATTAAAATTCTAAGTTAATCTCTCATTATTTGTTGTTTAGCTCTCTCTAATTCAAAACTTACATGATATGTTTGATGAAGACATAATTGTTAAACTATACAGAAGAAAGAAACCGCTAACTACACCATCAGGTACAAGGTAAAAAAAAATCTAACTAAATCAGAAAATTCTATACTAATTTTATTTTATTTTTGTTTAGAAATGACAATTAGATCTGAGATATCATATCCCAAATCTACTTTGAATGAGATAATTTTTTTTAATTATTTTTATAGTTTTTCCGACTCTAACCTGACTCTAAAGTTTTTTGTGGTAGAAAAAGGATGAGGATGATATGTATATATTTCACTCGGTTCTCCATTTCAAAATATATATATATATATATATATATATATATATATATACCATCAGGTACAAAGTAAAAAAAAAATCAACTAAATCAAAAAATTCTATACTAATTTTCTTTTTTGTTTAGAGATACCAATTAGATTTGACTCGGTAGTATTATATTCTGAATCTGCTTTGAATGAAACAATTTTTTAAATTATTTTTATGGCTTTTTCGACTCTATCTTGACTCTAAAATTTTTTGTGGCATAAATAGGTATATATTTCACTTCGTTCTCCATTCTGAAATATATATATATATATATATATATATATATATATATATATATATATATATATATATATATATAAATCAAAAAATCATATACTAATTTTCTTATTTGTTTAAAAATGACAACTAAATCTGACTTTTGTAGTATCATGTCCTAAATCCACGTTAAATAGGACAATTTTTTTACTCTGAAGTTTTTTGTGGCAGAAATAAGATAACGATGATATGTATATATCTCGCTCTGATCTCCATTCCAAAATATATATATATAATTTTATTTATATTTTTAATCTAATTCATTTATAAAAGTAATAAAATAAAAATATAGTACTTTATTTAAAAATTATATAATTAATTAAAATAATAAAAATAAAAATATTTTTAATGTTAAAATAAAATAATATTTTTAATAAAATCTTATCCGGATATTAGATTCTTTTCTTTATATGGTAGAGAGATGAAAATCCATAGTTTTTCTCCATCGTGAAATTGGGACGTGGGGATTTTGGGATTAAAGATGGAGATAGGTAAACTTCGCCCCAAACTTTTCTTGTTGTTGCTTGCAGGTAATCCAAACATCACTAGCAGAATAGGAGTAGACACACTCAGCTAGTTTGACGTTTAAGGCCCAGCATGACCACCGCCTTTTGCGGAGTTCTAGGCTGTGAATTTTGTAATATTTACTCATTATTACGTTTACACAAATAATTTTTCCTTAATTTTCTTTTACAATTTTATATAAAAAATAAATAAAATATTAAAAGGTCAAAACGAACATTTCTTTTCTTTTATCTTTCTTAGCTTTCTCCCCACTTTCCTTCTCTCTTTTAAATTCTAATCTCTCTCTCGCTGTCTGCTTTTTATAGATCTTTAGTCTTCTTCACCTTCTCGTTTTCTTCTTTATTGAGCAACAGAGTGAAATTGAAGAACTCCATTACCGTCTTTAACTTTGCCTAATCTTGGTTTCTCTTTTACTTTCTTTAAATCCTTAAAAACAAGACACCATTCATTCAGATATTTTCTTCTTTATTGTATTTTGTTTTTTCCACTGCAAGTTGTTGTCTTTCTTTCTTGATTCTCGGTTTTGACTTAAAATTCTCCATCTGGGTCCATAACTGTTCTTCTTGGTTTCTTTATCATGGAAAAGGAGAAGGGCTTTATGAATGGCTCAGTACCCAGTTGGAATCGTTCAAGCTTTGGAGTTGGAATGAAATCCAACGAGTTGAATTGTTTATCAGAGGAAATACCCAATTATTTTTTCAATCCCAATTGGGAAAATTCAATGGATCAGAGCGATCCCTTTGAGTCAGCTTTAACCTCTATAGTTTCATCTCCTGTAACTGTAACGACTAATGCAGCAAATGCCATTAATCCCGCTTGGGCTGGTGATGGTGAGCCTCTTTTAATAAGGGAACTTATTGGAAGATTAGGAAACATCTGCAATTCAAGAGAGATTTCTCCTTCAAATTCTTATATGAAAAACAACAAGAATAACAATAATAGTACTAATGCTTCATGTTATTGTACACCATTGAATTCTCCTCCAAAGCTTTCAATTCTTGGAAATCATTCACCATTTGCAACTGACCCTGGTTTTGTAGAGAGGGCTGCAAGGTTTTCCCCCTTTAGTAGCCTAAATGGTCAATTTGGATTTAATGAATCTGAATTGGCAAATGGGTCAATAACGCCTCAACTTAGATCTCAACCAGGGAAAGAGAAATCAAGTTATGAGAAGAGAGTAGCAGAGAATGCAGAAATTGGGGATTGTAGGGAGAACTCTTCAGTGTCTGAGCAGATCCCAGGTGGGGAATTGAGCAAGAAAGTTGAGCAGAATGATTCTAATTCAAGGAAGAGGAAAGCAATTACCAGAGGAAAAGCTAAAGAAACACCCTCTTCTGCTTCTCAAACCAAGGTATAAACTATAAACAATTCTTCATTTTGTATGTTTTAACCTTTATATATAAAAGAATTGCAAAACTTAAGTTGGGTCCTCTTTTTATTTTTTTAAATTCAGATTTCAGCAGAGAAAGATGAATCAAAGGCAAAAAGAAGCAAATCAGATGAAGAAGCAAATGGGGAAGAGGAAGAAAATGGGAATCAGAATCAGGAACAAAATAAAGAAAAAGAAAATTCAAAGGCAGCAGAACCAACAAAGGACTATATCCATGTCAGAGCAAGAAGGGGTCAGGCTACTGATAGCCACAGCCTAGCTGAAAGAGTAGGATTTTCAATTTCAAGAATCAATTTCTTTTTTTCTTATGTTGGTATTTTATTTTCAATTTTAATTTATTTAATTTATTATATTTTTGGTATAAGGTTCGAAGAGAGAAAATCAGTGAAAGGATGAAATTTCTTCAAGATCTTGTTCCTGGTTGCAATAAGGTAATTAGAGAATCCTAAATGTGAATATTTTTCTTCAAACACTAAAATATTTTACAGAAAATATATTTTGATAATAATAGGTGACTGGGAAAGCAGTAATGCTTGATGAAATCATCAACTACGTGCAGTCATTGCAGCGCCAAGTTGAGGTAAATAATTAAAATTCAAATGAAATTTCTCATTTCCCATTTATTAAAATTTTAATGAAAATTCTTATTTGATATTATATTTTTCAGTTTCTGTCGATGAAATTGGCAACTGTGAATCCAAGAATGGATGTAAACATGGAAGCTCTACTCTCTAGCTCAAAGGATGTAAGTTGGAAATGATTGATTCAGTTTGTTGTTGGGATTTTTCTGGTTTAGAATGAGCTTTTAAATAAATTTTTAAATCAATGCGATTGGGCCAAGTCTTTTTTGACTTTGTGCGTCATTTGGCCGAATCCATTTCATACCCTTTAGACCCGAGACGTATCACGT
Source organism: Triadica sebifera (assembly GCA_023653625.1). Taxonomy (NCBI): domain Eukaryota; kingdom Viridiplantae; phylum Streptophyta; class Magnoliopsida; order Malpighiales; family Euphorbiaceae; genus Triadica; species Triadica sebifera. Next base: position 4,278,193 of record CM042900.1, read on the forward strand.
ATCAATCCATAAATTTATTTATTGATCTGTCTAGATAATAAGTATTGTCTTGTTGGATTAAAAATGTTTTTTTTTTGTGGGAATGCAGGTATTTCAAGGAAGAGGAACATTGGCACATAGTGTATATCAGTTGCCATATAACTATCAGTCACAGCAAGGCATTTCTAGTGATGCAGAAACTCATTTCTCAATCAATCCTTTAAATGCTTTTGACGGATTTGCTGATTCTACAGCTGCTCCTCTGGTAATATTTGATAATCTACTTTTCATTTTTTTTATAAATAAATTAAAAAAATAAGAGTTTTACTTAATTTTTTCCTTCTTTAATTTTCAGGTTTCTGCATTCTGGGAGGATGATCTCCAAAGTATTGTGCAGATGGGATTTGGGCAGAATCAGCAGCAGGGCTTTCATGGTGAGTTTAAAATTTTCAACAAGGTCATAATTAATAGGCTTTTTAACTGAAATTAATAGGCTTTTTAACTGAAATTAAAGCATATTTGGGTCCTTGAGCTTTGTGAATTTATGCAAAAGAATCCGTTTAATTGACTCTCTTAATTATCATTTTAAACTAATTTTTTAAAGATTTTTATTTTTTTTATAACGAGGATATGAAGGATATACAACTTTTCAAGGATTGAATTACACAAAGTTATTAATGTTTAAATTTGCTCTCTTTTTTTCATGTTTTATAATTCAGTATTTATTTTTGTGCAGCAGGATCAATTCCTGGAACTCATATGAAAGTTGAGTTATGAATATGATGATTAATCGATGACCAACAATTCATTGAAGAGAAAGAGACATTTCTCTGTATATAAATTCCAATTTCAATTTCTACTTTGAAGAAAGAGATTAGATTTTTCCTTTCCCATTTTTAATTTCTCTCCCTGTCATTTATTTATGCAAACTACTAATTCTTTGAAGAAAAGAAATTCTTACTCCATTGTAAAATCTACAGCTAATTTTCACCACTGTTGCAACAATTCTATATCAATTGAAAAAATTTTATATTTTTATTATTATTTGTTATAATTATTTTTTTTATGATCTTCTTGTCCTCATCTCGTGTGTATATATTTCAGTTTCATAAATATTTCACTAAATATTTATTCTTTTATAAGAAAAAAAAATGATAAAAATACCATGCAGTTGTGCACATTAACACATAAGAAATTCAGTTGTTTTTTGTTTTTTTTTTGAAGTATCAGAGTAGTAATTCATAGTTTCCATTCATGAATATGTAAAACAGAAGAAAATGACATTATAAATGAAATATAAAATCCCATTGATCGTGGGAAATTATATTTCTTACTTGTAAACAGCTGTTAAGTGGGGACAGATTGCCCTCTTAAGTCCAACTTATCATTAACAATTTTTTTTTTCTCTCTCTAATTTTTGTTGGAATCCAATGTATTTTTCCACTTCCACTTTCCATGATCTTACACTTAATTTCAATTACTCTCTCCTAAGATGGCAACGAGGAGGTAGTAGCGAAAAATATTCTACCCAAATACGAATTTGGTTATATATATTCTTATTTGAATATGTTATAAACCCATTTAAAATTATGTTATTAATACTATTCGTCCCAAATTTGATTTATATTATCGGATTAATATCTGAATTCGTTTAAAATAAAATTTAAACTAATTAAATAATTAAAAATTTAAAAATATACAAAAAAATGTATCAATACAAAATCAAATAAAATAAAATATAAAATTTAATTTAACACATTCAAATTAAAATAATTTATCAAATTATTTAAAAATAATATTAAAATAATAAAATTAAATATTTTTCATTATGATAGAAAAATTATATTTCAAATCATCAACTCCTATTGCATTGTTAATTTATTAACTTATAAAAAATAATTAATTATATTATTACATTTAATAAATTACAATAAAATAAATTATATATATATATATATATATATATATATATATATATATATATATATATATAATCGGGTAATAGGTATCCGACAACCTCTACCTTTACTCTACCTAAATTTATGACTATTTTAAATATTACTATTTAAATTCGTCTCAAAACCCTAATAGGATTATCTATTATGATTTAAACAGATCCGAGTAGACACGGATACCTGCGAATAAAAATGGCAATAGGGCAGAGTTTCCTGTCCCCGATTCCGCCGGAAAAAATTTAAAAATTTTCATCCCTGCACCACATGGGGGATCTCTAGTCCCGTCTTGTTGCTCTGATTTTTTTAAAATTTTTTATTTTATTTTAATATTAAAAATATTTTTTTATTTTAATTAATTAGTTAAATATATAATTATTTAAGTAAAAAATATATTTTTTACTGTTATATTTTTATATTATTTTAAAAAAAATATTAATTATAATAAAATATAAATAATTATTTCTATATATATAAATGTATAAATCGGGGCAAGACATGTATATACTATTTCAGTCCTGTTTCCGACAAAAAAAATTCTGGATCGGAGCAGAAAAAATATAAAAAATTTATCCCATTCGAGGCGGAGCATCACTGTCGAATTCAAATTGTCACCCCTACTTGCAAAACTCATATCTGTTGGCACTCTTAGTCTCTCCCTTTCCTAATAATGGCAACAAGTAGAATAACTATGAAAAGTGTCCCTTCCAAACTCATTTTAAACCTGTTTAAAATTATAATATTAATACTCATACTCATTCCAAAATTAATTAATATTATTCGATTAATATCTAAATCCGCATAATTATATGTTTATCATTAAAAAATTAAAATAAAATTCAAATTAATTAAGTAATTAAAAATTTAAAAATATACAAATAATTGACCATAAATTACTATAAAATCAAATCAAATAAAATCTAAAATCTAATTCAATATATCCAAATTAAAATAATTTATCAAATTATTTAAAAATAATATTAAAATAATAGAATTAAAAAAAATATTACATACAATCAAGTTCGGATAATGGATATCCAAGACTCTCTATCTGAATCTGAGACGGATTTGAATATTAATACTAAAATTCTTTCCAAAACTTTAATTGTATAACTTATTAAGATTTAAATAAGTACAAATAAATCAAGTTATCTAGAAAATCCGGATCCGTACCCTCCCGGATGGAATATTTAAAAACTAAAAATTAATGGATGTTTGGTTTAGTAGTTAATTGTCAATAATTAATGATGATAGTCGCGGTCAGAATACACCAATTCAACTTGTTAAGATACTGAAAACTGAATTAATTAAATATTCTATTTAACTTTTAATGGTCGAAATCACCCTTTAAAAAAAATACTAGGACGAAAACCATCAGTAGTAACTAGTAAGTGCGTGGATGAGTGGAAGAATAAAGAGCAAAAGTAGTGGAGTTCATGTGTAATTTGATACTCTTTTACAGAGTATCAAATGCACCACCTTTTCATCAAATCCAATTTCAATAACACTTTCTGTTTTTCCTTTTTCTTTTTTCTTCTGTTCTTTAAAATATATTCATTTATATTCTCATGTATATTAAAAAATTTAAATATATTCCTGTATTAATTAAAATCATATTAAAAAATTAAGAATTAGTAATAACAAGACCCACTAAATATTGTAAAACAATAACAAATTTTTACAAAGAAATGCTACCTTTCTCTCTCTCTCTTTTTTTTTTATCTTATCTTTTGTTTTCCTCCTGACTTTAATGACATATAGTAATTTTTCATTTCACACATACATGAAATTTTTTATAAGGACTCACATTAAAAAAAAATTATATACCACTAAAATAGGAGAAAATTAAAACAGAAAATAATAAAAAAATCATTAAATATCTATATATATATTTACAAAAATAAAAAAATTGCTCTATATACAAAAATGAGTAAAAGATGCAGTTAATTTTCCATATATCGTAGACAATTAAAAAAAAAAGAAAAAAGAAGAAAAATGCAGATCAATACTTTCTCTCATTTTAGTCAAAATTAAAGGAAAAATATATATTTTTGTCCTTGAGATATAGTGAATCCTTAAATTATTTATTCATATTAAACCTTCTAGCTTTTATTTTATTAAAATTACACCCTCTAATTTTTATTTTGTCTTCATTAACCCTGCAAATTTATTTTCTTTTTCAATTACCTTCGGTCAATAGGAATTTAATTTTAATCAAATAAAATTTGGAGAATTTAATCTGAATAATAAAAATTTTAAGGCTTAAAATGTACAAAATATGTATAATTCAAAGACCAAAATATGTTTTCTTTTTAAATTAGATGGGTCGTGTTGTTATTATGCTTTGACTAAACTAAAACCTAAGCAATTTGTAGGAAAAAACGAAAGCAATTTCCAATTATATATATATATATAATGCTATTTCTGTTGTAATAGAATTTTTTTTTGTTTGCTATAATTCTATCAATATGGGGAAACACTTATCTTGTAATATTTATAATGACACATCAGAAAAAAATAGATAATATATAAAATTTAAGAAAGATGTCCTAATTAGAGGAAATTATAATATTTTTTTCCTTGAAAAAAAAAGAGTGTAGTTAACTAGTTATGATAATTTTATTTATTTTTTTTAGGAGAACAAGAAAATTTGAATTTTTGACCATACTTTAAAATGGAAGAAAACGACTCAACCTTTGCTAAATCAAATCTGCTAGGTGAAAGTATTGCATCATTTGATTTCCTCATGTTGTTTAGCTAATTGTCACAATCAACTTTTTAGATGACTTATAAAATAATAATAATAATAATAATAATAATAATAATAATAATAATAATAATAATAATAATAATAATAATAATAATAATAAATCAATTTGATTTATGAATCTTAATTAATATTCGAATATGATAAAAATTTTAACAATTGGGTTTGATATACTTAATAAAGTTGTTGTGTGTGTTTTAATTATCCTAATTTTATTTGACTAATGACTTTGTGATCCCTTAAGATAGTTTTAAAATTTGAAGAGATTAGAAGTCGAATGAGAATCGGAATCAAACAATATATCCCTAATCAAGGGTGACGATGGATCCATGAACTCATCTATAAAAATAAAAAAATTAATCATAAACCAGTCCATTAAAATTAGTTAATTAATTCATTGATTTCGATTTTAACTATTTAATTTTTAGTTTTTAACCGTTAAACCAATAAACCATGAGTTTTCGTAAAATGTTTATTAAGAAAATATTTTTTTTATAATACTTGAAGAAAAGAATTTATCAAAAAATATTTAGGAGGAAACTAGTGACAGACTTAAAAATCAAATGAATAATAATGGAAAGCATATTGGATCAGTTATATATATATATATATATATATATATATATATATATATATATATATATGAGACAGGTAATTGAAATTATCAATTTTTTAAATCTTTATTCCAAAATTTAAATTATTGTATTAATATCTATAAGAATATAAATAAGATAATGTGAATTTTTTTTCAATTTAACTAAATGTCTCTAGTTTGAATTCTGTATATACAACTATCTTAAATTTTATGGATGAGTATTTTATCGATTTTAAAATTTTACTCAGCACAAATAGAATTAGTTTTAGAATATGATTCCTGGTTAAAAATATTTATGGTTTGATAAAAAAATAAATTTAGTCAATTAATTAAAATTTTGAGTTTGATTTTAGATGGGTTTATAGTTAATGGATTTTCTTTACGCCTCCTTACGTCTATTGTTTGGATTAAATTGGGGCTTTAATTCCAGATTTAGGTTTTTATAAAAAAAAAATTAAAAAAATATATAGAATTTTAATTTTCGATCACAAAGATAAAAGCATAAATATATTTATTTGATTTCTCAAATTTTTTCATATAATTTGTGAGATTAAATATTTAATTTATAATTTCTTAATTTATAATTATTTTAAATAAGTGTACGAATTCAGATAGCCATTGGGGTTGATTTTTTAAACTTTACTGCATCCAGGAGTTGAAAAAGTGGAAGTGGGATGAGTAAATCGGGTAATGACGATCATTTTAGTGGGACCCATATTAGGAAAGTATGATTAAGAGCTAATTGATGGAATATGTTGGTTGTGGGGTCATAATTAATGATAATTAGAGATGGGTCCCAATTAAAATAAAATATCTTTAATTTCAAGAACCCATTTAGGTTTTTATTTTTATTTTTAATGATGAGGTTGTGGTAGGGAAACACAGCTATCAACTCCAATTATTTTGTTTCACTGCACATAATGCTTAAGGGTATAACATTATATCCCTTCTCAAAGGCACTTTTATGTTTTTAAGGAAACCTATAAAGTTTTTAACAGTTTTTAAGGATAACCCAGATTTTCAAAGTCAAAAATTTTTTTTTGAAGCTTGAGGAAAAATCTATCTGTGTTCTCTGTTTTTCACCAAATAATCCCAAATCCAAATGTAATAGAAAATATTTTTGTATATTTAAACCCAATTTATTTTAGACTAAATAAATAAGAGAATTTTTATAAATTATTTTATTTTTATTTACATCTTCTAGTTAGTCCACGATAAGAACATACACAGGACACGTTTTTGCTCAATCAAATTTTTTATGATGTCTTTCATAATAATATGCTACAAACTATAATCATATTTTGATGAATTTCATAAATATAAAAATTCAAAATAAATCTTTGTTCGAATTATATATTGATAAATTTAATTATATATATGTTCAAAATTCAAATTTAAAAAACTAAATTTAAGTCATATATTATTATCGTTTCTCCATTATTTTGTCACTTTCAAGCCCATTTTCCTATCTTTAAATTGAGTAATGACTGAGTATATTTATTTCCAATGGGGTAGGGAATTTGGAATCCGTCACTGTCTTCCTTTTCCATCTCTGTCCAGAAAATACCCTCTTATTAATATAGAAATGGCCCAAAGGTATGTATAATATTCATGTCAGAGAAGACAATGCCACAAGTTTCATGTTTTATGGTCTCCATGATGAGATGTACTACTACATTAAGAGGCTGCCAAAAATCACTTGTGGACTGTCTGCCTTATGCCTCAAATACAACACAAATGGAGCAGGGACATATTTCTGTGATCCACTTGAAAATTGCCCCCTATCTTCTTGACACCCTAACCAAACAAATAAATGATCTGGTTTTGAGTACATTTATTATTAGTTTCTTCACATCTCTCTACATTGCCATTGTCTCTATACATGAAGAGTCCACCATATCCATATCTATCCAAAAACCTCCAAAATCACCCTACACAAGAATAGATCTTATCCCTTTCTTCTATCCAGCACCATATCTTTGCTATGCAACTTATTTGAATATCATAATATATGCTTGCACATGTGCTACACCATATGTGCAAGTAATATAGATTGAAGAAGACATATAGTTGTGCCACTCATCAATGCAACTTTCAAGTGTATGACGTTTGTTTTATTCCATTTGATTCATAAGAGAGTAGGAGAGGCTTTTGAATAAAAGAATATCATTCATTCAATTCTATGAACTTCAAGAATCTGAAATGTGCAAGGCACAATCTGAGAACCAACGAATGTGGTCCTCACAAATGGTGAAAGCCAGTGTGTCACCTAAAATGAACAGCAAAAAAAGCTACACTTTTTATATCTATTTCACACAACTGTTAGTAATACATACACCAACTGGATGCTAATTGATCCGTCTCTTATATGTTGCATCTATCATACCCAGAAAACCATGATGGTTCTGCAAATTTTGATAACTCACCATTTTCGCAATTGTTATAAAATGGCTCAAATTCCTCTCTCCATCGTTCACATTCACTATGGGGCTCGACTGTGTTAACTGTTTCACAATCGTTGTAAACAGGTTGTATTGCTTCTTTGGGTGGGCGAGATTCTGCAATGAGCTCTTTAAGAGTGCTCATCTCACTTTCATGTTTTCTCTTCAGTTTATCAATTTCTTTAAATGCCTTTGCAGTTTCTTGCTCTGCATCTATTGCTCGCTTCTACCAATAAATATGAAAGTAAAGAGCAACGTAAGTATGTACCATAACCAAACTAACAAGTGAAAAAAAATTGAAAAGCACATGGAATCTTAGACTGCACAAGAGATATATTCTCACATAAATCATTTTCCCAACATAATATCAGCAGTTTTTATTTTGCAAAGCTGCAATCATGAAAAATACACAAGCATGTCTTAGAATGCACTTCTGGAGCTTCCACATGGCATGCAATCAAAAGAAGAAGAAAAGATATTTGAAAGCGGAATGTTGAACCATTTTCTCCTTTAATTAAGCTACTGCAAAGCAAATAAGTGCATTTAACAACTTGTGATGATCCTAGATGCATATCTGAGAGTTTAAAGATTATCACATTTGAGTGAAAAAAAAATATACATATGGAAACTAACTTGCACCGTAGTTAAAAAGAGGAATGATTTCTAAATTTATCACAGGAAATACGGCCCAAGACAGTGTCTTTAGAGAGACCTATATTAATAATTTCACAAGCTCAGCCATAGAGTTCTATACTACTTTACTAGTTTGGCAAGAACTTCAGAGCAAGTAAAGATTGTAAAATGAGCATTATCTAGGAATAAACATGATTGTGTTACACTAACTAAGAGAAACTGAGTACAAAACGAGGAGATTTCAGAATGGCATAGTCAACATCATTTAATTTATTTAGAAATTTGAAGTATCCTCATAGACACATTAATATATGGATGAGGATAAACGCAGCACCCTTTAGTTGAAGTGAAGCTGAGAATATAGGACTAGGAGATTTCAGAATGGCATGGTCAATTTCCTTAAATTTAGTCTTAAGTTTGAAATATCCTTCTTGAAAGATTAAGGATAAATGCAACCCCCACCTTACCTAAACCCTCCACATACACCCACCCAATATGATGGAAAACAGACTAAATACTTTAATGAGTCCAATAGCTAGACAAGTACATACCAGACACTATAAGAAACGACAAGGAAAGCATATTAGAGAAGATTGATACATTAAGTGAGTTCTTCTGTCTTTAAGTATCCTCTTGCTTAGAACTACATCATGGTTATCAATTCTCAACGTGAATTATTGGGAACTAGGTTGTTTAGGTGGTTAAGTTAGCTTCCTTGTGTAACATGAATCAGATTCCTTTACACTGTGCTTGCAAGAGAAGAAAATGAGGAGGAAAACAATGAAAAGGAGAAAAACTAAATGGGTAGCAAATGGGAAAAGTGTCCACTAAGGATAGGCAAGTACTTTCTTTTCCAGTCACGTTCTCTCAGAGATTAGTATTATTATCACCAAAGAAAAACTTTAGAAATGTTTTTTTCTCCATACTCAAGACAAGGTCTAAGGATAGGCAAGTACTTTCTTTTCCAGTCACGTTCTCTCAGAGATTAGTATTATTATCACCAAAGAAAAACTTTAGAAATATTTTTTTCTCCATACTCAAGGTAGGTTGCTTTTACTGCCTCCTTTCCACCTCCAAATTTTCTTTTCCTTTTCCCAAAAATAGTTTCAGTAAAATGTTTCATCATTTTGCAAAAGAAATAAGGAAGCTATGAGCATACATACTTCCATTACCTATAAATAACCACTACGTAATGCAAAGCAAACTAACAGGGAACAAAATTTGGATGATTTTGATATAACCTGAACAACAGCAACAGCTTCTTCTGCTTCTTTCAGTCTAACGAGTAACTCGCCAGCAGCTTGTACAGCCTCAGCAGTATCCCTCAATTGAGCCTGAAGAGCTTTATTTTCATCTCTAAGGTATCGCCTTTCTTTTTCTGTTTCTGCTTTCAATGCCGAAATTTCTGCTGCAAGGGCATTTATAAACTTTGATTCAGCACCCCTGACTCCTGCCCTAGAAGCAGCCTTTTTGACATCATCTATTCCTTCCCGGATTTTCCTGTGCCGTGCAAGTAATTGGATATGTTTTTCCTCAAGATCTGCATACTGTTCAAGCATGCGTGCATGTCCCTCCATTGCCATTTGCATTGCTTCCTCCAACTCTTGTGCACATTTCTTCTCTGTTTCTAATTCCTGCCTCCTTTTTTCAGCTAGCACTCTGCTAGCATCAAGTTCAGTTCTCAATTCTTCAGCCAGAGAAATCCACTTGCTCTCTGCCTCAGTCCAACACATTCTCTCCTGTTCAATATTCACTTCTGCACTCTCCTCAGTTGCCTCTAGAATTGTACCAAGAGATGATGGAGCTACACTGGGCTCACATGAATATGTCAATTGCAATAGTGAATTTCTTTTTAAAATAGATGCGGATGAGGAGTCGATATAATACTGCAATTGGTTTCTTAAATCTAGAATCTCTTCCAACAACACTTCCCTTTCGCCCAAATCATAGAAATTCCGATAATTTTCTAGCTCGTCTTGAGCTTTTTTCAGCCCAATATTTGTCCTCAGAACTTCAGGATGATTCTCATATTTCTCCTTCAAAAGCTGTAAACGAACAGGTTGTCAAATGTCAAAGGGAAAAAAAAAAGTGAACAGAGGAATCTCAACTAACAAATTATTACCTTATGTTCATGCGTAAGTGATGATAGCTCTTCCTCCATAAACTCCTCAGTAGGTAAAACACCGTCCATAAGGCTCTCAAGCCGTAGAATTTTATCTTCCCTCGTCTGCCCTATTATGGCATTGCACTCCCTCTCATGCTTGTACTGCTGCACCTGCAAATATTGACCATGAAGCCATCAAAGTAACACCTTGGCAGTGGGATAAAGTAACAACCTACCAATCGTTTTAGCTGCGATATCTCATAAGTTTGTTTGGCACAAAATTCCTCCAAAGCCATTTCCCTTCGAATTGCACCTGCCAAAACTTTCTCCACTGCCTGTTTATCAAATGGACAAAAATGTCAAGCATCTGGGACATATATATAGATATACCAAAAACCAAAGCATCAAGCATAAGCCACAAACTTACTTTGGGAACTGATACTTTGGACTTATCAGCAGACTCTGACTCTGAGCCATCAAAAGGTATTAACTGCAAGTTCGCATCATCATCTGCATCTTTTTCCTCCAGCTTCTTTCTCTTGCAACCCTTACATAAAAATACCTCTACATCTTCTGATATGTCATTATCTTGAGGAAATGTTTGCACACCCGCATCAACCTTTTCAACCAGCAAAATTGGCTTCAGTTCTGCAGGTTTACAAGAAAACCTAAAGGATGATCTCCTGAATGCTGAACTTTTGCGATGACTATCAATGATTTCCAGACCTCTATGGAGACTAGCAGCTAAATGTTCAGTTGGTGCAAGACAATTTTTACTTGTTTGAGTAGCCAGAGCATTAGAAGAGTCATTTTTCATGGATTTTGCAAAAGACTCCATGCTTGACATATTTTCATCCTTGGACTCTTTCTGGGAAGCTGTTAACATTGATGAGGTTCGGAGACTTTTCCTGCTGCTATTGAGTCTGGGTGAAACACTAGGAGCTGGAGATTTCAGAATTGGAGATACTTCACATGGAACTATGCTGAGGCAAGGAGGGGATGCACAATTTAGTGCACCATTCTGAGAATCATTCACTTCATCCGCCACTAGAACCCCCACAGAAAGTCCATACTGAGAATCAGACACAGCAAACGAACTATGAACTTCTGCCATATTGCTAGGCCATTCTTTAGTTAACAATTTACTGACAGGTGAGTTAAGATTCCTTTCCTCCTTGCATGGCTTCTCGGAACAGTCTGCATCAAGTTTTTCAGTCAGCACATGGTCTGGTTCCTTATCTTTTACTTTCATCAAATCATGATGAATATCCACATCACTGTTGGAACAATCATCAATCGTAATTTCATTTTTCTCTACTTGTTCCAATATGCCTTCTTCTATATCCACATCTGCATCCTCCAGAGCTTGTTCTTTGATGCATCTATTCTCATGAACAGTATCGCAACCTTCAGCTCCTGTAGGTGGCAGTCCTACTTCAATGCAGAGCTTTTCAATGGCTTGCTCATCAATTTCCATCTCCTCATCACCATCCTCATCTACTTGAGGCAGGCGCAAATGTGGACTAATCAAGCTTTTCAAAATATTTAAACTTTTACGAGGATCCCAACCTGTTGGATTATTGCTATTTGCCTTCACTCGATGTAATTCATCCTGTTTTATTCATCCAATTATCAAGTATTATAACTATGCTTTCAGCTTGGAAATTGGTGAAACAATCTAATTAATATATTAGAGTCAGAGCCTACTCTTAACTGGCGGATTACTTCTCGCAAGTGATTTACATCATCTTCCATTTCTTCATTAACAACTGCTTTGTTCTTGATTGCCTTTGCACGTTGTGCAAATCGCAATGTACTGAAAGTTTCACTCTTACAACTGCAATATTAAATCCAGTCAACTGCCACTATATGATAGTGATACAGTGAGGAATATGAGGAGGTCATTAAAGATGCAGCGCAGTTCATACTATTACCTTTGTGCAGGAGAAACTGCACACACCATTGCCAATTTTGCATTTCCACCAAGTGATTCTTGTAACAAAAATGTCAATTTGGAGTCTCTGTAAGGCATATGCCTCTGCTTTCCAGTTTGAGAGACTTCAGCAAGAATGTTTATCAAGTTCCTTCATTCCAATGAATTGGGCACCATTAGTGGACACTGTGTATTTTGATACAAGGAATATGCCCATAATAATCATGCAAGTAAATGGTTTACCATTACAACCTTTATTCTAATCAGCTGAAAGTCAAGCAAAATTGAAGAAACCAAGAAATCACAATTTATATTATCTTTAATGCCGTCAAATAGAACCATAGAATGTCGTCTCACAGTTTTTATGTATGAAATTTATAGGATGCCCAATATCATATGCTCTTCTGTATCATATTGCACCTATACCAGAAGATCTACTCTTGGACAACAATTTTAACTTCTGAAACTAAAACAAAAGGTTTTGCAACTCTAATTGGGAAGAACGCTTTAAAGAAAACAATAAATGAAATAGAAAAAATATCATACCCAAGCTGTGAAAGAGATCGGTTTATATTTCCTGCCTCCTTCAGGCGTTCCCCAGCAGCACCAGTTAATTTCTGACGCTCAGACCCAGCTAGATCAACAATATTTATTCTACTTGTCTTTAAGCTGCTTATGCCATCAACTTTGCTCTATAACAAACAGTTTACTTTATGAACCCACCAACAAAAAAATGACATGTAAAGAAAAAAGAAAAAAAAACACTTTGCTTTTTCAAAAAAAAAAAATTGTTATCCACAATGAGAGATATCTCATTCTGATTTCAATATTCAAATGCTCAAATATTATAAAGAAAAAAAAAATCACAAAATTCTAGATTGCTTTGCTGGCAAAAGTCCGTGTTTTGGAATAAAATATATGTATATATATAAGTCACCTTTCTATAGAGAGAGCAAGATAGAAGGAAAACAAATTCTTGAGTCCTGCTAATGGACTTACACCTTTTCATCCCATTGAAACATGCATATATTACCTTTTCTACTAAGATAAGAAAAATTATTAACAAATGCATATATGGTTATATTACCTTGCTTCGACATTCAATTACACAAGTGAAAACACTATGTGAGCGAGAACTCTCAGCATTTATACTGGTTGCACCAGTCCTCCTGTTGGACAACCCCTGTGCAATACATTGGAGCTATAAGTATAATGTCTGTTGTTGACTTTTGAAGACAACATATTCAAACATCGATAAAATTATAATGAAAAAGGATATAACACAACTTGAAGATATACATCCTGATTTACTCGTATAGATCTAAAATCCCAAAACACAGACATACATATTTCTAATATTTTCTATGGAGATGTTAAACTTACTGCTGCACTACCAACACAATAATTAATACATTGAAGCACATTGTCTTATATAGCATAGGAGATTGTTTCTGCATATAAATGCTCTAATAGTCAGACATAAAAGTTCTCATAACATATTAGAACACCCTGAGATGTTTACTGTTAAAAAAAAGTTCAAATACTAGCTTTCTACAAAAGTTGTTTTACATTATAGGAGTTCTCATAATCAGTCCAATCAGTTCTCTGCAGTCGGCACCACTACAGAATGCATCGCAAATTCACAATATTGATTATTTACAGCAAAGCAAAGGAGCAAACCTTTATCAGAAGCTGAGTCACATCTTTCATTGTAAATACATACTCTTCTCTTAGATTTTCAACATAGACACCCGATTTCACATCTTCTCTAATCTGAACAAAAGCCAGATCAAGGGTTAGAAAACCAGCTTCTTTCAGTGAAATCTGATGTTAGTATTCACCTGGAGATTTCTCTGGTTTGGATCCAACAAATCTGTTATTTGTTCATTATAAATCTGCAAGAATAAATTGAAGTCATGGGGTGCAAACTATAAGGTTAAACAAATGAATTCTACCAAAACTAACAGTTATGATTACTTAACCTCAAGAAAAGAGCAGCGACACTGATACTTGAGTTGTTTATCAGCATGCTTAATTTGCTCCTGCAAATGAATAATAAAAGTATACTTCATTATACTAGAACCTTCTTGAGTTTGGCAACAAAAAAAGTGATCCTTACCTCATTTATGCGATCAAAAAGTCTTTGAAAGACACGAGGAGTTAAACCTTGTTTATCACTGGTTAAGTTTTCTTCCAAGAGGGCATTAGCTGGTCCCAACATGGTGTAGGTCTTTCCACTCCCAGTCTGAAAAATTTAATTTCCCAGATACAAAAGTTAGAAAAGTTATCATTTGTAATACTAGTAGGAAAATATAGGAAGTTAACAAAGGCAACATTGAGACCTGTCCATAGGCAAATACTGAACTGTTAAATCCGGCCAGGCAGTTTTCAACAAGAGGGGCTCCTACGAGATCAAAAATATCTACCTGCGAAATTCAAGGAGGAGAAAAAGGGAAATTTTTTTAGCATTTCATTGCAAAAACTATCAATCAATACACTGCAAGAAAAAAATTGGTAGATCTTGCCTGTGTTGCTTGTGTGTCAGCAACTGAGTCAAATGTGAAGGTCTGTCCATTGATTGAAAGAGAATCACTTGACATTTTTTGAATTATCGTTTCTCCTTCCCCTTCATCCTTTTTTAAGGGTCGCATTCGCACAATTACCTACAATTATATGAAAATGAAAGAAAAACAAGAAGTATTTATACGGAAAAAAATGAGCAACAATTAACAAGGATGTTGATGTGCTAATAATGAAGTCAAAACTAAATGATCTCTAAGTCAAAATAGACAGAAGATAAAAGGAAAGCTACAAGAAATTGAACCAAAAATTCTCTAACAAATTGAACAAACCTTAACTCCAGAATCCGGAAAAGAATTCTCCGGCAATGTATCGGTGCAGAGTTTGCGTTTGAGAGGGTTGGAGAATGGAGGCCTAGGCGGTAAGGGGCTCCTGAACTTGGAAGCAGGTGATGACGAGGGTTTTTGATCGGAGAGCGGCATAGAGCTCAGATCTGAAGGGGAAGCGTTCTCTTTAGATAATTTATGCCTTCGGGAAGAAGACGGAGGCGGAGGAGATGGCTTCAATTTGTGAGAGCTTTGAATTGGAGAGTGTAATGACAGATCAAAAGTGCAGTTTGCTTCTCTCAAGATTGTATGTCTTGGTTGCATAAAGTTCCTCATTGCCAAAGAAATTGTACACAAAACACACCCACCCACCCACAGAGAGAGAGAGAGAAAATTTGTATGTGTAATGTGAATCAGGGTTCGGGCAAGGCAGCGGAGAGGGAGGAGGAGAAGGAACAGAGAGAAGAGACGAAAAAGAGAGAGGAGGCAAAAATGTATCCGTTAGAGAATTTGAATTTGGGAGGCGTATGGGTCTCTTATTGAATTTGTTTTTGGATCTGGAGCGTTGATTGGTGAACTCATTGTTGTCTCACATAGGTCAGCTCAGCATCGATTAAATGGGTCTGTTAATCCAACTCAAGTTCGGTTAATATCACTAAAATATATATATATATAAGGCCAATTTTCATTCAAAAAAATATGTACTTCAAAATAATTTTACTTTTTAAAATATACATCATTTTAATTTCATGTGAATTGTAGTCTTTCAAGGAATTCAATTTAGTGTGGTTGTAAAGTGACTGCTGACACGTATTAATATATATATATATATATATAACATTTAATTTTTTAAAAAATATGTTTGAAGATCTGGCCATGGGCCGGTTGGACCTATAGAATCAGTCCGGCCCAATTCAGATCAGACCGAGTTATACCTGTTTTGGATCGTGACCCCGTTCAGCCTGCAATTTCCGGTTCCATAAATTTAATTTTTAAAAAAATTTAAGTTTTTAAATTTTTAACTTAAATTTTTTTCTATAAATATTAAATTTATTTTAATTTTTTTAAATTCATACACAATCTCAATCAATTATCAATTTCTCTATAATTTAATATCAATTATCTCTACTTATATTCTGAATTTCTCTCTAATTGTTCTCTCAATTATTTTTTCTCCCTAATTTCTTTCAATTATATTTCTACATAATCTCATTTTTTTCTTAAATTGTTTAATTCTCTCTAATTCTTAAATTTTTCTTAATCCTAAAATTCTTTGTCATTATCTTTCTCTACAATTTTTTTAGTATTCTCTAATTTTTTTTTACAAAATTTAATCATAAATAATGATAAGTTATAGTAAAAGGAGCAACTTTTTTTGTGAAAATATTGTTGATTTGAAATTTTCTATTAAAAATTTGAATAAGGAGAGATGGTTTGAAATTCCAACTAAATAAAGTCAAATAAATAGGGGTAATAAACAACCAAGTCCAGCTGCAATAACATCATTTGAACTGAATATTCAGACATTCAATATTTTTCAAATTAATTTCAAAAAAATTTTAAAAATGATACGACATTTGATTTTGTGTGCAATTATTATGCACAAACATATAAATTAAAAAGTTGGAGATGGTTATAACACATTTCGAAAGCACTTACAAAATAAATATTTTGCTCAAATTAGAATAGAAAAAAGATAAAATCAAATTTTTGGTTACGCAACATATTTTTCTACTTTTCAATTAATTCAATATAATGATGAAAAATAAAAGGCAAAAATAATAAGTATGAAACATTTATCTTTTAATTTTGGTGAAAAAGTAGGTTTTGTTAATTATTATAAAAATGCATAAAATTCAACTACTAAATGTATATCTAAAAATACCTTTAAACGTATTTTATATAATTTATATAAAAAAATAAAAAAAAATTGCTCAAAATATTTATTTCTTTGAATGAACGGTATTTGTATTTGGAGCGATAATTAACATAAGCATTCTTATATGGGTCATATATGTGATGGGATTGATGGTAAATGACAATTGTAAAAAATATTACTTACATTTAAAGTTTTTGATAATTGAAATACTGACAATAATATTTTTAAAATAATAAAAAATATTTTGAAACAATATAAATTAGTTCATAAAAAAAATTTAATTTATTTTGATAATGCGACGATAAATATCACTTTAATTTAAGACTTTTAAACATTAACCTAACATTAAAGGTAGATTTTTGCATATTAGATGTGTACATCATATGTTAAATTTACATATTTAAGATGGTTTGAAATCTTTAAGTGATATAATTGTTTCAATTAAAGTTACAATTTTATTTTTATAGTCACATCCAAAAATAATAAAAATTATAGGCTCAATTTTGTAGTGAAAATGACAAAAAATCTAAAAAAATTTCAATAGATATTCCTACTTGTTGAATTCAATTTGTGAATTACTTAACAAGTCATATTGATATAGAGAATTATTGAATATATTTATTTCTAATAATGTGTCACAAATTAATATATATCCACAATATTGAGATATATGTTAATAAATTTTAGATATTTTAAAATTTTTTAATAATGCAACATATGTCTTAAGTAATGTTTATTATCCAACATATTATTTATTATTTTGTGAATGTATTAATATTATTAATGCATTTCAAAATTATATTAATAATCCGATTTTGTATGATTCTATTTGTATAATGAAAAATAAATGGTTGAATTATTTTAAATTTATCTATTTAATTAATCTTGTATATTTTATTTTTGATCTTATATGTAAAATAGATAGTTTATATGATTATTTTAATCTTTATTATTTATTATTAGATTTAGGTGATAATATTAGTATTGATTCTATTATTAATTAACTTGTGATTTATTTATAAAATTTAGTCTGATTTATAATATTTTCACTAATACTACTACTACTACTAGTCAAAGTTTGGGTGAATCGATGAAAATTGGAGGGGGTAAATGTTTGATTTTGCAAAAAAATAAAAAATCAAGATTATCTTTCGGTTTATCCGAACTTGATATTTATTTATCAATTATATTTGAGTTTAGTAATAGCAAGACAGATAAAAAATTTTCAATCATTAATTGATGAAATTGATATCAAAATACTTATCTGATACTATCACAAATTGTAAAATAAAATTTTTCAAGTTCAGTCTCAACTGTTGCGGTTGAATAAATTTTTAGTGTGACAAGTAACATTTTAGATGAAATGCGATATATTTTAACTTTGGAATCGTTAGAAACTCAAACACGTGTTGATAATTGAACCAAAACGACATTAAAACAATAAAAAATATAGAAAATATGAAAATGATAACTAATATGACTTCATCACTGAAGTCGTATATGGATCCTAAATCTTTCTAAACTTAATAAAAAAACCGATAAAAAATATTAAGAACTAAACTGTATTGTTAATTTTTTGGTTATAACCGAAATATATTGTACCGTTTACTTTAATTTTGACGAATCAAAATCATTTAGTAATATATGTACTGAAATTGTATCAAATTACTCTAAAACCGAATTTTATTGAAAAAATTAATATTTAAATGTTTATAATTTTACTATATATAATAACTTATAAAAATGAAATAATTTATATATAATATTATTTATAACTTTTATATTTTTATTATACAAATATAATATAACTTAAATTTATCATTAAATATATTTTAATCCATAAAATTAAATTATAATAAAATTTATATGACATTTATAATAGTAAAAAATTCAAATAATTTAAAATTTTAATTACTAAAAATAATTTATATCCTAAAATTTTTATGATGCTGATGTAAAAAATTGAATCAATAACCTCTATGTAAATTTAAGATAAATTTATCTTAAAATTAATCAACTATCTATATTATTAATATGTAAATAAAAAAATATTTATAACATATTATTATAATTTTTTTATCATTAATTATATTTTTTAGCATTTATAATTTATTTTAATTATATTATCTAATGAATCTAAATTATATTAATTATTTGGTAAATTAATTTAAGCGAATCAATTATTAAATAATATAATTTATAATAAATATATTATAATTATATGATAAATCAAATTAAATTAAATTTTATTTTAATTATATTATATGATTTTTTGTCGAAATAATTGTATTATTTTAAATTTAAATACTAATCTATATTATATTATTAAATAAAAAATATATAATTAATATATTTAATAAACTTATATGTTTATATACTTTATAATTAATGAAAATATTATAGTTATATATATATATATATATATTAAATAGTCATAAATTTACATACTTTATAATTATATACTTATAGTTATATATTTATTTGTTCATATATTTTATAATTAGTGAAAACATTACAGTTATATATATTTTATAAAATTAAATAGTCATAAATTTATATTATTTATAATTATATACTTATAGTTATATATTTATTTTTATACTTATGACTTTATATATCTAATAATTTAAAATTTTTAAATAATATTATTTGCATACCAACCTGATTGCAAGGATAAATTGATTATCTTCCTTAAGGTCCCAGATGATAGTTGTTGACTCCAATTATCATCCATATATAATTCATACTAAAACTAACCAAATGTTTATTTTACTTTTTTTACGTTATTGATAGCTAATTTTTTTTGTCAGTATAATTTTTTGGTAACATGTTTCAGTTTCTTCTCCATTATTTAAAAAGTGAGTCACCGGTTATATAATTTTTTTTATGAAAATAATTATATTATATTAAATTTTTATAGTAATTTAAATTATATTAATAAATAAAATATGTATATAATTGATCATATATTTAATAAATTTATATATTTTTATACTTTTTATAATTAATGTGCACTTATATATATATATATATTAAAATTAAATAATCACAAATATACATATTTATACTTTATAATTATTTACTTATAATTATATAGTTATACTTATGAGTTTGTATACCTAATAATTTAAATTTTAAATATTACTATATGCATAGCTTGCTATATATATTATATTTTTTTTATCAAAACAATTATATTATATTAAACTTATATAGTAATCTAAATTATATTAATAAATAATATATAATTGATATACTTAATAAATTTATATAATTATATACTTATATAATTAATATTGACACTATAGTAATATATATAATTTAAATACTCACAAACTTATATGCTTATACTTTATAATTAAACTTTTTAATTTATTAACCTTTTATATAAAAAAAATATTGTATTTTTTAATTTTAATTTAATGTTATAAAGAAAATACTCTCATAATTTTTTTTTACTCCTCAAAGATTGATAGTTTACTATGAGCATTTTTATGTGAATTTTTTTATAATACTATTAAATATCAAATTTATATTTTATATACTTTTTATTTAGTTCAAAATATCGGAGTACTGAATTATTTTGTATTATATTACTTAATACTGAAATAGCAAAAAAATTATACCGAATTGTTCTTAATTTTTAAGACAATACAATATATAATTTTTTTTAATATTATACAAAACTTGGATATATAGATCTCCGAATTTTTAAGACAATATTGAAGATTTTGCAATTTCCAAATTGGATTTGATCGTATATACTTTTATTCACTGACAATCTTGTTGTAGACAACTTAATTAATAGTAAAAAATTAAGTTCAAATTCAATTATTAATATTATTGGTTTTAAAATATAAATTCAAATTTTTATAATTAAATTATTTTTCAAAATAAAAATGAAATTTGATTATATTTTTAGCCCAATTATAATTTTTATAATTTATTAAAAAATAATCATTTCTAAATTTTAACTTATAATTTCTCAAAATCATTTTTTTTATAATAATCTAATTTATTACACAAAATCATGAATTAATATTTAATAAGTTGATATTTTTTCTCAAAATTTTCGTTTTTTAAAACTTATTTGTCATAAAATTTTATAATTTACACAAATTAAATTTTCATAAGTTAATAATTATTTTTCAAAATTTTCATTTTTTTCTATTTATTCCCCTATTTTTCACTTATTTCTAACTTTATATTTTTTTGCTTCATTTTATAAACAAATTGATAAGTTAAATTAATTTTTTTCTTCAATTTTACTCAATAATTAAGTTTTATTTATAAATTTTAATAATTTTAATTGTATATTATTTATTGTGTTAATTATGTAATTATATAATTTTTATAAAAAAAATTGGAATCGGTTGAACTACTAGTTCATAAATCGGAACTGGCTAGTTCGAAAACTGATCCAAAATCAGTTGTGATCCGGTCCCATATTTTTGGGACTACAAAACTAGCGGTTTCAAACCGTCGCCAGAGTTATGCGCTAATATAGTTTTGTAAATGATTCTTATATTAAAACTACTTCTGTATTGATCTAATTATATTTAAATAAATTTAGTCCATATACGACTAGTTATGAATAAATATATTTATATTTATACATACCTAAATTGCTTTTAAACTTTAGAGCGAAATCCTCTAATAACTATTTATGCACATATCTAAGTATATCTACAAATATCTAATTTATTTTGAGCATTGGACTAGTTCTACTTAAATGTATATATTTTTTAAACTTATTAATATATGTAATTTACCCAAATTTTAAATGATTGGTGAATCAAAAAATTTTGGCTAATCAAAATTTGATTAGTTCGGTTAATTTTATCGACTAATCAAAATTCAATTCAATAATATTTATTATTAATTTTAACAACTTATTTTAAAATTTAATTTTATATTCAATTTACATTAAAGGTAAAAACCTAAAAATTAACACAATTTAATATAAATAATATAAAAATTACAATAATAATTAAACATAAAAAAATTACAATACAAAATACAATTAAATTTAAAAAAATTAACTATTTTAAGTGAATCCAATAATTTTTGGTCAACTGTAAAAATAAACCAAAAACTGAAATTTTTTAATTCTCTTAACTATTTATCAAATCAAAATCTCATTGATTAAATCGATTGGTCAACTAAACTATGAAGTTCGATTAACTTTAAGGTTAATTTAGTTTTAACTGAACTGATGTTCAATCTGCCTCAAAGCCTAATTAAAAATAAATAAATAAATAAATAATAATGAATTTTCCGTTTTATTTAGATAAAATTATAATATAAGAAGTAAAAAAGAAAAGTTACTTCTCAATAATAGTATTTAGTTTTTCAGCAATCAAATCTTGTTTCTTGATATATCAATATTAATATAAAACAGTGTTTGTTAACTCATGCATTATCAACAACTTTAACTAAAAATAAATTATAAAAAATGGCAATTCTAAAAAGCTCCCTTAAGTGCAATAATAACAGTGATTATTAAAATTGTTTGGGCTATCGAAGATGAATAACAAGGTTTGGTTTGAGGCCTTTAGGCACAGAGGTTTCTAATAGGGACTGGTCAAGGTTTTTGGGCCATTGAACCCATTCCCTTTTTTTATAGAATAAAAAGTCTAATTAAGGTGTATAAAACTTATGAATTTAAATGGATGGATAGATATTCAAATGAAATAAAGATATTGAGAAAATTACTATTTATTCTCGGAAATTAATTTGTTGTACTAGTATTTTATAAGATTCAAAATTTATAAGATCAACTTTTAATATCTTATCATATTATACTAATATGTTATTCTATTATAAAAATATTACATTTGTGGTGAAATGATAGAGAAAAAAAATACTATTTACCCTTTGAAATTTGATATATTGTATTAGTATCATATGAATAAAAGATAATATTTTTTTCTTATTAACAGTAAATGCCTTCAAATTTAAGAAAAAATTATATAATTTAATAAAGATAAAACAGATAGACTGATCATAAAATTTTTGAATTTCGATAGATATTAATATAATAAGTCAAATTTCATGAGATAAATAATAATTTTTTTCTAAAAATATTTATGGATTGGACGCTACTAATGGGAGGAATTTGATCCTTTAAGAGTTATGTTTGAGTCTTTTTATTTTGGAAGTCCTAAAAGTACAATTTTTTTTTGAGAAAATTATATGATTATTCACTTTTCAATTTTCTTTTTTAAAAAATGTTATAATGTTTTTAGAAAATTTTAAAAATATCTCAAAATTTTTATTAGGTTTTGAAACTCATATCCGTCTATTCAACATAAGTTTGGCAACAGGATGATAATTTGAAACTCATATCCACTTATCCCACCGATTTTTGTTTTTTGTGGAATTCGCCTTGAACAGGGTTGAGGTTCCCTGATTCATCTTCCCATAGGGACGAAGATGGGGCAATTTTTTCTCCATAAAGTGGGGCGAGACGGGAATAGAGAGGATATTTTCTGCTCTCGGGAGGATTCCAGGTCTGGCTCCATGGGAACTTGATAATTATAATCATTCTTTTAACCTCAATGAAAATGATATATAACAAAATATAACCCAATATATATACATAGTGAACTTCAATATTTAGGATTTTTCTTTTCTTTCTCTTGGTTATTTTAGACTCTTTATACTCTTTTCTTCTATCTTCAAGAAATAAAATTCAATATGCCCTAAATATTAGATTTCTTTGATTACTACCTTATTTTGTCGATAATCATAGTTATCTATGAATGTTTATGTATTATTTGTATTTATTTTTAGTTTGTGAACTTTTAAATTTACATAATTACATGAAACTAACTTTATTAAATACTATCGTATTTTATTCATGTTAAATTAGTTATTTATCATGTAAATTGCGGTATTAATCTATTATTATTTATTATTTTTTAACTTAAAAAAATTTAGCAAAGTGGATTCCCATAGAGATGGGGATCCTCATGGGAGTAGAAGCAGGGATAAATTTATCCCTGTTAGTATGGCGGGAACATAAATTTCCCGTTATAGTGAGGATGAGATGGAAATCATCGTCGCCTGGTTGCCAAGCCTAATTCAACATTCAAACAAAAAGCCAATACACACCCTTTTAACTCAACATTCTTTGAGTTTGCCATAAAAAAATAATACTATAAAGGAATAACCTATAGAAAAAAAAAACTCTATTAAAATTGAGGCATTAGTGATTTGAGGTAGATGAGAGATTGAAGGCAGAAGGACCTCTTCCCTTCTCCCATTAAGTTATTTGTGCTTCTGGTAAAGGTT
Organism: Triadica sebifera; assembly: GCA_023653625.1. Lineage (NCBI taxonomy): Eukaryota > Viridiplantae > Streptophyta > Magnoliopsida > Malpighiales > Euphorbiaceae > Triadica > Triadica sebifera. Next base: position 4,302,618 of record CM042900.1, read on the forward strand.
TTGAAAACATCTCATGCAATTTTTATTTTAGATGTTTAATGGATTTTAAATTTGTTAATGTTTTTTTTTAAACTTGTTTGGCGACAATGAATAAAGCAGGTTTATTTGGTCATCCTAATATTCTTGTGGCTTTTTTATAGCATTTGTTAGAATTAAAATTGTTGTTGAAAAAAAAAGAAAAAAAATTAAGTGTTTATTTGGTTGAGATATTGCTCATAGCCCTAGCCTTGCAACAAATCAAAATTTAATTTTATGTTTCTAAAATTATTTTTTAATTCTACTTTTAAAAAAATTTAATATCGAAAAGTTTAATAAAATAAAAACAAAGTTGATAGTTCAAAATAACTAACTTTTAAAATTTGTACTAAAAATTCAGTTTTCATAAGATTTGAAAATATCATCAAAATTGAAAAGCTAACTTATAGGAATTTGCTCTTTAATACTTTAAATAATCTTTTCTATTTTTTTAATTTATGCTTATAATATTAACATGTAATAATTAGAAAATAAATTTTATTAATTAAAAATTTTATTTTATATAATTTTTTAATTTGTAATTTTTATGTTGTTATTGGCTAAAAAATTTATACTTTGTATTTATAATTTTATGTTTAGTTATGTATATATATAGTACAAAAATTCTTAATAGGCTAACATAAAATTATTCAACCATATGGGGCCCTAACTCGCATGGAGCAAATACTTTTTATTTATAAATTTTTTTTCTCATTTTTTTTGTATATTTACTAAAAAGTGAGAATTGAATAATAACATTCCTTAATTTTCAAATTTCCAACTTATTAGGCATATCCGTACTGTCGATTGCATTTCAAAAAAGGAAATTTAACTCCGCCACAAAAAATTGGGAAGTAAAGGCGGCCAGGCCGAGGCGGACGTTGATATTTTATTTTAAGGGAAAAATCTTAGGGAGGAGAAGGCAATAGAAAGGGATAAAAGGAGAGAGCAAGTGTAAGAAAGGTTTATTTATATATGATTTTTATCTTCTTCGTTCTTTAAATTTTATTCTGAATCTTTAATTTCATTTCAATTTCACTTTTATTTCTTGGCTAGTGCAATCAATGGCTGCAAATTCTGCCGCCGCTTCAACTTCTCTTATGATGAGTGCTCCCCAATTCCGTACGTGTTTGAGTCCAAGACACGACGGTCATTCAAGAAACCGCCGGTTCCATCTTATACAGCCACCGCACTTGTCTAGGCTTTCTACTCCTTCGCCCCGATTCCATCTCAAGTCTCAATCTATATTTTACGCTAAAAGGTGAAATAATTTCATTTTTCTCTTTTTTATTTTTTTTATTTTTTTCTGTTGTTGAAGTTTTTTTAATCCGTAATTTGTGAATTGTTATTCAATTTTGTTCATTTGGTTTCTTTGATTTCAAGTTGGCCACGTGAAGTTGATAATGGAGGATCATACTCCTGTAGAAAGAAGAATAACGCTTGGAAACGTCGCAGTTTCTTGCTTGATCAAAGAGTAGCAAAAGCTTCTTTTTCAGAACAAAATAGCTGCATTTCTTGCTGCGCCCTGAACCGTCCTACCAAGATTTCTAGGATCAGAAGATCTACACCAGCAATTTTTCTTGACAGATCAACTTTTCATTTGCCTGGGCGTTCACTTGATGCTTCTTCTGTTAGTTAATTACTTACCTTTCTTCATCATTTGTTGCTGTATAGGACAATATACTTTGCTTTGTGCATGTATATTTCTTGTGGGTTTTTGGAAATCATTCAGTGGTTTGTATCTGTTTTTATGATCCTTTATTAAAATCCATTGACATGTACATCATGCTTCATCTGTCATGTGTTAAATATCAATGGAAAAAAAAGATACTATTAAGTTGAGGTCGGTTGGATGCTTGTAGCTTACTTGATCCAGCTCATGCTGAGTGGAGCTCCAGCCTGCCTTAGTTGTTCTTTGAACTTCAGTTGAGTGTACCCTCTTAAGTTTGAATATTAGGGAGTCTGAGTTTGGGTGTCTGGCTTTGTCTACTCTTCCGAACTCTTATGTTTAGCGTCTAGTGTACGGTATATACTCAGAGTAATTGTGGAAAAATACTTGTTTAGTGCTTCAAGTGGGAGCTTTGGTAGCTCTGAAGGAGTGATCCCAGTGAACCCCTAATGTTTCTTCCTTTTCCATCTCATGCAACTTGCTCTTATCTGAGTCAATCTTTGCACATCAAAAACTATGTTATCGCAGTGCTAATTGCAGTCTGTTCAATTTTCAGGTGAAGCGTGTTCAAGTTCCATATGTATCTGTGGGTCCAGATGAGCCACATGCTGCAAATACAGCCTGTCCAGATGGTATTCTCGAGAGGCAAGATTCAGATTTATTATATCCTGAACTAGTAAGAACAAGAATAGCTGATTTTTTAAGCACTGAACTTCCGTCTCACCCGAAGTTGCATAGAGGGCAGTTGAAAAATGGCCTGCGATATCTTATATTACCAAATAAAGTTCCACCAAACAGGTATGTTTTTTTTTTATTTGTGGCTTATGCTCCAACTGTTAAGAATACTCATGCTCGCGAGAAATTCCTTCTAGAATATTTGAATTATTTTAATAAAATGGGTGCACTGTATGATGTAAACCAGATGCTTGATGCACAGTTCACTTACCTAAACTGTTGTTATCAGCAATTAGAATTTTAATTGTTTGTGCAATTAGGTTGCATAATTTGGCAGATGCTGTTCTGAAGATATCTGATAACCTTTTACTACTTAAAATTAACTAATAAACTCCAAACTGAATGTATACTATATTGAGATTTTGAATATTCTTGTGGGTATGGTCCTAAGTTCAATTCTCACAGGATGATCTAACGATAACATTTTTGGGGGGCAGGGGGGCGGGGAAGATTTTTGACTTGAAGGGGAAGAGATAAATTCAGATGATTTAATGCATACTCAAACTTCTGTTGTTTGGATGAACAGTCATCAATGCATTTTCCCTGTCCTTGTGTCATTAACTATCCCTTAAGTGTAATGTTGACACTTGACAGTCAATTTTTAAAATGTGATCAATTTGTTATTCCAATGTTATACTTGCTGAGATCATTTAGTTATTTAGACTTTAGGAAATTTATTTGTTATTCTAGGATGCTTGTTCCCATTTCTCTCATAATAAGTAGGTTGATTTAGAGAATTAGATGTGGACTAGTTGTCTAATGCTTGAATTTTCCATTTCTCATTTTTTGAGGTTTTATGTATGATTAGAATTTCTTTATATCTTGTTAGATTATAAAGGAGTTTAGACACGGTATATCTTATGACAAAAATCCTCCAATAAAAGCTTGCCTTATATAATTGTATTTTAGGCTTTTCAGAGTGAAGGTTGATATTATAAAGTCCATACAGATCAGAGTCTATGATCAGCTCCTATAAATTGAATTGAGTCAAACTCATGTGAAATATTTATTAAGTTCATGACTACTTTGAAGATTTTACAGTCAGTATTATGGTACTGTTAGGCCCCCCATCCATATGACATATTCTCGACGTAAGGGCAGAAATGGAAAAAAGGCGCCAAGTGGCACCATTTAGTTATTTTTAGCTGTAAATATTCTCTTTGCAGGGGGAAGGTTTGTTTTGAGGTTTGTTATACCTTGGGAAGTGAGTTTTGTTAGAGTATAAATTGGGTGTTGTTGGGGAATAGAAGGGAGGGAATTTTCTGGTGAGGAATTAGTGAGGAGAGTTGAGAGACTCTCGAATTCTCTCTGTAATTACTCCATTCAGCAATATATTTCCCTTGAGTATTGCTAGTTGTTTGTTGTTTGGTTGTTCAAGACATTTTTTGCAGGTTTCGATAGGAAGTTCCTATTACCAAACATGTATTAGATGAAATCGACTTTGGTTCATCAAATGATATTACCTCAATTTGCAATAGTTCAGATTTCTATCAGGGGAAATGACACATATAAATTTGCAGTAAGAGTTTCATCACTTAATTTTAGGAAGAGTGAAGCGAAAAATGTATATGTGTACTATTTAGTAATTTTTTTATATTCTTGTGGCATGTGGTGATCCTTCTGTCTCTATGACTTGTTTGCTGCTCATAGACAACAAAATGTTTGTTATTTTAGGTTTGAAGCACACATGGAAGTTCATGCAGGATCAATAGATGAGGAAGATGATGAGCAAGGAATTGCACATATGATTGAACATGTTTCATTCCTTGGAAGCAAGAAGCGAGAGAAACTTCTTGGAACTGGGGCCAGATCAAATGCATACACTGATTTCCACCATACTGTTTTCCACATCCATTCACCAACAACTACAAAGGTTCATCACTTATTGCAACTCCCTTTTCCATTTTTTTTGTGTGCTTATGTACATTGGAAATTGTTTTTTGCTGTGCATTCTTATGGTCATTGGGTAATGGTTTTTAGTTGTGCACTTGCTAGAAAATGTAAGTTTTAGTTTGTGAACAAACAAAGCCTATTTGATAATTGGAAGTTCTTCTCTAAAGAGGATGTTGGGAGCCTCAAATCCACTCCCACAATTATCCAATAAAAGGGAACTCCTGAATCTAACTTCAATTCACTGTTATCTTTTTCTCTCTCGTGCTGTTACATTTTCCAGTCTCTAGGATGTGATTCACATTGTTATTTATTTATTTATTGTACACTTTTAAATTTGTGATTAGCCTTGTGGTCCTAGCCCCCTTTAGCTTGTTGGGTTTGCCTTACAACTCCCAAGGTCGTGGATTGAGTCTGGTAAAGGAGGGAGATTAGCCTTGTGGCAGTGTTTAATTAGGTTGGGAGAAATAAAAAAAATTTAAGGATTTATTATGGTCTCCCGAAAACCTGTAACGTGTTCGAGCAATCTAAAAAACATTTCGTCTGCAGATTAATTTTTCATATGTGTGGAGAAAAAGGTAGTTGACACTGTAAGATATGGTAATTAATACAAAATATCGGATATTTCTATAATTGATCTCTTACATAGAGTGTTTGCTAATGCATACATATGTGCGTTTGTGTTTGTGCTTGTATGCGTAGTAGCAACACTTCTTTTCTACCATGGTTTCCCTTGCTAGAGGAAAAAAAGACTTCAATAAAAATTATTTTATCCAGTATAAAACATTTGATTTCTGTACTAAGAGAAACCAAACTTCTTTGTCTTAGGTTTGCCCTACTCTTATGTATGCCGTGACTAGTTAATTGTCATGGATCATTGAATATATTAGAAATGTGAAAATTTTTCCCTTGGGATAAGTTGGTCAGTCTCTGGGCTTAATGCGAATGCTATAATTTAGCCCTGAGTATCTGTGTACGTGGGTTAGAGAAGATTAATGGGAACAGTTCTATTAGCATGCAGTGTTAGACAGCCTTTTTGTCTTCTCAATATAATTGCGAACAAGATGTAGGGTTCTTACCAAGTTGGAGTTATTGATGTATACATTTATGTACAATTGCAGTACAAACTAAACTAACTAATCTGTTGCTTTTTTTATGTATTAATTTTAGTTCAAGCTAATTTTAGACATACGGTATTTATTGATGGAAAATGGTTAATTTTTCTCAGGATGCTAATGGCGATCTGCTTCCTTCTGTACTGGATGCTCTGAATGAGGTATGGATGAGAAATTCAGTATGTGTATAAGATACATGCCTTGATTTTATAAATACCCCATTAGTATTGCAGTGGAATGTCATAATACATCTTCAGTGGTTCTTGATTCTACCCATTTTCACTGCACTGTCCAAGTACATATGTGACTTTCTCTCCAACAAAATGATTGTCTGAATTAATTTGATTGTTTAGCTCTCTCGAGATCTTTTTATTTCCTTTTAACCTTTGAATTAAGGATGTGGCATTTGGTGTGTCTAACATGCATGTATGTTTCATGAGGACAGATAGCCTTCCACCCAAAATTCCTTTCCTCCCGAGTTGAAAAAGAAAGACGTGCTATTCTTTCAGAATTGCAGATGATGAATACGATAGAGTATCGTGTAGATTGCCAGGTAAAACCTAGGTCTGTTTCTGTGTTGGAGCTGCTTAATGTTTAGTATTGCTGGTTAAAGTACTATGGCAGTATCTTTAAAAGGATTTCTTTTTGAATACAGTTGCTACAACATCTACATTCCGAAAATAAGTTGAGCAAAAGGTTCCCTATTGGATTAGAAGAGCAGATTAAGAAGTGGGATGCAGATAAAATAAGGAAATTTCATGAACGGTGGTACTTCCCTGCAAATGCTACCTTATACATTGTTGGTGACATTGATAACATCCCAAAGACAGTTCACCATATTGAAGTATGTCACAAACTAACATATAATTATATAATACAAGTATCAAAGCAACAGAATATCACAGTCATGTTACCTTGCAGACTGCCTTTGGACAAACTGGCCTTGAAAATGAAACAGCTTCGCCGCCTACTCCTAGTGCATTTGGTGCAATGGCAAGCTTTCTAGTTCCTAAGCTCTCAGCTGGGATTCCTGGCAGTTCCTCCCCAGAAAAGTCATCTGGTTCTGTAAATCAGTCCAATTCCTTGAAAAAGGAAAGGCATGCAGTTCGTCCACCAGTGCAGCACAATTGGTCTCTCCCAGGAAACAATGTGCATATGAAACCACCACAGATATTTCAACATGAGTTGCTTCAAAATTTCTCAATTAATATGTTCTGCAAGGTAAATGTCTTTATATTAACGAGCCTCACATCTTTTCTGTTCTAAAACCTTCAACTTGGGGTCCCTTTTTTTTGTCCTTTTTTTAACGTCAATTTTTTATAATATGCTGCAGATCCCAGTGAATAAGGTCCAAACATATGGTGATTTGTGTAATGTTTTGATGAAGAGAATATTCCTATCTGCATTGCATTTCCGCATTAATACGCGATATAAGGTTTGTGGTTGTATGCATATAATATTTTCCTCAATTGTAATATATAATATGTATCGTTGTTTTTTCTTAGTTTAGTTTGTAAATCACTGTTTGCAAGTAAGTTTGGCTTTGACCTTTGTGTTTTCATTTCTTCACAATTTCATGCAAGGATTAAAATCACGACTTACATGACTATATTGCAGATAATGCTTGGGATCTTTGTGTTCATGATCATGATTAAGTCATGGAAGTTATGACATGAAATTGAATATTTACAAATTATGTAGATTTCCTGGTGCTAAAATAGAGGGTTTATAATTGTTTAGATGTTATGTTGTCGCTTATATGTGTTCAGGTCCTCATCATTTGTTCACTTAGTATAGAAATTATAGCATCCAGTGTTCATTTGGATTTTGAATCATGAGTGTTTTGCAGACAATGCTTGAAATTTTTTGCTGATATTTTCTAATAGTATTTTGCTCCATTTCATTTTTGTATTTCAATGTACTAAGATGGAAATTGATGTGCAATAAAAATTGTAAGTTCAAAGCAAATATTGATGAATTACTCTTGACGACTTCTGCTCTGCTGTATTGCTATCTATTTGTTTTAAAGTTCATATAATTTATTTAACACTTCAAACATTTTGTTAATTGTGAAAATTTTCAGAGTTCAAATCCACCGTTCACCTCTATTGAATTAGACCATAGTGATTCAGGAAGGGAAGGATGCACTGTCACAACTCTTACAGTAACTGCAGAGCCCAAGAATTGGCAGGGTGCCATTAGAGTTGCTGTTCAAGAGGTTTGTACTTTTGCTGTCTTCACTAATGTACTTCTCTCATTTATAATTTGACATTATCGGTGGGTTTTATTGGCAAGTTAAAAATTGACATTATCGGTGGGTTTTATTGGCAAGTTTGGAAGAGTCTTTAACACAAAGCTTTAGGTGTTTTGGCAAGTACAAGAAAGCAAAAAGTTTAAGTTGCCATGCTATGTGTTAGCAGTTAGGTAGATATGGTCAGAAGAAAATGTTAGGATTTGGAGGTTATATTTTGTGTTTGAAAATGGTGGGCTTTAAGATTTTCTATGTCACCTTTTGGGCTTTTCATGTTATTCAATGGCATTGTAGGGCTTTTTGCCATTAATTTTTGCTTTTTAATGCTCTTGATTCCTTTTAGGAGAATATCTTGTTCATTTGGTAATTGTTTTTTTTTTTTATTTTTCTTCTATTGCTAAATTCTTTATTTATTAAATACAGGGAAAGTCTAGCTTTATTCATTTTTGCATTTATAATGATGCTTTTGTTTCTGCATGGGAGAAAAATACTTGTTTCTCTATGCATTTGCATGTGTTTGACTTTATTTTCTACTTACAGGGAAAATTTTTTATTGCTTTATTTGGTGAGATGACTGTTGTAGTTGCCAGTGCGACATCTACTGTTTAGCCTGATGCATTAGCTTTCTTGAATGATATTGTGGATCTTTTGATTTTTCATTTATGTCCTGATTGTCAGCATCTTTTTCTATTCTCTGGTGCAGGTTCGAAGACTTAAAGAATTTGGTGTTACGAAGGGTGAATTAACTCGCTACATGGATGCACTTCTAAAAGATAGTGAACATCTTGCAGCTATGATTGATAATGTTTCTTCTGTTGATAATTTGGAATTTATTATGGAGAGTGATGCACTGGGCCATACAGTGATGGATCAGAGACAGGGTCACGAGAGTTTGATTGCTGTTGCCGAGTCAGTTACTCTTGAAGAGGTAGTTTTCATTCATAATGACTCTACTTTTCAACTTTGGAGATCATTATTTTTATGAGCCAGCAAAGACAAGGGAATTCCATTATACTGATATTTTTACATGTGTTACACACACATATGTATGCATGCCTGCCTACCATGAACGTTTTTTTTTTATTATTTTTATTTTTTTTAAAAAGAGAGCAGAATGGCTCATATTTATAGTCTAAGGAGAATTAACTAGAAGACAAGTTCATATGCTCATTGTCTAAGAAGGATTAACTAAAAGATGCAACAGATCAAAAGAGAGTGAGAAAAAGGTTCCTGATTTATTAAAGAACCAGGATAAAGAATATTCATGAGGAATCTAGTTAAAATGAAATCACTTTGTCATCAACTTGTGGAATCCACTAGATGCTTGGAATGAAGACTGGAAAGTGAGGAAAGGTCTTGTCTTGGAAAAAGGCTAGTTGGAAGGGAAGCAATGAAGCGTCCTTTTCATGCAAGCCTGCTGGATTTTGAAAGAAGACGCTTCCTGCTGATAACTTGAAAAATAAAGCAGGCAGAGTATGGAAGTTATAAAAGTTATATAGCGCCATGTCAGTAATGGTAAAGAGTAATGGCTCATGACAAGTTTTAATTGCTATAACATTTTTTTGGCCCATGGTTCACTGTCTCAAAGCAGCCAATAATGCAATGGTTGGTTGAAAACTGGGTCTAATTGACTATGTGAGGGCTGCTATTTAAATTAATCCTGATAATCTTTGAAGAGATGGTGGTTTTGCATTTTTTTTGCTGATCGATTTTCACATCTATGATTTTATAAATTTCCTGTGGTTTATGATGTGGCAACTTGTATTTGTGGTTAATGGGACGTGGAGGACCAAAAGAGGAAATAAAAAAAGGAAAGTAGTAAGAAGGAAATGAAGAAAGAACTAGAAGTTCATTATAGGATTCGGAGGACAATTTAGGATTTGTTTTCATATTATACTATCAAATTGTGTAAATGTTGGATACTGTTTCATTTCACTCGAGCAAATGCTATTCGCATGTGTCTTATGGTGTAGATCATACTGAATGCCTGGCTCCTAGAAGCTAAGATACATGTAATTATTCCTCTATCAAGACTTAATCATGACTGCCCTTTTGAAAATCTTTTACTCCTTGTATTTCATTTTATAGTCATTCCTTTGTGAATACAATACTTCTTCTGGATGGGAGATGTCTTCTTACTGTATTGTTCACGTAGACTATACCTGGTTTGATTTTTGATTTACTTTTCCTTTTAAATCATGATACAACTCTATGGTACTTCATCACTGTTTTAATTTTTTTTCCCTTGTCATTTCTGTTTTCAATTTTGTTCTGTTCATTTCTCAATCTCCTTTGCTTACATTCTTTTTTACTTCTTGAGATATTTTTCTATGTTGTAGGTTAATTCTATTGGTGCCAAGGTTTTAGAATTTATCTCGGATTTTGGAAAACCCACTGCGCCACTTCCTGCAGCAATTGTTGCTTGTGTTCCGACAAAAGTGCATGTTGATGGATTAGGTGAAACTGAGTTCAAGATATCCCCATGTGAGATTACGGCTGCTATAGAGTCAGGATTGAAGGAACCAATTGAGGCTGAGCCCGAGGTTTCTTTTGAAACTTTGCATGCTGCCCATTAATTAAAGAAGTTTTATTTTTTCTAGAAATGCCATTTGCCAAATGTTAAATTAAATTTCACACTGAGTCTTCTTTTACTTTTTTGTTGGCTGCAGCTTGAAGTGCCAAAGGAACTGATATCTTCATCACAGTTAGAAGAGTTGAGGATACAACGCCAACCCTCTTTTGTCCCTTTGCTTCCAGAAGCAAATATAGTGAAGCTGCATGACCAGGAAACAGGGATTACTCAATGCGGTCTTTCAAATGGAATTGCTGTAAATTATAAGGTAAGGTTAAAATTCATTTTGTCAGCCACTTCCTAATTATAGTGAAATTGGTTTTCCATCATTATGATCCTTAACGTACTGCTGGATTTGGTTTCTTGTATTTATGCATATAAATGCAGATTTTTCTCTATAGAAGAAATTGGCAAGAACACTATTGAAACAATTGGCATTCTTTATCAAGTTGGAGTTTAGTGGATAAGATCTGAAAGTTATACGGGATAGATAAGGAGAACACCCTATTCTTGAGTAGTTGTACCTGAAAAAGAAAGTTCTGAAATTTTATTAATTCTGTGTGTTTTTTACATTTCATTCTAGTCTACATATGTATATATACAATTTTCTGTTACACCAATCAAGGAAAGTCTACAGCTAATTCCTTTAACTTTAGGGACAGATCCAACTAATTCCCTTAACTTTAGGGACAGATTATTAACCCTAATTACCTTCACTTTTTCTGAAATATCTCATAGGATTACTCATTCAAAATTTCCTACACTCCCCCTTAAGCTAGTGAATATAGATCTTCCATTTTCAGCTTGCTAATATTCTCATGAAACATGTTGTGACACAGTCCCTTTGTCATCACATCTGTAAGTTGAAGTCTTGTCGGGACATAAGGAGTACAAATCAGTCTATTGTCTAGCTTCTCTTTAATAAAGTGTCTATCTCTGTGTTTCGTCCGGTCGTGTTGCATTGGGTTGTGAGCTATACTTATAGCTGATTTGTTAGCACAATATATCTTTATCAGTTTGCTCCATTGAATCTTCGGGATCCTCTAGGATAATTTTGACCCATAATAATTCACATACTCCTGCTGCCATAGCTTTGAACTCTGCTTTAGCACTCGACCTTGCTACCACACTTTGTTTCTTGCTTCTCTAGGATATCAAGTTTCCTCTAAGAAAGGTACAATAGCCTAAAGTTGATTGCCTATCAACTGGAGATCCTACAAAGTCTGCATCTGTGTAAACTGCCAGATCAATTGCAGATCCCTTTTTGAATAAAATTCCCTTCCTTGGATATGCCTTAAGTAATGAGGCGCTCAGTAGACTGTTTGTTGGTGAATTTCTCTAGGATCATACATAAATTGTTGAATAACATTGATTGAGTAAGCTATATAAGGTCCAGTATGTGTGAGATGATGAGTTTCCCAACAAGTCTTTGGTACATCTCTCTGTCAACTACCTTGTCTCCAAGAGCCTCATTTAATATGTGATTCTGTTCAATGGGAGTTCCAACCCATTTGCTAGCCATCATGTCCGTTTCCTTGAGCAGGTTTGTAACATACTTTTGTTAAGAAATAAAAATTCTCTGTCTTGATCGAGCTCCTCAATTCCAAGGATATACTTCAATCTTCTAAAATCTTTTATTTCAAATTCCTTGGCTAGACACCTCTTCAAGGTCTCCTTCTCTACTTCATCATTTTCTGTCATTATAATGTCATCCGGGTACACAATTAAAATAGTCACTCCCCCTGAGGCTGAATGTTTCGTGAAGAGCACTTGATCTCTTTGACTTTGCTTGTAGCTACTAGCTATCATCACTTTAGCAAACCGTCCAAACCAAGCACGTGGGGATTGTTTCAGCCCATATAACAATTTTTTTAATCAACAAACCTTATTCTTGTTAACTCCATTAAATCTTGGTGGAATAAATCTCCTCTTATAATTCTCTATGAAGAAAGACATCTTCATATCATACTGCTGCAATTCCCAATCAAAATTAACAGCCAAGGACAACAAAATCCTCCCTATATTCATTTTTGCTACTAGAGCAAATGTTTCTTGATAATTTATTTCATATGTCTGCGTGCATCCCTTTGCGACTAACTTCGCCTTGTAACGTTCTAGGGACCCATCTGCCTTAAATTTTACTGCATACATCCACTTACAACCCACTGCTTTCTTATCCTTTGGTAAATCAAGCAATTCCCAAGTCTCATTCCTCTCCAATGCATCCATTTTTGCTTCCATAGCAAGTCTCCATTCTTTCTTTGATATTGCTTCAGAAATAAGCTAGGAATAGAAACTGTGTTTAAGGTGGAAAGGAAACTTTGATGGCTTGGTGAGAAATTCTCAAAAGACAAAAAGTGAGACAATGGTTATAGGGGTTTTTTGGTGCATTCTTGGGTCTTTTTCCTTATAGCAAGAGGCATGTGTAGGTCCTAGTCAAGGCTATGGGGCTCAGGACATGGTGATTCAGGGATGGAAGTAGAACTGTCTATTGGTGGTGTAGAATTTAGATTTGATTCACTAATTGTTACCTTATTTCCGGAGCTTGGTTCAGAGGATTGTTCTTGCGTTGTAGTCACAATGGGATCTCCTTTCCTTGCATACATTTGGTCAAACCATAACTTGTTAAAGGTTTTACCATCTCTTTCACTTTTTCCTTTCCCACCCATCATATTTTGGAATTAACTCTTGAGATTCAAATTTGGATGACTCTAGTGGTGAAAAGTTTGACACTTTATCTTCAAGTGTATGTAACTCTCCTTGAAGATAAGGAATGGTAAAATAGGGCTTATTTTCAACAAATGTAACATCGGCTAGGACAGAGTTTTCTAGTAGGTGGATGATAACATTTGTAACCTTTTTGAGTAGATAAGTACCCTATGAAGACACATTTAAGAGCACGGGGATCTAACTTCCCACGGTTATGAATATGAACATGGACAAAGGAAGTACATCAAAAACCTGAAGAGTGAAATTGAAGGAAATTGAATATCAGGGTAGAATTTAGACATATTTTCTAATGGACTTTGAAATCCCAAGACCCTGGAAGGAATTTTGTTTCACTTTAGCTGATGTGAGTACAACTTCTCCCAAATATGTTTTTGGCACATTTTGTTGAAACAATAAGGCTCTAGTGCATTCAAGAAGGTGTCGGTTTTTTCTTTCTGCCACTCCATTTTTTGTGAAGTGATGATACGGGATGATTCGTGTATAATTCCTTCTCTTTGGAAATACGGATTTAAGATATGATTGAAATAATCACGAGTATTGTCCAAATGAAAGTGCTTTATATTGGTGTCAAATTGATTTCTAATCATTGTGTGAAAAATAGGAAAAATATGACTCACATTAGACTTATTTTTGTGTAAATATTTCCAAGAGGTTATTGTGCAATCATTAATAAAGGTGACAAACCACTTAGACCCTGAGATATTTGGAACAGTTGATGACCTCCAAATATTACTATGGATTAAACAGGAAGGAAAAATAGATCTTTTATTACTGATAGAAAATGGTGCATGAGTGTGTTTTCCCTACTCAAAAATATCGCAATGAAAAGACTGAACATCAAATCCCTTGAACAAATAGGGAAACATTTTTTTCAACGTAGGAAAAGACACATGACCTAGATGCCTATGATGTAACAAGATGACATCCTTATTGGAAGAAAAAAACGTGGACAGGGCAGATTTACTGAATTCTGGTTGACTTGATGCATCTAAGTAATAGTCTTTTGTGCTCCATAGCAAGTCCAATCCTCTTCCCCAAACCCTGGTCCTGAAATTCACAACAGGAATCATGGAATATAACACAACCAGTTAGATCTTTGGTAAACTTTTGTATGGAAATCAAATTTGTGGATAACTGGGGAACATGATGAATATTTTTAAGAACCATTTTTGCGGTAACCTGGACATCTCTTATTCTTGTTATTGTGGTTGTAGAACCATTAGCAACAACAATCTTCATATTGCAAGGACAGGGGTTATAGGCTTTGAATTTATTTGAAATATGGGTCATATGGTCTATAGCACCAGAGTCAAGGACCTAGACATTCCTAAGCTCATTACCTAAAGCATTTATTTAACTCAAGAGAGATTAGAGTCTCACTTGATTGAGGCAATGAACATATATACCTTGATTCATTGGTTGAGAATTGTTGGTTGTTGATTTTTCAACAGTTCCCAGAATACTTCTAAGCTTCTCAGTTTCCTCCACACTAAATCCTCCAAACACCTAAGTTGGGTCTTGAACTGACAAATGAGTCTGCTTTTGCTAGTCACCTTTCTTCCCCATTCATGACTGTTTGTGGATGGTTTCCAATGTAGTTTCCAACATCATTCTTTGGTATGTCCTGGTTTCTTGCAGAACGTGCAGCATAACTCTTTGCGATCCTTTTGCACACTTGACTGATTGGTTTTGTCCACAACATCTTTGTTCAATACCAGCCCCTGAGGTTTAGAGCTTAGAAGAGCAAAATTTTTGGTTGAAGGCGATTCTAACATAATGCCCCTGTGACTCTTTTCTGCGCGAACCAGGGATATTGCTTCTATTAGAGAAGGAATTTTAGGTCTACCAAAATTTAAATTCGTACAAGATCAAATTCAGAATTCAAGTCAGTCAAAAAATTATAAACTCAGTCCTTTTCTATAAATTTTTTGATGACTGCTGCACATTTGCTGCAATTCAAATCAAGTTTCCCGTAATAATCCAATTCCGGCCACTGGTTTTGCAAAAAGTTAGCATATTCCATCACTGTTTTCGTCCCCTATTTCACTCCAGTTGTTTTCGTCTTGATATCATATATATCAGTTGCATCATTAACCTTTGAATATGTTTGATAAAGGACATCCCAAATCGCCTTTGCTGTTGGAAGAAATATACACGTATCACTGATTTCAAGGGTCATGGAATTCTGTAACCACAACATGATCATTGAATCCTTTTCTTCCCACGCTTTAAATCCTGTTGTTTTGCTTTCCAATGCTATCTCCAGTAGATGACCCAACTTCATTTTTCCTTTCAGGAACGTTCAAACCAGTTGAGACCTCTGCAGATAATTTTTTCCATTTAGTCTATATGTTGCCTGGATGTTCTGAACCTCTGTTGTGCTTTGTGTAATATGTTTTTCCACCACAGTTGAAGACAATTGTAGCGATGGTGTTGAAGATGTAACGTCCAACAGGATTGAATAGGGTCATATAATAGGTAGAATAAAAATGAATGGGGAAAAAAGAAATAGCGATAAAGGCTGAAGATAATAAGAAAGGAACTAGCAATTAAGGTTGAGATTAACAAGAGGTGAAGGTGGTATATATATTTTTTTCATAAACTCTAGATGGGCTCTGATACCATGAAAAAAAAAGTTATGAAATTTTATTAATTCTGTGTTTTTAACATTTCATTTTAGTCTATCTATCTATCTATCTATCTATCTATCTATCTAGATAGATAGATAGATAGATAGATCCATCCATCCATCCATCCATCCATCTATATATATATATAATTTTCTATGACACCAATCCAGAAAAGCCTACAACTAATTCGCTTAACTTTAGGGACAAATTATTAACCCTGATTTCTTCCACTTTTACTAAAATATCTCCTATCCATCCATCCATCCATCCATCCATCTATATATATATATATATATATATATAATTTTCTATGACACCAATCCAGAAAAGCCTACAACTAATTCGCTTAACTTTAGGGACAAATTATTAACCCTGATTTCTTCCACTTTTACTAAAATATCTCCTAAGATTACTCATCCAAAATTTCTTATAGTACCACCAAGCGACATTGGTGAAAAATTCTAAATTACTTTCTAATGGACCTTGTGCAATGGCAAGGAGTATGATGAATTTTATTAATGCCTATAGATCTCACCAGACATGATAAAATATATCAACTACACTACAGCCGTGGCTTAGGTTGTTAGAGCATCTTGTTTTACATGCAATGTTATCCAATTCCAAGTATGTGTATGTGGTTAAACGGCTATTACTCTCTGTTGCTGCTTTCACTTTTGTGGAGATATATTACCTCAGTTTATTTTCGTGGATACATGCTGGGAATGTCTCCAATCTTGATTTATGTACATTTTAAATATTATATGCACATGTGCATATGCTTTCATATAGATTTCAAAGAGTGAATCCCGAGGAGGTGTAATGCGACTTATAGTTGGGGGAGGACGAGCTGCTGAAAGTACAGAATCAAAAGGAGCTGTTATTGTTGGTGTTCGAACTCTTAGTGAGGGAGGTCGTGTGGGAAAATTTTCAAGGGAGCAGGTAAAAGGAAATTTTTATGCAGCTCTATATTTTACTTCCTAGGTCTTTGCAGTAGACCGTGACTTTTGAGCACAATAAAGAAAAATGTCATATTTTTGATATATTTTTTATTGGTAATCATTGGTTCTCTTTCTGGTTAGCTGAAAAAGCAGCTCTTATTAATATCTTCAATATTAGATTTTTGTTAATTAATTATTCTTTTTTCTTATTTACAAATTATTTTTGATAATTTTACCATGCCTAATTGATCATTGTGCACTAACTGGCCATCATTGTATAATGTTTGTGACTATGCAGAATTGCTGAATTCTATTGAACCATCTCAACTGATAATTGGAAAAAAAAAATTGAATATTTATATAAGCCTTGAGGAATTCTGTTATTACATCTAAATTAATCCATAATTCAGTTATCCAATCTCAAGCGTTTCCTTTTTGGCTTATAATTTCCTTCCTTTTTGATTCCAAGAGGATAAATCTTATATTGTATTTTTCAAATGATTTTCTTGCATGCAGCATGGAAATTTGATTTTAAACAAACGTGCCTTCTAATCATGTGAAAATGATAAAATGCACAATATGCCTCTTTTTTCATTGTTTTTTGAAAGAATCAAGGAGGAAATTGTAATCATAAGACAGGTTCAAAGAAAAAACCTTAACAACTTGTAAACGGATGGTTGCACTTGAAAACTCAGTTTGCATGCATAACATTGGATTGGGTAAATGGCTATAAAGCATGCATACAGTTGGTTGTCATCTTCATCACTGCCTCTTTTTCCGTAGTTTGTTGAAAAATGTTGCAAATTATGATGAGTGTCACATGGTTGCATCGTAACAAATGGGAAATTTTATCACTAGCCTAATTTCCCAATGTCTCTGAGATGCTGATTGTCTCTTGCATGTGCGATGTACCTCAGGTAGAACTTTTTTGCGTGAACCACCTGGTAAATTGCTCTTTGGAGTCAACAGAGGAATTCATTTGTATGGAGTTTCGTTTTACTTTAAGAGACAATGGCATGCGAGCAGCATTTGAATTACTTCATATGGTGCTTGAGGTAACCCGCTTATCAACTTTAATATGCCAATCTTTTGAACACCATAGCTTTCTCTGGGATGCCACAATTTTCAATGAAAACCAGGTACATTTGGTTCCATTAACTGAATATTGACATTCTTGTGCTCAGCATAGCGTCTGGCTGGATGATGCATTTGATCGAGCAAGGCAGCTATATTTGTCATACTACCGGTCCATTCCTAAAAGTTTGGAACGTGCAACTGCTCACAAATTAATGACGGCAATGTTGAATGGAGATGAACGATTTGTTGAACCAACACCACAGTCATTACAAAATTTAACATTGCAATCTGTAAAGGATGCAGTGATGAATCAATTTGTAGGGGGTAATATGGAGGTATGAAACTGTTCATATTTGATACTGATGTTCACATCTGGATGAAAGATTTGTTGTCATTGAACAGTGCATATCTTTTTTTTTTCAGGTTAGTGTTGTTGGGGACTTCTCAGAGGAGGAGATTGAGTCTTGTGTAATTGACTACCTGGGCACAGTTAGGGCAACAAGAGGTTCCAAAGGAGAACAAGAATTCAGTCCAGTCTTGTTTCGACAATCCCCATCTGATTTACAGTTTCAACAAGTATGAATTGAATGGAACTTGCATTTTTAAAAAATTTGGAATTTGGACGAATTCCTGCTATACAAAATAAATTAGGGTTAATAGGGTAGGGCTGCAAATGAGCTGACTTTTCATGTGTCACAGCTTAAAATTGTGCCTGACTGACGTTGCTTACTACTATATCTGTTTATTTTATTTGTAAATTGTAAAAATTTAAACCTTTATTTGTTGGTAAAAAAAATGAATTAATTTGATATACTAGTGTTTTTAATCCGACTATATATATATATACGAGTGATGTTTTAATGGTTACTACATTATTTACCCATCTATGTGTACTATTTTTCAACCGTTAGATAAAAAATCTAAAGGTCCTAATTAATTCTATAATAATTTAATGCTATTTAATGCTAAGGTTTATAATAGCTACCCATGAAACCGTAACCATTGAAAACTTTCCTATATATATATATATATATATATTAAGAGTGGTACTTGTATAGGAAGTTTAAACAGGCTTTGTTTGTTTTGTGGACTGCTTTTAAGCTCTTAATATGAGATTGGTTTTAGATTTTAGGATTGTTGAATCTTTAACTAAAAGTTAAGCCAACCTTGAACTTGGCATCAATGTGGCAGAGCCAGACCTCAGAGGGTAGCGATCAGTTATTCAGTTACCTAGGGATGGCTTGTGTCCAGCACTTACTATGTAGCCTAGTGTTTTTATCATTTTTGAAGCTTGCAAAAGTTGTTTGTTTGCTACTCTTTACTTTGAGGATATTGGTACTCATAATTTTTTTTGTATATAACCAGGTATTCTTGAAAGATACAGATGAAAGAGCATGTGCATATATTGCTGGTCCTGCACCAAATCGTTGGGGTTTCATGGTTGATGGGAAAGACCTGTTCGACTCAATTAGTGAATTTTCAGCACCAGGTACTGTGGTAACAAGAAATGAAAATGAAATTTGAATCTTGCAATTTGGTACTTTTGGGCTTTCTTAAAGTTAACAAATGCCCATTGACCAAAAGAGAAAACACACCAATTTTATTTTTCTGACATTTTTTAAGTGAAGTTTGCTGAAAACTCTAAGCAATCAGATGGTAATACGTGATCTCATTGGAGGAAATATTTAATTTAATTATTAATTGGATTATGTTTTTAGTTGAGCATGGTGATATGAAAATTGTAAGAAATTGTGTTCCATTTTCATTTTGTCAGACCTTTGATTGTGCTCCTGAATGAGGATAGATCAAATGATGAAGTCCCATGTAGTAAGAATTTTGGACATGGACAAAAGTGGGGCTTTATGGTGAGGGCTTGCAGTCTTTTCACCATTGTGATACCGAGCCCTAGCTTGAATTCTTTTTTTCCTCCTATTGCTAATAAGAAATTTACTACTATGGAAATGTCTCCTTTTTTTTGAAATTTATTTAAAAAGTATCTTCCATGTATGTATTGAAAATTGCATACAATCATGGTTGTAATGTATAATGCTGTAAACAAATTAAATATAGCTTTCTTCAATAGTTAATTTGGTTTCTTATTAGTTTAATTGGTGATGCATAGAGTTGGTGAAATGTTTTGGTGAAGATATGTTTTCTACAAGTCACTTAACTGTTTTCTGCTTTCAATTTCTTCATTAGAATATATTTATGATTGCATTTTAGATCCCAATGAAAATTAAAGGTTTATGCTGCTTGTGAATTGTGAATGATGACTGATAATTTGTTAAAAAAAAATGTATATTTGATTGTTAATTTGATGTTTTTTATGTAGCAAAAGACTCCTGGTTCTCTCCATCAAGTCTTCCTCTGCATATTGTTATTCATAGTTACCTTAAATGGAGATCTTATATCTTGTGTGATAATTTTGCAGATGCACAACCAAAATCAGAGGAACACCTAGGAAAAGGGAATGATGTTCAGAAAGATTGGCAAAGAAAACTTCGCAGTCATCCACTTTTCTTTGGCATAACAATGGGGCTGCTGGCTGAGATAATAAATTCAAGGTATTACTTTGAACAAATGTGGTTACAAAGCTTGTTCATCCTTACTGTCCTACTCCATATTTCAGCAATTACAGGGAGGGGCAATGATACAGGATGGAGGGCTTGGTCCAAAAAATAATACTATATTCACTTTTCCTCTTTCTTGTCGATTATTAAAAAGTTATACTAAAAATGATAATTTTTAATTAATAGTTTAAAATACTTAATTTGTCATATTAAACGACAATGAATTAAAATGCAGAACACAGACAAAATTACAATTTTATAGAAATTAGTATCAAATTACAACTTAATTTTGTGGAGTTTTTCCTTCAAATTTGAACTCATGATAAAAAAAAAGATCATAACACACACATGACCGACATGAAATATGTCATTTTGGGTCATCAAGTTGGGTCAAAAAATGTGTTGAATTATTTTTCTTAGTGATACAGAAGAATATTAGTTCATTTATCTTTCAATATTTTTTTATATAATGATTCTAATACGCAGTTAACTGCTTACCCTTTTTTTCAAAGAAAGAACCTCCCTGTAGAAACCTATATTTTCGAGGAAATTAAGATGAAAAAATTGAGAGGAACTCTACTAAGTTAGCTAGTATCCGTGTATTGCAATTTTATTAAGAAATTTTTTAATTATAATGTGTTTGATTGATCGTCTACGAATTTCGTTGGGTCAAAAATTGCAAGCTCTACAATCCTCATCCTTGTTTTGTTCTCACCTAACAAGGGTCCATGTCCTGTTCCCTGCTTCGCTTATTATTTTTTTCCCTGAATTTGATAATAATTTGGAAAGTACATTTTTATGCTCATCTCTAAGATGCTGTTAATTATTCTAAAATGTGAATAAATATGCTGTATATTATGCATCAAAATATTCTAGTACACACACATATGAGGTGGGTCGTCTCACTGGGGGCAAGGAGTACACGGCCCATTTTGCCTCTATTTTGCATAGAGTCGTGCAAGCACTATTGTTCATTTCCGCTATATATATATATATATATAGTTAACATAAATAAATAAACTAATGTTATTATTAAAAATGAAACAAAATATGAATACAGTGACTTGCAAAAATATCTATAAATACTTAAAACAAAAGCTTATATAAAATGTTAAATTACTTATCATAATACATTTTATCAAAACTTAACCATATTGAATATACAGATTTATTGTAATTTTAATATACTTCATTAAAACATTTCAATATATATTTAATTTTCCAAACATTAAACTCTTGACCTTCTGTTTTCACCGGGTTGAAGGTAGGGCTGGGTTTAAAAACAATGTTGATGTTTACAGTTTGATATGGTCCAATGCTGCGACAGTGGTTTATATCATGACTTTTTCCTTTAGTTAAAACTCTAAAGGGAAGATGTCCTAGAATCCATCTGTATGACACTTGCATCTGCCCATAATAATTTGTTGTTCCTGTCATCCACTTGTGCCATAAACCACACTTATTTAATAGTCATTTTCTGAGGATGTTTAAAAAGTACAAAGTTGTTTAGAAGAGTGTTTTTATTTATTTATTTATTTTCTATGGGTGCTCTGCATATTTTATTTATTCATTAGCAGTCTTTAGTTGTTGCTCTGACAGATTTTATCCACTTTACTGTAATATAATTGTAACCATCATTGCTAAGAGATGTTTTTGCTTTTATCTATCGGTTTATTCTTTTTGGGCAGGCTTTTCACCACAGTCAGAGATTCTCTTGGTTTGACATATGATGTATCTTTTGAGTTGAGCCTGTTTGATAGACTTAATCTTGGCTGGTATGTGATATCTGTAACATCGACTCCGGGCAAGGTGAGGTTTCCTTTCTCTATATTTTGCATTTGCATATTTTATTATCATTACAAAGCTGCATCAACTTTGGGTCTTTGGGTACAATACACATGCAGGTATATAAAGCTGTTGATGCGTGCAAGAGTGTTCTGAGAGGATTGCACAGCAACAAGATTGCCCAAAGGGAGTTGGACAGGGTTAGTTTACAAAATAATTAGAATACTCTTTCTATGCTTCTATAGTTGACAGCATTTATAGTATAGAGATGTATTGAAATAATCATGTCCAATGGCTAGTTTGAACTTGATATCACTCTCTGTTAGCAGCTTGTTTTGGGATTAACTTGCAAGCAGAGATTTCTTTTACTTGATTTTTTGTTTTTCAGCTCTCATGTTTGTGCATACCATTTGTAATGTTGATCATTCTTTTTGTAATATATTGGAATATGTATTTGTTTTTGCTATTTTTTGTTTTGTGTTTCTGATGGATGCCAGTGCATCTCTTGAAATTGCAGGCAAAACGAACTCTTCTGATGAGACATGAAGCTGAGATCAAGTCAAATGCTTATTGGCTTGGTTTGCTGGCGCATTTGCAAGCTTCTTCTGTTCAAAGGAAAGTAAGCTCATTATTTTTCCAAGCTTGACCCATATTCTAAAGTTTTTGTGTACTGTCTTCTGGTGAAATCTGCCATAACAGCCTCTTCAAGATTCCCTGCTATTTCTTGTGGGAAGTAACAGTTGTTAGCTGCTTTTTTTTTTTGTTTAATGTGTGTTTCAGGATATTTCATGCATAAAAGATCTTACTTCACTTTATGAAGCTGCCACTATTGAGGACATATACCTTGCTTATGAACAGTTGAAGGTAGATGAAAATTCATTATATTCATGTATCGGTGTTGCTGGCAGTCAGGCTGGTGATGAGATTGCTGGTGAGTGCCTAGAGTTGAAATTCGTCTAGCTGTCTGGCATTCCTCATTTTATTATCTTCGGTTTAATGTCAACTATAATAGGTTGAATGAGCACTCTTAAGCATCTTCAAGTTGAAATAATTGAAATCTGCTCTCATTTCCAAACCAGCATTTCTGCGGGGTGCATCATATTCTCAATTTTTCTTTTTGTTTTTTCCACGTTGTTGCCTCATTTAATTAGATCAAACACTATTTGAATTTAGTCTCATAACAGTTTTGTCACTTTTGAATGAAATTATGTGCAGCTCCCTTAGTAGAAGAAGAAGAAGAAATAGATGATGGCTTTCAGGGGGTTATTCCAGTGGGGCGTGGTCTATCCACAATGACAAGACCTACAACTTGATCTTCCTGCATATTAGTGTGATTATTTGCAATTAAGCGGTGCTCAGAGTTAGAAGGTATAAAAATGTGGTTCGTACAGAAAACTTCTACCATTTAATAGATGTGGCCTTCATAACTTCTATGATTTTAATACAGTGGATGCATGTCAGATGAATATTATCTGTTCAAATAGACCAGCATGTTTCTATATGGTTCTGGTCCTTGAAGTTAAAGAAACCAACTGTTATGTTTACTAAAGCCATAGCAATTTCATTTGAACAGGTTATAGAAAACAATTAATAATATCACAGTTAGAATTTTTATTGTGGTTGAAATATGAGCTAAGAACTTAAATATTGCTGAAATATGATATTCCATGCCAGTATGAAAATAATCAATTTTTCTGAAATGTGATTCGATGTTTGATTATTTTCTTTGCCAGTGCCAAAAATTGTTTCAAATAGATATTTGCTACATTTATCATAAATACCTAAAGCTTGAGCAATGTGCCAATATTTCTCTTGTTGCCACCTGCCTGTTCGAGTGACCAGCTCTGTTGATACTTGAATACTGTACATGAAAGATTACTTTCATCATTTTTGTTACATCTTATATATTTACGAGAGCTGAACTTTTTTTTTCTCCTGCAGAATGGAGGGGAAACTGTTAATGCAAGAAGGCACGGCAGCTGGAACTTCTAGCAAAATCATAATAAGTTTGAGCTGCTACTTAAAAAATTCTGCTTGCCATGCAAGTGGTTTGATTGCTAACCTACTTCAAACTGAAAGGTATTACAAATAGCCTTTTCCATTAGAATTAGCTGATAGGTATTACACATGCAAAATAAGGTCATTTTCATTGCTAATCTACTTTGAACCATTGAAATCGAAGTATAGTCCAGTGTACATATATTCCTCACCATTTGATTCCATGAAATTCATATGTTTTACTCAGGTGCCAATTATGTGAAATTGTAAATCAACAAATTTTGTGTACCATATGGAGGCAATGTACTGAATTACTATAATGAGAAAGTTTTAAGGAATAAACCAAGCTTTCTTGCATCTTTACATGCTTGTGCTTCTGAATAATTTTGATTTGATGCTGGGTTTGATGTTCTTAATTAAGTGAGAGCATGTGATACTTCTAGATGCTAATGCTTTCTCTTACATGCTAAAATCTAATATGGAAAATTCGTCCATGTATTCTTAAATAAATTAACAAAATCATACTCTTAAATTCCATGTAGTGAATAAGAATGTTATATTTTCCCACATGCATCTCCAACCAGTTACCATGATTGCATTTCATGAACACTGGCATGATTCTAATTATTGACCATTTTAATAAAAGAAAATGCCACTTGACGGGAAAATGTCGAACATCATTTGAGATTTTTATTTTGACATTTTACTGGAGGAATCAAAATATTAAAAGAAGGCATTTAGATGTATATCAAGTCTCTTGTAAGATTTCTGAACTTAATTTGAATTTTTATTATAATTACGCGGATGCATGTCCTTTCCTAAAATATAAATACTTGTGTAAATTATCATAATGGTGTTCAAATATTAGGAAATGGCAGGTACAAGTGTTTAATTATATTAAAGAGTCAAATACATGTGCCTATGAAGCTCAAAGATATTATAAGGCAAATATAAGGAGCTGAATATGCTTTAGGTCATTATTTTAAATTGAAGTTTATACACTTTATAAAGCTTAAACTAGAACTCAGACGCTGGTTTGAGATTTACAACGTTTTACTTCTATATATTCATAATAATGGAGCCATTTTACAAGCAAAGGAAATGGTGTTTCATCAACGATCCATGTATGATATATTGAGGTATTATTATTTGATTTAAGGAATTATAAGAATCAGTGATATAAAGATAAAGAGTTTTCCTAGATGATAAGGGGATGATTATGGATCTGTTAATCTGTCCATTAAGGTTTTTTATTAATTAATCCATATAGATCAATTTTATAAATTTATTAACCATTAATCAATTTATTAAAATCAATTTGATAACAAACTAACAATATATATATATATATATATAGGATGAAAAGTTGTTATTTTTGCTTTGCTCAAATATATATATATAGGATGAAAAGTTGTTATTTTTGCTATGCTCAATGATAGAGATAAGATTATTGGTCTTAAAATGCACGAACTGCAGAGAAAATAATGTTGTCATGAGGATTCCATTTAAATCATTTGTAATTGTGAACCCAAATAACTAGAAAGGTTTAAGGGTGTGCATATTGCTGAGCAATTACCCTTCTTCCTTGAAGAGCCCCAAATGCAAGGCAAATGTTACTAGGAAGAAAATATTAATATAGTAAATTCCATACCTACGCTCACGCTCAAAAAAAGGAATTCCAAGAAAGATCACTTTCGATTATACCCAAGATGCAGAAAAATATTTGAAAAACATAGCTGGTGATACAGAAGCCTGGGACTCCCTCAGTTGCTTTTGTGTTAAGAGCTGGATATGCGGGATTCGGCTATCTTTATGCATACCAATGCCAATTCAATGTTATTCTACTCAAGAGACTCATCCATTATTTGTGCCACTTCAACTGCCTAATACATGACAATTAATTAAGATAAAATTGACAAAGGATTATTAGCCTTTCTGCATAGAGATAAGAACCTCTTCATAAGATAGCAGGCTATTTCTAGTCGAGAAGATCTATTTGGATTATGATGCAGCGGCAGGTAGGATATTTCCCTATCCCCAAATCAACTAGTAAAAATGCTGATAGATCCTAATCTCCATTCAAAAAGAAAAGTCTCAGAACATAACACAAAATTTAAGGAACATCTAGATATAAAGCAGAGTTGCGTTCTTGTCTGATTTCTGTTGGATGTTACTGTAAGACTAAGAGCAAAAAGAGTACCTCAGCATGCCAAATAAGGGATTCAGCTTTTGAAGATATCTTAATTCACTCACCTGTTCTATCAAAAAACTGAAGTTGGTAGGAATGGCTGCACATCGGAAAATGGAAAGAAAGATTGAAGTATAGATACTTGTTATCATAATTAAAGGAGAGGCTGACAAATTTCAGAACTCAATACAATTTTCCATCTTCATTGGTAGTTAAAAGGAATGCAATAAGAGCATATTTGGTATCATAAAATTTGGAATATAAATAAGATTTTCATTTTAAATTTAAATTTGGTAGCTAAAACATTTGAAAATAGATTCCAATTCCTATATGAGAAATCCTAATATCTCAAATTTATTATTATTTGAAAATTTTTCTGTATTTTTTTAAATAAAATATTTTGTATTCCTAAAAATAACTTCAATAAAATTAAACCAAACATAAAAATAATAAAACTAGAATTTTAGTTTTTATTATATGAACATATTAAAGAAAAATATTTGAATCCCAAAACATCAATCTAGAAATATGATTTTATTTATCATGAAATCTTATTCTTTTAGTATATCAAACATGCTATAAGATCTTTCTTATATCACGGATGCCATTCTGCACACAGGAAAGTCCAAACAATCCCGATCAGAGAACAGAAAATTAAAAGTATCAGAGAGCACTTCTGCAAAATTTATTACGATAAGCATTTTCATTCGCATACAAAGGGAGTTATGTGCACCTATGAGGATAAGAGGAAATGAAAAAATAGTATAAAATCCATAGATCAGATGCACCTGCTTCACTTTTTGTAGTTCAAGCTGGACGCTGAAAGCCAACAAAATTATCACACAAACGGATCACCCCTGCTAGCAAACTGCCTCAGGCATGCTTCAAGTAAAGCAATGCCTTTACATGCCAGTTTCGTTATTAACAAGCATGCACACAATGCTCACAAACATAGATTACAATTATAAAAAGAAAAAAAAATTCTAAGAGAAGCCACGGAACAAAGAAATTTCACGTAGTTTGGCAATGTGACTGCTCTCATAGAGATGACTGCATTTTCAACTACAAGGAAGAAGCAGACCACCAACACCAGTTTTTAGGTTTCTCCCTTATGCTTTAGTGTGAGCACATAAGAAAAATCCAAACTAACCAAAATTAAACACCATAATAGAAAACGACTAGGGGAAAATAATTAGAAATCTATCATACATAACTTGTTCTAAAAATTTGTTCAACCCATTCAAGAAATATGATGATTTCCTTGAAATCCATTTTGCTCAATGGAAGTACTGATTTTTCATCTTTAACTTCAATCTATGATTAACACCACAAGTGGGACGTGCATTGCTAGATGTCACAAACATGAATAATAATAATAATAATAATAATAATAATAATAATAATAATAATAATAATAATAATAATAATTTACCCAGTCAATGATATTGTAAAATAAAAAGCACTGCGAAACTGCAAGTAATTCAAGGAAGACCCATGCAGTGAGATGATTTTATAGAAAATGTGTGGACATGTAGCAAATTTTTTTAAACCAATAAAATTTAGAAACATGGAAAAGATGTTTGACCCGTATCTGACCGCACAAGAGATCTCTTACTGTGCAGCCACCAGAAGCCAATTGATTATTTTATGAGCATAGACTATGGATACCACCAAAATTAGAAGGATCCATCCATAATGCTCTACATCTTAGTCATTTTAATTGCTAGAGAAACATCATATGAATTTTTTCTGCAACAATAATTTTCTTAAGAAAGAACAAAATAGCATGCTTGCGAGTTATATTGAATAGCAAATTACTAAAAACCCTCTTACATTGGTTAATATACACATGCATCTACGCTTTCTCAAAGTCAATTAAATAATCCTCGACATTTATTTAATAAATTCTAAATAAAACCTTAAAGAAGGACTATATCATTAACATAACTAAATGTCAAGAACTATTTAATTGGCAAGTGTGAATATCACCAAATGTCAAGGAGATTCTAGTAATTTGCTCTGCATTAAAAAGGTTTAGCAATAAATGAATTAAGTTCCAAAAAATCAAATGACCAAATGGATGAAAAGAACGATAAAGTAGCAGATAGCAGATACTCCAAAGAGGTAATGATTAGCTAAATCTGGATCAACTTACTAAATTTCCAAATGACTGGATCAAATTAATAAAGTTCCATGTACTTTTCTCCTCTCTCATTGTTTGGGATTTTCATTTTTTGATATGACTATTTAGAAATTTTGATATTTTATTTTCGAATTAAAGACTAATTTACGCCTTGAACCTATTAGTGAAGTTCAATTTATTTCAAATTAACTTTGTAGCTAAATCATTCCACAACTTTGTAATTATTGTGATTTGAATACAATGACTAACAAATTGGTAAGATCACTGAGGATAAATGAACAATGTTTACATTTAAATTTTAAATGAAACATCTAAAATATTCATGTATATATTAATTTTTGTGCTAAATTAGCCATTTACAATGAAGTCAATTTCATTGATTTTTAAGTATTAAACAAATTTGACATTAAATTCAATGTTGCGGGCTAATTTTGGCCACATAAATAATTTTAGACTAAATTGGACTTCTCGGACAAGTTTAATTTTAGGCTAAACTGGACTTCTCAGACAAGTTTGGAAGGCAAATTTGACCTTTAATTTACAATATGTGGATGTAGTCTTTATAGTCAAACTTTCCCCTTGGTTGAATTATTATTTTTTATTTTTTGGATATATAATTGAAAATGAACAATTATACTTCATGTTTACTGGGAAAAAAAATTGAATTTCCAATTGTTTAAGGTCATTATTGAATATGGTGAACAGTATATGATTCTTTAAAAGTAAAAAAAAGGAAGAAGAAAAACAGAAAATAACGATATAATGCCTGATGCACAATATTTGGTAACAAATGAAACACTTAAGACAAATGATCAAACACAATAATGGAAATAGAATAAAGCTATGTATACTAAGAAAAATATGATAAATGCAAACCTTTTTAAACATCCGTGTAATTTCATGCAGCTCAGAGACGATGAGCAAATTCAATATCTCTTCCATGTCATTGTTTTCTAATTCTTTTGCATCTTCGAAAGAACTAATATATCCTATTGCTACAGAGACAAGCCAAGCAAATCAACCATTAAAGATCCCATCTAACAATTTGGCATAATAACAAAAAATGCCCAATTACTCAATTTACCAGAGAGTCCCTTGATTGCTTGCTTAAGATCCAAAACTTCTGGGTATGAAATACTAGACATCCGGAACCATGGTCCTAAGAAAGAACACCAATTCATTATAATTACAAAAAGAAATACATCCTGAGCTCACAATTAAAATATGTAGGTGAGTTATTACAATATCACAATATAAACAAAATGATGCAAATAAATCCAACAAATATACAATGAATGTCATCAAAAGAAAAACCTAGCACATGGCAGTAGTAGCTTTATAGCCTCAAGGGGTTAAGCTAGGCACTCATTAAGTTAATCCATTAGTTTAAGAAGTAATTATTTTTAGCAGAATATATAACATTAGCTCAAATCACTGAACATTAGCATCAATAAAGAGTCAAGATTTCCATTCAAAAGTCAAGCTCTATTCATCATGTATGCATAAACAATAGAACAATAATCTTATTATTTATCAAAAATTTAAATTAGTATAACATCAATATTACAAAAAATTCAAAGCTAAAATACTCAGACTGAAAATTGGATCACTGAATCCCCTCATATTTAGCCTATAAAACACTAAGAGTTTCTCCAGCTTTGATACTGAATTTGCAAGTGAGAAAAGCATCAACTTAGATATGTTGATTAGAGACACCAAAAATTTGTTTATTACAAAAAATTTCATATTTAGTAAGAGAAACTACAAGATAGCTATACACTATCTAGTAGTTTCAAATTGCTTTCCATAACATCTAAAATGTTTTTTGAAAAGCAACTTCTAAACTTATTGCCAAACATACTATCACCCTGTTTCGAACTTTTTGTCTACAAATAATTTAGTTCTATCAATAAAAGATTCAATTTAAATAATTTGAAATAGATTTTTCAAGCAAATGAATTATTTAAATAATTTGATAATAGTTTTCATTTACTTGGAATATTTAAAAAAGATTATCTTGGCATTTTAGTAAGAATTTAAGATAACCAAATTCTCGCAAAATTACGTCACTTTGACAAGATTTCATGCTTTTTAAAGAGACTTTTTCTCTAGTTTGCAGGAATTAAAATTCGAGCAAATTTGGACTTTCAAATAAGAGAACCAGTCCAATTAAACTATATTTAATTCTTATATTTTGGACTAAAACACAAACTTTATAAAATGTTCTAATTTAGGATCCACAACATAATGTAGATTTATTGCCCTCAATCTCCTCTTAAGTTTACTTTCGAATCAACCTCTTCCTGTTCAACATTCATTGCCTTAAAACTTTAAGCTTCCACAAGTTATCTACACCAGTATAATCTCGACTTCAGAATCATAATCAAGAGTTTACCTCCTTTACAAGATTCTCACATTCTTAATTGCCTCCTTTTTATGTATATACATACACACAACAACAACATGCCCTCTACTTAACTCAGTAACACATACCTTTAAAACAAAAACAGAAATAAATCTCAAGAGAGAAAACCGAAAATACGAAAAGATGAATAAATCTAAAGAATAATATAAATTAATAACCTTTGCATGCATAAAGTCGGACAAAAAGTTTCTGACTGTCATTTGACAGAGATTTAAATGACTCTGTCAACAGAACAATGAAATAATGTTATAACCTGCCAGAAAATAGAAAAATAAAACTTTAAAGAAAAAAGGAAATATCATAACCAGGTATGGGAGTTAACACCCATGAAATTTTTCTCATCATTAGTGAAAAGGTGAGGACTGCTTCTCAAAACCTCTTCAATTAACAACCAAAAGTTCCGCTGATACTTTTTTTTAATTGCATTATTCTTTCCAGACTCAATTACATGAAGCACATTTTTCCATAAAAAATGTGAAAACCTCAATCTCATTATGGTCTCTGTCACCATGTGACATTTCTTTGCAACATGCAATTTGTATTAGAACAGAATCAAGAGAAAGTTTTGGACCTGAAATCACTTGTCCCTGCAAGAAATTGCATTGTAACTAAATAATATTGAAAATCTAAGTATTACTACTATTTGAACATAAGCTAAATGGAAATGAAATATAACCAGTGCAAACATAAAATTGTTACAAATCAATTTGTGATAAAATAAGCTTAGAAATGTTAGAAGTAAAAGCTCAAAAACCTCAGTAGAACTATTAAATTAACTTAAGTGAAATCTTTCTTTCAACAAGCACGAATAGTGGTTCTTTTTAGAAAATAAAAAATATACACGTACGTATAGAAATTTTTTTCCTCAAATAGAAATATTTTCCTCAAACACACAATGCAAAGATATATCTTAGATGCATGTATATAAGCAGAAATTTTGATGTATACAAGTCCAGCTGACAAAAATTTGAGCAGTTTTTGAAATTCTATTACCTTAAAGGCTAGAGAGTACTTCTCAATTAAAGGAGACAAATGCTGAGCCAACTCTCGAGGGAGAAAACCAAGCACTTTACAGAGCATGGAATCTGCCAAAAGGACCATGCAACTTCTAATATAATTATTTTTGATAGAAATTGAAATCCAAGCAAAACAAAAGCAAAGAGGATGCACACCTTGATAGCATTTGGGTCCGTAGCATTATCTGGGTCTCTCAATAGAGAGATTATTGCCCCTAGATTTAAGTCCTTCTCAATATTAAACCTATGGCCGACAATGAAAGTTTCCAAAATCACCCCTGATATGTCATCTACAGTTGTGGTTGCATCACATTTGAGTGCCTCATCTTTCAAGGGTAATGAAGGGAGATCAAGTTGACAGTTGATCCGATCCCCATTAACTTGATTGTTGAACTTATCCCTGTCAAGGGGTTTCCCAGTTGAACTAGCCATCTCGGTTTTGACAACAATAGTTGTCATGCCTTATGATAGTTTATGAGGATTACTCTCATTTTCCTCAACAGAGCCAGAACTGCATGTTTGTAAGCTGAAGTTCAGCTCCAGAAGGGTTCGTTGGGGTGAATTACTGTTTCCTCTCACTGGATAGGCATGAATCTGGAAACCATTAAGTTGAACAGGATTCAATAGAAATCACAATTGTTGATGAAGGAAGGGTCTTTCATTTTCACATTCAAATTAGATCTTTGTATTTAAAAACTTATAATCCATTTTTTCCCACTTGACAGGCATGATTCTATGAAACCACTAAAATGAATAGCAAACAATCAATCACAATTTCTGCAGAGGAATGGTGCTTATCTTTCGGATCAACTCAACTCTATGTATCTAACAACTAGCAAGTCAAAGATTTCCTGATAAAAGTAACATGAGTAATTCATCTTTTTGGCAAGCATGCACTGCAATTAACATCAATCACGTAAACCTTCCCCCACTCATCAAAAAAAAAAAAAAAAGAAGACAAATATGCACTGGACAAATCAAATTTATTAAGTAGCCTGATTGAAGGATTCTAGATAAAACAAAATTCGTTAACAAATTTATAAAATCTTCATCAACATAATGATTTTTTATTGTAACCAGTGCAAGGTGAATACTTGTGCTACAGTAAAACACTGCTTTCTGCTATCCCAGCTATGGCATTCGAAAAATTATCCAAGAAAAAGCATACCCAGATGAGAGTTGATAACGCAATCTTCCCCACGAACTCTACACCCATATACAGAGCAAGTTACTCAGACTTGAGTAGATATTTCGGGCATGTTAACTTTATCTCCCACAAACACCGAACCATCAGTTTCATTATCTGGAATTTTCTGCTCGCCCTCCATAGAAACAACTGCTTCACCCTAGACAAAGAAGCTCAGAGAAGGGCGCGAGAATAAATTCAAAATTGCTGAACTGAGGCACTCAGTATACCTGGAAGGAGATAGAAAGCAGAGACTGACGATTGGGACGGAATCGTCTTCATTTTCCAATCAACATGATCAAGCTTTCGTGTACTGCTAACATTTTTTTCAGATTGGGCGAATTTCGCAGGTGGAGAGATCTGCAATCTCAAAAAAGCGAGACGGATTAAGAGTTTTAGTTTGTGATAGAGACCACATTTGGCGGCCGCGATGAAAATGCGGTGGAGGGATCATTTGAACAGACTTCCATAGAAAGTAGAAGCAAAATCTGTAGGTGCAATGTAGGAGAAGGAAATCGAAACTTGGCGCCTCGCGACTTGCGAGGGATTTTTCAACATAAAACCTCAGGGTTAAAAGGTCGCATAGAAGTTTCACCTATTAAAATATAATTCTATTAAAATATAATTTTTAATATAGACATATATAAAATATAAACATTTATGTAAAATAATATATTTAAAATTTTAATATTTATAATTCAAATTAATACACAACTATATTTAAAAATATTTTTAAGTATTCATTTATGATTTTAATAATAATATAAGCTATTATGTTATATACTTTTAATTTTTAAAAATCAAAATGAGCAAAAATTTTTAAAAATTTACATTATAATATTTATTTTTCAAATAAAATAATATTTTTATAATAATTAAAATAATTTCAAAATACATCAAATGTATAAAAACAATAAAATTATTATTTAAGCATCAATTTTTTTAACCAAAAATAGTTGAGAATTGTAATATATTATGTACAATCTAATTTACAGCAAGATATTAATTTTTCTATTAAATATGAGAAAAAAAAAACTGAATCGTCTTTTATAGTAAAATAACAACTCTCACATCATGAAGTGACTAAAAACCTCCAATATAAAGAGGATAATTTTCCATAATAAAAAAACATAACTGACATCTAATTTTTATATTAATAAACTAAAAAGGATAATAAATTTAGATATAAAAAATATATAACTAAAAATTCATTGAGAAAAAAACGCTTAACACGTCTAAAGAAACTATATATTTGACAGAAATAATTACACATTTTACTTTATTAAATAAAAAAATTAATAAAAAGAGAATAATAGAAAGTTGTCATGAGCACGCCATAAAAGGAATTAAATTTCAAAAAAATAAGAAAAAGAAAATCTGAAAGGGGAATGGGTGTCTAGGTTTTAGATAGTTTTTTGTGTTAATTTTATTATTGATTTTTTTTGTGTTAATTTTTTTTATTGATTCTGTTCATTACATTATTTTATTTATTGGGTTCTTTATTTGGTAAAGGAGGAAAATGTTTATGCAAAAATTAGGGAATTTGCATGGAAATATTTTTTTTTAAGAAATATGTTTTGATGTTTAATTAATACTAAATTTTGAAAAGGTGGATATATAACTTTGTGGTCTGATATTAAAAATTTGAATATGACCAAAAAAATATGAACAGATTCAATTTCATAGCAATTGGGTTAATTTTTGAATTATAGTTTAATTAAAGGTAACTAAAGTAAGTGAAAATATTGATAACATGTAAAATAAGTAAAATTACAAAGTATTTAACCATCAAGTGCTACAAATACCCATCAATTTATATATATATATATATGGATTCATAAAAAATTAAAAATTAAAAAATATATAGAAAAACAAAAGTAGGTGAGAATCTATTCAACTCTACTAAAGAAGTAGCTGGTTAATTTTCTTTTTTTTTTTTATAATATGATTGAGAGATTTTATTTATATTTTGTATTTTTTTTGTCAGATATATACTTTGTTTTACAATTTATAAAATTGATTTGATTTATCTTGATTTAGATAAATATTTTTCCAAAAATGATTATTTAGATTCTATCTTCTCTATCATCTCTTCTAAATTGTGTATTTATAATATCCTTCTCAGCAATGTTGGCCAATAATTTTGTATTTTCTTGCTTAAGGATTTCAAACTGGTAAATATAAATCCTGTGTTCAATCTGAGCTTCAATGGCTTCATCACTTAACCCAAATCACCCTAACAACTCTCCAAATTAAAACTAACCACAAGCAGCAAACCTCCTCCTTTCTTCTCCATCAATGCTTCCAAAACCAATGCCCCAATAACAGCTAGACCATCAACAACACAGTCTAGCCTTCTAAAGAAGCGGCTACCTGGCCCCACTACTGCTAATCCCACTGCCTCTGCAGACTGTAGGCTCAGTATAGCAATACCTAGCCACTGGTACGAAAATGTTGTAATGATTCTTTTGTGGGGATGAGCAAGAGTGTAGAGAAGAAGAAAGTTCAAAACGAGATCCACAAAGAGGAGCAAGATTGTAATAGCATTAACTGGTGTTGATTCTAGCAATTAAACTAAAATTTACACACCAAAGTCGGACTCCATTTTTGGCTTCTTTGCCAGCAATTGGTTAGGTTTTGAATTGAGGATTCAACTGATTGGATGGAGATGGCATTGTTAACTAACGGATCAAGTTACTTATGAACTATTCAAATTGGATTCATAAAATATTCAAATTCGATTCGGAATTAATTTTGCCAAAAACTGTTTTTATTAATATTTTCTGATATTATTTGGGTTGAAAAATTTAGGAATAGCAACGGGTCAATTATCTATATTCATTCTTAACTCATTCTCCCATCCCGTCCCATGCCCTATCGAAAATTGTTTTGGATTCCGTCCCCACACTATACGGGGACGGACATTCCCGACTCTGTTCCATTTTCCAATTTTTATTAAATTTTTTTATTTTATTTTAATGTTAAATGTATTTTTTTAATTAATTAGTTAATTATATAAATTTTTAAATAAAATATATTTTTTACTTTAAATAATTGTTATATTTTATTTTATTATTTTTTTAAATATTAGTTATATTAAAATATAAATAATATATATATATATATTAGGTAGAGATCGAGACAAAAAATGTATATACGTCTCCGTCCCGTTTCCATCACAAAAATTTTCAGGATCGGAATGGAAAAGAAAAATTATAAAAAAATTCATTCCATTTGAGATGTAATACCGCAAGAGCATATTCAAATATCATCTCTAAAAAAATTTGACTCCATCATCTAAAAGTAAAATATGTTTGAATATGATATTTTGAATGGATTTTTTTTTTTATCAATTTAATCTCGATTCTCATTTTCAGGAGTTCATGTATAATCATCACCCAAATATCTAACTTGAACATGGAAAAATATTCAGACACTGATTTAGACCAAAAAATTCTAATTTTTATAGAAATTAATCTCTAAAATTTTCAAATTTTCACGCATGTCTTTATTAGAAAAAGCATTTTTATCCTCCAAAAACTTAATATAGTTATACTCGTTGAAAGATCCTGCACACATACTTACAACAACATGGTGCCAAATTTATCATGTGATTTGCAAATTATCACAATTTTAAAATTTTTAATGAGAGTCAACAATACATAAACATGTAATTTATGGAATATTCGCTGCCGACTACAAAATAATAAGCGACAGAAAGTGTATATATATATATATATATATAAGGGGATAACTGTATAAAAAAAACACTAATTTATTATCCAATTTGCAATTCCATTTTTAATGTTTGTTTAGCAATTGGATTCAAAATAATTAAAAAATCTTACAATTAAATCCTGTAGTTTGTTTTTTCATTAAAAAGAGATGAAATTTTGATAAAGGGTTGATAATTGGACTCAAAATTGCCTTTAACGGGCGAATTTTTTAACTTTTAGTCGGTCGGTTCGAATATCGAAAAAATAAGAAATGTCATTTAGCGGAAATGGGGGGAAACGGTATTTGCCTACCCACTCCTTGCCCCACCTTATATATAAATATATATATACACGTATTTATTTATTTTATTATTGAATTGCAATTTAATAATTGAAGCTTAATTAAATCAATTTATATTTAGTTAAATAATTAAATCTTAATTTTATTAAAAATTTCAATTAATCAATTTCAGTTTAATCACTTGAATTATTTTAATAAAAATGAATTTGATAACATAAATGTATAAAAATAATATGAGATATAAATTTTAAAAAATAAATACACCAGAGATACCCACCTCCGTTTTGGGACGGAAATGAGATTAAATATATTTTTCCGTGTGGATATAGGAAAGGAACGAAAAGGATGAAAATGGAGAAAGTGAAATTCGGTCCCAATCCATCCCCTTACACTCCTATTTTAATGTAATATTTAGCTATAGAGCTTGCTAATTTCATATGGCTTCACATCTGCTCAACATTATTAATATTGCAAATTTATGATGGATTTTACTCTAGTAAATTGATTTGAAATTTCAAAAAAAATTATCACACTTATTAATTTATAAAAAAAATTAGGGATACATTTATCTATAATAAACTGCAGTTTAGCATATGTGGCATCATACAAAATTAGTGGATTCCGTATCTAAGTAATACATCAGAATTTTGTTGGTTTTTAATGATAAAATAAAAAAGGGCCCAAATGTAAAATTTTAAAACATTTCAGATACAATTGCTAAAGAAAATAAACATTGAGGACAAATTGCAAATTGAGTGATTGGTCATCCCAACAAACACAGAAATGTAGTGTCTTGATAAAATCCACACTGGACAGCGGGCAGTGAATGTAAACCACCATTTTCCACGTAGTTATCGTTCATTTTGACTCTGGTTCTTCTTCTTCATCACAGAGAGAGAGAAAGAGAGAGAGAGGTGTTTGGGTGAAAATGGCAGGAGTAACAGTGAAGAGGATGAAATTAGGATCACAAGGTCTTGAGGTATCAGCACAGGGACTTGGATGCATGGGCATGTCTGCTTTCTATGGACCTCCAAAGCCTGAGTCCGATATGATCGCTCTCATCCACCACGCCATCAACTACGGCGTCACATTTCTCGACACCTCCGATGTCTATGGTCCCCATACTAATGAAATTCTTCTGGGCAAGGTTTGGTTTTATAATTTTTTTTTGGTTTTCCCAAGTAGAGAAAACATATATCTATATATAGCTCTCAAATTTGTATAACAGGCTCTTAAAGGATCGGTGCGACAGAAAGTGGAATTGGCCACCAAATTTGGCATAAGTTTTACAGACGGGAAGAGAGAAATTAGAGGTGATCCTGCCTATGTAAGGGCTGCTTGTGAGGATAGCTTAAAGCGCCTTGATGTTGATTCTATTGATCTTTATTATCAACATCGCATTGATACCTCCATTCCTATTGAAATCACGGTTTGCTCATCTTCTCTCTTCCTTTTCAATTTAGTCTACTTCTCAGTTCTCATATGATTTATGTTCTGGAAATTTGTTTATGTTGACTTATCTTAATTAAGAAAGATGTAATGTGTTTGTAAGACCCTGAATTTGGAAAAGAAAGTCATTTAGTCAATTTAACTTAATTTTCAAAAAATCATATAGCAGCTATACTAGCATATTTTATTTCTTTTAAACTTCTTAGTCTTTAGTTGACATGACTTATGCACATGAGTTACAAGAAATACAGCCACTATAAGGATCAAGTGATTTTTCAAAAAGTTGGAGTGATTAGGTGATTTTTACAGGTGCCATATGTACTAAACCATTAAAAATTTTTGCTAAACATCTGAAGCTGATCCTGAAAATGCTCAGGAATTCAGACAAGGTTTAAGAGTCTTTCTGAATTACCTAAATGCTTGCTTGATTCTGATGATAGTAACTTTCTAATTTCTAAAATCCTTAAATTAGTTTTATTAATGCTATATTAAAAGATCATACATCAGG
The DNA here is from genome assembly GCA_023653625.1 of Triadica sebifera. NCBI lineage: Eukaryota > Viridiplantae > Streptophyta > Magnoliopsida > Malpighiales > Euphorbiaceae > Triadica > Triadica sebifera. The sequence goes on from CM042900.1 coordinate 4,341,525, forward strand.
ACAATGAGTCATACTGCTTGATGATGATCAAAATAGCCTTTTTTTTAAAGGCACTCGTTGTGTGAAAATTTGTGCTACTGATTACATGTATTCTCTGGCATGCAATAAAAATTGTTGCTACTGCTGTGTCCTTTTTTATATGTATTGAACTGCACATTCTAAGTTAACTTGCTATTGAGCATTATTGGGATTTCAGTCTTTATTTTCGTCTTTGCAAGATGGGGGAGCTCAAGAAACTAGTTGAAGAGGGTAAAATAAAGTATATCGGTCTATCTGAGGCCTCTGCTTCGACAATCAGACGGGCTCATGCTGTTCACCCAATAACAGCTGTGCAGTTGGAGTGGTCGTTGTGGTCAAGAGACGTAGAGGAAGAGATTGTTCCCACTTGCAGGTGAGTTAACACAACAATGAAAAAGAATAATCTTTCTTTTCTATTTTTTTTATGGAATTCAAATGAATAAAAGGAGGGAATAAAAATAAGACATGCTTTTTGAGAACATAGCATATATTTTTCCTCCTTTAAATATGTCTTATCCTTCTTATTTGCAGAGAACTTGGCATTGGCATTGTTGCATACAGTCCTCTTGGCCGAGGATTCTTTTCCTCAGGGCCTAAGCTGGTTGAAACCCTGTCAGAGGGTGACTTTCGTAAGGTTGGTAACTGATAATTATGTTTTACATTACTTGAGCATTAGCCCTATAAAAATATCCTGGCATCGGCATTTGATCATTAACAAAGTCCAGAATATCATATTAGTTATTTTCTCCAATATCCTGCTAAAGGTTAAGCAGGGGTTACATTATAATCTGGTACATGACTAGGAAGGCTTTCTGTACTCCATCTTCAGAGATGGCTTTTTTGTAGTCATGAACTACTAGTTACTAGTTCCTCTATATTCACATTGTTTGTCATTTCTGGTTGCTTATCTCTCTATCGAAAACAAGAGAGAAACAATTGGTTATCATTGAATGCTTCATTCACAAAATATCTGACTGTTAATTGATTTCACTAACTTTGCAATTGTTAACTAGCACTCCACGACTTCGAAAAAAAAAAAAAAAGAAAAAAATTTACCTCTCCATGTCTAACATTAGTCCAAGAATCAATGCTGGTCTTTTTTTTTCTTTTATATTTGATATTTATATAAATCCTACCTTAATATGTTATTAATAAGTATGAAAAGGGTCTGCTGATGCCGATCTTGAATTCTTAAAGTATAATATTCATTTAAATTTTAAATACCACTTTGGGTTTCTTTTTTAAAAGATTTTTACCTTGTTTATATTTTATGGGTTGCAAACAATGCAGTCCATGTGAGCACTTTGGCTGCTTTGTCACACATGAATTCAAAGTTGACAGGAGTATATACTTGACAAAGAACAAAAAAAAATTAAAAATTGGCCAAAATTGATGCTTGGACAAAAGTTAATATTGGGTCACTAGGCTTCTAAAGTTTGTGGAGATTTTCTGTTCAAAATATTTGCTGCATTTCTTCTAAGCAGTTTCTTGTATGTTGTGAAAGCCTTATTATAATATTTTAATATGGTGTTTGACTGCATTGCTGAAGAAGGCTGACTTTTATTTGTATCTGATAAAGTAGCCTTAATTTGTACCAATTATGGGTTTGCATACCCAATTTCCTGAATAGACTGAATGCAATGCATTATTTGATTCTCCTAAAATTCACTTTATTTTATGCAACTCTTTTGCAATATGCATTGGTTGGACTTGATATATTACGGCTTCTTTTGTTTGGGATAAACTTGTCTAGAACAATGGTTTTCAACTACTAGTATTTTGGAAAGAGCTAATAAGATCACAGTGGGCAAGCTTATATTAATAAAACCTTCTTGCCATACCATATGATGATCAGTATCTGGTTTATTGGAGAACATCTGCATAATCCTACACTGTTTTTCAGTAATGCAGCAAAGCTGATCCTGATGCTTCTGGAACTTGGAATGCACTCTTAATTTGCAGAATAAAATTAACAGTTTTTATCATACCATCCTTGAATTATGGTTTCCAGGATGATTTTCTCCAAGTGTAATTTGGTTTTACTTGTGGTACTGAAATGGGAATTTATATTATGGCAGTATCTACCTAGGTTCCAATCTGAAAACGTGGAGCATAACAAAGTCCTTTTTGAGAGGGTTAATGAAATTGCAGCAAGGAAGCAATGCACTCCATCGCAGCTAGCATTGGCCTGGGTCCATCACCAAGGTGACGATGTCTGTCCTATTCCAGGAACCACCAAGATAGAAAACTTCAACCAAAACATTGGAGCTTTGTCTGTGAAGTTGACACCAGAAGATATGGCTGAGCTTGAATCATTTGCTTCAGCAGATAATGTGAAAGGGGACAGGTATGATGGCTCCGTGGCTACATTCAAGGAAGCTGACACTCCCCCACTATCGTCATGGAAAGCTGCATAAAGGCATGCCGTGTACTTAACGGTCTCATTATTTCCTTAAATCCCTGGGATTATCAGGAGATGACTCAGTTTGGTGAATAAGACGTGTATTCTGATTTGCGGATGATCAGATCATTATTGTCTCTTTTGCATGTTGATAGTCTGTCTCTTGAATAATTTCGAATTATGGATTCTTATTTTTTTTTCTTTTAGCAATTGCCATATTGAGCAATCTCAATTCTCAAATGAGATGGAATAATAAGTTCAAACGAAAGTCCTTTAAAGGTCTTTGATCTTTCACACTTTTTAACCTTACAATATTTAGCTGATATTATAAACCATTTTGATAATTTTCGCGTGACATATAGGATCTGATATTAATAATATAATTAATAATTGCCATTGATTAGAAGCCCATAAACTTTTAATTGTTAGCTGTTTAAAAAATAGATTTATAATTTTTTTAATTTAATTTACTGTTTTTTTTAATTTTTTATAAACTGTTTTTCTCAAAACTGCTTGTGTAAAAAACATATATTTACATGTTTTTCTCTAAATGCAATTCAAAACTCAAAAAAAAATAAAAATAAATTTTTTTTTTCAAAAATTGTTTTTCCAATGCACTCTAAGTCTATCATTTTTTTTTCATTTTTTTGTTTGCAAGCGTCACAAAACATTAATAATATAATTAATAATTGTCATTGATTAGAAGCCCATAAACTTTTAACACTTTTAGGATTGTTGTTAGCTGTTTAAAAAATAGATTTATAATTTTTTTTAATTTAATTTACTGTTTTTTTAATTTTTTATAAACTGTTTTTCTCAAAACTGCTTATGCAAAAAACATATATTTACATGTTTTTCTCTAAATGCAATTCAAAACTCAACAAAAATAAAAATAAAATTTTTTTTTCAAAAATTGTTTTTCCAATGCACTCTAAGTCTATCATTTTTTTTTCATTTTTTTTGTTTGCAAGCGTCACAAAACTAAGTCTCTTTATTACTAGAGGACATAATTTGAGCCCACCATACTTCTTTCACTTTAACTTGCATAAATGTAATATTTAATTAAGCAAATGTCTCTTCAAAACAAAATAGAGACCCCGTTGACTATATTAAGATGTTGGGTTTTTATATAAAATATTTATCAATTTGGTTGAAAATTTTTAAAATTTATAATTTAAGGTGTTTTTCAAACAAGGTACCAATTTGGGATGAAGAGAGTGAAAGTTGTCCGTTGACATTAATAATTGTGGAAGTGGACAAAAGTTGTGTGACTGTTGACTAAAGATATTCTGTATGTTTGACCTTACTGTTTAATTCTGCTTCTGTTTATTTCAAAAGCGGTGAAAACAAAAATGCTAATAGTAAAAGTACTTTTTATGTTTGTTAAATCAATCTATAAACTTTTGTGAGACAAAAAAAATAGTATTATGTGTTTAGTTAAAAACTGCTGTTATAAGTGTTTTTAAGTAAAAATAACAATAATAAACATATATAAAAATATAATTTTTTGTTAATATTTTTATATTAAAAATTGCTATTTGGTCATAGTAAAATTAATATTAAGTCTAATAAATATTAATTTTATACCAATTTATTTTTCTTTTAAAAAATTCTTAAGAATAGTTAATAGAATAAAAAAAATTGCATTCTACTCCAATATTAGAATAATTATCCATACATTATACAATAGTATTAGGTTTAATAGTACTTAAATTATTTTCTTACAATTAATTCATAAGCGATAACAAACTACATGAAATTTCAATGCGAATGTCATTCATTTGACATGGTTCATTGTCTCTGAGATTTTCAGTTGAAATATTATCAACATCTGGTATAGTATCATAAAGCATATAATCAGGACTACTATCATACACTTGAAATACTTTATATTCTCTTGATGTTTTTCTAATATAATTTTGTAAGGTCATAGAAACAACTACAATTTTGACTTGTATCTTGAAAGGATATGCTGAAATGTTATTTAAAATATGTCATCTATTTTTTCACACCCCAAAAGTCATCTCAGTTACTCATTGCAAAAAAAAATGTGCACGATTGAAAATTTCATCTCGTCCCGATGGTTATTGTCCATGGCAAAATTCAGGTAAATGATATATAACTCCTCTATAAGGTTTTAGATAAGCATTGACATTTGGATATCCTGCATCAACTAAATAATATTTTCCCACAATAAATGCATAACAATAATTAATTAAAATTTTCATGTCTAAAAAATATTCATATATTTAAAAAAATAATATGATTTGAAATGTACCTTTAGGTGGTTTTGGAAATTTAATATGTGGATCATTGATTGCTCCAAAAAAATTATTGTGTCATGAGTTATTCCTTCCCAACCTGTCCAAATGAAAGTAAATTACATATCGAAATTATAAATAGTCATAATATTTTGCGTCAGGATTCTTTTTTTACCAATATATGGAATTTGTAGATTAGGAGAAACATATGTAGAAACGTGTGTACCATCAATGACACCAATGCAGTCCTATATGCAAAAAATGTAAATATTTTGTTAAGTGAAAATTGCAATAAATTTAACTAAAAATTAAAATATATGTTATATTACCTTAAAGTGAGACATATATCTTAAATCATTTAATATTTCTGGAGGAATATGTTTGAAATCAAAATCTACATGCTTGATTAAATCCATTGACAATAAACATACAACGTGTAACACTTTTTTAAAAATTCGACTAACTGTTTTACCAGAATGTTGAAATCTTTCTCAAGCATTTCTATTTGATGTATTGACAGCAAGAATATATAAAAAAAAATCCAAGTTTCTCTATCAAGAATATTAACCCATATTTATTTTCTAAATCTAAACTAAGTTGTATCATTATTTTTTTATCCATTCTAAATATATTGATACAACGATCTCTATGAACATATAATAACTTCAACCATTTGTGTCCTATTTAATATGAAACAATGCAAGGTTCTTTGTAGATATATTTATAATAGTACTTAGTTATTGCATTAGTTGTTGCTACCACTAATTGATCAATAATATGCTCATCACAAATATTGAATATGTCATCTTCATCATCATTCCCACCACCATCATCATGGTTTGTTGTTTGCATGTAATTGTCCATATTTAAAACAGTATAAAAGAACAAAAAAAAATTCAAAATCATTAACACTTAAAAATACAAAACCAAATACATATCCATACAAACCAAGCTATTAGTTCTTAAAAATACAAATAATTAATATTCATTCATACAAACCAAGATACCAGTTCTTTAAAAAAAATACAATAATATTCATTTATACAAACAATAATATTTCGCATGCTAATCTTCGCTTTATGATATTTCAACCAAGCTAATTTTGCCTTTGGTTTATTAATCGAAACAAATGTCTCTCTCTTTATCATGTTTTCTAACAATTCAGTAGCAAACAAACATAATTCATTGCCTTCCTCAATTTCTGGTAGGGAATTTAGAACTGCATGAGATTCAGAATATTACACCCAAGCAAGTTAGTCATCTTGAAAGTTATGGTGCCTCTACTCTCAACTGTAACAACTAAACTATCAATTTGTTGTGACAATTTTATTGAACCACTTGATTGTTTTTTTTTTTAAATTTTTCATCCTTATTAACTTGCTTACTTGACCTATGAATTCTTTTCCCTTTTCTTTCCTTCATTTGTTCATTATGGTTACCTCTCATATTTCCTTCACACTCACCACTAACTTGTTGATTTAGATTCTTAAGATATTGAGATTCCTCTTCAGAATCACTCTTCAGAATCATCGCTACCTTCTAATTGGATGGTATCATTACCAACACCACTATCAAATCCATCATTTTCATCTATTAACACACCCATAGATGGAGCCCAATCATGCTCACTAGTAGCTATAGTGTCCATAAACAATATATTCATTTTTTCTAACAAACTCTTAAGGATCCCTTTATTTCAAAATTTTTCATAAGCTGATTTAACCTACATAATCCAAAAAATAAAGAATATATTAGAAAGTGTTAATTTCAGTAAATAATTGAAATAACTTTAAAACTTAATATGCTAAACTCAATACTAACCTTAATTTTTTCTGCTCACTACTCATCAAATGCATCAACAATATTTTCTTTTCTCGAAATAACTTTCATTCTTTCTTCATTGAATCCCATTTATTTTTTAATTTTACTTTATCATAATCCAATTTAGTCTCCTTATAAAATTCATTAAGTACATACTTCCAACCTTCTGTTGATAAATGAGTTCCAGGTCTAAAACCTTTTTGCACAGCTCACACGCAAATGTCACAAAAAGTTTATAATACATCATGCGACCATTTTACTTTAGAATGTCTAATTTCATTTTCTTGACTCAATTGATTGGGATGTCCACTCATATTTTATTGTACTAATGATCCTAATATAATATGATCAATCAAATATATATCAAATAATTTATAATACAAAGTAATAAGAATTTTTAAATAAAATACACTAGCAAATAACTCCAACCTAAATGTTCACATAATGTCATTTCTAATAGTTGTTGAACAAAGAAATATATATAAGTCTATTAATGCATTCTTGAAAGCAACATCAAAATGTTGGGTTTTACCTAAGAATTTTTGAAGAAAAAGTTATTGTTACATAATCAATTTCCCAAGCCTTGCTTCCTGAATCACATTTAATTCTTCTAAAAAATATTTCAACATAAAGAAATACCTACTTTGAATTGACTTCTAACAAGGAGAATGGGTTGTTGTTTATGTGATTTCTTTTTATCAATATGTGATGACAATTTTTTTATTAGGTTTGCTCTTATAGTTTTTCTAGATTTTCTATTAGAATAATAGTATTGGCATTCTCCAAACTTAACTAATGAGACCAGCTAACTTTTGCATATAAAAAAATAGAGAAGTTTGGTACATGTGTTCTTATCAGGACTTCCAAATGTGCACTATTTGGACCTTGAGCTGCTAGGTGCAGAGACTGCAATTATCAAAAGAAATTTTATATCCAATCAAGTTCTGGTTCTGAAGCAAATCCCAACATTAGAGAGAATAAAAATGATCCAAATATCAAGATCCAATAAGGAGCACTTCTTTCATAACATTAACAGGGTGAAATATATTAAAATAAATAATTATAAACATATATATTTAACTTGAATATATTTGAAATCTAAGATTTGAATAAGTTAAAAAAAAATTATACATGATAGTAGTTCACTCCAAAAATTCAATGTTTATTTAACTTAAACACATTGGTAAAACATGAAAAAGATCTTTAAGATCAAAAGCAAGTTTCTTTCTATATTCATTTTTATATAGTGAATATATGTAGTAATTAATAAAATTTCACACTTCGAAATTTCAAAAGCAAGGGCATTGGTGAAAACCATAAGTGTGTCTAAGAGTAATTTGTATATGTATAAAGTTCTAAAATTTCAGGTCAATAAACCTTAAAAGAAGCAACAACCAAAGTAATATTGTTCAAAATATCAAAAAAAATCTAGTCTTTAGAATGATAGTTGGAATTTTCCTTTCTCTTTTTCCTTCTTCAGATTTTTGCATTGATTAAATTCCCAATTATCAAGGTTTGTAAGGTGGAAAAAAAATGAAAATTAAACATATGGATTTGTTTTAACTTTATCAATTAGTTAAGTTTATCTCTAATAGACAGAAAGTGAAATTGGTGATGGTGAATTGGAATAGAATAAAAACAGAAAATGCATAAAGAGTAAATGGAGCATCACATTGTAATATAATATCAAAATAATAATATAGGTTATGATGTTTGAACCACCAATGTCAGACACTAGTGGGGGAAAGGAGGAGGAGGAGGAGGTGAGGGAGGGTTGTCTTGAATATCCAACTCTTACCCCACTACTCTATAAAGTCCCCAAAAAATCTCCAAAATATTTAATGAGAAAATTGGCACATATCATATGTGGAAATGCCCCCCAACAGAGAGTATATAATAGAATAGAATATCACAATCTTATATAAAAAGTTATAATAATATAACAAATGAAAAATTAGTAAGTAGCAAAGCCAAGATTGGTGTCTTATCTTTCTCTTGCCCTTTCTGCCCTTGCCCCTGCCATTGCATAATGGGTATATATCTCCATATAAATAAAAAGGCTAAGAGAACTACATCTCACAGTGAATTTTATAGAATAATCCGAAGACACAAAACTAAATCTTCAAATGGATGTGATTTTGACTATATATCCTATTATGAATGAAGACAAATGAAAAATTACAAACATAGTGCATCAACCTTGCACAACCTAAAGTTATGCATAAGGATTCTTGAACAGTAACAAAGGTAAGTCTAGCAAAAATATCAGTGAATTTATCATAATGTAAGTTTCTATGAAAATCAACTTATCAAAAACCACAAAGAAACATAAAGGTAAAATCAAAAAATAAAAGGATTCAAACTCATTTGTTCATTTTTATTTCTTTATCATGCTGCAATTGAAAAATATTATTATCTTATTATTCAGATATAATGATGGATAGTTTCCTTAACTTTCCCACTAGACACAATGCTAGATAGTTTCATTCAGACACAAATGTTGAATTCAAACTCAAAGTTTTAACATTTTGAGCATATGAAAATGTAAAATATCAACTTAGCAACCAACATTTTCTAATAATAAAGTCAGAAAACCAATTAAATGTTTGGAATTTGATTGATGCACTATGTTGAAGAAGGCAATTGGAGCATTAAACTAACAAAAGAACATATTTTTCTCTTGGTTATAATGATCAGAAAATTAATTTGATTGATGCACTAATCCAAATAATTTATCCATAAACTCATTAGGAATGTGGATGGCTTTAGAAGCAAATAAAAACACATCCAAATATGCATGCAGTCAAGGATCATGCAAATTAATATCACCATGACCACAAATATTGAGTAAATAACAGATCATTCAAATCCATAAAAACCAAGAAAAAAAAAAGGAATCAACAAATGGAAGTAAGTTTCCATTATTTCAAAGTACATCATCCATAAATTCTTTTTTTTTATTCTTCTAAATATATAGGACTTTAAATTCACAGGGTTTTGAATGTTAATAGTTGTCTCTTTAAATCAGAAACTGGTAAATTTTTAATTTTTCTTGTTATTTTCTTACCTTAGCTTGCATTATGCTATAATGAACACAAAGCATGATAATGCAGCAATGCATTGAAGTAGTTGACACAGTTGATAGGTGGGAAGACTGGAGAATATAGGAATTGTTGATCATACTTTGCCAAATGGTTCTGGTCTCTCCGAGAAATTGATTTTTTTCCATGGAATTTCTCTTGCACCTTATTTTTTCCATTCAAATTTCTCCAGTTAACAAACAATTCTCTATCATTATTTCTCTCTCTCTCAATGTGTTCTTCCCATTGCCTTACTAACCATTTCTTGTATTTTTTTTAAAAAAAATTACCTATAAATGGATTCATTATTCCCTTTTACTTCTAATGTATCCCGAAAGTTTGTCTTCAACTAGTTGTGCAGGAGATAATTAATGAAGATGATGACAAATTGAAAGAGCTGAAGAGAGACTTTGGCTATGATTTGAGAGAAATAAATGAGTATAAACCAAATGGGAGGCACATAGTAAAGGAGATTTGGCATTTCAAGGATAAAATAAAGGTATAATTAAAGGAGAGAGTTACATATCTATTGGAGCAGTGGAAGAAGGAATCAAATGAAGGAAAACCTAAGGTGTAAGTTATCACATTTACATATAAATGGATTAATTATATGTTGTTTGCGTTATTCCTTTTTTTTTTTTAACTTTTTTTGGAGCTATTATTTTTCTATCTAGTTATGGTCCTTATGGATCAATAATGACAGAACAAGTCAATAAAACAAGTTGAGGATTTGTTCTTTGAATCTGATTTTAGCCTTTTATGCTTATTGATGCGTCATTTACTCATATAATATAAAACTATCTCTATGGAATTGTCTCATATCGTTAGTATTAATATTTAGCACACTTGACATCCCAAATAATTTCAAAAAAAAAAAGTGGTAATACACAAAATGAAGCAATAGTATGGCTTCACACAACCTCACCCTTAAACACAATTTATATCATATTAACCAATGTATGGTATCTCTTATCAGACATTGTGGATGCAGTGACAGTCTTTAGGCAATTATTTAACCAGGTTTTTGGATTGATCAATTGACAAATATTAACATGTTCTTATTTATAATAAATGTTATTCTGTTAGTTCATTCTTTCAGTATTTAGTGACTCAGAGCATCACAAAATCAGATAAAATAATGATAAAAGATAAGGAGAAAGAGTGATATGAAATAATAAAAAATCAGAACTAGCTCTCATATCCAAAGTATAAAAAAAAACAGAACAATCAAGTATTTGGTTTCACGAAAACTCTTTCTAAAATCACAGAATAAATGCAAAAAATAATAATAGAAGAGAGAGACAAAGAGGGAGATGGAAATGTTCTAACCAGAGCAAAATAAGATGAATAGTCACTAATTTTTTGGAGTAGATTTTTCCGATTAGCTGAGTCGCAGAGCCCATTTGAACTTGCTTGTTTGATAGGCTCCAAACCAAGGATGTCTGTTACGGTTTGCAAAATAAGATGAATAATTAAGGATGTCTGTTAGGGTTTGCAGGGAAGAAGAAAAAGAGAGTCCGTTTTTATGTGATAGCATAATGGTAAATAGATTATTTCATTATAGGCATTTTAGACTTAAAAATATCAAATGTCTGTTTTCAGTGTTTTGCTTTAAACTCTAGTTTTGAATAAGCATCAAAACACTTGCTTTTTTCAAACCTTGGTTTGGAGCCTATTAAACTTGCTTTTATTTCTTAACAAAACACTATTAAAATTTGTTTTTTTGTCCAAAACCTGCTTTTTATGCTTCTAACCACAATTCCAAACAGGTTCATTGTCGGCTTATTGAAAAGCGAACAAATCCTCAAAAACACACCATCCATGTATGTAAAAGTGGACAACTTCCACATGAGGCCATAAGGATAAAGATATTATTTTTAAATTTAATTGAAATAGAGGACACATCTATTGTGTTATCACTTATATGTGTTTGTTAACTAACTTTGAAAATTTTATTTTTAAAATTTTTGTAAATTAAATTAGTTTTTTTTGTAAACATTTTATAAATTTTAATTGAATGTCAAATGTTACTTTTTAGATTTTACAAATTAATGCACAACTTAATGGTTATACTTTTTTAAAAATTTAAATTGAGTACGAAAATTTATTTTAATTGAATACCAAATTTAAATTTAAATTGAATATCAAATATCAAATTTAAATTGAATATCAAATGTTTTTTTTAGATTTTTTAAATTAATGCACAATTTTTTAAATTTTTTTAATTGAATATGAAAATTCATTTTAATATAATTTCAAATTTCAAATTTTAATTGAATATCAAATAATATTTTTTAAATAAAATTATCTTTTGTAAACATTTTATAAATTTTAATTGAATATCAAATGTTATTTTTTAGATTTTTTAAATTAATGCACAATTTAATAGTTATAAATTTTAAAAATTTTAATGGAATATCAAACTTTATTTTTTAATTTTTTTAAATTAATGCACAATTTAATAGTTTCAATTGAATTGATTTGGTTACTTATTTTCTTATAGATATTTTATAAAAAAATCCAATTAAAATGTTAAAAATAAAAGAATAAATATATAATTATTTATGAAGCATATTCTAAAAACTAATATGCTATAAAAAGTAAGACCATCAAGGCACAAGACTTTCCAAATTATTTTTTTCTAAAATTTTAATGTTTAGTATATAAACTTTATTTAGAAAATGTAGGAGCTAAATGTTCAAGCTTAAAAAACTATATTAGTTAAAAAAAACTTTGTCATAACAGAATTAAAGCAAATATATAGGAGTTAAAAAAATTTATGAAGCATATTGTAAAATAAAATAGCAAACAACGATAAACAACAACTCAAGACTTTGCAAGAAAATTAAGAAAATAAAATCACACAATCTAATTAAACAGAAAGAAAGATAAAAAGAAGAAGAGGAACTACCTGAAAAATCCTTCTCTCTTAACACACACTCTCTCTCTATCCGTCTTCTCTTGTGTTATGTTTTTTCGTAACACACTCTCTCGATGCAATTGTTGAATATGAATTTTTGCTCCCAGCTTTGTAGATGAATATATATTGTCCTGTGTTCTGTCCTTAAAGTTATATTTTTTTTTGGGCCAACTCACAGCTTTTATTTTTTTTGCCCAGCTTTTCAGTGAAGAGAATCGATTCCTGACAGACAGCACCAAACTGTTTGCATATGAATTTTAGTCTTGTCCATTAACCACTTTTCGCATATGAGATTCTAGATTGACCATTATATGTGAATTTAAAATTTTTGATTCTGAATCTTAAGTTTTCAGATTGATCAAATCTCTTGTCCTGCGTTATCCTTTTTGTTCACAGCCTTCTTTTCTTTTCTTCCCAACTTTTCCTAGCTTATAGGTTTATAGGAATCATGCATGCTTTTCAGTTTATAGGTTTCAATTCCTTCAGTTTACAGGAGACAGAGTTGTTCTCCCTTTGAAGAGGCAAACAATATTTGTCCACTTCTTCCTATAACGGATACACGTTGTCCGCTTTTTGAAGAAACAGACAGATTCTTTTTTAGCCAGTCTTTTAGTGGACTGACTTATTGAGACTCTGTTTGGTGTTGCGTTTGACAAAAGTGATTTTAGAGAAAAAATTGTTATTTTTAAATTTTTTAAGTTTTGAAAACTGATTTTGAAAAGAAACAGATAAATATATGTTTTTTCCAGAAACATGTTTGAGAAAAATAGTTTATAAAAAATTAAAAAAAATCAGTCAATTAAATAAAAAAAAAATTTAACCTGTTTTTTAGATATTTAACAGCAATCCCAAACAACCCTGAGAGTTTTAGAAAATTCTGCCTTAAGATGATAAATAATTTATTAGAACTTCATTCTTAAGAAAAACCCTTAATACGTTATTGAGTAAAGATTGGAAATTTCAGTCGTGCGTGTTTATAGAGAGCCTAAATTGGTTGTAAATCATTTAGTTAAATTGGCGTATAGTCAAGAGGATAGATTGGAGTGAGTAAAAATTGAGTCTAACAATTAAGTTTTTTTCTTTTTGTAATTCTCAGAACTCAAACATGCTCTATCGATTAGCCTAACAATTTATGATTCAGGGGTTTTTCACTCAGTGGCATATCTAGGATCCTAAATGAGCGAGTTAAAATTTTATATATATATATATATATATATATATTTTAAGTGCAGTTATTTTTTTTTTATTTTCAATTTTTAGTGGAGTTACTTATAACTTTTTAATGGGATTAAAGTAAAAAAAAATACATTTACAAGATAAACAATAAAATTTGTCAGGTAAGTGGGTCAATAAACCACTCCAGTCACATACTCATAGATACAATGGCAGAGCCAGGACCCTAAGTTAGGGGTACAAAAATTAATATACTAGATTTTTTCATGATACAATATATAATTTAATTAAATAGTTGATATAAAAATAAATTTTAAAATAAATAACAAATATTATCCATTAAAAAAATACAATACTAAATTCAATTGTCTTTCTTTTTTTTTCAGAAAAAGCAAATGGTAAAAAGTTATAAATTTACATATTATTATATATATTTTAAAAATTGAACAAATGCAATTGTCTAGGCCCGCACCTGCATAGATATGCCCCAGCTCTCACTTAGATGCAGCCTGCAGATTAATGAAGTTGAAAGGACTTAACATGAAGCACAATAGTCCATTGGGGAAATTAAACTTGAGCCCCTTAGATTTCTTGCTAGCCTGTTCCCCATTTTTTTGCTAATCTTTCTATCTGTGACATAGAGACGGGTTTTACCTTTTTATAAATATTTCAAAATTTTCATTAATATGATTGAAATTAATTTTTTTTAAAAAAAATGATATTTTATGTTTATTGATTACAAAATGTATAATAAGAATTCAATGAATGAACAAGTATATTCTTAAAAAATGAATTATTTTTTTGAGACATAAAAAGGAGTAATTACAAAAAAAAATCTCCAACGTTTGACTTATTTTTTAATTTAATATCCATAATTTTTTCATACCAGTTGGATATCTAATGTTTCTTTAGAATTTCAATTTGTTTTTTTTTTAATCTAAATTACTAGTTTTTAGTTTTGCGACAAATTTTTCCTTTCAAATCCGTCACAATTTATTATCATTTAGAATTGAAAGATATTTTTTTATTTTAATTAAAACTTTGAATTTAATTTTTTTCTAATTTAATAATTCATAGAAATTTTACTTTATTCATATAATTTTTTAATTTATTATGATTAACTTATAATTTATAACTTATAATTATAATGAAGTTATTATAATTATAAATAATAGTTTATTTTAATTTAAAATTTGATCAAAGATTGACTATATTCATAATTTCATGACTATTGTCAAACAAAGTCATTGTTTTAAGATTTCGTTATTATTTTTTAAAAATTAAAAATTTATTATAATTATAATTTATTATTTAAAAATTATAATTTTATGATAATAAATTAAAATTTTATTAATAAAATATTGAACTATATAAAATATCAATTTAAAAGCGTCAAGTAAAGAATTAAAAATTACATTTTTTAAATTAAATATAAATAGTATATATTTGCAGAGAAAAATCATAAAAACTGAAAAACATGAATTGGAATAGAAAATTTAGACTAATATTATACACTCAGTTGGTATAAAAATGGTTAATAATTAAACTAAAAAATGATTCAAGCTTAAAAGTTTTTTTATAATTACAAAAAAATAACACATATATAATTAAAACAAAGGGAGTAATATTTGAAAGAAATGCATTGCTGATATAGAGAATTCAAACTAAGGCATTGAATTTAAAAATTATATTATTTTGAGATTAGAAAAATGTTAATTTTATTTTTTTTAATTTTCTAATAAATATATTATTTATTTGAAGATAAGGATCTGGTGAATAATGCTTCGGAGGAAGTGTAAGCATAAAATACCTCATGTTGGGATGGGCTCTACTTATCTTTGGTGCTTGCTGTCACCGCCGGCATCAGCAATTACACGAAAAATAAAGAGAAAGGGGGAAAAAATACCTTTTAATAGGCCTGGCTCTAGGCTGATTGGGCATATAAAATCGGTCTGGTCCAATTTGGAACCGACCAGCTAGATAGATTTTTTATTCATTTTAGGCTGTGGTTCGGTAAAAAAAGGGTTCGATTTGAACCCTTCTCTTGAAACCGGGAACTAGCGGTTTACAGTTTTAATCTAGATTTTAAAAAAACAGTCATTACCGTTGCACATATTAGCCGGCCCATGCACACACACTTTTTTTTTTAATATATTAAATTATTAAAATATAAATAAAATAAAAAGATAAAAATATTTATTATAATAGAAAAATAACAACTATATTTTAGGAGTAGTATTATAATTATAATTATAATTTTTTTAATAAATACCAAATTGATTTTAATATTTTTTATTTTATATACAATTTTATTTTCAATTTCTCTACAATTTAATCTCAATTCTCTCAATATATATTTCTAATTTCTTTCTAATTACACTCTCAATTATTGTTTGTTTCTAATTTCTTTCTAATTATATTTCTACATAATCTCAATTTTTTCCTCAATTCTTTAATTTTCTTTAATTCTCAATTTTTTCTTATTCATACTATTCTTTTTTTCATTTTATATCTCTACATTTTTTTAATATTTTCGAATTTTTTATAAAATTTAATCATAAATAAAGGTAAATTATAATGGAATGAACAATTTTTTGATGAAAATATTATTAATTTGAAAAATTTTATTGAAAATTTGGATAAAGATTGAGAGTTCGAAATTCCAACTGAAGAAAATCCAAAGAATAAGAATGATGAACAATTGGATCCGGCAGCATGTAACAATATCATCTGAAGTAAAAATTCGAATATCTGGCATTTTTCAAATTTATTTCAAAAAATTCAAAAAAATAATGGATCATTTGATATTGTGTGCAATTATTATGCACAAAAATACAATTTTAAAGCTAAAGGTGGTTATGACACATTTTCAAAAGTACTTGCAAAATAAATATATTGCTCAAATTGGAATAGAAAAAAACAAACTCAAATTTTTAAGTACGTAACATATTTTTCTACTTTTTCTACTTCTCAATTATTTTAATATAATAATAAAAAAAATAAAAAAGAACTGACAAAAATGATAAGTATGAAACATTTATTTTTTAGTTTTGGAAAAAATTAGATTTTGTTAATTTTTGTTAAAATGTATAAATTCATCTGTTAAATGTATACCTAAAAATAACATTAAACGTGTTTTATATAATTTATATAAATAAAATAAAAATGAATGCTCAAAATATTTTCTTTTTTAAATGAACATATTTATATTTGTAGTGATATTGAGAGTGGTCATTGGTAAATATATTATTATATGAGTCTTATATTTAATTGGATTGATAGTAAATGACAATTATAAAAAAATTACTTGCATTTAGAGTTTTTTATAATCGGCATACCGCCAATAATATTTTTAAAATGATAAAAAATATTTTGGAAGAACATGAATTAATTTATATAAAAATTTTAATTTCTTTTGATAATGAGATGACAAATATCATTTCAATTTAAAACCTTTAAACATTATGTCAACCTAATATTTGAGATAGATTTTTTCATATTAAATGTACATGTTATGTGTTAAATTTATATGTTCAAGATGATTTGAAATATTTGAGTAGTATAATTGTTCTAATTAAAGTATAAATTTCATTTTTATAGTCACATCCACAAATAATTAAAATTATGAACTTAATTTTATCGTGAAAATGTCAAAAAACTTAAAATATTTCTAATGGATGTTCATACTCGTTGGAAATCAACATATAAATCACTTAATAAGTCATATGAATACATAGAATTATTGTGTTCATTTATTTATAATAATATGTCACAAATTAATTTATATTCACAATATTGAGATATTTGTCAACAACTTTTAGATATTTTAAATTTTTTTAATAATGCAACATATATTTTAAGTGGTATTTATTATCCAATATATCATTTACTATTGTGTGAATGTATTAATATTGTTAATGCATTTTAAGATTATATTAATGATTTATTTTTGCATGATTCTATATATATGATGAAAAATAAATTGTTGAATTATTTTAAATTTATTCTTTCAATTAAACTTATAAATTGTTTTTTGATCCTATATATAAAATATGTGGTTTATATGATTATTTGAATTTTTATTATTCATTATTAAATTTAAGTAATGATGTTAGTGTTAATTCTATTATTAATAATGTAAAAAAATTAACTCGTGATTTATTTATGAAATTTAGTTTGATTCATAATATTTCTACTGCTAGTTAAGATTTCAGTGAATCAATACAAAATAGAGAGAATGATCATTTGATAATACAAAAATATAAAAAATTAAAATCATCATTTGGTTCACTTGAACTTGACATTTATTTAAAATATGACATGTAAAAAATTTCCAATCATTAATTGATGGAGTAAATATCAAAATACTTATTCAGTACTTTTCCAAATTATAAAACAAAAATTTCAAGTACAGTCTCAATTACTGTTGTTTAACAAGTTTTTAATATGAAATGTAATATTTTGGATGAGATGTGATTTAGCTTAACTCTCGAATTCCTAGAAGATCAAACATGTATTGATAATTAGACCAAAGTGGCATTAAGACAACAAAAAATAGAAAAAAATTAATTTGAAGACCAATATTATTTCATCACCGAATAAACGACTGACACATTTAATACCGGTGGTTTCGATTAAAAAAATGTAAAAGGGGTTAATAATTAAAATTTAAAAGGTAAGAGAATAATATGAGTTTTGATTCATTTAGATATTAAAAGGATACGTAGACAACTTAATTAATGGTAAAAAAATTAAGTTTAAATTCAATTATTAATATCATAATTTTTTAAATATAAATTCAAACTTTTATGATTTAATTATTTTTTAAAATAAAAGATTAAATCGATTAAGTTTTTAGCATAGTTATAATTTTTTAATTTTTTAAATAAAAATATAATTTATTAATTTATCAAATAATCTTCACAAATTAATATTCAATAAGCTATTTTTTTTCAAAATTTTTATTTTTTTATAACTTATTAGTTATACAAATTTATAATTTACATAAATTAATATTTTATAAGTTAATATTTTTTTCTCAAAATTCTCTTTTTTTTCTAACTAATTTATTCCCCAATTTTTTTCACTTATTTCTAACTTCATATTTTTTTGTTTCATTTACATTTTTTACTTTAAATTCATCCAATAATTAAGTTTAATTTACAAACTTTAAAGTTTAAAAATTTTAATTGTATTTATTTATTATGATAATTATAATTAAAAAATTTATTGGAATTAGTTGAATCGCCGATTCCGAACTAGCCCCTCTTCGGCTCCAGTCAGGTCCCAGTTTTCTAGGATAGCAAAACTGTCAATTTTGAATCGTAACCAAGTCTACCTTTAAGCTCCAAAATATTAAGGGCTAATGTTAGGTACTATAACTTAATATAAATGCAATGTTAATATCTTATTAATAAGTTATAAACAATATTGTTATATGAATTTGATATGATATTTTTTTTTATATTGATATGTCAACTATTTTTTTAATTATCTCTCTTTTCTATTTTCTTTATTAAATTTAGTAAATTAACCAACATTGAAAAGTAAATATATTTTTTAATTTCTCTTAATAAATAAAAATATTTTCTCATTATATATTGAATTAGAGAGTCTAAAAATTAGATTTTTAAGTTTTAAATAACGCAAAAAATAGATATTATTAATGAAATTAATTTATAAAGATATTTTTCTTTTTTTATTTGATTTTCCGTAATACTAGTTTTTTTTTTCTTTTGGTAAACTATAATAAAGTTTATAACTTTGTTTTTCTTAATGGATGGAAGGAGAAAATAGGGAGCAGAGAAAATTTTAAAAAATAATGCTGACATATCAATATATTAGAGAAAAAAAATTATCATATAGTATTCAAGTAATAATTTTACCTATAATCTACTAATTAAATTTTAATATTATATTTATTTTTTTGTTACAAATTGAAATTCAAGGGTCATAGATACAATTTATCCACCGATAGATATTGACTTGTAACTAATTGATATTTGGTATTTAATAAAAATAAGTGAGTTATCACTGTTAGAATATAAATTTATTAATAAAGATATAATTTATTAATTTAAAATATATATTTTCTTATAATATATAAATGAATAAAAATTATAATGTAAGATTGATTTATATAATTATTTATTTTAATGAATAATAATAATAATAATAATAATAATAAAATCATTAGCAATTTATATAATTTACTAATACAGTTTATTGATTTATGATCCAATAGTAACTAAATAAAAAGTAAATTAATTTGTTTATATATATGGTTAATTTAATATAAGGATAATTTTTAGTTTTCTTAAAAAAATTCAAATTGTTCTAAAAAAAACTATAAAATATAACTTTTAAATCGACAACTTATGGATACTTCAAACAATTATCAGCTGCTTATTAGAAAATTTTAATAAATACTTATGAATCAACTGTTAAACATGAAAAAACTATCAATTGTATTAATCAACTAAATAAAACACTTTGTTTTCAATTGATTTTTATATTGAATTTTAAAAAACTCTATTAAGAATATTTTTAATATATTATTACATTATTTATAAATATAAATCAATAAATAATATAAAAACATAAAAAAAATTAAGGAAATAATGATATTTTTAAAATAATTTTTTTTATCATTTAGACCGATAAAAGAAAAAGAGATTTAGTTTTTCATAAAATTTAATGTTCGCTAATTAAAACTTAGTTAGAATAAAAATATAAATGATATATATAGGGAAATCATATGAAAGACATTATCAATAAAATTGAATAAAAGGTTATATTAGGAAAAAAATGAGGAATAAAGAATAAAATGAAAATAAATAAATAAAATGGCACAACAAAGAAAAAAAAAATGGGCAAAGTGGGTGAATATTTTCTTTTATTCCATATAATTGAGTTTTTACACATTTCCATCAACTTCATCTTAGTCTTATTCTTCCTTCCATCTTATAATCTCTTTCCCTTGTTCTTTTCACTTAAGATTTGCATCAAAATCACTTCAAATAAATTTTGTTCTTGGTAATTAATCTCTTCCCCTTTTTTTTGTGTTATTTAAAGCTATTAGAACTATATTGCATCAATATTTTGTACTCTACTTTTGATGACCATATAAACAGAATTTGGAGAAGTGTCAAACATGAAAGTTGTGTATTTATTCTTGTTTATATGTCTGTCAAATGGTATAAGATGATTTTAAGTATATACAAAAAAATAATCATTTGAGTGAGACTAGCTCATGGAAGAGTATCAGTAGAGTACCATACGTTTTGCTTATTTTGATCATTTTAAATATCAAATTTAAGAAAACTAAAAATATAAAAGTTATATCCCTATGTGTTTTCTGGTTCTATACCAAATTTCGTATAAATATATTTTGTTTAGGTTGAGTTATAGTAAAATGAATCATGAATGTTCTGTGATTGAGCTGTTTCCTTGTACCTGTGCAACTCTGGTGAATTCGTCTTCATTTTTTAACTATTTAAAGATCAAATTTTCCAAAGTATAAAACATAAAAGTTTTAGTTATATCTTAGCTAAGTTCCCATGGAAGTGTCACTTTAAAATATTATGTATTTTGTGAGTTATAACCTTAACAAGTGAACTAGTTCAGTTGTTATTTCATGTTGAACCAGTTATATATTTTCTAGTGTTTTAGGACTTTAGAGATAAAATTTGGAAGAGTAATGAACATAAAAAATGTTTCATATTATCTTATCTAAATTTCTAAAAAGTTTCTTAATAAATCAAAGTACACATTTAAAGATATAAATTTTTTTAAATGTAGTATTCCAAAACTGGCTAAAAGTAGAAAACATGGCAATAGTTAAAATTATACTAAAAATTGTGTAATGGTTCAAAAATTATGGTATTTTAGTATGTTATATTATTGTATGTTAAATTTAATTAGAAATAAGAATCATATAAATTGGATAAGTATATACAAAGTTAAAGTCAACAATCCTAATAAGTCATATTCCCTTAAGAGAGATTTGGTGTTTAAAATTTATTTAAAAATTCTAATAGGAAGTTTAAGGTATGTAGGTTATATTTTTAAAGTTATATTGAATTATGGAAGTAAATGATAGTTGTTTTTATTTATAAATGAATTTGGCCTATGGAAGGAATGAGAAGAAGAGAAGGAACTTCTAAAGAAAAGGCAAAAAAAAAAAAAGAAAGTTCAGGAAGGTTAAGCAAATAATTAAGGTTAGTGGTTATAAAATCTAATTATTTATATTGAATTTGTATGAATTTTAGGTTATAAAATTAGGGAATATATGTGTATTTTATATAATAAATTGAAGTAAGCTTAGAAAAATGATTAGAGACATTAAAATGTGGATTAAAAATCTTAAATTAAAAAATGCTAAATGGATGGTGGAACCTTATAGGTCGAATTTAGGACATAGAAAATTCAATGTATTTTTTTTATTTAATTTAATGAGAATTAAGCCACAAAATACATATAGATATGAAATTTGGTGTATATGAATTAATTGAAAATTATTATAATTTATTTGAATATTTTATAGTTAGTGATTACATTATGTATGAAATGAAATATAATGAATGTGGTATGATTAATTGAGTTTTATGACTTATTTGATGATAATGTTGAATATTTAGTGTATTGGATTGGAAATTGTGGAAAAAAAATATTTTAAAGGTGGAATAGAATTCTAAGTAATTAATAATGTAAAATAAATAAAATTTAAAAATTTAATGAGAATTAAATTAAAGGAATAAATTTTATTGCTATTGGTTATAGTCTGATGGTTTAATCTAATTCAGGATACAATTGGCTAGCCATAGAGATATCATAGCCGCGGTGCAAGTCACGACGACTTGCTTAGGTAGGCTAATGACGATCTATTTCAATGATCAATGTACATTATAGTGTTTGGATGCTGCTTTGGGATCACTTTTCAGTGTAGTGAACCTATGGAGTTCACGTCTCATGTATCCGGTTCGAAGATTTTTTTTATTGGATTGACATTAGGAGCAAAAATGACAAAAATGGTAAAAATAGCAAAATGGAAGTTTAGGAATTTAAACGTAATTTACTGCTAAAAAAATAAAATGGATGATTAAAGTGAAAATTAAGTTATAAGACGAATACTAGGTGTGATTGTTAATTTAATAAATGATTTGAATGTAAATTAATGGTAAATAGTGATAACGATGATGATGATAATAATAATAATAATAATAATAATAATAATAATAATAATAATAATAATAATAATAATTAAAAAATAAGTATAATATTAAAAATATATTATTGAATAATAAGTTAAAGTGTAAATTTAAGTTAAATTAGAATTGTTATGTTAATATAAATAGTGTATAAATTTTGCACGAATATGTATGTTATTTAGGCCAATCGAAATTTCTAGACTTGCAACCATCACTAAGTATTTTTAATGTTTAACACATAATTTATTTTGACTGCGTGTAAGTACCAGCTAGGAAGTCGTTGGAGTAAGCATATCTCATTTCAAAAATTATTTCAAGAAAAATTTGTATTATTATCTTAATGACATGTATATATATATATATATATATATATATATATATATATATATATATATATATATATATATATAACGTTTTGTAATAGTTTAAAAATATGTAAGTGAATGATAAATTTATGTTTACATATTATATTATCTATATTATGACTAACAAGTCTAGTGTAATTTTTTTTTATCTAAATCTGCTATAATCATATTATAGAAATACTAAATAATTATGAAAATTTTCTTAAGGAAACAACGTACATATAGAGTTATCGTAATAAGAGAAAAAAATTTAAAATATATAATATCTATTAAAATAGTATCATATTTATTTTTTTGACTATAATTTTTTATTAATATTGAAAATTGAATAAACTAATAAAATAAAATAATTGAAGGAAAAAAAAGAAAAAGAAAACTTTTGGCTAAAGAAAAGATATAATTTGTGAGAAGGGTGCTTGGCGATTGGTTCGCTTTGAGCACACAGCACGTGACGCTAACTAGAAATGAAAATCTAAAGCATTCTATTATATTTTAGTTAGTATCGATTAACTATTAAAGGACTGAACTGATGCTTCTTCTCTGCTCAAGTCAGTTCTTCTTATTCACTCTTTCAGTTTTCCAGAGGAATGGATTCTTTACGTACAACGCAGTTTTCCAAAATCAATGTTCTCAAAAAGCAATTCAAATTTGTGAATCCTCCTCTTTTCTATCCGAGAATTTCTTTTCCTCTCAATCCATCAACTGAGACTCGCAGGATCATTTGCGGTGTTTCCCCTACTCAAACAAGGTATTTTGTCTTCAGACATTTTCGCCGTTTTTCCTTTTCTTCCCTTAGCTAGATTTTCTCTGCAGCCAAGATATAGAGCTTAAACAAAAAGTATCTATGATTTTGACAATATTATTATTTTATTTTTCTTTAGATTATAAAGTGCACTGCATTGGATGAAGATGGGTGGATATTTTTTTTTCCATTCCTTTCTTGTTTTTTCTATGAATTTAATTATTTGTGCTATCTCGATTTTAACTTCTTCCCTTTTTCGTGACTTTTTTTTTGGATCGGCAATATGAAGTATTGAGGTCTATTCTTGTTTCCGTTTAACGTGAAATGCTGAATGTCACATTCGTTTCCACCATTTAAAACTGAGTGGAAATAGTTTTATATTTAGCAAACAATTAGTTACAATGACTCGACGTTTATAGCTGCTTGATAGAGATGTAGCTTTGGCCATTCACGGGATTCATTTTCTGTGCTTTAGAGGTAAAATATAATAATGTCACTGTGAAATGTCGTGAAACTAGTGGAAGTCTAGATGTTTCAAAGTTTGTTCAAGTTCTTTAGTAGTTAATTTGTGAATAGTGGATGACAAAATTGGTTTGATGGCAGGGAGGAAGAGATGAAGATGAAAAATGTAAAATCAAAGTCAGGACATGGAAAAGTACGACTAAATGTTCGGCTAGCTCACCAAGTTGAATTTGGAGAACATGTCGTGATTCTAGGGTCTTCAAAAGAATTGGGCCTATGGAAGAAGAAGGTGCCAATGAATTGGACAGAATCTGGATGGGTATGTGACTTGGAGTTGAAAGGGGTTGAGTTTATTGAGTTTAAATTTGTTGTTGTAGGAAAGGACAAAAGCATGGTATGGGAAGGTGGTGATAACAGGGCCTTAAAACTGCCAAAAGGCAGGAGTTATGAGATGATTTGTCAATGGAATGCAACTGCAGAGCCTATTGATCTATTGCCTAAGGATTTGGAAGAGAGTGATGTGGAACTGGAGGGTGCAGATGAGAATGAATTTGTTAGTGATGCACCTCTTCTAGAGGTGGAGACTAGTCCTTTTGTTGGGCAATGGCAAGGGAAATCTGTCTCATACATGCGATCCAATGAGCACAGAAGCAGTGAAATTGAAAGAAAATGGGACACTTCTAGCCTCGAGGGGTTGACTTTAAAGTTAGTTGAAGGTGATAAGAATGCAAGGAACTGGTGGAGAAAGGTATTACCAATACACTATTTCACATCTTATGATTTCTGGGGATTTCCTAGTAGATCTGGAAGCTAATTTTTTCCTCACCATTTTGATGACTGTTCCATAATTCATCTAGTTACATTATTTAGAAAATTTGCAATGACTGCTGCTATTTTGTTGGCATTTTTTTTTGGTCAGCAGCTGGGTGTGTATGCCTTTAGTTTTTTATGCATTTCTTTAAGTTTTGCCACTGCATAAGTTGATGATATAATTCTTGGGTTAAATAGTTTGAGTTTGGTTCTTTGAAGGCACAAAAATTTTACCGTGATGCTATTACTTTCATGATTAAGCACTCAATTTCTAGCTTATGAAAATTTCATTGTAGTTCTTACAAAATTAAAATCTAAGCAAAATAACCATAAGAAAAATGTTATTGTATGGCTTCAATGTAAAACTTTAGTCTTCAACTAAGAGTAATATGACTATAAAAAAAAGGCTGTGGCCAAATGATCATATGCCTTAATATGACCATAACATGAACTTGGAAGTAAAAATAAACATGAGAAGTTGTGTGGGAATGTAGTATGTGTTCCACGAGTAGTAATAAATCAACAATTTTTGGAGAATGTTCTCTTAAAAATGATATATATATAAATCAATGGAGTTTATATTCTGTCATTTAATGCACACTGGAATCATTAATTTTCCTTACATGGAAAAGGCCATTAAATATTTGGCTTATATATGTTTTAACATCCAATTTACTGTACTTGATGAAGGATTGTGGTGTTTGGTGGTTGTCATGGCTGGTGGCCTAGTGAGGCTGCTACCTGTGTTTTTTTTGACTCCTTTTGAAATTCATGTTTGAAGAAGTCAAGAAGATGACATCTTTTGAAACTGCATATCATTTTGCTTTAGGAATATCTTTCAAACTTTCAATATGGTCATCAAACTTGTACCACTTTTCAAATGTTGTTTCTAAAGCTTAAAAAATTTTATGAAGTCATTAAACTTCTAGAATGTAGTTTTTGTTTTTGTTATAAAATGCTGTTAAATATCATCATTAGCTGTAAATAGAAGCTATAATTAGGAGTTGACTTTAGGTTTTAGGGTAACTTGTAGGTAGGTGTAGAGTTAGCTAATTGTAGGCTATATTATAGCTAGTTATCATACCAAGAACCTTTTATGAAGTGTATTTGTATCTTTGCTTTCTTGGAATAAAATTATCAGAAAACATTTTTGTTTAATAACACGGTATTAGAGCCTTTTAGGTTCAACTTTTGATTTTGCTAGAATTACCTTTGGTAAGACATCTTTGTTGGTTGCTATGTTGCTTGGACTCGGATATGAGTATTCAACACGGTACATATCTAAAAGTCTAACTTTTTATCTTTTTTAAAATTTAGGATACGTGGATATAGCTAAAAATAATCCAAAATTAGAATATGGTATGAGAATACATCTATATTCATATAAAAATGTAAATATTTCAATTTTCAAATTGAAAATGAAAATACAAATAATCCAAAATGTAAACATTGCCAAGCCTTGAAACAAATCTTGTGTTACCTCAAAGGAGTTTATAGACTTAGGGTTAATTTCATGAGTGGTCATTGAAATTTGATCCATTTGCCGCAAAATTAGAATTTTTTTTTTCATCCCACAAAAATGCCAATTTTTTTTTCTTTTACAAAAATCACTTCCAACCTCTTTTATTAAGTCAGTAGCTAGAAAATCTGATGTGACGCTACATCATGCCATGTCACACCTTGTAGGATAACACATAAGCACAACCCAAATTTTGATTGCCACGTTAGATGTCACGTGGACAAAAAGAAAAAAATTGTCTTCCATTGACGCTCTAAATTAATTTCATTTGTGATCATTGAATGTATATTCTAATTGTAATTCAGTCAAAGGAGATTTTTTTTTCAATCTCTCTTCATTATCCTCAAATTCTTTTTTCAATTTTCCAAACGTTTAGGTATTTTTTTGTTAAAAAATTTTCTTTCCTGATTGAATTGGAATTAGAGTAAAAGTTCAGTGACTAGATGAAATTAACTCAAACCATAAATGAACGACAATTTTTTGTCTTTTTGTCCACATGGCGCTACTGCATGGACATTTGGCGTGACAATTATATTTAGAATTGTGCTTATGTGTCATCTTATGTTGCATATAAGCTAGCATGACATGACAATAATCTGGAGCCATGTGGGATGCCACATTAGGTTTTCCAGCTGTGACTCAACAAAAATGGTAATTAATTTTTTGTGAAAGAAAAAAAAGTTATGGTATTTTTGTGGGACTTTTTTTTTCTTGATTTTGCGGTAAGCGGAGCAAATTTAGCGGAGCAAATTTGAGTGACCGTTGATTAAATTAACCCATAAACTTGACATATTGTATAGTAGTCACAGAAACACTGGCATTGAGTGTTTCACAGATGTTGATTGGGCATGATTCAAAGTTGATTGAAGATCCACTATAGGTTATTGCGTATTTATTGGTGGAAACCTGGTGTCATAGAGGAGTAAGAAGCAAAATGTTATTTCTTGATCCAGTGCAAAATCTGAGTATAGGGCTATGGCCCAATCCACATGTGAAATCTTGTGGATAATCACCTTTTAGCTGAAGTTGGTTTAAAGTTTTTATCTCCTGCAAAACTTGGGTGTGATAATCAAACTACTCTCCATATTGTCTCAAATCCAGTGTACCATGAAAGTACCAAATATATTGAGGTTGAGTGTCACTTTATTCATGAGATTCAAGATAACCTAATTTCCATTGGTTATGTAAAGACAAAAGAGCAACTGGGTAATATATTTACAAAAGCTTTAAGTGAGAATCGTATTAAATATCTTTATAACTAGTTGGGAATGATTAATATCTATATTCCAGCTTGAGAGGAAGTGTATATAATGTTGTTAGAGATCATTGTTAGTTGTAAATAAGTTGTAATTAGGAGTTGATTTTAGGTTTTAGGGTAACTTGTAGGCAACTGTAGAGTCAGCTAATTGTAGGCTACACTATAACTCGTTATCATATCAAGAATCTTTTGTGAAGTGTATATATATCTTTGCTTCCTTGGAATAAGATTATCATAAAACATTTCTATTCAATAATAGTTTTATTGTCTTTGTATTTTCAAATGAACCTTGTCATGTGATAAAATATTGTTCTGCATCAGGTCAATATGATAAAGGAAAATCTTAGTCTTAAAGAAATGAAAGTTGAAGAACTTGACTGCTCAAATTAAGAGTTTAGGGAGCATATTGAAAACAGTTCAAACAAGTTTAAGGACCAAATTTAGACTTTCTTTGTCCTTTGAAATGACTTATTCTTTTTGTAACACAAGGACATAATTTTCCATTGTTCATTTTTCTAGATTTCTTGACAATGGGAAATGTAAAAAATGTTTTCTGCAATTATTTTCTTTTTGAGACAAATCAAATCTAGTCTAGCATTTTTTCACCTTGTTCGTTAAGTTTCAGTTGTCTTTGGTTTCTTAACATAATATGGTATGCTAATGGTGCATAATTTTGTGCATACACACACATGTGTGAATGAAATAAATTTTTGAGGTTTTACAAAATTATAATTGTGTTGAAATTGATGGGTCCGGTTCTTTGCAAATGGGAAAAGTGAATTATGTGGACTTGAAAATTGTTGGGCAGACATTTTATCCAAAATGCCCTAAGACATTTTGGTTTGACCCGCTTTAGTCTTATAAATTGCCCATTTTTGTGTA
Source organism: Triadica sebifera (assembly GCA_023653625.1). Taxonomy (NCBI): domain Eukaryota; kingdom Viridiplantae; phylum Streptophyta; class Magnoliopsida; order Malpighiales; family Euphorbiaceae; genus Triadica; species Triadica sebifera. The sequence goes on from CM042900.1 coordinate 4,370,446, forward strand.
GTTTTCCTGATGTGGGATTTTAACATCTCCAACATTCCCTCTCAAGTCCAACTGGATTGGATCAGTTGTGACTTGCCATCATTTTTGTTTAGTCTTATCCCTTTAGTCTTATAAATTATCCAATTTTGTTTAGTTTTCCCATATTAGATTTTAACATCTCTAACATTCCTATTCAAGTCCAATTGGATCGGGTTAGTTGTGACTTGCCATAATTTTTACATCTTGGGCTTGTATTTATTGAGGTCTCAAAGTCTCCATTTTACTTTACTTGAGTTTATACTCTTAAATCTTAGAGGCTATAAGTCCATTTTTGATTCTCAGAGACATCAAGTTTCCATTTTACTTTACCTGAACTTGTACTATTTAAATTCATTGCATCTTCATGGGCAACAAGACTATTGACTTTGATACCATATTGAAATTGATGGATCCGGTCCATTGCAAATGGAAAGAGTGTGGATTATGTAAGTTTGAAAATTGTTGGAGAGACCTTTTATCCAAAATGCCCTATAACATTTTGGTTTGACCCCCTTTAGTCTTATAAATTGCCCATTTTTGTTTAGTTTTCCCGATGTGGGATTTTAACATCTCCAACAAATTGTTAATATATGATACTCTTTTAAACCTCCATCTCATGCTATCACTATGCCTATCATAATTAAGTACTAGTTGATAAAAGGAGTACAATGTATTTTCAGAAAAAATCAATGATTTAAGTGATTATTTTTGAGAAAATGACCAAAGAGTATATTAAGGTTAAACCTTAGGCAGTTTTCTATAATATAACCAGGGTACTCTTGTTACATTTGTCCTTTTGTTCAGCATTATTAATTTCAGGATTAAGATTTTTCTCTCTCCATCTGTCTCTCTCTCTCTCACACACACACACACAAACACATGTATATGTAAAATTCTTTTTAGTTGCTTTGGGCATAAGTGTTGAAACATCAATAAAATTATTAATTTCAGGATTAAGATTTTTCTCTCTCCATCTGTCTCTCTCTCTCACACACACACACACACACAAACACATGTATATGTAAAATTCTTTTTAGTTGCTTTGGGCATAAGTGTTGAAACATCAATAAAAAATAAACAAATACTAGATTTCTTTTATTTTGCTATTAACATTGCTTCCCTTCTATTTTAAAGCTTGAAGTTGTACGTCAGCTATTAGTTGAAAGTCTTAAAACTGAGGACCGATTGGAAGCTCTCGTATGCTCTGCTATTTACCTGAAGGTTTCTTGCATAACTTTTCTCTTTTTCTCACAGCATTTTTCTTTTCCCTTGCATGCCTCTTAAAATTTTCTGTTATGCAGTGGATAAACACGGGTCAGATTCCTTGTTTTGAAGATGGCGGTCATCACAGGCCAAATCGGCATGCTGAAATTTCCAGGCTTATATTTCGGGAATTGGAACGAATTTGTTGTAGGAAAGATATGTCACCCAAGGTAGTCTATCATTTTCTTTTACTGAGGGATTGTTCCCTGAGAGTAGCTTCATGTTCTAACAAAATTTGTTTCGTATTTAACGTCCTTTTTTACTCATTCTTCTATGTAAATGCTTACACAGTCATTTGTTAGAAAAATATGTCAATGGGACAGATTGATGAAATGAAGACTAGCTTATATACTCAAGATCTGAAATTTGATTTTTGAATGCAAAGACTCTTTCATCTTTTTTGTATATGTTTTGTCTTCTTGTGTATCTATTTTCCATTTAAGTTTTTGCTTCTCAGTTACTATTTTTTATATTTGATGTTCAGGAAATACTTGTTATCCGAAGGATCCATTTATGCTTGCCCTCTTTCAAGGCAAAATTTACAGCATCAGTTCCTCTAACTCGAATTAGAGATATTGCTCATCGGGGTGATATCCCTCATGATCTTAAGGTTATACATCATGGAGCACATTGTAAGTTGTCCTTTTTGTACTTGGATAATTTGTTCTAATTTAATTATTTCTTCAATCCAGCAAGAAATCAAACATACCATACAAAACAAGCTTCACCGCAATGCCGGCCCAGAAGATTTAGTTGCTACAGAAGCAATGCTGGCAAGAATTACCAGGAACCCTGGGGAATATAGTGAAGCATTTGTGAAACAATTCAAGATATTCCATCTTGAACTCAAAGATTTCTTCAATGCGGGAAGGTATGCTTTTATTATGTCATAAAACTATATTAATCAATTTTAGCCATCTCAACAGCATTGGTTTTCTACCTCAACCCTTTTTTTATTGTTTCATGTCTTCTGCCTTATGGTTTTGCTTTTCTCTTCTAATTTATTCACATTGATAAGTTCTTGCATGTAGAGTTGTTTATGGGACAGGGACGTCATGGCTAGTTAAGAAAATGACCCATTTAGGCAAGTGATTTTTCCCTTGACCCAATTTCAAGAGACGTGACTATTACTTGAATGGGACTTGGCCAAGATACTTCCTCAAGGCATAGTTCAAATTTAATTTGGTCAAATGTCTTTCGCTCAAAACTTTAGACTAGCCTTGGTTGAAAGCAATATAGCTAGTTGCAAGTGGCCTGAATTCTTTTTAATCATGTCTACTTGTTAGTTTAGAAACTTATAGTAGCATATATGGATAGGATTGTCAAAGAACCATGATTCTACCTAAACCTTCAAGGTGAAGGGCCTAAGAATAGCTTAACATTTTTAACACACCCTTGTGCAAAATAGCCTATATGACATGACGTGGATAAGCACAAGTTAGAAAATAGGAGAAAGTAATGTGTCTTGTATATTTAAAAGTATGTGCACATGATTCTCTTTTATAGAGAGAAATAACAGGAAAAAAAAAGGAAACTAAATAAAGCTAATATTTGACAACTCCTATTTCCCTTATTTACTTAGAATCAAATCTGTTCCTACTATCCATATTTACATAGAATCAAATCCTAGAATATTTCTTGGATTATGGCTAAATCAAATCTTTTAATAGCAGAATTTCCAATACTCTCCCTCAAGCTGGTTTGAAGATATCTTTCATGGCTAGCTTGCTAGTCAGCTTATCAAATTGCTTCTTATTTAGTCCTTTTGTTAGAACATCAGCCAACTGTTCATCTGTAGGAAGATATGTCAGACATATTATGCCTTCATTGAGCTTTTCCTTGATAAAATGTTTATCCACTTCTATATGTTTTGTGCGATCATGAAGAACTGGGTTATGGGCTATAGAAATAGTAGCTTTGTTGTCACAATAGACCTTCATAGGAGTTAAGTAAGGAAACTTCAGTTCTTTAAGAATCCTTTTGATCCACATTATCTTGCTAATTCCATGAGCTACTGCTTTGAATTTTGCTTCAACACTACTTCTAACTACCACTTTTTGTTTTTTACTTCGTCATGTAACTAGATTCGCACCAACAAAGGAACATTAACCAAATGTTGATCTCTTGTCAATAACGCTTCCTGCCCAGTCTGCATCTTTATAGACTTCAACTTGAAGATGTCCATGTTTCTTGAACAGTAAGCCTCTCCCCGGAGTTCTTTTTATATATCTTAAGATCCTATAAACTGCCTCAAAATGCTCTGTCCCTAGTGAGTGCATAAATTGACTTATCTTGCTAACTACGAATGCAATATTAGGTCGCGTATGAGACAAGTAAATCAATTTTCCTACAAGTCTCTAATATTGTTCTCTCTCATTCACTTATTCATTCGCAGCTTGAAACTTCAAGTTAGGCTCAATTGGAGTCTCAACCGCCTTACAACCAAGCAAACCTATTTCTCTAAGGAGACCGAGAACATATTTCTCTGATTAACAAATATACCTTTCTTGGATCTTGCAAATTCCATTTCAAGGAAGCACTTGAGGACTCCCAAATATTTAATTTGAAACTTTTTTGCAAGTCTCTTCTTCAGAGCTGCTAATTATGTTTCATCATCACTAGTCAAAATGATGTCATCAACATAAACAATCAAAATTGCAATTTTACCATCTTTTGAGTGTTTATAAAATATTGTGATCAGCTTGACTTTGTAGGAAGCCATAACTGATAATTGACTTTCCAAAGCGTTCAAACCACACTCTTGGTGATTGTTTGAGTCCATATAACGACTTTTTTAATTTGCATACTTTGTTACCACCAAGTCTCTTCTTAAAACCAGGTGGCAGGCTCATGAACACCTCTTCTTCAAGGTCCTCATTGAGAAATGCATTTTTAACGTCAAGTTGATATAAAGGCCAATCTGAATTCACTGCAAGAGACAACAAAACTCTAATAGAATTAATTTTAGCAACAAGAGCAAATGTCTCATGATAATTGATTCCATAGGTTGGAGTGAAGCTTTTAGCCACCAATCTCACCTTGTATCTCTCGATGCTACCATCAACTTTACATTTTATTGTAAATACCCATTTACACCCAACTATTTTCTTGCCTTTGGGTAAGTCAACTATCTCCCAAGTATCACTTCTCCTTAGAGCATTCATTTCCTCCATGACTGCTAAATTTCCAATTTGGATCATCTAATGCTTCCTGTATATTCCTTGGAACAAACAAATGTGAAATCCTAGATATGGAAGCCTTATGGTTTTTTGACAATCTTTAATAGGAAAGATAATTTTTAATGGGATGTTTAGTGCAATTTCGAATACCCTTAGCTGTTATAGGGACATCAAGATTAGAAAAAATAGGTGAATCATTGGACATAGTAGATGGAATTAAAGTTGAAGTTGAGATAGGATTACTTGAAATTTCAGTGCTAGAACTTTGATTTTCAGATTGATTTTGTGTACGGTTGACATTTGGGTCTTTATTTCTTAGATGAAATCTCTTCCTAGTATAACCTTGAAGCTCATAATTCAGATCATGTTGATCAGTTTGTAGTACTTCTCCCCCTGAACGAGATTCTTCATTAGGCATTAAAGGTATTGGTTTTCCTAAGTGATTAGAAACACTTGGTTCATATATGGGACAAATGACATTGGGAAGCGGGATAGTAATGTCCCAAAAATTATCTTCTACCTCACTTGTCTCCCCCCGGAGAGAATTTTTGGTGAAATAAGGCTTTGTTTCTAAAAATGACACATCCATACTTATATGTATCTTTTTTGTTTGAGGATCAAAACATTTATACCCTCGTTTTGTGGGTGAATAGCCCAAAAAAAAACACATTTTGTAGCACGTGGGTGAAGTTTGGAACGAAATTAACTTTGACCATAAACATAGACAGTACATCCAAAAACTTTGATAGGTAAGTCAAGAAACAACCTTGTTTTAGAAAAAAGAAGTTTTAGGCAATCAAGAGGTGTATTGTAGTTTAACACCTTAGTAGGCATTCTGTTTATCAAATAAGAAGCTGTGAGAACCGCTTCACCCCATAAATACTTAGGAACATGCATGGAAAACATGATGGCACGTGCTACTTCAAGTAAATGTTTATTTTTCCGTTCAACAATTCCATTTTGTTGTGGAGTATCACGACATGTAGATTGATGAAAAATGCCTTCTTCCTTCAAAAAATTACCTAAGTGTTCATTGAAATATTCTATTCTATTGTCAGAATGCAAGATACCAATTTTTGTTTGAAATTGGTTTTCAATCAGTGTAAAAATTTTTGAATAAAGTTTTCACATCAGATTTGTTATTCATTAAATAAATCCAACATAAACGTGTATGGTCATCAATAAATGTAACAAACCATCTTTTACTAGAAAGAGTAGTAACTTTAGAAGGGCCCCAAACATCACTATGAATCAAATAAAAAGGTCTGGAGGTCTGATAATGTTTTGGCAAATAAGTAGCACAATGTTGTTTTGCAAAAATGCAACTGTTATAATGAAAAGAAGAACAATCAATGCCTTTAAATAATCTTGGAAATAAGTGTTTAAGATAAAGAAAACTAGGATGTCCTAGTCTATGGTGCCATAATATTATTTTTTCTTGAACAAAAATTGAACTAGACTATTAAAGCTCTGAGCTTTTTTTATTACTAATAGGTACTTCATCAAAGTAGGAAAGACCTTCAATCATCCTAGCACGTCCAATCATCCTCCCCGAGTTCTGGTCCTGAAATTCACAATGTGATTCAAAAAAAGTAATGCGACAATTAGAATCTTTAGATAGTTTACTAATAGATAAAAGATTGCAAGCTAATTTAGGGACATGAAGAACATAATTGAGGGTAATTTTATCAGCTAGTTTAATAAGTCATTTTCCTGCAATAGGTGAGAAACTACCATATGCAATTCTAATTTTTTCATTTCCAGAACAAGGAAAATAGGTATTGAATAAATGTGAAAAACTAGTCATGTGATTAGAGGCTCCAGAATTTATAATCCATGGAGAGGAGTTTAGACAAGAAAGGGCTTTAGGATTTTCACCTGTTTGTGCCAAGGAAACACTAGGAATACCAGATGAGGAGTTGGATTTTATCAGCTTCAAGAGTTAATCAATATGCTCTTTGTTGAAGGGACTTGAGTTGGCTTCATTAGCAGTTGAAACTCCATGATTTTTTTCTACTTGCTTGCTGCTTTTCCAATTAGTAGGTTTCCCATGAATTTTCCAACATGTCTTCGCGTGTATGGCGAGGTTTATTGCAAAAATCACAACATATCCATGGCTTATCATCATACCTGTACTGGTTAGTTGCAGCTTTGTATCCAGTAACATCACTTATTAGAGTAGAATTTTCAATTGACTCACCAATATTCTTTTTTCCTAGCATGACACTCCTTTTGCTTTCTTCCCTTCTCACTTTGGAAAATACTTCGCCAATGGATGGAATAGGAGATCTCCCAATAATCATTCCACAGACTTCGTCAAACTCAACATTAAGTCCAACAAGAAATTTGTAAATACGGCTGTCTTCCACAGTTTTCATGTGGTGCTTGTAGTGACCGGTGGATTTCCATTTGTATGTGTTGAAGAGATCAAGGTTCTGCCACAATCATTTCAGTGAATTAAAATATTTAGTGACAGAATTATCTCCTTAACGGATCTCCCCCAACTTTAAATTTAATTAAAAAACCTGAGATTGGTTGCCCAGATTAGAATACATTTCATCAACATTATCCCACAACTCTTTTGCAGTAGGATAGCAAATGTAATTGGAACTTATATCCTCTTCCATGGAATTGACCAGCCATGTCATAACCATGGAATTTTCAGCATCCCAAGTGGCATACAATGGGTCATCAACAGCAAGAGCCTTCTTGTCACCCGTGATATATCCAATTTTTCCTTGCCATGGATGTACATCCAGACAGATTGCGACCACTGTAGGAAGTTGTCACCATTTAGGCAGATGGTGGTGATTTGGATAGAATGGGAGGTTTTTACCGGAATGGTATCAGCATGGGTTAGAATAGTATTTTCGGATGTGACCTCCGACATGGCTGCTATGGGTTTTAGGGCTGCTGTGATTTAGGGTTATAGACACGTTTTGCAGGCTCTGATACCAAGTCAGAAAATAGGAGAAAGTAATGTGTCTTGTACATTTAAAAAAATGTGCACATGATTCTCTTTTATAGAGAGAAATAACAGAAAAAAAAGAAACTAAATAAAGCTAATATTTGACAGCTCCTACTTCCCATATTTACATAGAATCAAATCTGGTCCCACTATCCATACTTACATAGAATCAAATCCTAGAATATTTCTTGGATTATGACTGAATCAAATCTTTTAATAGCAGAATTTCCAACAGCACAGATCCACCTTGTGTTCTGATAAATTTTAATTAATAATACTAGGGGTGGAAGAAGGGGGGTAGCATTTGAACTCCAGATCTTTTGATCTTTTATATCATGTCAAACTTCTTTTCCTAAAAGCTTAAGCTTTTGTTTGATGGATTTGTGGACCATTGCTTATCTTCATTGAGAACACATTTCTAGTCTTTTAAAATTTGATAGAAGACGTCTATTGTTCTTGATTTTATTTTATTTTCTTTCCCTTACGCATGACCTATAATAAGGCAAGAATATGGAATAGAGAAGGGGTGCTTTGGTTAATAGATTGTAACCTTAAATAGCAAATAATTTGTTTTTTTGGAGTTGCTGCTTACATTTCTTTTATTTTTCTTTTCTTTTTTCATTTTTTTTAAATGAATTTCTTTTGAGCTAGATTACTTGCCTTGTGTTGTATCATGAATTTATGAATTTCTTTTATTTTTTTTTCTTTATTGGAAAGTTGGAAATTCTAACGATGTCTCATGAAGTGGTAAGACTAACCTATGGTCAATTAGCTTTATTAGGTGGTCAGTTAAACCCTCCACCAACAAGAAAAAAGAAATCTTGTTCTTTTAACAACACTTGAGCTCCTTGGTTTCAAATCAAATCCAAATCAATTCTAATCAGCTCTGGAGTTTGACAAATTAGTGGGGGTTCTAGAATGACGAAAGAACTTGTGCAAGTTAATTCTCTCCCTTTGATCTTCTTGTCAAAAACTTATTAAACATGTAGTGAAATGGATGCTTTATATTATCACATTCCAACACCTTTTGAGTTTAATCAATTCAATTTTATGTATTTTCTTGTTGGTGAATGGAAATTCTGGTGGACTAGTTAAATTTTTTGTTAATTTTATATTTATTTATGATTTTGGACTGTGCAGTCTTGCTGAACAACTTGAATCAATTAGAGAATCCTTGGATGAAAGACGCATGGCTGCTCTTACCTTGTTCTTGGAATGCAAAAAGGTAAATAGTTTATATTATGATCTATGAAACTAAAAACTAGAGAGAATAATGAGAATAATTATTATTTCTCACTTCTGAATTAGAATTGATACACAATACCTATAAATAGGTAATACAAAGAATAGAAAAAAACTGATTAAGGCATAATTACAACTATTTTTCTTTGACTAAACTACCATAATTATAGATAATTTACAACTATCATACCTTTACATATCTTTGACTAAACTATCGTAATTGTAACTAATTTACAGTTATCATATCCCTAAGAATTACCACACAGATCTTGACTTCTGAATTACTATTTCCAACACTTCTTCTTAAGCTGGCTTGAAAATATCTTCCATTGTCAGCTTGCTCATTGAATGATCAAATTGCTGTTGGTGCAGTCCTTTTGTAAGTATATCTGCAATATGCTCAGTGGTTGATAGGTATGACATACAAATACAAATCTGTCATTTTTCAAGCTTCTTTTTGATAAAATGTTTGTCAATTTCCATACTTTGTTCGGTCATGAAGAACAAAATTGTGAGCTATTGCAATTGCAGTCTTATTGTCACAATACACTTTCATCGGTAAAGTGCATGAAATTCTCAAGTCTTCTATCAGCCATTTAATCCATATCACTTCACAAATCTCATGAGCAATTGTTTTGAATTCAGCTTCAACATTACTTCTATCTACCATGTTTTGTTTCTTATTTCGCCAAGTAACTAAATTTTCTCCAAAAAATGTACAGTAACCTGATGTAGATTTTCGATTAACGACACTTTCTGCCTAGTTTGCATTAGTATAGACTTCAACTAGAAGGTGTCCTTGTTTTCTAAACAATAGTCTTTTATCAGGTGTTCCCTTTAGGTATCTCAAGATTATGTTTATTGCTTCGAAATGGTATTGTCCTGGTGGATGCATGAATTGACTTGCTCTTTTTACAGCGAATGTTATGTCAGGCCTTGTATGAGATAAATAAATTAGTATTCCAACAAGCCTTTGGAACTTCTCTACATTTGTCATCTTTATCTTTAGCATGTCGTAATTTCAGATTTGGTTCAGTTGGAGTTTCAGCTGCTCTTCACCCGAGTAAACCTGTTTCATTGTGTAAGTCAAGTATGTATTTGCGTTGAGTAACAAAAATAACTTCTTTCAACCTTGCAAACTCCATGCTAATGAAGTATTTTAGTGGCCCAAGTCTTTAGCAAACCCCTTCTTTAATCTTTCTAGTTCAGTATAGTCACCACCGGTCAAAATTTTATCATCCACATAAACAATCAAAATGACTAATTTCACTTCTTTTGAGTGCTTATAGAATATATTATGATCAGCTTGACTTTGACAATAACTGCGACCTTTTACTACCTTTCCAAAGCGTTCAAACCAAGCTCTTGGGGATTGTTTGAGACCATGCAACGGTTTTTTCAATTTGCAGATTTTATTTACACCAACCCTTTTTTCAAAACCTGGAGGTATGCTCATATATACTTCTTATTCCAAGTACCCATTTAAGAAGACATTTTTTTCCATCTACCTGGTGTAAAGACTAGTTGTAACTTACAACCAAGGATAACAAAATTCACATTGAGTTTAGTTTGACAACAGGTGCAAAGGTTTTTTGATAGTCAATCCTGAATGTTTGTGTAAACCCTTTTGCAACGAGTCTTGCCTTGTATCTTTTTATGCTGCCATCAGCATTGCATTTGACCGTAAATACCCATTTGCACGCTATGGTTTTTTTTTTAATCTTTTGGTAAATTGACAATCTCCCAGGTACCATTCCTTTTTAAAGCATTTATCTCCTCCATAACTGCTAACTTCCAATTTGGGTCATCTATAGCTTCCTTAATGGTTATTGAAATAAACAAGTTAGATACATTAGAAACAAATGCTTTATGACTATTCGAAAGTTTATGGTAGGATAAATATTTGGCAATGGGAGGTTGAGTGCATGTGCGGGTTACTTTTCTAATTGCTATAGGAATATCAATGTCCGTTTGTGTAGTGCTAGGTAGAGTTATGGAGGACTATGAGAGATAAGATCAAGATTAGGATTACCTGAGCCATTCGAAGGACCTTCATTCAGAGATTTTGATTGATTTTGTGGCTGAATGATAGGTATGCCTTTACCATTTTGTTGAATTTTTTCTGAGAACAAACCAAGAGCTCAAGTTTAGGACTATTTTTTTCCTTTCGTAGTATTTCTCCTCTTGCTTGTGATTCATCTAAGCATGTCACCTTTTGACTAGAATCTTCTTTGTTTCCAAAATTTTGAATAGTTCTTGAGTTTCAAAAACAAAAGGATCAAAGATGATAGGATTTGGAAAGAAGACCTCCCAAAAATTGCCGTCTTCTCTCTCTTTCTTCCCCTGAAGATAATTTTTTTCAACATATGATTGATTTTCAAGAAAAATGACATCCATACTTGCACAATTTTTTTTGTTTGTGGATTAAAACACTTATACCCTTTTTTATTAGAAGCATATACAATGAAAACACATTTCTCTACTCTTGGATCAGGTTTAGTTCGAAATTTGTTAGGTATATGAACAAAAACAGAACAACCAAAAACCTTTAATGGCAAATTTGAATAAATTCTACATTCAGGAAACTTTTTTGGAAGTAATCTAGAGGTATGACATATTTTAAAATTCAAGTAAGACGATGTTAAAACCACGTCTCCCAATAGATATAGTGGAACATGCATAGAGAATATTAATGTACGAGCTACTTCAAGTAGATGTCTATTTTTTCTTTTTACAATTCCATTTTGTTGAGTAGCATCACGACAAGTAGACTGGTGTAAAATACCTTTTTCTTTCAAAAAAATTTCCAAATGTTCTTTAAAATATTCATTCCATTATCCAAGTGGAGTATGCTGATTTTTTATTGAAATTTATTTTCGATCATTTTGAAAAAGTCTTGAAACAATTTTTTCACTTTAGATTTTTCATTTATTAAATAAACCCAACATAATCGAGTGTGATCATGTATAAAAGTCAAACCATTTTTTTCCGTACATAGTGGTGACCTTTGAGGGTCCCCATACATTACTAACATGGTTTTGATGCATGGTATGGTTTTGTGAAATAAACTGCACGATAACTTTTAGACAAATGACTACTTTCACATTGAAAAGAAAAACAATCCAAGTTTTTAAACAAATCAGGAAACAAATGTTTAAGATAGGAAAACTAGGATGCCCTAGTCTATGATGCCACAACATTATTTGTTCACGAATAGAAATTGAACTAATATTACTAAAGTCTTGAGTTATTTTACTGTTGGATAAATTTGTATCAAAATAGTAAAGACCATTGATCATCCTAGCACTGCCAAATGTAATCACTAGCATCAAATGTAATCAAAGCTGAACTTTCAACAGATGTAGTAGTTCTCTTTTCCAAGCATAACATTTTTCTTTTCTTTTAACCTTGGCAAATACCTCACCAATAAGAGGTAGGGGCTGTCGGCCAATAATTCTCCCCCTTTATCAAATTCTACATTTAATCCAGCAAAGAATTTGTAGATTCCATAATCTTCAATCATCTTTTTGTTGTGATTGCAATCTTCTAGTTGATGAGGTAAAATTTTTGGGAGTTGAGAAGGAGAAATGGAGATGGGACATGAATTGCCTTGAAGATTTGTTAAGAAAAATCCTTTACAAATTTGGGTGGACAGCAATGGTAGATGTTGTTTATGGGTAATTGATGGAAAATTGGAGAAGATCCCAATTTAGAGATGCTTTACATTGATTATTACATATCTCCTAATGTTCTCAAAGAATATAATATTTCCTTTTTACATATAAGGGATGAAAAGTATAAAAATTCCCACCACTTAGAAAAATAAAAAAAATTATGGTAAATTCATCTGCAGGATGGTAAGCAAGAAGAGGAAGGATATGGGAAACATTGTAAATATATATTTTGTATTTAGTTTTTTATTTTTTTACACATGGCTTGTTTTTATTTGTTTATTTTTATTTAATGCTACGTCAGTGCGCGTGTGTTGCACAAACTTAAGCCTTGCTGGTGAACACAAAATGAGGGGGCTTATTAAACCTCAAGACTAAGAATTTAGGGGCTGCTCGTAACAAAAGAGTAGGTTCAAGGGGCAATCTGTACTAAAAATGACCGAAAGTGGTATGTGCAGGTGGCTTCCTATGTATTAGGCCTAAATATTAAATGCAATTAGATAAATATTATTGTTACATGACTTGATATGGCATGATTTGCAAGTATTAGTAACAGGCCAAATGTGTGAAAGTTACTTATAAACTAAATCTTAATATATAGATAGAAGTATTTTTGACCAAACAGATCACAATATCAGGACAGAAAATAGCTTATACTGAAAAAGAGCTTATACTGAAAAAGTTTCGTTGACTTTTTGACTTTTCCTGTTTAGAACTATCTTGATGTTTTGATATTGGTAAGATTCTAGTTTTATTCTTTATCCAGCTACAACATCTTGTATTGGGTTGAACATAGGATTGGACAAGTAATCGATTCTAAGTTTTCATTTGATTTATTTGATATAAATTAAATAATATATAGATATCTTATAACTCAATTGTATTATAGCCAATACATTAATACAACTAATTATCATTTAGGTATCAAGTTATAAAACTATAGTTACATATAAACTAACAATAACTTCCTATTTATATTAAAAATGTACATGGTAAGTCATTAAATACTATTTTTTTAATAAAAATATTTTAGATTAATGATGTAATGAAAATACTCTAAAAGGGACAGGCTAAAACTTGCAAAGAGGGAAACAACTTGAGGATTAATCTGCTTATTTATTGTTTATACTTCATCTATGAATCAAATTACACAGCTACTGTTTTATTATTGTGGATGTGCATCACTATTTATTTGCTCTGGAAAGTAGTTATTTTCTTTTACTCTTCATGTATGCCCTTTTATTGTTTTACTAGTTTTAGTTAAATTTTACCGCGTTGCTTAATGTTATTTGCTCCAATCTCTGCATCAATGATAATGCTTATGTATTTCTAGAACTTGGATACTTCTGGAGAATCAAGCAATGTATTTGAACTGATGAAAACCATGCGATCTCTGAGTTCTCTAAGAGAGATAATTGTAAAGGGTCTCGAGAGTGGACTTAGGAATGATGCTCCTGATGCTGCAATAGCGATGCGACAAAAGGTGAGATTTTCACGTGTTAATTGCTTATCATGGAGTTGCTGTTTGATGGTTCTGCTTCTGATAAATCCCTTTCCTCCTGTCACTATATGCTTATTTTATTCTCATGGGCGGTGGTGGGGCGTTGCTTGCAGTGGCGTCTTTGTGAAATTGGTCTCGAGGATTATTCTTTTGTTCTTTTAAGCAGGTATGTCCATTTTTTTATTTACTTGTGAAATTACAAAATTTTCCAGCAATATTTTAAATTGGGAAAATATCAGGTGTACAACTATGATAGAAACTGAGCTTAACATTCTTGTGTATATTGAATTTGAAGTTTTTGATGAAAAATATTTTGAATTTTTCTCATTGAAAAATTATGAAATACATCCTAACATATATACAAAGATGATTGGTATATCAGTCCATAAATTTAGGAGCTAAAGAAGGAAAGAATCCCGTTGAATTAGAAATTCTAACTAGATAGGAAATATAACATAAAGTCTAATCAAAATCTGATCTAAATAAAGAAAAAATAAATTATTAACATATTTACACAAAATGGCTCTTTTCCACACTCCTGATGAAACTGGGTTGTATATGTTATACAATCCAAGCTTGTAGTTAAACTCATCAAAACTAGTCTTTGGAAGAGTCTTGGTAAGGATGTCAACAATCTGCAACTTTGTAGTAATGTAACTCAACTGAACTATTCCATTATTCACCTTTTCTGAGATGAAGTGTCTATCAATCTCAACATGTTTTGTTCTGTCATAATGTACTGGATTCTTAGCTATGCTAATGGTAGCTTTGACTGTGACTAAACATCTTAAATGCTTTCTTTGCTTCAAATCCCAGTTCCCTTAGTAATCTTTGAAGCCACATTCCCTCACAAATGCCTAAAGCAAGTGCACGGTATTCCGACTCTGCACTACTCCTTGAGACAATTGACTAGTTTTTGCTTCTAGTAACAAGGTTATCCTAAACGTATGAACAATAACCAGTAGTTGATCTTCTTTTTGTTAATTCTTTATCCTAACTAGCATCAGTGTAGATTTCCACCTCACGGTTTTCACACTTTCTGAATGATAAACCATGTCTAAGAGTCATTTTCAAGTATCTTAATATTCGGTTTACAACTTCTAAATGATGCTCACTTGGATTATTCATTTGCTGACTAACTACACTAAGTATGCAATGTTAGGTCTGGTGTGAGAGAGATAAATTAGTTTTCCAACAAGTCTCTGGTATCTCCCCTTGTCTACTGGAGCATTTTTTTCACTTCTCTTAGTTCTTCTGTTAGGGTCCATAGGTGTATCAGACAGCTTACACCTAAGCATACCTGTTTTACTTAGCAAATCTAAGATATACTTCTGCTGGGATATGACAATTCCCTCCTTAGATTGAGCAACCTCCATTCCTAAAAAATATCTAAGAGCACCAAGATCTTTAATCTCAAACTTAGATGCAAGTAATTTTTTAGGTTAATAATTTCACCTGCATCAGCTCCATTTAGGATTATATCATCAACATAAACAATTAGGATATCAATCTTGGCTTTGGGGGTGAACTTCACAAAGAGAGTGTGATATGCTTGACATTGCTTGTAACCATTTTTTTTATCATGGTTTTGGCAGATCTATCAAACTATGCACGAGGTGATTGTTTTAAGCCATATAATGACTTTTGTAGTTTGCAGACCATACAGTTATTTGTAAAATTTTTAAGGCCTGGAGGTACTTCTATGTAAACTTCCTCTTCAATATCCCTATTTAAAAATGCATTTTTGACATTAAGTTGGTATAGAGACCAATCTAGATTCATTGCAAGTGAAAGTAAAACTCGAGCTGTATTAAGCTTGGCTACGGAAGCAAAAGTTTCCTAATAGCCAATCCCATATGATTGAGTGAAATCCTTTGCTACTAGTCTAGCTTTGAACCTCTCAATACTCCCACTTTCCTTGTACTTAATTGTGAATATCCACTTGCATCCCACAAGCTTCTTCTCGGAAGGTAACTCAGTGAGAGTCCAAGTATCATTGCTCTTTAATGCCCAAATTTCTTCTTCAACAGTTTGTTTCCATGATGAAACTTTTAGAGCTTCCTGAATGGAGTTGGGAATCTGTACATTATTAAGGTTAGACATAAAGGCTCTATATGATGGTAGCAACTTTCCATAAGCCACATATTTTCCAATAGGGTAGTTTGTACACCCACGAACACCCTTCCTTTTAGCAATAGGCAAATCATAATCATTCACAATAGGAACAAGATACTCATGATTTGAAGAATCTGTACCAGTGTGAATATTTGAAGTAGATGGAACCTGGTTAGGTTCTTGACAGTCTATGATCTGTGTAGTATGCTCCATATTTTCTATAGTTCATTTCCTTCTAGAGTATACACAAAGTTCTTGGATATTAGTTCTAAGTTGTGGGTTGGCTCGGGTAAATCTGTTTCAGTAATGGCATTTTGTATTTGGGTTGATTTAGGAGGTTCAGGGTCACTGGATGGAGGTTTAAGAGTGCTGGCAACTGGAACAAATGGAAATATAGGTTTAGACGAGGGCAAAAGTGTTTGAGTGACATTGTGAGATGAACAAAATTGAGATTCAGTATCTTGGAGGATGTCCCAAAGTTGATATTCCCTTGAAATCTCCCTTTGAATGTCAGATTTGGTAAAATAAGATTGTTTTTCAAAAAATATGACATCTATTGAGTTATACATTTTTCTAGTAATGGGGCAATAGTACTTGTAACCTTTTTGATTTAATGAATTTCCTAGGAAAATGCATTTGAGTGATTTAGGATCAAGTTTGGTTCAATATTATGCTTTAACATGGGTTTTGTTAGGTAAATTATACAGATGGTATCTCAACTATATGACACATAACAATTTAGTACTTGAATTATTATTTGTGACAGAAAAATACTTAAGCTATTATTTTGTAACACAAATGTACCCGACGTCATTCTCTATTAGATTTATTAATGGTGCACTCATGTGGATTTTATAGGTGTACAATATATTAAAAATTATAAATGACATGTATTTCCACCTGTACTCCCTCTCCTTCAATTCAAAATCTTTCTTTTCGTCAATTTAAAACTCAAAAATTTTCTCTCCTCCATTTTTGATCTATAAGATTTCTTGAAACTATCTAAAGGTGTTGTTTTTCCTTCCCAGCATCTCCTTTCATCTTCTTTCAAAGAGGTCATTCTTGTTCTTTCAACTAACTCTTAATGCCCCATATTCTTCAGTCAATCTAAGGGCAAAGAGCCTGATATCCTTTTCCTACCATATATGCAATTTGTTGTGGAAATCAGGTTAGTTTCCACCAAAATGAATAATTGTGCCAAAAATTAAGATAGGAAAAATTCCTAGTTAGTTGGTGGAGTCACAAATGGTATTTCTTAAAACCAACTTCCTTAGACTCTTAGAGTCTTGGTGACAGAATTTTTCTCAGATAATTTAAAGCACAATATATCACTAAAATAAATGACCTGACAATAGTTATTAAATAGACAATGAAGAGAATACCAGAATTTAACAAGGTTTGACCAATTATGCCTACGTTCTCGGACACTACTAAAATAATATTCCACTATTTCAAAGAAATATTACAAAGTGAAATATTACAAGAGAGAGAGAAAATACAACTAATCTTAGAAGTAAGGGAGTGATGTTTGGGATGATTTGTTAAGAGAATATGAAGTCTTTTTTATAGGTTAATGCTATTGTGGAAAAAGAACTTCTTTCCGATGTGGGATTGCCACATTTCAACACACTTCCCCTTGATTTTTTTCTCTATCACCAGTGTTTACTTCCGATTCGAAGTTCTCAAGGTCGTCGGTTGTTTAATCTCCATTGCCTCCATAATGGTCTCTATTGGCTTTGCTATTAGGCTTCCTCTCTCTGACTGTGACATTAGCAAGGAAAATGAGAGGCCCAACTCTTAAAACCCAGTTCTACTATTGTAACAAGGTGTTTCCATGGTTGTTGGTATTACTCTTAGGGTTGAAGATATTTCCATGGCTGCTGGAATAGCCCTCACAAATTATAGCCCTCACAAATTATAGCCCTTTTTCTTTTCTTGGAAAGTTATAGATCTCACAACTAGAAATAAAGAAATATGGTTTTTTTTTGTCTTGTCTTCCCAAATTTTATAGAGCTTGCATTTTTTTTTCTAATACAAGTCATTCAGATGAATTATATAGACGGTATCTGAAATATATAATACATAACAACTCAGTACCCAAATGATTATTTATAACTATAAAATACCTGAATTATTATTTTTTGAAAATAAAATACCTCTATCATGCGGTAATACAGATTGTTGTTAATTGTAGTACCATGTTGTTAGATTGTTATAAATTGGAGTACTATGTTAGATTATTATTAATTAGAATATCGTATGTTTATATAAATATGATTACAACTCACTATGTTCTTAGGGGATATTAACGGGAGATGACAAATGTACTTTATTGTTATAAAATAATAATTCAGGTACTGAGTTGTTACGTGTTATATATTTCAAGTACCGTTTGTATAATTCACCCTAAGTCATTCCCGTTGAATGTTTGAAGTGTTGTTCAAATCAAATTCGTAATAGTCGAAAAAGCTAAGAAAGTGTTCAAAGAAGAAAAAAAAAAGAATTATGGATGCTGAGATTCTTAATTTTTTTTATAATTGTTTGGTGGATGAGAAAATGAAGGAAATTGTGTTTAGATGCTGAGAAAATGAGGAAAAGTGAGGGAAATTTTTTTATGGGACCCATTTTGCACATGTGGAATTTAGTTAGATTTTTTTTGTTGTCATGCAAAATCCATGTCAGCGCACTGTTAATAAATCTAATAGAGATGATGTCGAGTGTTTTTGTGTTACAAAATAGTGGTTTAAGTATTTTTCTGTTACAAATAATAATTCAGGTATTGAGTTGTTACGTGTCATATAATTGATGTACCCGGATTTTATTGTTCCCATTTTTGAAACAAATAGACATAGGTCAATTTTTAAAGCGTAAATGCTTGGACCTCCTTCTGTCGCCATTGTAGAAAGTGGTCTTCACCTTTCTTTGTTGTCTCTATAGTTGTTGATGCAAAGAATCATGCAACCAAATATAAAACTTTTTATTTCTGTAAAATTTTTGAATGTCTTCAACTTCCACCTCTTTTTCGCCTCGAAACTATACTAAAAGCAAATGACTTTTTCAATTTTGACTCCCTTGCAACAGTATTATAAGAACTTATGCAAATCCTATATAAACCATATTTCGGTGTTTTTGGAGGAAATTTGTTTGTCAATTGAAGTAACAATCGAGTTCGACTTCTGGGGGAAGTCGATTGTGGCTAAAAGGAGAAGGGTGTTCTGGTTGGGGTTTCAAAAGTTTTTAGATTTAAGATTTTGAAATTTTTTGTTATTTTTGATATTAGAGGGAAACTAATCTGAGTTATTGGGAAGGAGGGTATTTTGGTCTTTTCGAATGAGCCATCTTATTTTCTTTTTCATATAAATTCAACGTTGTCACTTAAATTTAAAAAAAAAAGAGTTGGAAAAGCCATGTCAGCAAACCGTTAGTCCCTTTGACGAGAGCAGACAGAAGGAGTTTTGTGTTACAAAATAATTTTAAAGGGGTTTAGTGTTACAAATAAAACATTAGGCACTGAGTCGTTACGAGTTACATACTTGGAGTACCGTCAATGAAAATTTCCATGCTTTCTTGAATGAAATTCCTCTTCTTGGTGTACCCTTTAGATATTATTGTATTTTATGCACTATTCTGAGACATGAATCTTTAGAATTGTATATGAATTAGCTCACAACACTAACACCATAAGTTTTATACAGGCATGGTACGAGAGAAATGAATTAGCTTTTCCAAAAGTCTATGATAAGAATTGTAATAAGAGAATAATATGAGGAATTTATGTATTTCACATTGATGTAAATAGTACACACACACATATATATAAAATTCTAGGTTTGTAAAATAGGAAGGTCTCAAGCTGAAATATAGATATTGATCATTCTCGGCTTGTTACCGAGATATTCAATCCGAACCCCATTAAGATGGGTGAATTATAGACGTTACTTTAATTATTTGACTCGTAACAACTCAGTATATAAACTATTATTTGTATTAAATTTTAATTTTGTAATACAAATCCCCATCCGTCACCTACAATTAACTTAACGGAATATTCATGTGGACTTTCTACGTTAGCAAAAAAATATCTACTTGGAAGTTCCATGTGTTCAAAATGGGTCCCACAAGTTTTTTTTTCCCCTAATCACTTTTCCTCACAACCAAACACAACCAAACAGTATAATATTGCTTAGATCTTCTTGCTTAAAAACCTAATTCAATCGAAAATCAAAAAATTCTCCTCCTTTCTCTCTCTCTCTCCAGATATGGTTCTCCTTTCTCTCACTTAGAATATTGCTTAAAATTGAAAATTAAAAAAATCCTCTTTTTCCTTTCTCTCTCTTTAGATCTGGTTCTCCTTTCTCTCTCTCTCCAAATCTGGTTCTCCATTAGTCACAAATCTTGGTGTTGCCCCTTTCAAATCTTCTTCAAAAGCATTACCGTCTGGGCTACTAACAACTTACAGAAGATGGATTTTGTGGTTACCATTTTGATCTGCTGGTGATAGTGGTGGGATTAATTTTTTCAATCTTTCTCGCACTTCAATTTTTGAGCTTTCTCTCATATTGTTGCCAACAAAAAAGATGAAAGAGTTATAAGATGGCCGGAGTTGGGTTGCTTGGTTCGTGAGAATTTCAGCAGGAAAATTTTGTGTTTGGTTCATGAGAAAATAAAGAGAAAAATTTGAGGAAGAGGAAGAAAGGGCGTTGACATGGAAAATCTGTTGACGTGTCATTTATCTTTTTGAATATATTGTTGATGTGGAAAAACCATGTCATGCTGCTGTTAAGTGATTTAATAGATTTTAAACAAAGGGGGTGTTGTGTTATAAAATTAAAGTTTAAGAGATTTTCTATTGAAGCAAGAGAGAAAAAAATACTCTCTCAATCTTATTCTCATAATGAGGTTACATGAGTTTAAATACAAAATATGTTACTAGAATTAAGGAACAAAAAAGGAAGAAGTACAAAAAAGGAAAAAATCAAAATACAAGAAAGGAAAACAAAACTAAGAAAGGAAGAAATAAAACTAATTTAATGGGAGCTGATTTTATGCAATATTTTCCACACTTCCCCTCAAGTTGGAGCATAGATGTCCATCATGCCCAACTTGCTTATCAAATGTTCAAAGTTAGATCTTGCGAGTCCTTTGGTCAAGATGTCAGCCGTTTGTTGATTGGAAGGAACAAATGGCAAGCAAATAATTCCAGCTTCTAGTTTTTCTTTTATGAAGTGTTGATCAATCTCAATGTGCTTTGTTCTATCATGTTGAACAGGATTGTGAGCAATACTTATAGCAACCTTATTGTCACAGTACAATTTCAAAGGAAGTTCTACTGTCTTTTTAAGTTTTTTGAGAAATCTATATATCCACAATACTTCACAAATCCCTTGAGCCATTGCTCTAAATTCAACCTCAACACTACTTCTAGCAATAACACTTTGTTTTTTGCTTCGCCAAGTAACCAAGTTCCCCCACACAAAGGTACAGTATTCGGAAGTAGATCTCCTGTCAGTTTCTAAACCTCTCCAATCTGCATTGGTAAAAACTTCAATGTTCCTTTGATTGGTTTTTTAAAAAAATAGACATTTCTCAAAATCCAGTAAACCTCCTCAAGATGCTCTTCATAAGGTGCATGCATGAATTGACTGACAACACTAATTGCGAAGGCAATATTTGGTCGAGTGTGAGATAAATAGATTAGCTTACCAACTAATCTCTGATATCTGCCAGTATTCACAGGAACACTTCCCTTTTCCTAAAGTTTTACATTAAGATCCATGGGAGTTTCAGCTGGTCTGCAACCACTCATTCCTGTCTCTCTTAAAAGGTCAAGAATATATTTGCGCTGAGATACAACAATTTCTTTTCTTGAGCGAGCAATCTCCATTCCAAGGAAATATCATAAATTTCCCAAATCCTTGATCTCAAATTCAGGAGCAAGACTTTTCTTTAACCTTTCCATTTCAGTCACATCATCACCTGTTAGAATAATATCATCAACATAAACTATCAGTACAACAACCTTACCTTCAGATGAAAGCTTGTAAAACAAGGTATGGTCTGCTTGCCCTTGAGAATATCCTTGCTTTCTAATATAGTGCGTGAATTTTTCGAACCATGCCCTTGGAGACTGTTTTAAGTCATATAAGGATTTCTTTAGTTTACACACTTTTGAGCCAAACTTCTCTTCAAATCCTGGTGGACTATCCTTGTAGACTTCCTCCTCCAAGTCTCCATTGAGAAAGGCATTCTTCACATCCAATTGCTGTAAAGACTAGGCTAGATTAGTAGCAATAGATAAAAGTACCCTTACCGAGTTCAATTTTGCAACAGGAGCAAATGTGTCAGAGTAATCTAGGCCATATGTTTGGATGAATCATTTAGCTACTAATCGGGCCTTATATCTCTCCACTGAACCATCAGAATTATACTTCACAGTGAAGACCCATTTACAATCTACAGTAGCCTTCTTTGCAGGTAATGCCTCAACACTCTAGGTATTGTTCTTCTCAAGAGCTCTCATCTCCTCAAGAACTGCTTCCCCACACTTTGGAACTTTTAGAGCCTTCTGTACACTGTTAGAAATTTCTATGCTGGACAATTGAGTTGTTAAAGTATCAAGAGATGGAGACAATTTTGAGTATGACACAAATTTAGATAATGGATATCTAGTATAAAATCTAACCCTTTTCAAAGGGCTATAGGAATGTCACAATCAAAAGTCTCAAGATGACTGTCAGGAAGAGAATGAGAGTTACCTGTATTAGACTCAGACTGTTGATTTGTCCTCAGTTCAGAATCATGGTAGTGCTGTTTCATCTTTTCTTTGTTTATGATTTTTCTTCAAGTAAACAATCTCTTTCCAAGTTTGATCACCTTCTGTGAATCTATTTGTTATAGTTTTGGTGGTATTATATTGTGGGATTATAATAGGTTGTCCCTTATTCCCAGTTTCAAAAGATTGTTGATTAGATTTTTCACTTGGGCTTAGATATATGTGAAACATCACTCATAGTAAGATGAGTTTCCACAAATGAATCTTGGCCATCTGCTGTAGGTGCATTAGACTCAGAATCTTGTGATTGTGAAATAAATACATTATCTGAAAACAAATGATCACAAGATTTAACAAATGAATTTTTATTATAATTCTCCCCCTGAAGATGAGTATCTTGAAAAAAAGGTTGTTTTTCAAAAAATATCACATCCATTGTAACAAAGAATTTTTTTGATATTGGATCAAAATATTTCTCTCTCTTAAGAGTTGGAGAATATCCAATAAAAGCACATTTTATAGCTCGATGTTCAAGTTTTCCAAGTTTTCTATGTTCATGAGCAAATGCTGTACAACCAAAAATTTTTAGAGGGAGATCAGCAGAAATTCTAGCAGTTGGTAAAATCTTTGTGAAAACTTGAAAAGGAGTTTGATAGTGTAAAACTTTGGGGGACATTCTATTTATTAAATATGCAACAGATAAAATTGTCTATCCCCATAAATACTTAGGCACTTTAGTAGTAAAAAGTAAGGCACGAGCCACCTCCAACAAATGTCTATTTTTTTTCTCAGCAACACCATTCTGTTGGGGTGTGTCAATGCAAGAACTATGGTGTATTATGCATTTTTCAACCATCATATCTTCTAGAGATCACAAAGTGTATGGTTTGACAATATGGGTGTCTCTAAGGTTTTGCATTTCAACTTGCCTGTTTCAACCAATAAATCTTAGAACATATTTTGCTGTGATAAGATCCTTGCTGAGTGTGAGCTATTTCAATACCAAGAAAGTACTATAGTTTGCCTAGCTCTTTAATCTCAAACTCATTTTCCAACTCTCTTCAAATTTTCTATTCCTTCTAAGTCATCTCCTGTTATTATAATGTCATCCAGATAGACAACCAATGTTGTAACTCTCTCCTCGAAGCTATAATGTTGTTACTCTCTCCTTGAAGCTAAGTGCTTTACAAACAAAGTTTGGACTCCTTGGCTTTCTTTACAGCCAAGGGTTATAAGATTCTGAAAGTTAGTTGGGAAGGTCTAATGGAACTCCATTATGACAAAAATCTGCTATTAATATTTCACATAATCCAGTACAACATGACCGTACTAAACATATTGAAGTTGATAGATATTTTACTAAAGAAAAGCAAGATAGTGGCTTAATTTGCACTCCATTTATGCTTACTGGTGATCAACTTGCAGATGTCCTTGCTAAAGGATTGCCTAGTGCTATATTTCAAAAATTAAACGGCAAGCTTGAAATGGATGATATCCATTCACTAGCTTGATAGGCAGTGTGGAAAAATAGAATGTGGATAATGAGGAATAGTACATATCGTGGCCCTTACCCACAGCTGTTGTACATCTCATGGTCTAGTCTGCCATAAGTGCTTCTTTTACACTACAAGTCTGTTGCGTCACAACTTCCACCACAACCATTGTACTCTCTCTCTCTATATATATTTGAACTGGTAGTCTTATATATTAATAGCTGTAATCGGGACCCTTATAACTTAGCAATTAATTTGTATTAATTAGGATTTCTAGAATAACCTATCTTTATTGAGTTCTAGTTTTATCACACAACATATGTATTCATCTAAAAACGATTAGTCCTAGTGCTGAAATAATCTAATGCTAAACTGTGTTTTCTTCACCTGTTCTATTATGGAGTCAAATGACAGAAATTCTGGGTTTATCTAATCAATTTGCTTTTTTTTTTTTGTTTCTTTTCCTTTTATTCTGGGACCAATGTTATTTATCCATATAGGTTGCTTAATGCACTTGAAACTTTGGGAGGGGCTAAGTGGCTTGTGGACAATGTGGAATCAAAGAATGTAAACTCTTGGAATGACCCACTTGGTGCCCTAATTGTTGGTGTTCACCAGCTTAGTTTATCTGGCTGGAAACCAGAAGAATGTGCAGTTATTGGATCTGAGCTCCATGCTTGGCAAGAGAGAGGTCTCTTTGAAAAGGAAGGTACTTTTCTGTCTCTTTTTTTCCTTCTAGTTGTGGAAATAGTTGATATGTTTAGTCAAGTTCTACATACGTTTTAATTGTTCTTTGTTTGTTCTGCAACTTCTGTTGTTATAAAGGAAGTGAGGATGGAAAGATAATTTGGGCACTGAGGCTGAAAGCTACTCTTGACAGAGCAAGAAGGCTAACTGAGGAATATTCTGAAGTACTTCTTCAAATATTTCCACAAAAAGTGCAGGTATAAGAATTTATTTAATAGTTTGGGTGAATTACATCGACGGTATCTTAAATATTTAACACATAACAACTCAGTCTTTAAATTATTATTTGTAACTACAAAATATCTGAACTATTATTTTGTAACAATAAAGTGTTTCCGTCAGATCTTATCAATGAATTACTATTAATTGCAATATCGTGTTGTTGCAAAAATGATTAATTGGAGTACCATGATGTTACATTATTTTTAATTGGAGTACCATGATGTTACTAATTTATGGAGGAGTCATTGATGGGATATGCCTGAGGTACTTTATTGCTACAAAATAATAGTTTAGGTATTTTGTAGTTACAAATAATAATTCGAGTGTTGAGTTATTACGTGTTAAATATTTGAGGTACCGTTTGTATAATTCACCCTTAATAGTTTTTGTATTTTTTCTGTGAGTGCCAAAATTTGCTAAGCCGTGTGAAATACGTTGTTTTATTCTGTTGGGTTCCTTAATAAAAATTTTGAATTCTGTGCTTTTATTCTTTTTCTTTAGCCGCGCCTTGTGAATTATTTAACGCACATGCTGAGTGCTAGATTTTGGCAACATTGAAGATTCTCCTATAACGAGTTGCTAATAAAGCGTTTTCTGGTGCTACAGTAATGAGTTAGATCATAACATATTCATTGATGTACACACAAGTTATAAACCAATCCTAAATCATATGAAAAATTTTATCCTGGCAATTGCAGATGCTAGGAAAAGCATTTGGGATTCCAGAAAACAGCATAAGGACATATTCTGAAGCTGAGATTCGTGCTGGGTAAGTTGACATTTTTTTCTGTTAATGAGGATCATCAACTTCTTGGTAGGCTTGTTCATTATACTATTTTAATTTCTGTTATTAGGTTCTAGCATCCATTGATAATTTTACTGATTATAAAAATATTTTCATCTTCTAATTGTGATCTTCTAACTGGCACATGGCAATTGTAGGGTAATTTTTCAGGTTTCAAAACTCTGTACCTTGCTTCTGAAAGCAGTAAGAAGTGCCATTGGTTCTCAGGGTTGGGATGTTCTTGTTCCTGGATCTGCTCTTGGAGCATTGTTTCTGGTATTCTCATAGATAACTCTTTTAATTAGGCGCCAAATCTGGCATAATAAGATTATGAGTCTATCTGAATGTTGTGAAATAGTAAACTTTTGATCTTTTTGAGAAAAATAAGAAGTCGTTGCCATTGATGTGTTTCAGCCCATAATGTTTAATAAAAGAAACATATAAATTTGTCAAATACTAGACCTAAAGTTTCTTTGGCTCAGTCTAGATAACTTCTCATTTTCTCTTCTAAATGCATTTAAAACTCTTGCGAAAATTCCTTGCAGGGGTAACTGGTTCTAGTATTATCACACACTGGCCTTTTTGAGTTTGGAATAAGTTTCAGATCATGCTAACTCTTAAACAAGAAAAAAAATATTCAGTAAGCAGAAGGATAACAGACTGTAAGGCTGTTTTCTGAGTAGTTTAGGCACTATCATCAGTTAGAAAGGTTTTAGGTTTGCACCCAAGATTTTGTATTTTACCTACATCATAGCCATGGTTCATTGGGCATCATGTCTAGAATTTGATTGCATCACAGAATACAATGAGGTGCAAATTTCAAAAACTCCCACATTTTCATAGGAAGGCATAAGATAAATTATGCCTTAAAGAATGGTGAAGGAGGCATTCATGAGTGGAAGTTGATAGTATTGAATTGATTGAAGTTTATACAAAAAGATATTAATGCATATTGAGAATTGTATCAACAATTGTTCCACATGTATGAATTTCCAAATCCTGATATGTAATTATTCCTAACTGTAGAAGACAGAGAATTTGGAGAAATTGATTGTATATTTTCATTTCACTATATAAGGGTATTTATACAAATTATATAGACTTAATAAGGAAATAAGAATCAATCCAACACTTATGATTTTACTAATCTAATCGCTAAGAATAAGCTCTTAGCATATTTACATCTGTAACACTCCCTCTTAAGTTGGAGCATAGATATTGATCATACCTAGCTTGTTACAAAGATAATCAACCCGAACCCTATTAAAAGGCTTTGTAAAGATATCTCCTAGTTGTTCTCATATCTTAACATAACCAATGGAGATTAGATCTCTTTGAATCTTTTCACGAGCAAAGTGACAATCAATCTCAATATGTTTTGTTTGTTCATGAAACACTAGATTGGATGCAATGTGAAGCGCAACCTGATTATCACACCATAGTTTAGCTGGTGTTGAATTCTTAAGACCTACCTCAGTTAGAAATTGATATATCCAACATAATTTTTCATACAAATTGTGCTATGACCTGATATTTTGATTCTGCACTCAAACGTGAGATCACAATCTGCTTTTTGCTTTTCCACGAAATCAAATTCTTGCCTACAAAAACACAATGGCTTGAAGTAGACCTCCTATCATCCTTAGTTCCCTCCTAATCAGCATCAGAAGAACACTCAATGACCATGATTGTAGCACAAAATGTCTTTCCCAGGTGCTCTGTTTCAATGTTGCCCAGTGATGAATAGTTGGAGAAGACATGTACTGACTCACAACACTGAGTATGCAATATTTGGATGGGTCACACTAAGATAGTTGAGTTTTAATCAATCTTCTATGTCTCTTATGATCCTCTAACAATTCTCTTTCTTTTGTGAGTTGCAATTTAGGAACCATTGGAGTGCTTCATGTTTTAGTTCCCAATTTTGCTGTCTCAAACAATAGATCGAGCACATATGTTCTTTGAGATAAAAAAATTTTCTTTTTGCTTTTGTTTACTTCAACACTTAAGAAGTATTTCAATTTTCCATATTTTTAGTATGAAATTGTCTATGGAGAAATGATATAAGAGATGAGATACTTGTAGTATCACTACCAGTAATGAGAATGTCATCCTTATACACTATTAGTAGAATAATTCCATCTATAGACTTTTTGTGGAATACTTAGTGGTCATAATGACTTTTTCTCATTTTAAACTTCTTACCAACTTGGTTAAATTTTCCAATCCAAACATAAGGACTTTGTTTGAGCCTATACAATGATTTACAAAGGCAACATACCTTCCCAAACTCTTCCTAAGCAACAAAGTCTGGTTGTTGCTCCATATAAACCTCTTTTAGAAGATCTCTGTGAAAAAAAGCATTTTTGATATCCAATTGATGCAATGGCCAATCATAAGTGGTAGTCATAAAGATAAATAA
Organism: Triadica sebifera; assembly: GCA_023653625.1. Classification (NCBI taxonomy): domain Eukaryota; kingdom Viridiplantae; phylum Streptophyta; class Magnoliopsida; order Malpighiales; family Euphorbiaceae; genus Triadica; species Triadica sebifera. The sequence continues at coordinate 4,398,843 of CM042900.1, forward strand.
TATGACAGATGTAACCTTGGCAATAGGAGAAAAAATGTTAGAATAATCAACATCATAAGTTTGAGCATATCTTTTATCAATCAAGAGCATACAAGTGATCCATCAAGATTAAATTTTACTGCAAACACCCATTTACAACCAATTGCTTTCTTCCCTGCATGTAAATTCATCAAAGTCCAAGTATCATTATCTTCTAAGATATTTATTTTCTCAATCATAGCTTGATGCCAACCAAGGTGAGATAATGCCTCATGAACAGTTTTAGGAACAAAAATTGAATCCAAAGAGGCAATAAAAGAACTAGATGATGGTGACAAATGATTATAAGACATCAAAGAAGAAACAAGATATGTACACTAATGTTTACCTTTCAAAAGAGCAATAGGAATGTCATGTAGATTGACAGACTAAGTAACTGGGATCTGATGACGAAGGAGTGGATGTAGCTAGTACAATACATGGTTATAAAGGGGATGTTTGTCGAGAATAGACATGCAATAAAGGAGGCTTAGGCTGAGCAAGGACATATTGAACATGATTAGGAACTGAAAATGTAACAGTATAAGTTAACAAATCATCATCTTCCCTCTGACTTGTGTAAGATGTAGATAAAGAAAATGAAGTATCTCTAAGAAGGTGACATCAACTGAGACAATAACACTTATATCTCTTTTGGACACGAGAATACTGAAGAAAAATACACTTTAGGGATTTAGGATATAATTTTATAACATGTAGGCAAACATCCCGAACAAAACAAGTACACCTAAGTATCTTATGTTCAATAGGAAATAATATTTTATCTGGAAAAAAACATGATAATATCTCTCCATTAAGAACAAATGATGACATTCGATTAATTAGAAAACAAGCTGTAGAGACAACATCTGCCCAAAATTATTTAGAAACCTTCATTTGGAACAATAATTCCCTTGTAATTTCTAAAAGGTGTTTATTTTTCAGCTCAACAACCTCATTTTGAAAAGGTGTATCAACACAAAAAGTCTGATGAAGAATACCATATTGGATTATGTAATTTTGAAAAGTGATAGACAAATATTCCTTAACTTTGTCACTTCTCAAAGTTTGAACAGTAACATGAAACTGAGTTTTAATTTCAGCACAAAGAGTAGAAAAATGAGAAAACACCTCAAAACGATTTTGTATTAAATATAACTATGCCATCTGAGAATAATCATCAATAAATGTAACAAAGTACTTAAATCCTATTTTGGATGTATTAGGACAAGGATCCTAAACATGTGAATGAACTAACTCAGAAGGAACACTTGCTTGCTTATTGACTTTTAGACTTAAACTAGGATGGTGTTTTGTAAATTGACACGACTCAATCTAAAAAAGATAGACTTTGAAACTGTGGACATAATTTTTTTTAATACAAAAGAGAGGGATGACTGAACCTACAATGAGGTGTCTACTTCAGAACAAGTTATGGATCTCGATACTTTTGTATAAAGGATGTAGAGGCTCTCAAACTCATGTCCCTTGCTAATAATATGCTTCGTCGTAAGATCTTGAAACACACAATAATTAGGAAAGAATAAGACAACAGTTTAATGTATGAGTTAGTTTACTGACAAAAATTAAAATAAAAGATAGTTGATGAAAACTAAGAACATTTGACAAAAGAAGTGATAGAGTAGGAATAGCTATTCCAAACCGAAGGACAGACGATGTGGATTCATCTACTAAAGTAACATTAGAGGTGAATGTGTGTTTTTGAAAGGTAGAAAACATACTAGAATTTCCTGTTATGAGGAAGATACAAGACATGTTTGGGTTTACTTGATTCGATGATGTTAGTGATAGGAGTAGGCTGACTAGGCTAAGTTTTCAGAAAATCTTGTGAAGATTTTAGGAAACAGAGGACTTTGAATGAAAGTAGGGCTATTATATCACCATAAGCCAGAAAAATATTATTTTTAATAAAACTTGAGATACAAATAATTACAAAAATATACCTACCAAATAGGAAATATCAACTAATAATTAATTACAGGAATTTACATAATTAACTCCTAAAGTTGTGTCTCCCCCTCAGGTGGTGTATGAATATCTTCCATACCCATCTTGCATATAAAAAAGTGAAATGATCTATTACATAGGGCCTTAGCAAATACATTTGCTAGTTGACTCCCTGAGTTTGTATACCTGATTCTTAAGTTTTGATCATCCAATTTTTCTTTGATAAAGAATTGATCAATTTCAATATGTTTGGTATGATCATGTTGGATTGGTTTATGAGCAATGCTAATAGTTGTCTTATTGTCACAATGCGGTAGCGACGACTCCTCTTGGAGATTATGAATATCTTGCATTAATTTCTTAAGCCACAAAAGTTCTCAAACTCCTTGTGTCATAGCTTTATATTCTGCTTCAACACTTGACCTAACAACCATACCTTGTTTTTTGCTTTTCCAAGTGACCAGATTTCCGCCAATAAAGACACAATATCCAAAAGTAGATCTTCTATCATTAAGAGATCATGCTCAATCAGCATCAGTGTATGCTTCTATTCCCAAATGACCATTGTTTGAGAAGAGTAATCCTTTCCCATGACTATATTTGAGATATTGTAAAATCCGAAGAACTGCATCAAGATGTATAGTCTGAGGGCTATGCATAAACTGACTTACTATATTTACTACATGGTCAATGCCAGATTGTATATGAGAGAGAGAAATCAATCTCAACCAATCTTTGGTATTGGTCAATGGCAACCAATTCTCCATTCTTTTCTCTTAATCTATGATTGGCCTCAATGGGAGTATCTACAAGTTTATAGCCTTACGTTTATGTTTCCTTTAGTAAATCTAGAACATATTTTCTTTGGGAGATAAAAATGCCCTTTTCTGATCTAGCAACTTCTATCCTAAGAAAATATCTTAATTTGTTCAAATCTTTAATTTCAAACGCAGTAGCCAAATGTTTCTTCAGTCTAGTCATCTCTTCTTGATTGACACCTCTCACTACTATATCATTAACATATGCTATAAGAATAGTAATCTTACCATTGAGATATTTGATGAAAATAGTATGATCAGAATTACTCTGTTTGTAGCCAAAAGTGATCATTGCTTTGCTGAATCTATCAAGCCAAGCTTAAGGTGACTATTTTAAACCGTAAAGAGCTCTCTTCAAGTGACAGACTTTCCCTTTAGTTTTTTGACTAGAAAAGCAGGTGGAATTTTCATATAAACTTCCTCTTCTAACTCATCATGTAGAAAGACATTTTTGATATCAAATTGTTGAAGGTCCCATCCAAAATTAGTGGCACAAAATAAGAGAACTCTTATTGAATTCATCTTGGTAACAAGTGCAAATATTTCTTGATAATCAATCTTGTAGGTCTAGGTGAAACCTTTTGCCACCAACCGAGCCTTTAGCCTCTCAATAGAACCATTCGCCCTATGCTTGATTGTGAATGCCTATTCACGTCCTACCTGCTTTTTGCCCAAAGGAAGATCAACAAGCTCCCAAGTTTCGTTTTTGACCAAGGCTTTCATCTCATCCACCATGGCATCTTTCCATCTAGGATCATTAACAATTTCCTTCCAATCCTGTGGTATAGGGACAAAATGCAAGGAAGAAAAAAAAGTTCTATAGGAAGAAGACAGTGAGTCATAACAAAGTTAGAGATGGGATGTTCAATTCATGTTCTAACTCGTTTCCTAACAGCTATTGGAAGATCAAGATCATTATTACAAGAATTATGGGAAGGCTTTTTAACATATAAATCAAGAGTAGGAAGAATAGGATTACTTGATTCCATGGGAGTTGAGTTTGGGTTCGATGTTTGGCTATATAGAGTGTTATTCATGGCCTTTTTTTTTTTTTTTTCTTGTGAGTATACCTCAGCAAATAAAGTCTATCTAGTCTCCCTGTTGCCACATCAATTTTTGTTTCTTTAATAAGAACTTGATCTTTATTATTAACTTCACCATTGTTGTCATCACTTTCATGCTCCCCCTGACCACTGTGCATAGGCAACTCAAGTATAGGTAGAACAAAAAGTATAGGTTGAGCTGAGGCAGTCATGTCTTCCACATGATCATTCTCCCCCTAAAGAGGTGACATGAGAGAAGGAAAAATGCTTTTGCCTTTCAAAAAGTAACATCCATACTCACATAAAATTTTCAAATGGACGATAATATTTATATCCCTTTTTAGTAGCAGAACACCCAACAAATATACATTTCAAGGCTCTAGGATCAAGTTTTCTGCCAATGTGTTTATGCACAAAACAAACACACCCAAATGTTTTTGGAGGGATAATGTAAGAGTTACTACCTTGAATAAGTTCAACTGGACATTTCAAATTTAAGGTTCTTAAAGGCATACGATTGATGAGATAAGCAGTAGTAAGTACTGCATCACCCCAGTGGATCTTAGGAATATTCATAGTGAACATATGAGCCCTAGCAACTTCTAAAAGATGTCTATTTTTCCATTCAGATACACCATTCTGGGTAGCAATATTAACACAACTAGTTTGGTGTATAATCCCATGGGTATCTAAATAAGTTTGAAAGGTCCTATGCATATATTCAGTACCATTATTAGTGCATAAAATTTCCACCTTAACACCAAATTGTGTGCTAATCATCCTATGAAATGACTGAAAACAAGAGAATACTTCATTTTTCGCAGGCATCAAATACACTTAGGTCACCCTACTGTAACAATCTATAAAAGTGACAAACCATTTATAACCAAATAAAGAAACCACGGGGCTGTGACCCCATGCATCAGAATGAATCATCATAAAGGGAACTGTACTCACTTTATTAATGGGAGGGTATGAAGTTCTAGTATGCTTAGCAAGTTCACAAGCATCACAAACTAAGGTCTCCTCATTACACTGCTTAAATAAATGGTGATAAAGTTTCCTTAAAACAGAAAATGAAGGATGTCCTAATCTCTTATGCCACTGAATAATTTTGTGATGAGTAGATTCTGATTCACCTAATAAAGCATGACCTTTGAAAAAAGGTCCTTCAACCAGTTGGTATAAGCCATTTTGCACTCTACCATAACCAATCGTTATCCTAGTGCTAAGCTCCTATATGACACAGTGAGAGAGAAAAAAAATTCAATTTTACAATTCAGATCCGTTGTAAGAGCACTAATAGATAGAAAATTATGTGAAAAATGAGGAATATGTAAGGAAAAAGGCAAATTAATGGAAGAAGTGCAGTTTATAGAACTTTTTCCAGTAATAGAAGATAAAGACTTGTCAGCTATATGGACTTTATCATGACTTCAACGAGGAGAATAAGTGGAGAATTTTTTACCAGCACTAATCATATGATCAAATGCTCCAAAATCTAAAATCCATGAGTCATCAAGAATAACATGAATGTTTTGAATAGTATGACTAGTATTAAGGGCTGAATATGATATAGGCCTGAATGTGCAAGGTGAGAGGAAGGAGTGGAAGTATTAGCTCTGGTGGAAGGAGACTCAAGTATAGCCATAAGGAATCTGAGAGTTTGCAGTTCTTCATTGGACAACCCACTGAAAGGATTGGTTTCTTTGGGCAGCCCGGTATCAAAACTGTCAGACATATGAGCTTGAGATCGTGTGCCGCTAAATTTTTTACCACCTCAACCGCGTGCTGGACGGCTATGAAGTTTCCAGCATGTTTCCTTAGTATGTCTTGGGTTTCCCTTAGCAATCACATTTTTTGTTATCTTGTTCTAATCCCTTCGTAGACTGACTTCTAGTTGCATCAAGTTTTGCTCTTATGATAGATGAGTCAACATGCATACCTGATCGTTCAGTTGAAATATTTGGCAGCATAGCATTCCATCTACTTTCTTATTGCTGCACATAATTGTGTGCTTGCCATAAGGAAGGAAAAGGGTTACGCCCAAGAACTTGTATTCTGATATGATCAAATACATCATTCAGTCCTGCAAGGAAATCATACAGATTCCTTTTGAATTAATTTATGAAAGTTTGTTGCATCAGTTGTACATGATGCTTGATAATCCTGATAATAGTCAAGTTCTTGCCACAAGCCATTAAGTTTAGAAAAATATTGTGCAACAGTCATCTCACCTTGTTTGGTTTTATGAACGATTTTTTGCAATTCATATATCTGGGCATCATTACCTGATTTGGAGCAAGTTTGAGCAGTTGCATCCCAATTTTTTTCAACTATATCTAGGAGAAGATAACCTTGTGCAAGTTGTGGTTGCATTGAGTTAATCAACCATACATGATGAGAGTTTTTTGAGTCCCATTTCATTAGGCTAGGATCAACAATATCTGGTTTTCTTTTCCAGTTATTGATATAGCGTTGCAATCCTCTAGCCTGAATAAACAGCAAGCATGAAAGTGACCAAGCAATGTAGTTTGTTCCATCAAGTTTAACTGGATTGATATGTAGAGAAGGATTGTCATACGTGGTTGAAATTTTGTTGGTACCATGTTCAACCATGATATTTTTTTCCTTCTTTTCATCATATATGTTCAAAGTACTATTGGAATTCTACAAAAAAAAAATAGGTTGTGGCTGAAATATGCAAAGATGGGTTGTGGCTAGGGTTAGTAGTCCTTCAATGGTTGCGAGGTCACCTCTAACAAAGGATCGTGCTCTGATACCATGAAAATTTTAGAAACACAAAATACTTTGAATGAAAATAGAGCTATTAGATCATCCTACACTAGAAAACTATTATTTATAATAAAACTTGAAATACAAAATATGGTCACTATATTTTCTAGAATGGTCGATCGGGAGGAGGTGCAATAGCTGGTACGGGCGGTGAGACTCAAACATGACACGAAAAAAATGACTAAAAAAATCAGTGGGCCTGCTTTTTAGGGCAAAACCAAAATGAAACTAAAACCAATTTTCTGATGTTGGAAATTTTGAAAACAACTTTGATACCATGTAGAAGATAGAGAATTTGGAGAAATTGATTGTATATTTTCATTTCACTAAACAAGAGTATTTATACAAATTATATAGACTTAATAATGAAATAAGAATCAATCCAACACTTATGATTTTGCTAATCTATTCCGTAAGGATAAACTCTTAACATATTTACACCTGTAACACAAATTATATGTCGAGTCATAATCTTTTTTTTTTTTGAGATGAGTTGTTTAGTTAAACTGTAACTATTTTATGCTAATCAAAAGCAAATTTGGTACCAAAATTTACAATATGACCCTAAAAAAAAAAGCTAGAAAGAGAAAAAGTTTTAGCCTTTGAACTTCCAAAAGACATGTTTCCTTTTTTCAAATAAAAAAATGCAAAATTTTAGTTTTCTTGATAAGAAGAATACTTTTATCAGTATGCTAGCCCATGTGCATTTTGGAGTTCTGAATATGTTGCATATTTTGTGGATAATCAGTGTTTTGAAGTTGAGTACATTTTCAATCATATTGTGATGCATAAAAATATTTTTGATATCTAACCTTGGTAAAACATTGTAATTTCATTAAACTTTTATTATCCAATCATCACCTCAATGTCTATTTTGTTTTGTCGCTATGATGAGAATTCATAAACATGTATGCAAATAATTAGACATTTTGTAGAGAAAAAAACAATAGGGAGAAGAAGAAAAAATTGGAATACTTTTTCTTATTGACAAAAAATAGAATACATATTTATAGTATAAGGAAAACTCTAGAATCCCTACAATAAATGAAATAATCAAATAATTAAATATGGAATCCTTACAATAAAGAAAATAGTCACACTTGGAAATAATAAAATCTGCCATTCATTATAGGATTTTATTCTTAAAATCCTATCTTTCCTAATTTACCAATACTCCTCCTCAAGTTGGTGCAGAGATATCGATCATGCCCAACTTGCTAACTTGAACTTCAAATGGTTGTTTTAGTAAGTCTTTAGTCAGAATATTTGCAACTTGTTGTGTGGTAGGAACAAATGGAGTGCAAATTATTCCTTCTTCTCATTTCTCTTGTATAAAGTGTATCAATTTCAACATGCTTTATTCTGTCGTGAAGGATTGGATTGTGAGCAATATTAATAATTGCCTTATTGTCACAAAATAGTCTTAGACAAGTTGACTGGTCTATGAAGCTCTTCTAGAACTCTATTTAGCCACAAAACTTCACATAATTCTTAAGTCATTGACTCGAACTTAGCTTCAGCACTACTTCTTGCTACTACACTCCACTTTTTACTTCTCCAAGTAACTAGATTATCCCACAAAAAAGTACAATATCCTGAAGCTAATCTAAGTCCTTAATTTCAAACTCCAATGCTAAGCGTTGCTTCAATCTTTTTAATTCTTCTAAATCATCTCCAGCCAAGATTATGTCATCAACATACATAATCAAAATTGAGATTTTGTTTTTAGTATATCTTTTTGCGAATAGAGTATGATTAGATTGCCCTTGACTGTACCCTTGATTTTTAACAAACTTTGTGAATCTTTCAAACCAGGCTCTAGGGATTGTTTGAACACCTTACCTCCAAATCCTTCAATAAAATCAGGTGGAGGTTCCATGCAAAGCTCTTCCTCCAAGTCCCCATTCAAAATGACATTTTTTAAATTAGATTGATTTAATGACCAATCAAGATTTGCTGCAACTAATAAAAGATCTTGAGCTGTATTCAACTTGGCTACCGGAGATAAAGTCTCTGAATAGTCTACTCCATAGGTCTGAGTGTGGCCTTTAGCTACTAATAATGCCTTGTGTCTTTCTAAGAATCCATATGCATTATACTTCAAGGTAAACGCCCATTTACACTCAACCACGACTTTTCCATTTGGTAAATCCACCTTCTCCCAAGCAACATTCTTCTCCAAGGCTCTCATCTCTTAAAAAATAGTTTTTCTCCACTTGGGAAACCTTAGAGCTTCCTAAACATTGTTAGGAATAGAAACACTTGATATATGGGAAAAAAAGGTATGATAAAAGGGTGAAATATTTTTATAAGACACAAAATTGGACAAAGGATACTTTGTGAACTTACACCTTTTCTAAGAGCAACGAGGAGATCATTAGTTTGATAGGAAGAATTAGACTCAGAGTTACCTGAAGGAATGTTTTCTGGCACTTCAGAAGAATCATTGTGATCTTCAAGATTCAATCTTTGATTAGACTCTTGGTGCTCCTGATGAATCGCGATCTTTCTTTTCTGTGCTAGATATTCATTTGAATAAACAAGATCTTTATATCGTTTTCTATCTATTTCTATCACTTTGTTAGTGTTATTTTGAGATAAAATTATTTCACCCAATGACTGATTATCAGAAACATTATCAAGAAAACCATTATCATGGAAAAAATCAATAGTTAAATCAAAACTATATAAAGAACCATCTTCACTAGTGTTACTCTTTGAAGATGGAAATTGTTATAATAAGTTCCTTCAAAAAATTTGACATCCATGGACACAAATGATTTTAGTGAAACTTGTTCAAGACATTTGTAACCTCTTTGACTAGTGGGATAACCAACAAAAATGCATTTATAAGACCTTGGATCAAATTTTGACCTTACAGGTTATGATTATGAACAAATGCCACACTACCAAAATTGTTTAAGGGAATATCAGTTATTAGTTGAGTGTGGAAAACGTTAAGTGAAAACTTTGATAGGTGTTTTGAAATCCAAAATTCGTGTAGAAAGTCTATTAATCAAATCCATGGACACAAAGTCTGTTATTGTTGTTGTAAGATACTAATTTCTACATGTGTAATTAAGGGTAGGTGAAAGTAGGTAAGGTAAGTGAAACATGTGTAATTAAAGGTAGGTAGGTGAAGGTAGGTGAAGGTAGGTAAAATATGTGAGATATGTGTAATTAAGGATAGATAGGTAAGGTAGGTGAGGGTAAGTATGATTAATGTTGTATATATATGAGACATTATTATTAATAAGGATCATAAACAATTCTCTCAATTCTTTGTTCTTTATATGGTATCAGAGCCTTGGTTTTGAATTCTCATGTGTTTCTTGTTCTTAAATCCAACTCAGTCCTAGTTTAGTCTTGTGTTCTCGGTTTTTCTTGATCAAGGTTATCTTGGAATCATGTCTTTAGACAAGTATGATGCCTTTTTTTATTCGTTTTAATGGAAAAAATTACTCAGCTTGGGCATTCCACTTTAAGATATTCGTTAAAGGCAAAGATCTATGGGCCCATATTGATGGCAACAAACGTGCTCCTAACAAAGATAAAGACAAGGATGAACTTGCCAAGTGGGAGGTCAAAGATGCTCAAGTCATGGCGTGGATACTAAGGTATGTGGAACCCAACATCATCTTGAATCTTCGACATTTGAAAACTGCAATTGAGATGTGAAATTACTTAAAAAACCTCTACAATCAACACAACATTGTTCGTCGGTTCCAACTTGAATATGAATTAGCCACTTTTCAGCGGGAAAGTCTATTTCTGATTTTTATTCTAGCTTTATGAATCTTTAGGCTAAATATACTGATATAGTCTATGCTACGTTACCACCTGAGGATCTTAGTTTTGTACAATCAGTCCATGAAATTATTAAAAGGGATCAATTTCTTATGAAACTGATATCTGAATTTGAAAGCACCAAGTCCAATCTTATGAGCCGAGAACCTGTACCATCTTTGGATACATGCCTCAATGAATTGTTTCTTAAAAAGCAACGACTTCTCACTCAAACCATTGTAGAACAACAAAGAACCACCTATGTTCCCGTAGTTTATGCAACTCAAAGCAAGCCAAAAGGTAAGGTCATGAGTTCTATTCAATGCTTTTGCTGCAAAGGATATGGTCATTACACTTCAAATTGTCCCAAAAAAATTTGCAATTATTGCAAGAAAGATGGTCATATCATCAAAGAATGCCCTACTCAACTTCCGAAGAAATTTGAAAACAACATATACTACCTCAGTTGGCTCTTCCAATACTACTTAAAGTGCTCTTGCTCTTGTTCAACCTGTGACTCTTGAAATAATTCAACAAATGATCGTTTCTGCATTCTCGGCTTTAGGATTCTCAAGTAAACACTTCCCTACACCACCTCCTTGGTACTTTGATTTTGGGGCTTCCAATTATATGACAAACAATGCTAATTTGATCGCCAGTGTAAACAAATATTTTGGAAATCTCAAGATTTATATAGCAGATGGAAACCCTTTACCTATCACAGCCACCTTGTCTTCTGTTCCTATTCCTGCATCTTACAACGCCCTTGAAGAAAACCAAACCTGGCATGTTGTTCCATGCCCCCCATCGGAAAAACCTCTTGGTAGTAAGTTTGTATTTTCTATCAAGCTTCATTCTGATGGATCCATAGATTGTTACAAGGCTCGGTTGGCGGTACTTGGCAATAGGCATCCAAAATGAACATTGTACGAATAATACTAGTCTTTGCAGCATCTCAATGGTCTTTACACCAAATGGATGTCAAGAATGCATTTTTACATGGTGATCTCAAGGAGACAGTTTACATAAACTTTCTTATGGTATACCTAATTCCTCTACTAATGATGTTTGTAAACTCAAGTGCTCTTTGTATGGCTTAAAATAGGCACCGTCGGTATGGTTTGAAAAGTTCCGATCTACACTCCTTGGTTTTTCCGTCATTTATGACTCCTCTCTCTTTCTACCAAGGACTTCTAAGGGCATAGTTGCCCTTCTTGTTTTTGTGGACGACATCATTATCATTAGTTCTGATAAGGAGACCATATCTACAGTTCAAAATATATTGCATTCTACTTTCGACTTGAAAGATCTTAGATAACTCACTTATTTTTGGGATTAGAGGTGCATCATCGGCCTCAAGGTCTCTTCCTTAATCAACATAAGTATATTCTAGATTTGGTCAAGTTAGCTGAACTCCCGAACATTACTTCTGTTGACACACCCATGGAAATTAATGTGAACTATCGTAGAGACAAAGGGAAGCTTTTTGAATACCCAACATTATATCGTAAGTTGGTTGGTAGTCTTATCTATTTAACCATCACCTAACCAGATATCTCTTATGTCGTCCACATTGTCAGCAAATTCATGCAAGCCCCATAACATCTCCATCTCTCAACAATCCAACGCATCATTAGATATATCCTTGGGACACCTAGTCGCGGCTTTTTCTTTCCAATTGGTTCTTCACTTCATCGACATGCTTACAGTGATGCTGATTGGGCTGGTTGCCCTGACACTGAAAAATCTACTACAGGATGATCTACATTTCTTGTTGATGTTCTTATCTCTTAGAAATGCAAAACGCAAGACAATGTCTCCAAATCATCAACAGGGGCAGAATATTGTGTCATGTCTATTGCATGCTTTGAGATCATTTGGTTGCGAAGTCTCCCCAGAGAGCTTGGTTTCTCCCAAGTTCGATCTACTCCATTGCATGCTGACAACACTAGTGCCATCCAAATTGTTGCCAACCCTGTCTTCCATGAATGGACCAAGCACATCGAAGTTGACTGTCACTTTATTTGAGAGGCCTATGACTACCAAGTCATAACACTCCCATATATCTCCACCTCTCTACAGATTGCAGATATTTTCACGAAATCACTGACACGTCAGTGTCATAAATTTCTTGTTAGCAAATTGATGCTTACAAAATTTACTAGCATCAATTTGAGAAGGGATGTCAAAGGTGATTATAGGGATTTATTGTTGTTGTGAGATACTAATTTCTATATGTGTAATTAAGGGTAGGTGAAGGTAGGTGAGATGTGTAATTAAGGGTAGGTAGGTATGATTAAGGTTATATATATATATATGAGACATCTTACTATCAATAAGGATCATAAAAAATTCTCTCAATTCTTTGTTCTATACACCCCAAAGATATTTAGGCAATTTAGTTGTAAAAACCATAGCCCTAATCATTTCAAGAAGATATTTGTTTTTTCTTTCAGCCACTCAATTTTGTAAAGGTGTATTACTATTCGAGCTTTGGTGAATAATTTTTTTTTTAGCAAAAAATTTCCCTAATACATTGTTTAAAAATTCCTTGTCATTATCACTTCAAAAAAATATTAATCTGAGTCTGAAATTGTGTTTGAATCATGTTATATTAACCTTTAAACACATTTCCAGCATTAGATTTATCTTTTGACAAGAAAATCCATGTGACCCCACTATGATCATCAATAAAAGTAATGAACCAGCGTTTTCTAGACAAAGTTGACACTCTTGAAAGACCCCAAATATTACTATGAATTATCGTAAATGGTTCTAATTTTTTATAAGATTGTGATAGAAAAACAACACTATAATGTTTTGCTAATTCACAAGATTCACATTGAAAAACAATTTGTTTTTTATTCATAAATAACTTTGGGAACAAATGCTTTAAATATTGAAAACAAGGATGTTCCAAATGATAATGTCATAACAAGTCTCATTATCATTAGAAACAGACAATTGAAACAAGTTTGTCGATCTTGCCTTTCAAAGGTCAACCCATCATCAAAGTAGAGACCATCGTTCTGCTTAGCAATCCCAATCATCTCCCCTGAGGTTAAATCCTAAAATGCACAGTGAGAAGACAAAAAATTAACACAACATTTATGGTCAAGAGTTAATTTGTTGATTGACAAAAGATTATACAATAAACATCGTCCCTTTTCCTGCAACGGTGGCGAAGGAACCATTTGCAATTTTCTTTTTGATTTCCTACACAAGGTAAGTGGAAAAGGATTGTGAATATGGTCAATAGAACCTGAATCTAATATCCACGAGCCAGAAAACTTTGAAGAAACAATGGTTGCAATAGAGGAAATACCTGACTGAGCAATAGAACAAGATTGAATAGAAGAATTTTCCAAAGAATTAGATTGAAACATTTTATATAAATGCTTTATCTCTTCCTTTGTGAAGGGAAGAGAGTTTGAGGATGATTGCTACCTTGAATCTGAATTACTCACTTGAAATGCTCAAGCGTCTCCCCTTAGCTTGTTATCACTATCCAGTTTCTTCTTTCCATTTGTAGGTTATATGTAACTTTCAGTAGATTTCACGGGTATGCCATTGCTTCTGACAGCAGTCACACTAGGGTCTAGTCTTTCCCTCATGTCTATCTCTTTCAACATCAACACTTCGGGCTACAAGTGCATACCATTTACTCTCTGGTTTTGCACCATAATCGTTTTTCAACATCACTTATTGTTGAGCTTCTTCCCTACATACTTCAAAGAACACTTCTGATATATAGGGGAATGGTTTTCATCCCAATATGTGTCCCCAAACTTCATCAAGCGCTTTATTCATACTTGCTTGAAAAACTAACATCCTACTTTCTATTTTCTTCTTGTATTGGGCATTATCACTTAGGCTTTCCCATTCCTTCAAATAAATCCAACTCTTGGCAGACAACCATCATATCATTATAACACGCAGTTACTTCACAATATCCTTGCCGCATTTTCGACTTTGTAGTGTTCAATTCAAATAGTTGTGAATGATTATTTAAATTTGAATATGTTTCCTTAATGGCATCCCACACATCGCATGTTGTTGGAAGAAACATAAAGGGTTTGCCGATAGTTGGTTCCATAGAGTTGATCAACTAGGTTATCACCATTGAGTTCTCCAGCTGCCATTACCTATATCTAGGATCATCTATGGCTAGCGGTTTCACTTCACCATTCAAATAACCTAATTCCCTTTGTTGTCTATTACTAACCTCACGAACTGAGACTATTTAAGGTAATTTTTGTCATTCAACTTATTAATGGTGATTTGTAGGGAGTTTTCAAGCAGAGAAGCAGCCGCTGGGTTTCCTCCTCCCTTTGGCGACATCATGGCGCTCCTCCCTTCAGAAGACGCCGACCTGGAGCCGACCATAGCAGCTCTGTAATCCATGGTCGAACCTAGAGCTTTTATACCATGTAGAGAAAAAATCAGTAGGAAGAAGAGGAAAAAACTAAAATACTTTTTCTTGTTATTGACAGAAAATATGATACATATTTATAGTAGAAGAAAAACTCTAGAATCCCTTAATAAAGGAAATAATCAAATAATCAAATATGGAATTCCTACAATCAAGGAAATAGTCACATTTGGAAATAATCAAATCTTCCCTTGATTATAGGATTTTATTCTTAAAATCCTATCTTTCCTAACTTACCAACACATTTCATCCAAAAGAATCATTCATCAGGCATATTACATTTAGTTGCTTTGACTTCAGGTTGATAGCATTGTGCCTGGATCGTTGCCATCAACAATCAATGGACCTATCATACTTGTGGTCAACAAAGCTGATGGAGATGAAGAGGTTAGTGTCTCTTTATCACATTATATTTTCTTGTCTTTTACAGTAGGAGGCCTTCCTAATATTGCATCAAAGTAGACATGAAGTTTGATGGTTATTTTCATTGCAGATAACAGCTGCTGGTTCTAACATAGTGGGAGTCGTGCTTCTTCAAGAGCTGCCTCACTTATCTCATCTTGGTGTTAGGGCCCGCCAAGCAAGTCCCTTTTCTAAGAATCAAAATTAATACTTGTTCTTTGAATACATATAAATGGAGGTGAACTTAAATTGGTTTTCTGCAGGAGAGGGTTGTCTTCGTGACATGTGAGGATGATGATAAAGTTGATGATATACAAAGGCTTACTGGGAAATATGTGAGGTTATTTTTAAATCTCAAGATCTAGAATCATTTTCTTTTTCTTCATCTCTGATTATAGGATATAAATGAAATGATGCCCTACCTTTTGTCGTTTCTCTTGTGCTGGCTGGGTGTGGTGTTTTTATGGTGTTTTAATTATCCTATTGGATTTGCAGGCTGGAAGCATCCTCAACTGGTGTAAATCTATCTTTGGTGTCACCAGATGGCGTTAAAGATGATCTTGTTGTGAAAGATCTTTCAGGTAATGGTACATCTACAGTAGAAGCATCTGGATCTCAAGTTTCAGCTATTCAAACTTCTTATATCAATCAGGTATGATTTTATTTATTTGTATATTTTATAGGCAATTGGGGTTGACATAGTTCATCAAAATTGACAAACATTTAATTTTGCTAAGGGTTCTTCTTCTGGAGGTGTTATACTGCTAGCTGATGCAGATGCACCTTCTTCTGGTGCAAAGGCTGCTGCCTGTGGTCGTTTAGCCTCTTTGGCAGCTGTTTCACATAAGGGTAATACTTTCGTTGCTGGAAATGGCTTAACTCTTGCTTACAGTACAATCTAAGCTTGACCGACCTTAGTAGTCATGTGTCTCTTTTCCAGATGGTATCTGTTTATACTAATCTAAAGTCACTTGACCACATGGCCTTCATGATTTGCATCATTAATTACATATACTGATTTTTTTTTAATAAGTTTCTTAAACAATTTAAACCACTTGGTATTAGATTGACATTAAAAAGAAATTCTCAATTCCTTACTTTTCAGATTCTGAACAATATCTTAGCTTTTCAAACTTTACCCTAAAATTTATTACAGCCAATAAATAAATTAAGTTACAAAATTATTGTTGGCGAAGTTGATAATTATTCTTTGCTTTATAACTTGATGTTGAACTTGCAGTTGCATGTCAGGAGACATTTCATCCTTTATGTGGAGTACCTTTCTTTTTTCCTATTATGTTTACCTGCTAGTCATATTGATGAACCTGTTCCATAGCTCATTGTACTTTGCATATCATTGTTGTTGGCAATCAATATCACTCCTGAAATCAATCATTTATGCAATGGTAGCGTTCTTAAAAATAGGAAAGTTTGAATTGTTATTTTGGAACAGCCCAATGGTCATCTCCCTACTGTTATGCCTTCAGAATTTGGCTTCAATCACTTTTGGAAAACATAATTTAGGCATTATTGACTATAACTTGAGTGGCATTAGAGGGTGGTTTTACTGTAATCATCTGCCTGTGTGAATTGTAAGCAAGGAAATGGTGATAGCGGGTGTCAAACAATTGCAACAGGCGGTAAAGGGTACTATGGATTTGGTACCCTATTGAATACTTTGTAATTATCAACCTCCATTTTTTGTCTTATTCTTTTTCTCTCTCTGTTCGATTATGTGTTTATACTAAGCAAAAAATGGAAATTGTAATAAAGGGTTTTAAGGATTTGAATGGTCCTTAATTTTATCGATTTCTGTAATGTAATATTCTTGCATGTGTACTGAATTGAGTCAGGTCATCCTTTTTTTTTTCTTTTGTAAAAACTGAGAGTCAGTCATCTCATGGATTTGTTTTTCTAATGACAGTTTATAGTGATCAGGGGGTGCCGGCTTCATTTAGTGTCCCCAAGGGAGCAGTTATACCATTTGGTTGTATGGAATTGGCCCTGGAGGATAGTAAACTGTTGGAAACATTCGTGTCACTTGTAGAACAGATAGAAACAGCTAGACCAGAAGGCGAACTTGACAATTTGTGCTCTCAAGTCCAGGAGATTATCTCTTCTGTGCAGCCCCCAAAAGATATCATTGATGGAATAGGAAGAGTATTTCCAGGCACTGCGCATTTAATTGTTCGTTCAAGTGCCAATGTCGAGGATCTGGCAGGAATGTCAGCTGCTGGTCTATATGTATCAATCCCTAATGTTAGCCCATTAGTACCAACTGTGCTTGCAAATTCTATTAGCAAAGTATGGGCTTCACTGTACACACGTAGAGCAGTTTTAAGCCGTCGAGTTGCTGGTGTGCCTCAGAGGGATGCTGCAATGGCAATTCTGGTACAAGAAATGCTTTCACCAGATCTTTCATTTGTGCTTCATACACTCAGCCCAACCGACCATGACCACAATTTGGTTGAGGCTGAGATTGCCTCTGGTCTTGGTGAAACTCTAGCTTCAGGGACCCGGGGCACTCCTTGGCGTCTTTCATCTGGGAAGTTTGATGGGGTTGTGCGAACACTGGCATTCGCAAATTTTAGCGAGGAAATGCTAGTTTATGGTGCAGGTCCTGCTGATGGGGAAGTGATCCGGTTGACAGTAGACTACAGCAAGAAGCCACTGACTATTGATCCAATATTTCGTCATCAGCTTGGTCAGCGTCTCTGCGCTGTTGGGTTTTTCTTGGAGAGAAAATTTGGGTGTCCGCAGGATGTGGAAGGATGTGTGGTTGGAAAAGACATCTACATTGTCCAGACTCGCCCACAACCTTAGTAAATGTTTTGTTTTTGGACTGAGAACTTCAAATGCTATCATATGTTGAACATTATTTGTATTTGAATGTAACATGGTCATAAGCTGTGTACAAACGCAGCAGTCAAATTCGTTATATACGCTTATTGATGATGTATTTTCTATGGGCTTATTAGTACTCGTCCATCACAACAACTATGTTTCACATAACCTAATAAAGAGGTATTTGCTTAGTAAATGTTTTGTTTTTGGACTGAGAACTTCAAATGCTATCATATGTTGAAACATTATTTGTATTTGAATGCAACATGGTCATAAACTGTGTACAAACGCAGCAGTCAAATTCGTTATATACGCTTATTGATTACGTATTTTCTATGGGCTTATTAGTACTCGTTCATCACAACAACTATGTTTCACATAACCTAATAAAGAGGTATTTGCATCAAGGGGTATCTTCTCTTTCTTTCTTTCTTTCTTTCTTTCTTTCCCCCTTTTTTTTTCAGAGAGAGAACTTAGAAAACTTTGACATCATAATCTTAACCCTTAAAGCGACATGCTAATGAACTTCCCCTAAGCCTAGACGAGCCATTCCCACTTTTGTCAAGATGCATCTCGCAGGCTACTTTTATGATGGGACTACCAACTAATGCACAATCCTTCGGAGAAAAATTAAGAGGAAAAACGTTTATTCTCTCCATGCAATTCACAAGAAAAAGGAAACACAAAGTTCAGGTACTCCACCTTGACGGAATGTCTCTCAAAAGGATCTCTCTGCATAATTGTTAGTGTGAATCACCGTCAAAAGCTGAACGATTAGATAATTTGGGGTTTACAAATTTGTTGATATTGAAGCAGTAACTAAACAGTAAGCGTTATATCCAATATGTTGGCATGAATTACATGAACTAATTTAAAAAGGATCTGTTGATTAAGAAATCAATTTTTTTTTTTTTGCCACGTATATGCACGGGATACATGATTATTTCTTCATACCCCATTCTTACATAACAAATGGCAACATTGAAAGACAACTCAACCGTGTAGAAGCACTCCTATTTCATTTCTTTCTGTACAAACGGGGGAAAACTCTCACGACTCACCTACTTGTAATAATAATAATAATAATCAAGAGCATTATAATTGATTCCATAATATGCACAAAATGAAATTCAAAGATAGTCTAATAACGCAAATTTCACATGCAAACCAATCTTGCCTCCCTCAGTTACTAGCTTAGCAGCCGTCACCAACCAGTGTCCAGGAGCATCATGTGGACCTCGCACTACCTCAGCTGTCTCCACATATTTAAGCAGCTTTCCTGAGCGAACGGGAACAGGAGGACCATCTGGATACACACCAGAGTTAAGTGCAGCGGGGGCTTGCTTTTCTGGACTGGTGGTGGCTCTCTGAGTGAATGTGAATGTTGTGCTAATATTGGCGAGAATACTCGACTTGCGAGATGCTTCTGGTACAGCAGCCCACTCTGTTTTCCTGATGGTACAATTTGATAAGTGCGTAAACAGCAGACGGAGGTGAAGTACTGTCTTTGGCCATTTCCCCTTGCTAAAGAGCTGCGCACCAGTTACAATAAAAACACCACCTGAATCTCCTTGCAGCCAGTTGGGATCATGCTTAACAACAGATGTGCACACCTTAGAATATCTCTTCCATCTAACTGGTTCTAGGAACTGGTCACCAAATTCACGTTCTTCAGAGCCTCGCCATTCACATGGCCTGCATAAGGTGTCTGCTGATGAAGTCATAAACCTTGGAAGGGAAGAAAGATGCTGTACATGTACTGCTAAACGATTGCATTTTTTCCCTTCTAAGTACAAGCGGAGGCCAACAACAGGTTTTTTATCACTGGAAACCTGAACGTTACAAAATCAAGAAACTTAGCATTTGATCTACTCATAGTTCCTCATGTAAAATTTAATCTGGAAAGGCAGTAGTATGGAGTAACTAGAACTGCTCTGTTGCAAAAGAGGATAGCAGATTAATCACATTCCAAATTTATGGCCACAGATGAATTTAATGTTTGAGCAGTTGTAATTTTAAAGACACTAGAATTTAGATGCCTCAAGATGTTATGCAATGTGTGAAAGTATCATTTTTGTTTAAAATGCAATAACAGTATAGGCCTAATGAAGGAACCAGAATATGAAGATTTCAGAATCGTTACGAGTATGGCTCAGTGGAAACAGAATGAGTTATATCTACTCACGTGAAAACAAATGGGCTTATGCATAGACAGCTTTGATGAGCTTTAAAAGTCTAAAAAGATATAGCACAGGCCCAAAGAGTTTAATATGTTTTCAAACAATAAAGAGAAACCAAAACAAACTATGAAATTGAAAATAATGTATTTATTCCCTTTTCTCCCCATGAACAAATCAATTAAATTAATTAAAATATCCCTAGAGCAGAAAACCAAAAATAAAAAGTGAAAAGACTATGCATTTCCCAAAGTATGTCTTCGGAAACACCATTTTTAGCATAAGGTTTACTTCTTTTCAACAAAATCCTTCTTCAGAATAGCGTCATATCTTTTGCAGAAAGAAAATTTGACTGTCCCTAACTTTATTTTGTAACACAGAAGTCACTCAACTGCTAAGCAACACAAGAATATTTATCTCTCCATCAAGGTGTTGACCTAGAAGACTATTTATTTTAATCATGAAGCTGTTAGCTGTTAGGTTTCTAGAGAAAGAATATCATTATTTGAATCAAATAATATAGATAGTCTGTCTGTTTTTCCGATTTACAGGATTACCAGCCAGTGAAAATGGTTTAGGAACAGGAATAAAGATTTGAATAAGCTGCTGCAGCTGTTGTAAGAACCTCAGTTTCCTGAACAAATATGCTGCTTTCACTAGCTTTCAGACTAATACCTTAAGTTCACAAATTTTTTGTCCCATGATTCCTTCACCTTTGCTTCACATAAGAAAAAGTAAAACTAAAATGCCAAAATGAAAACTCAATCCATATGATACAGACTACAACAATATAATCTTCAACAAGCTAACAGTTACTTGTATGCTGAAAGCTTAATTTACAACTATAGTACCTGGGTGGAGCTAACATAAATCTTAGGACCCAGAAAGCTGAATCTCAGAGAGGGGCGAGAAGCCTTTTTTCTTTGATGTCGCAGAGGCAGCTCACAAAACATAGGTGCCCATTGCTTTGGAACTTGAAATTCCAAGAAGTACTGTAGATCCTCTGGAGCAGGCTTATCTGAACAGAGAGACAACGATTACATCCATCCTCATTTTATGCAAAGTTGGGCAAAAATAAAATAATCCATTTAATGCAAGGAAATGACTAATCAACGCACAAGTTAGATTCTGGATTGCCCAAGTTCAATATTTCTCTCACAGCACAAATGGTTATTACTTCCCCTCTTGAGACACCCTCAGCCATCAACTCCCTTCCCTAAAAACCTCAGCAAGCCTTGATGAATGAACCAAGGTTCTCCATTTTTATTCAAAACCCATAGGAGGGAGAAAAGAATAATTCCGCACTGAGATTTTATCACAGAATCATGAAAAAGAAAAAAGCAGTCATACAAAAACCCCAATCCTGCTGATCCTATTATTGGCCTCATTCACAATGACAAG
This sequence comes from Triadica sebifera, assembly GCA_023653625.1. Taxonomy (NCBI): domain Eukaryota; kingdom Viridiplantae; phylum Streptophyta; class Magnoliopsida; order Malpighiales; family Euphorbiaceae; genus Triadica; species Triadica sebifera. The sequence continues at coordinate 4,420,528 of CM042900.1, forward strand.
ATGGCGACAACAAAGACAGACTTTAGCCTGTCTCTCAACCCCAATCGTGCTGGTCAAATTATAGGAGAACTAACCCGAAGTCCCTGACCTCAAACGCAGTTAGCCTAACAGAGTTCAGGGATGAAAGGAGCCTCATCACTCAACCTCCTGTGCATGACTGAACAACATTAAGTTGTAAACATAGATTGTAGAAAATTGAAAACAAGAGGAGAATCAAGACAGTAGTGCAATGAGACAAGAAAGGTCACATTTTTTCTTGTGAAATCAAAACCTAGTGTAGTCTCTTGAACCTTAATTGTTCAATATCATTAGCATGGTCATCAATAAAAAAAAAAATGAATTGGTTTCACTTCAAATTACAGTCGTGCAGTAACCAAAGCCATGAAATATAGGCCAACAGTGGCAAATATCTTCACAATTGATTTCACTATTTTGGGAAGAGAACTCACACCGGAGATACAAGTTGATTGCATGACTGAGATAACCACTGCCTCGAATCCCATTAAGAAGAGAAGTAATAGGCACAAATTTGAAGAGAATGGCTTCAGGTTTAGTGGGCACTGTCTGAAGCCAACTGGAGTGACTGTGGGAGAACACATCCCCTCCTCTTTTTGAACAAATGATAGTAAGGCCCTGTCCATATCATAAAGATCATTAACAGAAAAAGATTGTGCTTTCCAGTTCACAGACATTATATCTTGAGCTCTCAACTTACATCCTTGCTTGATGTTTCTGTAATGCTGGTCAATTGCATGGACTTTGACTGCAGAATACGATTAAAGACCTCTGGAACCTGTGGAAAGACATTTTACTTCATCAGACATAAATATAAATAAATTACATGTAGTATTTTTAAAGAGGAATAACCAATACCTTATGTTTACTGTCTCTAGCATTCCTTTGTAATAGGGGCGGGCTTCTTCTATCTGAAAATAGAAAGTCTCCAAGATCCTCTAAATGCTTTCTGAGCTCCGCAGGAGGAATTGGTGAAGTAGGTTGCTGTCTAACACAAATTAAATCCTGACCTCCAATAGCCATCCCTACTATTATGTGTGTGCCAAATGTTCTGATGAATCTGCCTAATAAGATGAATCAGTATCCATCACCGATGTGCCACACCAATGCATCTCATGCATAATTCCATGTTGCATCGTATTGAACGAACAATTCATTGCCAAGACAAGTAACACTTTACAATTTGCTTCTTTTTATTTTTATGACTGTGATGTAAAAGGTACCCATTCCCATAGTTCACCAAAGGAGACAAAAACTTACCTCACATTTTCTTAAATCCAAACAAAAGCCCCTTATCTTAAACATAATCTTAGCTCGCCTAAGGAAAAGTAATGACAGGTGGAATACAAGAACATTGAGTAGAACAGTCACAAATAGATATTTATAAGCCATGCAAACCCCAATGGCTACTAAGAAGCTAGAAAAAGGCTTTAAAAGAAACAAGGTAAAAAACACATCAAAAGTAGGTAGATCATGAAGAGCACAGATTCTATAAGAAAATATTGGAAAACACAAAATCTATTAATATCTTTCCAAAAACAAATATAGAACTCTTCAACTTAATGTACCATCAACAAAATTATTTTGCAAACTCCAAACCCTTTTCAATCATCCTTTTTTTTTACGTTTTGTTATGTTCCAACAAAATTATGATAGAAAATCTTGAAAATGTTGAATCAAGCTAATGAAACAGACACTAGATTTTTCTTCTTATTTTCCTTTTTCAATAGAAAAGCCAAAACTTAATAAAATTAGTAACTGTCCAACTATTATTTAATTAAAAAATTATTAATAATTAAACATCAAAGCTATTATTGACACATTACAATATCTATTAGCATTGGTAATTGCATCCATCTATTACTAGAAATTCTAGCCCTTGAACAAATGAAATATAATTTCAGTTAGTATGCAATTGGGTGCTACATCTACAGTGACATATGATGTAGAGACAAAAGTGGTAGCTCTCTACTAGATTAAATTGTTGCATTTAAAGTTTTAGCCACACACTGTGGTTTAAAAAAGCACATATAATCCCAAGTTTGTAATATTATGAGATTTTTATGGATTAAAAGAATTTTGGCCTGTAATATCTGTAATTAAGTAGAAAAATGTTAACTATTATTGAACTGCTATACTTTTCCTGGCTGTGCAACCTGAAATATAAAGTAGAAAGTGTTTGATGTTTTGTTCTGTAATTTCAAATTACCTCTATTTTCACAATCAAATCAGGATTAGAGTTTGTTAGTTGCATAAGAAAAGATCCTTTGGGACAAATTTGAAGAAAGGCAGTCCTTGCATAGGAAAGTGAATTCTTTTACTACTGATATAAGGTGAATGGAGTTTTAAGAAAGTGATAGTAGATGCAATATATATTTTATGGTTAGAAAAGAAATATCCACCTAGTGTTGTAATTTTTAGAAGGATTGGGTCTTTTTTAGTTGAAGAATAAGTGGTGTTCTATTTCCTAGTTTTGGTCAAGAGAAAGTAAATTACTCTGGCATTACTGTTCTTAGTGTTGATGACAGGAAATCAAAATAGTTCAGCGGTTAGCGATTCTTTTTCTTTTTCTTTTCCCCCACCTTTTGTTAAAAATGGCTTTTGAATTAGTGGTTGTGATTCAATATTTTCTAAGAACTTCGTCTACGTAATTTTCTGATTCATGGAGAAAGAAAACCATATAGAGGAACAATTATGTTTGCCTTTTTTAACTTTTCGTTTGACAACTACACGAACTGCTTACTAGAGAAATAAGATAATAATAATAACAGAAGGAAACTAGAAGTATTTTACAATTTACCTTAAACAACTATCAACATTCAGCCACCACCACTACAGTCTACAACTATTACCTCTGCCAGTGGCCACAATCATCATTGCTGTTCCCACTGACAACACCACTAATTATACCATTGCCACAATCAGTATTACTCCTCCGTCCCCCACATTACACAGTCTTCACCTAACACCACCTTAAAGATATTTGAGTGCTTCCACTTTGATATTTTTGCCATCAAGTGCTTAAACACATTAAGAATTTTTAATTAAATGGATTTATCAGGAATCTTGTCCAAATATTTATTAGGAATTTATTTTCTTATAACTAAAATACTAAGTTGGAAAATTGATTATCACAATTCAATATTTTTACCAAAATTGGCCATTTACTCCTACTATTGAGTTTTATCATATTAAAGATGAACATGATAAAGTTTTTGTTAAAAACTAAGTTGGCTGTAATAAATATCACACTCTCTTTTTTTTTCCAGTGTCAAAATTCAATTAAAAAAAAGATTATTTAATGTTCATAAAAGTAATCCTATGATATGCATAGTCAAAAATTATTAATCTGTTATTCAACTTGATTTCTTAATAAAATAAGAATTGAAGTTCAAACACTCACATATATTACTGTTATTTACTCTTTTTAAAAGCAAATGAAAAAAAAATCTTATCAGTTGTTTTTTTCCCTTTACTAGAAACAGAAACACACACATGCGATGAGCCAAATTGATTCTAAGACTGAAATTGATTGTTTAGGATTTGAAGTTCGCAAAAGAATTTGAAGACTCCCTTTCTTATAGAATAGGTTCATAAAATTTGAGAATTTACAATTTTGAAACTTTAGCTAAGACTGTTACCTAGGGCTTTCTACTTCTCATTCGCAAACTTTAGAAGTTCACTATTTTTCCTTCATATCATATAAAATTTTTTCACTTTTGTGATAAAGTCATACCAAAACTAATATTTCAGGCAACATTTTTGGCCAATTTCTTCTCAAATCACAAGCAAAAGTAAACTGCGATTTAGCAAGTCAGTTATTCAGCTTTACAGTGTGCACAATTGCTTTCGTGAATACGGTTAACATGTCACTGAAACTTGTGATCAGAATTATCTATGCTTATCCCATTGTTTATGTCTAATTTTCAATTACAATTGATCTAAATTTTCCCATTATTCCTCAACAAAAAGAACCATTTGCTATATATGCACTGGTTAATTCATATCGCATGGAACAACCTTTCAAACATTCAATTCCAAGCCAAATACAATGTGCACTCCTGCATGTGTTATACAATAGACATAACTATATACAGGGAAAAGTCATCCAAGTTTTCAGCATCATCAGGCAAGTAAAGAACATGATAAGAAAAAAGTAAAGAACATGTTAGAAATTTATTCTCCTCTGGGAGAAAAACACTATTTATAGGTGGTGTGTCCCAATCTAGTTTTTACTTGTTGCTATATTAAATTTCTTCTATACTTATTCTATATGGCCAATCTAGCTAGAGAGAAACATGAGCGCAATTCAATTTTGAAGCCACTAGGACCATCAACATTGCCAAAACAGGAACATGAATTCTTGTGAACAGAGCAAGATGATCTATTTAATACTGGCAGTAATGTCCAAGATTGTCTTGCAACATGTTTAACATCAGATGATTATTCATCAAAAAAATATCAAAAAGGTACCTAGCCAATGATGCCGGATCCCAATGAGGCGGAACAGACTTCTTTACTTTGTCTTGCAGTATTAGTGGAGATGCTGTTAGGTGCAAGTAATACAATGAGATGAAATAACCATCAAAAGCAAGACATTTCGCATCTGAAGCATCACGAAACCAGTCTCCAGTTAAATCAAAAATTGAATTAAGATAGCCTGAAGGCACCTTTCCTTGCACTGAAGATTTTTGATTAAGTAGTTCTGACATCTGCAAGGAAAAGAAGCCTGGTTATGAGTTACTTCATATATATTCAAATCCAAAATAAAATCATAAAAGTAAAGGTCAAAATGTGAATCATAACAAAAGTACACTCTCAAGTCTATAATTACACACAGAATTTGAAATATATTAGACAAGGAACTAGAAAGGAGAGACATCAACTCAATAAACTTCATGCTGTTTCTCAAAGTCAAAGGGTATGCAATTTCTGTGAAATATATCATCAATAGCACCCTTCAAATTGAATTTTTCATGATCCTTACAATAGCTGAAATGTTTAGCAGTTGTAAACCTGGCACTACTATTCTGATCTTTAGTGTTTCTTTTTCTTTTGTTGCGGTAACATCTTCCTAAAAAATTTTAAATACTACTGCATAGTCACTCACTTATTTGCTACTTTTGAACAATCTACTATTGATATATTAGTATATATGCAAGATATATAGACATATGAACCACCTCAACCAATCTCAAATATATCTGAATTTTTAACTTGCATTGAAAATAACTTATGCGTCAGCAACCTTAACCTTAACATTAGAACCACAGAGAACAACATTTTCAAGAGTATATCTAGTTGCAAACTGAAATGCAAAATACAAACACATAATAAAATTTCTATATGCTTATTCAATTTGTTTTTAATTAATACAAGTCATATATCCTTATTCTACTTATCCTAAATTTTCTTTTCTACGAAAGATGTAATAAGGTCTTTTCTCTTAAAGGGTGCAGCACATGATGCTTAATTATACTTCTCAGGATTGCAACTTATGTTCAATCCAACTACGTAGAAAATCTGCAAGAAGAATGCCAATAACTCATTTGTATCAGGCAATAATTTCGACCAACGTCTTATGGAAACAGTCTATCTTGAAACTCTGCAATTGCATTTTCAGAAGCAGACTTGTAGTCAACCAACTGCTGCTTTTGAGATAATATTAAATGCAACTCACCTCCCCATAATGTTTTACCCTTCTAAAAAATCCTCCGAATCCCCAAATGCAAACATAGAAGAATTTCAATGTGACTCAATTCATAACTCAGCCTCCTATGTATTGCCTTAGCACAATTAATTTTTTAGCAACTTCAGAAAAGAATAATACAGCTAAAGAGCAAAATCAAAATCAAATAAATAAGTGGATAGATCAAAAATAGAAGAAATATCGAAAGGGGGCACTTTCCTTTGAAGCAAAATCCAAGTCAAAAAACAGTGTATAAGTGAATGGGGATCCATGAACAATAAGTGGAAGGATTTCCCTAACAAAAGAGGAAATCAAATGGTGGAAAAAGAAAATCATTTTAAGTAGCAAGACCTTGATCATTGGTCCCAAAGAAAGTGTTATTAAAAGTGAAGGAAGAGAACAACCAATAAGCTTTAACTCATCCAGATCAAAGAAATATATATATATATATATATATATATATATATATAATCTTTAAGTCAGTGTTACGAATCTGTGTCAAGTCAGTTCTTAAGTTCCAACCCCAGTCAGAACTTTGTTAAATAATAATGAAAAGGAAGATAACAAGTCATGCCATACTCTCTTATCCAATTGCCTCCAACAATTGGGTTTATATATTAAAACCCGATATACCCCACTAAGGGGGCATTTGGTTCAGTTGATTGAGGGCAGCTAATAGTTTTTTTATGTCCATCAGCTGATCCAAAAGTGTTTGGTGAGATTTTCCAATTAGCTGTTGATAGCTGATAAAAACTTCAAACAACAGTTGTTTGGAAAAGTTATATTTTGGAGCTTTTCTGAAACAACTGGAACTTTTTCTAATAAAATTACATAATTAACCTCTTCATATAATATATAATTTCACCTTGCTAATTAAGTAAAGGATTTTCTGCAAAATTCATATCCTAGCAAGTTATGTTTAAATGTTGCATCATTTGTCACTATATCGAGTTTCAAGAAATTATTTAGCCCTTTGATGGTCTAATTACAGTGAATGCGTGACCTTAACTTACTAGATACATTTATGGAATCTTTTTATTTATAGTTGTTTATATTTAATTATTATTATTATTAAAATAAATAATTTCATCAAATAAGTATTATATTATATTATTTATTTATTTAAACACATAAAAATATATATTTTTGAATAAATAAAATATACCCCTATTGGTAATTTTACATTCAAACAACACCAGTTTAATATAGTTTTACCAAACAACAGGTATCCATTAGTTATTAACTGCACTCAACGGCCAAAACAAACGGGCCCTAAGGCTCCCAAGCACACTACAAAATGCCAAGAAAATAACCTAATTAACCAAGAGCTATAATGCCAACAGAAGAATCGATTTGAACCCAGAGTATAAAGGAAACACCAACTCTGAATTTAACATACTTATTCTAATAAAATTTCACACCTCCAACTAGGAACTAAGTAATTAGTTACTTGATTACAGTAAATTTCATGTATATAGATAAATCAAATAGAAAATAACCTGATTGAAGTCAAGAACATCAGATTTGAAACGAATTCGGTCGCCTTTATCACATCGAATATCCTGAGAAACATTAGGAATGGCAAGGCCACCGGGGATAACTAAGTCCCTCTTGTTTTGTTGATCAATTTCCACCAATCTTCCCTTCGCAAATTTCAGTCTGAAATCACTGCTGAGATCAAACCCTTTGCCTAGGGATTCTATGGCCCTCAACTCCATGCCCTTGCAAGCCTCCATTTCCTTCAAAATTCCCACTCTTCTTCTCTCTCTCTCTCTCTCTCTCTTTCTGCTTATACAATCGGTGCAAAGAAGAAGATGGTCTAATTTGTGGATTAATAATTGAAAATTAAGGATTGAATTATCAATTTGACTGCCCAAAATTAATTTTGTACAATAGAAAGAAAAGCTAATGCTGAAGAAGGAAATGACACACAAAAAAGGAATAAATAGTAAAGACAAAGGAATGAGTCGTCAGGTTTGAAATCTAATATTGTTGACCGGTGACAAACTTAAAAAGCAGATAAAGGAAAAGACAGCGTCAAAAGGTCAACCGTGATTTACTACACCTTACCTAAACTACCTAATACTTCTAATAAGTATTTTGAATTTTTTTTGTATTAAAAAAATATTTAGATATGATTTATTTTTATAAATTTTAAAAACTATATATAATTGAAAGCAAAAGTGTGGATATTTCAAGAAATTTTGGTCATTAATTTTAGATGCAAAATTGAACTAGCATAAGGCATATCTGACTTTCTATATTTATCAATTTTGGTATTTTATTATCTAAAATTTTTTTTGTCTACTTTACTCCTCAAAATTTTTTTTTAATCTACATTGTCACTCAATAATTTTAAACAAAATATCATCTTCCCACCATAAATGTAAATAATACGAAAGAGGTATGCACACAACATTATTGGGTCTCATGGATCCTACTCGAATCCACATCCACCCTTATATTTCTGTTGTCTTGATCTGAGAAATTTTGTTTCATTCCCGCTGTTCTCTCTCACATCTCTGAAATCAAAGTACTTGTCGGTATCTGTGTTTATATTAGAAATAATTAGTGAAAAGACCAATAAAAAAAAAAAGAGGCATAGGATATGCATATAATAAAGAGTTTATATATATAAGATTATGATATGTAACCATATCAGAAATTGAATATTTATGGTCCATGGAAGATATTGTGTACCATTGTCACTCACTACATTAATTCCTTATTTCAAGACAATATTTTTTTTGTCACAATTTTGGTTAAAATTGTTTTCCGGTTTTCCCATTCTTACAAATATTTAAATCTCTATGTTTTACTATAGGCCTTCAAGATTTTGCTTTGTTTGAAGGTAAGACATTGATTTTGTGCTATCTCCATAGTTCTAAGTAAATACCAAACATTAAAACTAGACCTCGCAGCAATGATGTCAAGATCTTGCTTGAATTTGTGTATGAAGACATGTTTTTCTTTATTTATTTTGTTTTGGGTCTACATATAGAAGTTTTTAGGTCTATGTTTCTGTATTTTTTTTCTCATGTGGATTTCTAACACGGATTTAACGTGGTTCGACAATTTATCTACGTCCATCCAGCACTTCCACATCTTTCCTATCTCTAAAATTGCTTTCACTTGAACTCCTATCGCTCCATTTAAGAACCATTTCTTTTATTCTTACTTTCCTTTGTAGATTTGCTTTCACGACCTCATCTCTCACCTCTCACCTCCTCTAGTCCTACTATTTTCAACCGCCCTCTTAGTTCGTTTAAGCATTCGATTTCTTGAATTTTACCTCCCCTATGAAGACCGACAACCAATAGAGGCAATGGGTATTTGCTTATTTTCTAGATTATTAGATTGGGATTCTGGGTTGTGTGCGCTTTTCGGAATTTGAGTTCAAGCATTTGTGAATTTGTGGTCATTTTGTACAACAATGCACAACATCATATAAATTTGTATGTTGCATATAAGGTGTTTGGGGAAATTTTTGAGGTTTTTTTTTTCTATTTTTTAAACACCATTGCAAAATTAAGAATTATTCTATATACATATACTTATCAGAAATCTGGCTCATGCTCCTAAAAAATTCAATTTGTGCCACTTAATGTGTGGAATAAAAATAAAATTAACAAATTAAGGGAGCTAATTGTACCAAATATAAAGGGGTAATGAGAAAAAAAATATATATATATAAGGAGAAAAATAGAAAATCATGTCAAGGTCAAGGGATGAGACCCACATTTATTTTTATTTTAACTGTTCTATCTACACATATGAAGTTATTCATGTATCATATGGGATAATGGGAGCACAAAATTCAAAATTGTTGATTATTATTTATATTATTAACTAGTTGTAATTTCGCGCTTTGCATTCAAATAAAAAATAAGATTATTAATTTCTTAGAAATTAATAATTTGTTATATCTACTATCAATATATTATGCAAGTATTTTATGGATATACAAATGCAAATGGATCTTGTTGAATTTTAAATTTTTTATATTAAAAATTAATGTCTATTTATTTTGAATTAGGGTTGCAATATATTTCATAGTAATCCACAAAAATTCTCATCTATTTTGGTACAACATATCATGTTGAAATGTCTTCAAGCACTAACAAATTAAAATAACTATGAGCTGATCAAATCAATGGATCTTAATCTCATTATATGGATCATTTAATACCCAGATTATTATACAATGTCACCATTGAACTTTTTTTTTTTAAATACAACACAAACTATTTAAAAACAAAATATGAATACCCAGATTATTATTGTTCTGCTCTGATATGGACTTCATAGTTATGCGGTGCTAGCTATAACTCTTATCTACAACCTGCGGGGGAAAAAATATTATCGCGCTGAATATAATTCTCAGTAGTTCAACCTTTATAATGACACCAATAGGCATTAAATGAAAGAAAAAAGATTAAGTACTCTATTTCACTTTGATATGAAAACGTAAGAATGAGTTTATTAATATTCATACTAACCCATTTAATATTACAATATACCTTTATTCTTGAACATATATATATCACACACCTTTATATATATATATATATATATCATTTAAACTACCGTAACATGTCATTTTAGATCAATAAAAAAACATGTTTTACATTATATTCATATTTTATAAATTTAAATAACCAAAATAATTCAATATATATATTTTGGATGTCACATTCATAGTTATCATGATAACATATTAATATAACATTGTTATACCAGATATTTTAAGTTTCTTACCTAATGTGTCCATAAATTGACTATTTAGACTTTGTGCTAGGGAGACACAATGGGTATCCGTATGAATAAGACATCGATCCGTATATAAATGTCGAGCATATGTATAACCATATGTTCTGACTGAGTCAGATGTAGCCGTATGTTCCTACTGAATTGAATGTAACCGTATATTCCAACTAAGCATGATAATTCGTATGACCCTATTGGCATGCCAATATGTCTACCTTATTCTAGTTCAGGTTCATTTATGGGCTAACATAGCATCCAGTTATACATGTTATCTCACACATAATATCAAAATGAACATTCAACCAATACAAACATATATACCCACCATATATCTTATATATACCCACCATATACCTTATATATGTTTACTGTATACCTTATATATACCTATCATATACTTTATATATACTCACTATATACTTCATACATATCTACCGTATGCCTTATATATACTCATTTATATACTATATGGATATACTCATGTACTATGTAGCATTTATATAAAATATATTCATCACATCAATAAAACAAACAATTTCATATTTTACATTAATTAACCACTATATTAGTATTCACAATAATATATTAATTATTATTTAATAGAAGTCATATTATATTCCATATTTTATCATAACTATTATCATAAAAGCTTGTACAAACCTGTTTTATGTCATTTTCTGATTTATTGGGTCTTTGCCTTTATCTACTCTTGGCAGCGACCTTGTTGTTGTGTCTAACAATAATTAAATTTTCAATTACTTATTTTTGTTAATAAATATTTATATTTTGTTTAAAAATTAAACTTCATAATAAAATTTTTCAGTTTCCACACGCGCATTTAATGCGTAATTCACCATTTTCAGTCATTCAACTTTTATTACAATGCGACTTCTTATTTCTTAATAATTTTTTTCATCTTTTTGCCATATTTTTCTATACTTAATCCATTATCCAAAATTTCATCTTCAAAAAATATATTTAATTCTATTTCTTTCTTTCCTTCTCTATAATTTCACTCAATTAATTTTTTTCCCTTCTTAATTATTATTATACATTATTTTATATTCCAATTTTTCCACTCAGAAATTTTCATTAATTAATCAATTTCTCCAAAAACCCCCGATAAATTTCTATAATCATTTTAACTCATTTTCTTTCAATTTTCATCATCAATTTCACCCAAATAATATTCAATAACTCTCAATAAATTTTTCCATAATCAGGCTAAAAATCTAAAAATTCACCAAAAATCCTATTAAATATTTTTTTTCATTCCAAAAGTTATTTTCCACTTATAAACACTCCAATTAACTCCATTATCTTCAATTTAAGGCAAAATTTTTCCAACATAATTTTTTTTCAAAATTTAACCATAATTATGGAAATTCTCTAAAAATTCCACAAAAATTACTAAAAAGTATTTCGATCAATTTTCCACTAGATCCATTATCCTCAAACCTTGTTCTTCTTATTTCATATTTTTATCTAATTTTTTTTTCTAACTCAACTTTTTCACTAAATTAATTTTCATCACAATACAATTTCAATTTCTACTCTAAACAATCATTAAATCTAACATAAATCCGTATAAAATTGAAGAAAAAATGAATAAAAATTTACCTCCAATTTTTCTTGAAATTTTTTGCTAAATAAATAATTTTTTTCCAAATTTTCTTTATTTTCTTCAAGGGTGAAAATTAATTTCCCTTACTCCAAATACTTGATTATAGGTAATCTTATGAACTTAAAGTGAAAGAAGAGTCTAATCAAGCTCTCATGGTACACAACCAAAGAAGAAAAAGAGAGAGAGATTTTTTGTGATTTTTATGAAGAATTCTCTAGATAAATAGAGATATTTTAGCAATTTGTCTTTATATACCTTGATTACTTCCTTAATCTTCCCTACTATTGGCTAACTAACATTTAAGCCTCTCAAGCTTCTTAGCTTCCGATCTCTGGCTAAGAGTATTCGTTTACTCCTTCGCTATCTGACTAACTAGCACTTTTGTCTAAAAAATCGAAAAACAACTCATTAGTTGGCCGCGGAAAAGGTGAGTTAAACAACGAAAGACCGAAAAGGAGATACCTGAGCTTAAGTTGACAAATGGTCCACTTGCATCTTAGTTTAATTTGACTTGAATCAAAACTTTCACCAATCATATAATTTCTTCAAAATTCAACTTCTAAACAATTTAATTACATCAAATTAGATATACCAAAAATTATAAAAAACAAATTATTCGAAACGGTCTTTTCAATAGTATGAAATGATCTTTGGTGCGAAAATTGCATTTTTCCAGTTTATTCATTTTTCTTTATTCGATTCGAAAAAATTTATTCATTTTTCGATTTATAAATTATTAGTATTAAAAATCTTAGAATTCAATTACTATTACATCGATATCTGTACGATAATAAACGTATATTTCTAACTTCACCAATGATCTTAAAATATTATTTTCTATATTTTAGTGTGTTTAAATCATATTTTTCTTATTGGACAAAAATTATGTATTTTCCGCTCGGTATATTACATCGATTTACATGCGAAATACGTAATCACAATAATATATCCTTATTCTCTAGTATTTATACTGCTTATAACACTTCCAAATTAAATTATTATTTTTATACCTATATGATCATATTTAAATCCAAATAATAATATTTTTATACTGATCAACTTTTATTGACTTAACTGCACCGGTCATGGAGTGCACCCACCATATAAAGTCTAAATCGCCGGTTGTAGCAATTATAATGGAGTGACTTTTGAATTCCATTAATATTCTAATTATATATAATTGATACTTTATATAAAATTCTTTATATTAATGTTTTGTCTAGATTTGTATCTATTTATTATAATAAGTAGTACATTTGTTATAAAATTTTATTAATATTGTGTTAAAATTTTATTACAATTAGAATTCTATCCTTTTATTTGATTTCATCTGATTCTTTATTTTCTTAAAAAAAATAGATTAAAAATATATTGTGTACATCTTTGTCATTTTACAAATAATAATTTAAACATAAATTATTAATAAAATCATGAGTTTGAATTATTTCAATTTATTTTTTGGAAAAACATCCATAAATATTAAATTAACTCCGATAATAAATATTAGAAGAGGACGAAACCATATGAGCTTAAACAATCTTTTTTTTTAATAGTAGCATTTCCCAAAAATATCAATCTATAGCTATAATAAAAACCCTTTAACATTTATTTGAAATTCATTTATATTATTCTATATATAAGCGCTAAGCATTGGATTGACTTTTTAGGCCGTTTCATATTGCGATTAAAAAAAAAATTTTAATTTTTTTTTAATTTGAATTATTTCAATTTATTTTTCGGATAAACATGCATAAATATTAAAGTAACTCCGATAATAAATATCAGAAGAGGTTGAAACCATATGAGTTTAAATGATTTTTTTTAATAGTACCATTTCCAAAAATATCAATCTATAGTTATAATAAAAACCCTTTGATATTTATTTGAAATCCATTTATATTATTCTATATATTTAAGTTAAGCATTGAATTGACTTTTTAGGTTCATTCGAAACTGTGTTTAGAAAAAAATATTCTTTGAAAAAAATTATTTTTATTTATTTTTGAATTTTTAAAACTGTTTTCAAACAAAAGTATGTAAATTGATATATTTTTGTTTTAAAAACATGTTTGAGAAAAATTATTTATAAAAAATTAAATAAAAAATTTCTAAATTTATTTTTTTTACACACAACAACAATCTCAAACACTCATTTATCACAACTTATGTTATCAATTGACCTTAATATATGAGACTTCATCTAATCTATCTATAATTAATATTTATCATCAAGATAATATCACAATAAAAAAATAATATAATAAAACTACGAAAAAAAAAGTCAAATAATATATAGAACTAGTAATTGAGACGCCGTATCTTATAAATAATATTGCTAAATTGCAGTTGTTTTCGGGAACTAAATTGACAACTGCTTGATTTTTTTTAATAATTCTAATTTTCCGTTTAAGTTGTTGACTGTGTGGAGTAAAAGAAAAATACAAATTTTGAAATTATAGGACTGTACATTGATAGTAATTTCTCACCTTTTTTTTTTTAACTTCCAACAACCTCCTGCAGGTGGTTACTCTTTAGTATTTAGCCATTGTAAATTTTCTACATTGTTTTCTCGAACTTTTAGAATGAATTTTTTTTTTTGTTTCATACCAGCAGGCAATGGACTGCATAATAAGGGTAGTTATTCTTTTTTACTCGCAATAAATGGATTAAATATTCATCAATATTAGTAGATAATAATGAGAAAGTTCGAATACGAGATCTCTTTTAATTTTCATAAGTGAAAATACTATTAAGTTAAGTCTTGATTGACTAAAACTAGATGAATAATTATTAATATTAATTAGAGATGAAAATTTTAATGTTTATTCCTTTCTATGAATAGAAGAATAGAGTTAAAACTTACCAACCCAATAAAGGGGTGGGTGAACATTCAATTAACCAAACCAAATTTCACTTAAATCAATTTTTTTTTTGACACTCTAAAATATGGAGATTTTACAATTTAAGTACTGCCCCTGAAATATTACAGTTTCAATCCATCATTCGAATATCTTTTACCAAAGATATAAATTATAAAAATAATGGTATATAAAAAGCCAGTTGTTTTGGTTCTAATTTGTGAAGTTACAGAATCAAAAAGCTTATAACCACCACTTTTGAACATACAATAGCTTGGATTTATGAATTATCAAATCGAATTGTATTAATTATCAAATACAGTACTTATAACTAATTATTGTTTTAATTAGTTTTTATTATCTAATATATTATAAATAGGAGAATATAATTATACCTAAAATATAATTTCAAATTGTAATCCTAATTACTATCTCTATTTAAGATAATATTTTAGTGGAACTAAATTTTTAATATATTAGATAATATTAAATGTCATATTGTTATCATTATTTCTTTTATTCATATTGTTGTGTATGACTCATGTATAGTAAGTGGAACTAAATTTTTAATATATTAGATAATATTAAATGTCATATTGTTATCATTATTTCTTTTATTCATATTGTTGTGTATGACTCATATATAGTAAGTGGACAGATATTGAAGCAGAGAAACATCGATCCCTGGAGAGTTTCTCAGTTTAATGAAGGAATTATGGTTTGAAAGTGCGAGGACACAGTATAATACTAGTTTTGTAATACAGTACAATACAACTTATATATATTGTAATCCTATATTTTAAGATTAATAAGAAAAATCTATCCGCTCTACTCTCGATTCATAAACATATTGTCAAATATCGTTAAATCTTATATTCTCTTTTTCTTTACTTTCTTAGTCTTGCTGTTTACATAATTTTTCAACACCTATATTCTCGAACTCAGTTGCATA
Source organism: Triadica sebifera (assembly GCA_023653625.1). Taxonomy (NCBI): domain Eukaryota; kingdom Viridiplantae; phylum Streptophyta; class Magnoliopsida; order Malpighiales; family Euphorbiaceae; genus Triadica; species Triadica sebifera. Next base: position 4,436,433 of record CM042900.1, read on the forward strand.
TTTAGTAGCCAGAGCTTCGAGTTCTGATTCCCTCCTCCTTTAAGGATAGCAACCTTAGCTGCAAGTTGTTCTTTTTAATGGAATGAGAGTCTGTTTGGAATTGCGTTTGCCAAAAACGCTTTTAGAGAAAAAATTTTATTTTTAAATTTTTTTAATTTTGAAAACCGTTTTTTGAAAAAAACAGGTAAATAGATATTTTGTTCAGAAGTAAGTTTGAGAAAAACAGTTTATAAAAAATTAAAAAAATCAATCAATTAAATAAAAAAAAATTTAAACATGTTTTTTGAACAACTAACAACAATCCAAAACATCCCCTGATTGTGCTTATCCATGTAAATTTTTCTTCCGATTTTTTTTTTTTTTTTTTCAGGTGGTAAAAAATTTCCAATGGTTGGCGCAGTTCTTTATTGGCAGAATGGCTATGAGCAATAAAATTTTGTTACTTCCTTGCAGTTTGTTGCCATTTCAATTATAGTTAAAATCAATGCATTTCTTCATTCTTATACAGGTACATTTACAGTGTAAGAGTCAAAAATGGAAAACGAAAAATCTGAAGAACAGAGAAGGCTACCTTGGAAGTGAGTAATATATAACTTTGGTTTGGAATGAGGATTATCTATGATCAACGGACACGTTCCAATACTCGCTGTAATGCCTTTTTGATGCCTAGCTGATCAAGGGACACGTTCCAATACTCGCTGTAATGCCTTTTTGATGCCTAGCTGATCAAGGGGTGTTGTTAGTTGTATTTCCTGCACCTGAATCACAGAATTTCAGTAAATGAGAGAGATGAAGAGAGTTCAATGTCAGAGAAAATCTAGAATAGAACTTGCCTGTCGTCCAGCACGAGCAAGAAGGGTGAACATCCCATTTGCGGGTGGTGCCTGAGAATTTGCAGGATAACACTGTTAAAAATGGAGAAAACACACAATAACAAGCAAAATGCATTAGGCAGCAAACAAGAGCAACTCACATTTGAAAGCCAAAGTTGCAGGTCTTGTGAAACAACACGTTTCTCGAACCCTTGTCTATTGATTCTAACATCATCTACACTGCATCAATGCAAGAAAAGAAATGAATTAATATGTAGGAAGGAGCTGTAAATGTGGCTAAAAGAAAAAGAATTCTTACCCATCTTCACGTAGAAGCTCTTGAAGTATCAATTCAAGCCCAGGAAGAGGGTCAATGGTACTGCTGCTACTCATGGTCAAAGGTTCAGGACCGACTGAACCATCCTGACATTTAAGAATTGAAACTTCACCATGTTCCACAAACAAGAGTTTGATGCTCAAAAAGATCGTGTAAGATAAATAACATTTTACAAACCAGAGGAATCACTTTGTCCAGAGTTTCTAGCAATGGATCTTCTTCTAATTGTTTGATTGACAAAGCAATTCTTGACTTTTGCCTACATGATTTTCTTTTTTCAGTCAATATCAAATTATTGTCTCTAAAGTCTAATCAATACCATACAAACTTCTGCAAGTATAACTAAGCTGTGAGAACATAGAAACGAATCAAACTGAACAAATTCTGCGCCATTAAATTGATGGTAACAGAGTTTGCCTTGCCTCACAAACAAAGGAACCTAAATTACACCAGATTTCGGAGATTTGAACTTAAAATTTTGTTTGATGATGAAACACGAACTCTGAAAGCTAACCTTGTGGCTTATGTAGACAAATACTTCAATGCCAGCTGTAACACATTATCATCACATATCTTGTTGCACTAATACAATTTTTATGAAAATACAGAAGTATATGGAAAGTTGGCAGATTTCTTAAACTGCAAAGGGAAATTCTTGTTGAAACTGGATGGGTATAAAAGAAACTTACCTATCAATGTTGATGATTTTCACTCTCACTTCATCACCCTCACTAAGGAGGTCTCTTACATCTTGAACTAAATCCCAAGAAACCTCCGAGACATGTACTAATCCAGTTAGATGATAGAAACCTGTCACGTAGTTTTAAGATATAATTTATTGCCAAAATAAAAATTTCAACGAAAGACTAGGAAATACATATGAACTGAGAGTAGAGTAGACACCATCAGGGAAAAGCAGGTGAACAAAGGCACCATAATCCTCAACAGGACCCACCCGTCCTGCAAAAATATCCCCTACATTAATTCTTTTAGAAAACTTTGACCACGCAGCTTCCCTCTCAGAAAATATCAACTGTCTGTTCTCCTCTTCTGCTCGGATTACCTATAATATTATGTGAATTTTATGAGAGTCAAGTTCATTTAAATACTTCTTTACGCAACCAAAATAACAAAGAAATGCCGCAGCATCATAATATTGCAATCCCATTAAAACGTCATGATATGATCCGTTAAATTGTCACATAGAAAGCATCTGCATGACCTTAAATGGATGAATCCTAAATTAAATGACAAGTCCATATTCTTCCCCTAACTCAAAGCCATTTCCTAAGTTCCTAACTGAAATCTAAACGCAAATAACTGAATGTCATAGCAAGTAAATTAGTCCTCTTCCACAAACAGACCTCAAATGGAACATCAAAACTTCAAATCAGAGAATCTAAAAGAATGTCCTAACATTATTGTTAGCAATATTTGGGTAGAAGATTTTTCCAATTTAAGGTTTGGGGAACCAATCCTTGTTTTGGGGAGTGACACAAACACCACTAAATTTTCAAAAGAAGAAAACATGTAAAATAATGAACAAATGAAATCACTTTGTACAACACACATCTCAACTTGACTTGATTATCTTGCTTCAACCATCAAAGTAATTAAAAATCAACGTCTTTCAGCAGATCATTAGATAAACTTATAGTTCATTAGGAGATATATTGGCCTAAGTAAAATTTACATGAGACTTTTGTTTTCACATTTCTTTGTGACAAAACTATTGCACATAAGCACTGATCCGAACAAAATGCTGAAAAACATTACGTGAGACATCTGATATGGAATACTAAAACTCATCCAGTCTAGAAAAAAATGGATATAAAAACATTTAAAGTTAAAACAACAGAAAGAAGACAGATTCAGTACCTTCACGGAAATACGTGAACCAGTTAAACCTTTTGCAATCTCATGGATACTTCTTCTTGGTTCTACATTAGATTGAAATCATAAAAATTAGTATCATTAACACTAAACAGGAAGAGAACTGGATATTTGATAAATTTAAATTGAAAAAGCAAAAGAATCAAAATTCAAACTTGTAGATATACAGCATGAAAAAGGTACCTTTACAAGAATGGGAAGGGCTCAACTGGGGGAAGGGAAGAAAACCCAGAAGAGAATAAAAGCGAATGAGCAAGCCTCCACCATTAAATCCTTCAACTCTTCCTTCATATATAGATCCGCTATTAATGTAAGCCCTTGCAGCCCTCCAATCAGCTGACCTCTACTTCTTTCCAGAAAAAAGTGTCATCCATATATAACAGATATATCAAATTGCAATTTCAGCCATAGTTCATAAAAATCTTATGGAGAAAGAATATGATTGGAAATTGGAATTATATACATTTTTTTCTAATACATCCATATATTAATTAAGATCATTATAATAAATGCATAACATATTAGAAAATAGCAATTCATATTTATAAAAAAAATGAAGTAGGAACGAGGAATAGGAAACACACACCCGAACTTGTCGAAGAGAATCAGGGGGGTCTTCAACAACAGCGGTGGATGAGGACGGGTTAGAATTGTGAGAGAAAGAGACCTTAGAAGTGGAAATTGAGAATCTAGACTTGTAATTATGGAAAATTTTACAAGAATTGAAATGGGTGGTGTGAGGTGCTAACAAAGAATGAGTGGAAGAAGAAGAGCAATCATTGGGTGTGAAAATTTGAGAAAGAAAGGAATGTGCTGTAAAAGAAGCCTGTATTATTCCTGTAAATATTGGCATTTTTCAGAGTTTGGAGATGAGGACATTTGGATTGGGTTATATGAACTAGCAAGTGGCTGTTATTGAATGACGCCAATGTTTCTGCTAGATTTTTTGTGTCAATTCCTTCTCCACCATTTCTTCCAAATTCTCTAATATCTTTTCTTTTTTAAATAAAAAAATATACAAGCAGCTAGAGAACGTAGACAATGCAAACTCTAGAAAATGCAATGTCCATCCTGTCCGGAATCTTTTTTTCAATAAATGCTCTAATATATTTAAACAATCTTTTCCGTTAAATTGAATTTATTCAGATTTTCAATCAGATATGTCCTCCAATTTAACCAACACACAAACACACGTATATAATTAATTGGTCGCAAAATTTTAATTATATTTTTAAATCATTTTATTTCTACAATATATTAATTTGAATTTATAAGATTTGTTTAATATTTTAATATATTTTATTCGCATTTACATTTATAATGTTATATTTTCTAGTTATTGTCAAATAAATTAGATTTTATAATTAAAATTTAAGTATTGTTAAAATTAATAAATTATATAAATAAAAATATTATGAAACTTAATAAAAATAAAAAAGTACACAATATTTAAGAGAAAATTTGATATAGAAAATTGTAAAATATATCTAACATAGACAATTAGAAATAATCGCGACCAAATTTGTGATCACTAATCCCTTGTCTTGATGGCTAATTCCTTGTCACTGTCGCCAATTCCTTTTGGCAGTCGCTAATTACTTGTCGCAGTTGCTAATTCTATCCTTCTTTAATTAATATATATTTTTATCTATTTTTATATTAAATAAATTTAATTTTATCAACATAATTTTATTAATAATTATAATATTATTATTTAAATTAATTTTATAATAATTTTATTAACTTAATTAATTATATTAATCATATATTACACTTTAATTAATAAAATATATATTATTTATTTAATTTTATTATAAAATAATTATAGTGGGGCCTATTGAATTTTTTTTATTCAATTGAAATGATTTTTATGATATTTCTAATAGTGCAAACTTGCATATTTGCATGCAATATATTCATGCAGTTCCCCTTTCAAATATCATATAGACAGTTGCAATTACACTTCCAAGGAGATAAAAATGTTCTTAGATATCTCAAGACTCCTTGTACCAATATATATATATATATATATATATATATATATATATATATATATATATATATATATATATATATATATATATATATATATATATATATATATATATATATATCTCGTGTTTTCGCACTTTGTAAGCGAAAAAAATAAATTTAATTTTTTGAGTAAATTTTTATTTGTAATTAGAATATTAATGATTTTAAAAAAAGAAAATTAGAATAATTTCATGATATATATAAATAATTATTAATTAAATAAATATCTATTATAAAATTATATTTTAGTAAAATTGATTTTTTAATATATTAATAAAAGTAACAACAAATGTTAATTATCATCATTAATATATATATATATATATATATAACATTTATCATTAAAATAATAATATATAATTTTTTATTAGAATTTAATTACTATAAATTTAAAAATAAATTCTGAAATTCTGTAAAAAAATAAATAGAAAAGATATTAAATACTCTTGATACAGAGCACTCAAGTCCAAATTAGATTAATTTATAGTTGAGCTTTATTGAACATAAAAACATTTTGAATTATTTTTTGGATAATCTATTTAAATTATTTGAATTTGAATTAGCTTTGAAATATATTGAGATTGAATCAAAATTTGCTAGACTCCACTTAATAGTTAATACACTTATATGTTTGATTTTCATCCTCTTTTGTTTTATGCTTTAGGTGTCATTTAATATTGTATTTAGTAAAAGCACTTTTGAAAAAAAAATTTATTTTTAAATTTTTTGAATTTTGAAAACTGCTTTTGGAGAGAAACAGGTAAATAAATATTTTTTCCATAAGCAAGTTTGAGAAAATCAGTTTATAAAAAATTAAAAAACTCAATCAATTAAATCAAAAAAATTATAAATCTACTTTTTTGATAACTAACAGTAATTTCAAACACGTGTAATAAAAAGAAGTTAATCAGTATATATATATATATATATATATATATATATATATATATATATATATATATATATATATATATATATATATATATATATATATATTATTTTTCTCGTATATAAACAACTTGAAACTTTAATGAGTGTTTTTATCTTTTAATGAGTGTTTTTATCTTTTATCCCAAAGTTTCTTTTCTAGAAGCCATTAAGATTGCTACTTCCAAATTTATAAAAGTAAATAAATAAAAACTTGCTAAACGGAAATTATAGTGGTAAAACTTGAGATTTCTAGTAGATGGATTTGGATTCGAGTCTTGTTGAAAATCGTATCAGTGACAACCTTAAAGGGGGAAGAATCACACACACGTTTTCTCTTCTTCTTTTTTTCTTCCTTTTCTTATGAATACAAATTACAAAGTAAAAAATAAACAAAGTGGGATATATAAAATATGACAAACTTATTTAAACATAACACTGTTGTGAAAGTAAACCATAATATTAATAATTACATGAAAACACTCCAGAAACATGCAGAATCTTTAAATTTAAAAGATAAAACCAATAAATTTTAGCTTAATATTACTATATTTATTCGAAAATTCTGAAGTTTCAAATTCAAATTTTATGGATAGAAATTATAATCCAACCCCCATAATATAACAAAAGAAATAAAAAGAACAAGTAAAAGATTCGAGGAATATAATGAGCATGAGCTTAGCCAAAACGATAACAGCAAAGGACTTCAATTATCTTCGTAATGTATTATGCTCAGTTTGGTTAAAAAGCAAGGATAGCATGTGATGTGTATAATCCCACCGGCGTCCACAATACACAGCCTCATTGGATATGACACCAAATAGGTTAATAAAATAAAATGAAATTAAGACACCTTAGTGTTACGTCCCGCTCAAATTGTCCCTCACAATCCAAAGAAATAGCGTTGAAATGTGCTAGATGGTGCTAGAAGGTGCTGGAAGACACTAGAATATTTGAGAACATGCCAGATGATTCATGAAGAATGTAGAAGCCCATAGAAGCTTCTGGAGCATACTGGAATTTGCATGAAGAAACTAGACAATCCTAAAAGACTCTAGAGTTGGCTAGACTTGACTAGAAGGTCCTAGAACCTTTGTGGCATGTTGTAGACTCTTTTGTACATTCTATAATTGGTAGGAACTAGAAACTAGTAGCATAACCTTAGGCTTTGTGTCACACTATAAATAGGCCTCTTGACCTTCATTTGTATCATCTTTGGAAATCTTGGAAAGTTATAAGACAACCTCTTTAGAGCAATACAAAACATTCTTCACAAACTTTCTTGTATTTTTGCTTTGCTCTTGAATCCTCTAAATTTCTAAGTCCCTTTCTATTCTCTTTGGAGAGTTTTGTTGGGTTGGAAGGTAGGTTTAGTGCAATGAACCGTGCTAAGTGTCGCACGATTGCTAGTTGAAGTCTAGAGTCGTGACATTAGACTGCCCACACTTAATTAAATGCTATATAGAAACAAAGCCAAACTAGTCTAATTTTGCAAACTAAACCCAATAATCCATTTTACATCTACACCCTATCTCAAATAATAATAATAATAATAATTTCAAGAAGGAAGTCTAGAAGTAAATGAAGGGGACAAAAGAAAGGGAAAAAGAAAAATGACTCCATAGTTTGGTAGTTGAAGGATGTGGGTTTGACAATTAGACCCCTCTCCTTAGAAAAATAAGAAATAAAAAGCAAATTTTTATTAATGTTTGTTAAATCATCTCCATGAATGTACCAGCAAAGAAGCATGGTTGCACAACGGTGAAGAAAAGGTTGATCCTTGCTCGTTGTTCTTTAACTAAGCAAGATATCTTTCTTGTAAATCCATGCTTATTTTTCTTTGATGGTGTAGTTGACTGCATCACAACCATTTATGTTTGATAATTATTACAAGGAAAAAAAAGAAAATAATTATAACCTCAAAAGAGATAGAGAAACTAATTAAGTTGAGGGTTTGAGAGCCAAATTTAATTTGTGTGCATTTATGATGTTTTATGATAAAGTGTGTATTTTTAAAGTTGATTTATATTATATTTTATTATTAAATTAGAGTTTTTGTTACTATTAATTAATAAATCGAACTCAAATTAAACTCATTAAATATAATAATTGAGCTATTTATTGATTGAACTTGATCTGCACACTAATTTAATAATTTTAAAATGAGCTCGTAATATTTTTAAATAAATTGAGTTCAATCTCATAAATATTCAGTTTGTTTCAGTTAATTTAAAGCATTTGAAGCCCCACTTAAACTTATCACAATTTATGATTATGGTGTTTTTGAAAAACCAGTTTATCACCTCATTTCATTTTTTTAACATTTTAAACATATTTTTTAGAAAAATTGATGAGATATAACCTGAATGACTTTTCAAATAACCGATTTGACACCTCAACTTAGTTTATGTACCTTTTAAACATAAATTAATGGTGTTTATGCTAATAAATTATTTTAACTTCATGAACTTAAAAAAAATGAAAAATTTATAACAATATCACATCAAAATCTTTATATTCCGTTTTATATTAAATAGTAGATTAAATTGAGTGATCATTTATGTATTGTAATAATTTATTATAGCTTCAAATTATAATATATTAAACATCCAAAAAAATTCATAAGAAAACATTATAGAAGAAAAATAATCTATAGGAGTTTTAAAACGGTGTAGTTTTTTGGATATTTCGAACTCCCCCTCGGCACTCTCTTCTCCCGCACGCCCTACTCTGTGGCCTCCATCACGCAGCGCGGCAGCAGCACCCGCCAGTGCCCGAAGCCTCCGACGCAACTCGCCAGCAGATTATATGTTATAATCACTAAGTCTCTTTGCACATGCAATTTCCTCTTTGAATCTCGATTTCCTCAACCACTCTTTCTCTCCTTCTGCTTTACTTCTCCGCGTTATTTCACTTCTTTATTCTCCTTTTTCTAGACCTAAAGAGCAATCGAATTGCGAGGTTAACATCTGATCTCATTGATCTGTGTCTGCGCTTTAATCATTTTGGTTTTTGCATTTTCTGGCTCATTTGCTATTTAGTGTGTTTTTTTCAACATTTGATCAATTTTTTACTTCTCCTTTTCTCCTGTTGTGGATCGCTTTTCTTTCAGGTATCTATGTCTGCCCAAACAAAGAGTTGTTTAATCCTGGGAAACGGACTACATTATGCTACGCCAATTTTATGCTCAACCAAAACAAGTGAAATGGAGATTTTACGGTGTGTCCTACGAATGATGCAGGGTCTGTCTAGTTCCCTTTTCTATTGGGACACAATTGAGCAGGGTTTTCGTGCTGCCAAAAATGGGATTTATGTGACTCATCTTTCCTTTACAAGCCTTCATAATCTTCTCAATCAGTTCTTATATTCTGCTACTTGTTTACAACTCGTTCAAAATTATGTCAATAGATTGAAGTTGGAATCTAATATGCCTACTTTGAGGGCTTTTGCTTCTTCTGTTTCTCAGTGGCTTGAGGTGTGCTGATGAACTCTTTTACTATATGGTGTTACTTGCCAAGTTTTTATGGGTCTTTTTGTTTTGCAACTTTCTTTGATAATGTGCTTTTGCAGAGGCTGAGAGATATTGCTTTGAAGGAAGAAATGAAAATATGCAACTCCAATGCTGGAATCACTCCCACCCTCTTGGGATTGTCAAGCTCTTTATCCAGGTTTTTATTAACTAGAGTTCTTCAACTTTGATTTTCTTCAAGTTAGTATTCTTCTAGTTTTATGGCAATAATTTGGTACCTTGAACTTGAATCTTGTTGTTCTTCCTCTTGTGCATTGTAGACCACATTTTATCTTTCGAATTTCCACCCTTTCGACAGCAGCATTATCATATCTCATTTGATGTTGAAGTCTTTTTATGGATTGTTTTTCTTCTTTTTATTGAATTTGCTGATGAATTGTATTGATATTAGTCTTTGCTCAGGCGCTGAATGCTTATTGCAAATAGTGCATGGAGCCATTCCCCAAGTGTACTTCGAGCCTAATTCCCATATTCCAGCATCTGAAATAGCTGTTTATATCCTGGACTATCTTTACAAGAAACTGGATGAATTCTGTCTTGTCCAAGGTGGTGAGGTTGTGACTTTCTCCTTGGCATCAATCTTGATTTGCAATTCCTTGTGAGCTTTTCTGGGTTACTCCATTCAAGCATATAACTTAAGCTAATTTCAGGAGGAAGCATATTTGGTGGTGCTTCATATTCTTGTTGGAAGTTTATTGCCATATATCGAGAGTCTTGATTCCTGGCTTTTTAAGGGAACACTTGATGACCCTTTTGAGGAGGTAGTTGAATTGTAACATTTTTATCATGTTCTGAAGTCTAAAACTGATCTAGTTAGCTTCCATATTTGCACACAAGAATTCTAAGATTGTAAAACAATACATTTTTTTTTCTAGAAAATCTTATTGGTGCAGCAACAGAAAGAGTTTTTGAACACCAACTTGTTGTTCTTAACGTTTGTTTTGTTGAAATTCTTTGTTTAAATCCTTTAGGAAATTCTTAATAGTTTTTTCATCTTTGGGGTCAATGCATTCATCTTTTATGGATAACCCTGTATATACTAAATACATTAAAATAATGAGAAAGTTAAACTATCTATAAAATGACACTTTGTTTTCTATCCTCTTCTCTCGACAGATGTTCTTTTATGCTAACAGAGGAATCTCAGTTGATGAGTCTGAGTTCTGGGAGAAGAGCTATCAGTTGAGACAAGTACAATTTCGGAAGTTTGATGTTGAGCATTCTCCACTAACTTCTGTCAATCCCTTAGCAAATAACAAGAAGGAGATGAGGGAAAATGATTCCGTTTCTTTGTCAATTTCTGTGAAGGGAAAGGAGCAGAACAACAAAGAACTTCAAATATGTCCATTGTTTATTAAGAACATTGCAAAGTCCATTATCTCTGCAGGAAAATCATTGCAGCTGATCCGCCATGTTCCTGTTTCATCCTTAGTGGTATCTGGCAAAAGTATTGATGGTGGAATGGATGATTTAGGAGTTTCAGAGGATGATATTGATTTAAATAATTGGGAGCAGAGCACAGAAGGGTTAACCTTGTCTGAGATTTTCTGTCTATCAGTAGCAGGTCTCATAGGCCATGGTGATCACAGCTCTAAATATCTGTTACAAGAGGATCCATGCAAATCTAAGATAGTCCGAACTTTGGCATCTGAGCTGATTGGGGAAAAGATGGGGAGTTGGAATGGCAGAAGCTTGCCACAATGCTCAGAGAATATTTGTGACAAGGTCTTGGTTGATAAAGTGTCACATGAAAAAACACCTCCTGTAGAACCTATAAATAAGGATAGATATGACTTTTCTGAAGCCAAAGAAGGTTATATGAGTTTGGGTGTAGTGAATGAATTTCCCTTTCAAAGATCATTCTATCCAGAAAATCCAGTAGTCACCATCTGTCAAAGTTTACTTGATAAGCATAAAGGTTCCTGGAAAAGCTTGAACCTATCTAAAAGTTTCCATCTACCATCTTTAAATGATGAGGTCTTGCGAGAGGCCGTATTTGATCATGAGAAGGGACTGTTTTCTGCAGTTAAAGGAACAAATTATGCTTTTGGTTTTCAGTTTGGTGAATCTGAGTATATTCGTTCACAGTATGATAAAAAGCTGTTAGAAGAATTGTTTCCTTTTCCAACCATTCTTCCTTTCTTTCAGGTATCCCAGATTGATATATCTGTTCCTATTAGGGATTTCCTGTGAATGTTTTTGAATAGTACATGTAATCTGGAAACAGGATGACATCTGTATGTCAGAGCTTTTGCCTGTTCAGAAGAATAGCACCCTTGCATCAAGAGTTCTTAGCTGGATTCAAAATATTGAACCAAGAATGATGCCACTTCCATCAGTTATTGTGCAGGAATGCCTAACTGTTTACATCAAGAAGCAGGTAAACTGCTCAAATCTATTAAATGACACTTTACTATTTTTCCTTCTGGTGGCCAGTATGCTATGAACATGTCCAATTTCCTCACTTCTTTTACAATCACAGGTAGATTACATTGGCCAGCTTATATTGTCAAAGTTGATGAAGGATTGGAGATTGATGGATGAGCTTGCAATTTTGCGTGCCATATACTTGTTGGGTTCAGGTATTTTATTGTGTGTTGAATGTCTGATCTCTGATTTGTGTTGGTCGTCAGATAGACTTCTGAATTCATTGACAGATATGTTGATTCACTCTATCTCCAGGTGATCTTCTGCAGCATTTTTTGACTGTGATTTTCAGTAAGCTGGACAAGGGAGAAACCTGGGATGATGATTTTGAGCTAAACTTGATACTGCAGGTGCAGTTATTAATTTAATTTAAGCATTGTACCTTGCATGTGGTAAAATTTTTTCTTCTTGCTGATTCTACTGCCTCCACCCAGTAGAACATTGTACCAAGGTCATTTCCCACTGAGAGAGGTTGCTGTCATTTTCCACTGAGAGAGCTTGCTACTGTATTTTATGTGATGAGGACTTTCACTGCAATGATGAGTGCACAGAACTATCTGCTAGTCTCTACTTATGTAGATAAAAGACATGTATTATAATAACTTTCTCATGCCTAAATATCATTATGTGGCATCTCTCACTGCATCAGGAATCCATAAGGAACTCTTCTGATAGCATGCTGCTAAGCGCTCCAGATTCATTATTTGTGTTCATCTCCAAGAATCATGATGGTGATGAGCTACCTAGCACACCAATTCACACCTCAACACCTCGTAAGAGTCATCCACACAGCTTTGGAATTGATGGTCTTGATTCTCTGAAATTCACATACAAGGTCTGTTATATGGTTAGCAAGGCTTGAATTTATTTTGATATGATTTTCTTCACTCCTAGAGTTTCATAAAACATGCGGCAGGTCTCCTGGCCACTTGAACTTATTGCTAATGCAGAGGCAATTAACAAGTATAACCAGGTTTTTCTCTTCGCTTGGCTTATATTGTGGCTGTTGTTATAGAGTTTTTTTTTTAGGTTCTTTAACTATTCTATGCCTATCTTAGGTGATGAGGTTTTTGTTGAAGGTCAAGCGTGCCAAATTTGTACTTGACAAAGTCAGGAGGTGGATGTGGAAGGTTTTCTTTTTTCTTTTTTTTCCCTAATTCATTATTTTCTTCTGTGAGATGCTGTTTAGCTTTTATTTGATTAATTTGGGCACATAAACTTGTCTTATTAGAGGAGATATGTAGCTCACCCCTGCAAAAAAAGGGAAGATGCTATTTAAGGGCAATTTATTATTGTTTGAGAATATCCCACATTCAATTACAAATCCATTTTTTCTTTAAATTATAACTTGATTATCTATCATCCTCCTTTTCAGGGTAGAGGAACTGTGACAAATAACAACAAGCATCACTGGTTAGTAGCGCAGAAACTACTACATTTTGTGGATGCCTTCCACCAGTATGTGATGGACAGGGTAAGGATTTTCCCAATGTTGGAGTGAAAATTATTTTCATGGACAACCTGGTGAATCTTATGTTTTATCAGTGGACAAGGACAATATTGTTGGCGTAGATATGGATTTTTAAGATCTGCATTGACTGTCAAATGTAGAACAGTATTGAATTACTTCATGTTTTTTTTAAATATATATGCCATCTAGGGATTTCTACATGAGGACCTTTTAGCAGTGGAGATAAAAATATCAAAGCTTGCAGAGTTGAGGATTGAAGCTAATGGCAGCCATTTCATACAAAATTGATAATTCATATTGTTGCCTCTAGAGTTTCCCATGTAGGATTTCACTCCTTTCAGGCCACAAAAAACTTGCTGTGGCCCTTGTGTTTTCAGAATTTTAACATGTCCTACTACAGTTTCGTAAACCCAAGGCATTGCCTCTCCAGTTTGTTTTTGAATGAAATGCCAATGTTATCTCCATTATAATGTCTTAGTATTTGCTAGAGGCACACACCCACTCTCACACACACATACATACATAGACACATCCATACATATCATGCATTTATTCTCCTGTAGCATTTATATCTATTTTTTGCTTCATACTGTGAAGATGAGTAAGATCCATAGTTGAGGCTTCAATTTGAGCAACTCTAAACTTAGATTTGGCCCTCTTAGTATAATTCATTAAGAGTGGTTCCAATTCCTATTCTCCCTCTCAATTTAATCTAGGAACTCAGCCTATTAGGTCTCTAATAGAACCTTGTAAGCAGCTGATTATATTCTTAACCTTCTGCTATCAGCCTACTGGGTCTCTAATAGAAAACCTTGTAAGCAGGTATATCACAGTGCCTGGCATGAACTTTGCAAAGGTATGACAACGGCTGGATCTCTGGATGAAGTCATTGAAGTACATGAGGCCTATTTATTATCAATTCAGAGGCAATGCTTTGTGGTTCCAGATAAACTGGTGGTTCAACTCTCTCTTTTTTGTAGTGTATTCAAATGCTTGAATCTACTTTTTAGCTGTATAACATTTGGAAGAAAGCTCAGTTTTATTTAATGTTTTCAATTGGATTCAGTGGGCCTTGATCGCAAGTCGAATCAACAGCATCCTCGGATTGGCACTGGACTTCTACTCCATACAGCAGACATTGATTAGTGGTGGAGCAAATTCTGCAATGAAGGCCAGATGTGAAATGGAAGTGGATAGGATTGAGAAACAGTTCGATGATTGCATTGCTTTTCTCCTGAGGGTAGTCTTCTCTCTACTTTTTCCTTGCTTGTTTTTCTCACTTTTTGATCCTCAATCTTCATGTATCTCCTTGTTGGCTTTCTTTCATTGCATTCTTTATTGAAATTTAGTTTATTAATAGTATTTTTGTATTCAAGCTCGTGAACCAGCATGCATCTTCACACAAAATACATGTTTTACTAAATTGATGTGCCAAATTAATTGTTTCTTCTCCACTGTGCAGATTTTGTCTTTCAAACTTAACGTGGGGCACTTCCCTCATTTGGCTGATCTGGTGACTAGAATTAACTACAACTATTTCTACATGTCCGATGGTGGAAATTTGATGACTGCTACTGGCTCTGAAACTGGTGCTTCAAGGCTGGGGAAAGTTTTTAGAGCTAGAAGGGACTAATTAAATTACGTGAGATTGTTTATGATGGGTTGTCTCTAAGTCTGGGATATAGAAATGTTTCTCAAGGAAACTTTACTGCCGTTGTGGTTCATACAAATGGTGCAGAATTGCTAAATTGTGTATATCAATGCTAGAAGTAGCAAGATGCCGAAGCCATGATTGTTGAGCAACCCCTTATGGAATCTGATTGTTTCTTGATAGCTTAATATCTGTTGTTATTTTACCATCAAAATGAAATGGGACTTCAGGCAGATGTGAGGAGTTTGGAGTTAGATGTTTTTGGTGTCTAGGCTTGTTTGGTAAAATTAGCTGATAATGTAGCTATTAGCTGATAATCTAATTATAACTAATAATCAGTAGCTGTAGATTTGTTAGTTGATAATCTAGGTAATTCAATTAAAATTATTTAGTAAAACTAACTGAAAAATGTAAAATGATATAAAAGAATATGTTTATATTATTCAAAAATAATATATAAAATCTATTTAAATATATAATGCAAACGAATTATATAATATATATGCATGTTAATAGATCTCCATACACTATAGATTATGATTCGGATGACTATAGAAATATAAATCTTTCTCTTAGTCAAAAATTGATAGGACATAAAGATTAGGTGATTCTATCTTATCTTTTGTATAATTATGTATATGCGCTTTTGTAAAAGTAGGATAAAACTTCTTATCTTACTTTGATTTGATTTGCTTTATTAAAGTAGTTTTTGTAAAAGTAAAAATATGAAGAATCTTTACTTTAATAATTGTATTTTGTTTGTTTGTCTTTGAGCATTCTATATAAGGAGTCTCAAAACCTTTGTAAGGGCAGAACGTCTTAAAACGAATTTGAGAAATAAAATTCTGTATGGTTTGATAAATATGACTTTTTAAGTTTCTCTTTTCTTCTTCAATCTTAAGAGGGTTGCAATATATCCCTATTATAATTTCTTTTCTCAGATAAGTCAGGTCTAGAATTCTTGATAGTTCTCAGGATGATGCTATTGATGCACCAAAGTGGATAGCTAAAAGGCAAGCCATTGAGTACCCCAAGAGAGGTCGTGTTGGCTAGCATATCTGCTATTCATATTGAGGCATCTATAGAAGTCCAGAGGCATTAATAGGGGTCATCAGAGGTCTTGAGCATCAGTAGGGGTCATCAAAGGTCTTGATGGTATCAGAGCCATGTTGTTTGTCTCTTAGAAGAATGTATGATATGGTATACACTAACACTTGATAGATTGAAGAAGACTCTTTCATATTAATCATGAAGTCATCTATAAATTCAAACTCTGTTTCAGCCCCTTTATCACTTTCAAAATTGGTTTCTTCATCTTCTCACTTTTTCTACTTTTACTAGTAATCGTTTAGATTATCTGCATGAAATTCAGCATATTCTTGATGAACAAAAAACTCATATTACTGAAATTCCTTTTCTTAGTCCTTATGTTGCATATAACAAGTCTAAGTCTTTTTGGAAAACTCAAATCAAAACTCTTGTAAAAAAAGACCAAAAATATATAAAAGAGTATATACAGTCATCATCTTTTGATCATTGTACTATTAAAGCTACTGGAGAAGAACAATTTATTTCTCTTGAAATTCCTTCAGAATTTCTAACTTTATGGAGACGAGAAGGATATTCTCATCTTCATTTTGGAGCTATCAGATTGGCATCATCATATCATGGAAGAAAAGGCCTTCCAGTTGTAACACGGATTGCTCTGTTAGATACAAGATATCTACAATATCAACATGCAATTATTGGTACTGTAGAAACCTCATTAAATGCAGGCACAGTGTTGTTCACTCTATTTCTAAATTTCAATATGGCACTTGATGATCCTCATGTGCTTTCAGCATTGAAAGTACAAGTTCAAATAATCGGTACTCCTCAATTATGACTGCTACAGCGGCAACACTTCATTATCAGCTATTCTACAGGGTTCAAAACCATGCTTTTGATCTAGCTCTGCCAGTTTCAAATGATGCTTTATTCATTGTAGCGGATGCACAGAATGTTCCCACATGTGTGCATATTCCAAGACAAATTCCAAGAAATGAACTAATAAAGTTGTTACCAGAATCGTGGGTAACAAATTATGAGAATATTCAAAATAATGTTCAACTTGTCCAGTCTCAGGAATCAAAATTTCTCAAAAAGCCTAATGGAACTGTAGAAATTAAATTCCTCAAATCTACAGAATCAAATCAGAGTACATCAATGTTCACTACACAATTTATGATTCAATTGTATGAAGCAGAAGAGAACCTTGCAATTGCAGGTTTTACTGCACAAGAAAAACCGATCTATTCTATGTACCAAGGAAAACACAAGGTACTAGATATAGATTGTGACTGTGAAAATTGCAGACTTCAAGCTTCTTATGATTCTTGTAATGAAGAATCATCAGCTCTAAGAAGGAGGAAAAAGAAAACATCATCTTCTCAGAAATGAGTTACAAAAAGAAATTTGATGATCATGATCCATCAGTTGGACTTCTTGGTCAAACTTCTGGAAAGTATGACTACATAATCAATTATTTAGAACCACCATCATTTAAGTCAAAGATGCCAACTCCATCAATTCCTCAATGGGATGAGTCAGAAATAAAATCTCCAAAGAAAGAGCCACTCTTAGCAGCTCCACTTCCAATATACAATGAAGGATTGGAATGGCTTCAGAAGCATGAGCCACAGTGGTTTCCAAAATCATGTCAAACCCAAGCTATTCAGACAGAAAAAGCTAAAGCTCAGACGATCCCAACAGTATGCATGTTTCACCCAAAGGAACATGAGTTTCCACCATTACAAGAAACTATTGATCCTAATATCCATGTCAAGAAAATTCCATGGGTCAAATCTCCAGGTCCAGATGCTTTGGCACAGAACAAAGTGGGTGAATCTGTTCTTAACTGGCAAACAAATAATGCTTTGGCACAGAACAAAGTTCTTGAGAAAATTGACAAAAAGGAATATCAAGTTTCACACTAAGTTAATCAGCTTAGTTCTAATGTTAATAGACAACTAAGTTGGCAACAGGAGTTTATGCTTCGACTCCAAAAATAAATAATGACACTCCAGCAGGAGATCATGCAGATGATACAAAGTCACAGAGTGGACATCAATTATTTCAGAAACAACTAGAAATTTCGAGGTTAAAAGCTCAACTTGCACAAGTTGAAAATGATCTGCAGGTACAAACACCTTTTAATCCTTTTGCTTTTGCAAGTACCCTTCCTTTACCAGAACTTGTTATTCAAAATACTCTTGTTCAACCATATGTTGAACCGATGTTGCTTGAATATGAAAATTTTCAAAACATGATGAGAGCAAAAACTATGTCCCAAAGAAAACCACCAAAAAAGAAACAAGTTAAACCTGTAGCTACACCTACTGTTCCTCCATCTACTACTTCGTCCTCAGACATTGCTCCAATTCCACAAAGACCAGATAAACAACCAGCTGTAGATCCTTTTCAAGATTCTCATGATCCTTATCAATACATGTTTCAAACATAGTAGAACGAGATTACCTCATTCCTTCAAACTAGTATTGATCGAGATAAACCACATCAAGTTTTAGAACAAGGGCAATTTGACTCTTCTGAAACATTATCAGAAAGTGAGTTTATCAATACTGAAGAATCTTTTCCATCAATTAAGATGACTGGTCCAATAGAATCTTCAGCCAGATTAGGACAAACACACGTTGCACCTCCACAAACAGCACCTATTATGCAAGAAGCAATGGGAGAATCTGAATTTCATTCACAACCACAACATCCAAAAGTTTCAAATGGTTTTTGGTTCTCTATAGACAATGTCATTCCAAGTCAAATAAGAACAAAACTTCTTGAGATGTATGCATGGATGGAAACAAAAATCCAGTTTGGAGTTTCACTGTCAGAAGTATTACAAGAATTTACTACCAGATTTACTAGTAATCTACGAGATTGGTGGATTCGAGTAAGTAAGTATGAAAAAGTTACTTTCATGCAACTTACTAACATAGTTGCAGCTTTGGCGTATATTGAAATTGAGTTCATAGGAACTCCTCAGGATTTTTTTGAAATAACTAGAAGTGAATTCTTTCAACTAAAATGTTGTTCTTTAAGGAGAAAATATCTTGAAAAACATTATTTACAAGTAGTTGAAAGATATTACCAAATTGGATTTGGTGATGTCAACTTGAAACAATAATTTGTCAATTCTGTTCTAGAAGAATTAAGTGAAGCTACCCTCGGGTACTTCAAAAAGCATGGAATCATTTTGAAAGATTGTTTGTTGGCACAAATTTATCAAAAGATGATGAGCGTGCTTGATGAGATATGTTCCAGTAAAAAGCAGATTAAAGAAACTCTAAAGATGACAATCAACAGAAGCATGGAACCTATCTGCTCAAAGACAGATTTAACAATCAAATGTTCAGATAAATAGGATTGTGACTGCAAGCATTCTAAAAAGGAAAGACATTATAAAAAGCATAAATACATGAGCAGTCTTTTCAAAAAGAAATACAAAAAATTCAAGTATTTCAGGAGGAGGAATCGAAGGTTTAAGAAATCTGATCATTGTTATCTCTGTGGAAAGAAATGACACTTTGCAAAGAAATGTCCAAACCGGCCTAAGCAAGCGATTCAACTGATTCAGCATTTAGAGCAGCAGTTTGATATCAATCTTGATGATGCAAACATTGAGTCATTGTTATCAGTTGATGAAGATCCAAGTCAGGACTCCCTAATGGGAATTGAAGCTCTGAGTCTTTCTTCAGATTCAAAGGAAGGAAAATGTTATACTGTTTCAGGCCTAAGCCCAGAAGTCACCACAAATCCAGTTCAGATCAGCACAGACTCAACACAAACAATTGCAATTACTCAGAAACAGGTAGTTCCCTACTGCCTAATCCAATTGTTTATGGATAAGTATGAAAATCCCATTAAAGTTATAGCTTTTATTGATACAGGAGCTCATAGAACCATTGCAAACCTAAAACTCTTTCCAGACCACTTCTGGAAAGCCTATAAAGAATTCTTCAAAGCAGCAGATGGTGGATTATTTTCAACAGATTGGATTACATCTAAGCCCATAAAAATCCAATTTCTTCCAAATTGTTCTATATGGACCAAAGTTTTAGGTTCATATCTTCCCAAAAAAGATATTCTAATTGGTTTTGATGTCCTCAGTTAACTATCAAACATATCCATTACTGTTCAGGATTTAAAAGCAAAAAAATGGTTCATTCCTTATACATCCACTCCAAACTTATTCATGGCTTCCATATCCAGTCCATTTTGGGATATTCAGGCCGAAAACATAAAATAGAGTTGTGCAGATAATCATACAGAATTCTTTCAAAAATGTTAAAGTCCTCTCTAGACTGGAAAGGAATTCTACATTTCTCTTCCAATCAAATAGAATGAAGATATTAATCCCACCAAGGTTACTCACCCTGGTATGAATCCAGAAGATCAAATGATGGCGGTTCAAGAGTGTTCCCAGTTTCTTCAACAAGGTCTTATTGAACCAACCAAGTCAGACTGTACATGCCAAGCATTCTACGCGAATAAACATTCAGAGCAAATCAGAGGAAAAAATAGATTAGTGATTGATTACAAGCCCTTAAATTATTTTTTAAAGGATGATAAATTTTTTCTTTCAAAGATTTCGTCGCAATATTCATTCTTGAAGGATGCGAAAATATTTTCAAATTTTGATCTCAAATCAAGATTTTGGCAATTAGGGATACATCCAGATGACAGGCATAAAACAACCTTCTATATTCCAAATCATCACTATCAATGGACAGTGATGTCTTTCGATCTTAAAGTTGCACCATCACTTTTTTAAAAAGCAATGACAAGAATATATGGTCCGATCTTATCTTCAGCATTAATCTACATTGATGACATCTTGCTTTTTTCTAAAGATGATGATAGCCACAAAGAATTATTAAAGTATTTTGCAAACTTAACAGTACAACATAGAGTGATGATTTCAGAAAAGAAAATGCAGCTAGCAAAAGAGGAGATAGAATTTTTTGGGATGAAATTCAAAGATGAGACATATCAGCCTTGTCCTCATGTTGGTGTTGAATTATTAAAGTTTCCTGATGGTGAATTGACAAAAAAAAAGATACAACAATTTATTGGGATTGCTAATTATGTCAGAGACTTTGTTCCCCACGTTACAAAAGTTGTTCAACCACTTCGGCAATTATTGAAAAAAGATGCACCACCATGGTCAGATGCATAGATGATAGCTGTAAAACAAAACAAATTTGTAATGATCTTCCACCACTATATATACCGACAACAGGAAAAAGGATACTATAAACAGATGCCAGTGATGAGTATTGGTGGGTCATTCTGCTAGAAGAAAAAGATGAGAAAAGACAAATATATGTTTATGCTAGTGGACAATTCAAGTAATCAGAATGTCACTATCATTCCACATTCAAAGAGATATTAGCGGTAAAGTATGGTATTAAAAAATTTGAATTTCATTTAATTAGCCATAACTTTACAGTTTTAATGGATTGCTAGTCATTTCCAAAGATTTTAAATTTTAAAGGAAATCAAGTTCCACATTCACAATTATTGAGATGAAATGACTGGCTTTCAAAGTACAGTTTTGATGTCAAACATATAAAAAGAGATATGAACCTCATTTCTGATTTCTTATCCAGACCTTTCACAAAACAATTGAATCTTATCACAAAAATACAAACAATTCCTTTGATATTCATGATGGCAAGCTCAAGCTCAAATGTTCCTTCATACTATGGTTCAAGTTTTTCTGCCTATCCTCCCTGATCAATCAGAGTAATGAATAAAGAATAGAGGAAGGTACTCATTATGGACACCCAACTCATTGCCATAAGAAAATATGGGGAGACTTTTCTGAAATTTGAAGCATTTCATCCGGACTATCCATTCATGGATGTTTTTACACTCCCTTTGGTTGGACAATTTCCAAAGGATCACTGCAGATGCTATGGTATATGAGTATCATGTACTATATGGCATTTGAGTTCTGCCAAGTCAGATGATATGATGTTATTGCTTCAAAAATCCTACCATAAAATTCAAAAAAGTTTCTTGACTTGTTCAAACCGATTGCTGTTTGGCAACAATCTCTATTCCGTCTTTTTTAAGAGAATTGGGATGTAAGAGTTCAAGCAAATAAAATGCATTTCATAATTATTTTACACTGGGATGAACATTTCTCCACCTTTGAGGTGTACAAAACTTATCCATATTCACTTTGGGAAAATTGTGATGCTCACCCACAAGAAGTAAGAGAATTGCAAAGATCTCTAGCAGCAAGGAATCAGTATATTCCAATAGAGATCTGGCCAAGATATGAAGATGATGCACCTTGGGAAGCAATACCTTCAGCATACATGGAAGGACTCAGGAGAGAAGAATAAATTCACTAGACAATCATTTCTGCTGAATAACCACCTCAACCATTACATGATGATGGACCTTCACACATTATGGATTATGATTGTTAAATATTTCATCTCAATATAATAAATATGTATATTTTTATCATATAATATTTTATTATATTATTATTATTATAAATGTATATATTAAATAAATTTATAATTATACTATATATAATTTAATAATTATATTATTATCAAAAAATGATAAAAAAAAATCATAATCTACTAATTTAAAAAAACTAATTTTATTAGCTTTTTATTTTGGATATTATAATATAGTTTTTTTTTCCAAATAAATTACTTTATCAAATACAGATTATTAGTCAAATTAGATTATTTTTACGGTCAACTAAATTATCATCTAATTTAGTGTTACCAAACTGTGTTATAGTCCTATTTTCTCCATGTGTATATGGATGCATTTTCTGATAAAAATGAAAAAAATGAAAATTATGAGAAAAATGTGAATAAAAGTAGAAAAATATAATAAATATGAAAAAAATGATAAAAGCGAAAATATGAAAAATATAATAAATGTGAAAAATATAATAAAAATGATAAATTTGAAAAATATGATAAAAATTAGTAAAGTGAAAAATATGAGAAAAATAATAAAAATGAAAAATATGATAAAATTGATATAAGTGATAAATATGATAAAATTGATAAAAGTGTTAAATATGATAAAAATTGTATAATAATAATAATGATAAAAATAGTAAATATGACAAAAAGGGTAAAATTGTAAAATGAAATATAAGTGGAAAAAATATTAAAATTTGTAGACGTTCTGTAAGCTTCAGGCAAGTTTCTTTCTTCCAGAAAACAGTATACCGTGCTTCAGATCATGCTGAATCTGAAGAAGAGTGTAAATAAATAGAAAGGGTTAAATTGGGATCAATGAAAAGAATAATTCAATGAAAGCTGGTGGTTTGCAGCAGCCTTTAAAGGGAAGCGTGAACTGAGAAGGGCAGTTACTCGGAGAGCATTTTTTATTCTGGTTTTTCTGAGCTGACTGCTAGACTATGCTGTTAATGCTTACATTGTAGCTACAAATACTGAAAGTGGTATCTTTTTCAATGATTTTGATTTTCCAAGGTAATGTAAGTACTCTCAGATATTTAAACATGTGCAATACCATTAACATTGTGGATGCTCAAGTTGCTTGAATCATTCCGAGGAAATTTCAGAGATTCTCCATAGTTGTTGATTCCCTGCTAAGCAATAGGATTACTATCTCATGTCCACTGGTATCTAACTTGTTGGTTCAGGCTTATGCTAAGTTGAGACTGTTTGAGATTGATTTTGGAGTTTGCTGCTACTTCACTTAGCCTAACAAGCTTCAACATTCTGATTCATGTTGCTCAAAAAGTCAGATCAAAATCCCCTAGTGTGGAAGATTTATGAGCATATGATCAAAAGAAGAATTTATCCAAATGAAGGGGTAATCACGGTCAATTTTGATACCTGATTCTTGGTTTTCTTTCCTTCTTTCTTGTGCAATTGAATAAGGATTATAGTTGACGAATGCAGCAAATTTGTTTCATAATTTGCATTTTAATGGAGGCTAATTTAACTTTTAAAATGAGAAATTAAGGAACTGAATTAAAAAAAATATATGGCAATTTGTACTTAAAATAAGAAAATGAGAAAAGTACAAAGGCCTACACATGTATTAAGCGATTATAAAAATATTATTTGCCATTGACACATTCATGCATACGTACGTATATAAATCACAAGCTTGAGCTTGAATATTTACTATTTAATTCAAAAGTTAACCTGGAAAAAAAAACTAAACTAATATTAGTTCTTTACAAAAAATACTTTAACAATAAACTTGGGATTAAAGATAATTAGGAGATTAGCTACCAGTTAGAAATTAATTATGAAGATTAATATTAGATTATGTTCTAATAATTATGAATTATGATCTTACAAGGTAAGGTGGGCTACAAGTCGTGAACCGCTGGTTCAAGTTCAAAAAAAATTTGAACCTGCCCGAAACTACCCAAGGGATTGTTCAGGGCCAAGTTGGAACCGGCCAGTTCCGGTTCATGAATCAACGGTTCTGCCGGTTCCAACCTTTTTAAAAAATATATATTTTAATTAATAAATAATAATATAATATATTTATATATATAAATAAATATTAACTCATATATACAAATTCAAGAAAAATAAATTCATGTTAAGTGGTATATACTGCGTGAGTGACACCAAAAGAGAATTACAAAAAATTTGTGCTCTCATTCCTTATAAAAGGGGAGAATATTTTTTTTTTAATATCACTCATGTAACACATGTCACTTAAAATGAATTCATTTTTCTTCTGACTTGTATATGAATTTATATATATTAAAATTATTTTTTTTTAATTTAACCGGTTTTGAACCAAAACCGGCAGTTTCCAATTCATGGAGAAAGGCCCAGACCGGACCCTTCTCCTCCTAAGCTTGGAACTAGCCTTGACCAGACCAGTCCGGATTTGACCAGAATTACAAGGGCATGAAAATTCCTAAGGAAATTATAACCATCAAATATTTTATTAGCAGTGTCTTTAGATCGGATCAAACATTGAGTTGAATTGGTAACTGACTCGCAATTTAAACGATATCTGACTCAATTTAATTAGTTTAATTATATTAACTCGGGTTTTTTTTTTTACTTTACAAATATTTAATATATTTTTAAAATTACAAAAAAATGCTTAAAAAACATATATTAAAAATGTAAAATAAACACACAGATACTTTTGTGTGTTCATAAGATACATCGACATTTGAAGTTGACAAATTAATTTGATTGACACAATTGAACGACCTGCAACTGCACCCAGAATTTTTTTTTTGGAACAAGTATCTTCATTTACAAAGGCAAGATACCAAGAAACAAGTATTTTAGAGATTAAAATCACAATTAACTAATTAATTAATTTAGAATTGATTTTTCATTCAAATAGGACCGGACTAATCCCGGTTCACAATTAAACCGGTCCAATCCGATTTTCAAAACACTGCTTATATGGTTGTTTCTCCAGCGACAAAGGGCTTTTCATTACGCTTTTATATTCTTTTTCTTATAGAAAATATGTTGACTAATAGTTCTTTGAGAGATTTCACTTAATAGCAATGATGGCAACGAAGGAACCCAAATGCGTTCAGTGAGAAGATTAAGTTTCTAAGAGCTTTACAAATTGCAGCAATAACATATCAGCAGCTTTTGGAATATCTTTTGACCCTCAAGTTCTGATCAATAATTAAATGATTTCCCACTATACATCAACAGTATAATTCTCCATTCAAGTGCTGTTGAGATTGTTAACTAATGGTCGCCTCAGTCAACTTTCTTTGCCCCCGAGCAGCGAGCAACTCAAAATCCTACATATCAACACATGATAGACAAATGATATATAACAAAAGTCTAGCCACAGTTCATTCGTTCTCCTTTACTTTGTCTATCGTTCTTATGACTGATTCATAAAAGACACCAGATTCAATTTTCACCCTTCTTTTCCTTTATTATTACAAAAACAGTTTAGTTGAACAACACTATTTCTCTCTTTAACATTTACTGTCTTTATATCATTTTGCATGTTCGTGTGCTATATTCTGGTCTTTCCTAATATTATCTATACAGCTTTAGCATCTGGAGAATGACATAGCCTGGGTTGACCATTCAACAAACAGAAGTTTTTAAGGCCATAAATGCCATCAATTGCAACCAAGTTGAAGGAACAAGTACCTGTACAATGGCCTGACCACAAAGCTTCCCAGATAGAACAGCACCCTCCATTGAAGCCAAATATTTTTGTTTTGTGTAGTCACCAGCTAAATAAAAGCCCTCTATAGGAGATCTTTGTAAAGGACGGCAAGGTTCGCAATTTGGGACAGTCTTGAAAACAGACCTGAAACAAGTCCAAGGCAGGTCTTCATAACTAGTACTATTTGAATGTTGTAGTTTTTCCATTTGAAGAATTTGGAAGAGAGAAGAAAGAAAAGAGAGAGAGAGTGAGAGAGCAAAAGACTGGCAGCAAGGAAAATACTACATGCTAAACACAAATGCATTGTTTTAGTTATATTAGGGGAAGAACCCATGTGATCCACCTTCCAAGGAATTCAAGCAATTGCAGTGACTGCTTGACTATTTAAATGGAGAATTTCACAATGGAAGGCTTCATGGTCTAACCTGGGAGTTTTGACAACATGGTATTTCACAATTTTTGCTTTGCTCTGTATCTGCAGATATTTCATCAGGAAAGAGTTTTGCTAGTTCTTTCATTGTAGCATCAATGATCTCTGAGTCTTTGGCTCAGATCCATCCTTCTGCAGGTGCAAATACTAACTCCAGCATAGATTGATTTGGATTATAATATTCCTGTGCAACAATGAATGTTGATTTAACAGTTACATAAAATAAACATGACGACAGTAAAAAAGTTATTAAGCACTTGAGGACTGTAGAGGGACAAAACATTAAGTGAACTTTTTCTCGACATCATGTCAATCATAGGAATTAAACATGCTCAAGGGTCCAGGATTTTAGTATGCTCATCGAAAGAAAAGGGTCTGGGAACTTGTATAGGAAATAATAAAAAGTTTTGGTGCAAAAAAATGGTTCTCTCCATCTCAATTTCAAAATGATTCTCACCACAATATAAAAACAGCTTATATGTGAAAATATTAACCATAAGCAAATCAGCGACCCATTTATCTTGTTCTGCTCAGTGGCAGGCATATGTGCACTCACTATTAAGCACCAAACACCAAAAAAAAAAAAAAGAAATTAACCACCAAAGTGTGAGTTCAACTCAACAAATAGACTTAAGAAAATCATACTGTCACAAATTATGTTTTCAGAGACAAATAATAGATAATTTTCATTCGCAGAAAAATATCATCATAAATTCAGCATACATAGTAGCCGGCAAGTGTTTTTGGTGTAATCTATTGACATGGTTTTTACCTTACATATTACTGACATGTCAGCATAAACGCTAAGAAGGGGGCTTCTGCATGTCAAAAGAAGAGATGCAATCAGTATATATTATTGCATGGGGGAAAAGCTTTTCTTTGAACTTCAACCTATGCTATGTTAGTTTGAGAAGCTCAGCTCGTAAATTTTCTTGAAACCTTTCAGAAAATTAACAGATTGTAAGAAAGTCACAGGATTGACTCAGAAAACTTTGATATGCTAAACACAACTGGAGCAAAATATCGGAGCAGAAGCTGCTGAAAAGTAGGTGATCATATGTATTCTTTAGCTTCCTGTCAAACCTGTGATTAAACTATTTGTCAGCAGATGGTGTGCCAACATTTGAACTCTCAAATGAAGATATACTGACATAACAGAAAGATGTTAGCATGACCATTATATGACTTGGAATATAGTAAAAGCAAGAAGACAACAGAAAAGGAGGAGTGCATTTCCAATTCATAACTTATCATAGACATAAGAAATTCATCACTGACCATATGTGAACATTAATGACAGGAACACCAACTAATTTCTCCAATTCCTTGAAGTAAGGAATCTCTTTCCAGTTATCAGGCAAAAGAAGCTTCAGTATATCAACTGATAAAAAAAAGATACAACATTAGAGAATTTGGATCACAATAACGATAGAAGTTGTACACTGGGATAGAAATTTTCAAGTTCACCTGGAGTTGCATACACATAAACATCTCCTTCAATCACATCCCCGTTATTTAGTAAAAAGCTCTTCACTGTTTCATCATTATTTAACTCAATTTTCTTTATTAGAGAATTTAGCCAGACTGCACCACCCAATGACTGAATGCGATCAACAACTGGCATGCAAAGTCTCTCCAGGGGATTTCCATCTAAGAAAGCCATCTTAGAACCATGTTTCTCCTGTTAATATATTACCATCAATCCTAAGTCATTTACTTTCATTTTATAAGAAAAAATGTTTTCCTCATACTCCATGTGAAATAGTGAAGGACAATATTCAACAATAGCTAGATAATTCAGAGAGAAGTTCAAGTTATGGTGCAACTGTGACCTGAGAAAAGTAAGTGATATAAACATCACAATTTTACAATGACTTCATTAAGGTTTTTCTGTGGTCTTTCAGCATTATCATCTTCCAGGACCAAGAATATATATATATATATATATATATATATATATAACTCTTTTCAGCCAGCCACATGCATGTAGTTTGGAAAACATAGATACATGAGCAAAGATTAATGGATTAACAAATGATAAGCTATACCATTTCTCAGTAAACTAAAAAAGAAAGCGAGGAAATAATTCTGAAGTCCTAAGCAAACAAACAGAGATGAAAGTATATTAATCAGCAATTCATAGGGGTTGTATGGAAGAACATGCAACTAAAATTCAACATAAGTACCAAGTCAACTAAATAAACTATAATATAATGACAGCAAATATTACTGTTGGAAATAATAACAGTATCAGAATAAGTTGAGGACTCCGAATTTGCATCCAAATAATTAACGTGTAAACCAGCAAAAACTACTACTAATTGGACATGATCGACATATAAAAATTTCACAATGATTAGAAATAACTCTCTCCTATATTCTATTCCACTAAATGGGGTGTACTGAATTAATACATCAAAGGATAGAAGTAGGAAGAACAGTTAGCATACCTGAAGAAATCTGTTTAATGCCATCAATATACACTGCATTGAAAGTTTATCAGGGTTTATAAAGTTTAGTGCCTTTGACATGGCAATAAACACCTCTTTTGTCACTCGATCAGGAATATCCTAACAAACAAAAAAAAAATGAAAAAATCAAAACAGCAGTGATATGTTATTTTGAAACATTTATATAAAGTTTATTCCAATTCTGGAAAATAAATCAAAAATAATAAACTTGATCAAGTAACCTATCTATAACCCATTTTTCTAGAGTTGAATACTGCTTGGTTTCTTACATTCAAATTACACATATACTGTATCCATATGGCTGCATAATATTCTACAGTATCATCTGAAGTCTGTAATCATATCCATTCACACTTGTAGATTATATTCTCTGAGGCTTTTGGGATTTAAAGATAGAGGAAGGGGGCAGCAAAAGCAGGCACCCTCTACTATCATATAACTAGACAACAGAAGTATTTTCTTCAAATGCTAACAATTTCTTATAGTATTCTATTTCCAATAAGCATTTTTTATAAAAGAAAACACAAATGTTCCAGAATGCAGCAATTGCAGAAATCAAGTGAACAAGGGCCATGACTATACTGTATATGAAGCATCTCCAAATCTCAATGCAGACAAAGTATATATATGTTACTTAAGAATAAAAAAACAAGCATGGATGCGTAGGCGCAAACTGTAATAAGAGTCCTCAGTAGGCAAAAAGTTCATAGTATTAAGTTCCCAAATCTGTTATTGAAGGCACAAGTTATTTGGTTCAATCTATCTAAAAAATCGCCATTTCTTAGATAAGTGCATGCTTTAATCTCAGGAAGAGCCAAGTTCATGAGCCTTGGGCTACATAGCTATGTCCACTGCAGTTATGTAACAATCTTGTTGATATGGATCTCCCAAACATACCTGCTTTCTCATCCACTCTGGAACAGTCAAACCATCTTGAGCCTGAACATAAGCCTGTCCACCAGCCATTGCTGGCAGTAGTCCAATTGCAAATTTCATTTTCTCTGGCCAAGTTAGCATCTCATTGTTTCTTAGAATTGCCCATATACCTGTCATGCACATCCAAAGAAAATATACAATAATCTGAAGCAAAAAATGGCCTGTAATTCCCAAGTCTGAAATAAAATCAGAAATAAGGAATAAATGAAACTAAATAAATAAATAAAGCAACAATGCAGCTCATAAAGACATGTCCAGGACATATGATTCACTGACTACTATGAATTAATGCAAACAACTATCAAAAGAACGGGGAAGAAGTAATAATACATAAAAGAAACATATAGCACAATTCTTCAAGAAGGCATTTGCTTTACAGTACACATGAAGGATACAAATATATGCATTGACATGGGAAAAGGATACTACTTATAATTGACAGATGTGAAAGTTATAAATCTTGGGTAATTGAACCTCAACTGTGATGATTTATGCAAATCTTGAAGGCCAAAACAGCTGTTTTACTCAGTATTGGAATCTTTTGCCAAGCTTTCAAGCATGATCTTGGGCAGTTATTTTTGTTATGTAATAACCGCAACTCTTGTTCAAGTTCATTCTATTAAATCCAAGAAAGGAACAGAGAAATATATTAATTTTTAGTTATCCCTAAAAACCAACAAAAAACTAATTAGAAATAGTAAATATTCAGGTATATGTTTGGCTTATATAGAAGTATATGTATGCATCATAATGTTTGCAGGACATTGTAGTTATGAAACCAGTTTCACATTATAATCAAAGCAACAACTAACCTGTTTAAAATATTAGTTTTATGGAAAAAAAAGTACAAAGTATGGATTACAAGACCACAACATGAAAAGGCAAACATGAAACAAATAAGACATAAGAGATTATTGAGAAGAGAGTCCTCAATTTGAAATAAATGACAACTGGTAATGAGAGTCCTCAATGTGAAATAAATGACAACTGGTATATATTGCATTCATAATTTAAGGCCAAACAAAACAATTTATACTGGAGGACATTCAGAATTAGCTGTTGGACAACAAAGCATCTCTCTTATGCTGGTAGACTTCAGTTAATAAATGCTGTTCTTAGAAGCCTCCATACTTACTGGTGTTCCATCTTCATTCTACCAAAGGCTGTTATTAATGAACTTAAGAGGAAATGTAAAAGTTTTCGTGGAAAGGGCATTCAGAGTGTAAGAATGATGGACTAGTAGCTGGGAAGGACGTGTGTAGACCGAAAAAGGAAGGTAACCAGGATTAAAGAATTATTAGCTCGGAACAAAGCTGCAACAGGAAAACAGGTATGAAAATTAAAGAGCTTTAAGACCTTCCTTATGGGCTGAATGGGTTACAAGGAAAAAGTTAAAGAAAATGAGCTTTTGGGAGCTGACCAAACCGAAGGAGGCAAAATGGGTGTGGAGATATCTTTTGGGCTTGAGGAAGGAGCTCAAACATCATTTCTGCTCTAGACTCAGAAGGGGTAACAAGACCTCTTTCTGGTTTGACCCATGGCTGCAGGGAGAAGCTTTGATAGATAAATTTCCAAACATTAACATTAGAGAATCGGATGTGCTGAAAATGGCTACAGTTGCTGATTGTTGGAGGAATGAAAGCTGGAACTTACCATATCCAGTTAATGAGGATACTCTTGAAGCATGGGAGCTGATATCGCAATATCGAGTCAACACAAATGAAGCAGATAGTGTCCAATGGAAGCATACAGCATCAGGTATATATTCCATCCATAGAGCTTGGAATGTCTTGAGATCTTCTAGTAGCAAATTTTCTCGGTATAAATTGTTGGGGGAAAAAACCATATTCCAAGATAAAGTTTCATAGCTTGGTTAGCAGTGAAAAATAGATTGGCTGTGAAGGAAAGATTATTTAAATGGGGAATGATTTCTGATAGCAAATGTTGTTTCTGTAACATCCATGTGGAAATTGTTCCCGACTTCTTTGGAGGCAGCTTCTCTGACATTGTCTGGAGGGAAGTACTAAGAAAATGTAATATTAAGAGAAGCCTGCTTAGATGGAGAAGAGAAGTGAGTTGGTTTCGTAGGAAAGCTACTGGTAAAAGTCTGCTATCCAGGGTAAGAAGAGTGGCTTCATTGTACCTACTGGACTTGGAAAGAGAGGAATGCTGTCATTTTTCAGACAATGTTATGGACAGCAAAAGGGTGATGGGAAGAATCTCTGCGAGCATCAAGTTTAATTTTGTGTCAATAGGAAGTAATAACCAGCTGCAAAATGTTTGGTTGTAAAAGATTGGTTCATAGTTTTTGTATAGCCTATGTTTAGTTTTTGTTTTTCTTTGTGCATACATTCTTTCTACTGGGCAATAAAAGTTACGGTTTATTAACCTAAAAATAATAATTTATACTGAACAGCCTTTCTAGAAATTCTTCAGGCCTCGCTCCATAAAAATTGTGGAAGTAAAATCTAACTATAGCCAGACATGTTGCTTACCATTTAATGGTGCTGGGAGAACATCAGGGAAATCAAATCGACTGAACTCTCCTGGCTTGTTTGGCATTGCAAATATTATAGAATGCTCCTTCCACTGCAACCTATCATTGATGCCAAGTTCTCCAAACAGGTTCTGCATATTTGGATATGCTCCAACTTGTAAACCGAAGAAGACAGGTTTAATAAGAGCAGTAACAAAACACATAATAACCAACAAAAAAAAAAAAAAAAAAAGAAAGAACTCCATCCAGCATCAAATGAGGAATGCAGATTCACAATAACCAGCAGAAAATTGCAACGAACTGCACGCGGAGTATTTGAAAAGATCCTACCTTTTCATGCCATAATGAACAAACAAGGGAAATGAAGGCATTTTGACAATAATACATCTTTCCCAATCAACAGGATCAGAGGAAAAAAATTAAAAAAAAAAAAATGAAACAAGAAAATTGAAGCGAGATTAAGTTCCCCCATCCTTCCAAACCAACACAGAGATCGAGTCCTGAAACTTACAGAATATATGCAAGCCTGTCTCATACCAGTCCCATCATCATCTTTCCAAGCAGCCACCTATATGAAACAAATAACAACGAGATAAGGTAAGAGCTTGGCAACTTTTCATGCAGAAGAAATATAGAAGTTTATTTAGAAAAAAAAAAAAGATATATATTTTAAAATTTTTTGTAGCTCTTGTTAATCTTTTGAGCTTTCAACCTAAAACCTTAAACATTTATTGGAAGGTGTCCAACCCTGGTGGCTATGCAAAATACAAACACTGTTTAATGGGATTATTCAATTAGAGCACTCTCATATTTAATATCAGTGAAACCCAGAACAGAACTACCTAGCAGTGCCAATAAACAAAATAAAATAGAAAAAGTGGGAAATAACTGAAAGTGGAGAATTGGAATAGGATAAGAAGAACAGCATTTTGGGAAGAGAGATTAGAAAGAGAAAATAAAGAAGAAAAACACAGTAGAAAGCTAACAAAGACAACAAGAAATTAGGGACACAGAATGGACTTAAAAACGAGAGAATTAGAAACTAATCAACTAAATAATTCAGTTCTTCATGGAATCTACTTTAAAAGATGGCAAGGGTGCACTAGTATGGGTCCCAATGGCACTGACCAAATAGCTGGGAAAAAATAAAACAAAAAGAAGAAGCTAAAATTATAATATTTCTTAAACATCATATCAAAAATTTGATAATATATAAAAATCTCATCTAGAAAAATTTATAAATAAAAGATATACCCGTAAAAAGTCAGAAATTTAATTTCGTTTTCTCCACCAGATATTTATTTTATTTTTTCATTTATATGCTTCAACAGCTAGTTTTTGCTGTCAACTAATTCAAAGTAAGGTAAAAGTAGAGCAATACGAAAACCTTTCCTCCTAGAATATCTCTTGCTTCAAGTAATAAAGGCTTGTGCCCTGCATCTGCCAAATATTTTGCAGTTGATAAACCAGCCAATCCTGCAGCAAGTTTGGAAAAGTTCTTATTCTAATGTAACCAAAATAAACAAATAAACAAATAAAAGTACAAGTATGTTGATATTAATATAAATAAATATGCTAAAGCATTAACTCTAACAACAGGTACCAGTATCGAATGTTTAAGTGTTCAAACTTATTCATACACATGTTTATTTGAATATGTATGTTATAGGCTAACCAATAAAAGAAAACAGTATACCCATAAATCTCGTGCAGCAACTTTTATAATTCTTATTGAATATACCTAGAAAGACACTAAAAACTAATAAATAAAAAGCTCAACCCACTTATAATCAAAATATTCCAACCACCATATTTAACACAAACATAATAACCTAAAGAAATTATAAAGTATCCATCGCAAGTACTAAATACAATTCAACAAGAGAAGAACAACAATTTGAAAGCGTATAAGCATTTCCAAGAATAATTTTAAGAAGTCATTAATAGGACACAAGTTTGAAAGCATGTAAAACATTTACAAGCATAATTCTATAAATTAAAGAGACAAAATTTTGATGTTCCAAAAAAAACTTCTATTTTTACGCAACAATGAAGAAAAACGAAAACTGGATAAGTATTTCATCACCTGCACCAGCAATTACAACCGTCAACGGTTTACCTGGACGAGGAGAAGCACGAAAGTTAAGCTTGAAAAAACAAAATTAAACGAAACCCATAAAACAGAGAAAAATTCTTGCTGTCCAACAGAGCATTCAATTTTTATATATTTATTGGAAAAGTTAAAAATTGAAATTGAGAAAGAATAACAATATGGGTTTCGAAAAAAATGAAGAAAGAGAATTGGTTGAAGCAAAAGATTGGAAGTTGAGGAAGCAGCAAGAGAGTGGAAGATGATCATAATATATTAATATATGTAGTTAGTCTGTAATAGAGAAGTGGGCTTGGTGAGTGTAATGGAATTTGGCCTGTTTCCAACGTTGAGTTTTGTATGGTCACCGTTGAGAATATTCTTGCAGCTTAGATTAGTAGCCATGGTTATGGCATTATGGGTAAGGACAAGATTTTACCTCTCCTCGCTCTCCATCCTCGTCATCCAGTTTAGACTTCAGAAATTTGAGCCAGTGAACCTTAGAGATGAGCACGGGCAAGGTCCCCTAATTATATTGGCTTATTAAAAATTTAAAAATCAATTAATTATTATATTGGCTGTTAGAAAAAATTATTGCAAGTTAATAAAACATTGTTGTATAATTTTTTTGTTTAAATGTGACTTTCCACATTTTGTTTTTTTCTTGGCTGTACTCTACATTATATGATTGCTTTTAGTCAGAGTCTCGATTTCCCTATCTTCTCAAAGATGATATTTAGTAGTTTCCTTGAGGACATTCTTTAATTTTTTAATATTCTCCAAACATTTATTTTTTGAATAATTAATAAAAAAAGAAAATAAATAAATAAAAAATTATTTATAAAAATATTTTACTAATTACTGACCAATCAGAAAATCAGAAAATAAGTGTTGAAAATAGAATGATTTCATTGGCTAACAAATTATGCTGCATGCTGCAGATGTCCCCTAAGAGGACCAGCACAGAGGTGTTTTTCTCCCTAACGTCATATTTTTAGAGAAAAACAATAGCTTCTCTAGATAATGGTTATTGCTACTGCATGATTGATAGCTTCTAGGTTTCTCTTTTGATGATTCTGTTTTTCTACTATCGTTTCATCAATCTTTTTTTTTCATCTAATAAAATGTACAAGATGTTTTTTTTTTTCCAGCATTTAATTCTTTGCTTTTACTTGTACTATCTATTGATTGAAAAATAATTTGGCAAGGAAGTGAATGCAATGAGGCTGACTTTGTGATGTAGAACACATTAAAAGAACAAATAAAAAAGCACGCAGCTTGAAGCACAAAGCAAAATGAAAACACTAAGTTTGAATCTCCGATTGAAATTCAATGATTCAAATCTCAATTCTTAACTCTAGAGAATAACAGAACTACATATGTATTTATACGTTAATAACTAATTAATCCTACAGTGGCTAAGATTATGAAATCCCAAATGAGAAAAATTCTAAACCGAATAGCAAACAGGATTGAAAGAATATAACTTTTAAAGTAGTCCTTATGACAATAAAAATTCCTAATGATAGGAAACTGAAATTCTTTGTATATTAAACAGTATGCCAAACTTTCTAAATATAAATCATGCTTGAAAATCTAAATAAAAATATTAATTTCAAAATAATTTCTGCATCTAGTTTTTCTTCTCACCAATCTGTAATTTCTCTCTTCCCCATCCCCACTAAAGGTTCTTCAATAATGAATCATTGGTTACTTGAATAAGTAAATAAAATTCATGCAGATGTCACATTTTCAGTTTGTGGACATATGAAGCATAGGTATGCTTTGAGCTAATCTTTCTTTCGTCATTTCTTTGGCTTTAGTTTCTCCCATTAGATGTTTCAAGCTAAGAAATTTTGAGGATATGATATGATGTTGGAGCTTCCATATGATCATGTCACACACAGGCTCACAGTTATGCATTCATTTCCCACAAATGTGTTAAAATTTTCGATTGTGAAACTTAGATTGCTTTTATATATATATATATATATATTTGTATATTTTTTATTATTTATTTCCAATACATTTTATTTATTTAATCACTAAATATAAAATTTCGCTTATAATATTTTATCATTTATTTATGAGAAATTATTCTATCAAATTTGTATAAATATTATATTTATTAATCAATATTTCAATTAATTATCTCAAATGCTTAATTAAATCTATAAATTTGGAGAAAATTGTCTAACTAGTAATTAACAATTAAATTTATGTTGTACTTATTTTATTAATTGATTTGTCTATCAAATATTAATTAAATTTAGTTAATAATTGATTAGCTAGTAATTAATAATTAAATTTATTAACTATCAAATCATATTTAAATTTAATTATTAATTATTGATTAACTAGTAATTAACAATTAAATTTGTGTGGACTTTTATTAATTAAAAAATAAATAATTAAACAATCTATCCATATACGAAATTGACGTATGCTAAAACAAATATTAGCTTGTAAATTTTGTCTATGGAAAAATATTAAAAAAACACATTCAATGCACCCGTTGGACTGACGCACTGACGTTGAGCCTCTCTACCTCTGCAACTCAGTAAAAACACTCCAAATTCGGAAATACTTTTTAAAAACACCACAAAATCAGAAATTTGGCAAAAAATACACCAAATATAGAAAAAGTTTTTTTAATTGCCATAAACTAAGGAATATCCCGGTGGAAGAATAGTTTTTTTTTTCCACCTTAGTTGGAAATAATTCTTGATCAAGTTTGTCTGTGTAGTGCTCCTTCATATTGTATGTCCCTTTGATTTTTGAAGGTACTGCTACTGAAGTTGAGAAGTTGATTATGAACAATTTTTGATTGGTGTGGGAGAATTGGAGAAATAATTTCTAAACATTATTTTACAAGTTAAAGCCTTAAGAGGTACAACATCTTAATACTATATGTACTATATTTATCAATCTACACTATATTTATTAACATAAGAATGTCTATATTCTTGCAAAATAACTAAAAGAAAGTGTCGGTTGTATGTCATATTCTCTATGTGTAAATTGTTGAATGCAATTTTTTGGTTGCTGACAAGTGCTACGCTTGCCTTGCTGTAATGGCTTATTTTGCATATCTATTTCGGTTTTTATTACCCTTCTTTGACTTCTACTTTTCAATGAAATTCTAGTGTAGATTTTCCACCAAAATATCAAGATTGGAATGCCAATGATCCTATGGACCTTCTTCAAGCTCCAATTCTTAATACAGAATCCAACCCTAAGGTATTGGTGGTTTCTTGCTTCCCATCTAATCATAATTTGTTCATGCTACATGCAACACTTTCTTTATAACCTTTTGGAAGTTCGATATGAGGTAAAATATGGGTTAATTGGCTCATGATTATTTTCTCTATAAGTTGGTAAAATTACTCATTTTTATTTTATTTATAATATCATTTTTACAAAATTTTTATAAAGATTCAAATTAATGGAGTTTTATTGCTGTCACCAGATTGATATCCCTCACTTTCTTCTGCTTCTATTTCATCTAAATCAGTCTCAAGATCTTCAAACCATTGCTGTGAAGTTGAGGCTTTTGAACATGCACTTGATTAACTGTTTTGATTGATGAGGCTTGATCTCACTTGTCTGTATTTGTTTCTCCAGCATCATTTGTTCCATTGGGCTTTAATTGCTTCTTCCATATCCTTTTTTTTATTATAACTTCCTTTGAGAGTTGTCCACTACTCTTCAACTCACCCAAAACTTCCACTAGCATCCTTTGGTCTCTGCAACTATCTCCATCCATACAGTATTTGAATCTGCATCTAAATTTTCCCACTATTGGAATTTTAATTTCAATTGTCTTTTCTATGTAAGAAAACTGGGGGAGGGGAGTTGATTTTACATGTTTCTATGGGAATGATTATTAAGATGTTAGTCTTATAAGATGAATACTCTATTATTATCTGTGATGTGATATTTGGCATTTTATTTAATCAACAGAATTTCCTGCAGGGTAAGACTGTTCCGCCTGATTATCTCAGTGAGAATGAGCTGATTTCTCCAATGGAGAAGAATGGAATAGGCACAGTTGCACAGATGCATCAATACCAGTGCATATTAACATCTGCCAATGCAACTATGTGCAGGCATATTCCTCATTCCTCCCAAGCTGTGCACCTTATTTCTGGCCGTTTCTCTTGTATTTTCTTTAAAGAAAAAGTAAATTAAACGAGCGAGACATAACTGTATTTACAGTGTATAGACAGACTGGTACTTAGTGGACAGCAATTCTGTAAGCAATTAAAAATACAAGCGAGAATAATTCTGTTATTTTCACATGCTTTTCATCCATTTTTATCTGCAGATTTGGATATAGCTTTAATCTGATAACCTTTCAAATTGCAGATACAAGCTGGCAGGAGGTTGGTTCCAACCACATTAGGTATCGCACCCTGATTAGAGGCTATCAATGTATTGATCCAGATATCTGTTTACCAGATATTCGTAGCTTCATTGAGCAACATATTACACTTTTTGCAATGGGCCAGCCGATCATTCTCATGTTGTGCAGCTTGTACTACAACAGTTCATGCAAAAATTAGTTTACTTCGTTAGGCAGGTTTTTTTATTTTTTTCTTGTGGTTTTTGTGGTTTTGTGCAAATCCATATTAAATTTCTTAGAATCAGTGTAGCTGCAAATAAAGATTACTCTTTACCAAATTTTCTTTGAATGCATCATCTGCTTCAATTGTTCGCCTTCACATTTCAGCTCCTACCATCAGAGGGAAGTTTTGAACGTTGAACATTGAATATGTGGCCCCTTTTTTTTCCCTTGTTAATTCCTTTTTATATTTTAATTCACAAAAATGCCATTGCAATGAATAGGTCAAATTCATAATTTAGTCTTTTTATTTTTTTGATTTTTTATGATGTGATTTATGTACTTTTATTTTGATGATTTGAGCTACTGTTAATGAAGATTGAGTTCTTTTTTATATATTTTTTTAAAATTTGGACTATTTGTCTTCAGTTTGTTAATATATTTTTTTCCCAACTTGTATTGAATATAATATAGATTGAAGGGTCTCGATAGTCTAATTAACAGTAGTTTGTAGGGTTGAATATGTATCAAATTCATATATATATATATATATATATATAAAAGAAGGAATAAATGTTTGTGTTTGCTTTTTTTAATTTCTCTTTATATAATTATATATGCTTTCTTCACTAAATTGCTTATTATCACTTAATTTTAAGCTTATATTTGACACTTATACTTTCATTTATGTATGGCTTCTGCTAGATTAGATATATTTAGTTTATAAGTATATTACCCCCTAAATTGGTGCATAAGAAGCTGAGTATTTGGCAACTACATACATAGTCTTGTGAAATGTATATTTTCATTAAAGTAATAGGTCTCAAATTAGAATCTTCTACCCGTTATAATTCCAAAGTAGAGACTAATTTGTTGGCTTTAATTTTCATATAATATCAAAAAGTGGGCTGCACTGTACATGATCTGAACCTGCAGAAATATAAGAACTTTTGAAGAGGCTTTCATTCCAAATTACGTAATATCACAATGTCGCCTGTACATCATCTTGACCTGAGTTCCTCACTAGCAAACCTTATTCTACATCGTCTTTTATCTCAATTCAGACAAACTAAAATAGCTCAAACTAAGGATACAAAATGAAGACTGGAAACATTTTCAGCATGCTTGTGAAGAATCATCTGATTATTAATCAAACGTATGAATCTAGATATCCATATGTATGCCTTTTGTTATACTGTAGCAAGCTTGCATAAGTCCTGTCCCAGATTCCTATGTATAATGACTCATCATCTGGACTTAGAGCTACCCCTGAAACCTCACCAAATAAATCAATCTCTTGCCGCTTATTGTAGTCTACTTTTGTACTATAAACATGAACAAAGTCAGCAGGTTCTGCCACCACCATAAACTGCCCATCTGATGAAAAGCGAATTGAACGAACAGCTCCCAAGTTTCCCTTTAAAATAGCTACGGGAGAGGACAAGTTTCTTATATCCCATACACGGCAAGTTTTATCCTGATTACCAGTGGCAAAGATATGTCCATCTGGGTGCCACGCAGATGCAAAAGAGTAGTCTAGATGTCCTTTGACTGTGGCCACTGTCTGCAAAACCAATAAACACAATACATGAAGTTAATATCCATTTCACACACAAAACGGCAACATTTTGCCATTTATACTCCAATTGTATCTACAGAAATCATTTAAATGTATATTTCATAAGCAGCTAATCTCAGTGCATTCCAATAAAAATCAACTTGCTTTGTTGCAGTATTTTACCCTACAAAATGAATCATCTGAAGCTTTTTGTTAGTATGGTCAAGTTGTTGAAGGTAACCTTGAGGTTACTTGACTAAATACCATAAAGCTTACTTGCCTAGCTTGGTTATATTTGATAAATTCGAGAATGATTTTCATGTTAGCAGGTTCTTTTATAGATCAAAAGGTTTTGATTTTGTAAATTTTGCATCTCAAGATCAAGCCCACACAGATTTAACTGAGATAAAGGGAAAGGTATATCCCAGCTGTTTTCTTATGGCTAATTGCATGCGAAAGGCTAAAGTTCCCTCCCTGATAAAGGCACTTTTGCTATCCACACCGAACGACAGAATCAAAATAAACAATCTATAACATATACTTTAAATTGGTAGAAGATTTTTGCAATATTTAATTGGCCAGGGATTTTCGCATGCATCGTTGAAATTTATCTCAAAGAGATGAAGAAAACCAAAATTTCTTGGCTGCATGGGGTTTCACATCTATATTGTGTATGGATGAACATGATGTAGGATTTCCAAAAGCATTATT
Source organism: Triadica sebifera (assembly GCA_023653625.1). NCBI lineage: Eukaryota > Viridiplantae > Streptophyta > Magnoliopsida > Malpighiales > Euphorbiaceae > Triadica > Triadica sebifera. Next base: position 4,477,969 of record CM042900.1, read on the forward strand.
CATAGTCAAGCTTATCGCAATGTTTGTTAAATTAGGGCCTCACTATATATGCAATGTTTGGCTGACAAGAAGTCTTAACAGAACCCACTTAAAAGAATTAAAGAGTTGTTTTACTGCATGCTCCCTTTTTCCTTCCTTTCCTTGAGGAAGATTGCTGATCCAACAATTATTTTTCCACAAAAGAGAAGATATCTATCATGTTTCAGACAATATTTGAACAGATCTTTCGGGGGAGAAGGGGGATAATAGGATGTAGGCTATTGTTTTACTGGAATTCCTCATAGTGTTGCAGTTTGTTTGCACAAAAGTCCTTTGTACAGGAAATAGAAACATTAGCGACATTCAAATTCTAAGATGACTCGAAAAATAATAAAATTGAAGTCACGAAACTTCATGTACCTTCCCATTCTGTGCATCAATCAATAATCCATCCAAGTGATCTCCAACAACAGCAATCAGTCTACGGTCAGGACTCAATGACGCATGCTGCATCAAAATAAACTCAGTCATGAACCGTGAAGTCAAAACAGAGTAATCGCAACCGTTTAAGTCCATCAAGAGATGACAGTTAACACATATAGAGACATTAATCTAGTAATTCTTACTCATTATAAGTTGGAACCCAAACACACAGTGCAGGCACTATAGTTATTTAGTTTTCTTTTTTCACATTTATGATCTGTGTGTAAATTTCATTTGCTAGCTTCCGCCCAACAACTGAACAACATTGTACACAAGTTTGAACTTGAGTCTTAAATAAACTAAATTGGACACAATTAACATTTATTCGTTCCAAATAAGACTTTTGAGGCATTTCAATTATTTACTGCTTCAAGGTCAAACCCCTTCTCTTATTCAAACACTGTGCTGCATGAGTGTCTTCTACCCTGTTAGTTAATAAGAAAAGCTAAGTGCAAGCATCTATCTCCCCTTCAACAGACCCTCCTTTCAGAGTTATTCTTTGCTAAAGCTAAAAGTGTACATAATTCTTATACATAAAACAACTGAAAGAAAATCAAATAATCATATTGTAAGTTGTCTCAGTGTTAATGTCTCACATTCACTGGCCAAGAAAAATGGAAGTGATTCACAAGCTGAAACCTCTCCATGTCATATTCTCTTATGCCACCGTCATTATTTGATGCCATGAAATGGGTCCCACCCCTGCAAAACAGTTTCCATATTCAACTGCACTCACTGCAGACAAATTAATCATGCTTGGCAAACCCAAAGTAACAGTACCTCAAGCTTTCATATATCTCAACAGCATTGGTTATGGCGTTATCATCATATGTAGTGCGGGTACAAAAGCTAATGCCTTTCTTATCCAAACGCTGTAACAACAGATAAATGGGGAGTCATAAAAATTATTATAAAAAATGTGCTCATCAAAAACATTTATCGACAATTCACAAACAAATGCACGAATATACATTCACTATACACACATGCACACGAGAGTTCGCTAAGCTGGCATTGGTTTTTTTATTTTAATTTTATATACTTATTTAGTTATACTTAGAGCTAAAACCACTATTTCCATTAGTTTCCACGACATTTGCCCACAAAATGCCACAAGCAATCTTGAAAAGAAAATAAATGAAAACCTAAAAGAAGCAAACAACTAATTATATCAATAGCAATCATGAGGCACAAACCAGCCCCTCAACCATTTTTATCATTTTCTTCTTAGAAACTATGGTTCAGTTATAAAATTAGGATTCCCATTAGCAACAACAGTTGTAGCAACCATGAAGCCAGCATCATTTCTGGAATCCTAATGAATATTATTGTTAAATGAAAATCTGTGTTTTTATTAAAAAGTCATGAAACACAGAAATAGTCGTTTACAAGAAACCATGGAGGTGCTAATTCATAAAAATATTGAAATCTCATCCAAAATATCAAACATTACACAGCATGGGGATCAACATAATGTTCTGCTAAACCAAAAGTTAAGATACTTGTCTACTTATTGTTAAGGCCCAGCAAGACCATTTTCCCCAACTGAAAAGGCATGAAATTTATTATACAAAGACAACAATTTATTATACAAAGACTCACTCAATTTTAGTGACTCAATCACAATTTGGCAGAAGTAAACCAACTTATTCCAAGCTCCATGCAGAAAGCATGTACTAGGTTTATACATCAAATTGACCAAATCAAACCAACCCAAAACAAATTTTCTGGTTAGTTAATCTATTTTGTAGGTTTGGTTTGGAATTCTAGTGACCCGTGAATTCAGTTTGGTTCATGTGGTTTATGTATTTCACAAGGCAAACCACCCGCAAGCTCTATATTTCTAAATTAAATTTCACTATTTTGGTTATAAATGTAATATACATGCACATTACTTTTAATTGATTTGATGCTTTAAAATGTCAAATAACTATCAAAACTCATACCCTGGACAAATACTACAACCTACCATTTTTCATGCATATCACATTTTTTGTTTCTTGACTTATAATATGACAAAAACATCATATCTCATTTTTATTTGTAAATATTTATCACACATCATAAGATAATCAAACATACTTCACACATAAAGAGCTATTGCCTTGTCAATTACTCATCACATTGTGCTTTAGCCGTTGTAATTGATTTCTAACATGTTATGAGCAATCTAATTTTAAAGTTTCTATATTTCAGTTTATATATTATATTTAATCAAATCGAACCAAATAAAATCAAACTGAAGTTTTTCATTTCCATGGTTTAAAGTTTGGTTTGGTTTGGAAAATTTCTAAATTAACATATAGTTTGGTTTAGTTTTGGTGTTTTTGATAAATATATTGAAATTGTTTTATCAAAAGAACACTAAATATAAAAAAAGTCAAGACATATAAATGCCACATTATCATTCACAAGGCTGACAAATGACATTAAAACTTACTCTTTCAAAAAGTAACCAACTGAAAACTGAGTTCAACTGATAAAAACTAGAAGCTTCATTTATACTGGAAATCATAAAACAGATATCCATCAGTTAGCATGTTGGAAATTGGTTCATGACCTAATATGGACTTTTATAGTTCCTCTTATTTTCTTCTCTTCAAATAAAAACTTGTCAGCAAGATGTGATTTGGAATTATTGAAAATCACATTCAATCATCAGTTGAGGCTAGAGCCACTAGAGATTCCAAGAAATATAAAATGAAATGATCAAGCAGTTAGAATTCAAAATCTGAAAACATGATGCAAATTATACCTAAATGATCTCATCATATGATTTATGCTCTCTGCATCTTTATATAGAGTAGAACAAAAGAACAAAGACCATCCACTTGCATACTTGCACGTACATTTGTGTTCGTGAGGTCACTTGCGCATGCATGGAAGAGAGAGAAGGCCAAACAGCAAGCTAAAGGATTTTAGTTTATAAAAAATGTAGCACATGAATAAAGGAAGTTGTCTCCACATGACATAATAGACACAAATTAACTCCACTTAAATGCTGAGACTTATAACAGATTGTGAATTTCTTTGTTAGAAATGTACTATATACTCAAAAGAACTAAGCAGCCTAACCAGACAGATATTAGTAAACATTGTAAGACAATAGAAAGATTTGTCAATACTCACTTTGCAAGTAAGCTCTCCTTGGAAACCCCCTGCAACAAGAAAATTATCCTTGACTGCCAAAGTGCTGATTTGAGTCTGTGTGAAACCTTCTAACAAACTTCCCACATGTTTCTATATTAACAAGCAATTAAGCGTAAGCAAACAAGAAGGGCAAATGCTTGTACACACACGCGCACGAAAACAAGGACAAAGGAGTAATAAATCAGAAGTCAAAGCAAAGTTCACAAAAATTTATTAAGAAATGAAAATATAGCATAGAAGTAAACCTAATACCTCCGAAGGTGCTATATGCCCAGCAAAATCGATGACCTCAGACAAATTGCAGGATAATGATGACCAGTGCATGACTGAATAGTTAGACACGAGATAGACATCATGTTTAGACGTTGCCCAAACTAAGTTTCTAAGCTGCATACCGATTGGAAACCAGAGAAAGAGAGGGTCAATGGGTTACCAAACAGGTAAAATAACACACGGAACAAAACCTGGGAGTCCACAAACCTGAAAATGAAGAATTGTGGGCTTAACCAGTCTAGTATTAAGGAAGAATTCATAGTAGTTGCCTCCCTTTTCCATTTGTTTGCATTCCTAAAAGAACAAGATCAATACACCCATTCTCTAACCAAATTTTCCCAAAAAAAAAAGAATCATAATAATACTATTTTTAACAAAAGAAACAAACCTTATCTACAGTTCGACCAGACAAAGGGATGTTCTCATAATTCTTGTATTGTTCAAGCCTAGTCAATCTATACTTATCCCTCGTTATGTTCAGTCTCTCCCATGGAATACCCTGGATGTCTTTGCCCTTCCTAGCTTGGGCAGATGTTGTATCGGTCACCTTGGTGAGCTGCCACAAGTGCAATAATTCATTTTTGTCATCACAAGGAAGATATTAAAATCAATAAATAAAATAATGCAACAACTAAGGAAATGAGAAGGCAAGAGATGGCACCATGTCATATTCATCTACTTCCATTTCTACACAGACTTCTCCGGGATAGTTAACTTGGTCCACTTGGCCGAACTCATCTGCCATTTCTCCTTCATCCGCCATGTAATTAAATTCGCCCAACTGCTGGTATGACACGATATTTCTGCAAATTTGTAATATATTAACAAATCAAAAACATCAACACATTCTATACATATGCAAATCATCATCAATCAGAAAGCTTTTAAAAATTACAAACGAAGCAATCAAATTCGTTCTCCAAAGGAGATAAATTGGTAAAAGAAAAAACCCATAAATTTAAATAAGAAATGGTTACCTACAAACATGAAAGAAAATCTGAAACCATTGAATAATATTAGTAGATAATACACCACAGAAACATAAAATTAAAATAACATGCAGAACAAAAATAAAACCCACCTTCAAAAACAGGAAAAAAAATCTAATTTCCCAGAATCAGGTAAAAAGAAGTACTGATTCTGGTGTGTTCGAAAGAAGAAAACCCTATTAAAAAAAATTACCAAGAAACCGCCTACAGAGAGAAGGAACTGAGAGAGAGGAAAAAAGAGAAGTAATGAGTGAAGAAGTTAGGGTTTAAGAAAAAATGTCGGCAAAAACCGCATCGGTCTACTGATTTAAAGAGCACGCAACGCAACCCATCATCATCACCATCTTCTTCTTTTGTTTTCAATTTTGATTTTGATGAGAGATGGGTGTGGTGTGGTGTGGTGTGGGAAACCGATAAAAAAGAGAGAGAGAAAAAGGGATAAATATTATACTTTTCAATTTTTATTTAATATTTAATAACAGAATTGTAAAAATTAAACGAGGAAAGCCAGATTTACGATTGTGTGGACGAGATAATGTTGATTTTTTTTAAGTAGAGATTTTAAATCTAATTTTTATATATACAAATTATCTTAAAATTTATAAAAAAATATTTTATTAGGCACAATCAAAATTAATCATGAGGACAAAATATAAAAAGGAAAACCAGATGACAACAACAGCAAATTCTCCTATGTTCTGTCCGCTGCCTTGATTTATACGCGGGCCCTTACTTTTTACGTGGCATGACATGATCAGGAGACTATATTTTTTTTATGTCTATGTTCATATATTTGCATAGCTCTCAAATTTGATATAATATATTAATTTTATTTTTTTAATTTTATTTTTGTTAAATTATATAGTTATTCTGTTAATTTTAATAATTTTATGGTTAATAGAAGAGATAAATGACTAAAAATTTTCAAAATTATTTTTAAATTCATGGGATAAATAGTATAAATTTAAAAATTTTAAAAAAAATACTAATATAATAAAAAAATCTAATTTAATGACCTATTAATATAATATGATAAAATAAAGAGTGCAAATAGTATAATTTTAAAATATCATATGTATTAATATATTATGTCAAACCTGAAGGTAAATAGTAATTGTCCTTATTGCCCGAATAATGAACAAAAAAGGGGTTGAATTGATTCTGAAATAAAAAATGTATTAACTTTAAATGCGGAATAAAATTAAATAGAGTAGAGAATAAGAGATATCACACACAAGATTTATAGAGGTTCGGATATTAATAAATTTTATTTCTCTCTCCAATCTCAATTGGGTGTTTTACTAACACACTAAATGTTAGAATTGAGTTTTATAAACTCACTCTCAAATATGATGTTTCTTTCAATAGTTAACACATAACTCATAAATTCTCTTGTGTTTTAATGACTCACATAATAAATCAATTTCTTATATTTTATGGCTCACACAATAAACTCTTACAAGTATTTCAATTTTAACTCAATATATTCAAACTCACTTGAGTAATTATTTACAATGAAAACATTCAACAATGTACAATTCTCAGAAATTATTAACAATTAGATTTTTATAAAAATAAAGGTTTTGCTGAAAAAATAATTAATACACAATGTTACAACAAGATTAAAAATTCAAAATAATTGTTGTTGTTCTTTTATGATTTATAAATGACTTGCATTTATACTTATTATGCGAATTATAGTCGTTTGGGTGCATTTAATGCTAAAATAGTCGTTGAATCAACTCTTAAAATCATGTCTGACATGTTTCTCTATCCTCTTTCACGGGCGTGAATATATGTGTCACGGTCGTGAATGTTATTCTAAGTCGAGGTCTAAGTGGTGACTCTGGCCATAAAGCTTTCTGGAATAATTTGAAGTGTTTAATCACGGACGTGACTTTATACTTTTTTACGAGCGTGAATATTCTTCCAAGTCGTAGTCCAAGTGGTGACTCTAGCTGTGAAACTCTCTGAAAAATTTTGACATGTTATCTCACGGACGTGACTATCTTTCACGGACATGATTGATTTGATCATTCACGATTGATATGATTCTTCATAGTCGTGAACTTTGAATGGTGGAAAGTTGGCGCTAAGTTATATTCAAAAATGTGACTTTGCTATTTTTTCTGATTATGATTTTCAAAAGTTGTCTTTCAATATCGCATTATATTTTAATCAATATATATATTGTTCAACACACTTAGAACACAAGTATTATTAAATACATTATTGCTATTTTATTTGTTAACATCAAAATGATGAAAATACCTCTCAAGATTCAACAGTCTTTATTTTATCTATCTATTTTTACTCGTATATGTTAATGCTACACAAAAATTAACCAAACTAATCAAATCGAATAGATCCAATTTAATTCAAACTGAAAAATTATGGTTTTATAGATGGTTATGATTTTTTTTATTTAGTTTTGGATTAAAATATATAAATTTAATATATATATATATATATATATATATATATATAGTGTACTAATACTGATAACTTTTTTAATATCCTAAAATTATACACTTTTTAATTACTTGCACTATTCAACTTCCTTTGGAATATATATATAGTGTACTAATACTGATAATTTTTTTAATATCCTAAAATTATACATTTTTTAATTACTTGCACTATTCAACTTCCTTTGCAATATCATGATTGAACAAGAATTCACTTTATTAATTTATAAATTATATTTTAAATTTTCTAGTAGATAAAATAGTGTATTGAATTTTTATATTTAGGATGATATTCATATTGTTATTTTGATCGTAATTTTAAGTTAATATTTGTCGAATTTTTATGATAGTTTAATTTTTAATTTTATTTATTTATCAAACTGACCAAACCGAATCTAAATAGTATTGGTTTAGATATTTTTAATAATATTAAGTTTAATTTAAAATTAAAATATTTAAAAACTGATTTTATTGGTTTAATTATATGTCACTCTCACATTATGTTCGAAGAAAAAAAATAAATAGTAAATTGAATAAATAATAAGAAATTGTAAAGAAAGGTAACATATATACTTCAATTTTTAAAAAATACAGTATAAAAAAAAAAAGAAAATCCATACTTTTTATTTATCTAAGACCTTCAAGAATTGACTGTAGCAATTTAAAGTCCATTGATATGCTGCCGCTTAGTAACAAAACAAAAGGATCGAATGGATATTGCAGCCCATCAATACTTTAAACAGCCAAGAAAAGGTCACGCCGAACAAGGGCAAAATCCATCAACAGCTTACAAAAAATTAAAACAGATATATTATAAACATAATAATTAAAAAATAAAAGAAATTGGACCGACTATGCATGAAAAAAAAACAATGATAAAACGACAAAGAAACCCAAGATTATATATAAACACTGGAAGAAAGAAAAAAAAGGAACAGGAAAACATATAGTAAATATTTTTAAAAAAACACAGAAAATATACAACACAAGTGATAAAAATGAAAAAAAAACCATATTAATTTGAAGATTTCATAATAAATATTTTTAAAATAAATTAAAAAGAAACAAATAAATTCAAAGCAATGTGGAAAAAAATTCCACAAAAACAGTATGTTGTCGATCACATAGGTTACAAAATTTTAAAAATGCTTATAATAAATGAAAATTACATTTTTTTAATGTTCAACCCATTTAGAATTAAGTATAAGAGCACTTGTCTTTCGCATATATCACAAATGGAGACCCCCAGATGACTTTCAGTCAAGAAGACACAAAAGAAAAAAATTCAAGTTCTTCAAAAGACAAAAGTACAGATTCAAAAAGGGTGACAGATGTTATGTTTGAGGAAAAAATGGGCATTTCGCAAAAATTGTCCTAATAAACCAAAGAAAGCGGCAAATATCATACAAAAGATTCATTAGGTTTCTCAAGTGGATCTTGAAGATGCTGACATAAAATCACTATTCTCCCTAGATGATGAATTAGATTCAAGATCACTTTTTGCAGTAGAATTCTCAGATTCTGAATTAGAGACGGAAAATGAGTTGTCTTCCCAAAGCTCAATATTTTCAGACCATTACCTTCCTCCTATTTATCCAATTACCCTTCTTCCCATCCTACCAGATACAACTCCATCAACAAAGTTAACTCTATCTACCTTCCCTACACCAACTTCCTGTTCTACCCAACCATCTCACCCGATTCCACTTGTTCCAATAACAGTTTTTCCCCATAAGTATGCTAAATCCATTAAAATTATTGCCTTTATAGACACTGGAGCTCACAAGTCTATGATGAATCTTTCCATTCTTCCTGATAGATATTGGATTCAACATTATCAGCACTTTCAAGCAGACGGTAAAATCTTCACAACTACCTTAAAAACTAGAAATTCCATCAAATTGCAAATCTTTCCTGAACTCATTATATGGGCACATGTCCTTAGATCAAAATTCCCTAATAAAAATTTGGTTTTAGGATTTGATATTTACTTCAAATTAAATAATTTGTCCATTTTGCCCGCAAGATTGCAATACAAGAAACAGTTTCTACCCTTCACTACCATACCTTCTCTGTTTATCCTGCAGTCTTCCCTACAATTTCCTTCTCTGTCTCCATAACTGATACAAGAGCTTCAAGATTCCCATTGTGCCTTATCCCACACAGAATTCTCACAGAAACACCATTTCCCTCTTTGGACTAAACCAGAGTTTTTCATTACTCTTCCATTCAAAATTTTAGAGGATCTTAATGTTCTCAGTTATTAGCAAAAGTCTCCCATAGACATGAAACTTGCAATCCAATAATGTTCTCAGTTATTAGCAAAAGTCCTAATTCAACTCATAAAGTCAAATTGGGCATGTCAGGCTTTTTATATGAATAAAATATCATAACAAATACGTGGAAAGAAAAGACTTGTTATTGGCTATGTTAAACCTTGAGGGGTATTTCCATCATTTTGATGATAACAAATAAAATAACAATATTTTATTTAACATATTTGTTTTCTAAGTCTATTATACAGGACATGGATTAAAATAGCAATAATAGAGAATTGGAAGAATAATCCTTGAAAGACAAAATTCAAGAAGTAGCATGTTCACTGTCGTGACTCTATAAGTCACTCCCGTGAAAGAAGCTAATCGTTACCAAAACCAACTTTTGAAGTTCACGGCCATGAAGGAAAAACAAACCGTGAAGTGGGCAATTCAGTCACCCCCGTGAATAAAGGTGTCACCCCCGTGAAGATTCATGCATTTTCATTCAGAGAGCTTCACAACCAAAGTCACCACTTGGATCACGGCTGGGAAGCTTGTCACGTCCGAGACTGAGTATGTCACGCTCGTGACTCTATATGTCAAAACATTCCAAAGAGCTTCACGACCAAGGTCACCACTTCAGTCACGGCTTGGGAAGAAATGTCACCCCCGCGACAAGCATAGTCACGCCCGTGAATAATGAAAGAGAAAAATGTCAGGCGCGATTTTTTGGTTGGTACAACAGCTAGTTTCGTATTTAATGCACCCTAACGGCTATATTCAACCATGAGAGTATAAATGGAAGTCATTTATACATTCAGAATAAAGAGAATAACAATAGAATAACATATACTTCGAATTTAATTCTTATTACAAGCTATTTGTACTTTCATACTTTGAGAACAAAATCTATTCTCTGTAAAAATCTTTTTGCTCTTCATATTTGAGCAATTAAGATTTGTAAGTGATTCTCTCTGTAATCTTTACTCAAGTGAGCTTTGAGTATTTCTAACTTAAGAGTAGAACACTTGTCAGGGTTAGTTGTGTGAACCTCCAAAACAAAAATTAAGAAGGTTGTTTGTGTGAGCCTGTAAAATACAAAGTAAAAGTTGTTTGTGTGAGCCTATAAAACACAAGGAATTGGTTATTGTGTGAGCCATTAAAATACAAGGGTTTTCTGGGTTAGGTGTGAGCCATTGTGAGAAACACCATAGTTGGGAGTGAGCTTGTAAAACTCTATTGTAACACTTAGTGTGTTAGTGAAACTCCCAATTGCTATTGGGGAGAGGAGTAGGGTTTGTTAACACCCGAACCTCTATAAATCTCTGTGTCAAATTTTTTCTATCCCTTCTAAAATTAATTATTTATTTCCGTATCTTAAATTTTAATTTTTTAAAACTCCAATTCAACCCCCCATTCTTGGCTTAATATCTGGGCAACAATTGGTATCAAAGCTTTGTCTAGTATCGAAGCCTAAAAAGCGCTAGTAGAGAGTAAGATATGGCCAGTGAAGGATTCCAAAGTCTCAAACCTTACTTTGATGGAGCAAATTATGCCCATTGGAAGTTTAGGATGGAGACATACTTGGATAGTGAAGGAATTGAAGTCTGGGATAGTGTATGAAAAGAATGGACACCACCAACCAAAAAGGAGCTGATGGTGAAGAAGAAATCCTATTAAGAGATGATTGGACATAGCCTCAAAGAATAGCAAATTTCAAAAACAAGAAGACAATGGCAATCCTATCAAGCTCATTATCTATTGAAGAATGTGGGAGAATACAACACTGCTCAACAACATACAACATGTGGAAGACATTGGAGAACTATCATGAGGGAACTAAGCAAGTCAAATCCAAGAAGATTCAACTTCTAACCTCAGAATATGAGCTCTTCAAGATGAAATCCAATGAGTCAATCATTGACATGACCGACCGTCTTCTAGCCATTATAAATGGAATGAGGAAACTTGGGAAACATATGAGTTTGGAAGATGTACACAATAAAATCCTGAAAAGTCTTCCTCTTAAAGACTATGGTTCAAGAGTTGCTGACATAGAAGAAGCAAATGAAGATATGAGCATCATGAATACTGATGTGCTGATTGGCAAACTTTTCACACATGAGATGGCAGTGAAGAGAGATAGAGAGCTTGAAGCAGAGCCAGAGAAAAGAAAGCCCTTATCACTCAAAGCCTCTACTTCAAAATCTCAAGAAGATAGTGAAGATGATGAAGAAATAAGTGATGATGAAAATGAGGACATTGTTATGCTTTCAAGGAGATTAAAAAGAATCATTGAGAAGAAAATGAGCAACTCCAGAAAGTTCAGGCAAAGAAACCTCAAACAAACTTCTAATGACACACATAGAAGTAAGGCAGAGGTAAATTGCTATGAGTGTGGAAAGAAATGACATATTAAACCAGAATGTCCAAGGCTCAAAAAGCATAAGAGCAAATACCAAAGAGACAATGGGGAGAAATGTCACAAAACCACATGGGATGACGAAAGCTCTTCAAATAAAAAAGATGATAATGAAAGTGAAGAGGTCAACCTATGCTTCATGGCTATTGAGGATCACGTCTCAGATAAGGTAAGATCACTACACTCATATTCTTTCAATAATGATAGTAGTGATAATGATAGTAATAGTGATGATGATGATGATGATGATGATGATGATGAGCAAAGCCTAATAGAAGAATTAAATATAGAACTAAATTTAGTACTTATAGAAATAATATCTCTAATTTAAAAAATAAGATAGATGTTTTAGAAAAGGAAAACATAAAGCTTAAATCATCTAATGAATCTTTTCAAAAGTCATTAGATGAATACACATCAAGACCCTCAATAGCTTCATTGTTAAAAGAAAATAATACTTTGAAAAATGAAGTTGAGGAACTTAGAAATTCCATTTCTAAATTTCACAAAGGTAAAGAGAGCTTAGATACTCTCATTGTGTCTCAAAGATCACTCTTAATTAGACATGGTCTAGGCTTTAAGGACACATCATCATCTTCTCACAAAACTATATTTGTAAAATCTAAAGAATCTCACATCTCCACACCTGTTAGAACAGCACCAAGAAATAAGAATGTTAAACCTTATATACAGAAAAAGAATAATCATTCCTTATGTATAAGAAGCAAGCGTCTAGAAAAATGCAAATTAATCATGATTGTGCATGTCATTGTTCTCAAAATCAGTCTAATAGACTTTTACGCCTGTGACGAATTTTCACTCCCGTGAACAATTACACCCCAAAACTCACAGAGGCTTTCACACCTTGAGTCATGGCTTGCTTCACGGGCATAGGTGGTGAAATTCAACATTTCACGCCCGTGACATTTTATTCACCCCCGTGACGTATGATCATTCACGCCCATGATATTCAAATATCACGCTCTTGAACTTATTCACGCCTTCATTCACTGGTGGAACACTCCTTCAACAACCGTGAACACGATCATTCATGCCCGTGAAAACCTTCTTCACGCCCGTGAATGTATCGAATATATAAAAGAACAGCCGGTTACAACTTACATTTCAACTCTCCAACTCCCAAAACCGCTCTCATTTACTCACATTCATTGAGACATTGAAGATTCCGGCCCCAAAGACTTAAACTTTTCATATAAATACCACTAAAAGTTCGAATCTTCAGCAAATATCATACATTTCTAGGGTTTTCCATCAAACCTTCTGTCAAAAATATTTCCAACTCCGTCAACGACCAATTTATTCAAAAATGGAGACTACTTCATCCAAGGGAAAGAGAAAGAAGTCTCATGCTCCTAAGAGGTATGCAAATTACCTCATGAACCGCATTTCGGAGCATTGTCATCCTCGATATGAAACTTTGAAGAAGAGACCTCTTCTGTCATCAAGGTCCTTCGAATGACAGACAGTCCGAAGTCTCGGGCTTGAGACGACTATGACAGAGCAACTACAAGTCTGTCATCTCAAAGATTTTGTGGAGATTCATCAGCCGACCTTGAGGGAGCCAACACTGGAATTCCTCAGCACATTGTAGGTTTCACCTACTGGAGTGGTGAAATTCCAACTCTGCAACAATCCCAACACCCTCAGTGCCATCAAATTTGGAGAATTGTTCAGCCTACCATCTAATGGCATCCTGAATGATACTGAGGTAGAATTCTCTGCCCCTCGAGCCTGGACACATTTTGGCACCGACTGTAGCTGAGATGTCAATAAGACAAATAGCACACATCTCAGGGCCCCAGTGCATAGGTATTTGCATAGGTTCCTGACCTATAGCATATTTGCTAGGGGAGAAAGCAACGAGACTATCAGGAAGTCAGAACTCTTCCTATTTGAGATGGCTCGGAGAGGACTTACAGTAGCACTATCTAGATGGGTTGCAAACCATATTCTCTCCATTACCACCAAGCCCACTGGAGATATTTTGATTGGGGCATATGTCACCCATATAGCAGTGAAGCTTAAGTATCTGAAGCTGGACGCGCATCACTTCAACCTAATCCCTGGACATCCTCGAGATCGTTTGGATGTCGAGTCGTTCATCAATATGGGAGCAGCTATCAGAATCGTTTTCCAGAACGATATCTTCTACCGCTTCACTGACACTACTGGGAAGATCATCTAGGAAGATAATGACACGGAGGATTTTAAAGCAGGCCTCCAGGGAGTCCAGCAGAAGAAGAGGACTCGGGTTGAGGAAGAACTCCCAGTAGCTGAGCAGGACATCAGACCGTCCTTGGCTTTCACACCGACCTTAGCGCAGCAGGTGGTTGACCTCTTGGCACCACGTTTTGAGCAGTTGCAGACTTCGATGGATGAGAGGTTGGAGAACCTCAAAGATTTCATGGAGTCTCGGATGGATAGCCTTGAGGCTGAAGTAGCTAGACTTTGTGATAGGATGTCCGGCTAAGAGTTAGGCTAGAGTGGAGCCTAAATTTGCTTGTCTTGCTTTTTTATTATATTTATGTTTGCTAGTGTGTAAGAAATTTTTAAATTTCCTTTTTGAACATTTATATTTGTTTGTATGTTTTCCTTTAATTAATATATTTACCTTTGCTTATTTCATTATCCTTTTTTGATTGATGACAAAAGGGGGAGAAAACTAGCAATATATGATAAGAAAAATGTATCAAATTAGAAATATAAGAAGAAACTAGCAAAATATATTAAGGTAAATGAATTTTGAATCAAAACATTAAAATTAGATTATGCATTGATATAGATTAAAAGGGATTAGAAATCATGATTCAAAATTTCATATGCAAAGTATATAATTGAAAATTTGAGCTTTATATACATTAGATATACCTTAAGTATATTTTGCATATACCTTAAAGCAAGTTACAAATATAAATATGCCATGATATACCTTATATATACTTCATGCCTTTAAAATGAATTATGGTATATATTGGATATACTTCTCATATAACTTGCATATACTTAAAATCTAGTAAGTTTATTTCAATGCTACATCATTATTTACTATTCTTGCACATTATAAATTTTTTATCCTAAGTATATTTTGAGGGAGAGACTTCTCAAAATCACATATTGCTAGATTATTTGTCACCATCAAAAATGGGGAGATTGTTAAACCTTGAGGGGTATTTCTGTCATTTTGATGATAACAAATATAATAGCAATATTGTATTTAACATATTTATTTTCTAAGTCTATTATACAGAACATGGATTAAAATAGCAAGAATGGAGAATTGGAAGAATAATCCTTCAAAGATAAAATTCAAGAAGTAGAATGTTCACTCTCGTGACTCTATGAGTCACTCCTGTGAAAGAAGCTAACCGTTACCAAAACCAACTTTTGAAGTTCACGGCCATGAAGGAAGAACAAACCGTGAAGTGGGCAATTCAATCACCTCCGTGAAGATTCATGCATTTTCATTCAGAGAGCTTCGCGACCAAAGTCACCACTTGGATCACGGTTGGGAAGCTTGTCACGCCCGTGACTCTATATGTCAAAACATTCCAGAAAGCTTCACGACCAAGTTCACCACTTCAGTCACAGCTTGGGAAGAAATGTCACCCTTGTGACAAGCATAGTCACGCCCGTGAACAATGAAAGAGAAAAATGTCAGGTGCGATTTTTTGGTTGGTACAATGGCTAGTTTCGTATTTAATGCACCCCAACGGCTATATTTAGCCATAAGAGTATAAATGGAAGTCATTTATACATTCAGAATAAGAGAATAAAGAGAATAACAATAGAATAACATATACTTCGAATTTAATTTTTATTACAAGCTATTTGTACTTTCATACTTTGAGAACAAAATCTATTATCTGTAAAAATCTTTTTGCTCTTCATATTTGAGCAATTAAGATTTGTAAGTGGTTCTCTCTGTAATCTTTACTCAAGTGAGCGTTGGGTATTTCTAAGTTAAGAGTAGAACACTTGTCAGGGTTAGTTGTGTGAACCTCCAAAACACAAATTAAAAAAGTTGTTTGTGTGAGCCTGTAAAACACAAAATGAAGGTTGTTTGTTTGAGCCTGTAAAACACAAAGTAAAGGTTGTTTGTGTGAGCCTGTAAAATACAAGGAATTGGTTATTGTGTGAGCTATTAAAACACAAAGGTTTTCTGGGTTAGGTGTGAGCCATTGTGAGAAACACCATAGTTGGGAGTGAGCTTGTAAAACTCCATTGTAACACTTAGTGTGTTAGTGAAACTCTCAATTGCGATTTGGGAGAGGAGTAGGATTTGTTAACACCCGAACCTCTATAAATCTGTGTGTCAAATTTTCTCTATCCTTTCTAAAATTAATTGTTTATTTCCGCACCTTAAAGTTTAATTTTTTAAAACTCCAATTCAACCCCACTTCTTGGCTTAATATCTAGGCAACAGACTACAAGCCTCTAAATCTCTTCTTAAAAGATGATAAGTATCCACTACCAATGATAGATTCAATGTTTCCTTTCATGGCTTTGGCCAAGGTATTTTCAAAGTTCGATCTGAAAGCAGTATTCTGCAACTAGGTGTTGTTCCAGAAGACATATACAAAATGGCATTCTGTATTCCTAACCACCAGTAAGAGTGGACTGTCATGCCATTTGGACTCAAAGTGGAACCATCCCTATTCTAGAAAGCTATAATTCAGATTTATGAATCTCTATTGCATACGACCCTAATCTACATTGATGATATTGTGTTGTTCAGCCCAGACATCAACTCTCATCATGAGACAGTCAACAAGTTTGTGGATCTCACAAAAGCTCATGGAGTAATGCTCAACCCAACAAAGATGCAGCTGACCCAAACAACAATTGACTTTTTGGGTATGCAGTTTTCAAACGGGACTTACTGGCCTCAGCCTCATCTGGCCCAAGAACTGTTAAAATTCTTTGATGATAATTTAACAGTTAAACAGATCTAGCAATTCCTTGGGATAGCCAATTATATCCAACAGTTCATTTTAGGCCACAATAAGCATGTAAAGCCATTATACCAGCTTTTGAAAAAGAATCATCCACTGTGGTTGACCATTCATTCCAAGTTAGTCCAAATGATCAAGTCAGTCACTCAGAGCTTGCCACACTTGCAGATTTTCTCAACAGGGAAAAGATTACTGCAAACAGACGCGTCTGATGAACATTGAGGAACTGTACTTTTTGAGATTAATGGAGATAAAAAAGAAGTGTGTGGATATGCAAGTGGTTACTTTAAGGATAATGAACTCCACTATCACTCATCGTTCAAAGAAATCTTAGCTGTCAAATATGGAATCAAAAAATTTGAATTCCATCTGATAGGACATCACTTTATAGTTGTCATGGACTGTTCATCCTTTCCACGCATGTTAGATTTCAAACAGAAAACTATTCCTCATCCTCAGCTTTTAAGATGGAAAGAGTGATTCAATAGGTACAGTTTCGAAGATCAACATACAAAAGGAGATAGAAATCCCATATCTTATTTCTTATCCTGACCTTCATAAGTTGATCTCATTTTATCATCATCAGAGATTCCTCTCATCCTCATGGCTTCCAGTTCTCAGTCAAACACCCCAGTTCTTAGTCTCTCAGATTCTTCCCCAGGATGTCCAAAATGTCCAAATCTCAAACAAATCAGAAGTTTTACTCAGAATATGTTGTTTCCTTATATGATGTTATTCCAAGACAAGTTAGGTCTTCCCCAGAAAATTGTTTACTATCCTGCAGAGTACCCTTGGTAATTATCTATAGGCTTTCTACAAAGCTTATACTTCCTGATCAGCTATGGTACTTATGGTGTCAGTCGACATTGTTTTACAATCCAGTTCAAATCCCTCTGATAGATTTTCTTCCTTTCATATGCAATCGGGAAAATCTACATTCTTCACAGGTTAAATTCCTTACATGGTTCCAGCCATTAAGTTATTGGAAAAAGCTATTTGCTAAACTTATAACAAATCATTCAACTCCTAATGTCATAGAGGAAATCATTGAAATTTTTATATTCCATCGTCCTTACACACATATTGCAGGAACTAATATAGTGGTGGCACTCAGACACCTCAATCTTTGGAGAACAGTTTGTCATGAAGATTTCATGTGTCTGGAAGAAGTAAAATCAACAATCCACCTATAACTTAGATGAAGGAACAACTACTATCACTTACCTCCAACAAGTTACACACCATTCAGACCATATCCATGCAAAAGGATTAAAATGATCTCTTAGCCTCCTTTGCTCAAGCCCAGGCTCAGGACTGAAGATGAGATTCTAACAGTAATTGATCAAGACTCACAGAAAAAAAAGCCCAGGCTCAACCCTAATGATATGATAATTACTACTTAAGAAGAACCCATACCCATTCAAGTAGAAGAAACCAAGCCAATTTCAACTTCAAATCCAACTTTCCAACTTTTCCAAACTACAGGTACAATTATGACATTGACTTCTTAGACCCTCCACCAGAAAGCATAGAAGAGACTGAAGACATTGATGACTAGTCCAGAAGAGACGAGCCCACTCTCTAAGACTTTAATTTGTCACCATCACATGAGCCAATCTATAAATAGAAATGTTTGCCACTATTTGCCACTATTATGCTTTTATAAAAGTTGTAATAATTCAATTGATATGACAATAGCTGACCCTACCTGTAAAAAATGTGTGGTTTACTTTTTGATGTCTCTTTTATAATGATAATATCACTATTTAGGAATCTCACTTTATCTTATCTTTAGTGCTTAATGATGTAAGCAATGATGCATGTGTCAACTGCCTTTAGCCTATATAAGCTATTATGTATTTGGTAGTAGGGAGGAGTCGTTTGAATCGAATGTTAAGCCTTTATAATACCCCATTGTGAAATACAAATATGTTTTCTTAAACTTCTCTCTTTTCCTCTAATTCTAGATTAATCCATTACCAAACAATTTCACGATCGTTTACTAATTTTCGAGTATCTCTGAGAGTTCTTGAGAAAGAATTCAAAATATGATAAACCCATCTGTGGCCGAAAGAGCCTTTAGGGTTAGTCATACTTTGATCATTTGGAAAGAATCTCAATCATACCCACTATTGGTATCAGAGCCTTGAAATTGTTTGTTTTTGGTTTAATCTATGGTGACAAGCAACCTTTTTCTCAATCATCATGACAAAAGTCCAAAAGATGTCTCATTCTTCTTCTACTTTATCTCTTCAACCTTCTCCTTCTACTTTTAAAAATCTAAGTCATTAGTATGAACTCTCCTTCTTCCCCGAAGACTAGAAAATTCAAGAAACAAATATTTCATTCATAAATCCTTATCATACCTTACAGAAACACAAATCCTCTTTTTCAACCTCAATTAAAGCCTTAATCAGACAAAAAACCTCATTCTGTAAAAGAGTATGTACGGTCTTTTTCCTTAGACCAATGACCTATTCAAGGTACTGGTGAGGAGCTGTTCATCACTCTTGAAATTTCTTCTGAATTTCCTACCAATGGCTTAACAGTGGATATTCTCACATCCACTTTAGGGCTATCAGACTTGCAACCTACTATGGCAAGAAAGGTTTACCTGTTGTAGCTCATATTGCTCTACTAGATACCAGGTTCCTGGAATACCAACATGTTGTTATTGGTACCATCCAGACCTCCTTGAATATAGGAACTGTCTTTTGTACTTTCTACCTAAATTTCAAAATGAGGCTTCAAGATCCTCATACTTTTACAACATTAAAAATATAGGTCCAGATCACTGGAGTAAAGAACGTAGCTACTATAGACATAACTACTCTTCACTACCAGATAATATATAGAGTACAAAATCATGCAATGGATCTATGTATCCCAGCTTCTTCAGATGCCCTGAGTATTATGTGGACTCAACCCATGTCCCAAGAGTAGTAAGATTCCAAAAAAAACAAACAAAGGAAGATCTTTTCCAGATATTTCTTCAATCTTGATTGACCAATTATGAGCTTTTTCACCAAAGAAGTCAGTCGGTGAGTTCTATAAAACCACTTTTTATAAAGCACAAAGATGACAGAATAGATACTCAGTTTTTCTCTCCTGAAGAAGATGAACCGTAAGCTAACACTCAGTGGAGTTTTCCACCCAATTCATGATGCAACCAGTCTCTTCTCATGAGGAGATTCCAATACTTGCCTTTTCAAGTTTGGCACAACCCATCTGCCAGTCTCATAATGAAAATCATAGTTACTTTGACATATGTGATTGTGATGACTGCTATGCATATAGGATGGTAGATGAAGATGAATCATGGAATGGAAAAGCTAGAAAATTAAAAAGAAAGACAAAGTGTTTTGAGAAATAGTTTTTTGAAATATATGAAGATGGAGATCCTTCTGTTGGTTTGTTGGGATAGTCGCCAGGTAAATATGACTATATGGTTTCTTATTCCCCACCTTCTCACTATAAAAACCCATTACCACCTACACCACCTTCATAAAAAGATCCTCCCAAACCTTTACCTCCTAAACCTCTAGAAAAACCTAAACCACTACCTTTGCCCTGTTACAAGTTAGTTCCAAAACCAAAAATTACTAAACCTGAACCAATTCCTATGATTGCCATGTACCAACCACCTTCTTCTTCAACTGCTTATGAAACTGAATTTCCCTCTCTTCAAGAACACATAGACTCTCTCAAGTGCGGATTGCTCCATATGTCCAACCTTCGACAGTTACACTTGAAGGAATATCCAAACCAATTTATGCAGCAGAATCAGTTTTGAACTGGCAAACTCAGAATGCACAGTTACAAAATAAGGTGTTTCAGAGAATTAAAACTAAAGTTGACAAGGTAACAAGTTAAGTCTCTGTCTTGGACAATCGACAAATAGCACAATATGAAGTGTTGAATAAGCTATTGAGACAACTTGAAAGAAAGCACACATAATTAAAAGGGTGAATTGATGAATATGATCTCTACCAGATCGTATGATTCAACTTTTGATACTAAAACTGTCAGATTGAAGAAACTTGAAAGAAAGATTGCTTCACTAAAGCAAGATCTCAAGCAGGTTTTTCTCAAATCTCCTTCATTCACTGATCCTTTAGGGATGTTTACCTCCCCACGTCTTCCTGTCTCTCATCAACCATTGTATACACCACCTCCTGTTCATCAACTTTTACTTGCAGAATTGGAACGATTTGACCTCTCTTTAGAACTCTTCCACAGACAATTCGTGGAACAACTCAATTTAGGCCCAAAAGCCTATCACTGTTCCAAGGCCCAGTATTGTTCCAACCCAAATTATTTCAGCCCAAAGAACAGACCAAACACCTGTTGTTATAAGACCTAAGACACCTCATACTGTTCCCCCCTGGAACAACTTCTCAACCAGACCAACAAATTCATATTCCTATTCCTTAAATAGTTCCCCAGTCTCAAAAATAAAAAGAAATAACTCATTCTCATATGGTCCAACAATCAAAGCCCACAAACACTATCACAACTTTCCTAGAAAAATAAGCCCTCCAAAATATTCCTCACCTTGAAAGCCCAGAAGAGAGACAATTTCATTTTAACAAAAACATTCTCTATGGATCTTACTTGTATTATTTTATAATAATTTTAAAAAATTAAATAAATATTATTTTTTATTAATTAATTAATATATAATTAATAGTTAACATAATTAATTAATTAAGTACATATATTAATATAAAGTATAAAATTAAGTTAATAAAATTAATTATATTTAATAATATTATTATATTTAATATAAAATTAAAGTTAATTAATATAAAAAATTAATAATTTGATTAACTTAATTTCAGAATATAAAGTATAAATTAAGTTATTATAATTAATTAATTAATTAGATATATTAATATAAAGTTTAAAATTAAGTCAATAAAATTAATTATATTTAATAATATTAATATAATTAATATAAAATTAAAGTTAATTAATATAAAAAATTAATAATTTGATTAATTTGATTAACTTAATTAAGTAATATAAAGTATAAATTAAGTTAATATAATTAATATAATTAATATAAAACTAAAGTTAATTAATATAAAAATTATTAATATATTTCATTTTTTTAACTTAATTTTTTTAAGTTTCATAATTAAATTTTCTATGCAATTTATTAATTTTAATATAAATTAATTTTATCAATAATTTTGATAATAAAAATATAATATTTTAATTGTTAATAGTGAATAAAATATATTAAAATATTAATTGAGTTTTATAAATTAAAATTAATATTAATTATCGAAATAAAATGTATTTGAAAATGAAATTGAAATGTTGCCAATGTGAGGTGTTACCATATTTTGCAATTGGATGGAAGTTAGCAAAAGACTAAAATAGACATTATGGCTTGGTTAAGAAATACATGAAAGTTTTTTGCAAATCAAAATAAGGACATTATCAGCAATCTAAAAATATTGTTTGCACTGCTGGTTATTGGAAGACTATTCTCTTCCATCTACCACCTATCAACATTTATTGGAAATATGGCAAGGCATAAAAAAATAGTACCGTTTGTTTGAAGGGTTTCACTCGTGTATTAATAGCTCAACGACACCATTTTATTTCAAGGGTAAAAAAGACTTCACACTGCAGTATGTACAACAATAAACAGTGTCATGTTCCTCTTATAATATATTAATAGATAGATTATTGTATCAAATAAATAAGGAAATCTATGTTACTTTGTATGTACATACATATGTAGTTCTTTCAGTCATGTTATAGAATTTTCTTTTAATTTAGACACTTTTTCAATAATTAAAAATATACCCTTAAAGTCAAATCAATTAACCCACTTATTTTATCCTCAAAATTATAATCTCTTTCCATTTATAAAGATGTATTTTTTCTTAATCCATTAAGAGGTCTAGTGGACTGTGTACTACATAACAAGGATAATTATTCTTTTGCACATACTATAAAAGTATTAAACTCCCACCAATATTAGCGACTGATGGTGGGAATATTTGAACTCGATACCTCACTTAGTCCTCACAGGTAAAAATATTAATAAAGTCACCTCTTGATTGACTATAAAGATACGTAAAATTTTGTTTGACTTGGTTTGCTCAACGAATTAGATGAGGTAGATCGTCATAAATTAAAAATTCAATTATGGTTGAACTATTATTGAACTATTCAAAGTAAAATTTTATCAAAATATAATTTTTAACAATGTTCATATATAGTAAAATATAAAAAAATACATAAACTAAACTTATTGTATGCACACTAATATGTTTAAAATATTAATATCCATAATTCAGATTAATATATGACCACATTTAAAGCATATTCAAATATAATAACATTTATATTTATTTATTATTTTAATAGTAATATTTTTTTAATTTATGTACTTTTAATTTTTTTAAAAATCAAAATAAACAATTTTTTTAAAATTACATTACAATATTCATATTTCAATTAAAATAATATTTAAATATATATCAAAATAATTTTAAAAATAATATGTATAAAAAAATATCATAATGAATAGTAATAATAAGAACAAAAATAATTAATTTTTAATTTATTAATTATACATATATTTCTTTTGGTGTGCACGCCCATCAGTACCAATATTTTACAGTATCATTTTAACTGGTCAAACTGTGACCGGTTTGAAAAGGGTCATGGTTTTACCGGTTAGTTGACCAGTTTTTCATACTAAGTGAAAATATGCAAGATTTAGTTGCTGTAATTAGACCAGTTTTCTTAAGAATTTACTAGCTTACCTGTTAAACTGCCTAGTTTAGACTGATTTTTAATAACAATGAATACATGTTTGCACTCTAAAAATGTATACAAAATTTAAATTATGATAGAAAAAATTTATTTGTATTTAATTTTTTCAGCATAATATAATATATTAGAGTTCTATTTTTTTTTAGTGATTTGTAGCCTATTTATCTACACAAATTAATTATATCCATTTTTCTTTTAATTTATTCCTATTAGTTTGGGTTAGGTTAGAGTTTATTTAGTTTAACGGTAGTGGTGTTATGTTTGCAATCTAGATCCTCTCCATATACGCATATTACAGTCGTCTATGCTATAGTACATATATGTACTTATCAAAATTTAAATACGAACATATGAGTGTGAGAAATATACTTTAATAAAATAATATGATATTTAATATAAATATTGAATTGATTTGACAAATTGTTACGATAGCAAATCTGTAACATTTTCGACCTTCCCCACATGCATATCTACATGCATTTCATTTGAATATATGCATTTTCTATATAATCCAATTGAACATGTGCATTTCATACATATTTTCTTAGAAATAAGTTCATGGCACGCACTAGTTGCGTGTCCTAGTATTTGACAATTGTATCGAGTTGCACGTATGTAATTATAACCTAAATGAGGATAATAAAGTATTAGAAATAAATTGAATAAGGTGACTAAATTAAAGTAAGCAAATTGAGGTGAGATTTTTTTCATTTTTTTTTCAAATTCCCATGGATTTAGTTGATAGTTTGGTGGTGTGTTAGATGTTGAATTAGTGTTATAAAAAAATTAGAGTTTTATAGAAAAATTATGTAAAATTTTGATTAAAATAGAAAATGAGTATAATGAGACTTGAGGATGATGAATATGGTGAAAAATTGACAATTTTTGTGGAATTTTTAGAAAAATTTTATAATTATGGCCAAATTTTTAAAAAATTATTTTGAAAAATTTGTGACTTAAAATATTGAAAATGGAGTTAAATAGAGTGTTTGGATGTGAAAAATAATAATTTTTAGAATGAAAGAAATATTTAATAAAATTTTTGGTGAATTTCTAGATTTTTGGCTTAATTACTGAAAATTTATTAGAAATTATTGAATATAATTTTGGTAAAATTGGTAATGAAAAATGAAAAAAATGGGTTAAAGTGACTATAGGAATTTATTTGGAATTTTTAAAATATTTGTTGAATTAATGAGAATTTGAGTGGAAAATGAATTTTTTTGAAAAAAATGGAAAAAGGAGAAAAATAGTTATGGAGGAGGAAAAATAAGAAAAATAATATATTATAAAAAAATAATATTGAAGATTTTTTATAGCACTAAAAAAGCGTGTTGGTGATCGAAATGTTGAACTATGTGTTAAATGCTCGTAACGAGAATAAAATTTGTTATGAAATTTTGATATACACGAGAGTATGAGATATACGAAAGATTTTAATTTTTTTATATTTTTTATTTTTTGAGATTCAGTAATTAATTGAAAATTTTCTTATTATTAGGCGTGATGTTAGAACAAATATAGATAAGAGATAAAAATAAGAGCCAGCAGGTATTAATATGAGGTGTTGAAAAGAAAATATTAATATTATTGTCTTTATAATATCGACCATTATGTTTTTATTAGTTTTAGATAAATTGTGAAAAAAGATATTTATATGAAAAAAATTGAGTTTTTGCAAATTTTGGAATACTCTATTAGTTTTTAAGAGATGTCTAAGAAATATTTTAAATTAAGTGAATATTTTTTAAAAGAATTTTATAATATGTGGTCAACTATAACAGTTCATAATTTATAATTGATTTTAAAGTGTTTTTTAACTTAACAGTTGAAAATTAATTATAATTTATAAAATAACTATAAATAATTGTGTAATATTATTAAATACATATACTAATTTTTTATTTGTTTATAATGCATATTATATAAAATGTAAAAAATAATTAATTAAATATAAAAATATAATAGCAAATATAATTTTTAACTAATAAAAATTATTATAAATTCATCTAAATTACAACAAAAAAAATAAAAAAATAATTTTACTTATTAAATATTAAAAAATTTACATTTGATACGAAAAACTAAAAATTATAAATTTTTGCAAAAGACTTTCTCTACGAATTCGAAAGTTTGGTATACAAATAACTTTTTTTTTGAGGAATGAATTTATATATTAAAATATTATTTCACATTACATTTAAAAAAAACACTTTTTAATTTTTTAGTTTTAAATACTAAAAATAAATAAATAGATATTTTTCTTAAAAATCAATTTATAAATTTTGAAAAAACTAATTAATTAAATAAAAAAATCTCTAAACCCTATTTCTTTTAATATTTAACAACGATCCCAACAGATCTCCACTCCCTTTCTCCTCTACGGGGCATGATTTGTCTCAACACGCAGCGTCTAAATTGTATGTAATTCACTATTAACGCGAACTAGAAGAAAAGGGGTGATTAGTCACGAGTGAGTACAAAGGCTCGATGTTTAAAATGAAAAGTACAGAGGCCAAAGCTAAAATAAGTATAAAATACAGTGGTCGAATTTGCATTTTTGCCAAAAAGAAGAATGAAGTAACTAAATAAACTGTAATAATTACACCTTCAGTCAGCGTAAATTAGGTTTTCTGGGACCAAAGTCAGAGAAGGGAAACACTAGCAAAATCTTGGTTCCGCCGATTGTCGCCGACGCTTTTTCTCGAAGGGAATCCACCACCGTCATGGCTAACAGTAATAGTTTGTGTAATTTTGATATACTATGTCGAATTTACTATTTATAAAAGCGTCCGAGAATGAGTACGACTGTAATTTTTTGTTTTGATTTTGTGCAGCAACGGCAAGGTCGTTCCTTCAGGTAGCGGCAACAGAAGAGGTTGCTCCCCCTCTTCGAGTTGTTCAGATGGAGGGATTGGTATATATCTGTCTTATTCTCTTCCTCTGCTTATTAACCAATATCGAGTTTTGAATAAAAAGCTTAAAAAATTGTGTATTAACTTTCTATGAACAGGCTATTTTGAAGATAATTAAACATTGCAAAGAGTTTTCTCCGGCTTTGGTCACTGGCCAACTTCTTGGGTTGGATGTTGGTAGCGTTCTCGAAGTTACCAACTGTTTTCCTTTCCCGGTATGGTGAAATATTTTTTGCTCTCTCTGTTGATAATTGTTATATTTTTACCTGGATTTCTTTCATAATTATATGCAGATTCGGGAGGAGGATGAAGAGATCGAAGCTGATGGTGCCAACTACCAGCTTGAAATGATGAGATGCTTGAGGGAGGTTAATGTTGACAATAACACAGTTGGATGGTGAGTTTGATTTATTCCGTCTTTCTTATTTTGTATGCGTTGCACATCTTCTTTGTCTTGGTTGGTGTCACTAACATTTTAGTTGGCCGTAGTTTTGAGCTCCCTATTTGGCACTATGAAAAAATTTTCTTCATGATCATGGTCTAAGCACTGTTCAAAATGAGGTGAGAATGGTTTTTTAAAATGAGTGGGGAAGGGAGGTGAAGGACATAATAGAAGATTGCCGTTGTAATGAGGAAATAAAATTCAGAAGTAAGCCCCTTCAATTGTGATTCCTTCATTTTCTACACCTTTACAAAGGGTCTCTCTTTAGGCAATTTTGGCTGTGGACTAGGAAGTTTTTGGGGGGTTGCTCTGCAGATGGTACTGCTCTTAAGGCCATGGACATTGTGCATGGAGCCGTTGCAAGCGCACTAGCACTAATGCCAATGAAAATGCACATAGTTAGTTAAAATGGGAATAGGTTGATGGTGCAGGAAACATAAAGTAAAAATCCAGCTCTACCAGCCTTAATCATAGATTTGCTAAGTAGGAAGAGCAGTCCTTAAGAAAGATACACCAGGTCCACTTAGCCGACCTATGCTAAGCACTATACAAATAAGGGAGATGGTCTTTTTTTAAAATGAGCAGGGAAGATAATGAAGGAAAAAATAAGAAAAGATTGCACTCAGAGTGAGGAAATAGAATCCAGAGTGAAGCCCTTCTTATTACAGTTCCTTCTTCATTTCCTCCAACTGTATGAAGGGTCTTTCTTTTGGCAATTTTGGCTGTGGGACTTGGAAGTGTTTGGGGCTTTCATTGCATATGGTGCTGCCCTTAAGGCTATGAACAGTATGCATGTAGTCTTTCCAGGCTTGCAAATATTGTATCAGAAAAAATGCACATATTAGTCACCATTGAAATTGGCTAAATGGTGTAGAAAAACATAAAATGCAACAAAATATTAAGTAAAAATAGTATAAGGTTAATACCATGATTACACATGCATACCAGGTTAAAGGAACATGCTGGCAATATGTGATTCATTTTTCTTTTCTCAATTTCAGGTATCAATCAACATTATTAGGTTCTTTCCAAACTGTGGAATTGATAGAGACTTTTATGAACTATCAGGTATTGGGTGTAAATTCTTTTCCACCTTAATGTGAAATGCTGTGTGCAATTTTAGTGTGGTTTTTGCATCTTTAATACTGTTTCTCCTAGCATTAATATGTTTGGCTGGGATAGTAAAGAGGTATTAAAAATAGACAAGGAACTTAAAAAATTTTCAGTGAAAACTTTTGAATTCTGATTTAAGGATAAAATCTCAAGTTTATAAATATTTGCATTTATTTTGATTTTTGAAGTAGCTTTTATTTTGCATGAAAGAGCACAAATTTAGTTTTTGTGAAGATATGCTTAGATCCCTCCTTGATTATGCGTATTAGTGGTGCTGTTGATTTGTAGCTCTTCCAGATCCATTTAGATTAATGGGTTTGTTAAGTTTTCTGTGGCATATTTTCAGAGTATTTAATTAGCTCTAAAATTGCATTTCAAATGTCAGATTCCACCTTTTATGTAAAGCCAGTGTTAGGATGTATTAGTTTTGTTTTCATTCATAAGTTGAACAACAGAGCCACTGGAAATTGCTAAGAGCTGTATGCAACTGGCCTTTTTTGGATGAGCAAATTGACTAATAGCAATGTCCTGTGCATTAATTTTTTAGATGTCACTTTAACTGAATTTATGTGAATGAGCTGTTAAAATATGAAACAATAAGCTTTCCACCAAGCTGTTTAAATATGAAATCCCTAGTGTTCCGTCTAGAATCACAAAAATACTTTGTTCGAAGTATTTTTTGAGTGTTATGAAAAGGGACCTGGTTTGACCTGGACTGGAACGGGCTGACATGCATTTAGAAAAGTTTGTCCATGAATGCTTGTATTTTGATAGGGTTTGGATTTTTAGAATGGTTTGAAACTATGGCCAAGAGACTTCCTGTTGGATAAAATTGAAAGTTAAAAGATTACAACTGAAGCAAAGACTCTTCCTGAAAGATTTTAGACAGACAAAGCTCATGAAAATTTGATGTTTTTAAATGCAAGAGTGCTAAAATTTGCTAATTTTTCTAAATTATGAAAATATCCAAATCTTATAATCAGAAGACTTAAATTAAAAACTTTTCTTTCTAATTAAATTTGGACTTCCCTTAACGGAAAAGTACAGGCTTTACTTCTATGATGAAGAAGGCCTGAGTGAAAGAAAATCCGATTCGACCAAGATGGAAATTTTAATGGAAGCTTTCCATGGCTGGATAGCTTTTAGTTGAAAAAGGCTGGGCTGTAACTTTCGCTATCAAGTCTGTTTACTTTTAAAGGCCTTGTTGCCTGATTTTTAGGAAACACTGATCACGCACTAGAAAACTTCATTGGAACAAGATACAAATAATGGAATAAATACAGCTGCCTTGATGCATTATGTTTTTTTTCAGTATTCAGATGCACATTTTTGCTTCATCTGCATGACAGTATATATGTATGTCTTCCCTCTCAACTGCTTTTTACACTTCATGAAGTATTGCAGCCATGATCCTGGTTATTGTTGTAATTTTGATTTCTTAGGCTTTCCTCCATGGACATAACAACTGGGCTTTCATCTTCTAGTGAAGCTGATGTTTGAGTCAGTCTTTGTATCCTAAAATTTTCATCGGCCTCCAATAAATCCTTTGGCGTAGCTTCCAGTGAAATTTCAGTACTTTGGATATCAACATTAAAGACACTAGTTAGATTGAAAATAATTTTTGCTGAACATTGGGGAAAAAATTAGTTTGGCACTTAGAAATTAATTGGATCTAGTTTGTAAGGGTGCTTAAGAATGTAATTTCATGAATTATATAACATTGCCTAGCATTTTCATTGTCCATGTGATTTGGTTATTTAAAGTTGGCGCACTATCATTTTAATTTTTTGATGGTTATTGGTGATCACAGGAAAATATTAGTCGATGTGTGTGTATAATTTATGATCCTTCAAGATCCAATCAGGGCGTCTTGGCCCTCAAGGCCTTTAAGCTTTCTGATGCTTTTATGGATTTGTACCGCAATAATAATTTCACTGGGGAGAAGTAAGGATATTTGCTGTTTATAAAATGATATTCAATACTGAATTGTATTATGTGATTTCATTTTGATGCCTCTTTTGCTTCTATAGGTTGAGAGAGAGAAATTTGTCCTGGGTGGATATTTTTGAGGAAATTCCAGTGAGCTTCTAATCTCATCTGTGTTTTTTCTGTTGTCCAAGAATAAATCTATCACTGTTTTACTTGATTAATAAAGTATAGTGCACTTTAAATTACTGGAAAACATAATTTGCATTTTATATAAAATATGCTCCTTTTTAAATTGGTAGATCAAAGTTTCGAATTCTACACTTATCAGTGCCTTCATGACTGAGCTAGAGGCTGATTCACCTGTCACCCAGGTAAGAGATATATGTGTCTGAAAGGTTATTATGACTAAATATTCGTTTATTTTAACCATATTTTTTGATTTCTTGTATTAGTGTGATTATGATCGTTTGCAATTATCAACCAAACCTTTTATGGAGAGAAATGTTGAATTTTTGGTTGAATGCATGGATGAACTGTCCATTGAACAACAAAAGGTTTGTGTTCTTTCTTGCTAATATTCCAGGTCTGAGTGGCCTGTTCTTCTGATGTGGAACATTCCTTCTTTTGCAGTTCCAATTTTACTATAGGAACCTTTCACGTCAGCAAGCTCAGCAGCAAGCATGGCTTCAGAAGAGAAGGTAAAGTGTGACTACCAACTAGGACCAGAATATTTTGGCCCTTAGGGATATTCTTAGTTGAGAACTTGGAATAAAACCTTATTTGAGAAGAGGAGGAATAACAGGGAAAGGAACAGTAATAGAAAGCATAGAGGCTTGGAGATTGGCAATTGTGCATTTATGCTTGCCTAGTTCTTGATTGTCAATATGGTTTTTTGTTAAATAATATTTTTGTATAAGCATGCAGAACCTTCTAAATTAAGTGAGCAAAAGATGACATGTTTCAAGTGATAAAACATAAAGCAAGAAGTTTCAGGAACCTAGTTTCCTTACTTTGAACTATATATAATTGTTTTTCATTATCCTTCATTTCAATCTATGTTTAGTTGTCTACCTTCTTTTCCTGGATCCTACTAGTTTCAGTTACAGCCTTTTAATTGAAGCTTACTTAGTTTGTTTCTTCTTGCTGGGGAAGATGACCAATTCCTCTACTGTTAGCCTTTTCCCCTCTCACTTCTCTGCAAATCAGGAAAACATGTGTTGTCTTGTTCTCTCCAATGTTTGGCTATGACTGAAATTTTTTGGCTTTGGTTATTTGTTGTAGTTGATATTGTTTGGCTTGAGAAGATTAGTTCATTTGGGTTCTCTGAGTTAATCAAGAAAACCAAAATGGGCAGACGGGTGAAGAGTTAAAAAGAGATTAAAAATAAAAATTGTGGTAGAACTGGGGTTGACCTGGTTAAACCGGTGGGACAGAGAACAGGTGGTAAGACTGATTTAGCTTCTGGTCTGATTATTAAACACTTCTGTGTATTATTATATTAGTACAATTTTCTGGTGTTGCCGGCTTATTAAAATTTTATTTATTTAATGTTTTAAATCATTCTTTGGTTTTTAATTTGTATATTTACATTCAGTATATTGGATCTTATAATATGTGTAGATCAGAGAACATGTCACGTAAAGCTGCAGGAGAGGAGCCTTTGCCCGAGGAGGATCCTTCAAATCCCATCTTTAAGCCAATCCCTGAGCCATCACGGTTGGATAGCTTCCTCATCACCAATCAAATTGCTAACTTTTGCAACCAAATTAATGGGTATGTAATGGATCTTAAAGCATGAAAATTGTATCCTTCTATTCCATCTCTGTTTGCAAGGAAATTATTTATTCTGTTGAAAAATGGGTGATTGAACCTGCTCTTCTTGTTTTGTGCTGAACAAATTTTTGGATGTTGGATTGTATCATCTGGGATTCCACTTACATTGCCTGTTAGTTTCTGACTAAGCACCCCTTGTTAGGCTTGAACATATTTTACTGTTAAAGAATTTCCAATAACTTTGTGAAGTGCGACTTGTTCATATTTCTAATTCTGTCAAAGGATGACCTACTCACACACAGACACGCACGTACACACAATTGGATTTCTGGAAGTATTTTTGTGTAGTTGAAAACATCATGTATCTTTGATTGGGAAGTAGTATTACGACTTTCATCCTGGGTTTTTACTTCAAGTTTCTTAGCATTTTTCAAAGATTACCTACTTGCATGATGGGTGAGAAGCTTAGTTTTTGCCTTGTAATAGTGTATTAGAAACTAAATTTCTGTTATTTTTTCCGTTAGCCTTGCCTGTTGGTGAAAGTTGACAGGTCATCACATTATGTCTTTGCATCATAACTTTGCAGGGTTGCTGGACAGAGCTTCAGCAGACTCTACTTGATGAAGGCATTGCAAGAAAGTTGAGTTTTTTGACCTGGTAGAGTGCCTATTTTGGAAAAATCGAAGTAATTGTTTAGTAAAGCCATGGATGCCCTTTCGAAAGCGATTGTAGACTGTCCAATTTATTTTTGAGTTTAATGCTCTATTAATATTTTATTTACTAAAATATTATGTTACTGTAGAGACAGACAAAGATCAACTTGAAAACCATGGTAGAAATTTACTAAAATATTATGTTACTGTAGAGACAGACAAAGATCAACTTGAAAACCATGGTAGAAATTCCCCTCCATCTCCATCATGCTGTTTTTCTGGATGAATTTGGCATGGCTTGTCTAGGGGC
Source organism: Triadica sebifera (assembly GCA_023653625.1). Taxonomy (NCBI): domain Eukaryota; kingdom Viridiplantae; phylum Streptophyta; class Magnoliopsida; order Malpighiales; family Euphorbiaceae; genus Triadica; species Triadica sebifera. Next base: position 4,510,897 of record CM042900.1, read on the forward strand.
GTTCGCTTCTAGTTTAATGGAATATGGATATCAGGGTTTTAGTCAAACAATTACAAGAATAAATGAATATGTGATGGATGTGTTATCCATCTCCATCTATTATTATAATCGAGTCGAATTAGAACTCATGTGTCTATCAATCGGGTGGTGACTCTTTAAATGTAAATCACTAAATTTCATATTCGTCATCTCATGATCACCGAGCGGAGATAAAAATAGCTTAGTTTATAATTGGATCTTTGTCTGCCTCTAATTTAAGTGGCATAGTTTTTCTAATTCATTAAATTAACAAAAATCATTACTTGATAAAATTATAATTGAAAAAAACATATATTAAAATAGACACAAGTGCAAAATTTATGTTTTTCTTTATTATGCCTAATAAATGTTCATGCATATACATTTATATACAAGTGCTTAAATATTTTCTCTTTTTTATTTTTTTTCCCTAATTTGATGACAAGTAACAATTTTTCATCTTTTATTACTAAAAAAATAAATTTTCATGTTTTAATTACATGAATATTTTTGTAAAAGACCCTCATAGGAAAAATATTGTGATTAAAATAAAAGAGAATTAAAAAAAAGTATAAAAGAGAATATAACATTTCTCCACAAAACAATTATTTTTAAGAGAATTATCATTTGCAACCAAAGAAGACACTAAATCCTGGATTGCTTATGTACTCATAATATGAAAAATCTGGGTCATGGACTTAAAACTCACCCCTTTAAAACATCTTGTACCAAAAAAATTCCACTTTTATTGGGAAAAGAAGTGAAAATGCATTCAAGTCCTCATGCAACATAGAATAAGATTGAGGATGTTGATGGAATTTTTACCTTAGAATAAAGTTGAGACAAAGGTTCAGATAGAATAACTTGAGGAGTAGAAATTATAGTAGCAGGAGATTCATCAGGAGTAAGATCAGAACTATCAATGGCTGATTGGATATTGAGCATATCAACCTCTCCATCGCTTTTCATCATCACTACACTACTTGGCAATCTCTCTGCAAAGAATGCTTTGTTCTTCCTAAGATGCCTATCACAACCACATATATGTCAATTTTATACAAACAATTATAAACATTAAAAAATTAGAAATAAATTAATGTTGATATTTACTAATTAGGCTTAATATCTACATATACAATTGTATATTTTTTTTAATTCACGTAAACACCTCATTTTAAAAAAAAAATGAAAAAAACACTCAAAATTAATTATTTTTTTAATTTTAAATATCTTTAGGAAATATGGCTCTAATATGATGGTTATTTATATAATTTGTTTTGCTATTCAAGTGTCACATTAGCATCATATCAACTAGAGGTTTTTAAAAGGTAAATCAGTTTTTTTTACTAATGTTTAGTTTAATTATTAAATACAGCTGATAATTGATAATTAGTAGTTAATTCGTACTTAGTATTTGTTAAAAATAATCGAGTTGTGTACTAATATGAATATAATTTGTGTATAAATAAATAAGTAAATAAAAATTGTAATATAATATTTATTTGATATAATAATAATAATAATAATAATAATAATAATTTTCATAAATTATATAATTTACAAATACATTTAATAATATATGATATAAGAGTAACTAAACAAAAAATAAATTCAAAAATCATTGTTTATTTATATATTACAACAATTAAGTGTAAAAGTAATTTAATCTCTGTATAATAGAGTTTTTTAATTAGCAAGAACTGCAAAAAATTTTCAGCTACTGATTAAAAAAATTTATCAAATATTTATGAATAAATTGTTGGATATAAAAAATCTATCAGTTTTCTCAATCAGCTGAACTAAATGTCTAGGAAATAAATACGTTGATCCATCTAAATAATAAAAAAGGATAAGCACCTATCAAGAATGACGAAGGTAGCATGAAGATTTGAGGTTTGCTCCAAGACAACTAGCCTCAATGGGTGCCCCATTGCCACTTTCATGCTGGGAACTACCTAGAATAACCAGTGATTAATACAAATTATTAAGGCATTTTTACTAGGTGAACAAAATACTTAAAAAAAAAAGTATGAAAATTAGATTACCAACCCCTTTTTGCTCACATAGCTCTATTATCCCTCGAATCTTTTGATTTTTACTATCATTCTTATTCCAGTCATTTCTTTCTTTCAATGTTGATGAATTCCCAAAATTATATGTCCACACATCTAACCACGTCTTGCATGATACTTAAAGCTCAGTAGTAAAACAATACACATTAGTATAATAGAAAAGGAAAAAAAAATCCATGTGTAATGAAAACAAAAAATCATAAAATATTCAAAAATTTACAAAAAAAGACCTCAGTATTTGATGCTTTTTCAATTGAACCCCATTCTTTTTTCTTTAGCAATTTAAACCTTAAATTTTGCCGTTCCTTTCAATTTAACTTTTCCATTAATTTTCCATTCATTTTTGGATGGAAATTTGACATGAACATGCTATTGAGACCAATATTTTAGAGTCTCCTTTTTTCTTCTCTCCCTTTTCTTCTCTTCTCTCTCACTTATAGTAGACTATGAAAATATGGTATCCAATTGCTTGTTCACGTTAAAAGGAGAAAATATGGAGTGGGAAGAGAGAGGGGGCTTTCAAATATGGATCCGATTGGTATATTCACATCAAATTTTTATTCAGAAATGACATCAGAGGTTAAATTGATAGGAACTGTTAGGAATAAAAGAACATTTCAAATGAATAAAAACCCAAATATTGAGTTTTTTTCCCTAAATAAATAATTAAGAGTGACAATTAATGGAAGAACAAGGAGATGCTTACAAGCGAGAGGTAGCCACGGCATGACACCAAGAAGGGTGATGGTACACTGCGCTCTAATAACATGATCAAGTGCCCACTGGAGTGGCCCCAGAGAGAACCCTTTCAATGCATCCATTACAATTACTACATGCCTGACCATGTTCACCGAACCAGGTGATCCTTTTGGTACTAATACCTCTGCCAAAGTATTGTTGTTGCTCTTACTGTCTTCCTTTCTAGGTGGTGTTCCATCACTTTCTTCTCCTCCTTTTATACACACAATCATTTCCTCTCTAAAAGATTTATGGAAAATAAGAACAGTTTCAAAGGAAAGAGGGAGAAGGAGATATTATGTTAGGTCCTTGTTATCTATAAATAGAATGAAACCCTCCCATTGTCTTTGGTATTATCAAAATAAAAAAACATGGGATGACAATTACAAAGATTGATGAGCATAGAAATTAGATAACAAAGTAAGGTGGAGCGAGCTGGCATGCTAAATTAAAATGACCCAATTTTGATTTGAACTAACAAATTACTAGTACATGCAGTATATTAAGAATAACAAATTACAACAAAGATTTTAAACAGAGTCTGAAAATCTACAAAGGCATACCATCAAATCCATATTGAATAGCAGTCCAAGTAATTCAGGTTTCACACAGCAAGGCTCAAAAGGATCTTATAGTGGCACATTCTTCATTTAGGAACACAGGTATGAGGAATTTATAGGCCGTTTACAGCAGCAGCATGTAAAACATCAAGATGTTGCTGCAGAAGGATCTTCATAAGATGGATTAAATGCTTTTTGCTCAGCACAAGTGAGATACTCATGGGGCCCTGCCTCTTCTCGGCCTATACCCATCAAGTCGAGGTAGTACAGATAATGTGAGATGATGTTGTTCATGGCGTCAATATCACCCTGGCCACAAACAAGATCCCCATAGAGAACATTCATAGTTGTACCAAAACCAGGTATGCGCTTGGACAAAGTATCATTCTTGGTAGGTTTCCAGTTGCCGACGAAAACATCATGGGCTGAGGCCTGTGATTTCTTTGTTGGGGTCATCCACCTCCAGATGGCAGCCTGGAAGGCAAGGGTAGCATTTTGTTCTATGTACTCAGGATGGTTCAACAAATCCACTTTCAGAGCTTCTCCAGTAGCTCCATAATTGTAGTTCCTAAAATAAAATGGAAGATAAATACCATCCTTAGCATCATCCTAGTTAGGAACTTCTAAAGATGCAATAACATTATCATTTCTATCACCTACACATTCCATAAAGAAAACAACACCACGAGAAAACCTACACCGCGTAATTCTATCCCAATTTAAAGATTTTTTAGCAATTGCACTCTCTATGATTAATTACAAAAACCACATCAACGAATCATTACCTTCAAATCACCAACAATTACATGACTTAATCAATGTTGATCTCCTAAATTAAGAGTACGTAGAATCATCTAAAAAGTCTAATAGACAAAAAAAAAAAAAGCAAATAACATACCAATAGATTGGCAAAGCACCACGGCCATAGTATTCAGCACCTGGACTGCAAGGATAGGTAAACTTGTATGACTCATCACAGTATGACTGGCTAGGGCTCATTTCCCTGCTGTAGCAAAGACCATAGGCCAATGGTCCTCCTGTAGCCACTCCATAACCACCTGAAATTTATCAATTCCACATAGTTACATAAAAAAAATAAAATAAAAAAAACTAGGTAAAAAAATATTTTGGTACTTGAACTTTACGAATTTATTCACTTGACTTCCTTAACTATCAAATTCAGTCAATTGACTCTCTTACCTATCCATATCGAACTAATTTAATCTCTATTTTTGAAAGACTTAGCATCCAATATCATTAATGGAGTCAATTGAACATTAATTAGTTAGTCCATATTTATGCAATACTCAGCATCTAATCAGTTAAATGATAAAATTAGTTCAAAATTGATAATTAACTGAGTCAATTGAACAAATTTCAGTTCTCCTTAAAATTAAAAGACTACAATCGGATTAGGACCAAAAAAAAAATGAAAAAAAATTCAGCAAACCCACAATGATAAAATCCAAACAGAGTAAAATCACAGTAAATAAATCAAAGAATATGAAAGAAAAACACTAACAAGAAGTTTTGCAGCCAACATGGCCGAGAAAAGCTGCAATTTCCTTCATCTGCATAAGCTTTCCACCAGTAGTACCAAAGCCGAGAGGTTGATAAATGGCGGAAGCAGTGATGAAAGATTGGTAATCCCAAAACCCAATAGCGTGAGCCACCGGAGAATTTCTCTTGGAGAAAAGGTTCTCAAATTGGTAAGTCTGAAAGAAATCTGAAATTGTTTGATTGCAACAGTAGACTGACCAATCCTTGCACTCCCATCCTCTAGTACACACCTTCTTCCCCTTCACCATTTTCACAATTGTCTTTTCTGAATCATCCCCATTTGCTATCAACGCCCAGTTCGCCAATGCCACTACCCCAATGACAAAAAATTTCCACCTTTTCACCTCCATTTTCATTCCCCTGAACTATCTTCTGCCAAACAATTTGCTGTTTTTTCAAAAAAAAAAATCTATAAATTGAGAACTCAAATTGAAAATCAAGAGTTGACAAGTAGAACTTGCCAGGAGAACGCTGTAATCAAAGCAATGGATAGCGCAACTATAAGAGAAGAGTATGAAGTCTGAACGAGTGTTAGATCGTATGTCTTATTCATATTGTTGGAACCAGTAATCTCATATTGCAAGTATGTATGAGATCAACGGTTAGTATTGGCTGTTTGGGGTATAGATGCTCGATGATTAAGCGATACAGGCTGGTGTGGGATTACCCCACCCGAGTATTCCACCGACAACTACAATAGTGCTTCGGGACAATTACTGCAATCAAATAAATATAACATAAAATTCAATAAAATAGCATGTGATTGTGCTTCTAAGTTTTAACACAAATTTAGAGGCTTTTTGATTAATTTCTGAAATCAAAATTACAATTGAAATAAGATGAAATTGAAAAAAAAATGGGATTTTAATTTGAAGCTAAATTTATATATTTTTTTCTGAAACATATATATATATATATATATATATATATATATATATATATTAAAATTATAAGGTAAAATTAAAAATTACATTTAGATTAGAATATTAATGCTTACTTTGAAACATTACTTATAAATATTTTTCTTCAATTGTATTATCTTCTTTGTATTTTTTTTCCTTGTTCTTCATTTTGGAAAAGTTTTTGGGTTGTCATGGAACCCTAGCACTCACACTAATTCTTTTTTCTTGTTTTTTAATTAATTTTATCATGTCATTTATCTCAAATCTATTATTGTTTAAATACTTCTAATTATTCTCTGGGTGAATTAATTTTAATTTATTTTCTTCACAAAAATAAAAAAATTGTATTCTCCTTCTTAAAGTTGTTATATCCTACTAATCTAATCTAATATTTAATCTAATATATATAATATAAAACAAATTCAAGAAATGCTGATATGACGCTATCTATAAAGAGTATTTGATATATTTTTTGTTTATCTTTTTCACAGAATTTTAAATTTTTTTAAAAAGATTTAGCAATCAAATTAATAGTTGAGTTCCAATAAAATATTATATATTATTATTTTTAAGGATAAATGTCATATATATTTAGATATATATTAGTGATAATAATTGACATTTGATATTATCTTCTGTTAATATATCAAAATTTAATTCTACTAAAATATTATTTAAATTTTAAAAATTTATTTAATTGGTAATTGAATTTTAATAACACACTAACAAAATTTCACTTTTATTTATATCATAAAACTATTTTAATTTTTTTAAATTGTTAATATTTTAATTACAAAAACTTTAATTAATTTTCTTGTTTAGTAGCATTAAACTGATCTTGGTTATAATATAATTTGAATATAAAAATAATATAATTTAACCAATAAATCATGTTTGTAACAAAAAGTATTTGAAAAAAAAGATTATAATAACACAAAAAAATTAGTATAACTAGCGTTCAAAAAAAAAAAGTATATTATGACTTTTTTTTTATACACTTTTTTTTTATCAAATGACATGTTATATCATTTAATTTTAAATTTAGATTTTTAATTTTTGACACTAAATATACAAATTTTTAAATATTTTGGGTTAAAGTTATTTATTATTTTGGATTAAAATATCTTTTATATATATATATAATTTTTTTGTATTATATATTTGAATATAATTTTTTTATTAATATAAACATGTCATTCTATGTAATTTTACATTTTTCAACTTATTTTACTAACTACTTTTAATTCAATAAGCTAGATTATTAGTTATTAAATTTTCGAGGATTACCTAAATTATCAACTAATTTTAAGCCTAATAATAATAATAATAATAATAATAATAATAATAATAATAATAATAATAATATTGTGGTTCAATTTACTTAGGCCCCAGTCATTAAAGCTCTTGCCTCTCTTGTCTCTCTTTGTTCTTTCTCATTATTTTTCAACAAATTTCTCTTATTTAGATTGATCATCTCCAATTCATTACAAGGAAAAATGTCTTTCTTTTATCTTCTTTTCAATATGAAATCGAAATATCCATATTTATTTCTTAAAATTTGTCTCTTATGTAATAAGTTATTAAACATTTAAAAGTTTGTCAATAGACTAAGGATTAGTTTAGTTCATTTGGTTAAGATTGGTGGTAAGATAATAGTTAATTCTCAAAGAATTGTACTTATTTGATGAAGGCTAATTATCCAAAAATACTTAAATTATAGGTCATTTAACAATTTTGACATATTCTATCAAAATTTATAAAACAATACACAATTTTTCACTTTTATTTTTTCAAAAAATAGCTTTTAGTAAGAAAATTGTTAGTTCTATCTTATGTGGCAAAAAAAAAAAAATTTTGCCAAAAAAAAGTCAGCCTATTTTTGGGGCAAATCTATAGTTTTAAAAAAAATGAAGGATTAAGTTTAAAAACTAATAAAAAATTCTCTCTCTCCTCCATCTCCATCTCCATCTTCCTCCTCCTCCATCTCTTTCCATCATCATCTTCATCTTCTTCCTGAGTTAGTTATAAGAAATGTTTACCCTTTCTGCCATAATCGATCAAACATCCATCTTTGCAAAACTAAAAAAAAAAAATCGTTGTCCTACTCTGCCTCACTCAGATTTCTCTCAAGCGAAAAACCACGTCTTCCACACTTCCTATCAAAATACATCAGAACCTAATCCTTTAGTTGCTATCATAATTGACCCATGACATGAACGGAAGCTACGGCGAGGCAACTAGCTCTCTGTTTCCCCTCAAACGAGGACAAGGCTTCATCCCATAGCAGAGACCGCAACCTATCATCAGATCTGATTCTCCATGGAAACCGGCCACTTACTTTTGATTTCTTCAAACTTGTAGCCTTTCAGATAATAGGTGAAACTGCATGACTGGAGAAAAACGCATACACACAGAGAAAGAGAGAGAGGGATATACTGATGATGGTGATGACTGACTAGAAAAATTAATTTAGAGATAAAATCACCAACTATTTTTCGTCATTCATGTAAGGTAAAGGGAAATAGTAGCGGTATACATATTTTTATTCTGTTGGTATTCTCTATATATAGACACACACAACTTTCTTAAAAGAAATAAAAGAAAAAGAATTTTTTTTGCTGGAAATTGTTCTTAGTCAGAGACTTCTATATGTAAGAAGGTAAAGAACCTCATTAACAATTATTTTCAGATTTTTCTCCAATTAAAGCATGGCTATGATTTAAAAAAAATAAATAAAACCTTATAGAAAATCTAATAAGGGTTTTGTCTGAAATCTTTCAAACAAGAAAAGAACAAAAACTAACTCAAGGTTTCACACACAATCTTTATCACATTTTAATATATGACAGACACAACCATTTAATCACTCACACAAAAAAAAAAAGCTCAAGTAAACAATATTAACAAAATTAATTAAATAATGTTAAATTTCAAATTAAAAAAAAAAACAAACTTGGAAAATAATATTGTTAAAAAACTTAAGTTTCTATTATTATAGCTAAAAACAGAAAGTTAAAAAAGAATCAAGGCAACTACATTCATTATCCAGTGTCCATTTGGTTTTGCTTTTCTCCAATTTGAATATATGATTACTTTGTAATTAATTGAAAATTAGTTGTTAACCCATCTCAATGGATTGGAATTTAATTAGATTTTAAGCTTTTACAAAATCATGGTAAATGGACTTGACTTGAAAATTTCATTTTTGATCTTGAAATTGAATTTTAATGCTCCATTAACTTCAGCAAAACTTTGAACATTGAATTGAAGCCCTCAAAATTTTAGTGGTACAAGGCAAGATGTTTCATATGACAAAAATTAAACGTCTAATGCAAGGAATAAACTCAATGGAATCCAAATTTTGAATACCAAATATAGAAGCAAGTTACAATGATTATACAGAAAAATGAACAAACGGCAAGACATCTAATTTGGCTTCTGAAAAAAAAAAACAAAAAAGCTACAACATCTCCATTCTCTGGGGAACTGGTGTCTTGATGACCTGCAATATTTGCACGACTTCTGCCATGGAAGGCCTGCTTGATGGGATTTGCGAGGTACAAACTAAGGCCAATTTGAGCACAGGCAACACCTCATCTTCAGGGTAATCCCCCATGCTATTATCAACACAATCCAACACATTTCCCTGCTCAAGTAACACTCTTACATGATCATTTAGTATCACCACATTGTCTTCCCCATATTCAATTGGCCTTCTACCAGTCACCAACTCAAGAATCAATACTCCAAAACCATATACATCACATTTCTCATTCACCCTCAAGCTCTGGCATGCTAGTTCAGGTGCCACGTACCCTAATGCACTTTGGAATCTATTGCTTATGACATGCTTTTCAAGCTTTGCCAATAGCCTTGCAAGCCCGAAATCCGAGATCTTTGGGCTGTTATTCTCATCAAGAAGGATGTTGCTTGGTTTTATGTTGTAGTGAATGATAGGTGGCCGGCACGAATGATGCAAGTGAGCAAGCCCCTTGGCTGTTCCAAGCACAATTTTGAATCTGCTGACCCAAGAAAGTGGTGGACTAGAAAGAAGCCTCTCATGGAGTTTTGCTTGTAAGCTACCATTTGGTGCAAACTCTGATACCAACAGTTGCAACTGAGGTTTCCAGAAATACCCTGTCAATGATATGAGATTTGGATGCCTTGCTTTTCCTAATATTCGAACTTCTCGATCGAAATCTTCAGGATATTGGATTATATTTGATGTAACAAGCTTCTTGATTGCCGTCATTCTTCCTTGCACACCTGAACCCATCAATGAGACCTTGTAAACAGTTCCAAATACTCCTTCACCAATCTCAGTAGCCTTGTTCAGGAGTGATTCTGGATTGCTTATCCATTCAGGGGATGATGATTTCGAGTCGAAAAGAACAAGCTTGCCTGTAGCTGGATGAGATCCTGACCTTGAAGAGCTGGAGAACATGCTCTCCAGGGCATGATCTATAAAACCAAGCCTTTTCCGAGCTGATATATTCAAAAGGGTAATGACTAAAACTCCAAACACAATGAATACAGCAGCTGAAATGGCAATAATAGCAGAGGCAGTGAGCAGCGTGTGGTGATGGGAGTTTTCAGGTTCAGTTGCTGGTCGACGAGTCTGGTTTTGGTTGCCTCCATAGGCATAAGGATCAAGGACTAGAGGTTTAGGAACATTCATCTTACAAGGTCCCTTGAGCAATGGTGAGCAGATTCCTAAGTTCCCTTGCAAAGCACTTTGATCCAAGCTTGGAAATATACCCTCACTAGGAAGCCTGCCTATGAGCTTGTTATAAGATATGTTCACAGCAAGCAAGTTCTCCAGCTTCCCAAGCTCTAATGGTATCTCTCCACTCAGTTGATTGAATTCCAATTTCAGAATCTTGAGCTTGCTTAGCTTCGAAATCGACTTAGGAATAGGACCATTTAGATTATTGTGAGACAAACTCCTGCACATAATTCACAAAATTAATGCTAAACAGACATTACATCAAACTTTCAGAAACAAACACATAAAGGGATAAACAAAAGCTTACAGCAAATAGAGAGATGAACAATTTCCAATCTCTTCAGGAATTTGACCAATTAATGAATTCCCATCCAACTGAAGAATGCTCAAGCTCCCAGATTCACATATATCCGCAGGGATTGAACCGAATATTGCAGTGTTTCGAAGATTCAAGACAGTTAGGTTCTGGAAGTAACCAAGCTCTTGAGGCATTCTTGATTGAAGATTGTTCCATGATAGGTTCAAGTATCTCAAATTAGAGGAAAGGCCCATTTCTGCTGTAATATTTCCTGTGAGATTGTTTCTTGAAAGATCAAGTGTGTGAAGAGATCCATAGAATTTACTTGAAAAAGATGGGATTGAGCCAACCAGTTTGTTGTCTGAAAAGTCTACTTCTTGCAACCCAAGATCAAACAAAACCTCTGGTATGCTTCCATTAATGTTGTTACCTTTCAGACGAATCACAGATAAACTGAGGCACTGAACCAGTGAGGTGGGAACATTACCAATGAGATTGTTGTCAGACAAAATCAAGTAGTTGAGAGATTTCAGATCACTGATAGAAGATGGGAGGCTTCCTGTGAAACTATTGCTGGAAAAATCTAAGAATTGAAGACTGCCCAAGTTACCAATCCACTGAGGGAAATCGCCAGTGAACTTGTTAGAGGATAAATTGATGTAAGTTAAAGATCTTAGCCACTTGAGAGAATAAGGCAATGCTCCATTGAAGAGATTATCACTCAAATCCAATTTAACCAAGTGCAAGCAAAGTCCAATATCAACAGGCAATGGCCCTGAGAATCTGTTTTTCTGCAAGTTGAGCTCTTTCAAGTTGTGAAGCAAGGATATCCATTTGGCAAAGAACCAGAAAACTCATTGTTTGAGAGATCCAAAGTTCGAAGGCGCTTGGATGACCAAAACCCATTAGAGAAATCTGGATTCCCAGAAAATTTGTTGTGGGAAAGATTGAGTGTATTCAAAGAAGAGCAAGTTTTTAATGAACTAGGCAATGAGCCTTGAAGAGAATTCCCAGCTAAAGAGAGATAACGAAGAGAGAAACTATTCTGGAAGAGATTATCAGGGAGAGGACCTGATAAAGTATTATCAGAGAAATCAATAAATTTAATGGAAGTCAAATTGACAATGGAAGATGGAAGCAGACCAGAGAGACTATTGTGACTGAGATTAAGCCTCTCAAGAGTGTTAATAAGAGCAAGATCAGGGCTAATTTCACCAGTAAAATTGTTATGTGAGAGTGATAATACCTTCAAATGCTGCAATTTTTGAAGGCCTTTGCCTAATTTACCTGATAAACCCAACCCATCAAGGTAGACATGAGAAACTCTACCTGTAACAGGATTACATTGGATGAACTTCCAAGAACATGGAGAATCATCATCTTCATTCCAGGAGCTGAGGAACAAAGATGGGTCGATGATCTCGGACTTGAAAACAATGAGGCCTAAAACGTCATCGTTTAGTTGAATGGGCACTTCAACATTGGTGCCCATGCAAGATTGGAAAGAAGAGGCTGAAACAATAAAGTATAACAAGAAATGAACAAAAGCCATTATTAAACAGGACAGACTCCTCTTTTTTTTTTTTTTCTGATTCTGATACTAATTTAAGTAGGTACGAAAAAAATGTAAAACTATGATGAGAAAGGAGATAATATTATGAATGAACGAATCATGTGAGTTAGTGTTAGATGATGAAAGACGAAAAGTATATGTTCACGGGAGAGACAGGAGAGAGAGGACTTTGTTGCTTGTGTTTTGACTTTTTTCATTATTCTCTTGGGAAAGAGAAAAAAAGAACAAAATGTAGACAGCGAAAAGGCAACGTGAAGGATAGAATTTCGTCATGTAAATGGTAATTTTTTTGGGTACATGAAGGTAGAATAAACCCACAAGAAAATACAAAGACTATCTACTCTAAGCCACGCCTACGTATAATCATGAGAGAGTCAAGATAAAATAACAGGGGGAAGGAGCAAGAACATGCTTAAAAAAATGAAGAATACCATGTCGGATGTTTACGGCATATGAGTATGGGTATGGGTATGGTCTTAAGATATCTTTTATTTTAAGAGTAGATATTTTCCGGTATAAAAATATATTATTTAAACTTTAAATATTAATCATTTCTAGTTTATTTAATTATAATTTTTTTAAATTTTTTAAATTATATGATATTATTTTGGTGTTTGTTTTTGTATTTTAAATTTTTAAATTTGTTGTTTAAAATATTTTATAATGAAATATATATTATAATTTGATATATTTTTTAACTTAAATTATTATAAATAAAAATTAAAAAAAAAAAAATATATATATATATATATATATATATATATATATATATATTCTTGTACTCCTATTTTAATTTTAAATATTTTTTAATTATACCAACATATTCTAAATTTTTAAAATAGAGCAAATTGTACTTTTAAATATGTATTCATATCGTGAGTCCAAGTAACATAGTCTGTAGAAAACCCTAAACATGATGATAAAGGAAATCATATGAGAAATTTGCTTCCCAATAGAAAAAAATTGTGACATTGAATTCTTAAAAGCACCAACTACAGAGAAGCAACTAGCACTAATACCAAACTTCCCCGTGATCGTGCCTACCGCCGCACTATTGTCACTCTCAACCAGAAGATTGAGAAACCTTTTATCTTTGACAAGTTGAATTCCTTTCAAAATGGTAATTTAATTGTTATTCACTCAATGTTTTCAACTTCTATATTATCATCATCATCATCCATCCTATTATTACTTGTTATAAATTAAGTTTAAGTAAAAAAAAAAAAATCGTTACTAGTGAATGGCTAGAAGGCAATGGGTAAAATAATTGGAAAACAAAAAAAAAAGAGTTTGAGAGCTCAAATTTATTAAAATGTGCAGTATTCAAATTTGTATCCAGTCAGTTTAAAAGTATTTTTTCAAGAACATAATTATGTACATATTGTAACTCACCGCGAGAGATTCTTCTACAATCCTCCACCAAGTTCAAGTAGTATGTAGATTGTTCTAGAACATTGTAGATATGTGTAGAATATGTGAGATATTTCTTGATATATGTAGAAATGAGTATAATAATCTAGAACATGAATGTAGACCGTTAGATTAAAATGATCTTGACAGTCCATTGAGGAGGTGGATGCCTATAAATAGCTTAGTTGAGTTCATTTGTAAGCGATCCAAGAGTTTTGTGCAATACAAGCATTCTAAGCTTTCTTAAAGCATTCTCCAAGTTCTCCTTTTTTCTTTGTGTTCTTAGTATCTTTGCTTACTTGCTAGTTTCATCTAACATTCGTATGAGAGACTGACTAGCATTCAATCGAGAAAAGTTTGTTAGTGTCACGCTGTAGTTGGTAGCAAAAGACCAAGTCCGTGACAGTTGGTATTAGAGCCTAAGGTGTAAGCAAAGATGGCGGGAACAAGCGAGATCATAAAGGTGGTAACCGAAAAGAGCCAACAATCAAGAAAAGGGAGATCGAGGTCGAGGGATGCCTTGGTAGACATGAATGTACACTAGTACAAAAATACCTTTAAGCAAAAATTATATGTGTCTATTGTAAAAATACCTAACACATAAAATAGAGGCAGTGACATTTTTGTAAATATATGATAAAATGACAAAACATATGTGTCTGTTAATATAAACGACAAACATATAAAATTCAACTTGTATTTTAGGCGTCTGTCTTAATAAAAAATAGACACATATTATGTACTTTTAGTGTCTGTCTTAACAAACAACAGACACATTGTTTATTAATAAACAATAATTTTTTTGAATTAATTATTAAAAAATATTTTTATTAGTATATACATCTGTTAATATAAATGACAGACATGTAAAATTCAACTTGTACTTTAGGTGTCTGTCTTAATAAAAAAACAGACACATATACATTTTACTTTAGGTGTCTGTCGTTAAAAATGACAGAAACGTAATATCTTTGCACTCATATGCATCTGACTTTAATAAAAGCAGACGCATATTAGTGTACAATAGGCGTCTGTCACGAGTAAAGACAAACACCTATAGTTCATTTTTTAAAACCAAAAAACACGGTTTCTTTCTGTGCTCTTTTATTTGAAACCCAACTGTATATATCTATTTCTTTTACTTTAGAGCTTGAAACCTAATTGTATGCACCAACCATCTCCATCTTCAGCTCTCAACATAAAGTTGGCTTGTAATACCTTCATCGGATCGATTTGGACATGTCTTAGTGGCAACAATAATGACAAGAACTACATTATTCGTTGGTGGCCAAAGATACGCATGAAAAATATATTTTTTTTTTCTACATTTTTTGGCTACCATGTTCAAATTTGAGCCTCCATATCGTAGCCACGATGATGACAAGTGTAACACCTCACACTTATACATCTATATACCGCATATACTGATTTTATATTGTTATCACGTATGGAACAAGATTAAATAAAATTCAATTTTACAGCGAGAGTAATTTTTTTTTTCTATTCATCTCATATTATCAACAATAATTTCACAATCAATATGGAAGCTTTAATTATAGTCAATAACATCACATATATTAATAAATGAAACATTAAGTTGAATCCATTTATATATATATCTCAGTACACATTCATTGAAATTATACATATGCAAGTATTCAACCCCCAAACATAAATGAAATGTTCTTATGCTTATGTGGAATGCAAGGAGAGAAAGTGAGGAGGCTCAGCCGGTGACCTTTGATCCATGACTTTTATATGCACCTCAATATGAACTACTAATCTTCTCTACCTGAAAAATGATGCAATTTGGTGAGTTGCGACTCAGTGATAATAACTATCAAATGAGTCCTAAAGCACCAAACATTTCATAATAGCAAATAACAAGTATAATTAATACATACTTTATACTACATTTCATTATTCAATAACATATAAATATAGATAAAATCAAGTATTCAATAATTTCTCTTTACTTATGCTTATGCTTATTCATTTTATTTTATTGTGACCAGGTTAAACGAACATTGCCCCGGGTTTCCATGTGAACATTTGTCATGTGAACATTTGCATTTGCATTTGCTAGCTAGCTTGATCATTTGTTTCATTTGCACATTTGTTGGGCCATAGGCCTCTTCTTTTGCACATTTGTTGGGCCATATGCCTCTTCTTTTGCTTTGCAATGTCGATTAACTAGTCACAACGCCTTTTAGGTCATTATGCATATGCATTTGTACTTACATATTCATCAACAATTGTTTCTTATCACATATACCATACATATACCACATATATACCTCATATGTCAACACATATACCATACATATACCACATATATACTTCATATGCAACACATATACCATGCATATACCACATATATATACTTCATATGTCAACACATATACCATACATATACCACATATATACTTCATATGCAACACATATACCATACATATACCACATATATATACTTCATATGTCAACACATATACCATACATATACCACATATATACTTCATATGCAACACATATACCATACATATACCACATATATATACTTCATATGCAACACATATACCTTATATGTTAACACATATACCTTGCATATACTATACATATATCATGTATATATATCATATGTCAAACATATACCTCAAATATACCACAAGTACACAAACTTATATGTACCACAAATGTCACAAATTATTCATCATCATATTTTCAAGGAAAAATCATCACAATCATATAGCAAACAACATTCATATGCACTAAAGAATTCAATTGATAATTAGACTCACATTTTTCCTTTGATTCAAACCCTTAATTTATTGTCTACCCCCTTCTTGTATATCTCCAATTTGTCTCGAGCCTAATATTAAAATATAATTGGTTAATTTATGACTAGAGAAACTTAATGTGACTTAAACAAATTAATATACATTATTCATATCAATAATTAAAATTTTTCCTATGAGGCAGTGTGACCTTAAGGGGCTGTTTTGACTATAACGTTTTCTGTACTTGACCAATTAATCTGATTCTTGTTCCTAATTAAAATTAACATGTTTATATATAACATATTAAAATTTCATATCAATTGGATCACTGTAGAATTTTTGGTAGAATTTCTAAATATGTTTTGATTTCTGCCCTCTTTTCTGCCCTTAGACAGTTTCAGGGTACTCATTTTAGTTCATCATAACTTACAAACTATACGTCCTATTTTAATGCAAATTTACAGACACTTATATGGGTTCATATGGAACATTTTTTATGCTTACAAATTTTATCAATTACATCTCTAAGGTCTTCAAATTATAACAAATATTTTACTGGTCTATAATAGAATTGGCTTCCGGACCAGTATGACTTCCAAAGGCCATAAATTAGTCTATACATAATATATTAAGCTGAAATTAATACCAAAATTTATCTAAGACATATAACTATAACTTTTATGTTTTTATCATTTACAGAATCGATCTTTAAGAAACTCAAAATACTTAAATAAGTTTCGGGACCTGTACAGGGCACTCAGTAGGCAGTTCAAATCATGGAACAATCATTGTTCCATTCACCATAACTCAAATATTACAAGACCTATGAACCTAAAATTTGCTATACAGATTCATAACATATATATCTACAACTTTGATGTTTTGAGTTACTTCAAATATTGGTTTTAACATACCCAAAACTAATAAATACAGTAGCTAACTTACTTAAGGTTCACATCCAGACCAGTTTCAGTACGAAGAGGATATCTCATTATATACACCACATATTGCAAAAAAATTTACATATCCATAAATATAAGACATAAATGAACAATTTTTGTGTTTTACACCTCTCCAGATTCGACCTCTAAGGTCATCAAAACCGTAGTACAAAATACTGCCTATTTATGAACCCTAATCAATATAATCAAGCTTAACACAAATTAATTGTTTACTTACCTATAATCACCCTTGACTAACCTTGTTGCTGTAATTTCTGGAGTAAAAAGAGAAGAAGATGTTGCTGGAATTCAAAAAAATGGAATGAAGCAAAGAGAAAGAAGAAGAGGAGGAGGAAGATGAAGACTTGGTCTAAGTTAAAACAATTGTCTTCCTTTCTCTTTTTCTTTCACCCGTCCCTTTTTCTTCTTCTTTTTGACTTCTTTTTTTTTTTTTTACTTTTTTTTTTTTCTTTTTCTTTTGCGGTATACTTTTTTTTTAATTTTTTTATTATTATTTTTATTTTTATTATCATCATACATACATACATTCATATATACATATATACATTTACCCAATTTTACTAACCAATAATAAATAAATATATAATTTTATTACTTAATTTAATTTAATTAAATTAATCATGTCAAATTTTCATTAATTCAATATAGTCTCTTTATTCACTTAAATATTAATTTCATGTCATTTTCATATATATTATAAAACAGACATATGCATTTCTATACAATTGTAAAATATTTGAAAATAAACTAATTGTATGTCATGAATATATTTAAATAAAAATGCATATTATGCATGTGTTCAATTTAATTATATGCAAGATGCATATGTTCAAATGAAATGCATGTGAGGAAGGTTGAGGATGTTACAACAAGAAAATATTTTTTTGTTGATTTATAAAATGAAAGTGGGTTTCATGCATTGGGAGGTTGTTTAAGGCATTTGTTAAGGAGAAAATAAGTTGGTTCTGCACATGTTAAAACTAATTTTCACCATTAATTAGCCAAGGAGTTGTATGTTCTCCACCTTATTACTATTGGTACTTGATCTTCTACTTTTTTTATACAAAGAAGTTTATTTATCTTTTTTATTTTTTATGTATTTTATTTTTGTTAATTTTATGTTAAGTTTTTTCACTTAGTAGTTGTTTTTTTGTTATACAATTAGTTTTTTATGGGTTTAAATAATTTTTACGATTTGCTATATATTTGTCAATTTATAATATTTTAAAAAAAAATTAACTATATGTGTCTGCTATTTTGTAATAACAGACCCCTATAATGATTTTTTTTTTAAAAAATGACTATATGTGTCTGCTGTTTTATAACAATAGACGCCTATAATGATTTTTTTTTTTAAAAAAATTGACTTTAGATGTCTGCTGTTTTGTAACAACAGACGCCTATAGTCATTTTTTTAAAATATACTTTATGCGTCTGTCATTTTGATAGACGCCTAAAATCCAACTCATATACTTCTCCTTCATAGGTGTCTATCATTTAACAGACATATAAAGTTCAAAATAACAGACACATATAAGTCATTTTTGTACTAGTGGTAAGGCTCGCTAGAGTGGAGCTTGCTGTCGTCAAGGGGTAAGAGAAGTTTGAGGAGACGGACCAACGCTTCATGGAGCTCGAAATGGGGAGAGAAGAGCTTCAAGGAGAGATGCAAGGTGTCGTGAACGTTTCCATGAGGACATGTCTAGACCAAGTGAGGACCTTGGAGGAGTCCCTTCGTGCTGAGATTGTGGGGCTCAAAGAGGAGATTGCAAGAATTGTAGCCAAGCTAGGCAATACAAAGGATGAGTTGATCCTTTGTAAGAAGGTCATTACTCAAGGGGAAGTGTTGTCAACCCCGTGGTTGCCTCTACTCCTTCGAGGATTGACGTTCCTAGGCCAAAGGCGTATAATGGCTCGAGGAATGCGAATGAGATTGATAATTTCTTATGGAGCTTGGAGCAATACTTCAAGGCACTTGGCTTTGATAAAGGAAGGAAGGTCGATCATGCCTCCCTCTACCTTGTGGATACCGCGATGGTATGGTGGAGGAGGAGATGTAGCGACATCAAGAGAGGAACTTGTACCATCAATACATGGGACGAGTTCAAGAAGGAACTTAAGAGGCAGTTTTATCCCGTGAATGCAGAACATGAGGAAAGAGCCAAACTTAGGTGACTCACTCATGAGGGGAGCATACAGACTATGTGAAGGAGTTTTCTGAAGTGCGCTTGAAGATCCCCGACTATCCCGACAAGGAAGCACACTTTGCTTTCATGGATAACTTGCAACATTGGGCCAAGCTAGAGATCGAGAGACGTGGTGCCCAAAATCTCGCCACTGCCATTTCCATTACTGAATCTCTTATTGAGTTTAAAAGGAACGAGAAGTCAAAGTTTCATAGAGACAATGGTGACAACGGAAAGAGTGGGAGAGACAACCACCAAAGCAAAAAGAACTCCCACAAGTACGACAAGGGGAAGAGCATCAAGGATGATAAAGGCGGAGGTAAGCCAACTATCCAATGTTTCTTTTGTGATGGGCCACATAAGGCAAGGGAATGTCCGAAGAAGGCCAAACTATCCGCCCTTGTGGAAGAAAGAGAAGAGCATGAGCGATGCGAGGAGACGAGGATGGGATCTTTACAACTCCTTAATGCCATGAAGACCAAGGATGAGATGCCAAGGTCCAATGGGAAGGGACGATTGTTCGTGGAAGCCAAAGTTGGCCAACAAACCGTGAAAGTACTGGTAGACACGGGAGCCAGCCATAACTTCCTCGAAGTAAAAGAATGCCCAAAATCTCCCCACTACCATTTCCATTGCTGAATCTCTTATTGAGTTTAAAAGGAACGAGAAGTCGAAGTTCCATAGAGACAATGGTGACAACGGAAAGAGTGGGGGAGACAACCACCAAAACAAAGAGAACTCCCACAAGTACGACAAGGGGAAGAGCATCAAGAATGATAAAGGCGGAGGTAAGCCAACTATCCAATGTTTCTTTTGTGATGGGCCACATAAGGCAAGGGAATGCCCGAAGAAGGCCAAGCTATCCGCCCTTGTGGAAGAAAGGGAGGAGCATGAGCGATGCGATGTGAGGAGACGAGGATGAGATCTTTACAACTCCTTAATGCCATGAAGACCAAGGATGAGATGCCAAGGTCCGATGGGAAGGGACGATTATTCGTGGAAGCCAAAGTTGGCCAACAAACCGTGAAAGTACTGGTAGATACGGGAGCCAGCCATAACTTCCTCGAAGTAAAAGAAGCCAATCGGCTAAACATCAAATATAATAGCGAGAGAGAATGGCTTAAATCCGTAAATTCCGAAGCCAAGGCCACGTTTGGAATTGCTCGTGGAGTAAAGGTAAGCCTTGGTGGATGGCATGACTTAGTGGACTTTTTCGTAGTGCCAATGGATGATTATGCTATTGTGTTGGGCATGGAGTTCATAGATCAAGTCAAGACTGTGCTCATTCTATGTACCAACACAATGTGCATATTAGAGAAAAACAATTCTTACATGGTGCCTTTAGCAAGGGAAGCAAGTCTGAAAGCCAAGCAGATATCATCCGTGCAACTCTCCAAGGAGGAGATGCTCTCTGAATTGCCTAAGAGACTTCCACTGAACTTTTTGTGTAATAAAATAAACAGAGAAAGTAAGTTCTAAACCTTGATAGAAGCATTTGCGGCAATACTACAAATTCCACCAAAAATGTAATTCCGCTTTACTTCCGCGATGAAAGGTGCCATTTCATCATCTCTACGTGTTATCTAGAGGTGCAAAAATGGAAGTAAAAATAGATTTCAAGAGCACAACAAAGAACAAACAACATAACATCAATAAATTCAAGAAAAGTAAATTCATAGAACATTGAATATGCTCACAGAATTACTGCATATCTCCTCGAGTAACTGGATCAAATAAGAAAATAAAATGGAGCCCGGGCTTTTTATTGTAAGATATTTTAATTTTAATATCTTATATTTATGGACTTTTAATTGAGATATCATGACAAATTACAAATAAAGGGCATTAAGAATTTAATCAATTCTTTATTTAGGCATGACATCATTTATTAATTAAGTGTGAGAGAATTAATGTGAGCTCAGATAATAATATGAGTATGATGGATAACTCATAATTATTATATACCGGTGAACTAAGTCTCTCTTGTTGCTAACCCTGATGATTAAGCTCTTCTATATAAAGTAGAATAGAGGATAAGTAAAATAATTGATAAGAATTTCATCATTCTGGGGTTAGAAAACGAGAGAAGATCTTGGTGCAAAAGCTTCTCAGATCGTTTCTAAGACGATGAATTCGGCCAAATCAGGTACACATCTTCCTCTTTCTCAATTAAACTCATTTTGGTTTTGTGTTCTAAATAGCATGTATGAGATCCTGAGGGAGAGATCTGTCAGATTTCTTCTATAGATCTCTCCATCAAGTGTCATCAGAGCCTAAATACATGTTTTTAGAATCATATTTGAGTTTTTCTCATCAGGATCTAGAGAAAAACTGAGTTTATTGAGTTTTTGAGGAATTTTGATTTGGTTAATCATATGCTTGATTCTCTGATTTTATTGATTTTCGGTAAATTTTGCTTAATAAAATCAGAATAATATGTTGTTACATGTTGATTTAAAGCAAAAATTTGAAGAAATTTCAGTTTTAGGAGTGAATTGAATTTTTTGGAAAATTTTTGAAGAAAAATTGCAGAGTCGGGAGGAGGAAGACGACTGGCGCGTGTGATACATCCGCCAGAGGCGTGCGTGATACACGCGCTAAAGGCGATCGTGTCGCGCGGTGGGAGCTAGGAAGGATTCAATCTGGCGCGTGTGATCCATGCGCCAGAGGCGCGCGTTGGAGCGTCGGGAGGCGGAATGCTGAGTTGTCAGGTGCGTGTATCACACGCGCCACACGCGCTGGCGCGTGCATTGCACGCACGCGCCACTCTGCCCTCTTTCCAGTTTTCCGAATTTGCCCCTAAACTTTCTGATTTTTTCAACTAAGTCCCTAATTCATGATTTTTCACTCCATAAGGCTATTTTTGACCCGATTTTTTCTGAAATTAATTTAGATTTTCTAAATTAATTTTTCAAAAAAAGCCATAATTGAGAAAATTTGTAACATTTTTAGAGATAAATGGTTATCTCATTATTTGTTTTATATATGCATTGGTATAAAATGTCATATATGGAATTAATTTTTCTCAGGTAAAATTGACAATGTAATTTTATTTTTGTGATCATAATTTTTCGAGACATTTAAGCCCCATATCCATAAGGAATGAAAAATTATATTTTTTTCAAGACAATAAATAAGGTGTATCCCGATATAAGTATTTCTTTAAAAATTGGCTAAAATGTAGTTGCCAAAATGACATTTTTAGCTGAGATTTTAAGAAATATTCATACTTATATGGTTTAGGAATGTCTCAAATTTGGTTTATAATTATTCGGCCCAAAGGTGTTTATTATAAATTCAAATTTTAAGATGATAATATAAGACATTTGATTGGAAATGAACTGGTCTGAGTGATTTATTCTGCCCAAATGAGTTTAAATCTACAAAGGTTGTGTAAATTCCTAGATCATTCTTATATTGAAGAATTATCTATTGCATGTTATATTTTCTGCCCAAAGGTGATTATATAATGATATCCTGAAATTCTTCGGATTAATACTCTTTTATGGATTTGAGTATTATTATTGTCTTAAACTAAAGTATTACATTGTTGATTTTTCAGTCACATTCTCAATCAATAACTGTACTGTTACAGTTCAGACATTATCAACTTCTAATTTTAAGGAGTGGAAAAGAGATGTTGAAATGGCTATGAAGTTGGCAGATATTGATCTTGCCATGACTACTCCTAAACCAGCTGACTTAACTCCTGAGAGTACTGATGTGGAAAAAGAGTTACACTCAACCTGGTATAAGATGAACCGCATATGCTATTTGACCCTTAAAAGGTCAATTCCAGAGCATCTGTTGAGCGGTCTTCCTAAGACTCATATAGCAAAAGAGTTTCTTACAGTTTTGTCTCAGTGTTATAAAGTGTCAATCAATGATGAGATTGATACCCTTCTGAAACAGTTATACTCCATGAAGTACAACAAACTTGGAGGTGTTAGGGAGTACATTTTAAAGATGGTCCACATACAGAATGAGTTAAAGAGTTTTAACATTATTCTCCCTGATGCTTGTATTGTGCATCAAGCTCTCAATACTCTACCTCCTGAGTTTGAGATGCTTATTACGGCTTACAACTCTAGGGAGGATCCTTGGACTGTCAATGCTTTCATTGCCGTTTGCGTAGCTGAGAAAGAGAAGCTAAAGGTGAGACAATCCAGTGTCACGCTTCTTGTATCCAGACCTCAGCATAAAGGTAAACTGAAAGGTAAGAAAGCTAAGACTAATGTTTCTTTTCCTCTTCAGGGACATGAGTCTTCCCGATCTAGTGTTGTGGGTGATTTTAAAGGCATAGAGAAAAAGAAATTTAAATGTTTTTTTTGCAAAAAGAAAGGTCATAGAAAGGCGGATTGTCTTAAATATAAAACTTGGTTAGAAAAGCGTGAGCCTACAGGTAACTCTTTTGGTTTTGTTATTTGTGAATCTAATTTAGCTGATGCCACATCCAGTTCTTGGTGGCTTGATAGTGGAGTGACTAAACATGTTGCCTTCACATTACAGGGATTCACAAACATGAGGAAGCCAAATAATGAAGAGTTAATGCTCACAGTTGATAATAATACTACAGTTGATGTTCAACTAGTTGAAAATGTTTGTTTGAACTTAGATAGTGGTTATGAACTATTTTTATCTAATGTATTGTTCATACCATCTTTTAGACGGAACTTGGTATTTGTTTATGAATTAGACAAAATTGACTATGCTTTTGTATTTAAAGATGAAGTTGTTAATATAACTCTTAATTCAAAAGCAGTTGGCTGGTGTATTTTGTCATATGGTTTGTATCAAGTTTCTTTAAGTTCAAATGAAATATATTCTACATCATGTAATGTTGAACATATTGTTGCCAAAAGACCCTTAATAAAGGAAAAGTCATCCATGTTGTGGCATAAAAGACTTGGCCACATTTCTAGGGAAAGGGTAAATAGGCTAATTAAAGATAATATTTTGCGTGCCCTTGATTTCAGTGACCTAAAAACATGTATTGACTGTTGTAAGAGTAAGCTAACCAAAATTAAGAAAAATGGATCTATCAGGAGTTCAGATCTCTTAGAGATAATCCATACAGATATATGCAGACCTTATTCACCCACAATATGCAATAATAAATATTTTATAACATTTATTGATGATTTTTCCCGATATGGCTATCTGTACTTGATTAAAGAAAAGTCTGAATCTCTTGAGAAATTCAAGATTTTTAAGACTAAAGTCGAGAAACAGCAAGAAAAAGTTATCAAAATTGTTAGGTCTGATCGGGGTGGTGAGTATTATGGAAAATACGGTATAGCAGGACAATTAAAAGGTCTTTTTGCCAAATAATTTAAGGACTGTGGAATAGTAGCTCAGTTTACTATGCCAGGAAGTCCTGAACAGAATGATGTGGCTGAAAGGCGGAATCGCACCTTAAATGAAATGGTTAGAAGCATGATGTCAAGATCTAATTTCTCAGACTTTTTATGGGGTGAGGCTATTAAAACGACATTATATATCCTCAATAGAGTACCCAGTAAGTCTGTGGCTAGAACGTCATTTGAACTGTAGACTAATAGGAAACCTAGCTTAAGTCACCTCCGTGGTTGGGGTTGTCCTTCAGAAGTACGCCTTTATAATCCTGCTGAAGGTAAATTGCAATCTAGATCTACTCGTTGCTATTTTATAGGATACCCAGATCATTCTAAAGACTACAAATTTTATTGTAGATAATGAGGTTTTAGAATTGTAGAATCACAGACAACTAAATTTTTAGAATTTGATATAGCTGATCAGTATGAACACTCTGAGATCACTAGTAAGGAACAACAGACTAAGGTTATACATATACCAGTTTCCAAGCGACCTGCAATGTTGGTTCCTACACCTATGATTAATCCAGTATTAAAGGATGAGCCTATACAGTTTAATGAGGCTTCATCATCACAGGGTGCAGTTGCACAGACTCCTCTCAGGAGGTCTACTAGGGAAAGAAAATCTGCTATTTCATCTGATTATGTGGTCTATTTAGGAGAGAGTGATTATGACATTGGTCATGTTTCTGATCCTGTATTATTTGAGGAAGCTGTTTCTAGTACCCAATCAGATCTGTGGTGGAAAGCAATGAGAGATGAAATGCAATTTATGGATTGTGATGGCGTGTGGGAGCTTGTTGAATTAACTGAAGGTTGTAGACCTATTGGCTATAAATGGGTCTATAAGACAAAGAAAGACTCCAAAGGGAATATTGAGAGGTTTAAAGCCAGATTAGTTGCCAAAGGATTTACTCAGAAAGAAGGAATTGATTACAGTGAAACATTTTCTCCTGTATCCTCTAAGGATACATTTAGAGTAATTATGACACTAGTAGCTCATTTTAATTTAGAGCTACATCAGATGGATGTTAAAACCACATTCCTAAATGGAGAATTAAATGAGCAGGTCTATATGGAACAACCTAAAGGTTTTCATGAAGATTGTAAAGACCATGTTGTCTGTAGACTTAAAAAGTCTATTTATGGTTTAAAACAAGCCTCACGACAGTGGTACTTAAAATTTGATGATGTAATCACTTCTTTAGGCTTTGTTGAAAGCAAAGTTGATAGATGCATATATCTCAAGATCAGTGAGAGCAAATATATTTTCTGATATTATATGTAGATGATATTTTGCTTGCATGTAATGATTTAGGTACACTGCATAAGGTTAAACAGTTGTTATCTAAATATTTTGATATGAAAGATCTTGGAGAAACATCTTTTGTCATGGGAATTGAAATCTTAAGGAACAAATCTCAAAACCTTTTAGGTATCTCTCAAAAGGCATACATAGAGAGGATATTAAAGAAATTCAATATACATGAATGTAAATCTTGGGATGTGCTAATTGCTAGAGGTGATAAATTAAGCTTGACACAATGTCCTAAGAATGAGGTTGAGAGAGAATCAATGAAAGCAATGTCATATGCTAGTGTAGTAGGAAACTTGATGTATGCTTAAGTTTGCATTAGGCCGGACATTGCATTTGCAGTTGGTATTCTGGGTAGATATCAATATAATCCTGGAATGGACCATTGGACCATTGGACTGCGGCTAAAAGAGTTTTGAGATATTTTAAGGGGACTAGCGATTATATCTTAACATACAAGAAGGTTGAGCATCTGAAGTTAACTGGCTATACAGATTCAGATTTTGCTGTAATTATGAAAATATTGTATTGTGATATTTATAAGAAGAGACGTAATTTGAAATTGATTTCATATTAAATGTATGTTTTATTTTAATGATTTTATTATAAGAGTTTTTGCACCATTGAGTTATATACTCAGCGCATAAGTTTTTTTTCTCTCGCGTAGGTTACCAGAATAGCAAAGAGATTCTAGACTTGTAGATAAAGACGCTGACTTGGGACCCGTTAAATGGAGCACAACAGTAGCAGTAAAAGCCGGCCAGAGCGGGTTGGTTTTTTTGTTATATTTTGATATGTATATATATAAATTGTTAAATTTTATTTCAGCATGTATATAAATAAAACAAAAAGGGTGTGTATGCATAAAAATTTATTATATTTAAAAAAAAAATCTTATATTAAGTATGTCTAAAAAAAAATAAATGAATATTTAAAGAGTTTTATTTTTTGTAACACCTCTTATCCGTCCGGTATACGGATGAGTGTACGGAAAGTTAAGAGGTGTTACACTATAATTGTTTGTTCAAATGAAAAATAGGAATTCTCCAATTAATAATACTATGCTACGAATAACAGAATCCAATGTCTATGGAATAAGGCTTTCCTTTGAAGGGCCGTACTAAAGCTATGTACAGAAGATACAAACAGCCGATAAACAATTTGTATCCTTCTATTACTCAAATAAAACAACAGAATATTCTACTCAAATTACCATGCTCCTCTCAATTCCAACACAACGAATAAACCCAGAAGCATCAAAGGATACCATCATCTATATTCTTTATTCAATCAGAAACCAAAATTACATCCAATAATAGAAGCCTCATTGGCATGTTCATCCAACACCAGCTGTAAAGAAGAACTAAACACCCCATAGAATTAATGGTTAATTACTTTGGCATTAGAGCAAGGCTCTGGGTCCATAAAGTACTCTTGCTGCCTACCACAATTAATCCAAAAGGTGCAAGCCATAAATTTCTATATACAGCCCTGCTTAGTCTCTTAAAATGGAACATAGTTTGAGACTCAGGCTCAAAATAAATGTTGATAGTGAAGGAAAGAATCAAATAGCAACTGAGGGGGAATGCAGAAATTGATCCTTTGGTCCTCAAAGAGCCTATATTCTCTTCAGGCAAGAATATGACACTACCATAAATGACCACACAAGCTGTAGTGAAGGTAGCAACCTGTGCAGTGAGTGAAATAATGAAGTCATCTGGCTCTTCCGCATCTTGGCCCTCCAAGTACTCCCTGTCCGTCATTTCCTATTTGAAGATATTTTCAATGCAAAGTTATTCTAAAAGGTTTCACTCCCAATGATAAAAAAAAAAAAATCATTAAATATATATTTCTCAAACCTGCATATGGAAAAGAGTCTCCAACTGCATCTCTACATGCAAAACCTTCAGGCAGTCGATTGCCAGTTTTCTGTACTCATCTGCAAATGATGCCAGATTCTTGCCATTTGCTTGTACTTGATTTGATATTCTTAAAGTTGTTTGTTCAAGCCTGCATGTTAGGCCAAGACTTCCTATAAGCTATTGCAAATAATTTTCATATGACAATTTTTCAAAGTATAATTTCATGCTTCAACACATCACAATTGCATAAACTCTCAGTTCCATGGTGTCAATTTTTTTTATATATTCTAATTGTAATTAATGCATATTTACTTTCTATATATATTATATTTTTTATTGGTACATTTTTATAAAAATATTTTTATCTTTTCTTATAATAAAAGTCATTTATTTTTTTATAAATATTATTTTGTATAAGATAAAATAAAATAAAAGTAAAAATATTCGCTATATTTAAAGATATTATTTATTCTACTAAATATTCTCTTTAAAATAAATAATATTTTGGAGATGCTCTAACCATGTCATCAATTTAAGGTTGATTGGAATCTTGTTTCGATTCTTCTTATAGCAAATAGAAATTGAAATCGAACCAGCATTTTATAGTTGAAACAAGAAGAAAGTGCATATATCTATAGTTATATGCTAATATATAAGTTTGTCATTAATTTTTTAACGTTGATTTCTCTTTTTTAAGTGTTTATCAAATTTTCCATTGTAATTTTAATATTTTCCTTCAAATTTTCTATTCCATTCTTAAATTTATTTTGCTGTAATCCAAATTCTTTACTCAATTTGTTGGAATTTATTTTTTTTATCCTTCAATTGGTGAAATTTTTTTACACTCCAATTCTTGAATTTAGTTTTTCATATTCTAATTCTTACACTTAATTTATTTCAACTTCAGTTTCTTAAGATTAATTTTTATTAAAATTTAAAAAATGCTAAATGTGAAAGCTCAAAAGCAAATCAACAATCATAATTTTATAATATTGATGTTAAGAATGAATAATATTTGATATTTTTTTATTCATTCATGCTACAAAACCCTCCAAAGTTAAACCAAATAATTAAAAATATATGAAAATAATATTATTTGGCTTTGGTTTTAATTCTGTTTTGAACCGTAATCAAACCAGAACTGAAAACCTTTTAAGAGCGCATAAAATGGCTTATATTTCGATTCCACCATTCATTATAATTAGAGTCAATAATTTGTATTGTGTCGTGTATAAACAGATCATATCACTATACATATCGATATATTCGTGTCGTTTTATATTGTGTAATCATTTAATATGTTAATAAATATATATACACATATGTGTATGTGCTTAAGATAGAATTTATTAATATAATAAAATTTAAATATTTAATTATTTATTCTATTATTACTAATACAAATTATCTTTCTAATTTGCTAATCTTTATCCACATATATTAATATAATTAATTTTAATAATATAATTATTAGATATTTTACATATTTGTAAGTTTGTATCGTATTCAAAATGACCAACTCTAATTAGAATAAGAATAATTGGTTTTGAAATAATGCTCAGTCAATTTTTATATATTATAAATCTAAATCCAAATTATATTATGAATCTAATCTCTTTTATTTGTTTTTTTATATATTTTAAAAAATAAAATTCCCTATTATTTAAATAAATATGATAAAATATACTTTGCGCTGCTAAGTTCTCAGGGCAAAAAAAAAAAACTGATTATCTAACCAAATCGGACCAATTTCCTCACTCAAATTCAAAGTCTCTAATAAGAAACAAACAAACTACAATCAATCGCAGCCGTCGCTTTTAGGTTTTCAATATGACCCATTGGATCAGAGGATAAAGTTAATTTCCGAAATTTTTCGTCTTCTTATTCGCAGCGAAAGAAAGAGAGAGAAAGACGCAGTCAAAGCTATTTTTAGGTCATACATCTGGTTAGCCACCGTCGTCCACTCCTACTCGCAACTTCGGCGAGCTTCGACAACCCCGAGTTTTCCCTAGCCGGAGGCGCGTCGTCCACGCACAGTCGGTACACTCTCTCTAGTATCTCATATTCTTGCTATTGCTATCGTTTTTCTGCCCCACGAAAAACCTAGTTGTTGAAGTTAGCTCACAGTTAACTCATAATATCATCTTTCTGCCCAAATTATTTCATTTGAATCTCAATTGAAGATGTATGCGCTTGTTTTCTTTTAATTAGAAAATCTTGTTAAAGTGATTTGCTCGTCAGTTTCATTTCATTTATATCTGCTTTGTTCAGTTTTATTGATTAGGCTGTATGGGAATGATTCAATGCTTATTCCAGCTTGTGAATGAATTATGATGTTGCTAAGATTGGGAATTGGAGGAGAATAAAACAATCTATTGTTTTTTAAACTTTTGTTAATCTGTACACTAGAAAGGAAAATCTTCTTCTTTAAGCATGAAAAGTCCTAGAAGACTTTGATGACTGCATTTTTGTTTTTCGCGTGCTGAATAGTCAACTAGATTGTATAAAATTAATGTCCCGTGAAGCCACTGAAGACTATAGGCCCTCGATGGTTATAAATTAGAAGTTACATACTGTATATTTAACCTTTTTACCTGAACCTCATGCTTAATAATTGTTTTGTGAAGCAAATGTTGAAGCTTGCAGAAACTCATGTACTGGTATCAAATCTTTATCTGCAGCTAATTATTTGTCAACTTTTTTAGTCCAGCTGAAACTAAGTTTACTCTCCGTATTTGATTGGACAGAAGTGAATATGGAATTTGATGAGTATGATTACTTGGAGAAAACAGTTGAAAATCCTGAACCCCATAAGGCAAAAGAAGCTTCCAATGGTGGTGATGATGCCTTGAAATCTAGGGAGAAGGACAGCAATCGGAGTTCAAAACATAAGAGCAATGATAAAGATGATGGGGATTATTTTCATCATCGTTCCAAGCGCTCTAAATCTGGTGATGAGTCTCATGATCATGACCAGCACAAAGATCGGGGTTCATCTCATCATCGATCACGGTCCAGGGATGGACACAGAGACCAGCATCGGTCTAGCCAAGAACATAGAGATAGGGACAGAGGTAAAGATAGGGAGAGGGAGAGAGATAGGGAGGAGAGAAATGGGAAGGAGAGAGAGAGGGATAGAGATCGAGAGCGAGAACGTGATCGAGATAAGAAGGAACCTGATCGTGACAGTGAAAAGGAAAGGGACAGGGAGAGGGAAAAGGATAGGGAGAGGGAAAGAGAGAGGTCACGTCGAAGCAGGAGCCATTCAGAAAGGCATCAAAATGATTTGGATGAAAGAGATAGAGAAAGGAGTCGTGATAGGGAGAATAGAGAAAGAGAAAAGGAATCGAGGGAACGAGACAGAGAAAGCAGGTATTTCTTAACTTATTTTTTTGTATCAACCTTGGTATTTTTATTCTTGTGCTATAATCTCTGTAGAATGCATTATTATTGGCCTGACTACCAAAATTAAATTCTTTTAATGCATTTATTTGTGCTAATATTAGGCCCCATGTGTAGCCTATGATTGCTGAATGCTCCATGCTTAAATTATGATTGCTGAATGCATATTACACTTTTGTTTTGAATATATTTGACTGTTTGGCTGCAAGCTTTTGTTTCTAGAAACTGCTATATAAACAGCAAAGAAACTACTTTTGTCTAAACTTGCTACGATATATAATCAATTGTTTTATCTTTTGAACAAAATTGGTATCAAAATTATTGGGCTATGTAGAATTGTTGGATAAGTTCTCTTATTAATGTCTCCAAATTCCATTTCATCCCTCAATTTTTTTTTCTCTATTTGCACTCTGGCTTGGATGGGTCTGGTTCCACTGCATTCTGCTCTTACCACCATTTTCTTTGCCGGAATCCCAAACTCACGTGTTCATTGGTCTTGAACTGCATTTTAAGATTTATCTGGAGTTTCCTTATTTATTTATTATTCCTGTGGGGGAGGAAATCCTGTATAAATAAGGAAAAATTGTCCAATTCTGAGCCAATTCTGGCATTGCTGAGAATGATGAAAGGAGAATGGCATTACCATTGAGTTTCACCTATCTGATTTCGTAATGATATGACAATTTTTTTTGTGGTTTCAATATTAGAGCATTGCAATATTTTATTTTTTCTTTTTCTACTATTTTGCTTGGAACAGGTCCTTAGATGCACTGTTTATTTAAAGGTTTAGTTCTTGGTCCAATTCCTTGATTCAGGATATTTTTATGTATCAGGTCTGCTTATTTTTTGGTATTTATTGGGAGAGTGAAATTGCAGGAGACATGTTTACTATTGTTTTGTTTCTTTTTGCATGTTTTTAATTTCAACTAGAATTAGATAAGGTTGTATTGGGTGGTATTTTGTGCAGGAAGTTCTCTGCAAACCTGAATATGATCCTTTTTGGTTTTAGAATCTTCAGACTAGCGTGTTTAACGGCTCAGGGTTACTTCAATCATGCATTAAATGTGGTTCTGAAGCTTTTTTGCAGGAATTTTTCTGACTGTTTCTTCAATATTGACAATTTTTTCTGTTGGATTTTAACCCTACATTGCATGGGAAAACACATTTAAACATAATCCAGATTATTATTTTTGTGGAGTTTACTTGTGCCCCTTTTTCCGTTAAGCTTAATTTTCCAACTCCAGTAGCTTCTATATTGCTCAAATAAAATTTCTCACTAGTAACTCTTGAGTTTCATATAGTTACTTGTGCTATTTGGATCTCTTGAAATTCTGAATATTGAACATTAGATTCTGGGAATCGCAGATGTGCTAGAGCAACCTTCCGATGGTCTTTCTGGCAATTGGGCCAGGCACAGGAACTCAGATCATGGGTTTTAAATGTTTCATCATAGACTTTGTGGAATCATTAGAAGCTTGCGTTGCAAGATTGGGTTTCAATATTTGAGGTCTTTGACAGGGTGGTGATGCCATGCTATGATTTTGATTATCCTCCACCTTTGATCTGAGTTGCTTAATCATATTTATTCTGTTGCAGAAATGTTGGTGAGAGTGGTGGGCTTTGCTTAAGAGAAACTCTTCATCTTCTGATGCTTGTGGGATAATCAGTGTTCAGTGGGATAACATTGCCTCTTTTTTCGCCTGTTTTGCGTGACAGATAGCATTACCTTATTGCCTGTCTCAATTATTTAGGTTCTAGATAAAAATCATTATCTTCCATTTTTGTTTGAGGGTTAGGTTACCAACTTTTATTTGTTTAAAATTTTGTGTGATTGGCCTCTCGTTGTTTTGATGGTCATTTCCACTGAAAGGATTTCTATGGAATATATTGCAGTACTTGCTTTACCTCTATTGATGAAGCTCCTTTGTTTGGTTTACAAGATTTTGTTTTCCTTGTGATTTCTCAGCCACCACTCTTCTATCTAAGTTACACAAGAAACTATATTAATTGGCACATTTTGGTGATATCTTATTTTCTAATTGTCCCTTACCTCATGCTCCTCCCAGGGGGTTTTCTCATAATAGTTTTTTAGCCAAATATTTTTCTGTGGTCTTCAATGGCACGATGGATGGGATATATTGATTGCATATTCTTGCATTTCTGTGATGCTAAGCATATTTTCTCTAGGTTTCTTTTTCATATGCTTGTGTTTCAATTTCTCTGTAATTTCACTGTTGGTGGACTATGGTCAGTGAAGTCAGTTGAATTCTTCTTGGTAGTGATGGCCTTATTTTTTCCTCTTTGGGGATATAAAACTTCAACTGGAATATAAGTTGTTAACAGGTTCTAAACTATTGCAAATAGGTACTTTGGTATTGCCATCGATACAACTTGATGATGCTGTTTCCATTTAAGATTATGTTTTTATAGAAGGTACAAATTTATTAATTCATTACTTGCACTTGAATGCTATACTTGAGTACCAAGTCTCAATTTTTCTTACTCAGGTCCATCATTGTTCTCCGTGTTAGTTGTCACTATATTTAAGTACCTTATCTCTTAATTTCAGCATGTTCAACCATCGGTACTCAATTTTAACTTTGTGTAGTTCCCTGCAGGACTGTTTCAAGGATTCGGAGTTTTTACTCGTATTGAAGAATAATTTATGCAACTTGGGATTTCTTTTCTTCCTAAAAATCATTAAGCAAAACATTTATTTGAATTAAAATGGAAATTGAAGTTGTTTTATCATTTTGAAGGGACAACACATTTTATGCTATTAATTGCTCTCTGAGTGTCCTGCTGCCTGGATTATTTCTCCACTGAAATTTTGTTACTTTATCTGTCGCTTGTCAGACAGTTCTAGTTATAAATTTTCATTTTCATTTTCTTGCAGAAGATATAAAGACAAAAAGGAAGAAGTTGCAGAGCCAGAAGCTGATCCTGAACGGGATCAGAGGACTGTATTTGCATATCAGGTAAATTCAGGCCATTTTGATCTAAAAATTGAATTGCATTTTGTGATACCTTTGGTTTTTATGTACTCAATTTCTCGTGCTGTCCTATTAATGATTTTGGCTAACAATTACCACAGATTTGTTTGAAGGCAGATGAGAGAGATGTCTATGAATTTTTCTCAAGGGCTGGCAAGGTTCGTTCCATACTTAATTGGTAGCTAGCATGATTTTTATGGTTCTGTTCTATATTTCTGTTGGATTTTCTCATATGGTATTTGTACTATGCATTATCTTCTCTGAGAAGAATTTCCAATTTTGTGATTAGAGATGCAATGTTATCCAACTTGTACAAATTGGTGATCTGTGCCATGAGTTTTCATGAATTTTAGTATCTTTTTTGTTTGGAAAAGCACTATGCAATCGAGATAATGATGAGGAAGATTTAACAGCTATAACCTTTTCTGGACTATGTGCTTGTATGGTTGAATGTTTATTTGCTCTTCATAATAAGTCTGTTCCTTCTTCTATTTATAACTATTTTCAGGTGCGAGATGTACGCCTCATAATGGATCGCAATTCGAGACGTTCAAAGGGGGTTGGGTAAGTTTGAATTGTGTAATTGATTGAGTAAATGAAATGCATCTACTTGCTTTATGGTCTTTCTTTCTTCAGGCCTTAAATTGATCGTGATTAATTTCAAATAAGCCAGAATTGTGGGTTTTGATATTTGTGTTATGTTAATAAGGTTTTTTCTTCTTGATTAGTTAAATATGGAAGGGAGTGGGAGGTTTACTTCACATTTCAGGTTTCAAGGATTTTTAAATGGGTGAATGAGAAAAAGAATTTGGGGTCCAAAAGGGAGAGAAAGAGAATAAAAGTTCTGGACATAGGTAGGGAAGAGAGGGAGGGAAAATAGTTTTGGTTTTTCTTTTGTAATTAAATAAATGTATTTATTAATATAGCAAATAGAGGCAAATTTTATGTTTTAATCCATGCAGGCATTTGTGATATCATGGTCTTGGGTGTGTAAACATGCTAAAGTTGCAAATATTTCTTGTTCATCTACTCTATTGCAGCGAGGAAAAAAAGGGCACTCAAAGTACAAAATTCTGAAGAATTGTCACTTGATATGATATACTCCTTTTGGATTTAGTTCAATGATTCTATTGGTTTTTCATCTTCCTAATCTTGTTCTGTATTCAGGTACATTGAGTTCTATGATGTGATGTCCGTCCCTATGGCCATAGCACTCTCTGGACAGCCTCTTCTTGGTCAACCCGTAATGGTGAAGCCGTCAGAAGCTGAAAAAAATCTTGTTCAGTCAACAGCAACTGTTAATGCAGGAGCTGGACCGTATTCAGGTGGGGCTAGAAGGCTGTATGTTGGAAACCTGCACTTCAACATAACAGAAGATCAACTTCGTCAGGTAAGGACTTTTGTAATCATTCTGTTAATAGCATGCATCCCATAATGGGACATTATGACATGCAATATATGGAATTGTTCTAGATCTGACCATCTGAGGATGACTCGTAATGGGTTTTTATTTGGTTTAAGTTCAGCTATATTTCATAATTGAGGAACTAATGCAAATTTGGCATGCTTTTCAGGTTTTCGAACCATTTGGGATTGTGGAATTAGTGCAATTGCCTCTTGATGAAACTGGGCATTGCAAAGGCTTTGGTTTTGTTCAGGTATGTTCTTTAAAATATTATTGTTCTTGATGAAACACTTAAAAAATGTATAGTAAAAGAAAATCCAAAAGCAAAACATATTTGCATGTGCACCTTGAAATGGAATTATGGGCTAAACCTATAGCTTTGTTAGACTAAAAGCCATGTTAAGATGTCTTCTCATAATTGGACAATTTGGCCAAATTTAAAATGTAGTTGGATGTGCACCTTGAAATGGAATTATAGGCTACACATATAGGCTCATTAGACGAAAGGACATGTTTTTTTTGCAATAGCTGAGTCCTTAAAACAGCGATGAAGAAGACATTTTTTTTTTAGTCAGAAAATGGTTTGTTTTCTGTTCTTTGTTTCAACACTGAAGACCAGCTGGAAAACTATTTTCTTGATTTGGAGTATATTAAAGAAGACATTTTCTATTTTGATTTTTTACTTTTCTTCGCCATTCTTAGTTTTTCAATTTTCAATTTGCCAAGGGATTTGTTCATTTTCTGTGACTCCATTATCTCTATATATTTTTCTTTTATAAGATTTTTTAAAAGCCTTTTTTAATGTGTTAATGTGTTAGCTAAGCGTCGTTATTAATTACTAAATAATTAAGTATAATTTTGTAAAAAATCAATTGAATCACTTAAACATGTTTTTTTTTTAGTATTCATTTCAATCTTAAAACTACCATGATAATTATTATAATATCTGTAGCTCAACGTATCGAAATAAATTTAAAATATATACAATATTAAGCAAGTAATTTTGCAAAATTGTATTAAAATTATGAAAGATAACATTCAGAGGTTGATTGTGGCTAGTTGCTTTCTGCTTATGAAATAGTAAATCAATGATTTTAATTTGAAATTTAATTAATTGGCAGAAATGTTAGGTTTGAGTACTATACTGAATTTTATAAACATCAATATCAAAATATTCAAGAATTATTTATTATGAAGCCTGAGTTGATTCTTAGCTATTTGCAGTGTCTTTATTATTAATTTATTATTTTATACATATTAAATATAGGAAATGAAAAAGAAAACAAAATGGAATTTTTTTATTGACCTTTTAAATTTTCATCATTTGCCTTTTATTTTTATCCAATTTCGCTCAACATGTATGTGCCTATATAAGTCTTTTATTGACTTCTTTGAGAGTAAAAAATTGTGTTTTCTTTTGGAAAATGATGAATTCTCGTTCCTGGGAAATGGCCTAGTGTTAGTTTGGTTGATCAAATATCCCATGCCAAAACACTGAAGACCGTAAAAATGTTATCTAGGGAAGTTTTTTATTTGAAATAAGTGTTTCTATTGAGTTATCTTCTGGCTGATGCATACTTTCTCTAATTGGTCATGCACTTGATGTAATATGCTGGAATTGGTAAGCTAATTGTATTTTCTTCATTGAAGTTTGCACGGCTTGAAGATGCTAGGAATGCCTTAAACCTGAATGGACAAGTGGAGATTGCTGGTCGGCCAATCAAGGTATTACTGTATTTTCTTGGTTCCCTGTATCTCTTGTCTTGTGCGCTCTATATTATGTAGGCTACATTAGTGTTGGATCTAATATCTAATAATATATATAGTACGGCAGTAGCTACTGTTCATTACTTAGCTACTGCAGTGCGCTGACATGTCTGCCCTTTCCCATTTGAAGAAAACAACGTCGTTCACATAATTCTTGAAATTTCTCAGACCCAGCGCAAGCAGTGAAGCCAGTGTTGTTCCTTCAAGCCATGGACAACCATCAGCAGCTGTTATAGAAACCCCAACGAAACGCGGCCGTTTGCAACTAATTTCAGCAGCCCCTCAACCAAACAAAAAAACCTTTCAATATATTTTCTTCTGAGGGGGCCCTAGATTTGGTTCAGAAGGCCATGGTTTCATTATAGTCAAGGCTGCCCAAATTGATTTTCATGGTTCTACAATCCTTTCAAATTTATGTTTTATATACCATCCGTACACCTCCCTTTATAAACTTCTAACATCAATATAAGTTTTTTTCCAATTGACTCCTAATCTAAATTTTATTATTAATCAAAATTTAAGCTATTTAGCAAGGAAAAACATGAATTCATCACTAAATTGACCACAAATAATTAAAAAAGTGATGATATATTTTACTTAACCTGTGTGTGAACCCAACTAGGCTGTATTTTTTTCTTTCACTTGCTCAATTCAAACTCCCTCCTAGCTGGTCAGCCCTTTCTCTGTGGTTGCTTTCATTTTCTTCTCCAAAAATTCATCATGGCTGAACCAAAATTCAAGCTCTCTTTCTTTCTTGTTCCTTCCTTTTTCACTCAAGTTTTGTCCCTTTGAATTTTATGGCCCGTCACATTTAATCTCAAGTCTCCCCTTCAATTTTTAGCTTTGGCCGTGAGCTTTTAAGGTTGAGAATGCACTTGGGTTGCCTCTGGAAGGCGAAGATGGTGAGGTTGGCAGTGGAGAAATGAAAAATGGTGCAGAAAGAATAAATTGGACCCAACTATTCATGGCTTTTATATCGTGATTATAAAATGTATTAAATTTATGAGTGGAAGGTTATAGCATGGATTGGGCGAATGGTGAGGTGATGAAGGATTAATTATATTAATTATGGAAAATTACCATTTTGATGCTTATTCTTTTCCATTTTCTTTAAGTTACCTCAGATTTTTAACCCTTTTCAATTAACTCTATGGTTTGATTTTATTTTTTACACAATTAGCACCAAACTTCACGATTTTCATTAATTATATTCTCAATTAATTTTTCAATGTCTTCCCTATTATGAGAGAATATATCATGGGTCCGTTTGGCAAAAATGCTTTTGAAGAAAAAAATTTTATTTTTAAATTTTTTGAGTTTTGAAAACGGTTTTTGGAGAGAAGCAGATAAATAGATATTTTTTCTAAAAGCATGTTTGAGAGAAGCAGTTTATAAAAAATTAAAAAAATCAGTCAATTAAATTAAAAAAATTCTAAGTCTACTTTTTGGATATCTAACAGCAATCCTAACCATCCTCTATATATGCTACTTTTACTCCACTTTCATATTATTTGTTTTATTTATTTTCTAAGTTTTTCCCTTTCGAAGCAACATGAGAGCTATCTATTATTACTATGTAAAAAGTGAATGAATGATTATATTTCATTTATTTCTTTTGAAAAGTTTAAGGTGAGAAATAACTCATTTTAACTGAATATCTCAGTTTGGATTTATTTACGTGTGATTTACTTTATTTATTGTTTTAGGTTTTTTCTTCCGATGCAACGCGAGGGAACTTACTAGTAAATAATTTGACAGACATTTGTTCATCTTTTTGCTTAGGTGTCAACTGTTACTGATCAAACAGGAATGCAAGATGGTGGGACAAATACTGGTGATTTTGATGACGACGAAGGTGGTGGCTTGGTTAGTAATTCTTCTTTTATCTGTTTTTGGTCCTGTACGGTGATGGGGGGAGCTGCATGGTGTTAAATAATCAGATCACTGACGGGGCAAAGTAAAAAGAGGGTGGTGATTTGATTTTTGCTATAGACACAATTTATGAGCATTGGTGTTATGAAATTTTCTTGTATTGCTATATCTTCATTCAAGCAATATCTTCATTCATCAATTATCATGCCTGTCAAGGTAACTAAATGTAGCTAACACAATTTGTTTTAAAATTCAGTCACTTAATGCACGTTCTCGAGCAATTCTGATGCAGAAGTTGGATCGTAGTGGCACTGCCTCAAGGTTTGCCTACAGCAGGATTTTATTCGTCATTATTCTAGTTAGTTTATTTGTTCTAACTTTTGTGACTGCCATTAGCAGCATTGCTGGTTCACTGGGGACCCCTGTTGTCACTGCTGGTCTTAATGTGCCAACTGCTCCAGTTATTGGTGCTGCACCTGTAGTTTCTCCTGCTGTTGCTCCTCTTATCCCAGGTTCTGTTCCTGCTTTACCTGGACTGCCTGCTACAGGAGTTCAGCTTCCTGCCACTATTCCTACTGTTGATACAATTGGCATTCCAAGTGAATGTTTACTGCTGAAGAATATGTTTGATCCAAAATTAGAGGTTGAGTGATGTGTGTGTGTGTTTTTTTTTTTTTTAAATTCTGAGTTTCTTAGTTTTGCTCAAATCACATGATATTTATGCCAGACGGAACCAGATTTTGATTTGGATATTAAAGAAGATGTGCAAGAGGAATGCTCCAAATTTGGAAGTTTGAAGCATATCTATGTGGACAAGTAAGTAGACTTGAGATTTGCCGTTGCATCTTTTCTTTGATCGGCCAAATTCAGGAAATTGCTATATTTGAGAGCACTCTTTTCTTATGTAGGGATATAATCGAATGACTTAATCACATAATATATTTTCTATTTTTCTTCTTAAAACAGGAACAGTGCTGGTTTTGTATATTTGCAATTTGAGAATACACAAGCTTCTATAAATGCACAACGGGCGCTTCACGGTAGATGGTTTGCTGGCAAGATGATCACTGCAACATTCATGGTACGGAATTTACACACATACACACCACATTCACACACATCCCTTGGAAGAGATGACTGATAAAACTTAAATTCTGTGGTACAGGTGCCCCAGATCTACGAGGCCAAATTTCCAGATAGCAGGTAAAAATATAGATATGGAATTTACATTCTATGGTAATTCTGCCTTTATTATTGTATTGAAAAAGATTGTTCACATTAGTTGTTGGGGTAGGATCTGTCTGTTGGAGTAGTTAGTTTCTCCCATTGTGCTTGCATTTGTAATTTTTCGTGTGGAAGGGAGTCGAGTCATAAATGAAATTGTTATGTACTCTATATATTTGGAAAAGCTAAAAAGAGAAACCCTCTGCGTTTACCTTTAACCTCTGTAATTTATGGTTGTCTGTATGCTATCTTTTGCTTTTTTCTTTTCTTTTAATATATATATATATATATATATATATATATATATATATATATATTCAAGCCTTGCAATACCTTTTTTTCTTTTGTTCTTTTTTCTCTTTTCATTCATGTAAAAAGTAATACTAAGGTGATTTCCCAGCATATTTTATGAATAATGGAAAAGACATGAATTTTTATATTAATAATTTTCAGCCATTGAGGATTTTTCAATTTAAATTGCAATGTTTTTTATTCTATAAAATCAACCACTAATGTATATTGGAGGTTGCAATTCCAACCTCCAATCATGATGCCAACTTAGACCCTTGTTTCATAAATTGGATTGAAGACAGGCAATGGGTTCAAATTAACCCTGGACTCTTGTTCATAAATTGGATTGAAGACAGACAATGGGTTCATATTAAAAGTAATCGAGATCGGTGCGGAATTCAAATTTTGATGGTAGAAAAATTAAAATAATAATAATAAATAAGGGTTGATTCAGAATTTAAATTTGGATTTTGATTGTAAAAAAATTAAAATAATAATAATAAATTATGAAAAATGTTTTATAAAGTGTATAAATGGATATAGATACTGAATTATGGTAAATGATTTAAATGTAAAATTTGAAAAATTTTGGAGTAAATTTGTAATTTACAAAAAATAAACAGCCTAATTGGGATATTTACAATTAAAAAATACAAATTAGACATAAGTCCGGGCTGCCAAATTAGAAGATATAAAAATGCTTATTAGCCTAAAATATCATGATTTGGTCAAATTTTGGTGGAATCCGCATGAGACTTTTTGGTCATCTTTCTCATTTCTTTTTCACCTTTATTTTTTGCATTCCAATAACCCCAAATCATGCCCCAAAAAACCTCAATAGATAAACCTTGGTTCTAGAGAGAAAATGATAAAAAGAAAGTAAAACATGAAAATAGGTGTTTTCATCCATAATAGCTATAAGAGAAGCTAAATGGAGTAAAAAAAAGTGTAAAAAAAGCTTAAAAGAGGAGAGAAAGACTTTCTCTGGGCAAAGGTAAATAGTGAATGTGAGATCCTTTTCTTATTTTCTACAACTTTTTTTGCAGGAAAATGAAGTTTTTAACTCATTTAAGACTTAGTTTTGAAGTGAAAAATTTTAGAGTTTGCAGAGAGTATGAATTATAGATATATGATAGGAAAAAAAGTTTTTGATGAATTTCTTACATGTTTTAGGTGCTCAAGAAGAGAGAAAAAGATAAAGAGAAATGAGAAAGAAATATAAATGACCAAAGAGAAAGAAAAGAAATAAAAAGATATGTGCATATCCTAAGACAATAGCCTATAAAATTGTTATAAGTTTGCATGATTTAAATATTTGATATGTTAATTTGTAATTAGAATGAATTTGGTTTTGTAAGTTTGCATGAACTTAGCATTTGAACGTGATAAAATGAGTTATGTTGTTTGTATATTTTGCTAAAAAATATTATGAAACAATCTGCATAAATTATCTTATAACTCAAGTTCTAGAATTTGGATTAATGTATTTTTTGTTGGATTTGAAACTTAAGACATAGGCTAAAACTTTCATAAGAATATGAAATATGATTTTGATTGTAATTATGTTTAGTTTGGATATAAATATTTGACCTGGAAATTCTAGGTAAAAATTTCAATTAGTACTAGGTGTTCAAATGATTATAACTTTTGCTACATAATTTAGAATTAAGTGATTCAAATTACATATTAAAGTTAAGATCTTATGATATAATTCTTGAGAAGACCATTTAATTTAATTTGGATGAGATCAAATCCAAAATTATCATACAAAACAAAGTATGAAAACTTCAGTAATAGGATATATTATAAATTGAAAATTTTAATATGTAAATTATGTTGGACCTTATTATATAATGTGAAAGATATTTATATTGAGGAATTATGTATTCAATTGAGTCAGTATGCCTTAAAATTAATGAGAAAAAATTATGAATTAATAATAGCAATGGTAAAACCTTAAAATACATAGCCTAAAATTAGAGTAAAATAGTTTGATACGACAATAAAAGAAATAAAAGCGCGGGGTGCCAAAAATAGGAAAGTCAATAATGACATAAATGTGTTTGGTGTGATACTATAAAAGTTAGTAATAACATAAATGTGCTTGACGTGATATTATGAAAGACGATAATGGTGCAAATGCACTTGACACGATAATATAAATATCGGTAATGACATTATTGCAAATGTATTCGGCACAATATTATGAAAATCGATAATGACAATTCCGTTATTTCTAATAGTAAATTCAACCATGTGTTATATGTGTAGTGTGTGAATTATGCATATTTATTATTTATGCATATACACAAATATAAGTAATGATGCGATTTACATGAAATGATTAAATAAATAATGCAAATAAAGCAAACAAATTATTTTTTGCATAAAAA
The DNA here is from genome assembly GCA_023653625.1 of Triadica sebifera. Taxonomy (NCBI): domain Eukaryota; kingdom Viridiplantae; phylum Streptophyta; class Magnoliopsida; order Malpighiales; family Euphorbiaceae; genus Triadica; species Triadica sebifera. The sequence goes on from CM042900.1 coordinate 4,554,557, forward strand.
AACTACTAGATTTCATATTGTTGTTTGTTGTATATTTTATAATATATTGTGTGGATTATGCATATTTTTCGTTTGTGCATATAGACAGATGTAAGTAATAATATGATTTACATGAAATAATTAAATCAATAATGCGAAAAAGGCAAAAAAAAAAAATTTCTATGAAAAAAGATACTAGATTGCATATTGTTGTTTGTTATATATTTTATAATATATTATATTTTTGTATATACCACCAAACCTAATTTTTAGTGTGAGAGTCTCTCGCACACAATTGCGTGAAACTTATAGTTAGTAATAGATAAATTATATGGAATCATGTCCCTTTTTATATAATTCTCCAACTTGCTGTGTATAGAACCTTTTCAAGTTCCCGAGTCTTTATCACGTCATACTCTGTTGGTCCACCCAAGGAGATGGGTTCTGTAATTCCTGATCGCTGTTGCTGCTGCCCATCATTTCTAGTGCTTAAACCTGGGCTCTCCATTAGTAATATTTCGTCACATATTTTATTATCTTCTTGTCTTTAATAATTTTTTTTTTCTTCGTATATGGGGATGTCAGGCACAAAAATTTAGTAACGATATCTTTCCATAAAGATTAAAAAAATAACCAAATGAAAATAAAATAATAAGAATAAGAAATAACCGCTGACTGTACAGTATTAGGCGAAGAGAACTACAATTAATTGGGAGAAAAAAAAAACACCCCGAAACTTTTGAAAAGGAAAATAAAAAATCACGAACAGCAAACCCAACCCTAAATTCAATTACACTACGCACAGAAATACGACTAAGAGAGCAGCGAATACAACAGAAAACGGCCTCCCTGATGGGTAAAGAAAACTCTAACCCTAATTTAATTAAAAAAAACGGGGCTCAAACAGCACCTCCTCTTTATGGAGAATTCTGTTGCGGTTGCAGCGAAATTCCTCCAACCATAGCGATTAATTGAGCCTCATAGCTTCAAAAGGTACCTGAAAACAACTGTGATCCGAGATATTAAAATAATTGAGATAAAAGGAAGAGAGATTAAAAGAGAGAGCCTATTAGGAGAAAAGGAGATTGAAAGAAGAGAGAGTGTAATGGCGATGACAACAGAAAATAGTCCGAATCAGAGAGATTTGTACCCATTTATAGATGGGGACTAACAGCCCGTTTGGAAGGAGGGTGGGGAGTGGTAAGTAATGGAATGCTAGAGAAGGTAAACCGTGTATCCATATTTGGGAAGAGAAGTAAATAAAAATTGGATGGGAAGGAATGGTTTCCTTTCTTTTGCTTATTTTGGTTACACCTAAAATTAGGGTGCTGGAAGTAGAAGTGAAATGAAAAAAAATATCAGTTTTCGTTTTTATTTTTCATTTTTTTAAATTATAAAATTATATTTATTTATTCTTCTTTTTTTATTTCTCTCCTAAACAGTGAAAATTTATTCATATATCTTTCCCCTTTCTCCCCCTTCCATTTTTATCTCTACTCTTTCCTAACTTTCTATTAATTGCCTTTCTTTACCCTCCATCAAAAGGAGGCCTAAGCACTGGCATGAATTGCTAACCATTCGTATGATACTATTCAATCCGTTGGAAGGTTTGAAATAAAGTAGACTTATAGATAACTAAAAAAGTGTGGATGAGTGGTTACGGAACTCCTCCAATTTAACTGGATATCTTGAGTTTAAATACTAAATATGCAAATGTTTTAAAATTTTTGAAAGAACATTTTACCATCTTTCGAGAATTTAGAATAAAATTTTTATATCTTGAAAACTAAAAAATACTATATCTTCTATCTTTTAACATTCTTTAAAAAAAAGAAATATATTTGATTATATAAACTAGTTGTATATTTGTGTTTCGGCTATTTTTTATATTATACAAATAATTTTTATTTAAAATAATTGAGTTTATGTTATTGAAAATTGTAGTTCGTTTATATTACCCTCTAATTCTAAACAATAATTTTTTTATATCTTTTTTTTAGTTAGAAATTAAATAAGTTAATAATAATAGTTAATTTAATTTCTAAAGTATGGAATTTAATGTTACAATTTTTGTAAATTTTTTAATTTAAATGATATTTTTTAATTAAGTATCGGTAGTTTATAAGAAATAGCCAAATTCTTGCAGTTAACTAACGTCCACGTGATTGAAGGATTAAGATCCTACAAAATTAAAAACAACAAATTGAGTATATGTGATTATCCAACTATAACTTTGAATAAAAACCAATGGATACAATGCAAAAAAGCAACGGCGGATCAATCTTGTGGACGGTAGTTTTTAAAAGCTACTCAGTTATTTTTATCCCAAAAAATATTACTCATTTATTATTCCAATAAAATCTTTTAAAAAATATGAAATGCGATCTAATTGTACAAAATTTCATGCTGCCAGCGTTCATCCTGAGCCAGGATCGAACTCTCCATGAAATTTTTAGTTGCATTACTTATAATTTCCTTGATTCCATTGTGGAAGACACAATTTTTTCTGAATAATTCGCCATGATATATCTGATCCATGCATAATATCATGGAAAATGGATACAAATTTTTGACTATTCTTGCGAACGTACTCTTCGGGCGGAATACTTAACGCGTTAGCTAGGGTGACAAAATAAAAATTAAAAAGATAAAAGATTGGATAGCGGTAATAACAATGTTGTAGTAAATAAACTAAAAAATAATAATAACATAATTATCAGATTAAGTGATTCTCATATCTTGGACACTCTAACTCTTATATTCCAATCATATGTTGCACACATACGATTTCATTGTTTACTTTGCTTTGAAAAATTGTAAGGTATAAGGGTAAATTGTAAGTTAAAACTCGTCATAAATTGTGTAGATATTTGTATAAAGGATATTCTCTAAAATTTTAATAATAAATAGGGAATATATCTTTATTAAAATAGGAAAAAAGTAGAATCATAAAGAGAAATATCAGTTTTCTAGAAAATAACTCTAAAAAAAATTAGAAAATAAAATTTACTAATTAGTTGTATTATTTTCTAATTTGAAAAATTATAAACATATTTTCAAAATTTTTTAAGTTATAAGCAATAGATAGGTAGAAAACTCAAAAAGAACAAATTTCTATTTTCATTTATAAAAGCAATCATGTTTTCTACAAGCATTTATTTCTATAATTTGGAGTTTTCTATGAACATTTATTTGCAAAATAGAAAATAAAAAACTAACGGAAACGGAAAACATTTTTTTCAAACTAAACAGTTTGTAAGATTCTAAATTGATAAAATAGGAAAATAAGAGCAATTTTGAAAAAGGAAAGAAAAATTAAATTTCTAAATTAAAATAAGAAAAAATAAGTTCAATAAATGCATGATAAAGAAGATAATTATCAATACAAATTTTATTTTATTTTTAAAATTATAAAAACAATTTTAAAAGCTAATCATCTTGCATTAGAAAAGTCCTCGAAAATTTTTAAGGTTCAACTTTATTAAAAATAACAGAATAAAATGGAGTAAAAAGTTTTAAAAAATCCTAATGTTTTATGGCTTTTTTTAATTAGTTGTACTCCTAAGTTCTAAATTTTTTCAAATTAAACTCCTCTAATCAATTTACCCTTTAAGTTTAATGCAAAAGCTAAGTTCTCATATTTTTAATCATACATTTCAATCCATATTACATTTAATTAAGTTGGACAAAAAAATATAGCATATCAACAGACTTACAATATTAATCTAACTTTTAAAAAACTATTAAAAAAACTTAGTTATTAGAAAATAATAATCCATGAGCTCAGATCATCGATATGCATATATAATGCCAAATGATTGATTTTACACCTTAAAAATGAAAGGGGTAAATTACTTTGATTCACTTAAAATTTAGTTGAATATACTAATTCATTCATTTATTTTTGAAAATGCATTATAAAGTCTCTTAAATTTGGTTTTACTAACTAAAAAAAAAATCATCTATTACTTTTAAGTAAAATATTCTATTTTTAATTTTGAATATAATATTCTGCCAGTCAACTAAAATCTCATTGAAAATAGTTAAAATTAACTTAAAATACCAAAAATATCCTTGATAAATTTGACATTTTGTTAATTTAAAAAATAGACAAATTTAATATTTTGGTATCAAATTGATGATATTAACAAAAATTTTGATATCTTTTAAGACAAAAAAAATGACAAATTTGATATTTTCTTAATCTGTAACAGTAAAAATAAATGAAAAAGCTATATAATATATTTAACCAAATTTTAGAAATTTAATAATATATTTTAGAAAATAGATAGATAAACTAGTTTATTCGATCCAATCTAAAAAAGTCGGAGTAATTTATCCAAAATATATATTTGAATCCCACCCTCCCATCTCCCGGCATCATTAAACAATGGATGTACTCTGTAGGGGCATTTTTAATTGGATTTGTAACAAAGAAAAATATGAATGAAAGAGCCTTTGACTGCAGATCAAGAGGTCATCGGTTCGAACCCGGTTGGGTCCAAATCTGGAATTATTTTTCTTGTTTTTTTTTCTATTTTACTATGCTTCCATAAAATAATTTTTTGTTTTTCTAAAATTTTTCTATTTTGTTTGGAAACTGCTTCCTAATCTGACAAACTACTCATCCAAATACGTTTTTCCCTTTGTTATTCTTAATTTTTTTTCCATTCGATTATTTTATTAGAAATTACAGCTTAATTAGATATAATAATAATAAAGTAATTAAATAATGTTTAAATTGATAATAGAATCTCACCAGATGATAGCCATTTACTCCTTTTTATAAGTTGTACTTTAATTTCTCAAACCCAGTCTATCCGCTTGCCCGAATACAAAAATACAAAATTTATTATGCATACTCTGTGAATATGACATCTATATGGACAGAGGGAAAAGAAAAGAAAAGAAAAATTAAGTTACACTTTAATACATAGAAATGAATTGCTAAATGGAGGGGTCAAAAACTCAGCACCAGTCAAAAGTTTTATTGCGCATGTTAGCCTGTACATCACATTGGTATTACCGTTTCCTTGTTTTCTCTTTGCCTACAACAAAATCATCCAGTTTGTTAAAATTGGAGAATTGGGGCGAAAAATTTAACATCAAATAGGTATAATCAAGAAGCTCACCAAATATAGTTGATTTAAATTGGAACCGACGGGATGAACCTGTCAGTTTGCTCGGTTTTTCAATTTTTGCAAGGCTATTGCTACTCTCTCCTGTCAAAAGCTCGGGTCCTTTCTTTAACCTTTCATGATACACAGCTGGTGGGGCAAGCCTTAACTGGGGCATATTTTCTATCTGGACTAATCTCTGCTCTTTCTGAAGATTAGTCAAGATCTCGAACTGCAGTATCCAAGTAACTTCAGATTAGTTACTATTTTTTAAGGCTTTGATTGATAGGAAGTTGATACTAAGAATGATTTAGACAATTGCCTAATCTTCCTCCCAAAATAAGAGTTAGGAATTTGGAATAAAAATATTTGTGGTATACGGTTCCCATTTACTATAATTATATATCAGCAATAATTAAGTACGGCACTGACATACCCGCGATATGTGCTGCAGCCCATATGAACTGTCAAATGAATCTTCATATGGATGTGAGATGCCAGCCCCTTGTGCTCGTTTGGCCCTTGTTGAAACCTTGTTTACTAAGCCATTCTCAGGTAGAACTAATTTATTTCTAGGCCTCTGAGTATTCTTCTTAGGCATACAAACAGGGCACCCAGACAACGAACCTCTACTTGATGACTCACTTTCGTGTTCACATTGAAGATGAGTTGCATGACCACAATTGAACACTCGGATCTGTAAACTAGGAGAATCCTTGGTGAGAAGGCAGTTGCATATACAGCATACCAGACTCCGGGGAGCATACCCATGAGATGCACCCTTCCTGAGCAAACTCATGGTATAGAATGTATCATCCTCTATCAAGGACTTGGCAGTATCCTAAGTATCAGAATAAATCATTTGAATCAATAATTACTGATTTACAAAACAAAAGAGAGGAAGAGAAACAGATAATAGAATTTTGCAGCAAATAAACAGCAAAAGAGAATGGAACTCCATATATGTATTATATAAAAGAATTTCCCCAAGATGGATATACAAAGCAAATTCAATGACCAAAACAAATACCAATATTATCCTCTCGAAGCCATAAGTTCCAAGCATCCCCAATATCGTCATTTTGAAGTCACCAAATTCCTGGCCACCATTATCAGAGAGGAGTTTGGACATGATAGTTGGAAGGCGAACATATCCTATCATTCCTTCAACAATCTCTTTGATGAGCTGGGAGAACAATTTCCTCAATACATGGCCACCTTTGTGGGACCTGGATATTTGCCACTTGATTATGGTATCATTATCCTCCAGGTCACCCAATGTTTCATCTAGCTTTCTGACATGATTATCCCCTTTCAATAGCCTTTTATCTGCATACGAGTCCATCAGAGGTGCACAAAACCTGTATTGGGAGCATCATCAATATCTGGAAAGACAATTACACAAAAAAAAATGAAAGCACAATGTTGTAAGAATCTCAAGGTGTGCTTACGCATGGAGATCTGATAGGCCCCCTATTAAGGTTACTTATACTAGGCGAAAGGGTAAGGGTGGAAAAGGGGATACAGGTGGCATGAGTTAGTTAGGCCTTAGGATCTGAATTATTGAGAATAAAAAGGGTTTTAGGGGGTGAGTCAGGCACGGAAATTTTATGTGAAAAGTTTTGGTGGAGAGAAGGGAGCTCTCAAACTCTCCTACCCATTGTATTTCCATTAGCTTCATTTTTTTTCTGAATCAATTTCATTCTCCCTTTCATCTCTGTGTTGCTTGCTGTATTGTTGTGTTTGGTTGTGACATTATTTTGCAGGAGAAGATAGGTGGTTTTTATCATTGGTATCAGAGCGGTGAGATCCTCCATGGAAACCCGAAGCCAAGCTGCTGGAAAGAGAATGGATACTCGTGTTGAAGAGTTAGAAGACAAACTTGGATTGTTACAATTAGAGCTGCACCAAGTGCAGACCCGTTTGAGCAAATTGGATCGATTGGATATAGACAAGCTGAATGGTTCAATGGAAAGGTTACCTTTGATAGAAGATGGGCTTATGTCCATCCTTCGCCGTCTCAATCTAGAAAATCAGCAGAATGATGTTGCATTACAAGACCCAGTTACCGAAGTGATAAATAACGCCTCCGCTACAACAGCGATGGACAAAGGGAAGGCAGTGCTGGGCACTAAGGTATTGGGGGTAGGGGACTCGTCAGACCCAATTTATCCTTGGCAACGACATGATTCTTTTCCCGCAAACTTGAGTTTCCTGTTTTTGACTGCCTAAACCCCGATGGGTGGTTACTGAGAGCAGAGCGACATTTCGAGCTCAATGGTCTTTCTGCAGTTGACAAGTTGAGAGCAGCGGTGGTGTGTTTAGAAGGGAATGCCTTAGCTTGGTATTATTACGAAGACAGCCGGCGAACATTCCGGGGTTGGAAGGAGTTCAAGAAGTTGCTGTTGGAACGATTTCGGTCTACCCAGGCTGGAAATTTGATGGAACAACTTCTAGGACTGCGGCAAACGTCCACAGTCAATGAATATCGGCGAAATTTTGAGATGCTTTCAGCTCCGTTCCCTGACTTACCTGAGTCAGTCATGGCGAATGCCTTTGTGAATGGACTCCAAGAAGACATCAAGTTAGAGTTGAGGCTTTGGGAACCTCATGGGCTGGGTCGGATGATGAAACTGGCTCAAATGATTGAAGACAAAAATGAGGCTTCAGCACGTCACCGTTTTGGGAATTCTCCTTCTGTCCCAGCTAGAAAATCACGTTCTCTCTCTCTCACAGGTACTTCTTTATTACCCAGAACTTTCACTTCATCTCCAACCTCCAAGGCTGTTACACTCCCAGCTTTGATATCATCCCCCTCTGCGGTCTCATCTGCCACCCAAACATTCTCCAACAACTCCTTTTCTTCTACTAATACTATACCCTCCAAATTCTGCCGATTAACCGAAGCTGAAATGAGAAAAAAACATGAAAAGGGGTTATGTTTCCGGTGTGACGAGAAATATGGGCCTGGACACAGGTGTCGAAATAAGGAATTGCAGGTCCTTTGGATTGATGAAGTCGATGGGTTGCTTCCTGAAGAACCATCACCATCAACAGTCAAAGATTCAACTGAAATGGGTGAACTAGATAACCTAGAACTATCTATTTCATCCTTAGTGGGGTTTACTGCCCCATATACTATGAAACTTCGGGGGCATGTTAGGCAACACGAGGTTATTATTCTTATCGATTGTGGAGCCTCTCACAATTTTATTTCAGCCACTCTTGTTTCGGCACTCAACTTGAGGGTCACGTCTACTAAGGATTTTAGGGTGACACTGGGGACAGGGGAGCAGATTCATTTTGCCGGATTATGCAGGCAAGTCTGTCTTCATTTACCTGGGGTGGATATCATAGCTAATTTCTTTCCACTTCCACTTGGCAACACAGACTTGATTCTTGGCTATCACTGGTTGTTGTCACTGGGAACATCCTACATGAATTGGGCTGAATTGTCAATGGAATTCACGGTGGGACAGCATAAGGTTCTTTTAAAAGGAGACCCTGCATTGTGCAAAACTCAGATTTCTCTTCACGCCATGACATGCACCATTCGCCATGAGGGACGCGGGGTACTGCTGGAATGTTGAAAATTAAGTATGGGCAGTCCCGAATCAGTTCTGGAAATTACTGATGAGGCTTCGCTGGCTGTTTCATACCTACTCCATGAATTCCAGGATATCTTCAACTTACCTCCTGGATTACCACCTTGCAGAACCATAGATCACGCTATAGTCTTGAAAGAGGGCACTTCACCTATCTCGGTTCGGCCATACCGATATCCACATATACATAAGGCTGAAATTGAGAGGCTAGTGGCTGAAATGCTAGCAGTAGACATTATACAACCGAGCAAGAGTCCTTTTTCTAGGCCAGTATTACTGGTTAAAAAGAAAGATGGAGGCTGGCGATTTTGTGTCGATTATCGGGCATTGAATCAAGCCACAGTCCCGGATAAATTTCCCATCCCTGTTATTGAAGAACTACTTGATGAGCCTTATGAAGCCACCATTTTTTCCAAGATTGATCTCAAGTCGGGCTACTTTCAAATTCGGGTCCGTTGGGAAGATGTTTCAAAGACAGCCTTTCGCACTCATCAAGGGCATTACGAATTTCTTGTTATGCCTTAATAAATGCTCCTTCCACATTGCAGTCAGTGATGAATGAGATATTTCAGCCCCTCCTTAGGAAGTTTGTTCTCGTCTTCTTTGACGACATACTTATCTATAGCAAAAGTGAAGATGAGCATTTGATCCACCTTCGACAGGTATTTGCCCTTCTCCAATCCCATCAATTGTATGCTAACCAGAAAAAGTGTGTTTTCTTCCAATCTAGGATTGAATACTTGGGCCACATTATTGAAGCTACTGGAGTTTCAGTCGATCCATCTAAGATCCAAGCCATGGTGGATTGGCCGGTCTCCACCTCACTACGCACCTTGCGTGGTTTTCTCGGTCTTATCGGATATTATCGACGCTTCGTCAAGGACTACAACAAAATTGCTTGGCCACTCACTCAACAACTCCAGAAGGATGCTTTCAATTGGGATCAAATTGCCCAAATAGCCTTTCAACACCTCAAAAAGGCCATGACTGAACTTCCAGTTCTAGCTCTTCCGGATTTTACCAAGCAGTTCATCGTGTAAACGAATGCTTCAGGATTCGGTTTGAGGCTGTATTGATGCAAGAAAACCGCCCCATAGCCTTCTATAGTCAGAAATTGAGCTCCTCGGCCAAAGCTAAATCTGTGTATGAGCGTGAACTCATGGCCATTGTCTTTGCCATCAAAAAATGGAGATCCTACCTAGTCGATCAGCATTTCATTGTTCGGACTGACCAGAGAAGCCTTAAATATTTGCTGGAACAAAGAATTGTCGACGGCGAACACACCAAATGGCTTCACAAATTGATGGGTTATGATTTTGAAATTCAATACAAACCTGGCTCAACCAACTCAGTAGCCGATGCCCTGTCTCGTCTTCCCGAAACTATCACACTTTCCTCACTCACAACACCAATCTTGCTTGACTTCAAAGATCTACCTGAACAAGTAGCCGTTGATCCCTTCCTCTCCAATATTTTGCAGTCGGTACAACAAAATCCTACCGCACAACCCCACTTTGAGTTAGAGGGGGAACATTTACGCTACAAAGGACGACTTACTCTACCATCCGACTCTTTGTATATACGTCTGTTGCTTCATGAATTTCATTGCAGCCCCATGGGAGGTCATGCTGGAATCCGCCGCACCTATTATCGGTTAGCTGCTGAATTTTATTGGAAAGGCATGAAGAAGCATGTTCAGGACTATGTGGCAGCTTGTGACAATTGCCAGCGCAGTAGATATGAAGCCATGGCCCCCGCTGCTTTATTACAGCCTTTGCCTATTCCGAACAAAGTCTGGGATGATATCACCACGGATTTTATCCAAGGCCTACCTAAGTCTCACGGCTTTAATTCCATTCCAGTAGTAGTCGACCGTCTCACCAAATATGCACACTTTATGGCTTTCAAGCATCCTTTCACCGCTCCAACTGTTGCTAAGTTGTTCCTATAGGAAGTGGTACGCCTTCATAGCATTCCCAGAAGTATTATCTCTAATAGAGATAAGGTATTCATGAGTTTTTTTTGGCGGGAACTATTCCAATTGCAGGGCTCGGAACTCAAACGTAGTACGACATACCACCCTCAAACCGATGGACAATCTGAGGTGGTTCACTGTGGCTTGGAAATCTACCTCCGCTGTTTCACTTTGGACAAGCCTTCGCAATGACATTCTTGGTTGGCTTGGGCTGAGTACCATTACAATATTGCTTGTCTTACCCCCTTTCAGGCCCTCTATGGTCGTTCTCCTCCTTCGCTGGCACATTATGAATGAGGTTCGACCGCCAATGATGAAGTAGATCATTACCTTATTAACCGGGACATCCTCCTTAATGAGCTGAAGAGACATTTACAACGGGCGCAGCAGAAAATGCAATACTTTGCTAACCAGAAACGACGGGTAGTCCAGTTTGAGGTTGGAGATTATGTTTATGTCAAGTTGCAGCCTTATAAACAATCCTCATTAGCCAAAAGAAGGAATGAGAAGCTAGCACCATGCTATTATGGGCCCTTTCTAATAGAGAAAAGAATTGGTCAGGTAGCATACGCACTCACACTTCCCCAAACAGCTCGGATTCACAACATATTTCACATTTCACAGTTGAAGAAAGCTCTTGGTTCATATCCCTCATCCACTACTATTCCTCCTGCTCTCACCACTGATATGGAGCTCTTAGTTGAACCATTGGAGGTCCGAGGAGTTCGTCCCGCTACTGCCAACACTACTGCTAAAGTTATGATTCGCTGGAAAGATCTCCCAGTATTTGAGGACTCTTGGGAACCCTTTGAATCCATTGCTTCACAGTTTCCTTCCTTTAACCTTGAGGACAAGGTTGCTCTTTGGGCCGCAGGAAATGATAGGCCCCCTATTGAGGTTACTTATACCAGGCGAAAGGGTAAGGGTGGAAAATGTGATACAAGTGACATGAGTTAGTTAGGCCTTGGGATCTGAATTATTGAGAATAAAAAGGGTTTTAGGTCCTTCTTAAACTTAAAGAGATGAAACCTTCGGATTAAAAGGTGGCTCCTGATGAGTTGTTTCCCACTGAGAGGGGTTGGTGCTCACCTTCCTCGAAGTATTTCAAATGATGCAGTGCTACCCCCAGACCTTGCAGAGTGTGGGGATAAGTATGCTACTTCTACAGGCACGGGAATTTTATTTTAAAAGTTTTGGTGGAGAGAAGGGAGCTCTCGAACTCTCCTACCCATTGTATTTCCATTAGCTTTATTTTTTTTTTCTGAATCAATTTCATTCTCCCTTTCATCTCTGTGTTGCTTGTTGTGTTTGGTTGTCGCATTATTTTGCAAGAGAAGATAGGTGGTTCTTATCAAGATCCTATAAATCTTTAATAATTCATGCATACACAAAGTACAAGCATGCCTAACCAAGCAGACACACATTTTCTTGATGCAAGTATAATTATTTCTGAGGGAAATAAAAAATCATCACAAGCAATTGAGACAAAATAAAATTTATAATCACTGACTAGGACAATTAACTCAGAACGTTAGGGATTTATCCAGTAGATTGTCAATTGTTTCTTAAGACTATAGTCTACCAAAACAATAGGATGAGTATGCTAACTGAAAAATACTAAATCAATGTTAATGAACGCACACCAAATTCTTAAAAGTAATTAAATACCTGAGGACATCAAAAAATGCCTTTTACGTGCAAGAAGTTGGAAAAAAGCATGTTCTTCTTGTGTTTAAACAATGATTCATTAAACAAAATTTTCAGTTCTAAGAGCAAAAAGTATTCCTTTCTTATAGGTTGAGCGTATATGTATTCCAAGATGCTCTCTTAATTGAAACAGTATTTTCAAAGCAAAAAAAACCAATTCAAAATGTGAAAATTCAAAAGAAACATTCCCAAATTTCCTCTTTCAAGATGTGACATGGATGACGCACCACAAAAATGAAAACCTGAAAGATAGACATACTAATTCTATATTGGTTTGATTCCGGTTGTGATGGCTTGACATCAAATTTCAGCACTATAACTTCAATCTGTCATGTTAAAATCACTCAACCTTAATTTGTTAGATTCAAATATTATATAACCTCTCACATTTCACAATATGCTAGAAATCAAACAAATGCATTGTTTTTAACTTACGAGTCAAGTAGTTTGAACCAGAGTGTCTCTGACTCTTCAGGTTGCAAACGAGGGGTGTTACGCTGACACAATTCAATACAGGCATTCAATATACTCCGGATGTTACCAACCTGTGAGATAAAGATTGCAAATTGCTTGAGCTGTCTAGAGACTCCACAACAAGGAACATGGGGTAACAAAAAGGGGAAAAAAGAAAAAAGAAAGAAAATATAACCAAAATATAGAAGATCTGTTTACCTCTTTTATTTTTAAAACAGTGCCATAGTGATCAAGGCCAGCAGAATCATTTAAAGTTGCAGATGAAATAACATTTTCAACAGCCATATCAAGGTCAGCAAATTTTTCATTGAGAGAAGAGATTACAAGTAAAAGAGCACTTCCAACATCGCCAACCCTTTCCAATAAAAATGCAGCAGCATCTGTTATTCCATATTCCTGGCAAAGGCGTAAACAGTGTTCCACCCGGTAGCTATCAAAAGTTTCTAGGAATTTGAGAACTGAATCACGCTCATACTGGCATAATAACTGTAGAAGGAAAATACTAAATATTTAGAATCTGATATATGTAGGGGAGAACAAAGAGTATATTTTAATAAGAAATCAAGTAACAAGAATAGCGACAGTTATATAAATATTCATCACAACAGCCACAAGTTGAAATACTGACACAAACCCCTTAAGCAGGACCCACATTCCTATAAGAATGGATAAATTCAAGCCTCACAAATTGCAGACAGACAAAGAAACGCCTTAATCATAAGCCTAAAACTAGGTATTTTTCTTTTTCCCACCAAAAAGTTGAGCTTATTATTGCATTTTTGCTTTTCATGTTTTGGGTGCATAAAACAGCATCACAACTTTGTTTTTTCTTCTTTATTCTTTTATAAGGGGCCAATGTCAGAATATAACTTGATCAATATTCAATAAATGCACTCACCTCCATATAAAGCTCTATCATATCATCAGTCACATGGACGGGATTATTCCGCATGTACTTAGGAAAATCAGAGATTCTCTCCAAGTATGCTTCAAGCCCCTTCAATTGATCTTTCACTCTTCTTCCACTAAAAGCATCTATACTGAAATCCATTTTTAAACCCGAGAAGTTTAGGGTTCCAGACAAGTGCACCTCGATAACTGTCTTCAAATACAAAAAGAGGCTTTTTGGATGAGAGTGTAGTTCAGAGAGGATGTGTGTACTGTGGTTATTAAAATGGTCAATAACCAACAAAAATGTGCCCTCTCTGCAAAAGATTATTGGATTATTAGAAAGAGTGCCAAAGAAACAAATCCAGCACAATATCCAACACTGGAATAGAAACGGATCTCAAAAGTAATAAAAAGCAATACCTGCTTAAGACGACCAACTCTGGAATTCGAGACACGACAGCTGATTGAAGAGCATTGTGTTCAGTGACACTCAGCTGCCTCAAAGTATTGTTGATAAAGGAAAAGGTATGTATTGGTTCATCCACATCTTTCATATAGCTATCCAGTGCAGCAACATACTGGTTTCTGATGGTGTAAATGAAGCCACAGACCTGAAATCACGTTAGGGTCAATAGTACAAGACATCAAAAGGAATTTTTAAATCAAAAGCATTATCTCAGAGACACAAATTTGAACAACACACACATACCTGGTGAAAGCCTGCTCTCTGGCATAGCTCCAACACATAAGATGGGTCCCAATCAGTCTCAGGCACCACTCCCAAAAGGGCCAGCACCTGCTTCTCTCTCTGTTTTGATGTTTTCATAACATGTTCAGGAATACTTGCAGAATAATTGCTCTCCAAAGTCAAGTACTCCAAAATCTTACTCAGAACACTGCTTGGAACATAAACTTTTTTGCGTGCAACATGATCTGCAATGAATTCAAACAGGTTACCCATGTCTTTCTTTGAAGGCCATGCTTCTACTGATCCAGTATCATCATCATCAGCAGTGGATTCAGCTGCTTTTGATACATCTTCTTCAGTGATCTGAACAAGTGCATCTATAGTATTTTGAGCGAGTAAATTTTGATTTTCAATCAGGGAAGCATTTTCTTGTTCAGTCTCCATATGTACATTGGTGCTATCATTTGAAGAAAAGTCAGGAGCTGGATTTTCATCATCTACAAAAGCCAACCTCAGAACATCTAAAGTAGCTTCAGTATCTAATTCTAAGAGATGATACAAGTTCTGGTATGGTCTTCTTGATGACAAGCTTGAATTTACGAGTGAATTAGGGGCACTGGAATTCTCTATTAAAAACCGAATGAGTTCTGTCCTAAGAGATGGCAAGCGTTTAGCAGAAAGAGCTCCATGTCCTGCAAATATGGTGCTCATCAAGTTACAAATCAAATGCTTTTTCTATAGAGAAAACACCAAGGTTAATCAAGTTGTTGAGGACTTGGGGCTCAGGGTTGCATATTGACCAATGTAGTTAAAAGCAAAAATCGCACTCAAAGTGATATACTTTTCTATCGCCTAAAGCACAAAACGCATAAAAAGTGCTCTCATCATTGAAGCAAAACCTAATTTATTTAAAACAATTAAACAGTAATATAATATGCCAAAAGAAAAAAACTAGAAATCCTTAGCAAACAAAAATAAAAAGAACTAGAAACATGTGAAATATCACTTCACATGTCAAAAAAGACTGATTTTAAAGTTTAATATATAAACATTGTGAAACATCACTTCACCTGTCTTTGTGACAATCTTATACAGAAGTTATGTAACAAAATGTCTTCAGTGTTGAAGAAATCGTGAAAACCAGCTCATGTATTTAAAAAAAAAAAAAGAAAATATAAATATAGAGAATAACCTACTTTGACTAAAAAAATAATTGAGAAGTTTTATAAAGAATTAAATGCATAAAAAAAAGACAGCTGGCCCCAAACTTTTAGGAATATGAAGAATCCCACAGCCAAAAGAATCTGTTTTTAGGAATATAAAGAGTCACTTTTTACTGTAAATACCAATTAACACATGAAAAAAAAGCCAGCTCTCTGCTTCGTGGAGTGCTAGCTTATGCGCAAAAAGCTTGCGCTTCGACATATCAAAAAGTGGTATACCCATATTGGGCTGAAGCAAGCGCTTTTGACTACTCTGATATTGACAATCAAGAAATTTAGTGAAAGCAAATGGTTAGAAATAAATTCAAGTCTTAAATAAAATTATATGAATAAGCCAACAAAGTTGTGCCTTAGGCATCAAGCGGTTTGAGCTACTAACCATGCTGCTATCATAGTTTACAATCAAGGATATTATATATTTCCTCACTCTTTTGATAATGTCAGACAGCAGAGATTAAACTTTGCTTCATGGCTGAGAACCGACCTCACTGGGGCTTTGGAGGACATAAATAGGGCTATAATAACTAGATTAAGCATGCCTCAATTTCATTATTTTTATCAAGCACTCTTGCTTATAATTTTCTAGAGTATTACAAAAGTTTCAACATCATCCATCTTTTTTTTTTATATTCTTCTTCAATTAACAACTAAGTCCAAATTCAAGTTTAACAAGAACCTATTACCCTTGTCACCTCTCATATATAAACTATTCTACATCCAATTATAAGCAGGATAAACACATCTAACCCATTAGTTCTGGCTGATAGTGGTATCACAGAACAGAGTAAGCAGTGTTTAAAGCACGATGATATCTAGTATCTGACACCAGGCTAGTGTGCTAAATCATTTGACAGTTCAAAATATCCAAGGCTGTAATCTCAGTAAACTACTAAATCATGTACTATCTTTTAAAGGACAGCCAAGAAAATAATCAGTCATTGCAGGTTCATTTGTTCAAAACTTAAACAGCTACCAATAGCACCGGTGAAATGCACAATGGTTCCCCTGTATAATTGAATTGGATCAAGTCTTATGACAAAAGCATACCTGGTGGAAAGGCAAGACCTGAAAAGCAATACTTCAGATAAACAAGCATTCTATACCTGTTAATGAGCACAGTAGTAAAAGGTGAGGATGCTGATCCAGTTCAAGTAAATATGAAGACAAATGTCAGAAAGTATTTTCATAACAAACTATGGAGCAAAATGTAATGAGGTTTTTTTCCTTGGATGTAAGGAGAGTGCTATATGACATAAGTAATATTGCAAACAACAGATGTCATATGGTTCAAGTTCTAAATATGATAATACAATGCTATGATTTTTCTTCAGATGCTACACTCAATTAACAAACAATAATTTTTCACCGGTAAAAATCTCGACATATAAGAGCCTCTCACCCACAATATATATATGTAGGTGATGTTTTAATGGTTATGGTTTTATTGGGTACTATTTTTTCAACCGTTAGATCAAAAATCTAATAGTCCTAATTTGTTCTACAATAACTATGAACATTTAATATTATTTAATACTAAGGATTATGATGGTATCAATGGAACTGTAACTATTGCAAAATCTCTCATATATATATATATATATATATATATCAAAAGATGAGCCTCAGATTAAGATATATATCATCATTCAGATTATAAAACATCAAGAGAACATATTACTGTTAAACACTCCACACATAATTTAGTAAGAGGCAATTACACACGCCGACAATATTTACCCGAGGGCAGCAGCACTCTCTTTATCACTATTTCGTGAAACTATTAACAATTCCTCTAAAGGTGCTCTGAAATCATCCAACCCTTTATTGAAAAGATACACCAAAGCACCATGTAATCCATGCTCACGGCAAAGCTTGACAACCTAAAAGAGAAATTAGAATGAGTGTTCACATATCTCTGTGGGAAATTATAACAAACAGACCAGTTGAACAAGGACACAAATAACAGAAACCTGATTGAAATCCAAGGAAGAGATATCCATATGCAGAACACATTGTTCAACTCGCTGCAACCACCCTTTGCTACTATAATGCTCCACCAGCACTTGCATGATCTTTAAAAGAAGAAATGGAGGAAGCAAATAGAGAAGAAAAATTACAATGTGTTAGCCACGCACAGGTACTATTTTGCTTTTATTTTTATAAAAATCAATAAGGCCAGACTTGAGCCTTAACCTATACCTCAGGAGGTAGGGACCCAAGCATATCCTTCAATATGTACGGCTCCAGAAGCTCCAAAAATGTATCTAAAAGATCAAAATAACACTTAATGCTGCACCCAGGAGGACACTTACTTGGCATCAAGATTGTAGAAGAGTGCATCATAAACTTTATAGATATAAGTGAAAGCTGACACAAAATGAATAAAGAGGGACAGAGCAGTTCCACAACCTATAATCTGCCTTCTACCAAATGCCCACATGAACTGCATCACTGAAGGTGAAACATAAAACTGTAACACCTCCCTCTTATCCCCCAGTTTATTGATAAACTCAAATTTATGAACAAAAAATGTGAAATAAAATATTTGGTATGAGCATTTACTTTAATATCCGAATCTCAACAACCAACTAAGCATGGATTTCTGTGGGTTCTGAAAGGGTACCTCTATGTTGGATAGCCATAAATTTGGAGAATATTTCATCAAAAAGGATGTCAGTCCGTCGTATATGGACACAAAATTCTACAGCAACACCACCAACACGAGTGAATTGTTCTTTTATTTCAGAGCGCACAGAACTGCTTCCACTCTTTGAGTCATCTTGTTTCACTTTCTCAATTTGATTACAGAAAGCCACAGAAATATAAGAAAACACTTCATCCACATACGACAATAGTAACTCTACTAGATAGGGCATTATGGTTTCTTGTACAGCATCTACAGATCTAGGAAGGTCAAAAACACCATGAGCTTGGCCATCATAAAGTGTCATAGCCATGTTTAAGGCACCCATCCAGTCGCCTGCTCTTCGGAGAACTTGTATTCGTTCCTTCCATGGGAGAAGCCGCGAAACAATAAGATGCACTGGTCCAAGTATGTATACAGAAGCTCCTCTTAGTGCAATACAGTTGTGATAAGCTTTCTCTGGATTTCCATATATATTTATAAAGTGAGTATGATATGCAACAAGATCATCTCCTCCAGAACCATCTACGGCAAAGCTGGTCTGGTGAATCAGGGTACCATCCTTGGCAAACAAATAGAGCTGTCCAGTTGATGTGAGAACGACCAGCATCTGGTCAAGCATAAAACCAAAAGTGACCTCAATTTGTAGAGAAAATGAGCCCATACACAAGGATAACACTAAGTGCAAAGACGCATACACAAATTAAAAGTGAAAAATCTGCGTGTCAAACAGCAATACAATGTCAAAACATACATGAGCATCCAACCAAGCCACACCTATGGCTGCACTATCAAGTGACCATGTTCCATACACTTTCAGCTCAGATTTGACCAACTTGGCAACTTGAACTTTTCGATCCCATGCAAGTGCAAGCAATGAAACTCGCTCTGCTGCATCTGCAGCATTATTTTCTGCAACAAATTTAATCTTTTTAGGCAACTTCCCACTTGGATATTAAGAAATCCAGCCAAAACATACCTGATGATGAACTGTGTGATTGTGTTGTGCTCTTCCATGCAGTGTAAGGCATGGAACCCTCCCGAACGCCATCTGGTTTGGAGAGTTGTGCATAGACTTCTAAAGTGGGAGTGAGCCTAACCTGAAATTGAAGGCAGGTTTCAACAAATTGCAAAGAATAAATGTAAATACAGAAACAAGCATCAATAAATTTACAGCAAAAGGTACATGCAATTTGCCACAATCATCAAAGGACTTCATACCACTAAAGCAGTTTGATGGGTGACGAATATGACCACACCTTCTTCAATCATAGAAGAGCCCTCATTGAATAGTTTCCATCCTGCATCTCCCCCAACTACACCTCCCATCATGTTACCAATGCTGCTTGATGAAAGTGAGGCATTTCCCTGTGATGATGACAAAGCACCTCCAAAGGATTCATCAAAAAGAAGGGGTGAAGCTGATAGTACAGTGCCTGTTCTTTGTCCATCAAGAAGACACTGTCACAATCAAAACAAAAGTTTGTTAATATAGCAAACATAACACCATTGATTCCAAAAAGGAACAAGTGTCAACACAGGATAATGTTATACCTGTGTTTTGATGGTGAACCTGTTAAGCAAGGGAACCACAGAGAAGGCATGCAAAAGAACCAGACCCTTGTTATCACCAGTTACTGCTTTAAATTGTCGAGTGACTTGGGAATCCTGGCCTAGGAACAATGCATATACTACTGGTGCACTATGCTCCCCAGTTATGACTTTTGCTGCTGATGCCCTCTGGACATCCCAAACAGTAATGTGACCGTCACCATAACCAGCCAAGAGCAGGTCCCCTTGCTGATTGAAGCACATGGAAGTTACTGGTGCATGAGATCTATCCCCATGTAGACCAAGCATTAGCATCTGAATAGGCACAGCATGTTTCAGTACATGATATTGACTACCTTCAATGATAAAAAAGCAATCCAAATCCAGAATCTTGATATTGTTAGATCAAAGATTTTAATGCTGGAACTTTTCAGAGTGGATGTTCACTAATGACAAAATTCATTTTATTTATATAGCAGTTAAATTTTGTAGAGGGCATGAGTTATGAAGCATTCAGTGGTTTACATAGTCTTGTTGGTATTTGTAGAAACTAGCATGATCCTTAGCAAAATTCCATTAAATTAGTCCTACAATTACCTTAACTAACATTGTTTCGATGGGCACAAGAGAACACTATTCCCTTAAATGCATTTCTAGAACATTCTGAATATATATTTTTTTTAATTCAAAAGCAAGAACTAAGTAAATGGATAGCCAGTGAATGAAAACAAGCACACTGAAGAGGCTAGTAATTAAAGTACTCAGGCAAACTGAAGCAACCTTTGCATCCATGTTGTCAACATTATAAGGGGAGTATCTACTTGTGACAACTACAATGACACCTTTTGACATTCCCACTGCAATGTAGTTAAGATGAACTGCCAGGACTTGTGGGGAACCATGGTCTCGCCTGAAAGCTTGAGATGTAATGGTCCGTGTGATGGTATTGTTAACATTAATGTCAAAGTATCCCAAAGTGGTAGACCCTCTACGGATACCCTCAAGTTTCATTGGCTGAGCAGCTGCACCCTCCTCCCAATGCAATCCAGTATAAGCCAGTTTTTTCTCGAGTTCTTCTGCCAACTCAAGTGGCTTTATAGTG
Organism: Triadica sebifera; assembly: GCA_023653625.1. Taxonomy (NCBI): domain Eukaryota; kingdom Viridiplantae; phylum Streptophyta; class Magnoliopsida; order Malpighiales; family Euphorbiaceae; genus Triadica; species Triadica sebifera. The sequence goes on from CM042900.1 coordinate 4,575,513, forward strand.
GACCTGAGCTTCTTTTCTGCTCTTTTACTAATCCTTTCACTCTCAAGTTGTCCAATCCTTTCCTCCACAAGCTCTGAAATGTCACTTATTGGACTCCTTTCGTCATCGCCGACAGCAGCGAGACCTGCCTCATCTTCTTTAGAGCTCCGCACGCCATCCTCCAAATTATCTCCCTCTTGCAACAGTGCCTCTGCCGGGTACACCTGAGAAGAGGCAGGGATATCCATTTCGCTAGAATCATTCACATCCAAAAAATTTGAATCGCTATCAGCAGAAATAGGTGCTATGATTTCATCTTTTCTATCACTTAAACCCACAACTGTAGTCGAGCCATAGTGCGAATCCAAGTCAACTATCGAACTGGACATTGATGTAACTGCATTTAACAGATCTTGCTCGTCGCTCGTGATCCTTGGTTCTTCAATTGTATGTGGAGGTTCTACTTCACCTTCCAAATCTTTACCAGCGAATAACTCCTTTGTGCTCTTTAAATTGTTTTTTGTGCTCTTTAAATTGTTTTCTCTTTTGGAAACTTCATCCTCTATAGCTGACTGAAAATTACCTATATTGTCATCTTCCTCCGCCATTTTATCATTCGACCTGGTTCTTTCAATACCAACTCCAATTGAATCGCCGGTGGAGGAATTCGAAACAATCTCATTATCCTCACCAACAAGGGAACCCGAATCTCCAGTATCCGAAGCCTTCAGGTGACTGACCGCCCTCCTCGACTTGATCGCGGCAGCATGCGGGGTAGGCACCGTCCGAGACGCTGCAGCAGCAGCTGCGAGAGCAGCACCTGGCTTCGCGTTGGATCTCACTCCACCGAATAAAGACGGCAAGGGTCTGGACGTAGAAGGAACCCTCCATATCGGATCACCAGAAAACCCACCGGACTTCACCCGGGCAAACGAATTGGAGCGATTCTGGTCAGAATTATCAGACAAAAGCTGAGAGTGGGTGAGATTTAGGGATTCTGTGGAGACCTCCGAAACGGCATCGCTGTGGGGGAGGGGAAGATCAGAAAGGCGACGCTCGTGAAGATGAACCGATAATGGGGAAGGTGGAGAGGAAGGTAAAGAGGAAGAATCGGAGTCGTTGAGAATTTCGTCGAGAGTGCGGTGAGGGACAGCGGGGGAGTCATCGTCGGAGTCGGAGTGCAAGCTGAGGAAGGAGTCGAGGTCCAGTTGGGTGGGTAATTTGGTGGTAGTGAGTTTGTTAGTCATAATTGTCAAAAATAAAACTTGTTCTTCATCATCCTCTTCTCTGAATGAAGGAGAGACCTTGGCCTTGGCCCCTCTTAGTCTCTGGGCAAGCAGCAAGGCACGGTTTTTTCAGTTTTACTTCAGCACGGTGTTGTGCAGTTAACAACGAAGTAGCTGTTGTGTTGAATTCTATTTTATTCAGGTGTGAGTGGGATCGTCAGCTGTTAATTAGCCCTTAGCAGTCTGCAGTAACTGTCGTTTCGTAGGAGCCGTTAATTATCCTTATTACTATGCTAGATTGTATTGGTATTAGGCCTTTTTTTTTTTGGTTAGGAGGTCTTGAACCCGAGACTATAGGAAAGGAGAAGGGAGACGAATGTCACAACCCTAAATTTTAACTAGTAATCGTGCGATACTTAATATGATCTGTTTCACTAAGTCTGTCTTTCAACCCAAACAAAACACTCCAAAAAGACTATAAATGAACTTAGAGATTTAGAAAATTTAAAAACAAAGCAAGAACACAAAAGAGTTTGTAAAAAATATTTTGTATTGCTCTAGAGAGGTTATCTTACAACTTTCCAAGAATTTCTCAAAACTTCCTAGGATAATACAAATGAAGGCGAAAAGATATATTTATAGTGTGACATTAAGTCTAAGGTTATGCCACAAGTTTCTAGATCATTCCAAGTGTAGAATGTACGAGAATGTCTACATTATTTTAGTTTTATTTACAACATGTCACAAGTTTCTAGGATCTTCTAGTCATGTCTAGTCAATTCTATAGTCTTTTAGGATTGTCCAGTTCATGCAAATTCTAGGATGCTTCAGAAGCTTCTATGGACTTCATGATCTATCCAGCATGTTCTAAAATATTTTAGTGTCTTCTAGCACCTTTCAACACCATTTCTTTGGATTTTGAGGGACAATTTGAGCGGGATATAACACTCTCCCCCATTCAAGTTCGCGACACCCTCGTCGCGCTTTCAAGTTTGAACCTTTCTATGTGATCTTTGAATTGCCACAAAGATTTTTTAGGTTCCCAGCTTACCTCTATGTCTGGGGCATTCTTCCATTTGACAAAGTATTCCCGATAACTTGGTATACCCCTACGCCGAATTAGGCGGTCTGCCAAGATAGAATCCACTTCTCTATCAAATGAGGTTACTACCGCAGTGGGTGTCCTCTTTAATTCTCCTCGACTCGCATCTTCCTCGTCTCCATGATAAGGCTTCAACATGCTTACATAAATCTTAAGCTTAACAGGGAGTTGTAATTTGTAAGATACCTTACCAACCCGCTTAAGGACTAGAAATGACCCTTCGTATTTCCGCACCAACCCTTTGTGAACCTTCCGCAAGGACTTGAACTGTTGGGGCAATAACTTGACAAGGACCAAATCTCTTTCCTGAAACTCGACCATCCTCATTTTCTTGTCAGCCCATTTTTTCATCTTGTTAAACGCCTTGTTCAAATAGGCTCGGGCTAACTCAGCTTGCTCATGCCATGCCTTAGCAAATTTGAAAGCAGTATGACTCTTTCCTTTATAGCTTACAGCCAAAGCATAAGGGGTCATGGGTTGTTGTCCCATAATGATCTCAAAGAGACTCTTGCCAGTGGATTCACTTTGCTATAAGTTGTAAGAGAATTGAGCTACATCCAGCAACTTAGCCCAATTATGTTGGTTGGCACTAACAAAATGCTTGAGATAGAGCTCCACAAATGTGTTGAGACGTTCCATCTGCCCATCGCTTTGCGGATGAAAGCTTGGGGAGAAGTTCAAGTCTGATCCCAATAACTTGAACAACTCTGTCCAGAACTTTCCAGTAAATTGTGGGTCTCGATCACTCACAATGTTAGATGGAATTCCCCAATACTTCACAACATATTTGAGGAACAACCATGCAGTCTCATCCGCAGTGCAATCCGCTGAGGGAGGTATGAAGGTTGCATACTTGCTGAGGCGATCAATGACTACTATTATGCTGCCAAAGCCATTGAGACACTCTTCCATGGTCTCTTCGAAATAGGCAGTGGTTCTAGCAAGCCACCAAGTGCATGCTGCCTGTTTTTGTCTTGTGGGCAAACAAGGCAAGTTCTCACGTAGGCTTCAACATCATCCCATAGTTGAGGCCAATAGTAAATAGACTTGATCAAGGCATGTGTGCGTCTCATACCTAGGTGTCCAACCCATAGTGAATCATGACATTCCTTGATCAACTTTTTTCTCAAGTTCTTCCACTTAGATACATAGATGTGGTTTTGCTTGGCATAGAGTAGTCCACCACTCAGCCAAAATTGCCTTGTCTTTCCTTCCTTGATGAGGACAAGGAGGTTTTGAGTTAGGGCATCATGTTGCAACCCTTTTTTCATCTTTTCTAGCAAGGGACTTCTTGGTCTACTTAAGGTTGTTAACTTTGCCTTTCATTTTAGCACATCAACCACCACATTGGCCTTACCGGGCTTGTACTCAAACTCTGCCAAGAAGTCTTGCCACTAAGCTTGCTTGGGACTCAACTTCTTCTGAGTTTGGAAGTAGCTGGTTGCTACATTGCGAGTCATGATCATGAAGTGAGAACCCAACAAGTAGTGTTACCACACCTTTAGATAATGGATGATAGTTGTCATCTCCTTTTCCTACACCATGTAGTGATGTTCAATGTCATTGAGCTTGCGACTATCATATGCTATTGGACGCCCTTCTTGCATCAACACTCCACCAATGGCAAAGTCTGAGGCATCTGTATGTAGCTCATACATCCTAGAGGGGTCTGGTAGGCAAAGCATCGGCTTTTCGCTAATGGCCTTCTTCAAGTCATTAAACGAGGCTTGGCACTTGCTTGTCCATTCCCAAGTTTTGTTCTTCTTGAGCAGGTCAATTAGTGGGGCTGCTATTGCTGAGTATGACTTGATGAACCTCCGGTAGTAGTTCATAAGTCCAAGGAAATATCTTAACTCGGGGACTTTAGTAAGAGGTTCCCATTCCTGGATCACTTTCACCTTGTCTTCATCCATCATAAGTTTCCATCCTTTATCTTATAATCCAAGAACATCACCTCATCTTGGGAAAAAGAGCATTTCTCCTTTTTAACATATAGCTCATTTTCCTTGAGGATCTCAAACACCTTTCTCAAATGCTCAAGATGTTCTTCCATAGTCTGATTATATATCACAATATCATCAAGGTATATTACAATGAACCAATCAAGGTAGAGATGGAAAAGCTTATTCATGAGAGTGCAAAAGGTAGCAGGTGCATTAGTGAGACCAAAGGGCATAACAAGGAACTCATAAGCATTGTACCTTGTTACACACGTGGTCTTAGGCTCATCCCCTTTGGCTATGCGCACCTGGTAGTATCCCAACTGCAAGTTCAACTTTGAGAAGTACCTTACGTTCCCTAATTGATCAAACAAATCAGCAATGAGTGGGATAGGATACTTGTTATTTAACGTGATCTTGTTTAGAGTGTGGTAGTCAATGCACATTCTTAGTGAGCAATTCTTCTTTTTCTGAAAAAGCATCAGGGCATCAAATGGGGGCTTTGAATGGTCTAATGAGGCTAGCATCCAACAGCTCATCGAGTTGCTTCCACAGTTCAGCCAGTTCTGAGTTCGTCATACGGTAAGGACTCATTGCTGGTGGTCTTGTGCCAAGCTCCAACTCAATTTCACGGTCCACCTCCCTCCTTGGAGGTAACCGTTTTGGCAACGCCTTAGACATCACATTCTGGAACTCATCCAAGGCAATTTGCACCTTTATCGGAAAGCTTGGTTGTGGTGATACTTCCTCATCATCATACTCCTTAAAAATGGCCAAGTAACTCTCTTCCTCCCTCTTCAATTCCTTCTTGAATTGAAGTGCTGAGAGAACTTAGGTAGTAGGTTTGGTGGTCCTCTCCGTCGGTACTAGACAAGCCTTTGGTCCATCCATAATGCACATAGAGTTTGAACAAGGGACAAGGAAAGTTCTAACCTGGTCCAAGAACTCCATGTCGAATACCACCCAGAAATCATCCATGGGTACCACGAACAAATCCACTTGGTCAGTCCATGCACCAAGATGCACCAAGACTGACATTAACTTCGCGGGCAACTGGAGAGGTAGTGCTTTCGAGTTAACTGCTTTGAGGGAGCCACCTCTATTAGCAACCTTGAGACCGAGTCTCTTGGCTTCCTCTAGTGAAACAAAGTTGTGAAATTCACCTGTGTAAACCAGGGCTTTGGTGATTTTTCCATTAATGGTTGTATCCACAAACATGAGTCCCTTGGGGGTCGTCGGGGCACTCTACAATACACCAAGCAGCCGCAAAAATCTCATCTTTGCACCTTCATTGGCCTCACTTCCATCTTGATGATGAGTGGAGGTAACTAAAGCATTCAACGCCTTTCTTTTTGGACATTCACATGCCCAATGCGGTCCGTCGCATATGAAGCACGTCACACAGGGCTTTGAGGTGCCACGTTCTTCCCTTTCCTTCCCCTTGTCTCGTGGCTTGAATGAGGAGCCTTCTTTGTGATTTTTGTGGCTCTGACTCTTGGCATGGCCTCCCTCACTCTTTCCTCCACCAAACTTTCTATTCGCAGCACTAGAGCATTCTTTGTTTGGGGAGTAATCAATAAGACTTTCAGCAATCGCAATGGCCGAAAACAGGTATTGGACACCACGTTGCTTGAGCTCAAGGTTAGCCAACGATTGGAGACCGTCCATGAACAAGAATAATGCATCCTTGTCGGATGGGTCAGGGACTTCTAGCAGTAAGGTTGTGAACTCCTTCACATATTCCCTTATGCTACCTGTCAGTTTTAGTCGTTGAAGTCGGCCCCTCGCCTCTTCTTCAACATTTATGGGGAAGAATTGACTTTTGAACTCCCTTTTAAAGTCCTCAAAGGTGTCAATTGTGCATACCCCACATTGCACATCTCTATGCCTTCATCTTCACCACAACTTAGCAGTGTCGGACAGGTACATGGCAGCGATTCGGATCTTACTAGCATGGTCATTTATGCCAGTAGCCTCAAAGTATTGTTCTAGCCCCCATAGGAAGTTCTTAACTTCCCTAGCATTTCTAGCACCATTGAAGGTTTTTGACTTGGAAATTTCCACCTTCTTGGCCTCAATGATGGTGGTTGTATTAGTTCCCGAGGCCATAGCCCGCTTACATAGTGCTAGATCACCACTCATATCCTCAACTTTAAGCAACACATTAGAAATTTCTCTTTGAAAGAGATCACGAACCTTGGCAAGTTTGGCCTTCAGCCCATCAATCTCTTGCCTTAACCCACTATCTAGCTCGTTGAGGGACATCTTGACTGCTGCATAGATCTCCGCATTCTCGACCTCAAAGCCGCTGCAACGCTCCTACAAGTTGTCCACTCGGTTGAACAGCTCCCCCAAGTTGTCCTGAGCACTTTCAACATGTGCTTCCAAACTAGAAATCATGTCTTTCAACTTGGCTCAAGACTTCTTAGTTGGTGGTTTCCGAACTTCCTCACGACCACACTCCGTTGGTGGGACTTCCATGCTAGGTGTAGTTGAGGCAGTGGCTTTCATTATGCCAAGGGTAGTAAAGCTTTAAACAAAGGCTTTGATACCAACTGTCACGACCCTAGATTTTAACTAGCAATCATGCGATACTTAGTACGGTCTGTTGCACTAAGCCTGACTTCTCCCAAACAAAACACTCCAAAGAGACTAGAAAGGGACTTAGAGATTTAGAGGATTCAAAAACAAAATAAGAACACAAGAGAATTTGTAAAGAATGTTTTGTATTGCTCTAGAGAGATTATCTTACAACTTCCTAAGGATTTTCCAAGACTTCCCAGGATGATACAAATGAAGGCCAAAAGGCCTATTTATAGTGTAACACCAAGCCTAAAATTATGCCACAAGTTTCTAGATCATTTCAAGTCTAGAATGTACAAGAGTGTCTACATTATTTTAGTTTTGTCTACAACATGCCACAAGGTTTTAAGACCTTCTAGTCATGTCTAGCCAACTTTAGAGTCTTCTAAGATTGTATAGTTCCTTCATGCAAATTCTATGATGCTCTGGAAGATTCTACGAATTTCATGATCCATCCAGCATGTTTTAGAATATTTTAGTACCTTCTAGCACCTTCCAACACCATTTTTTTGGATTTTGAGAGACAATTTGAGTGAGATGTAATATGAAGCTTCCTTATGCCGCTGGGGCATATGCCCCCGACTGGCACTAGGCCTTTAATTGTTGTAAATAGGAATACATTTTAATGTGGAACCAAATCCAATCATGTCAGCACATAATTAGAAATTGTATTTTTCAACTAACATGTTTTCTTCTTTTTTAAAGTTGTAATCTGAAATTATATTTAATTTTCTATAAAAATATGATGCAAAAAATATGTCACATAATCATAACATATCAGAAAATTTTATTTTTCAACTGAGACATCATTTTTTTATCAAATAACTTAATACAAATTGCAACTTTTTTAAAATAATTCATACCAATTTACAATAATTAAAAAATTTTGTATTAATTTGCAAAATTGTTATAAGAATTGATACCATAACTCTATATTTCCACTTATTTTAATATTCTTATTTCCCACTTAAATTTATATTTTTTAAAATTATTATATAAATGTCGATATAAATATAAAATAAAAAATTATTAGATATTAAGGGGGACAAAATTACAAGAATTGATACCAATCTACATTACCGGATCTCAAAGCAAAACCATAACCTATGCATATATCGATCTCTGTTATAATATTTACAATAATCAGTATCAACAGTAAAAGGTTATAGATTCAGAAAATTCGAGAGGAAATTGTTTGAACAAAGATCCGGTCATGTAGCCAACACAAAGTAGAAAATAACTTCATTGAAGATCATAAAAAAATTACAAGTTAGATCATGGTATCTTAACTCCCCCCAAGTTACAATGCTAACTAGAGTGGTAAATCTTTTTACAAAAATATTCCAGGCATGCATGTTTCTATGCCTGACACTAAATACACGCAAACATGTCATGTTCAAAAGATGTGCAGAACCGACCTTCAATTGGTTAATATTACAACAGCTATGTCGTCTAAGTGAAGTCTAGAGCTTCATAATTCTACAAGCACCTGATAACATCGTACTATTAACACCTCATGTTGCGGATTCACCGTCTCTCCTAAGCAATTCCTGCAGAGAATCAGCTTAGTGATCAATTTCAGCAGTTTAGTTGAGCGTTACATAGCATTTATTCAAATCGTTACATAGCATTTATTCAAATTCAATCATGAAGATGAAGATGGAGCCATGGCAATCCAATTTTAGAAAAATAAATAAATAAAAAAGGGTAATCAAGAAAACAGCTGTCTAAAGTCTAAATAGTTCGAGCAGTAAAAGGGACCATCCTGTTATTCAGAGATTGAGGCAAGTACTTGGTGCTTCATATTTCTATCCGTAAATTTCTCTCTCCACTAGGAAGCATACAAAGTACATCCTCGAATGCACAACAATTTTGTCACTAAAAGGATCAAAACATGTTAGACAAGATCACATTTTCAATATAGAAAAATTTTATTTTCTAGTTGCAAAACATCATTTACAATTAGCATCCCACATAATATTGATATGTTCTTCCCTTCGACCTTGTTTAATGCTCGCCATTTGGGCCTTATTACCCCCATATCCCCTAAAATAACATCATTTTTGTAAGATAGCTGGTCATACATACTGTTACATTCCTTCTTATACTGGCATGGATATGAATTGCAAAGGACCGCACCAGTCATGCAAGGCTAAATCTATTGCTCAAAAGAGCATCTAAAATATCCTGAGCTAACCTGCAAGAACGAAAAAACATAGAAAGAAAGTTACCGATTTCGTAGCAGCAATTGACGCCCATTGCCTTTCTTTCTTCTCCCGTGAGCACTCTCCACACCAAGTAGAGAAATCTTTTTGATATTTCTTCATCTCTCTAAATACTGAACTGCATAGAGACAGCACAAACACATGTATAAAGCCAACAAAATTTTATAATTGAAATTTTAAGAAAAGCTCACAATGAAAAGCTTATTTAAAAAAAAAGAAAAAACAAGAAAAAACAACCAGGATACCCACCAGATTCCATCTAAATACTAAATAGGTCAAATCATTGGCAGAAGTGGAGCCAAAGTAAAAGTATTCTCCAAAAGTGTAGATTAAACACGAGACTAAAAAAAAACAAGTAAAACCCTCTCCCACGTGATTACAGTAAATTTCTGGACCTTGTAAACTGGAACATATTGAAAACAGTTTTCATGATAAAACCAAAACAGTAAACAAAATGAAGATTTGAAACAAAAGCTTAGATGTTTATAGATCTATAATTAGTAATCTTTAGACATGAACCGAAAAAAGGAACAGTTGCAAGCAATAATAGAACACTAAAAGTTTGACACAAAGTGGTCATGCAACAATCAAATTGCTGGACAAATCTTAAGGAAAAAAAATGCATGTAGATTAGCAATGACGAATAATCATTAAAACCATGATTTGAGATTGGACCGGAGTTTATTTCTTGCGTGTAATTTGAAAAAAAAAAGAAAGAAGTTTATCAAATCATATAGTAGGTAATGCCATGCAAACATAAAAAGATAAGCACCTTCTGCACCAAAGGAGTAGATTGATCCTATGACCAGCAGTTGTGGCCCTAGCACCATGCCTGTGACGACCACGATGAAGCACGGCTTTGCCAGCTTCATGAGAATAATCGTAGATCTCCTGTTTCCACAGAAAATACCTCATAAAAAAGTGAACAACATAAACTCACACGCAAAAGGAAAAAGCTATTAATAAGCCAAAACAGCTCATGCCTTGTAAAAACTAGAAGGTTCCATAAACATTAGTTTACCACTAGTTACATCCCAAAAGTCAAAGTTACAGAAATAAAGATATAGGATATTACTAATTGTCTGCATGTTACTGTCAAAGTTTCAATAAAAGTATCTGCAAATTTACCATATTTTTTTGTCCCAAAAATAAGTTTTGAAACAACCATAGGCTATGCCTCCAGTCAGGTTCTTGATAATAATGAAAGGTTAAGAATGCTGCAGAAACATATGTCATAACTCTAGTATCATCATATAACACAAACCTACAGTACAGACATTCAAGAGAGACATTAGAAATTGTCATTCCAAGATCAACAGACGACCAGCATTTGCAGTAATACAAATCAATAGAGCACAACACACATCTTCACTCTAGTACACTATATGGTTACCACATACTAACATTGACAGTAAAATTAGAATTCTATGCTTCTATCATCATAACTTTAAAGAATATACCAAAACAAAACTTTTCTTTAGGAAAGATAATAATATACTCAAGTCTTAGCTATATTCTGCTTTAGAATTGCTCCTCCTTAATGACATACCTCTGGCTGGGTTCCAGTATTTACATGTTTATCACATCGTATGCCCCGGAAAAACAATTCTCCACCAGAAAATTGCTTACCCAAGCAAACATTCAAAGTTACTTCTGAGTCATCTACATGAAAGCCTACAAATGTAAAATCATTTATATTTAGTGTCTGCAGTCTGATAGAGCAAAATATCAACTCATGAGTCATGATACATATATTCTATAAACAAAATCATATATTTCTGGTGCAATGATATCATTATGAAAAAGAAAATGGAAATTTTGATAAGCATGATCATTTATTATTGAAATTGCAACCAATAAATATTTAAACTAGAAATATCACAGAAAAATTTGCTTCTATTATTGATGCCATCCAGGTGTGGGCCTAGGAAATCCATCATCCAAATTCATACTCTTAATCATCAAGGGATTTGTTACCAAAATAATCTCAAACTATTGTGACAATTACAATCATAAATGCTACTCTGAAGAAAACCAAATCAGCCTGTACTTAAGTTTCCAGTTGCAATCATGGATACAAGCCAAGGAGCCTCTGATTTCAACTTAGGATACAACATGCTGATGGTTTGCCATACCTTGTCAGCCGATGTTAATAAACAAATAAAGAATCTATTTTAGATACGCCCACATACTAACAACAAAAATCAATCCATGTTTATGTTTTATATTAATACTATTCTAATTTTATTTTCGCATTTTGTAAAATATCCAATTATTTTCTATTTCACAATATTTTGCAATCCTATTCTATTTCTAATTCAACTTGCCACCATTTTATAATTTATTTTAATCAAACACTATGGTAGCCCTATTAAAAAAATTGTCCATGCAATATACATCACATTCAACACATGTACACAGGCTGGTAAACTAAGCAAAACTGCTAGGGTAATTAATCCTTTTTGTTATTCTTAACTATACACTTTTAAACCTTGATTTGCCTCTTTTAATGCCTTCTAATAGTGACATGTCATCTCTAGTATCACCATTCCAAATAAATATTCATAAAAACACAAGCTAGAAAAGACATTCACAAAGTAAGCATACCTCAAATTAATGCTCATTGAATACAATTTTTATACTTAACATTAACAGCCTAAAACATATGATCACACGATTCATGTCATCTTTATGCCACATACTGCTCCACCCAACTACAAGTTGTAAAACACCAGACAATGTAAAGAATTTTCAGCAAAATAATATATTAAAAAAGAACTTACCCAAGTCAACATCCCTCTCTTTACCATATTCAACGACAAAGCCATGATGAGAATCCAGAGTTGACCCACCAACTTCAGGGAAGAAAACTGCTATAAAGGAAAAGAAAAACTAATTATGATACGCATATGTATAACCACCTAGATAAGTCAAAATGTACAGATATTAACCTTTAGATATAGGACGAATGAAACCATCCATAAGCTTGTCAAGCATGGTCTCAAGACCAAAGTCATCAAGGACAGCACCATACTTGTTCATTGTATTTGGCCGCATGATACGAAATTTTGCATCATTAACCCACTTCTCAAAATTTTCAACCTAGGAAATCAAATTAACATAAGATATAAAGCATAGACTTCTACCCATCCACATATATAAACAGGCCAAATGAAAAAACAAACAAACAAACCTCTGTGCTCTTTTCATTTTAGATTTTCTTAATTCATCAATTTTACCCTTAACTGCTGATATGGTAACAATTTTGACCATTTATTGAATTTGTCCAGGAAAAAAACATATTATTTATTCAAATTAAATTTATCTTCCTTTTTATTTTTATGTTTTATGAAATGACAAATTGGCACTTTAATCTTCTTAATTTTATCAAATTTTACTCATAACTTGATGTTGTGGCCAGCTCACTAGAAGCACAAGTTCAAAGAAAGCACATACAAGTTCTACAAAAAAGGATTAAAACTCATATCAATTAAGGTCTTCCTTTTTTATATTGTCTCAATAAGGAAGAAAAGAAAAGGAAAAGAATAAGAAAGCTGAATTTTGCTTCCAATAATATCAAAATCAAAATCAATTTTAAAAAGAAGAATAAGAAAATTTCAACAGCAACTGTATGGCCAGCAATGTTAGTAGATCTAGTAAGACAACCACAAGGCATAATAAAAGAAGAAAGCACGAGTCTTTCCTCCTTCAACCTGTTGCTGCAGTATCAACTGAGGGCCGTCTTGTAGCTACTCCTGCTTCCATGCATTGATCGATGGTGACAGAATAAAACGATATGAATAATTCTTTGTCGACATTTCAATGGGAATGACCAATGGTAGTGGAGGATCATAAAGAGAGAGAAAGGGGAAGGAAGGGCAAGTAAGAAGGGCAGGGGGTAGAAAATGCTGATTTCTGTGATGGGAAACGGAAAAACATGTGGGGTGATTGAAAATTAAGATTTTACTTATGTCAAAAATAAAAAGAAAAAAATTAAGTTCACAAATTAATAAATACAATAAGGTTCTGAGATTAACAGTATGCTATATTTTTTAACTTTTTTTACTTTATCGATACAAGAAAAACATAAATCTCCACAAAGAGCTGGTGATAATTCTCTTGTAGAAACAAAAATCAGAAATGTGTTATTTTATTGATGCAAATTGAAGTTCAATGACCTTATTGACATTCACCAAGAAGTTCAGTGAATATTGGTTATTAAGTCAAAAATCATATTTTGCAATTTCAATGAGCTGGCCATAATTGTTTCAAATACCAAAGGATAAACGTAAAATAGATAAAAATTGAAGATTAAATAAAATTAAAAAAGTGCATCAGAGGTTAGGATATTTTAATCCATTGGCCTATCAATGCAAAAAGTATCTAACTGCAATGGCAGACAAGAAAGAGAAATAGATGTTACCTCTGATAATAGTAAGTTACAAAAGTGCGGCTGAAGCATCTCAAATGTAAATACACCAGGACAGGGTTCAGACATTATACTTCTAAAACTGTCTTCTGTGTTATCACTGATCGCTTTGATAAAAGATGGGACAAAGAAAATTGCTGGATGCATCGTATATAACTCTCTGTTTAAGGGCTGGATCAACATCATAAATGATATGTATATATAAATAAGGTAGCCGCAATATCATCTGGTGGCAGCAAATATGAACATGGAAGAACTTCTAAGCTCCACTCCTTTGAGAAACAAAGGATATATATTCCATAACAAAAACCTAACTGACCAGTGAATCAAGTTTTTTAGTTTAGTTTCAAATTCTCATTTAGTTCAGTCACCCAAAATGGTAACTGAAGTACCTACATTTATATTAATTAATAATCCCTAATACAGTTTATCAATATATAAATTATTACTTAGAAATTATAGTTCTTTTATTAAAAACCAACACAATTCAATAATTGAACTGAAAAATGTTAATATGGTTTTCTAAGAGATTCAATTCACTTATCATTTATAAGGATCCAAAAAACTCAATCAGCGTGAAAATTTGGTCCAACACAATTACCTAAATGCTCTATTTACAATTAAAATGAATAAAACAATTGCCATTAAAAATTACCCATTACATTTCATATGGAAGATAACAACTAAAAAGTGCTAGCAAGTTGTCATCCTTTGTTTTCCTATGAAGGAAGACCTGATGCAGATGGACAAGATGAAAGAGGAGACCAGAAAGAAAAAAAAAATTATAGGATCATAATTCTGTTTCTAGAACCCTTTATAATATACATGAAAAAAGATATCACATTGTTCTAAATAACAGTTAAAATAGGAAAAACCAATGCAAATGTTTCATGGCTCTAAACTTAATAAAGCTAAAATATATCATGTCTCATACCTGATAATTTGATATTATCTTCTGCCTGTATTCTCTATGTCTCTGAACCTAACAAAAGGGATCAAGGAGGAACTTCAGACAGTTAAGTTTTCCATTAGCAATCATTTCTTGCATCTCCTATCCTTACTTATACACACACACACACACACACACATGTAGGAGATGCTCATTTGAATGGACAAAAATAGCCTTAATCAAGGGGTTCTTCAATCATTTTCCATTGTTTTGGTTTATTTTCTAATTTATGCTTGATTTGTTCATTTCCTATTTATTTCGGGTTCAAGTCTACTTTAATAATTTGTTGCCATTAATTTTCTGGATCTTATTTTTGCACTTTCTCATTTTTATCAATTTTCTTAATTTTAAGTTTATTTTTTATTTTTCTATTTTCTATTTTTTGTCCATTTTCTCATTTTCATCTATTTGTTAATTTCAAAATATTTGCATCAATTTTATGTTTTTGATATTTTTTTCTAAATATTTAATGATTTGCTGTGCCGAGATGAAAACACAATTTAATGTTATTCGGCACACATACATGAAATTAATAATTTGGATCCATAAATAATTTTAAGACCTAACTATTAACTCTTATAAACACTGGGCTACATTCCATCCAATGCCAAATTCATCTATCCACCAAAACATTTCAAAACACACAAGAAAAAACTTGATATACTGTTCACAAACTATGACCACATATGTATTTATTTAAGCTCTTTGACCTAGGGAGAACCATCCAAAAGTCAGCTAAAAGACAATGCCACCAATTCTACATCAATTTTAGGAATATGATCAATCCATACTACGTTTACTGCCCAAAACTCCAAAGTATACCCAACTAAACTTACTCAGATAGTAAGATTCTGATTTAAATGAGGAATTCTATTCTTAATGATGTCGATACTTGCTAGGCAGCTTCTCCATCCAGTAGAAAGAATAGGAAGCAACTTCACTACAAAGTACAAACATCTACATCTCTAGAGGCTCCACCGTCAAATATATCCCCCTTCTCTCCTCTTTCTGGTCAATTGCCTCCATTATCCATACAAACATGCACACACAATAATATCAGTTCTATTGACCCTAAGGAAACTAAAAAACCAGCTAATAATCTAACTTTTCTTGTCAACTGTTGCAAGAAACCTGGACAAGCTTCTCTACTTCCCTATAGCAAAAAGTGCCTACACGCTCAAACAGAATGCAGAGTCTAAGGACATTCTCGTCAATTCAACTTCTAATCAAAACCACATATCCGTTAGAACATTAAAACAGAGACGACAAAATCCCAAAGAGGAGAAATTCACAATACTCTCAGTTTCCTTGTTACCCTAATACCAACTGAAAAGAAAAACAAAAATCCAAGGAGAAGAAAGAAACTGAGGATGAAGGCAAAAGAAAACGAATTCAATTCAATCCCAATTCTTTACCTCGAAATTAAGTAAAATAGTTTTGTTTAAAAAAAACATGCATGAACATACCCTGGTTCGCTCTCCATGAGGCAAGTACTTCAACAGAATTTCCCTCATGAACTTCACCTTATCGTCCCTACTCACACCAAGTATATTCGGAGGCAAATACCGCTCGAGCGACCTGAAAACGGACGGACTAAAATCCAATTGTAGATCGTCATAGCTCTCGGGCTTATGATCCTTATTAGGGTTCAACCTAAGCCTCTGGCTAGGCGTCACAGAAGCCAAAACCGAAGAAGTAACCTGATTTCCGGAGTCTCCATCAGCCACCACGCCATTCCCGTTCCCGTTCCCGTTTCCGTCACCGGCCGCCGGAGGGCGATCGCCGGACATGGTGATATGACAATGAGGGGAAAATAAAAGTTAATTTAAATCATTGCAGTAGAAAGTGGCAATGGAAGAGGATGAAAAAGGAATTTTGATGAAGAGAATTAGGGATTTGGTGGTCTCTGGTAGAGAGCTGTGGTGTTCTTGCTACAAAAGTGAAGTGAGAAGATTTGCTGCCCGTTTCAGTTAGGGCTTTGGCAAAGTTTGGTGGTTTTTGCGCGAGGGCGTTATATTTTCTGAAGCAGTACATTTACACTCGCTCTCTTGGAGCGTGGACATTACGCTGGTTATTGAGTGGAGTCAACTGCGGCCCATCACTTTGTTTTTAGCCTTTCGATTGTTGGTAGGATCCGCACTTATCCCCATCTCCCCAAGCCATTAATAAAATTGAAAACGCATAATATTATAATCTTGCCCCCCAAAAAAAAAAAATCATGTTTCCACCTAAATTTTTATTTGGTCGGCAAAATAGGTAAAGAATAGGTGAAAAATAAAGTAGTTATTTTAAAAAATTTGGTATTTTTTTAATTTGATTAAATTTAATTCTAATTTTATATAATAATAATTTTATAATTTTTATATAATATATATTATTCTAAAAACTAAAAAAAATCCGTAGAATTAAATATTTTCATTTTTATTCATCACAAAAATATATCTCTTCACTCATAAAAAAATAAAAATAAAAAATAAAAATTCACCTCACTTTGCCTCATCATCAGCCTTTAGATCATGCTGGCAATATGCTTTTGGTGATCTCAAGTTTATTCTTTTGTGATAAACTCCCATCAAAGCTCATATATTTAAGTTATAGCGAAATTTTTTTAGAAACTTATATGATCATAAGTTTTAATTTTTAGAAATCAACTTCTTTGATCTATTATTTTTGAAGCCCATTCCTAATCCATTCCACCTAATAGAGTTGTACAATGGTTTTGGATCTTCCAGAATTAGACCGAAAAATCGAAAAAAAAAATCTAAAATCGAACTGCATTGTTGACTTTTTGACTAGCATTAGAATATATTATGTCGTTAACTTTAATTTTGACAGATATGAATCTTTTAGTGATATTTAGATTAATAACTATATTGAATTGAACCGAATTGTTCCAGAATAAAATTATTCTGAAAAATATGATATTGAAATATTTATAATTTTACTATATATAACAATTTATAAGAATGAAATAATTTCTGTATAACATTATTTATAACTTTTATATTTTTATTATACAAATATAATATAACTTAAATTTATAATTAAATATACTTTAATCTATAAAATTAAATTACAATAAAATTTATGTGATATTTATAATAGTAAGGAATTCAAATAATTAATAATTTTAAATGCTAAAATTTTTATTAAGATGGTGCATAAAATTAAATCTATAACCTTCATGTAAATGTAAGATAAATTCATAATTAACCTTTGATATATTTAATAAACTTATATATTTATATATTTTATAATTAGTGAAAATATTATAGTTATATATATATATATATATATATATTAAAATTAAACAATCATAAACTTACATATTTTATAGTTATATACTTATAGTTACATATTCATCTTTATATTTATGAGTTTATATATTTAATAATTTAAAATTTTTAAATAGTATTATATGCATATCAAGTTATTCGCAAAAATTAATTGATTCTCTTTCCAGATTCCCAAATGAGGGAATCATAGAAGAGTCACTGACTCAAATTATCGTCTATATGCGATTCATATTAGATCTGACTAACTGTCTATCTTACTTCATTTATATTCTTAACAGCTCATCTTTATCTTGTTATAATCTTTTAGTGACATATTTCAGTCATCTTATCCATTATTTATAAAAAAAGAGCAATCAGTTATATGATTTTTTTATTAAAATAATTGTATTATATTAAATTTTTGTACTCATCTAAATTATATTACTAAATAAAACATATATACAATTGATCATATACTTAATAATCTTATACATTTATATACTTTTATAATTAATGTGCACACTATAATATATATATATATATATATATATATATATATATATATATATATATATATATATATATATATCTAATCACAAACATACATACTCATACTTTATAATTATATACTTATAGTTATATATTTATACTTATGAGTTTATATATCTAATAATTTAAATTTTAAATATTACTATATACATAGATTACTATATATATTATATTATTTTTTTATCAAAACAATTATATTTTATTAAACTTTTATAGTAATCTAAATTATATTAATAAATAATATATATAATTGATATACTTTATTATTAATATAGACACTATAATCATATATATAATTTAAATACTCACAAACTTACATACTTATACTTTATAATTAAACGTTTTAATTCATAAACCTTATATATAAGAAAATATTGCATTTTTGAATTTTAATTTAATGCTTTAAAGAAAATACTTTCACAAATTTTTTTTGCTTGTCAAAGATTGATCGCTTATTATAAATATTTTTATGTGATAATTGTAGATTTTTTTATAATAATATTAAATATAAAATTTAGATTTTATGTATTTTTTATTTAGTTCAAAATATCCAAGTAGTGAATTATTTTGTACTATATTATTTAGCAACGAAAAAACGAAAAAACCGTACCAAATTGTCTCAAATTTTTAAGACAATATAATACGAATTTTTTTTCTTTTTAATACAATATAAATTTTGGATTTATAAATTTCTAATTTTTTAACATAATACTAGAGATTTTTCAATTTTCGAATTGAACCAGACTGTGTATATCCCTACCACCTGGGATCAATCTGCTCCATGGCTGTCAATTGATATGGGACAATGAGTTAGAAATTTTTGTGTTTGGATTTTGTTTCTAATTCTATTTGATAAAAGCAAAATTATTGTATATATAAGTTTTAATATATAAACACTGTATCAAACTTGCAAAAATATTTGATTAGACATCTAAATTTAAATGTGTAAGCTTTACGTATCCCAATTTTTATAAATATAATATTTACACTTTTTATTTGATAATTAAAATTTTAAAAGAATTCATGGTGCCTGCGCACCTAAGGTATAAGAGTATCAAAGTACATTTCATGTTGAACTTTAAATTTTTTCTATTCAACATCATCCTCTCAAGTTTCATTTGTCTTAACGAAAAAAATCCTCTAATGTTAATCATTCTATAAGATTGTTCAAGTTTGTCTTCTTTAAATTTTCTTTAACTCGAATTCAAGTTCAATTTATTAAGATTAAAAATTATTGTGTTATGTACACTAACTGGAATCCAAAGTTTAGAAATTATAATTGATTGATTGGAAAATACTTGTAGTAGTCTTCAATTTTTCTATTGCTACTTCCTTTTGACCTTTGATCTTCGTCGACAACGATCTTCTTTCACATATCACCAATAGATTTATTAGAGAACTAACTTTTGATAAAAAGTAAAAAATTATTTTTTAAACATGTACATTTATGGCTTAAGTCTTAATTGTTAAAACACATTGCTAAAAACAAAAAAAGTCCATTTTTATAAATATTTTTTTTTTTACTTTGCTAATCCTCATTTGCTCTCTTTCTTTTTGTCATCTCTACTAATTTAGGTTTTGAGTTGCGCATGTCAGAAAATCAACTCGTCAGAGCCATTAAAATCTAAATTCGGATTTTAACTGTAGAAAAAATAAAATAATGATAAATAATTTAAGGGAGTGTTTAATATAGTGAATAATGTGTGGAATAGTGATAGAATTTGATGAGAGGCTGTTACATTATTTTTTGTATCAGAGTCTGATTTAGAGAGTTTTGGATTTTGGAAAATCGACTCGTCATAGCATATGTGTGCACATATCTGCACATATACAATGCTAATTATTGACTAGGACTACTATTTTTACCTTATAGGTAGATATGGATTCTTGATCGAGTCAAATTATTGATGAATGCTCAAAGGGTAATGAGCCATTAGATACGGAGGTGTCATATCGACTTAGACACCGACGAATTGTTGCTTCTAGATTCGACACCATTTCATCTCATGAACAATCTAGTATGAGTGTTAAGCAGATAGATATACTGAGGAATGTAGTAGAGTTTTTGCAGAGGACAACATAGCCGACTCCACCTACCTTATATTTGAGAGGCTTTGGAAGCTTGGGGCTTCTGATTTTTATCGAAGAAGAGATGATAACCCTCTGCAACTAAGTTCCAGTTTAAGAGAGCTAAAAGGGTATTTCAGAAGATGCATTGCACACCAAAGAAGAAATATGAGTATACAATATCTTTGTTACAAAAGAACGCTTATGATTGGCGGTGGACATCACTATAAAGCCCTCAGGCCCTAAAGCCACTCACTTGGGGGTTCTTTTTGGAGCAGTTTAAGGCGAAATATGTGTCTTCCATCTCTTTAGATTACAAGAAGAAAGAGTCTTTAAATTTGAGATAGGGGAACATATTAGTCACCGAGTACAAGAAAGAGTTTGTCCAACTAAGTAGATATGCATGTGGTATACTGACTAGTGAGGCTAACCATTGCAGATGGTTTGAAGATTGGTTGAGAGATCCTATCAAGTTGCAGGTCTTAGCTTTACGACTCATAGATTTCTCTAGTTTGATAACATTTGTCAGGATTGTTGAGAGAGTATTATCATCACAACAAATGACTTCAAATCGGAGTATAAGAAGATCTATGTCGCAGTCTAGTATTGGTCCATTTGGCAGCAAGAGAACCAAATCTATTGGAGGTTAAATTCAGTTAGGGAGTATCAGTAGTGTCTTTTCATTCAGGTAAGGATAACCTGCAAGACTAGTGGTTTTCATGGCTAGTACATTGACGTTAACCTTTCGCAAGCCACCACCATTATTAGTATGTCACCATTAGGAGCCTCTCTGATCTCAATTGTTCATCAACTAATAACAAAAAGCACATCAAATGATCATAAATTCTATTTGCTCGATCTCACTTGTTTATTAATCCTTTTCTCTATCTCTTTAACTGTCTTGGTTTAATGCTTGGGCACCCTCCCATGCCGATCATGGAGCTGAAAATGGCGCCCTAGTTCAAATTTTTCGATTTTTCAACAAGAATAACCATATCAAATCGAAGAATTAGAAAAACCTAAACCAAATAAATAGAATTGGAGTCAATTCGATTTTGCTCAACCCAAATTAGCATTAGAACATTGTAATCTAATTGGGATATATTTTTAATAAGGATTTGTTTGACATTGTATTTATCAAAAAGCGCTTTTGGAAAATAAAAAGTTATTTTTAAATTTTTTGAATTTTAAAAATTGTTTTTAAAGAGACACAGATTAATAGATGATTTTTCAAGAAGTAAATTTAAGAAAAATAGTTAATAAAAAATTAAAAAAAATTTTAAACCACTTTAACATCAATCCCAAACGCACTATTCCATTTTTAAGCTAAAAAGCATAAAAAAAACCACCTTCATAGTCTCAGTTAACCAGCCAGAAAACAAAATGATATATACATCAACAGTGAAAATTTCTCACATATTTTTGAGCAAGCTATAGAATCCCGGATTCAAGGAAACAATTTTCATCTTATCAATTCATAATTTATTTTGCAATCCCAGATAATAAACGCTTAAGCTTTCACTTCCACTTGTTTTGGACCAGCTTCCTGCACCAGTAATTCAAAGCCTTCCTTCCTATCACCCTCCAAATAAGACTTGTACTCATTCTTATACCATGAATTGGATGTCAATATCCTCAATTCTGATTTGTCATTTATCTCCAAAACTTCAGGCAAACCATTAATGCACCCTCTTGACATACCCACATCAATCCTTATTGCCCTGTTATCACAAACCCCATTAATCCCAGCCTGCTGAATTGTGTGCCCCATAATCATCCTCTTCACCCCAGGAATGGTAGCAAGAACATGCTCAAGAGCTGTACAATCACAGTTCTTTGCTGCCTCATGGGAGAACTTCCTCAACCACACCACTGCTTCTCTCCCTCTACAATAACCAGGTGCAGATTTCTGCCCTAACCCAGTAATCCAATCCCTAACCTCCTTGTTCATTATCTCCAATCCATACTTCACATGTTCTGCTAATAACCCACCATGAACAAAAATTGAATCCCCAACAACCAATACAGTCAAATTCTTGGAGAGAAACTTATTGGCAATGGGGCCATCAGGCCTCAACGCAGCAATTCTAGCTTTAAAACCATTAAAGAACTCTTCTTTGACTCCTCTAAAACTGGAAGGAATTCCATCAAACAGATCCTTTTGATTTTCCAATCCAGTGCAAAGACTCTTCATTTTGTTACCTAATGAATACCAAAAAGCCCAATTTGAAAACTCCTCTAAACCTAACTTTGTCACATACCTAAAATCACCTTCTACATTCATAATCTCATGGTTCCCATTCATAGTAATCAAATTCCCTCCAGCTTTCCTCGCTTCTCTCTTCAATTTCTCCAAAAAATAAAGGATTTTCAGCTCGTCGCTTCCTCGATCAAGTACATCACCGATCTGAATCACCGTCGCGGATCCTCCCGACCACCGATCACGACTATCAATCAAGCCCGCTAGCCTGAATGCTTGTTTGGACTTGTCCAAATCACCATGCAAATCCCCAATTGCAACCAGACGACTCGTTGCGGGGTAGTGAGTTGGTAAATCAGAGGTTCCATTGTGAGTGGTTTGTTGATTTTGAGAATCCAAAGGGGGCAAGAAGAGGCCGCCGCTGACAGAGAAATCGACGAATGTGTCAACGAAGGAGGAGAGAAGAGTCGGGATCTCTTTGCATATTGGGTCACTGTCTTTGGCTTCCATTTGCTTGTCGCTCTTCGAAAGAACGCTGATGCTGAAGAAGAAAACCAGAAGACGACGCAACCACAAAATCCAAAAGAGAGAGGGAAGAATCAAGAAACTAAATGGGCTGCGCGTTGGGTCAGTAACTTTTCGACCCGACCCACTTACTCGATTTTGTCTGTAATCACCGCCAAAAACCCTTACAAAACCTTATTTCTGCTAATTACAGCATACAAAAAAAAAAAAAACCCTGGCAGGATTTCAATTGGGAAAAAAATGGATCACATTGCAACAGTTGAACAGCAAATGGTATCGGAGAGATTAAGAAGGAAGCTCGATGAGGTCAATTCAGCTGCACAGACCCATCTCTCTCCTGTCCAAGATCACATCAATTTCACCCTTCAGGTTTGCATATGTTATCTATTATTCTTGCGGGTTTAGGTTTTAGTGTCGTTTTCCTACATGGGTATTGTTTTATTTTCTACGGGTACATTAGCGTTATTCAAGAAATTTGATTTGGTCGAGGTTTGCTTTTGATTTAATAAATTGAAATTTAATGGAGAAAATATTAAGTCAGATTATTTCAAATGTTTTGTGGAGCCAAGCATTGGTTATGCCTTTTATTTCGTTCTTTAATACATTGTTTGAAACTTGATTTCTTGCAGCAAGCATACTTCAAATGTGCGTATGAATGCTTTGACAGGGAAAGAAAGCAAGAACAGATAGGCCATTGCGTGGAAAATTGCAGTGTTCCCGTTGTTAACGCTCAACATCAGTTTGAGAACGAGATGGCCAAATTTCAAGTACGTTCATCTCTTTTTCTAACTAATTTTTTCTTTAAATGCAATTCTGAGATGAAAGTCAGTGTTAAAACGTTATTTTAGGATCAAAATTGGTCTTAAACATAATTTTCAGATGAAATTTAGGGTCAGAAGTGGACCTTTTTTTTTTCTTTCTCGGATGCAGATATGGAACTACAGAGCGTAATATGTTTCAAGTGGGAACTGTGAGCCCTGGTGAATGAACTGCCAATTTGTATTTTTTAAAAATTTTATTTCTTTAAACATTTCAGGGGCATCTGATTGATTTTTGCCTGTTAAAAAATATATGCATGATGTGGTACCGTATGTTATTAGAAATTTATTTGTTAAGTACATTTTGTGAGCTCTTCAATATTTTGCTTTGAACAACCCAAAAGAATGGTAAATGAAATCAAATGAAAATTATATGTCCTTTCAGTGGGTGCTCTTCCATACCGGTGACTCACTATCAACCAATCCAACTACGAGCTCAGAGATATCGCTTCCTAGATGTACCAATTCCATAGTTCCCTAGTCCAAATATAACGCTTTATCTGGTTCATACAAGAGAAATATATGTTCATCTTTCCCCTTCTCTGCACATTGCTTGTGGTGAGAATACTCTTCCTAATATTAGAGTTGACCATGCTGCATTTCATGTTATTGAAACCGTACTTTCATGTTTGGGTTTATGATGTTTGACATTCAAGTTAGAGACTATTGAATAATCCAGTGTTATGTGATTAGCGTAGTCCTCTTGTTCCAGATCACTTCTCACTATTTGGGTACTCTCTTTATTGTCCATCCATTCATAGTAAAACAAAAATTAGAAACATGCCCTCTAGACTCTCTACATGGTATATCCAGTTTTACCAATAACGCTCATAAACCTCAAGGTATTGTTGTAAGCATTCCAATTAAGTAACAATGTAACCAAACTTCAGATAAAGATTAACACCATGAGATATTTTTTTGGTATTGAATTTTAAGAGGTCAAGTGCGAGTTGCTTAATGCCTGTCTAGTGTGATCTTTGGGATATCTAATTTGGGTTAGCTGTGGAGAAGCCTACCATCCTGAATTTGCGGAAAGAGTGAGCTTGGGTATTCTTGACTCAAAATTCAATTTTGATTCAATTGGATATAAAATTCTGTTGGATAAAGAGAGTAACTCAACTCTCAGTTTTCTAGTACAATAATAGAGAATTACAAGGCTTTATATAAGAATTCTGTCATTTGAATCAAGGAACTTATTTTTCCCTATAATCAAGGAGCTGATTTTTCTAACTTTTGTACACTCCCCCTCAAGTAGGTGCACTGAAATCAATCATGTCCAACTTGCTTATTTGATGTTCAAAATTAGGTATTGCAAGTCTCTTCGTTAGTATGTCTGTTGTTCCTTGACCAGAAGGAACAAACGACAAGCAAATGGTTCCAGTTTCAAGTTTTTCTTTAATAAAGTGTATTTCAATGTGTTTTGTTCTTACGATTATGAGCAATATTTATTGTAGCTATATTGTCACAATATAATTTCAAAGTAGGCTTGGCCATGGGCCAGGCCTGCCCGTTGAACCGGCCCGGTCCAACCCATACCGTGGCTCGGTTGGGGAAAGGTCCGGTCCGGGCCCTTTTCCTAGGAATCGCGAACTGCCGGTTCCAGTTCGGAATCGGTGGTTCACGGTTTCGAACTGTGAACCGAAAAAAAGAAAAAGATTGGACAGGGCTGGTTAACTTCGGAACTGCGTGAGTTTTGATTCTTTTAAACTTTAAGAGGATACGTAAGCAACTTAATTAATGGTAAAAAAAATTAAGTTAAAATCCAATTATTAATATTATAATTTTTTTCAATATAAATTCAAACTTTTATAATTAAATTATTTTTTAAAATAAAAAGATTAAATTAATTAGGTTTTTAGCATAGTTATAATTTTTATAATTTATTAATTTATCAAATAAAAATAATTATTTCTAAATTCCAACTTATAATTTTTCTAAATCAAATTCTTCTTTTTTGTTATAACAATCTAACTTATTACACAAAATCACAAATTAATATTTAATAAATTAATTTTTTTCTCAGTTTTCATTTTTTATAACTTATTAGTTGTACAAATTTATAATTTATACAAATTAATATTTCATAAGTTAATATTTTTTTACTAAAAATTCTTATTCTTTCTAACTAATTTATTCCCCAATTTTTTTCACTTATTTATAACTTAATATATTTTTGCTTTATTTATAAACAAATTGATAAGTTAAATTATATTTTTTGCTTCAAATTCATCCAATAATTAATTTTAATTTCTAAACTTTAAAGTTTAATAATTTTAATTGTATTTATTTATTGTGTTAATTATAATTTTAAAAAAAGGAACCGCCCAAGCCGCCGGTTCATGAACTGGAACCGGTCCCTCTCCAGTTCCGGTCCGGTCCCTTTTTTTTTGGGACCACGATACCGGTGATTCCGAACCGTGGCCGGATCTACTTCAAAGGGCGTTCCACCTTCTTCTTAAGCTTTTTGAGAACCCTTTGCATCCACAATACTTCATAAATCTTTTGAGTCATCGCTTTAAATTCAGCCTCTGCACTATTTCGAGCAACAATACTTTGTTTTTTGCTTCGTCAAGTAACCAAGTTTCCCCACACAAAGGTACAATAACCTAAAGTAGATCTCTTGTCATTTACTGAACCTATCCAATCTGCATCAGTAAATACTTCAATGCTCATTTGATTAGTTTTTTTTTAAAGAACAACCCTTTTCTAGGAGTGGACTTCAAATGTCTTAAAGTTCGATAGATTGCTTCGAGATGTTCTTCATACGATACATGCATAAATTGACTAATAACATTGTCTAAGAAGACAATATCTGGTTGAGTATGAGATAGATAGATTAACTTGTCAACCAATCTTTGATATCTATATGTATCAATAGGAACACTCCCTTTTTTCAAAAGTTTCACATTAGGATCCATGGGAGTGTCAGCCGGTCTGCAACTACTCAACCCAGTCTCCTTCAAAAGATCAAAAATATATTTACGTTGAGGGAACAATTTCTTTCCTTGAACAAGCAATCTCCATTCCAAGGAAATATCTTAGAGCTCCCAAATCATTGATCTCCAATTCTGATACCAAACTCTTTTTTAGTCTTTCCATCTCTACCACATCATTTCCTGTGAGGATAATATCATTAACATAAACTATTAACATAACAACTTTTCTTTCAAGAGAGAACTTGAATTACAAAGTACGAAAAGCTTGTCCTTGAGAATATGTTTTTTGACATATTGTGTGAACTTTTCAAACTAAGCCCTTGGACAATGCTTGAGACCATACAAGGACCTTTTTAGCTTGCACACTTTAGAGCCAAATTCTTCAAATCCTGGTGGACTATCCATATATACCTTCTCCTCCAAGTCTCCATTGAGAAAAACATTTTTCACATCTAATTGCTGCAAAGACCAATCTAGATTAGTAGCAATAAATAATAGTACTCTTACTGTGTTCAGTTTTACAATAGGAGCAAAAGTCTCAAAGTAATCTATGTCATATGTTTGGGTGAATCCCTTAGCCTCCAATCGGGCCTTGTACCTCTCCATTAAACCATTAGAGTTGTATTTTACTGTGAAAATCCATTTACATCCCACAATAGTCTTTTCCACTGCCAATGTCACAACACTCCAAGTATTGTTATTCTCAAGAGCTTTCATTTCTTCAAGTAATGCTTTTTTCCAGTTTGGAGTTTTTAGAGCCTCATGTATACTGCTAGAAATTTCTATACTAGACAATTGAGATGTGAACGCAACAAAAGATGGAGACAATTTTGAGTATGATACTAATTAAATAATAAATATCTAGTACATAATCTAACTCCTTTGCGAAGGGCTATAGGAATATCAAAATCAAAAGTCTCATGTTGACTGTTAAGTATAGAATGAGAATTACCTGTACTAAATTCATATTGTTGGTTTGTCTTCAATTCGAAATCATGGTCATGCTGTAGAGTCAATTCGTCTTTTCTTTGCTTATGATTCTTCTTTGAGTAAACAATTTCTTTCCATGTTTGGTCACCGTTTGTGAATCTATTTTCTATTGCTTTGAAAGTATTATCATGTTGTGGCATTGTAGTGGACTGTCCATTATTCTCAAGTCCAAAGTTTGTTCAAAATTTTGTTTTCCAAATGTAGGCCTAAACTTAGGACAAACATTACTCATAGTAAGAGGAGTTTCAATAAGTAAGTTTTGGTCATTTGTTGTAGGTGCATTAGACTTATGATCTTGGGAAACAGAAGCATCATTTGAAGAAAAGACATCAAAAGATTTAACAAACGAATCTTCTTTGCAATTTTCCCCTGAAGATGAATATCCTTAAAAAAATGTTGTTTTTTATAAAAAGTGGCATCCATAGTGACAAAATCTTTTTGATATTAGGTCAAAACATTTATAACCCTTACGAGTTGGCAAATAGCCAATGAAAATGCATTTTATAGCTATGGGTTCAAGTTTTCCAATTTTCTTATGTTTATGAATAAAAGTTGTACATCTAAATATTTTGAGAGGAAGATCTGCAGAAAGTCTGGAAAAAGTCTGGAATTATGAAAACTTGAAAAAGACTTTAATATTGTAAAACCTTGGAGAACATTCTATTAATTAAGTATGCTGCAGTTAAAAATGTATCTTCCCACAAATATTTAGGAACTTTTGTTGTAAAAAGTAATGCACGAGTCACCTCCAACTGATGTTTATTTTTTCTTTCAACAACACCATTATGTTGAGATGTATCAATGCAAGAACTATGATGAATTATACCTTTTTCAAGAATTTTTTTCCAACATTATATTAAAATATTCTTTTTCATTGTCACTTCTAAAAACTTGTATATTAATTTGAAACTGAGTCTACACCATATTGTAAAAAATTTTAAACACGTTCGACCTCTAATTTTTCTTTTATTAAATATACTTAACTTAGACGAGTATGGTCATCAATAAATGTAATGAAGAATTTCTTGTCAGAAGCTATACTTATCATATTAGGACCCCAAACATCACTATGAATCATACATAATGATTTTGATGGTTTATATGTTTGTGAAGGAAAGAAAGTACGATGATGTTTCACAAATTTACATACTTCACAATGAAATAAAGATGAATCTTTATTGCCAAACAATTTAGGAAACAAATATTTTAAATATTTAAAACTTGGGTGACTTAATCTAAAATGTCATAACATAACATGATTATCAAGTACAAAAATAGATTCAAAGTAGATATTTATTTGGTGAGATTGTTGTCCCAATTCAGAACCATCATCAAAGTATTAAAGTCCTCCACTTTGTTTAGCATTGTCAATCATCCTCCCCGAGGTCAAATCTTGAAACATATAATGATTTGGCCAAATATTAGCTTGACAATTTTGATCATTGACTAACTTATAGATAATAATTACAAGAGAGTTTGGGAACATGAAAAATATCGTGAAGAGTAAGTGACAAAGATACTACAATATAACTTTTTCCTGCAATGGCTGAAAGAGTCATTTGCAATTTTAATTTTTTGATTATCTGCACAGGGACTATATGAAGAGAAAATATTTGATGATTTTGTCATATGATTAGTTGCTCCTGAATCGATGATCCAAGTATGATCAAAATTAACATTAATGAGAGTAGTTTTTAAATAGTTAACTTTTTGAGCCAAAGAACAAGAAGTTTTTTGAGACTTGAGAAACTTGTACAGTTGGTGTATCTGTTCCTTGGAAAAAGGAAATGAACTTGAAGAGACTGTTGCTCCTGATCCGAGATACTAGCCTGAAATGCATGCCCTCCTCCACCAAACTTATTTTTCATGTTATTAGGCTTACTATGAATTTTTCAGCATGTTTCTCGCGTATGCCATGGTTTTTTGCAATGATCACACCATAGTTGCTTACCATTATCTTTCCCTTCCTCTTGAAACCTTTGAGTTACCAAGGCAGAACTTTCCATTTTTGAGGAATTGATGATGAAAATATATTTGTTTTTTAGCATTACACTTCGTCGTGCTTCTTCTCTTCTAATCTCTGAAAAAAACCTCACAAATTGATGGCAGGGGAATCTTCCCTAGAATTTTGCCCCGTACCTCATCTAATTCCTTATTTAGTCTGACCAAGAA
Organism: Triadica sebifera; assembly: GCA_023653625.1. NCBI lineage: Eukaryota > Viridiplantae > Streptophyta > Magnoliopsida > Malpighiales > Euphorbiaceae > Triadica > Triadica sebifera. The sequence goes on from CM042900.1 coordinate 4,605,478, forward strand.
CATGAAGACATGATCATTCTCCTGTCGCTTCCTAAATTTGATGCTATCATTAAAGCACTCCTAGAGATCATCATAACATAAGTCTACTTTCTGCCCCAAAGTCAACTCATTATAGTAGGAGGTTACATTTTGATCACTTTGCTTAACATGACAAAACTTAGATTTTAATTCAAAAATCAACGAGGAATTTTTCATATCTGAATATGTATCCCTAACTGCTTCCCAGACGCCCTTGGCTATGGGTAGAAACATAAATGCCTTGCCAATTGTAGTTTCCATTGAATTCACCAACTATGCTATAATCAATGAATTTTCTGATTTCCATGTCTTGAAAGTCAGATCTCGACCTATAGGTTTTGTCACTTCTCTTGTCAGATACTCAAGTTTTCCTTTGCCTTCCAGGATCAGACAAACAGTTTGGGATTATTCTACATAATTTTTTCCGTTAAGCCGGTGGATATTCAATTGGAGTAAATTACTAGATCCTTCTGTCGGATTGCTGAATGAAATAGAATTCATATTTGAAATGGTTTCTTTTGACACAGTTGAATCTTTACTGGTTGAACCAGTCGTAGCTATTTTCTAGTGATTGTTGTTCGCCATTTGTAAGAAGGAGAAAAACCAGCACAACCAAGACAGAAACATGAACTAGTTAGTGAATGGTGGCTGAAGCTTCCTTTGGTGTGGGAAGTGAGATTTAAAAAACCTCTTAATTAGAACGGAAATTAACACCCTAGAGAAGGACAAAGTTTTTTAGAGAAGAAAGAAAAAAAGGTTGGAAAACCAGCTCTGATACCATGTTGGAAAGAGAGAGTAACACAACTTTTAATTTTCTTGTACAGTAATAGAGAATTACAAGGCTTTATATAGGATTTCTATCCCTTGAATCAAGGAACTTATTTTTCCCTATAATCAAGGAGCTGATTTTTCTAACTTTTCTACAAATTCCTTTTCATTAAAGAAGGATGAGTGTTCAGATAGTACTAGAAAGAATTCTGTTTTTGTTGGTGTTGTGCTAGTGTACATTGTTAGTCAACTTGAAGAAGACACGGGGCCAACTAACATAGGGTCATGAGATGGTGAATTTATCAAGAACTGCGGAGCCTGATTAAGTGTAGAAAGAGCTTGTTGCATGCCCAGTAAACTCCTCCCATGCTTCAAGGTCTAAAGCATAATTCAAGAATTTTTTTCCTTTTATCTAATTTTCTTTCCTAGTGATCATCCCTTCAGATTGAAAGTCTGCTACTTGTTACATTTGTCCCCCATCCATAGCCCCTCTCCCCCTCTCTCTCGCTCTCATCATGCAAACACAAACCAAAGCCAGTAGATACTCCTATAGATGGATTTATGGAACCTTTTTCATCGAAATTTGAACGCCACATGGCATGACATTTATTTGTCGTTCCCCAATTGTTCTGTTTTAGATACAACTGAACATAATTAATTCAGTGATTTGGGTATTATTTGAATATGCTTCATGAAATCTGTAGTTGCAGAATTTTTGGGGTAATTTATTCCTCTTTCTTGTACCATTTCTCCCAATTCTTTTTCTTTTCTTTTTCCATTCAATGTTTTGCTTTTCAAAATCTGGAGTTTTGTATTAAAGAGAGGAGGAAACATGTTGCTTCTACTTGAAGCTGTTTGTCTGTTTCTTTTTTCCTAAAAGTACTTATTCCTTTGCAGAATCATTTCTCAGAAGCAAAAAGCAAACAAGCTGCAAAACTAACTGGCCATTGAAAATGTTAGTAGTTAATATTACTGGTAACAATGCTTCCTAAGTTCATTGGTTCCAAACTTTGAGACTTGTAGCTTAAGGAGTAACATCTTTCAGATCTCTTGACGTATTGTTAGTCCAATTTAGTTAATGTGCTTGGACCTGAAAGTTAAGTGAGGGAATGGTCACACTTGTCATTTTGCGGTTTATATTTTGCATCTTAAAATTTTGTATAGACTGATATGTTGTGCTTACATTTTATTACAAAACCTTGCAAGAGACAAGAGGGAGATCTGTCCTTGCGAAGCAGAGGAAGACCTCTCTGGCTGATGTCTGTTGGGAGAGACGATATTAACATGAATCATATTTTTCTCAATTCTGCTAAAGAATTTAATGATATGAGATGCTCTTTTCTTGGAAAATGATCTAATGTCTTACATATTTTTTATTAATCTTCCTTTATTGGTGATGTCAATGGCGGAATTATGTGTTAGTTTGGGGGGCCAACCAAGCTTAGAAAAGAAAATTAGTGTATAGAGTATTAAAATTTTAATTGAATCCTTTCCCCTTATGTATTCAGCCTAGAAGATTTATTCAGCTCAGAACTTGCTTACTGTGTTAATAGTCTAAAAGATTTGGTTCAACTCGAGGTATATACATATATATACACACACACACACACTCATTGTAATTGATACTTTTTGATGCTTGATAAATCACTTATATATCATTCTATTAATTATTTTGTACATAATTGTACTTGGTTGGCTCCCTTAATAAGAACTTCTAGTTCCACCTCTGGGTGACAGTGGCTTGTTTAATGCACACAACTGTAGGGCTCACAAAAGCTGTTATTATTGACAAATCTGGACTTCAAATTAAGCATAACTGAAATTATGCTTTCTCAAAATAATTTAGTATGTGGTTCCTCCTCAAGTATAGATGATGGAGCAATTTCTATTAGATAATTGTAAATTGTTGCGCATATAAAGTATTAGGGCTATAATCGAACTGACTGAGCCGAATATTGATGAATTCAAGCTTGATTTGTTTAACTGTCACAGACTCAAGCTCGAGCTCAATTCAAGCTTTTATATTTGAACTTGAGTTCGGCTTGTTTCAAAATTATTAAGCTTGTGAGCAATTCGACCTCGGTTCATAAATAACTCATTTATTATAGTTAATGAGCTTAGTTCGAGTTCGATTTGTTAATTAATAATGACAAAAACTCGAATTCAGCTCGTTAACTAATAATAACAAAAGTTCGAGTTCGAGCTTGATAACAAAATATAAATATATCAGTAATATTAATATAATAATAAATAGGTTTTAAACGAACATGTTCGCAAGTTAAGGAACCAAACAGTATTAAGTTCAAGTTTAAATTTGAGTTCGAGTTTCATTCGTTAAGATTAACAAACAATCTCGAATTGCTTTTTTCTGAACCAAGATCTGAATTGCTCATGACCGGTTTGGTTCATTTACAACCTTATAAAACATATGTTGAGCAAACTAAATTATGGTGTCCAACTATCCATTGGAAGCCAAAAGACGGGTAGATGTTGTCTTGTGGATACTGGCCTATAATTCATAACAGGCATTGTCATATTAGAATAGCCATGGAGATGTGAACACAAAAATGAACTCAAATTGGCAGGGAAGGGAGTGATGCAACTTCTTCGTTATCATGTTCTTTTGATAGGTTCTGTGCTTATGAAATATTAGCGCTCTCTTTTGTGCTTGATCTATGGTTGGAGTAATATAAACACCAAGGCTATTTTTCTTTAATATCTATAAAATTCAGGTTAACTTAGAGCCATGTGAAATTTATGTAAGGGCATTTATTTTCTGTCGGAGCAAGTGAGACCTGAATGGTACATGTTTAAGTGCTTTATCGTAAGTACATTTTGGTCCATTCGGCATTGCTTTTAAAGCTGTTCTTCAGAAAAGAACCCTCTTTTTTTTTTTTTGGTTCTTGTGAACCGTTTGAGAGTTTCTATGCCCAGAACATGCGAAGAATACTTCACAATCACATTTTTTCACTGCTGTAAATCAATTTGGAGTGTGTTTGTCTCAATGACAGCCAAACTAAATAATCCAATCTCCATACTTGTATTTCAGAAATTGCGTGTCATATTAGCAATACTGACAGTGAATTGTTTTGAATTTCTTATTGAATGCAGGAAAGGTTGAATAGGTCTCTGATGGTCTGCCAAGACAAATTTGAAGCATCTAAGCTACAACAGATTGGATCCGATGCTGTAAATGCTCTTGAGTCATGTGTAGACCAGTCAATTCAGGATACTATCAAGACACTGCCACATCTTGTTGGAAGATTGAAAGCCTCTCTCTCCATCCGAGATTAAACTAACCAAGTTTGTCGTAATACTCGTGATCTTCGGATAGTTACTAAATTTTGTGTAGAGAGAAGAAAACTGACAGGACATAGGAGTTCTACTTTACTGCACCTTAAAGGACTGGATGCATGTGTTTGTCAATTATTATTATGCTTACCAAATCAATGCCAACTTTGATTTCAGGCATTGAGAGGTTGCCCCAGGATACCGAAAGGCAGTGACAGCATGTTATTTCATTGAACCTGTTTGTTTGGGAGAAACTTAATAATGAAAGTATACCTATTTCTCGAGAACGAATGAAGTAGACTCCTGTTTTATTGATTTATTAATTTTGGTGATGGGTGATATTCAAAATCACCAAAGATGGAATGCATACTTATTTTTAGAACTCCATGATTCTGCTTCCTGGTAAAGATCTCAGGCTAAAGAATCCATTCCAGAAACAGTAGCCTGCCAATATGATTACCCAGCGACAGGCACCATGCTCTAGACATTGATCATCTCCATATGACAGATCAAACATCACAAGTGTTACAATAAACTGTGTTCCTTGTGGAATTTTCCAGTTCAAATTATAAAATTTATACCAGAAAAATTGACAGAAATTTCCATCGAGTAAAACCTCCATGGGGGAGCAGATGCTCACCAAGATCATCATCTTCGGACAGGCAATGAATGGAGAGGGCAGTTTTATTATCTAATTGGTTGTATATGGCGACAGTCACTTGTGGATTTTGAAACCATGCATGACTTAATCGAAGAAGAAACAGGCAAATGAAACTCTGCTGCAACCGGAAAAGTCTTGCCAAATACAGCACCACTATGAAACCAAATAATAGCTGAAGATTAACCATTCTTCCTGTTTTTTAAATATTTCATCAAAGAATTGATGCATGCTTGCTTGAAGAGGTATAAATTACCTAGTGTTTACTTTATGAGGATGAAGATGGCAGTTTCATTGCATAGGTATTTAAGGGTGAGTTACTTAAGCCCTTTGAAATTCAATATTTTTCTATTAGTGGAATGAATGTACACAATAAGATAGGTTGGACAAATATGATATTAATTCAAATATTAATTGAACTCTATTATTATTATTATTGGGAGATTTAACTATAAAAGTTAAAATGAATTCTACTTAATTAGGCAACACCCCCATTACATAACGTTACTCCCTTTATAATCTTTGAATCGCAAAGAAATCACCCAATTATAAAGGGAGACTTAGGAAGTGTGCTTCGCTATGGCTTAGTCAACTTTGCTTTTTTTTCTAAAATAATAATAGAAGAAGAAGAGAAGAGAAGTTATTTCTAGACAGAAACGGCCTAAGCGCAAAAGGTTAATTGAAAACCTGGATGCCCCATTTTCCATTGATAGTTATTGATGTACCAAGAAACAAAAACCGAAGAAAATATCCAAGCACAATACTGCAACAAATGGCATTTGGAACCAGATATCACCAATTCAATCAAGCTAAAGTAGCACAGGTTGAAAATGAAAGCACATAAATTCCTAAATATCATGTCACCCACCTACCAATCCTTTTTAATTCCCACACATAAATTCAGTCACAGCTGGTGTGAGAAACATGGAAGCCATTTTTTGTTTCCTTCTTCAATTATCCATGGAGATAAAACTGAATAAAAACTGTAAAATTGTAAAAGTGCAAAGACAAAAACAGCTTGTTGAGAAGATTATTCCTGTTTTGATTTGCATCACAACATCAAAGATCGTAAGATCATGCATCAAGCATCTTGCTTGTTTTTCAGCCCTTCAAACTTATCTATAGCAACCTGTAACTCATCTGTACCTCCAACAGCTCTCATAGTATAGAAATAAACACCTAAAACAAAAGCTGTCAGGCCACCAGCAACTACCAGATTCTTGGTTTTAGGTGCAAGGCTCCTATATGCAGAACTTCCAGTCATCTTGCAACCAAAAACTCAGCCAACTTGATATATTACAACAATGATGCTGAAAAGTAGCCAAAAAAACAGGAATTACAGTTATGTTTGGTTTGAAGGAAAAAAAATATTTGCTTTCCTTTTCCCTTGTTTGGTTACCAGATGAGAAGACAAATCACTGAAATTGAAAATCAGGGGAATCTGAATTCCCAATTTCCCTTCAAATGCTTCCCAAACAAATTGGTGGGAAATGAATTGAAATATAATCAAACATATAAAATTTCCTACCTTTCTAAATACATATCTAAAACTATAGAAATTTAATTTCTTTTTTTCCCCTTTACATAAACTATAGAAACAGATTCTAAACTTTGGTCTTAATCCACTTGCTACTCTATTACTAATGGAAATAACAGTTCCAGAATTTGGTATCGATATGAATAATTTATACTTCAAATCACCCCAAGAAAAGCCACACAAATTTCAGAACATAGTACAGTCGAACCTAAAGAACCATGAATATTGCAAAACTACCAAGCCATGAAAATAAATTTGAAAAATGAAAATTAAATGTTTTTTTTCAAATATCTCTAATCTGGCTCAGTTTAAAAAGTTGAGAAAACCAATAATACAGATTGGTTTAGGTGATACAAGAATTCCAGTTAAACCAATCCAATGAAACCTAACAACAAATTGTTTTGAATGCCCCTAATTAGCCCTTTTTTTCTCGTTATCTCTGATCATCTTTGATAGCAAAAGAACAATTCCCCAAATCTCAAACCCTAACCCTAAAAAATGAAGATGTCCATTTTCTTCTTAGATTAAGAAAAGGATAACAGAAAATAAAGGAGGATAAGGGAAACAGAAACAAACCTGGGAAAGCTTGTTGTAAACCCTCGATAGTCGACACTAATTACTTCCTTCGATGGTCTAAAAATCTGCCTATATTACAGTATATATGCGTTGTGAGTTGCACGGGTGAACTTTCGATTTGGTTCAAATTGAACTTTTTCAATTTCGATTTTTTTGATTTTGGTTGGTTAACATAACCATCAATAAATTTTATGTATTCAAAATTGAATAAATTAAATCGAATTAATCAAAATATTTTTAATTTAATTAGATTAATTTTTTATATTTATTTGGATTAATTTGATTCAATTTTTATGGGGTATGATTTATTCAATATTTTGAGTACTTGAGAATTGAGAAATTAAACCGAACCGAATACCTATTTCTATGCAAGGCACTTAAATTAGTTAGAATTTTCCTTGCGCCACCCTTAACTATTCTGAATTTGTTTAATATTATCATTATATATTACTCTTAGTATAATTAATTTTTTAATAATTTTCTTCTAAAAAAAAGTTAATTAAATCCATAAAACTTGCAATTGATCAGTATAATAAAAATCCATTGAAACATCACTAAACTAAAATATAAAATAAGGAATTAAGGGAGGAAAATCAATTATTCACATATACATAATTTTCAACTCCAATTTTCCAATTCACCATAACCATTGCATGCAATGCAAGCAAGGTCTATGCCTCTTAGACCAAACATTGTAACTTATAAATTACAATATAAAGTAAAACTAAAGTTCAAGCAACTTATAAACTTAATATTAAAACTCTCCCTTTAACTTTAAATATCCAATTCAGAAATTAATATAAGATTTTTTTAAAAAAAATAAAAAAAAAGAGTTAATGTATATTTTTCCACTTTACTCTATAATTTATTAAAATTACATACTCTATTTGATATCATTTTAAGAAAAAGTAAAAGATTATTAAAGTAATTTCTAATGAAATTCTAATAAAATGGATAGAAATTAATTATTTTGTTAATCGGTGTAAAAATTTTAGAATCAACCTTTAAAATAAAACGAAAACAGCTATACATTTACAAATATTAAAATTATGTTTTTTTAAAAAAAAAAAGGTTTAGATAATGGTTATAAAACTCAGAAGAGAAGCAGGCCACCAAATTTTTTATTCAATAAGTTTGATTTTTAAAAAAAAAAATTAAAAATCAACGTAAAAAGTTATAAATAGTTATGATGTATTTTGAAACTTTACTGTCATAAAAATCACTTGTTACCCATTGATATATTAGGTACGAGTTTTACCTTATATTTAAAAAAAAATTAATATTCTTTTAAAATTATTATATTTACATATAAATTCGCAAAAAGCATAGATTAACTTATAGCGTGCGACCATATAGAGCATGACAATCTAAGCCTTTAGTAATACATTAGTACATCATCAAATTAAGTTGCATAATAACAAAAAGTGCTAGTTTTATTACAGGTAAATGCTCAAATCAAAATGTTGGGCTTGTACATGCTATGCCACAGCTGAACATGAGTATCAAAATGAAACAAGAATGTAAGGTCATCCACTCATCCTCTTGTCTTCCCTCATTTTCCCTCACTTTTCCTTCTGTTTCTCTGTCAAAAAGAAGCAAGAATTTCTACAATTCTACAAATTGATTTGCATTTCTGATTTCAATTCTGTCTCAATCAGTGAAAACACAAGCTAAATCCCAGTTCAAGCTTGTCAAACTAACAATCAATATCCAAATGAAAGCTAGATATAATTCCAGTTTTCTAACAAGTACCAAAAAGCATTAAGAGCTTCACTGCTTCACAGAGGAACATGCTCTTCCACATCATCTTGTTACTCTGTAACCCTGCACATCAGAGAACATATCACTCAAAATTCTGTAAGAGGGTAAAAGAGGAAAAAAAAATTGTTGTACTGAGCCAAGCAAGACTAATAGCTGAGTTCACCAAAGCCTGAGTTTTGCTAAAACTGTATCTAGGCCTCAGTTTCTTGACCTAATCCATGTCAAACTTAGTCCAATTGTTAATCAGGTGTCATCTCCTTATGTAACCATAAATTCATTATGAATTCACCTTAAACCGAATTTTTCAAACTGAACAGACTGAATTGCAGGCTCAGCTCAATTAACAATCCTACTTGGACAGATTAACTCAAAGTAGAATAAGTAAACATACCTTAACCCGTTTCAACAGATCCTTGGCATTAGCATCATTTTTGAAATGATCACGTACAGGCTGCAGAAAGTATAAGGTACCTAATTAGCTTGCAAACCACACTACACATATTGCCAAATCTAAGCAAACACTAAAAAAACTGTGTAAGCAACCAATGCACCAACTGATTTGATAACACAGCAGATAAGAAACTGGCTTCTTTTAAAGCATGATGACAACCAATAAAGTAGACGTATCGCTATTACAAGTGCTCCAGAAATACAAGTTAAGCAACCGAATCATTGCCCTCTAACTCATTAAGATAATACCATATCATCCGAGTAAACAGGAAAATTGGGCAGCAATCTCGGCATTAAGATATTTCATGAACAATCACAAACAAGAAAATTTTATCCATCATGTGAACCAACTTTCTCCCCATCTAATATCTTGCAAGAGAGCATGAGACCACAACTAGGGCTATGCCTAGTTTGGTTCCGTTTGGTTTTATCATTGGAGGGTTTAATATGGTTCAGTTCAGTTTGATCAGTTAACTGAAATTCTTTTGTTATTTGACCAAACCAAACCATAATTTTCACTTCTTTGGATTAGTTCGACTACAATTCTCTCTAAGAGTTTGGTTCAATTTGGTTTAAACTGAAAGCTCACCCCCTAGCCACAACAGCTATGTTTCTGTCCTGTCGCTGCAACTGTAGTAACACAAGCAGAACCGTTGTCTGGGGCAGAGGAAGAGAATAAAGATCTCCATCACTGTGTGAAGAGATGGAATCTGTGGATGCTTTCTCCTTTGCTTTGATCAATCACCTTTTTGCAATTCTTCTTTTTCCTATGTTTGTTGAAACCACTTGCCTATTATTCCCAGTTAGCAGCTCTTCTTTGACATTGAACATCTTCTAAGCAAGAAAAGATCTACTAATCCTGCACTTTCCCCTTCCTTTCCTTAATGTTAATTGTCACTCATCCTACTTTCTACAAGTAGATTTAGACTAGCACCCAATGAGAATTCTTGAGCACAATAACCACATCTACAACTTAAGCCCACCAAGCCTACCTTCCCTTGGTGGTTTTTCTTTCTCAGGATAACATCCCATACAAGATATGATGATATTCTAATCTCAAAAAATTACAAGGTCAGCTCTTAAGTTTGTTCTATTTCCCAAAACACAAGTTCTGGAAGAAAATTTCATTCTGCACCAATAATCAATGACATAGGCTACCACATGACAGTAATAGTAGACTACATAGAACCACAAAACATGGATTTATGGTTTACCAACTAAGTTGAAAGGTAGTTCCGCCTCCAGGAAAGAAATGAGGACTGAATTACATAGAAGGATACAAAGTGAAAACATATGACAGCTAGGGAGGCATCAAACAAAAGCCCAAACAAGCAACAGAAAGCAGTGAGATATACTTGCACAAACTTCACAATCAATTTCCAATACTACAAACTGAATTCCATGTTCTATAACCCCATCAGAGCCAATAGAAAACTCAAGAATCTCTAGTCTTTTCTAACCGGCTCAATCACTGATAACTGGAATTGGAATCATCCTCTTCTCTGTCAACTACAGTAAATTCTTCCTCATAAGACAACTTTTAGTTTCTGTAGCAGTTTTCCTTAAGAAACCCCCCAAACTACCTTTCACACCTCTCCTTCACGAATTAACTTACCACTGTTAACTTGCATACTGAACAGAAAAGAAAGAATGCATTATAAACCTATTAAAATCCGTATCTCACATTTCTCTTCAGTTCTCATTGTGTTGTTGACATCTTTTTCAAATGTGTTCTTCAAATATTCCTCCTTAGCCGCTTCTTCCCTTCATGGATCATAGGAAATCTCTCAACTTATTAGATTCACTCCTTTACCAAACTATGAAGGCCTTCTTTCATATATTAGATATATGCCTTGGTTGTAAAGGAGGCCCAACAAACAACCTTCCTTTTACTAAATAGTGACTTTATTTTGTGCAGAAATTAGGTCCAAGGTTCAAATCTTGGACGGCATAGAAAAAAAGAACAAAAAAAGGCCCTTTAAGAACACAAAAATAAAATGTCAAAAAAACACTTAAATTACATCCACTAAACAAAAGGTAATAGATAGTTTGACAGTTGTAGTGAAGAGAACAAAACAAATTGACAGTAGATTAACCAAAAAAGCACATATTGATTCACCAAAAGATGAACTGCAAGCTTTATACTGAAAAAAGACAGATCTATATTTAATTATAGGTTGAGAAAAGTCACTTAACATAATCATATTAATCAATGAAGAATTGGAATATCAACCATATTAAGGTGAGAAGGATTTTCATACAATGATACAACCACAAATATTACCTCAAAGGGTTTGTTCAAAGAAAAGAACCACTATCAATAACACGTCATTAAAATGAAAAACCCCTTTTCAACAATTGTTTCCAGTTTATTTAACTGCCACCATCAGAATATGCATTTTTTGCAAATCAATTATGTCAAGTTCATGCTATGATTCAATATGGAAGAAAATAGGAACAGAGAGATTATTTGTGCCAGAAGAGATAGAAAAGGCTTACCTGCAATATTTTGTTTAATGCTTTAGATAGAGCAGGTTTTAGATCAGCAGGATGCAATTTCCCACTTTCATATTCAGCAACAAGTTCTTCAAAGCTTGCAAAGGTCCTATTTTAGTACAAGAACATACATACATCAAGAAACAGCTTCTTCAAGTTGAAATACAGATTATGAATAAATATGAGTGACATGACTAAGATAAACTGCCTAACTTAAGAAAGTACAAGCAATGATTTAAGATCCAGATGTGAGGGGGTGATTGGAGAAGACAGGAAAATATGGAATGCTAAAATATCTTAAACATAACATTACTTACTTCTCTCCACCATTTTCAATGCTTCTCTCCACTTTGAATTCATTAAACCATGGGAAGATAATGTATTTGATGTAGTCCAGACAAGGGTTCCCTTCAACAATATTTGGGGGACAGTATGCCTTTTTTATCTTCACATTTACTTCAGCCTAAAAATTACCAATGCATTAGAAATTTAAAAATAAATAATTAAATAAAAAACTACCATAATAACAGGCAAGCTTTATATGTTTGAACATTTGATTTTTGACATTTGGCAATTTGCTTTTCCTTGCACAAAACTCTGTTTTTAGTACATTCTGATATGAGGTGAACCACAAAACTTTGGGTTAAGTCTCAACTTTCCATAACAACACTCAGGACTAGAATAAAACTGAAATATACCTCTTCATCCTCCATGAAGATGGAAGAAGATGGATCACTTTTTGACATTTTTTCCTGCCCCTGCTGTAAACCTGGGAGCATGTCTGCATTCACCACAGCCAGAGTCAAAGAGTAATATGGGGATTAGAAAGGAAATACCCACAAAAAAATAGTTTCAGCCTTGAAATAAAGGAATTAGGAGAGTACGATGAGATAAAATGATGGGTTTGTTTTTCCTCTTGATGTCGTCACAGTATTCTCTTGCAAGTACGTTTACTTTCCTCTGATCCATGCCCAACTGACAGATGTCAGCCTATTGGATGGCAACCATTGAAAAAAATGCATATCAAAATTCCATAACAAGCATATAATAACATATTATAAACAATAAATCACAAAAGCAGAGTTCATTGGCAATTATAAAATAATGCATACACTATTTGAATCGCATTTTCCTAGGCAACTTTACCAGTAGCATAATGATAAATGGATTTTCTAGATCTTTACAATTAAAATAAATAAAAAAACAATGAACTAATGTGGCACAAATGATTGTTCTTCAATGTATCATATTCATAAAAAAAGAAGAAGACAAACATATAAATGAAACTGGAAATTTATCAATTAAGCATAGCCTATAAGCTCAGAAGCAATTACAGAAACATCAATATTAATAAGAAAGAAGAATGTTGCAAAAATTATAGCTTTCAGAAGTTTATATTACAAGTAATATTTGTTATTCAGCTAAGTTAAAGATTATAGTCAAGCTAATTTGGAAATCAATGCATAAAACATGAACAATTCTTTTCAAACCCTCGTTACATTCTATTTCAATTTGAGCTAAATTAATACCCCTTTACCAGGAAAAAAAAATGGAAAAAAGGTTGAAAGCAAAAGTGAAGAGTGGCTTATAACAGAAATGCAGCTCAAAATCCACTCAAAATGTTTATGCTGACTCTCAAGGGATATGGAATGGGACACATTATATCACACCCAAGTGGCATGCAAATTTGCAGCACCTAATGTCTAAATGAAAAAAACTCAATTATTGGTATCTGACTCAGCTCAACTTGGTACAACTTAATGATTGTATGCATGCCTGTTTTCCTTTTGTTCCAATGGGCAAGTCTTATGTAAGGTGGTTTCTGATACATTACATAAATATCTCACTTTAAAATGCCTATTCAATATAATCCAAACTCAGTTGACTAGTGAGAATATCAGAGACCATAAGACCTTTTCAAAATTCAATTTACCTACCACTTTTAAAAATAAAAACATTAGACGAGTAATTAAGAGCATGCAAGAAATTTAGTAAAATGTTTATTTGGCCAAACACTGAGATCTTTAACATCAAAATGAGCCCATGTACCTTGAGAAAAAAAATGTCAGCACACTGCATGCATGGATAAAGAATCTGGGCTGCAGTCAGTTCATCCTGCTCACTACGACCCATTATCTGACAGCACCTACAAAGGAGAAAAAATGCTAAGTTTTCACAGTTCAAAATGATTCTAGTGTTTTCAGAAAAAGCAAAAGTTTCAATCTCTACTATGGTACCTCATGATCCTGGGAAGCTTATTCCTACGAGCTATATCCATAACAAGAGGCCAGTACTCAGATGCCCTAGCGTTAATTTCCTCAGAAGACCATAGGAATTCCACTTTATCTCCTCCAAGATCCATGCCAACTGCCTTCCATATCTCAATCAAATAACGTCCAACTGTTTGAATTTTCTTCAGGTCACCATCCATTTTGTTGTTTAGCTGGGCAAACCAATCTGCAATCCAGATTTTCACTTTGCAACCAGCAGAAGTCAGTTTGTTCACATTTATTGTCTTCATAACTCCCTTTATACCAATAAAATCACACAAAAAAACAAAATAAGCATTTTGGGAGAAAAGAAAAACCTATCAACACTGGCATCTAATTGAAACTTCCAATCCTGCTTAATACAGTAGAGGTTGAAGGCAAAACTATTGACCTCAAACTAAGCATATGTGTAATGCCTTAACAAGGTCAAGGCAAACGCAATAAGTAAAATAGCAAGAGAAAATAAAATATCCCAGTACAACCAAATATTTCAAAAGACAACTATGAAATGTAATAATAATTGTGACAATTACAATAACAGCTTTGGAGAATAATTATCTAATATGGCACAACATTCAGTAAAAAAATGGAAATGAGGAAAAAAGAAAAAAAGAAAACAATTACCTGGGCAATGTGCATTCTCCCAGAAGGCTCAAAGCCATCATAGCAAATGGGTTGGGGCTTCTTAGAGAGAAGATTGAAAAGTTCATCTTCTTGTATACACTCTTCTCCAATGCTCCTCATGATACGAAACCTCTCCTCTGCAGTCATCCTGACTTTCAAGAACCAACAACACCATCACCGTCAGATTATAACAACCAATTAGATCGAATTACATAACAGAACTTGTGTGTGTGTGTGTGTGTGTGTGTGTGAGAGAGAGAGAGAGAGAGAGAGAGAGAGAGAGAGAGAAATAGCTTACTGGGAAGTGGAGGAGGTAGAGGAATTTGACTCAGACTTGACAGAAAGGGACTCCATGGCTTGAGATGGTGTGGTTTGCTCCTCCGTTGATATACTTCAGAAGAGATGCAATGGAGGCAGTACTAGAATCCAGCAAGAAGAGTGATGAAGATGAAGAAAATTTTAGGGGTTACAATTAAGATTAAAAGAAAAAAAACTGATCAAGGCTGTTCAAGTCTAGCCCACCTCACAATAGCTCAAACCCACATTATATCAATTAGGGATACTGACGGGCATGGTACCAGCAAAAAAAATCCAATCCAATTTCGAACTTATTTAGATATAAAGTACCTGAATTCATCTCAAATCCACTTAAAGATAATTTTTTATATAACTGGTCTGGTACTAGTTCTTAGTATTATCAGATTACTATCCGAGGTCCATATAAATACTGATTTAACAATTTTCTCTCAGAAAATGAAAAGGATAAAAAAGTTGTACAAAAATTCAAACTAAATCCATAACAATAAACAATCAATTAAATATTCCAAAATCAATACAAGCAATCATTAAAACATCAGCAAACAAAATTTCTTATATAATTTGCAAAATGTAGTAGCAATTCAACTCTTTTCAACAATTTGGAGTTTTGGGTTATCACATTGCTCTTACACTTAGTTGTAGACAGAATAATATATGACTTTTCTCTTACTTAAAATGATTAGCATATGTAGTTGTTGAACTTAGTATGCATGAGAAAAATTCTAGCATAACTCGTAGAGAAGATAAATATTGAATCTTCTTGATAGGTAATACAAATATCTTCTCTATTTCACTAGTAGGGATGGCACTGCGTAGGATACCAGCCAAAGGTGCCCTAATCATTCCCAAGCCCATTTATGTATAAGGTACCCATATCCATCCCAAAACCCATTCAGAAATACACTTATATTACCTATATCCTTACCCAATCCGTTTAGCAATAACCTGAGTACTATCCCGTTTAAGCACAATGACATTAATTTTAAAAATTGAAAAAATGCAGCTACAATTTAAAAATATGAACAAACAATAATCATTCAATATAATTCATACATGAAACTATATAAAACAACGACACAGCAAACAATTAATTTTTAATATAAATTAATTTTAAGTCTAAAAATCCATACAATCAACGAACACAAATATCAATTTCAAGTCCATAATCCGTACAAACACCTAACACAAACAATATTTTTAAGTCTAAAAGATTCAAATAAACAATAATGTGAACTCCAAATTGACAAATTCCAGTTCCAAATTTCAAATACGTAGGAAATAATAGCAATTCCAATTCCATTAGACAAATTTCAGTTTTGAACTCCAAATTGACTAATACCAATTCCAAATTTCTAATAGCTGCAGGGGCAGTTGAGTGCTGGAGAGGCAGTTGAGTGCTGGAGGCTGGCGAGTGGCGACGAAAGGCTGTTCGATGATGGTGGCTGCGGCCAGAGACAGAAGAGAGGGACGATGGGCTACGGTTGTGGCTATGAATGTGATTTTTAGGGTTTTTAGGGTTTGTTCGCTTAGGTAGCAGAAAGTTAAAACTCAAAATGCCGATATACCTGGATAAACGACACCGTTTTTAGCCTTTGGACATTATTTTATTTGAGTTTATTAGATATATTATTATAATTTAAAACTATATATATATATATATATATATATATATATATAATTAATTATAATATAGTGAATTAAAAAACAATGGTAATATTTAATTAAGTATATAATATGAAATAAAACTATTATTAAATATAAACAACATATTAAATACTATTAATTCAAACTCTTTGACCCTTAATTCCTATATCAAAACTCTACTTTATTTTACTTTCAATTCACATTTTCTTTTTTAAGGTACAATTGAAAGAAAGAATTATTTGCTAATAAAAATTAAACTATCATATTGGCCCATTAATATATTATATACAAACTCTTATATATGCCAAATTATATTATGGACCCGTGTCTATAATATATTGTGTACATTTATTTAAATGATAAAAAAATTATTTTTTAAAATATATAAAAAGAATATAAAGATATTATTGTATTACACTTGTAAAAAATATTTGATTTATAATATAATATACACTTGGGTTTATAATATAAAAATTGCTTATACGTTCTGTTCGATCCAACTGATCATATTGAAAAACTATTAAGTTGAACTACGGAAATTTTTATATATAGTTTTATTTTTTATATATTATTATTATTTTGACTTTTCTACGTCTTTTATTAATTTAGAATAGAGTTATAAACAAACCGAACTAAGCCGAATATTGGTGAGTTCAAACTCGGTTTGTTTAAGTTTATTACAAATTCGAGTTCGGCTCGAGCTCGATTTGAGTTTTTATACTTGAACTCGAGCTCGGCTCGGTTTGTTTGAAAATTATCAAGTTCGCGAGCGGCTCGAGCTTCTCGTAAAAAACTCATTTATTATGCTTAACGAACTTAGCTCGAATTCGGCTCGTTAACTAATAGTGACAAAAATTCGAGTTTAGCTCGTTAATTAATAATGACAAAAGTTTGAATTCAGCTCATTAATTAATAATGAAAAAAGTTCAAATTCGGCTCGTTAACTAATAATGTCAAAAGCACAAGTTCAGCTCGTTAACTAATAATGTCAAAAGTACGATTTTAGCTCGTTAACTAATAATGACAAAAGCTTGAGTTTGATAATAAAATATAACATAAATGAGTCCTAAATGAACACGTTCTTAAACTTTTAAACGCATACGTTTGTGAACTTTTTTAACGAATATATTTGTAAGTTTTTAAACGAACATGTTTGCAAGTTTTTAAATGAACACGTTCGTGAATATGTTTGCGAGCTCATAAACGAACCTGTTCACGAGCTTTTTAAACGAACATGTTCACGAGCTTTTTAAACGAACACGTTCGCGAGCTTTTTAACACGTTCGCGAACTTTTTAAACGAACATGTTTGAGAGCTTTTTAAATGAACAAATTCTCAAGCATTTTAAATAAACACGTTTGTGAATCGTAAACGAACATGTTCGCGAGCTGACGAACCAAATAGTATTAAGCTTGAGCTCGAGCTCGATAAGGTTTTCGAACTTGGATTTGAGCTTGAGCTCGAGCTCGATAAGGTTTTCGAGCTTAGATTTGAACTCGAGCTCGACTCGTTAATAGTAATAAACGATTTTAAATGAGTTTTTTTCTGAACTGATACCTAAATAGCTCACGAGCGGTTTGATTCATTTACAACCTCATTTTAGAATAAATAATACATGAACTGATCACTAATTTTCAGTGTTAATAAAAATGATTTAGATATCATGTAAATTAAAGGCGAGTATTAAAATAATTATTGTCATTTTTCTTTTAAAGAATTATGTAATCAACTCATTATAATTAATCATTTTATATATTACCATTGTTTTTATGTAATTAACTTATCTTTATGATTAATTTTTAAATGATATTTAATTTATAGTAATTAATTTTTAAATCATATTTGCACAAATATATTATGATATAATAGTAATTATCAGATAATCATGTAGTAAGTTTTCAGAGTCATTTCACCTAATTAACATCTTTTTGCATGGTTTTGTAGTTTTATAATGTTGGCCACTAGTGCAAAAAGATTCCTTGCTAGTTATACAATTACTATTTTTGAATCTTTATTTGCATTTTTATGGAAGATAAACCTCATACTTAATTCTGGGTTTAAGCTGATTCACAGCCGTGACAGTGGTTGTAATGCCCATGAACATCGTTAGATATAAAATTCTAATAGTTATTCTTTCTTTCTCTTATGAACTAAATCCAAATGTAAACCCTGTAACTCAAATATTTTTCCTATATGACATCAAGTCTTGTGTTTTATTTGATTTATAGACTTTAAACACTAAACCAACACCAAAGATCAAAGTTTAAACAAGTTTTTATGGAAGAGGAGCATAAAGAAGAGATGTTATTGAGGAGACAAACCCATAGGAGGAAGAGATGATTCGAATCTTCCATCTTGATCGTGTTTTCTTCAATTGTGGTAATGATTCACGTTTTTCTTTCGTTTTTACAAGCTTTCATAGTCTTTTTCTATGTAGAACTCATTTTAGTAGAGACTTATTTCCATATGGGTTAAAGTTTTGGTTGAACATGAGTTTTTATGTTTATAGGACCCTTTTAAGCTTGAAAGGTTATAATGTGTTTTACTAAGAGGTTTTATGAGGTTAAAGTTATATATGGAGGTTAAAGTTATATAAGAAGGTTAAGGTTAGTGTTTGAGTTTTATAGCTTTTAAAGGCTAAGTTTTTTATTTATAGAAGTTGGTGGATACATGTTATATATGATAGGAGTTGAAAAAGAATGTGGTGAAATCCACTAAAAGGATAAGCAAGCTTGAGAGATGCTTAGTTTTTAAGGCTCCATTAGAGGTATATGCATATATGTATTTAAATTCCAATGTTGGTATGTTGAATGTGTTAAATTATATGAATTCCTTAAATTCTAGTTGATTTTTGATATAAAAGTAAATGGTACAATGAATGTTATGAGAATATGAGACTTGAATGGAAATTCTTGAAAGAAACCTTGTTATAAATATGTTATATATGTTTTAAATAGAATGTCAAGTTGTGATGATGGATAGGTAAAAGGAAATATGGTTGAGGTTATAAAAGAAGTTGTTGAACCATAAATGTATAAATTGACATTAAATGAGTTGATAGGGTAATTTATATTAAGATGTATTCTAAGAGGTTTAAATTATACTTTAACATATTTTAATACAGGATGTGGTAAGAATGTTGGTAGGAAAAAATTGTCATGGGACAATCCTTAGAGTCTTGCATGTGAGTTATAATGAATGCTTATTTTTAATGCTGTTAACTGTTGGAAAACACAAATTCACGCCTATGTCTAGGTGTTCACGACCTTGAATTTCATCCCATAAATAAGATCATGTCTATGACTATTTCTTCATGCCTGTGAAGAATGTGCATAAAATGGACATAAGCTTTCACGACTAGGTTCATGGTTTGGTTCACGGGTAAGGTTACTAATGAATGAGGCTTCACGGTCATAAACACATAGTTCAAACCCGTGAAGATTGTTTTAAGTGATGTATATTGTATATTTAATGGTTATAATATAATGGCTATGCATATACCTTCATGATGATATATTAAAGTATACTTCTATGAATATCAGTACACATATATTATATAATGAGTTTACATATGAACAAAGTATACATGTTATAAGTTATAAATGTTTTGATGAAGTATAATAAAGTAATATGAACAAGTAAAGGTCATGCTTGATACTACGATTAGAAGTATGATATGTGGCATGTCATTAAGAGGGTTCAGTACCGTAGAGATTATGGTACAATAATTTTATACTCGTCAATGTGGCTTAAGCTCTAAAAGTGTCATTGACTTGAGATCCCTCGACTGACACATGTTTATACTTGTCAATATGGTTTAACTTCTGGAAGCGTCATTGAGTTGAGACACATTGACTGACACACATGATTATAGACAGTGACATGGTAGCTTAAGCTCGAAGAGTGCTCATGTTCACAACCTGTATCTGAATAGTCAGTGTTGAGAGTTATTGGACAAGCATATCAAAGTGATTTAAGAATATAATGAAATAAAAAAATTAAAAAAATACAAGAATACGTAGTTAATATGTTACATTCTATTAAAAAAATTATAGTTCTCTTTCGTATAATTCAATGCTTAATGAATTATATATCCCACAAGGTAAGTATCTTTATAATATTAAGAATTCATTGTCATATCAATATATTTTATATGTTACCATGAATTTGTTTAATATATGATTGCAAATTAAATTTTTATATTTATATGTACCACTAAACTTTCAGTAGTTTAGCGTGCAAATATTTTTCCACACAGATCAGAGTTTTGTAGAGAGATTTGAAGTTAATCCTGAGAAACCATCCAACATCAGAGACAATAGTTTAGACCTGACATGGGTAGGTGATATCATATGTTATACTTTTGTATTTTGTACATGACATAAGGATTTAGATTGTTTACATGTATACATGTTTTGTATTTTGAGATATATGTAGTTTTTGTAAATGTATGTATTTTTGTAAATATTAGGCCTTTTAAGCCGCAATCATGTTATTTCTTTTATATATATAATGATGCTTTCTCTTAGATCAAAAGATTTCTCCATTGATGATTATATATGAGAGATGTTGTAATATGATTTCACAAACAAAAATGAAGTGTTTATGATTTTCCAAAAAAAAAAAATTTAAAATTTTACAGGTTTTTTGCATACCAATTTCTATGGTACCTACTCGTTTATTCAGCTTAATCATGGTTAGACGAGAAGATGCTAAACGTCATATGAGACTCTTGGATTCAAATCAATTCTTCCTATTATCCTCTATATAATAAGGTCTAAGCAAAAAACAAAATGTGAGTAGCATCTTACTTGAGTTACTAAATCATTTTCCATTAATTATACTTAAAAAAATGAAGATGTTCCATTGTTTCTTGAAATTTGAATCTTACAACTGATAAAAAAAATCTTTTTTTTACATGTAATAATTTAAAAGAACAAAAAATCATATAATTGCAATTCTAATGCTTATAGGTGATATTTTATTATTGATTAAATGGACGTTTGGTTCAACTGTTTAATGCAGTTGATAATTGATAGCCAGTAGCTGATTGACACTAGTGTTTGATAAAATTAATAGAGTTGTTGTTGCTAGGATATGAAATTACTATTAGGTGTATAATTTATTTTAAAAAAAATATTTTCTATGATATATAAATAAATAGAAAAATAAAATATTAAGTATTACTTGATATAATTATATATTTTAATGATTAAAATAATAAAAAAATAATAATTAATTAAAAATAAAATTTTTCACAAATGTATATCTATAATTTATAAATATAATCAATTAATTTACTATATTTTTAATATAATATATTTTATATTAAATAGAGTGATTTTGAAGTCTATTTTATTTTTAATAAAAATATTTTACAATATGATGTATTTTATAATAAAGAGACTAATTTTATCATTTTATTATAAAAAAATACTAAATGTTTCAAAAAAAACTCTAAAATAAAGTTTTTTAAATTAAAACTTTTTATTATCAGTTGTCTCAAATAGTTGAACGAAACACCTTCTAAGTATTTGTTTGATTAAGCTTTTCTTTTAAATTTTGATTGTCTGACAAATTAAAAGAATAACTAAGTGTTATATTAATTCAACTTTTAACGTTATAATAAGTTGAATTGGATTTATTTTAACCGTCGCATTTAACTATCACCGCCGACTGATTATTACTATCCCGAACCTAGGTTTTGATATGCATCTCTAGATTGGATTCCATGAATCGCTTATATTAGTATAATCTCTAATGGAAAATCATCTCATTTTTAATATTACTTGATATCACCCAATTTTACAGAAATTTAACTATTAGTAAATCATTAGCTTAATTAACTAGATAATTTCATTTAATAATTTTGCACTTCATACCTTCAAATTTAAGACTGTGAACGCATGGTTTGACTCTTTGCTTTAATTTTCAAAATACTTACATGTACAGCAAAGAAATAGTAATTAATTAGCAAGTTTGATAATTAAGCTTACCAAGATCACAGGTACCTAATTAATGATTAAGCAAAATAATTACAATTTAGAAACAATCCCAGGACTAAAACCTATATAAAACTTTCCAGTTGGCAGGTGTTGAGAAGGAAGCAAGGCTAGGCTGGCACCGACTTGGGCGGCATCATCGGCGGAGTGGGTGCCTTTGCCCCTCGTCATTGAAGTCTTAGTGAAGCCAGGGCAAAAACAATTCACACATAATCCACCATCCTTATACCTTTGAGCCAAAATCCTTGAATATGCATTTAGTGCCAACTTTGACACTGCATAGTCTGTCCAAACCTCTGGCCATCCTTGGCTTTTCCATGTCCCATTCTTCACATTCTCAAGAAATAATTTTATCATTCCTTCTATCTGCTCCTCTGCTAAATCTTCACTTACTAACATCTCTTTCATCTTTGGGTTTTTCATTTTCTGCACAATCAATATTTATTTTTTTGTCAATCCACAAAAATTAATGAAAACACACAAACACACACACACATATATATTGAACTTCTTATTCGTTTAAATAAATACTACGTACATAAACAAGTATATGCAATAAGCACACGGGTACTTCATCATTTTTGAAGCATCAGAATAATATAACCAACTATTGCAATATAATTATTTGAACTTACATCGATGGAACCGAGTCTTGAGCTAATGTTGAGGATGCGACCTTTAGAATTAGACTGACGGAACAAAGGCAAGAGAGATTGTATTAGCAATTTGGGTCCATAGAAATTGGTTTTCATCACTGTTTCTGCATGCTCCACATTGTTGTCATGGATGTCGTTGAATGAGACGGCTGCATTGTTCACCTGAATTACATATTAAATCATTTAAAAGGCTTGCAAAAATTAATAAAATAATCGATATAACTAGAATATTAAAATTATGCTTTTTTTTTCATAATACATTCTAATTAGGAACAAACATAAGGAAAAAATGATAATTTATATTTTGTTAATATCAACATATTTAATAAGAATATATATTAAGAAATTAGTTATATATATATATATATATATATATATATATATATATATATATATATATATATATAACTTTTGAAAAATTAGCAACTAAAAGCCAAGGACTTTATAAGACAAGGATTTCCATCAATTTACCCATAAATTTTGATAAGGGCCACGTGATATTGAAATTTCATAATTATATATTTGAACCCTAATCAAAATTATATGCGAAAAATGAAAAATATCCCTATGCATTCATAATCAAATTTGTTAATATATAATATGATATATAACTAGCAAACTCATAATAAAATAATGTAATAAACAAAATATTTTGAAAGTATTTTTAGTATTTAAGCATTATAATAAGATATTTAAATGAAATTCATCCATTTATACCTAATAATAATTAACTTTTCAAATTGTATAATAGTATAGCAAAGCCATAAATAATAAATATTCCAAAATTCTCCTTGTTGTTGTTGTTGTTCGTTTCGTCTTATTATTATTATTATTATTATTATTATTATTATTATTATTATTATTATTATTATTATTATTATTATTATTATTATTATTATTATTATTATTATTATTATATATGGTTTTGCATTGAGAATCTTAATTATTTAATTTTCTGAATATTCAAGTAATGTCATACCATATAATACATAAAAAAAAGTGCAACAACAATATACATTATAGAGTTAGAATGGAATATTAAATTCCAAACATCATGTGACTACGTGGTCCATCAAATTGCATGTGAAACTGATCTACAGTGTTTCAGCACCGCCTGACATGCAACGCATTAACATAACTTAAAAATTATCTTACACCTCTACCCAAATATATATATATATATATATATATATATATCTTACACATTGTTGAAAAATGTTTACTAATTCACCCAAAACCCTGAAAGAATTATTTAAATCTATGATCATCGGAATAATAAAAAAAATTCAAAAATAAAATAAATAGAGAAAACAAAAAACTTTAACTTAATAGTTGTTATGTAAATAGAGTCGTAAAGTCTCAAGTTAAAATATCCAATAGTACTCAGTAATTATAAAAAAAATATTATATAAAATAGTACATAATACAAAAAATATATTTACTTTTATGGCATTTTAATTTGGGTAGTTATATTAATTAATTAATTAGTTAGGTATAAACAAATTAAAAGGTATTTATATATAAATTTTTCCTAAACATTATGTAATCAGGATTTGTCAAATAAGAGACTTTTCTGTTATATATATTCCATGCAGTAGAATATATATATATATATATATATATATATATATATATATATATATATATATATAACATTATAAATGAGAAAAGAATAACTTACAAGAATATCCAACACTCCAAATTCCTTTTCAAACTGCGACAGAAAGGCTTCAATGGATGCACGATCCGAGACATCAAGCCTATAAAATTGAACATCAAGACCATGGCGTCTTAGCTGTTCAACAGCCTTATACCCTCTTTCTGCATCCCTAGCTGTTAATATCACTGTGAGACCCAACTCTGCTAGCTGCTTCACCAGCGCAAAACCAATCCCCTTATTCGCTCCGGTGACTATGGCCACCGTGTCTTTGCTCCACCACCTGCTCCACAAATGGTTTCAACCAAAAGAAATTAAGAAACAAAGATACATAAACATTGTGATGAATTTTTATGACTTGTTTATTTATTTTAATATGTTTTCTACCTGGTGGAGGAGAGGGGAGAAGAAGGGAGATAGGAGTGGCATTGTTCTTTGACTTCCATTTTAGTTGGAAGAAAGGATGAAGATGAATGAAATAGAAGAATTAATGTTTGAATGTAGAATGAAAGAATATATATAATGCGTGGGTATATATAGAGGAAGAAATGGGGCAATAAATGGGAAGTGAGGAACTTGAGGGGTTTGATAATTAATAGTTTTTAACTAATTTAAGGCCACCAGAATGGGCTGTTTGAAACAGTAAAAGATGGCTTGCCCTTTTCCAGCCTTCACTTTCACATTCAAACAAAAGGAAACTTCCCTTTTCATTTGCACCCCAATTGTATTTGACCAAATATTTTTCTAAGTCTATCAAGGGTTCATAAATGAATAAATAAAAATAAGGTAGTGCTAGTTATCTATATTCTTTTATATTATCTTTTTTAGTCTTTTTGATGGTAGTATTTTCTTTGTTTCAATTATTCAGTAATTTGGATTAATGTTGGGTAGACATATTAAGAGGTAAAATGCTTTTTTCCAAATTTTAAAAATACTTCATACTCAGAATTCAAATTCGAGACATTTGGTTAAAGGTAAAAAAATTCTTACTGTCCCATCTCATCTATTGTGAGTGATAGTAGTATCTTTTGTTTTCTCAAAATACATGTTTTTTAAATATATATATATATATATATATATATATATATATATATATATATATATATATATATATATATATATATATATATATATATATATATATATATATAGAAAGCTATTACTGTAATACTTTCTAGTATATTGATTGAATAATAAGATGATGTACATCGCTATAAATACAGAGATAGTGTAACTGTATGATAAGGAAGAGATAAAGAGATAGTACATGGAAAACCAACTGAAAGATACAAGAGTATCTAAAGAGAGTGATTTGCTCTAACACCCCCTCAAACCATAGTTGGAGTCGACTGTACACTAAAAAAGCGACGAAAGTCAAGAAAACAGTGAGTATTCAATGGCTTGGTGAAAAAATCAACAATTTGATCCTTGAAGACAAGAATTGAACATGAATTTCCTTGCTTGCAACCCTTTCATGAATAAAATAATAATTTAACTCAATATATTTTGTTCTTGCATGGAAAATAGGATTGGATGTTAGGTAAACAATCCCAATATTCTCACACCATATTTGAATAGGGCCATGCAACTTAAAACCAATTTCAAAGAGTAAATAAGTGATATGAGTCTCGGTAGATGCATTGGTTAAAATTGTATACTCCCCTTTGATAAAAGACCTTGAAACTGTCAGTTTTTTTCTAAACTACCAAGAAATTAAATTCTTACCAAGGTAAATACCAAAGCCATGGGTGGAGCAACTATCGTTGGGATGCCTTCCTCAATCACTGCTAATGAAACAATAAAGTTGAAGTAAAACTAACTGAACCAAATGAAAACCATAGTGCACCATTTGTTTTAAATATCGCAAGAGACATTTTATTGTTTGCCAGTGAGCATCAGTGGGGTAATGCATAAACTGACTGGGAATGCGATGTTTGTCCTAATAAGAGTAATATACTGCAAGGCTCTAACAATTTGTTTGTACAAATCATTAATGTCTAAAGGATGGCCCATAGATTTTGTAAGAAGTGTTACGACAATGGGTTTAACCTCATCAATTTTCACTTTTGCTTAGCAAATTATGCACATATTTTGGTTAGGAAAGTAAGATGCCTTGATCGGTTGGAAGGACCTTAATCTCTAAGAAAAAATGTAAGGGTCTGAGATACTTCACTGGAAAATGTGCTTGCAATTGTTGAATTATAGCATAAAAAAATAAGAGAAAGTGTTTGTAACAACAAGGTCATTAACATAAACAAGTACAAATATTTTGTGAGTGTTCTTCATGTAATAGAATAAGGAAGTATCAACATAGAGATTTTTTAGAGCCAATTGAAAGGAGAAATTGAGACAATAGCTTAAACCACTATCTAGGGTATGCTTTAATCCATAAAGTGACCTGTTCAACTTATAAACAAAGTGAGAATTAGTTTTATCAATAAAGCAAACATGTTAGGACATATAAATGTCCTCTTCAATGGTACCATGTAGAAAAGAATTCAAGACATCAAGTTGGAGCATGAACTAACCAAAATGCATCATAAAAATTAATATTATGAGAATGGAGGTGACTTTGATTACTGGACTTGTAACACTCGTTTTTGGGGTTAATAAGTTAGGTTGGTGTTTAGTGAGAGTTAAGATTTTAAAAGGGAGTTTTAAGAGTTTTTATATTGCTAAAAATAGTTGTTTCACGCCCGTGACAATGGGTGTCACAACTGTGAATATCGGGTTCCAGTTAGCAGTTGCGATGATATTTTTATGACCATGAAAGAGTTGTTCATGCTTGTGAAATATGGGTCACACCCGTGAAGCTTGGGCAATATGGGTAGGTGAGACATACACAATTTTCACCCTACCATCTTCCTTTAAATTCACTCTCATGCTTTTTTAACCGACCTAACACAACATCTTTCCATCTCCTTCACCATCATAAACCTTTTTCCTCTATAGTCGAAGCTTTGAAGATCAAGTTTTGTGAGGGGTAAGCGAGAAAGATAAGTGAGATGAGAAGTTGTGAGCTCGTAGGTGAGAGCTTGATTTTAATATTTTTTGAGTTTTGATTCGGTTTCAGAGGATAAGGAAACATTTTTCTTATTGTTAAGAGCTAGAGGTAGATGTGAGGATCCTCTAAGTGTTGGGCAAGCTTGAAGAGCTTAGAGGGTTTATGCTCCATTTTCAAAGGTTAGTACATATATGTATATTAATTCCAAATCTTATGTGCTTGCTATATTTTATGCCATGAAATGAATGAGAAACGTGATAAAGAACATGGTAATGCCTTTGATTATGTATATACATGTTGGTCATGAGAAAAATATGTTATAATGACACAAAATGAGTTAGGGAGATTATGATGTTCAATAGGTATTTTAGCATAAAGCATATTATGAATGCTCCATTTTATGATTAAGGCATGTTGCTAGCATTAAATATTGTTGAATGATGATAGGAGTGATTGACATTGGTCAATCTTAGATACCCTTGTATGATTGTATTGATATGTTTTATTTTTGGGTCTATAAAATCCAAAAATTTATACTCGTGACACGGTTGTCATATTCGTGAATGATGAACACATGTAGGTTTCACACCCATGACAAAGTATGTCACGCCCGTAAAACATGAACCCAAAAAAGTCCATGCAATGGTTCACGCCCATGAACATATAGTCACTGTCGTGAACATCGAATTCCAAAATTTATGGCTTAGCTTCATGGTTTGGCTCATGGATAAAAGAGTACCCGTGAAGGTCTTTCATGTTAGTGAACAAGTAGTTCACGCCTGTGAATGGTCTGTATGATGTTTTTAAATTATGATGCTATGTGACATTTTGTTTAAACATACTATATAAAATGTTATATGATTATGGTAAATCACATGTGGATGATGTTTATAAGGCAACATAACAATGGTAAATGCTTGATAGCAAGTATATGTGATAATGACAAATATGTGATATGATATTTATGCATTGGTATGAGAATGCATAAATGGTAGATGATGTTGATAATCATCATGTGTTTAAAAGGAAATGAAAATAAGGTTAAGAATTTAAAAAGCCATTTTTCTCTAATCTACAACTATTAATGGGTAGATGGCATACCATTAAGGGGGTTATGATACCGTATAATATTTTTTTATGAGATCTTAGTAGCTGAAGCTCTAAGAGTGCCTTTGGTCCTCAGGTTCCATATGATTATAAGGACAAGGTGGTTGAAGCTCCGAGAGTACCCTTGATCCGGTATATACTCAATTAAGATAGCTGAAGTTCTAAGAGCGCCTTTGACTTGAGGAGCTCATTTGAGTTATTATAGATAATGGATAGAGTGGTTGAAGCTCCACGAGTGCCTCAGTTCCACAACCCACATTCGAATAGTCTGACTTAGAGTTTTGAGCAAAAGAAAGAAAATTAAGATAAGGGGATAAAGAAAAGAAAAATAATAATAAGTAAAATGAAATTTATGGTAGGTTTTGGGTGAAGCAAAACTATGGTTGTTATGTGTAATGTTGATGTGAGCTTTGATGATGATGGTATGACCATGCATTAGAATATTATTGATGATATAATGGTACAACATGAATATGCATAAATATTATTGATGAAAGAAGAAATTGAGACAATAGCTTGAACCACTCTTTAAGGCCTATTTTAATCCATAAAGCAACTTGTTCAACTTATAAACAAAGTGAGGATTAGTTTGATCAATAAAGCAAATAAGTTGGGACATATAAATGTCCTCTTTAATGGTACCATGTAAAAAAGCATTCGAGACTTCAAGTTGGTGCATGAACCAACCAAAACGCATCATAAGACTTAATATTATACGAATAGAGGTGACCTTGATTACCGGACTAAAAGTATCATGATAATCAACTCCCTCTTTCTGATTAAATCCCTTTGCTACAAGTCTTGCTTTGTAATGAGCAATTGTGCCATATGATTTTTTTTTTTAATTTTATAGACCTATTTATTTCTAATAACATTAGTGTTTAAAGGACAAGGAACCAAAGTCCAAGTTTTGGTTTGGTGCAAGGCTTGAATAACATCCATCATGGCTTATCTCTATAATGCTTGGTGACATGATTTGTTTGGTATTTCGGCATAGTGGATTAATGTAGCTACATGGTGTGGGTCCTAATGGTGTCAGCTAGAATGGTATTAGTGATGGGTAAGTGATTTGGACAATCTCGATGATCAACAATTAAATTTAAGGGAGATTGGGTAGTAGTTGGTGGAGATAAATTAGGAGAATTTGGTGAGCTAGATATGAGATTTGTATGGAAAGGAGATTGGTTTAGTAATGGAGATAAGGAAAAGGGTAAGGGATTAGTATACAAGATAAATATTGAGATAAGGAAAAGTTACTTGATGACTCTTCATGACTTGTACAAGATATAGTCAACCATGGATTTGAATCAAAGTGGGACACTTGCAAGGGAAGAGATTTTTTAAATGGAAAAAAAGACTTATCAAAGTGGAGATATCGTGCAACATAAAATTTTTTAGTGGACCTATCATAGCGTATGTCCTTGATGTGACTTGTAGAGGGCCCTAAATTTACACAATTTTGACATTATAGGCATGCAACAGTGGATAGGTAGTACATTCGACAACTTTAGAAATAGAATAATTTTGATATTTACTAAATAAGTAAAAATGAGGTGTTTTATTTGCAAAAACATGTGTGGGTAATGAATTAATGATCAAAACAACATTATTAAATGAATGACTCCAAAATTTTAAAGGAAGTGAAGCATGAGTAAGCATAGAGAGACCAATGTTAACAATATGTCTAATCTTTCCATTTTGTTCATAAGTATGTAGGCAAGCAAGGCAATGTTTTTGATACTCCCTTCCTCAGTCTGTTTGAAGTGCTTTATTGGAAACTTGAAATTTTTTTTCAACAAAATTTTGAAAGATTACAAAATATTTGTTTCACTGGATAAAATCAGGAACAACGACTAAAATCATTCACGAAAATTACAACATATTTGTGACCATGAACAAATGAGTGAGGCATTAGCCCCCAAATGTCAGAGTGTACTAATTCTAAAACTGATTTTGTGGAGTGAACAATAGAAGAAAGAGGAAACTTATGCATTTTCCTTTGATAACAAGCAACACATTTAAAATTAGATAAATTTGAAGAAGATGAATATGGTAAATTAAATTGCTTAACAAGTTTATTAACAATTTAAAATTGAGAATGTCCTACTCTAAAGTGCAAGTCAACCAAAGATGTTTGATTAACTTGAGGAGATGGTGAAGATATCTTGTATAAACCATGATCACTCAGTCTATGAAGCAACTCATCCTTGGTGACATTATCCTTAACAACAAAATAAGAAGGGTGAAACTCAAAATAACAATTGTTATCTTGTGTGAATTTTTGAATAGAGAAAAATGGTTTATTAACTTATGGAAGATGAATTGGAAGTTATAAAGGTGAAGCCAATGTGTTTGATATCCAAACCTTGTCTATCCTCAACATAAAGTTGACTCATGCCCTTGTATTTCTGATTAATGTTCATGTTACAAATATCTGGCACAATGTGGTGATTAAATTCTGCATCAAGAAACCACGACAAGGAAGATTCAGTAAATTTATGAGAGTGGTTGTCTATGGTAATAAAAAAGATTAGCTACAATAGAGAAATGAGAACCATTAGAGAGTTGAGATCCATTCTTGTATGATGCAAGGCCCGTGTTACGTGGTGGCTACCTATGATATTTGCTTGCAACAGCGATTAACCGTGTGGTTCCTCAAGCCACAAATTTGAATGTTAATGAATCTTATGATATTTTGGAATTATTATTGTTAGAAATGTATTTTATGAAGTTAGAGGCATGTTGCTAGCATGATGTATGACTAAAATGTTGATAGCAGTGATTGACATTGGTCAATTTTAGATCCCTTGCATATATTTTGTGAAATTGCCTTATTTTGGTGTTGATATATGCTGAACAACCTAGATTCATATATGTGACAGGGGTTTCACAGTTGTCATGGGCATGAATCATGCACAAAAATGAAATTCATATAGAACAGACCATTTCACAACTTGAGTCACTATTTGACTTACGCACGTAACACAAAGTTATGCCCATGACTGTTTCTTCACGCCTATAAAAGTTGTGCACTTTAGGGTTAGAAGCATTTCACGACCACTCTTATAGTTTGCTTCACTAATAAGGATACCTATGAATGAAAACTTCACAACTGTGAACATGAAATTTACGCCTGTGAAGCCTGTTAAAATGACAAATATTTTTTTCCAACAATGTAATGTGATAGTTATGCACATGCATGTTATATGATATACTATAAATATGAAACATGTGATTCCATGAATGTTTATATGTAAATGATATTAGTTGATGTTCCACATGATCAAAAAAATGTATGTAATACGTGAATGTATGATATGAAGATATAACAAAGAGAAATATGAACATGTGATGAATAATGATTGTAAAAAACCTAGTATGTGAACAAGTATATGTGTTTAACATATTGAAATGGAAAATGATACGGGATACAATATGAAGTGTTTATGAATGATAAATACTTAAGAATATGAAATTGATAACGAAAATATAAAAAGCAATGAGTTATAAAAATTGAAAATGTTCTTTTCTCTAATCTAGAATTTGACATAGAATAAATGACATACTATTAAGGGGTTACAGTCCTATAGTATTTTTATTTGAGATCAAGGTAGCTAAATGTCACGACCCTAGAGTTCAACTAGCAATCGTGCGGCACTTAGCACGGTCCGTTGCACTAAGTCTGCCTTTCAAACCGATAAAAGCACTCCAAAGAGAATAGAACGGAACTTAGAAATCGAGAAGATTCAATAGCAAAACAAGAACACAAGAGTTTGTGAAGAATGCTTTGTATTACTTGAAATGCTTAATTGCTTGAATGATTACAAATGAATTTACATAAGGTATATATAGGCCTCCACCTCCTCAATGGATGGCCGAGATCAATTCCCACCTACCAGATGGATGGTTAGGATTAACTCCCACCTACCAAATGAATGGCTAGGATTGATTCCCACCTAACAAATGGAGGGCTAGGATTAATTCCTACCTACCGAAATGGACGACCACGATCCATTTAATCTAATGGTTTACAATGGCCTTCTAGAATATTACATATGTGTGGGGAAATGTAAATTTGCAGAATATCCCGTATGAACCTTTCGGTACGTGACATTCTCCCCCACTCAAGTTCGCGACGCCCTCGTCGCGCCTTCAAGCTTGAACCTTTCTATGTCATCTTTGAATTGCCACAAAGTGTCTTCAGGTTCCCAGCTTGCCTCTATGTCTGGGGCATTCTTCCATTTGACCAAGTATTCCCGATAACTTGGTACACCTCTACGCCGAATTAGGCGGTCTGCCAGAATGGAATCCACTCCTCTATCAAAGGAGGTTACTACTGCAGTGGGTGCCCTTTTTGACTCTCCTCGACTTGCATCTTTTTCGTCTCCATGATAAGGTTTCAACATACTTACATGAAAGACTGGATAGATTTTAAGCTTCGGAGGGAGTTGTAGCTTGTAAGACACCTTACTAACCTGCTTAAGGACAGGAAATGGCCCTTCGTATTTCCGTACCAACCCCTTGTGAACCTTCCGTAAGGACTTGAACTGTTGTGGTAATAATTTGACAAGGACCAAATCTCCTTCCCGAAATTCAACCATCCTCCTTTTCTTGTCAGCCCACTTCTTCATCTTTTTGGATGCCTTGTTCAAATAGGGTCGGGCCAACTCAGTTTGCTCATGCCATGCCTTAGCAAATTTGAAAGCTGCAGGACTCTTTCCTTCATAGCTTGTAGCCAAAGCATGAGGAGTCATAGGTTGTTGTCCCGTAATGATCTCGAAGGGACTCTTGCCAGTGGATTCACTTTGCTGCAGGTTATAAGAGAATTGGGCTACATCCAGCAACTTAGCCCAATCATGTTGGTTGGCACTAACAAAGTGCCTAAGATACAGCTGCAGTAGTGCATTGGCACGTTCCGTCTGCCCATCGCTTTGCGGATGAAAGCTTGTGGAGAAGTTCAAGTCTGATCCCAGCAGCTTGAACAATTCTGTCCAGAACTTCCCAGTAAATCGTGGGTCTCGATCACTCACGATATTTGATGGAATTCCCCAATGCTTCACAACATGTTTGAGGAACAATCGATAAGACTTTCAACAATGACAATGGCCGAAGATAAGTCTTGGACACCACGTCGTTTGAGCTCAAGATTAGCCCATGATTGGAGACCATCCATGAACAAGAATAATGCATCTTTGTCCGATGTGTCAGGGACATCTAGCAACAAGGTTGTGAACTCCTTCACATACTCCCTTATGCTACCCATCTGCTTTAGTCGTCGAAGCCGGCCTCTCGCCTCTTCCTCAGCATTTACGGGGAAGAATTGGCTTTTGAACTCCCTTTTGAAGTCCTCAAATGTATCAATTGTGCACACCCCACGTTGCACATCTCCATGTCTTCGTCTCCACCACAGCATAGCAGTGTCGGTCAAGTACATGGCAGTAGTTCGGATTTTACTGGCATGGTCCGTTACGCCAGTAGCCTCAAAGTATTGATCCAGCCCCCATAGGAAGTTCTCAACTTCCCTAGCATTCCGAGCACCATTGAAAGTCTTTGGCTTAGGAACTTCCACTTTCTTGGCCTCAATGATAGTGGTTGTATTGGTTCCCGAAGCCATAGCCCGTTTGCATAGTGCTAGATCACCACCCATATCCTCAACTCTAAGTAACACATTAGAAATTTCTCTTTGGAAGAGATCACGTACCTTGGCAAGTTCGGATTTCAGCCCATCAATCTCTTGCCTTAATCCACCGTCTAGCTCGTTGAGTGACATCTTGACTGCTGCATGGATCTCCGCATCCTCGGCCTCCAAGCCGCTGCAACGTTCCTCCAAGTTGTCTACTCGGTCGAACAACTCTCCCAAGTTGTCCTGAGCACTCACAACACGTGCTTCCAAGCTAGAAATCATGTCTTTCGACTTGACTCGAGATTCTTTGGATGGTTTCCGAACTTCCTCACGACCACGTTCCATTGGTGGAACTTCCACACTAGGTGTAGCTGGGGCAGTAGCCTTCATTATGCCAAAGGTAGTAAAGCTTCGAACCTTGGCTCTGATACCAACTGTCACGACCCTAGAGTTCAACTAGCAATCGTGCGGCACTTAGCACGGTCCGTTGCACTAAGCCTGCATTCCAAACCGATAAAAGCACTCCAAAGAGAATAGAACGGAACTTAGAAATCAAGAAGATTCAATAGCAAAACAAGAACACAAGAGTTTGTGAAGAATGTTTTGTATTACTTGAAATGCTTAATTGCTTGAATGATTACAAATGAATTTACATAAGGTATATATAGGTCTCCACCTCCTCAATGGATGGCCGAGATCAATTCCCACCTACCAGATGGATGGTTAGGATTAACTCCCACCTACCAAATGAATGGCTAGGATTGATTCCCACCTACCAAATGAATGGTTAAGATCAACTCCCACCTACCAAAATGGATGGCTAGGATTGATTCCCACCTAACAAATGGAGGGCTAGGATTAATTCCTACCTACCGAAATGGACGACCACGATCCATTTAATCTAACGGTTTACAATGGCCTTCTAGAATATTACATATGTGTGGGGAAATGTAAATTTGCAGAATATCCCGTATGAACCTTTCGGTACGTGACATAAAGCTCTTATTAGAGTACCATTGGTTCTCAGTTTCAAGCAATTGTAAGGACAAGATGACTAAACCTCAGGTAAAATTGTCTTTAATCTTATTTCATACTTAATCAAGATGGATGAAACTCATTTAATAGTGTCCTTGACTTGAGGAGCTCAGACAAACATACTCACAGTTAGTAGATAGAGTGGCTAAAGCTCTAGGAGCCCTTTTATTCCACAACCTATATCTGAATAGTTCAACTTAGAGTTTTGGACAAAATAAAATAAAAAGGATAAGGAAAACTAGTTACATGTATATAGATGAAAATGAAATAAGACGAATTGGCTACTGATGTTGTTATATGGAAATGATATATTATATGTAGACTTTTGTTTATGATTGTTTATATGCAAAATAGGATCATAAAAATATAAATTGATATTATAAATATTTAGATGTGGTAAATACAAGATATGTCGTTATGTGAATCAACTTGCTATATATGCATGCAAATACGAACAGAATGGTAAGGATCATAGTGAAAATATGTTCATATGTTTGATTATTATGAAATGATTATGAATCCGGGCATAAATATATAAAATAAATGCTAATATGTAAGTTTTAAGATATGAGTTCCTATGCACGAACACAAAGTAAACAATATGAATATGAGCACATAAATGCATGTGGTAGGTTATGCATGTTTTAGATTTATATAAACTGAAGTGTTAGCATGATATGATGGTATGTACACGTGGTTGTTACATTTATACCGCAGGCACGAGTTGCAATACTCACACGCAGGTTGTAGCCGGTTATATGGTTGCTCACAAAGACTAAGAGCTCGATGAAAGAGTCACAAAATAAGATATAGTTGGGTTGATGATACATTGGGATTTTTTAGTTTTAAATTTTTATGTATTATAAATGTTTTGCATTTTTCTTTTTCGGGTAATTATTGCAAACTTGGAGGCTATTTTAAAACCTATACAATATTTTAATGTAGTGAAACAATTATTGGATTTTCTCTTTTACTTTTCTTTATATGAATTTTAAAATAGTCATCAAGGTCATGATGCAAACAAAATATTTTAAAGAATTGTTTAATTTTAATTAGATTTCAAAAAGAAAGGTTCCATAATATATACTTATATAATTGATTTAATACTAATTATAATTGTGGGTGTTACAAGATAATGACATTGAATTCGGCATTTGTCACGGGTCTAACTGCAATAGCTAACTCATCAGCAAGGGCTTTTGCCTTTTGTAAGTTTTGAGAGACAGGGATGCCATTTCGTTTGAACTTCTGGACATCAATGTGAAGTTAAAGTTGTCGATTTTGTGAAATTGAACTAAGGGCATTGCTGAGGGCGTTCCAAACTTGAGAAGAAGAGCTTAATCCCACAACATAGGAAAATACCTCTTCTGAAAGAAAAAATAAAATCCAGAACATTAACATTTGATCCTTGCGAAACCACTCAGAGTAGGCTGGGTTGGAAATGACAATGGGTGGAGAAGTGTCGGTCAGAATTTCTTTTGGTGAGGGTGAGGTGGTTACATCAATAAAAAACATAAGGTTTTGATAATTAAGTAGTGAGATAATTGGATTTTCCAAGCTAGAAATTGTTAAAGTTTAATTTTATGGCAAAAGTATGAGTTGTTTGGTTGAAGTTGATGAAGGATTTGTAACGGTTGTGGAGATGGCAGGGGTGCTTTTGTGGTTGAATCGGTGGAACAAGATGAGTTTGAGGTGGCCATTGTGAGCTCTAATACCATGTAATACTTTCTGGTATATTGGCTGTACAATTTTTTTTTTTTTTTTTGGTGTTTGAATAAGATTACTAGGTACATTCTCTATAACTTATATTTAACATTTTTTTTAATAACGCACACCCTTTTATTTAATATATATGTGCCCTATAATACTAATATATATATATATATATATATATATATATATATATATATATATATATATATATATATATATATATATTATATTTAAACGAGGAAGAATATAAAAGAAAAAATAATACTAAGAAAAAAGTTAGTATTTCTTATCACAGGTAAGTGTTGGCGCCATTTGATCAATTCTGCTCTTATTTTGCTTTACTAAATTCATACACATTTTTCATTATATATGAATATGTTGCCAATTTGAGACTCTTGAAAATTTGGTATAATGATTCATAATTGAAAACATGGATACTAAGAGAATCTACATCCATGTCAACTCCAACTTAATTTTATTTTTATTGCTTTGATTTGTTTCTTCATTTTATTTTATATAATGTACTTTGATGTTGCCAATTCATATAAATAATTGATGGATATATATTATTTTTTAAAAAAAATAGTTGAAAATGAAAATGAAGTCCCAAAAAACTACTTGACAAAGTGGAAATAAATAGTAAATCTTAGAGATGCACAAATATTATCCAAATTGATCAAATCAAATTGATATAATTCAATTCAAACTGAAAATTATGATTTAGGTGGTTTTATAAATAGTTATGGTTTTGAATTTCTTATAAACTGATTTTTTAGTTTGATTTTGGATTAAAAATATATATATAATAAAACTAAACTGAAGCAATAATATAAGGTATCTTTCTAATATATATATATATATATATATATATATATATATATATATATATATATATATATATATAGTGTACTAATATTAATAATTTTCTAGTTTTCTAAAATTAGACTCTTTAATTACTATAATTTTCAATTTTCTTTAGAATACCATGATTGAGTAGGAATTTACTTTAGTAATCTACAAATTATATTTTAAATTTTTTAGAAGTTAAAGTAATATACTAAATTTTTATATTTTAGATGATATTAATATTGTTATTTTGATTATGGTTTTAAGTTAATATTTGTTGAATTTTTTTGATATTTAATTTTTTAATATTATTTATTTATCGAACCGACTATACAAAACGAATTCAAATAGTATTAATTTGAATATTTTTAGTAGTATTTAGCTTGGTTAAAAATTAAAGTATTTAAAAAAAAATTATTAGTTTGATTATAATTTTTTAATCTAAACCGACCAAACCTAACCACTCCTAGTAATCCTACTTCACAAACTAATTCTTGTGAATATTTAGCTTGATGGCCTCCGGGCCGGTTATTGCTTGGCTATCCTTATAATATTGGGTATGGTAATTAAATTAGACAAAGGGAAAGAGGAGCACATGGCTATGATTATCAGTTTTTTTTTATCCATTTAATATTGGTCATTTTTATTAAATGCGTTTTTAATTTTGATTGGAAGGCAAAGATGGGAAATTTTTACTATATTGCTTACGTTTAGGTCATATTAATATATATATGGAATAGGAAGTCCAAAGCCATGTTCATATAATATTTACATACTATTTATTTATTTTTTGAAAGAAAAGAAAAACAGAATAATATGGGCACAATTTATTTGACTCTCTAAGTTCGTACATATTATTCTTTTTGAAACATATTTGAATTGTTCAAATGAAATGAAAATTATATTGATAGAGATGCATGAGGGTGCTCCATATTATTAGTTAAATATTATCTTCATGGCAGAATACAGTAGATCAAGTATCTATTAATAAAAAAAAGGGTACTATATATTAATAAATTACAGTAATGATTCGCTATTAATTAATTTATTTCTGTTTATGCCAATAAGAACATATACAATGCATTTTTATTGCAAAAAGACAGGGGACGGTGAAATGATTTATATATAAATGAAAATGCTCTATGGACTAAAAATGGGCAATTCTTCAGCATAAAAATAAATAATAAGTTGTTAGATAGCATAATCGTAATGGGAAAAGAAGATTAATTGTTACCTCAATATTACTTTTTCTATTTATCTTTTCCATCCTTCCTATTTTTTCTCATATTCCATAATATTAAAAGTATGAGCATATATCACTCATAAGATGATAAATACAATTTTTCTTTTTAACAATACAAATGATTTGTTAATTCTTTAGAATTACCCTCTCCAACATGTTTTAATTTTTTTTAATTATAATCTTTTTTTTAATTTTCTATTAAATATGAATGAAATATTGATATAACCGTTCAATATGAGTTTCATCAAAACCAATATGATAAAAAAACTACTCACTAAATATTTTAAAATTTTGCCGATAAATTTTTTTGTTGTTAATAATTTTTAAGTTTGTGACAATTTTTCTTAAAAATATGTCGTTAAATATTTGAACAATTTAAAAAAATAATAAATTTTACTCAATTAAGAATACAATTAGATTTATGGTCAAAAGAGTCAATTGACACTATAATTAATACAGTATAATGAATTTTGATCAATTAACACCATAATAAATTTTACAAAAAATACAATTAAATTGTTATAAAAAATTATATTTCCTATATATTTTTATTTTTAATAAAAACAGAAAATTAATTTTATTTATATTATTTTTTGAAGATGAAAAATACATTTAAGGAGTTAAAATAATAAAATTTATTTATTATCTTAAATTATTAAAATTTTTAAGATGAATTTTCTTTTCCAAAATAATGACATAATTAATATTAATTCTCTTTTTTATATAAAAAATGTGTTTATAAAAATAGAATTTTTTATAACCATTTGATTATATTTTTTGCATTGAGCAAAATTCATTATGGTGTTAATTGAACAAAATTCATTAATAGTGTTAATTGTGGTGCCAATTGACTCACTTAACAGAGCAAAATTTATTATTTTTTTATATTATTCAAATATTTATCAACGGATTTTCAAAAAAATTTACATCATAAAAGGTTAAAATTATTAATTTCGTTAAAATTTAGTAAAAAAACTTCTTTGTTACATTGGATTTGGTCTAGCTCACATTAGATGGTCATGTCAATATTTCATTTATAATCAATAGAAAATTGGATAGAAAGTTGTAATTAAAAAAATAAAAATAAATATTGGACACAATTCAAAAAAATTGTTAGAAATTTGAACACGATGTAAAAACTTTGGAAGTATTTTTAAAGTTATCACAATTTTTTTATTTGAAGTGTCTTGTTTACAAATATATTCCTAATTAGTATTATAATACATCTAAAAAGTATAATTATATTAACTAAAATTTTTTATATATATATATATATATTTATATTTGAGATTGTGGGACAGAAGGAGTATTATTTATCAAAATCCAAGATTACTTACCACATGGAAACATTTAATTTACATTAATATGGAGTATGATAGTATCTCAAAAAAAAAAAAAAAGTATGATAGCACTGCCACTGTTTATGCTTTGCATGCTTGGCATCCACAATAGCAAAGTGGGTGGGCTCTTCTCATGCTTAAAAAGATGATGTACACAGTTTTGGCATGAACAAACATTAATCACTAATTAATTACTTAAATTAAACCTTAATCACCTTTTACAGCTTGTTCTTGTCCACTCTTTTTAAGCTTCATATCATAGGCCTCCCACTCCCTGACTATAGAATAGGGGGACCTCTGTCTCACTATACCAAATTTCTTTGACAAAGGGTATCTAATTTTAATTAATTAGGCTTTGATTATGATTAAGATTAACACATGCATCCTCTCAACCACTTTAACACAGATTCAACTACTTTGTCACAATCTTTATCTTTTCTTTTCTTTTTGATGGGTTTGTCACAATCTTAATTTCTTTTTTATATTATAAATAAATTAATGGAATTGAATGTCTGGCACATTTTCTATCCAACCTCTAATTTCTTATTCCTTTGACAAAGTTGAAATAAAGCTTTTGATCTAAAGAACATAGCTTCCTATTTGTTTAAAGAAAAAAAAAGAACTTTACTAATCATATAATATTTGAACTGTAAATTTATTTGTGAACTCTTTATAGAAAAGAAAATTTTTCTTTGCTATGAAGAATTTGGATTATAATTTAACTAAAAATTTTGAATCCAACATTAAAAAAAATAATGAAAAAATTGCTACTGAGTTTTATATCATACTTTGTAGTATAAGATAATGTGACAAAAAATGTTAGGAAACCGTAGTTTAAATTTTTTTGCCCCAAGTAAAAATTAAAGCATAAATATTTATGAGAAATAATAGCTATGTCAGGCTAAATACAAAACCAGAAACAAAGGTTATAAATTGAAAAATATTATAAGAAATAAATAATTATTTTGTAACTATCAATTTCTTTCAATTCACTCCCTTAACTTTCAACTTTTATTCTTTTAGTTCCCCTAAATACCAATTCTAAAATAATCTAATCACTATTTATGAAATACTTTAAATGAATCAGTGAAACTATTAGTTTCCTATTTATGAAATACTCAGTATCAAATCAATAATAGTCGACTAAATAAATTTTTATTTTAGAATTAAATTAATTTCAAATTGATATATATATTTGGTTCAACCAATTTTTAATTAAAAACTTAATGGCCAAAAATTCATGAAGTTCCCATAGTATATGGTATTCCCTCTGTCCCACAAAAATTCATTTTTATCTTTACACTAATAAAAAAATTTAATTACGGCTAAAACTATAAATTTTTCCTAATATACCATTACATTAATTTGTTGCATGTTGAAAAAAAAAATGATAATTCATATTTACCGATAGCAAAACACATTAAACATGAGTATAATGGAGAATTACCAAATCAACTATATTCTCAGAATAATTTTTGACTGCAAAGTTTTCTTTAATAATGCTTGCAGTAAACTTGCCAAAATATAAATTTGGAAGAACAGAAAGGTTACTGTAAATAACTTCGGATGCCAATCAACCACTCCCAACAAAAAGAAATGGCCATCCAAGAAAAATATAACACGTTGGCAAATATGCACATTATTATTTTAC
This sequence comes from Triadica sebifera, assembly GCA_023653625.1. Lineage (NCBI taxonomy): Eukaryota > Viridiplantae > Streptophyta > Magnoliopsida > Malpighiales > Euphorbiaceae > Triadica > Triadica sebifera. The sequence goes on from CM042900.1 coordinate 4,647,766, forward strand.
CCTGCAAAAAAGTTTATTAGAAATATTTTTTTATTTTTTTTATTTTTTTTTTCTATTCAATGATACACATGGGAAATAATAAAGAAAGCATCTAATATATGCAGGTGTGAAAGGGATGAAATTTCAGAGAAAAATTTGCTATTCTGCAGACAAACTTGAACTAAGGATAGTGTCATGGCTCATGGCTCAGGCTGAATTTTCTCACATTCTTCTCGGATTGACTGGAAAAGAACCGTGGAAAGATATCGCTCGCCAAAGCTCGGGAACACAACCTGAGAGCAATCCAAATACTCAAATCAGTTCACTACCAGACACCAAAAAGAATTACAGTTATTCATTTTCTGGTATGTAAAAATATTTTAAGGGTTAACCTGAGACCAGTTGGACAAGAGACCTCTTCATAGTATGTCATTCACAGAAGACGACTAAAAGAAATTGTAAGAAATGTTGAAAAGTATTAACCTATGGAATTTTTTTTTTCCAATTGTCATGTGAAAGAGTAAAAAAGCATTTGTATTGTGGAAATAAGGCATTTATATCTGAAAATACAGGCATTTAATCTATTCATAGGTATTTGAGTGGGATCCACATTTTGAGAAAGTGAGCCAACGCCTAGACAATTCCAAGAGAGAGACTCAAAAGTCTTCTAACTTAAAGCAAACTCCAATGAGAATAACTCCACCTATCACAACTAAATTCTGGTCTAAGAGGAAAGGGAGAATCACATTATAAGGTTCATACTGCTTGTTAAGATATTAATGCATGATTCTAGGCTAAGTTCTAGGATGCATGATTCTAGGCTAAATTCTAGGCTAAAAATCAGTATGTTGCTGCTGTAAATATATTATTCTACTTCCTTATTTGTATTACTTCCTTATTTATATTTGATTTTACTTCCTATTTTGTATCCTACACCTAGTATATATACCCATTAGCTTGAGGGAATAATCAAGCTGTGTAATTCAAACTTCACTCTCTTTTTCTTCTTCTTTCTCCTCTTATTTCCCTGAATTTCTCATGGTATCAGAGCCATAGAGTTTCTGTTCACGCACTGTTCACGTACCATTTTTTGGCCGCGCTTCCTCTTTCCATTGGTACCATCAGGGTTTCAGTTCTGACCTCTCCGATATTTCGGCACTCAAAGACAGCCCTGTTCATCCCGGTCTTCTCTGGTTCTTCAACCTCTCTTCAACATGTCTGACATCTCAGGTTCTCTAAAGCCTTTTATTTCATCTATTTCTAGTCTTCCAACAATCACTACAGTTAAACTACAAGGTAGTGATAATTATGTTTCATGGGCAGCATCTATTGAGTTGTGGTTTATGGGTCAAGGATATAGTGATCACTTAGAAAGAATTGCTAGTGACATTGATGACAAGAATATGGCTACATGGATTAAGATTGATGCACAATTATGTAGTTTGTTGTGGCATTCTTTGGATCCAAAATTATTGACTCTTTTTCAATCTTGCAAAACATGCTACAAAGTCTGGACAAAGGCAAAAACATTGTATACTAATGATATTCAACGTATTTATAAAGTTGTGTCTGACCTTGTCCATTTACAGCAAAATTTTCAAGATATGTCTAGCTACTTGGGACAAGTTGAAACTTTGAAAGATGAATTTAATTATCTCATGCCGTTTTCTGAAAGTATCACTGAACAGGAAAATCAGAGAGACAAATTCTTTATGGTATTAGCCTTGATAGGGCTTCGGGGAGATTTGGCTTCAATACGCGATCAAATTCTTGCTAGTCCAGTCATTCCTACTCTCGATGAAGTGTTTGCTCGGTTACTTCGCATCTCCTCCACTAAGCCTGAAATTGAGTCATCTGTACTAGCTATACAGAGAAATAACCATCAAGGAGATAATCGAAAATGGAAAGGAAAATGATCCAAATTTCATTGTACTCACTGTGATAAGGGAGGTCGTACACGTGACACTTGTTGGGCCCTTCATGGTCGACCTCCAAGGAATAATCAGAATAATTGATCTACTGCTCATATGGCTCAGTCTCAAGGAGATGGGATTCTTCCTTTGCCAACTACTCAAGCTCAGGGATATGATTCAGTTACATTGACTGGGGCTGATTATGCTGATTATTTGCAGTATCAAGCATCAAAACAGCAGTCATCTTCTTCCATAGTTTCTGTTGCTCAATCGGGTAATTCATTTGCTTGTCTAACACGGACTTCACCTAGTAAATCTTGGATCTTTGATTCCGGTGCTTCTGATCATATATCTGGTAATAAAAACCTTTTCTCTACTCTCCACTCTCCATCCATTTCCTCTACAATCACCTTAGCTAATGGATCACAAACATTGATTAAAGGAGTAGGAGAAAGTAATCATCTCTCTGCTATTCCCTTAGTCTCTGTCTTATATGCTCCAGAATGTCCTTACAATTTGATCTCCATTAGTAAAATATCTAAACAACTTAATTGTAGAGTAATATTTGATTCCAATTCTGTTTCTGTGCAGGACCGGAGTACGGGGAAGATGATTGGCGAAGGTCATGAGTCAAATGGATTATATTATCTTTCTTGCCCTGCCACTGCCTTTACTTCTACTCTTTCAGTTGATCTTCTTCATAATCGCTTGGGTCATCCTAGTCTCACAAAATTTCAAAAAATGGTTCCTGGTCTTTCAACATTGTCTTCTATTGAGTGCGAGTCTTGTCAGCTTGGAAAACATACTCGTAGTTATTTTCCTAAGCGATTGAATAATAGAGCTTTATCTTTGTTTAATGTTGTTCACTCAGATATATGGGGTCCAAGTCGTATTGGTACAAACTTGGATTTTCATTATTTTGTTACTTTTATTGACGATTATTCTCACTAAAGCTCTACGAAGACCGCGAATTGAATATATATGTAACAAGCTAGAAGCATATGATATATACGCTCCAGCTTGAGGGGGAGTGTTAAGATATTAATGCATGATTCTAGGCTAAGTTCTAGGATGCATGATTCTAGGCTAAATTCTAGGCTAAAAATCAATATGTTGTTCCTGTAAATATATTATTCTACTTCCTTATTTGTATTACTTCCTTATTTATATTTGATTTTACTTCCTATTTTGTATCCTACACCTAGTATATATACCCATTAGCTTGAGGGAATAATCAAGCTGTGTAATTCAGACTTCACTCTCTTTTTCTTCTTCTTTCTCCTCTTATTTCCCTGAATTTCTCACTGCTTAAGTACCAACTAGCATATAGAATAAAACATGTCAAAAAGCTGCCGTAAGCAAATTGCTTTTTCACCTTGATGATGCAAAAAAGTTGAAGAAAGTGGAAGTCATAGTTCTTGTAGCCCGTTGGATGTTTAAAGTGGCCCATACAATTACAAGCTTTTCCACCTCAACAGGGAAGAAATTTTTTATGAAACCCATAACTAATGGCTGCACTAAATAACATTGGTCAAATCACGTGCTCTACCCAAGAATATGGCTGCCCGCAAGTTATTGTATTTTGACTAATTCCCCTTCCTCAGATCAATACAAAGTAATTAGGAAACTCATGAGGAATAACTCGTCGGGGCCTACTATTTAATTGAACCACTGATTAATAACGTGGAGAGTGCACTCAGAAGTGATCCAAGCAAAACCCTGGGACAACATCATGTCTGGTACAATATAGTCGAAGGTTACATAACTTTGTAGAATTTGAACGTCTATGGAATAAAAGCACTAGGAAGAAAAGTAGGTTTGGCATAGTCAGAGCACAATAACAAAACAAAAGAATACGAAACGTCTAGGTTCCAGACATAATTGATTGACTTTGGATTAATCATCCATGTAGTAAAAGATAGTTCACTTTAATAGACCTTTTTTTTTATATTTCACGTTTTGTTGAGCTCCCATATTAACTTTTACTTAGTATTGAAGTTAAAAATTTAATGTTCAAAGAACTTCTTTTAAATGTAGCAAAATACAGTTTCAAACTGCTTGTTAGTTATTTTGGAATTTTTGTAAGCAAATCATGTCAATTTCCTTGACAACAATGTCAAACAGATTTCTTTATTTATTTTTTAAATCTTTAGTCAGGTGTTCTGCACTTATAGAATGGACCTTTAATTTTAAATACCACAGATAAACCTAAGCTAAAAACTCCATAGTAGGTATGAATGTGATTGAAAGGACATACCACAATTAGCTTCCCTGCATTTTCTGGTCTCTTTCCAACTTTCAATGCAGCAGCTGCAGCTGCTCCAGAAGATATTCCAACCTGGTATTTCATTATTTAAGGACTATCATAAGCATTAAGTGTAGCACTGCAACATATGTACGATTTTCTTTTTTGAACATCAAAAAATCCAGATGAAATTCAAATTTGATGTCAGAGAACGTGGATAGCAGGGAAAAGACTTAGGCTATAACATTGAGAACGCCATCCAAATATGCTAGATTGACGGGATGGAATGGATGGAGGGATAGAGAGAGGGGGAATACAATTAAGAAACCATTATCACTAGAACAGGACCAAGTCATAATCCCACATTCAGTTGGTAGATTCCATGTTGAGTTGGATATAAACTAAAAGAAGGGCACAAAGTCATATCAACAAATCAACTGATTGACCAGGTGTTCTTTAGTTAAAAAAAAAAAAAGCCGAAGATGCAAAGGCGTGTAGTAAATTTTCAATTTGAGCATAATTAGTTACTGAATATTTGGCTAGTATAAGATGTGCTAAATCACCTGATCAGATCCAATAATGAAGAGAGAATTTATAATAGTCTGATTAATCCATAGCTTTGAACTTATTTTAAGTATCTATAATACTTGCCCCTGCAGGTTTTGCTTTCCATTTAATAATTTAAAATGGTCAAAAGCTATATTGAAAAAACTAACCAATAAACCTTCTTGGAGGGCTAATTGCTTTGCAGTTTCAACAGCTTCATCACTGGATATCTGCCAAATATGATGCAATAATTTGAGACACTACATGTTTAACCTTAAATTTTGCAACACGAAATTAAACTACACATCTAGAAACACAAACACAATTATGTGCATGATATAACAGTTGGTGCCTAATGCTGGACAAAATAAGCAGGTTTCACCAAAAATAAGTCAGAGATACTGAAGTCCAATCTTGGCAAATTCAGATAAAAAGCTCAATGCAGCAAATATTTGTACACATAATGTTTATCTATTATGTGGGTGATGTATTGATTTTCCTTGACATGGTCCATGTCAACAAACAATTCAAATTGCCTTGAAATTTTTATATCAGTTCTGAATTTCTATCATTAAATTAAATAACAAAATCAGAGTAATTGAAGGGCATCATCATTAATGTTCTTCAATAGAATCACAGAGTAAATCTTTAAACAACATGAAGGGTAAAATCAAAGAAACACCATTATGTATGAATTATTAAATTTCAGGAAGAAAAGAAAAAAGAAACAAAAAAAAAATCAAGTCAAAGAAGCACCATCATATGACACCACTCCAAATGTCAATATATGCACCAATAATTCCACAAGCCATCCAACTCAACATGTATAAAATGTAACTGGATATCAGTTGTTTGGATTGGCTAATTAAAGTTTTTCTTTCTCCCCATATCTAATGTACTTTAAAATTTGTATAAGCAGGGGAATGTGCATTATTATGCAGAGGGAAAAAAGAAATAAACACAAAGAAGACAAAACTTGAACCTCTATGACTTCATCAACCACGTCCTGATCCAAATTCCTAGGTACAAAACCAGCTCCAATTCCTTGAATCTTGTGAGGACCTACATTTTTTGGGAAATTGATACATTATTGAAATTGCTATTTGGAATAGAAGATGTGAATGCATCACACTGAAATTGATGCATAACAAGAATATTCTTACCAGGCTTTCCACCTGAAAGTATGTTGCTTTCCAGAGGTTCTACACCAATAAACTGATAGATTTAAACATCAAATGAATACAATAAAACTGCCAAAAAAAAAACTCTTTCTTTAAACATATTTGGCCATTAATCAGGACAACAAAATTAGGCATACGCCAGAAGTACTTACTTTCTCCTTCATGTACATTATTTTTTAGGAGGCACTTTATGATTTTGGCCAACCGAAAGAAGAATATTTAGTACGCATATAGTTAGCAAATCTTAAACAAAAGTACGTACCTTAACATTGGGGTTCTTCTCCTTAAGGACCCGACCAACTCCAGTAATGGTTCCCCCAGTTCCAATACCTGCAACAAAGATATCCACCTTTCCTCTTGTATCTTCCCAGATTTCTGGTCCAGTTGTCTCATAGTGTATCTGAAATAGAACATTCATTCAATTTCGAATCATGGATTTTCCAACCCATGAACACCACTCAGACGATAACAAATTTTTAAGTAAAAAATAAAATCTACCAATCAGATAACTGGATACTTGGATAGCCAAGCAAAGAGAATCGACCCAATACAAGAGGAAAGGTGGAATTTTTGTGACCCAATAGATTTGAGTCTTATGAAAAAGGATGCCTCAGCGATGATTTCAAAATTTCCAAGAAAATTGCCACTTCAGTAACGAAATGCATAGGCCTAAGGACCTCAGCAGAACTCTGACATGAAAATGCCTACTTGACAGGTTCTTTCTTATTAAGGTAGGTGCACAATATACTAAAGCAGCCCTCAGAGAACAAGCAAAGACAGGATTTGATCCAATGGATCTGTATTAGAGAATCTTAAGGAAGATGCTAAAACATCCAGGATAAAGAGGAAAAGAATAACCAACCTTAGGATTTGCAGGATTATCAAATTGTTGAAGCATATACGCATTGGGAGTATTTTTCAAAATTTCTTCGGCTTTCTGAACAGCTCCCTTCATGCCCTTTGCTGCATCAGTTAAAACAAGCTCAGCTCCAAATGCTTTTAAAAGAACCCTTCTTTCCAAACTCATTGATGCTGGCATAGTCAAGATGAGTCTATATCCTTTTGAAGCAGCTATAAAAGCAAGGCCAATGCCTGTGTTTCCACTTGTAGGTTCCACAAGAATACTCTAAATAAAGAAAAAAAAAACCTCCATTAAAAATATCAACTAGGTACATTAGCCTAGATGGAGTTTCCTTTGCATCTGGTAGCATATAATAATTATGCCAAAAAAATAATCTAATACTAATTTGTAAGCTATCTCACATCATAAGTGAAAATCCATACATCAAAACTTGAAAGCAAAGCACACAAATATGTCTCAAACATACATCTATTTAGAATTCCCTTCAGTCAAACTTTTCTTCAAAGCTTTATTCCCTTTAACTCAATTTCAATTGATGTGTTCAATCAAGGGAAAGGCAATTTTTATTCTTTAACAAGATATCTAAAATTGAGCTAAAAATATCAGAGTTCAATGAAGCAAAGAAAGGCCACTTAGAAACTGCAACATATTGCAAATTCCAACACATTCACAACACTTTATTACCTTTCCAGGGGTTATAACTCCTTTTTTCTCAGCATCAACAATCATACTATAACCTATCCTGAAAACAAATATAAAAAATACTGATGAGAATGTGTCACTTATATCCCAAGCAATTTTAGCTTCACATACACATTACGAGAATTGCTAAGTATCAGCATCAATAACTAGATTCTACTTTTCAAAAAACCCAATTCTACTGAATGAAAGAGTCATTGAAGTTTGAGCAGTAAATCCAGATCAATATGATAACTTTTTCATTGATAAACCTACAAGGCTTTTATCCTATGCTACAAGATACTCCTAGAAGTTTGATTGCTGAGACAATCACTTTGTTATTCTCACCTGTCCTTGACACTGCAACATGGTTCCATGATCTCAAGCTTTGCAGCAATGTTGGCGACGGAACCCTTTGCAATGTTATTTAGGTGCACCATAGGTGTTTTCCCAATAAGCTGTTACAAAGAAATCAATAAAACAAATAAATAAGACTTAAGTAATTTTAGTTGGTTCACAAATCCTTTGATAACTTAGAAAAGCAGTCAAAATAAAGAGAAAAACCAATAATATCAGTGCTTTTATTTAAAAAATAGAAATAGAAAGAAAGAACCTAAATTTAAGACACACAGCTATGAACTATATATGCACATATGTACACATATCTCTAGAACTTCCATCAATTTTGCAAATGAGCTGTAACTTTGAAATAAACAACCAAAGACAAAAATCTAACTATGAAGAGTGATTGCAGTGAGGCCTTCGAAACTCATTTCAGTTACATGAAGAACCAACTTCCAGATGGTCACTATAGAATTATATCTTAACAAAAGGATAGGCTATTGCTAGATTTATCTTAAAAGTAATTATTACATCACTTGACAAGTTATTTTTCCAAAGTATAATCCGAATTGCATTGTGAGGAAGGTATTTTCAATGATTAAGTCGGAAAAAAATCCAGATCAAAGTAAAATTGAAATTCTGATCTGGATTTTTTAATCCAAGTTCTAGCTTCGTTTCTGGCTGCAGTTGGCTAAGTTACAGTACTGAATATTGAGATAATAATTATGGCCAGACTTCCTTTTTTTTTTTTTAATTTATGCCATCAAGGAACAAAAAGGCTCTATGAATTACGGTAGAAAGTTGAATAAGACTAGCTTCAGAATAGCCTAGAACTGACACAGCAAATGGCTTTATCATCGAAAGTGGCCAAATCAAAGTGGTGAAACATTATCCAATTCTCAAGAAATAAACCAAGCCCATTTCAGAAATGAATTGAATTGCTCAAAGAAAGGGTCAGGTATATATTAACACACTCTCAAATCAACATAAAAATCTCCAAATTCAATATTATCTGTACGGAAACTAGCCAAGTTAACAATTCGAATAAAATAAGTCAAGGCAACAGAACCTGAGTGACATCATCGGCAATGTTGAGGCCTTCGACCTCAGTCTGGGGTTTAGCGGACACCGCTTTGCAAACCACCGAAGAAGCACAAAAATCATACTTCTTGCAATTGAGGCTCGCAGCGGGACGCGCCAGGCACCGTTTGAAAAGAGGCTCCAATGAAGAAACAGAGGACTGAAACAAAAGCTTCGGTTCGAGTGTTTTGATGGATGGAGAAGTCAACGGATTCATCGGCAGAGATGAAGAAGTCGCCATTTTCTTTGTTTCTTGTACTGGGTCTCTCTGCAGAGAACAAAGATCAATTTTTTTTTTTTTTTTATCTATTGTATAAAGATATGCTTATTTTTATATGAATTAAGAAAATTTTTTATTAATGCCTTCAAAGAAAAAAATCGTAAATAATAAGTGCCACAAATAATATAAAATTAAAGCATTAGTATAGATAATAAAGGCTCATAAAAAAATATAGGAAGAAAGAGAAAAAAATTGATAATATAATATTTAGTTAATAATTTAAATAGTTATTAATTTATGATAAATGAAAAAATTATTAGAATAAATACATATCATGAAGTTTTATATAATACTACAAAAAAAATTATATATAACATAAATATTGATGAAATTTTGCAAAATAATATAAATAAAAAATTGAATAGTGAAATTATGAACAAAGGTCATGTATCAACAAACATGAAATATTATAGTTAAGTTATTGATGCATGAGTACATAAATTATTTAAATAACATAAAAAAAAAGATCCATGTAATTTGTATTTTTCCAAAAGATATGCAATAAATCAATCTTCTTTTTTCTGATGAAAAATATTCTGACGTGAAATACAAAAATATATATTAGCTTTTCTCTTTAATGTATATGTGTTATTATATATAAGATATAATTAATATGTGATATTAAATGCAAGATATATTTTAGAGTGTTTAAATAATTAAAGTGATCTCAAGCAAAATAATGTATATATAAAATGGTCATAAATGGATAATTAGAATTTACAATTAAATGTATAACAAGAATAAGTATATTCTATGCAATGACATACCAATATAAGAATTTCATAATTCTAAATTCGTACTATAAAATCTTGAAATTTAGAAATGTGATAAAAAAAACTAAAAAAACTTTATATTTTCAATGCATAAATATTTCTCATGCCAAGAAATCTCATATCTCATTAGATTGATTTTTAAGAATTATTTTATCACTTCTCATTTTCAAGTGGGTGTGAAGTTTATATATTTGACTAGGTTAATTAAAATTTGTTTAGTAGCTAGTAGTAAGATTAAACCTATTCATACGTATTTCATTTGCATGAACGCCATCTCCTTACCAAGGTATGCCTTTGGATTGACTTAAAATATGAAAAACTAGTACGGACTCGCGGATTTAATTTAGAAAAGAAAAAGAAAGTAAAAAACTAATTCTATTTATAAATACATATAATTAAATTAAATAATTTTTTTTATAAATTAATTATATTTCCATATACTTATCTCCCCCAAAAATTAATTTAAAGTTTCCTCTTAAGAAAACTTTTCATTTAGGCACAATCTTATAATGAAAGTTACAATAATTTTTATAATTTTACGTGATATTTGATATATATATATATATATATATATATATACTTTATTTTGTTGTGTTGTTCCTTAAATTATCATATTGAAGTATCTATTATATAATCCTCAGCAATGTGCTTATGCCACTTCTCAATATGCATGCATATCAACCTCCTTTGACATTTGGCCTTAACAAATGTCTACGTGTTTGCTTATTTCAGTATCTATATCCATCAGTATAACAAAGAAAGGAAGAAAAGCAAGGGAAAAGGAGAGTGAAATCTCCAAAGTGTGGATTAAGAGGAGAAAAATATAAAGATAAGAAGTCTTTCTTTTCTTCTACAATTCTTGCTAAAGGATGAGGTAGTTTAGAGCTCATTTAGAATATAGTTTTTAAGAGAGAAAAGATAGAGTTTATGGAGTTTTGATGAAGTAAGGTCTTGATGATTGTTTTATGATTTTTAGGAGTTTAAAGTGACAAGAAACAAGCTCAATAAAACAAAAGCAATGAGAAAGAGATATAGAGAAGTGAGGGAGATAAAGAAGATGAAAGTGCATAACTTAAGACATTAGCTTATATTTTATCATCAAGTTGCATAATTTGAGTATTTGACATGTAAATTATTGTAAATTAGTAGTATTTTGTGATAAAATTCTAAGGATGTATGTTTGCTAAATTTAGGATTATATTTTGTAAAAATTGAATTATGTGATTGTATGTGTTTTTTACTGAATTCTATAGAACAGTCAATACATATATTGCTATAACTTAAGTTCTAGAATTCTAATTAATGTTTTCTGTGACGCCCCACTTATATATTAGGAATAATCTCACATATATAAAAATGATGTCACAGACTTAACTCGATAATCTGCTAGAATTGAATTTTTTTTCATTTTAAATAACTTGATTTATTTATTTATATTAGTTTAGGCAAGTTGTTCTAATTAACAATATATATATATATATATATATATATATATATATATATATATATATCCTTATATTGTATACACATATGGCACTCGATTATGTTACATAATTATTTACATATACAATATTAATATATGAGACATGTCTACCACACCATATACATAGTCAAACTAAAAAATAATAATAAATAACCAACCCTTTAACTATACTTCTTGTGTCTCTGCTGATATGGGCTTGAATTTCCTTCCTGACCACTTCACCTCCTACCGTCTATAGTTCCAATTCTTGCGTGAGAAGAACCCACGCTAAGCTATCTCTAGCTTAGTGGTACATATAGGCATTAAGTTTCTCCCAAGCAATCACACAAATGCATATCTCAAATAATTCATGACACACTAAATTTTTATTGCATATTTGTCATATAAAAGAAAGAACCACATCACATAACAGTATAAGCATAATAATCATATTCAATAATTAAGTTCTCACTACCTCATGTAAGCATTTCATTTCTTAATCACTTATGTCAATAATATAATTTCCACATTTCATTCCAAAGTCTTTAATTAGTATAAGTCCAAATCTCATTCCCGGACTGTCCGGATATGGGGTGTGAAATAGGGGCGCTCATGGAGCTTAAGCCACCCTACTCACATAATCTTAAGTCAAGGGCGCTCGCGGAGTTTAAGCCACCTTGACCGAATATAATCATGTCATCTGTGTGTAATTAGGATCATGAGCGCTCCTAGAGCTTAAGTCACTCTGTCCTTAAATCATATCCATATCGGTACTGTAACTTCCCCATAATGGTGCACCATCTATCCTATGTTAGTCCTCAGGTAGAGAAATGAGCAATTAACACCATTAATTACTTATTTCTATAACAAATACTCATTTCATAACATAATCGTACACTCACAATTTATTTCAAAATCATGTAATAGCATGATATTTTATCAAATATTAGCATAATGTTAAGTTCATAGTTAATAACATTTCTATAATTCTAAAACATGTCATAATATATAATTTTATCATTGTGATATATAATTTATGTCATGTACACACAATTATGCATAAGAGTAAAACAAAATACATATATGTATAAACCTTGATAGTATTTTCCTTTTCCAAAATATAAGTTCAGATCTTGTTTACTTTTGTTGGTCTTCTTATTTTTGAAATTTTAATTTAAAAATATAATTAATTAATAGCTAGATAAAATATTTATTCTTAATATAATTTAAATAAATAACTACAATTTCAATTAAGCTAGAATAAGACCTCTAAGGACTGTTGGATTAATAACTTTTTCTACACTTATCCAATTTATATGATTCTTAATCCTGATTAAATATAACATGTAAAACTAAAATATACTAAAATTTTATAATTTTTGAACCTTTACATAATTTTTGGTATAATTTTAAATATTGCCCTGTTTTCTGCCCTTAGGCAGTTTCAAGGTACCCAATTCAAAAATTCATAGATTTCAATGTGTAGTTTCAATTATTCTAAAAAGTTTTATACAGCTATATAAGTTAATTTGGAACATTTTTCATTTTTAACTCATTTTCAGATTCGGTCTCTAAGATTCTCAAATATTGGAGGATATATAACTGGTTCAACATAGAGTATCAACCCGACTAGTTTAATTGTTCAGCTCATAACTCACAAAATACATGATATTTTACGGTGAAACTTTCACAAAAATTTAGATAAGACATAGGAGTAAAACTTTTATGTTTTACACGTTGGCTAATTCGATCTAAAAATAGGTGAAATATAAGGATGAAATTACTGGAACTGCACAGGTATATGAAACCAGCTCAATCAAGGAACAGTCATAGTTCATTTTAGAATAACTCAACCTACATAAGATCAATTTATACGAAGGTTTGTAGAGACCTCAATAAAAGATATACCTACAACTTTCATGTTTTAAAAAATCTCAGATTAAGCCACTAAGATGATCAATTTTTACAAAAACCGTAGGTTATTTAGTTGATACGTCTCCCTAAACCAATTTCACCCCAATAACCATATCTCTTCATATACTCAAAATCATTAAATAAAATTTGACAGAGAGATACACAAGATATAGATGAACAACTTTTATGTTTAGCACATCCGCAAATTCGATTCACAAGATATAAAAAATAGAGTGCAATATCCTGTAAAAATATAACCTAAAGAGTTCTAATAACACAATAATCATGAGAAAAATATTTCTTACCAAGATCAGATTTATTTGAACTGATTTTTGATGCAAATCTTAAAGAAGATGATGAATAATTTGAGCTGTGATATGGAGGAAGGAAAAAGGATGATAAAGAAGAAGAAGAAGAAGAGAAATGAAGTTGGAAGAAATGGTCAAAAGAAGCCTTCAACCCATTTTTTCCCGTTTTTGGTCTTTTTTTTTTTTAATTTTCTTCTTCTTCTTATTATTATTATATTCACATATTTCCTTATATCTAATATCTTTAATTTTATTTAACCAAAAATACAATTTAATTATGTGGTCTAAATTATTCAAATTCATCATGACTATCAATTTAATTTCTAATTTAATCATTTATTCCATCTATTTTAATCTCTATTATCTATCATATTTTTCCTATTTATACCACATACTTATTCAAATAAAACTCTAATTTGTGGGTGTTACATTTTCTTTGTTGAGTTTAAAATTAAACATAAGGCTAAAACTTCTATGAAAAATGTGAGACCTAATTTTGATGGTAACTATATTAAAAATTAGAATGAATGTTGGACCTGAAATATGCTCCGAAATATTGGACAAAATTTGCACTAAACAGTTAGTATTCAATTAACTATAAATTTTGCTACATAACTCAAAATTAAGTGATTCGAATTGCAAATTAAAAGTAAGATATGAGCTATAAATTTCTAGAAGACTATTTAATCTAATTCGGATTGTAACAAATCCAAAACTAAGATAAAAAATAAAACATAAAATTTTCCAATAACAGAGCAAAATATGACGTGAAGAATTTAATATGTAAAATAATGCGAATTTTGTTATATTATGAAAATTGTATTTTTATTTAGTAATTATGAGGTTAAGTGAGCCATTATATCCATGAAATGAGTGACTTAAAGAATTATGAATTTTATAGTGATATTAATTAAGCCTACAATACCTAGCCTACAATACCTAGACTAAAACTAGAGTCTTGTATAGTTTAGTATGCAAATTAAGGGTCTATTAATATCAATTATTACACTTTTATTAATGTTTATGATGACACATATACATTGATGTCAATGATGACACTCGTATATTAATGGCGGTGATGATACTTGTATGCACATACCTTAATATCCGGATGTCAATCTTATTATGTCTGGATGACCAAACTCGTTATCTTAATTATTGGTTTCTAAGTGTTATAGGCATAAATACATTAACTGGGTATAAAAAATTTTGTATGTGAATTGGTTGCTCATAAATATGAATATAAAATAATAATTTATTTATATCAGATGGTTATGTAATGCTTGCATATAAAAAATATATATGTATATATGTATAAAGAATATGTAAAAAAAAATTATTTAACTTGACATATATGTATCATACACATTGTTGCATATTACATGAGTATAGTTTATTATCTTATTTATATGCACCACTAAGCCTAGAACTCAACGTGAAATTTTTTTTTGCGCAGATATATCAGAGATATAACAAGGGATAGTAGATAAAACTAGTGGTGATCTAATTCAGTAGAGCAATCTGTTTCGAATACTGTTGGTTATACAACTTTTATATTTTTCTTTGAAATTTCTTTTACAATATTATAAAATAACTCTATATTTTGGACAACTCAACTGTTTTGTAACTTTTACTTCTTTATATAAAGTGTTTATTATTTCTTCTATCATGTGAAAAATTTTGGCATGTATATATATATATATATATATATATATATATATATATATATATATAATGAGATTTTTTTTACTGGATACATTGTAGTTTTCTCTCATCCAAACACATGTTGCTGGTTCAGTGAGTGTTACATGTTCAATTGTATTTTTTTGTGTGGTTCTTTCAAATGGGAAAAATATATTTTGAAATTGAGGCATTATGGACTGAAGGCGTGATAAGTGAGACGACATAGTTCATACAAATATGGAGAATGGATTGACAAACTGGAGCATCAATGTTTCAAAGCAATTAGGCAGCAGTGAAAATGTTATTAAGTGAGATGGCGATGTTTTGAAACATGTGTGGGTAGGGCTAAAATTGTCACTACATTGTAGTAGCTACAATAATACATCTACCCCGCTTTATATATATTAATAGAATAAAAATATATTAAAAATTTTAAAAATTATAATTTATATTTATTAAAATCACTTTATGTAATATTTATGTTTTTAAAAATAAAAAAAACTTATAGTTTAAAACAAATAAAAAAATAGTATTTTTTTTATCGGACTAAAAGATACTTATTGGTAAGATATTATTTAGGACAAGATAAATTGCATTAATGACCCTTAAATTTTGATGCTTATAATATTTTGGCCATTGAATTATAATTTGTAATGAAAAAATATCTAAATTTAATATAAATATAATATTAAAATCTCATTAGCAGATTACACATAAAATTATTATCTGAACATGATCTGATAATTGTTTTTCTTTTATTTATTGACGTGTCAATATTTTTTTAACATTCTCTCTCTTCATTTTATCTTTCCAGTAAAAACTAAATTATAAATTTCAATATAGTTTACAAAAAAAACTATTATTAAGAAAAATAAAAAAATAAAGAAGAAAAATATTTTTGTAGATTAACTTCATTAACAATATATATTTCTGGGTTATTTAAAATAAAAATAAAATTTTTTAAATATTTTACAACTGTGAAACTATTTTTTATTTATTGATAGAAAATAAAAATTTATTTTATATTAAATATTGGTTAATTGACTAAATTTAAAAGAGAAAATAGAGAAGAAAAAGAATAAAAAAAAGAAGTTGATACGTTGAGAAAAAAAATACTAATATCAAATTCACATAATAATATTATTTTTAACTTGTTAATGAGACATAAATATTGCATTTATGCTAAATTCTAGTATTTTTTTTATTATAGATTAAAATTTAAGAGTAAAATATTACAAATATCAAAGTTTTGAGTTAAAGGACAAAAGTGTGAACGAATAGAACATATCAGTTTTAAATTTTTGACTTTGATAGAGAAAATAACCAATTATGAATATTAAATTTATTTTATTATGGGTTCTCTATGTCGATATATTGGGGGAATAAAATTTTCAATAAAATTTTAAAGTATACTTTACTAGTGGAATATTGCATTTTGTTTCATCAAATTAAAAAACAATCCAAGTTTCTAAATTAGTTATACCTTAAAAACTGCACTAAATTGCTAAATCTAACCCATAATTTGTTCAATAGCTAAAATTTATAGTTATCAGTTTTGAGCCTTATTATTATTATTATTATTATTATTATTATTATTATTATTATAGCATTTGAAATATATTTTTGTATATTTAATTCAATCTATCGTTTGCTTTTTTTTTTATTAAAAAAAGAAACTATTCAGTTATAAATTTATAATGAAACAAAAACAAGGCTAAACAGGCAATAAGCTTGTGCAGTTGTATATTTAATTAATTTATTTAAGAAAAAATGAAGTTATCCGGAAGATTTTTTTTTTAAATTAGTTACATGGGGAATTTTGAAATATATATAAAAATTTAAAACTTTCAGTGGAGACTGATTAATAGCAGACATTTCTGGGTTTCCAATTAAGTTTTGCATAGACGTGCATGCACAATTAATTTACTCTCTTTGCACTTTCATTATATACTTCGTGTGCTTTAGCTTTACTTCAAAGTTCAAATTGTCGTCCTCCTTTTAGACAATGTTTGGTTGGATGCAAGATTCAAACTTCAAAATAAAAAAAGAAAAAAAAAGGAACATAAACACAAAGATGAAGAAAGTTAATTTGAGAGAGGGAGATGAGCTTACAACTTGTGTGGGAGCTCCTAAATCTTCACTGAGAATTAATTTTAAAACTAATATCATTTAGATTAGATGTGACATATTCAGTCTCATGGGAGTTGACATATAGTACATACTCTGAATCAAATGAAATATAGTTTGGTAAAATGACAAATTGTATAATAATTATCTATGGAACGATTTATAGTCAGATCACTGATTTTCCGATTAATTGAGGGTCATAATGTGTTGTTATATACTGCTCATGATTTGTTTTAAATCATGTGATGATTTGAGCTATCAATATAATTAAAAATCTAAAGAGTCATATGCATAGAAGGAATAAAGAAAATGTAAAATGAATTTTGAATTGGATCCAAAAACATGAGAGATATTTTTTTTAACTTTGATAGAGAAGATGACCAATTATGAATACTAAATTTATTTTATTATGGGTTCTTATTGGGAGGAATAAAATTTTCAGTAAAATTCCAAAGTATACTTTACTATTTATAGTTAGTGGAGTATTGCATTTTGTTTTATCAAATTAAAAAAACAATTCAAGTTTCCAAATTAGTTATAACTTAAAAACTACACTAAATTGCTAAATCCAACCCATAATTTGTTCAATAACTAAAATTTATAGTTATCGGTTTTGAAATTATTATTATTATTATTATTATTATTATTATTATTATTATTATAGCATTTGAAAATATATTTTTGTATATTTAATTCAATCTATCCTTTGCTTTCTTTTTTTTTTAATTAAAAAAAGAAAGTGTTAGGTTATAAATTTATAATGAAACAAAAACAAGGCCAAACAGCCAACAAACTTGTACAGTTGTATATTTAATTAATTTATTTAAGAAAGAATGAAGTTATCCAGAAGATTTTTTTTAAAAAAATTAGTTACATGGAGAATTTTGAAATATATATAAAAATTTAAAACTTTCAACAGAGACTAATTAATAGCAGATATTTGTGGGTTCTAATTAAGTTTTGCAAAGATGTGCATGCACAATTAATTTACTATCTTTGCACTTTCATTATACTTCTTCTGCTTTAGCTTTACTTCAAAGTTCAAACTGTCGTCTCCCTTTTAGACCAAGTTTGGTTGGATGCAAGATTCAAACTTCAAAATAAAAAAATAAAAAACAAAGAACATAAACACAAAGATGAAGAAAGTTAATTTGAGAGAGGGATTTGAGCTTACAACTTGTGTGGGAGCTCCTAAACCTTCACTGAGAATTAATTTAAGAACTAATATCATTTGGACTAGTGTGACGTAGTCAATCTAGTGGGAGTTGATACAACCCATACTCTGATTCAAATGAGATATAGTTTGGTGAAATGACGAATTCCATGGTAATTGTCTATGAAAGGATTTATAGTCAGATCACTGACTTTCCGGTCAATTAGGGGTCATGATGTGTTGTTAGATACTACTCATGATTTGTTTTAAATCATATGATGATTTGAGCTGCCAATATAATCAGGAACCTAATGGGTCACATGTATAGAAAGTTAAAGAAAATATGAAATGGATTTTGGATTGGATCCAAAAACATGAGAGAGAATGTTTTGTGAAAGAGTTTCACATATGAAAGTTAAAGAGGTTATGTGTCACATGCACATGATGTGCAAGGTGCCATTTTGTGCATGTACGATGATGCATTGCGTGCATGTGATAGAACAAAACTTTGTTGTCACGCGCGTGACAACAAGCTTTCCTATGCTCACGCAAGAGCAACCCACAAGGTTTTCGCCCGCGCTAAGACCCCCTCACGAACTTGACGATATGCAATTTTGCAGATTTTCTACTCTTTTCGAAAGCCAAACGTAGGGTTTTTAGAGTCCAACTCTAATTATGATTAGATGACCTATAAATACCCTAACAAAGACTCAGAAAGGTGGATGCCTCCTTAGACAAATAAAAGTTATCTCTCTTTCATCCCTCTCAAAGTTGAATCATCATTGCTAGCACTTTGCTGCTTTGACACCCTATAGCCTTTGAGGTTATTTCCTTTGCTCCTTTGCATCGATTACTGTTAGAGACAATACAACCTTGGATAGTTGCGGTTTGCAACAATCCAACTAAGAAGGAAGGCACACAACCTTGAAGATCAAAAGTTGCAATCAAATAAAGGTAATTCTACTTCTCTCATGCGATGGTTATTCTGATTTTAATATACATAGGGCGTTCCATGGTTTTGGGTTCAATTAAATTTTTAACTTCTATTGCGCTATGCATGAGATGCTTACTAAGAACCCAATAACATGGTATAGGCTTCAATGGAGCATCATCATCCTCATCACCTAAAACTATATTTGTTAAATCAAGCACACCGCAAACCTCTACTAATGAGGTAATAGCCCTAAGGGCTAAAAGTAATGCACACACAAAACCCTCTACTCAAAAGAAGAGTAATCAATAGTCACTTGGCTCAAGAGGAAAACCTCAAAAAGTCAATCATGCTTTCTTAAACAAGAAGCATGCACCTAGGAGAACACCTATTACAAATGCATATTTATGTCATTGTGCACAAATACCACATAGGAAAATAACAAAGCCTAAACACTTGGAAAAATGGAAAAACATATTTAAGTCTAAATAATGTCACTATTGCATGAAATTTAGACATATAAATAAATATTATTTTATAAGGAAGACTCGTTGGGAACCTTCTAGTATTAACCCCAAGGATCCAAGTCCATTTGGATACCTAAAAACCAAACCTAAATTATAGTTTTGTAGGTATACCTCAAATCCACATCAAAGAAAAATGTTTGGCTAGTGGATAGTGGATGCTCAACGCATATGACCGGTAACAAAAGTCTCTTCACCCATATCAAAAGGATTGATGGTGGTAAGGTAACTTTTGGAAACAATGCCAATGGTAAGGTAATTGACATTGCATTGGATCTATTGGTTTAATGCTGAACTTTAATTGAAGATGTTTTGTTTGTTGATTGTTTAAAACATAACTTGTTAAGTGTAAATCAATTATGTGATAAAGGAAGTCATCTTTACCTCTAATAAAAGTCTTGCAACCACTCTAAATAGTCAAGAGTTATTCAAAGGAGATAGAGATGACAATACTTACATAATAGACTTACACAAGATATCTAACATCTCCTTTAAGTGTCTCCATTAGCGATGAGTCTTGACTATGGCATAGAAGACTTGGTCATTCAAGCATGGACTTAATTCAAAGCCTTAACAAATGAGAGCTAGTTATTGGAGAACCAAAAGTTAAATTTGAAAAGGATAAGACATGTGAACTATGTCAAAGAGGAAAGCAACACAAAACATCATTCAAGTCTAAAAATGTAGTAAGTACCTCTAAACCAATATAACTTTTATCTTTAGATCTTTTTCGACCTATTAGAATTTCTAGTTTATGAGGTAAATACTATTCATTTGTTATTGTTGACGATTACTCTAGATTCACATGAGTAATTTTCTTAGCTCAAAAGAGTGATACTTTTGAATCCTTCAAATACTTTGCCAAAAGAGTTCAAAATGAAAAAGAATATTTTATTTCTAAAATAAGAAGTGATCATGGCAAAGACTATGAAAATGAAAATTTTGAAAACTTTTATTTAGAATATGATATTTCTCATAATTTTTCAACTCCTAGAACACCTCAATAAAATGGGGTAGTTGAAAGGAAAAATAGGATATTAATTGAAATGGCTCGAACAATGCTCAATGAGTATGGTTTACCAATCTACTTTTGGGCCGAAGCCACAAATACTTCATGTTATATTTCTAACCATTTTTTCAAAAGATATCTTTTAAATAAAACCTCATTTGAGCTATAGAATGGAAGAAAATCTATGATATCATATTTTAAAGTATTTTGATACAAGTGTTTTATATTAAACACCACCAATGATAACCTTGAAAATTTTACCTCTAAATCCGATGAAGGTATCTTCTTAGGATACTCCACATATAGTAAAACTTATAAAGTCTTTAATAAAATATCATTAGTTATAGAAGAATCTATGCATGTTGGTTTTGATGAATTATTTAGATCATAAAATCTAATTATGTCTATATTTGCCCAGAAAAATGCATGAAGTTCAAACATAAAATCTATCCAGAAAATTCTGGGCAGAAATTTCTGTGATGATGCAGTATTCAATTGATCATAACTTTTTATAGAAAACTGGGATTTGAGTGAGTTTTGATGCATATGAAAGCTAAGACAATAAGCTAAAAATGGTTAGAAGACTATAACTCCAAATTCGAATTATAAATGGGCTAAAAATGAAGCCAAAAAATAGGTCTGAAATCTGCTATAGGTAAAAATATAAAATATTGGGCTTTTGCATGTGTTGTGATTATTATATGTAATAATTAATGTGAATATTTACTTTATTGATAATTATAAATGTTTAACAAATTATTTATGTGTGAGATTTTAGTGCAATAATAATGGGAATAAAGAACAAAAATAAATAAGCATAAGTATGATAATTGAATAATATTAACATTTTTGAAAATATTGGGAATTAAAATAAAAATAGTTAAGCCCAAAGACACCAGACTAGAACTAAAATAGAGAATAGTTTGACATGTCAATCAGTGGATTTAGGCACTCGGTGCCAAATATAAAAGCCGGTAATGACAATTTATAAATGCGCTTAACGCAAAATTATTAAGCTGGTAATGACATTTTTATAAAAGCATTCGGCGTAACATTATGAAAGCCGGAAATGACAACCCCGTTATTCCTATTAGTTAGTTCAGTTATATGTGTTATGGACACAAGAAAATAATAATAATAATAATAATAATAATAATAATAATAATAATAATAATAATAACAACAACAACAACAATATCGAAGTATGTAATTTTGTAAATGTTATATGAATTAAAGTTGTTAAATATTGAGTATTTGCTCAAATTTATTGATTTTATATAATTCTTTATTTTATGCTTTATTTATTAAATGGTTAATTAATATGTGAAAAAAAAATATATGTATGTAAATTTTTTATCATTGAAGCACCACTAAGCTAGTAGCTTAGCGCAGGTGGTTTCCTCTCGCGCAGGTTAGAAAGGTAGCCGTAGGAATTAAAATTGTTAGAAGAAAAAGGGTACCTGAAGGAAAACAGTTGGCAACTTGGTTTTCTTTTTGATATATTTTGTTAAAAACTTTGTAAATTAAAGTATCGTTTTATTTCATATAATGTGTATTAAATATGTGAGTCACTATGTAGAAGAATATAGTTTGAATATAAATAAATGTACTTTATAAATAAATAAAATTATGAGTATTTATACTTGTAATAATTTTGATTTCAATGTCTACAATATTTTCATTTAAAAAAAAAATTACTTCACTTCATTAATTTTATAAAACAGTAAGACGGATAATGCTCACTTTCCTTGCTGAACTACAATGGGGTAAGGGAGTGTTACAATTTTATATTTAGGAAAGTCTCTTTTATATTTTTTACAACTCATGTGACTTGTAATCTTTTATTAATGCAATGATATATATTTTATTTTATTCTCTATTATTTTATCTTTTTTTGATTGTGACAAAGGGGGAGAATAAGTAAGCAAATGAAAATGTTAAGTTGAATGCATATTGATATATATATATATATATATATATATATATATATATATATATATATTACATATACTTGACATATTCCTTGCATATAAAACATATAATGCCTAATGAATGATATGTTTATTACTTATTTAAATATCTTTTGAAGCTTCTATTGTATCTTGTACTTCTTATGATTCATGTTTATTTAGCATCAATTGCGGGGGAGAAATTTTATTTTCTCTTTAGACCTCATATTGCTTCATTATTTGTCACCATAAAAAAGGAAGAGACTGTTGAACTTTGAGGGATATTTTTGCCATTTTAATGATAATAAATAATTAGGCAATAAGGAATTTAACCACATTTTATGCTATGAGTGTGATAGACATGTTATACATTCCTAAAACATTGAAGCAACTTAAAAAAGAAGAATTGAAGTTCAAAAATTTGAAAAAATGCAAAGAGTCGCGCCCATGAATTGAAAAGTCACACTCGTGGTGCAAAATCACCACCTCCGTGAAAATAGCTCTTCACGCCCGTTAATACCTAATCACACCCATGAAACCAGTAAGTGCCAAGATTGTTCATTCAAATGTTCATGATAGTGAAGTATTGGTCCAACCGTGAAGATTAATAAAGTCATGCCCATGAAAATTTTGTCACGCCCATAAATAACCATTCATTTTCAGACAGAATGAGTCATGACCAGATTCACGACTTTCATTCACGGTTATGAACAACAGTCATGCCTATGAAGAATTAGTCAAGCCCATGAACCTGGAGAGAGAAACTTGTCAGACGTGAATGGAAAAACAATTGAACGATTATTTTCACATTAAATGTACATCAAAACAGTTATATTTGATCTAACAGTATAAATATAACATATTTATGACTTTTACAAGTTAGAAAAATAATCATTCATTATTCTAATCTTGTATAGCTTTGTGCATTTATTTTTTATTCAACAACTTTCATTATTTGTGATTGTAAAACCATAATTGCTCATAACTGCTGAGTATTTTGGTTGGTGAGTGTTTTCATCATATAATCAATTACTCAAAAGTGAGTTTGAGTGAATTGGGTTGTGAGTGAAACTGTTGAACCTTGAGGGGTATTTTCGTCATTTTGATGCTAACAAATAAAATAGCAATAATGTATTTAACATACTTGTTTTCTAAGTTTATTGAACAGGGTATGGAATATGATACAAAAATGGAAGACTAACTTTAAAAGACAAAAATTGAAGATATAACATGTTTACGCCCGTGATGTAACTTAGCGCCAACTACCCAACATTTAAAGTTCACGACCATGAAGGATCATAGCAACCGTGAATGATCATATCAGTTACGCTCGTGAAAGAAAGTCACGCCCCTGAGAAAACATGTCAAATTCCTCCAGAGAGCTTCACGGCCAGAGTCACCACTTGGAAGGATATTCACGTCCGTGAAAGAATAATGTCACGCCCATGATCAAACACTTCAAATCCTTCTAGAATGCTTCACGGTCAGAGTCGCCATTTGAGTCATGGCTTGGAAGAACATTCACGACCGTGACACACATATTCATGACCGTGAAAGAGGAAAGAGAAACATGTCAGACGCGAAATTAAGAGTTGGTGCAATGACTATTTTCGCATTAAATGCAACCAAACGACTATAATTCGCCATGGAAGTATAAATGCAAGTCATTTATGAATCTAGAACAAGAGAATAACAATTACTTCGAATCAAAATCTTGTTGTAGCCATTTGTGCATTAATTTCTTTCAAACAAACATTAATTCTCTGTAAAAATCTTTTTACTCATTATTTTGAGCATTATAGATTTGTGAGTGTTTCTCTTTGTAATCTACTACTCAAGTGAGTTTGGGTATATTGAATTAAGAGTAGAACACTTGTAAGGGTTATTGTGTGAGGCATTAAAACACAAGAAATTAGTTTATTGTGTGAGCCATTAAAACACAAGGGATTTCGGGGTTAGGTGTGATTCATTGATAGAAATATCATAGTTGGGAGTGAGCTTGTAAAACTCCATTGTAACACGTAGTGTGTTAGTGAAACTCTCAATTGAGATTGGGGAGAGGAGTAGGGTTTGTTAACACCCGAACCGCTATAAAATTTCTTGTGTGATATCTTTCTATCCCTACTCTTAACTTTTCTTTCTGCACTTAAAAGTTAAGAATTTTTAATATCCAATTCAATCCCCCTTCTTGGTTCAATTTCTAGGCAACAATTAGTATCAGATCTTAGTCTAGCATTGAAGCCTAAACAGTGCTAGCAAAGATAAAAAAAAATGGCCAATGAAGGATTCCAAAGTCTCAAGCCTTACTTTGATAGAGTGAATTATACTTATTGGAAGTTCCGGATGGAGACATATCTGGATAGTGAAAGAATTGAAGTCTGGGATAGTGTTCAGAAAGAATGGATACCACCAACTAGAAGAGAAGTTGATGGTGAAGAAGAAATTTTGTCAATAGATGATTGGACAGAGCCTCAAATAAGGGAAAATTTCAAAAACAAGAAGGCAATGACAATTCTCTCAAGCTCATTATCCATTAAAGAATGTGGCAGAATACAACACTGCCCAACTGCATATAGCATGTGGAAAACATTGGAAAATATTAGAAAACTATCATGAATGAACAAAGCAAGTTAAATCCAAGAAGATTCAACTTCTTACTTCAGAGTATGAACTCTTCTAGATGAAATCCATTAAATCAATCACCGATATGACGAATCGTCTTCTAGCCATTATATATGGCATAAGAAAGCTTGGGAAACAACTAAGCTTGGAAGATGTAAATAACAAAATTCTGAGAAGTCTTCCTCTCAAAGATTACGTTTCAAAAGTTGTTGGTATAGAAGAAGCCAATGAAGACATGAGTGTCATGAATACTGATAAAAGAATAATTGAGAAGAGAATGGGCAGCTCTAGGAAATTCAAGCAAATAAATATCAAACAGGCCTCGAATGACTCTCAAAGGAGTAAAGAGGAAGTAAAGTGTTATAAATGTGGGAAAAAAGACATATTAAACCGGAATGTCTAAGGCTCAAGAAGCATAAAAGCAAATACCAAAGAGACAATGGGGAAAAAGGCCACAAAGTCACATGGGGTGACGAAAGCTCATTAAGCAAAAAAGATGACAATGAAAGTGAAGAGGTCAACCTATGTTCCATGGCTATAGAGGATCATGTCTCGGATAGGGTAGGATCACTTCACTCATACTCATTCAATAATGATAGTAGTGATAATGATAGTAATAGTGAAGATGATGATGAGCAAAGCCTAATAGAAGTATTGAATCTAGAACTAGAGAAATATAGAAGTAAATTCAATACTTATAAAAATAACATTTCTAGTTTGAAAATCAAAATGGATGTTTTAGAAAATGAGAACTTGAAGCTTAAATCATCTAATGAATCTCTTTAAAAATCATTAGATAAGTACTCCTCAAGACCTTCAATTAAATCATTGCTTAAAGAAAAGAATATTTTGACAAATGAAGTTGAGGAACTTAGAAACTCCATTTCAAAATTTCACAAGGGAAAAGAGAGTTTAGATACTCTCATTGTGTCTCAAAGACCACCCTTAATTAGACATGGTCTAGGATTTAAGGGTATATCATCTTCATCTCACAAGACTACTTTTGTTAAGTCAAATGAACCCCACATCTCCACATTTGCTGTAACAGCCCCAAGGGGTAAGTGCACAACATACATTAAACCTTCTATACATAAGAGGAATGATCAAGGGTTGGTAAGCCTAAGAAGGGAAATCTCAAAAGGCTAATCATGCTTTTATGTATAAGAAGCATGCACCTAGAAAAGCACCAAGTCATCATGCTTATGCATGTCATTGCTCTCAAACTCTACCTAATAGAAAAATGGCATTCAAAAGCATTGTGAGACCAAAAAGCATATTTAGATCTAAATAATGTAATTATCAAATTTGGTCACATTAATAAACATTGCTGGATAAGAAAGACTCATTAGGAACCTTCATGTGCTAACCCCCAAGGACCCAAACTCATTTGGGTATCTAAAAACAATACTTGAATTGTGATTCTATAGGTATGCCTCAAGTCCACAATAAACAAAAATGCTTGGCTAGTAGATAGTGGATGCTCAAGGCATATGACTGGAGACAAACAACTTTTCAATGAAATCAAAAGTATTGATGAAGGTAAAGTAACCTTTGGAAACAATGCTAAGGGTAAGGTAATTGGCATTGACTCTATTGGTATTAATGGTACTACTTTCATTAAAGATGTTTTACTTGTTG
Organism: Triadica sebifera; assembly: GCA_023653625.1. Classification (NCBI taxonomy): domain Eukaryota; kingdom Viridiplantae; phylum Streptophyta; class Magnoliopsida; order Malpighiales; family Euphorbiaceae; genus Triadica; species Triadica sebifera. Next base: position 4,674,965 of record CM042900.1, read on the forward strand.
ATGGTTTGAAACATAATTTGTTAAGTGTAAGTCAATTATGTGATAAGGGAAACCAAGTAATCTTCACTTCCAACGAATGTCTTGTAACCTCTATTAATGGCCAAGAGATATTTAAAGGAAGTAGAGATGTCAATACCTACATAATAGACTTACATAAAATATCTAACATTTTCTCTAAGTGTCTTGTGACTACTAGTGATGAATCTTGACTATGGCATAGAAAGCTTGATCATGCAAGTATGAATTTAATTCAAAACCTTAGCAAATGAGAGCCGGTAAAGGGACTACCAAAAGTCAAATTTGAAAAAGACAAGACATGTTAACTTTGCCAAAGAGGAAAACAACACAAGTCACCCTTCAAATCCAAAAACATTATAAGTACCTCAAAACCTCTACAACTCCTGCATCTAGATCTTTTTAGACCTACTAGAATTGCAAGCTTATGAGGTAAACACTATGCCTTTGTCATCGTCGATGACTACTCTAGATTCACTTGGATAATTTTCTTAGCTCAAAAGAGTGATGCTTTTGAAACTTTCAAAAACTTTGCTAAAAGAGTTCAAAATGAAAAAGGATATTGTATTTCAAAAATAAGAAGTAATCATGACAAATAATTTGAAAATGAAAACTTTGAAATTTTTTGTCTAGAACATGGAATTTCATAGAATTTTTCCTCTCATAGGACACTTCAACAAAATGGGATGGTCGAAAGGAAAAATTGAACTTTAATTGAAATGGCTCGAACAATGCTCAATGAGTATGGTTTACCAACTTACTTTTAGGCCGAAGCCACAAATACTGCATGTTATATTTCAAATCGAGTTTTCAAAAGACCTTTCTTAAACAAAACTTCATTTGAATTATGGAAAGGAAGAAAGCCCATGATATCATATTTTAGAGTATTTGGATGCAAGTGTTTCATATTGAATACCAAGGACAACCTTGGAAAATTTGCCTCTAAATCTGATGAGGGTATATTTTTAGGATACTCCACCACAAGCAAAGCTTATAGAGTCTTTAATAAGAAGTCATTAGCTGTTGAAGAATCTATGCATATTGTTTTTGATGAATCTAGTAAGCTTGATTTTGTGAAAGGTAGTGTTCTTGATGATGTTGTAGGTACAATGGAAAGACTTGATCTTGATAACAAAAGAGAAGAAAATGATCAAGAAAATTCACATCAAGATGACTCTCTACCTCCGGCTCAAGAGGAAAACAAGCAAAAACTCCCAAAGGAATGGAGATTGACAAAAGATCACCCCAAGGAGCAAATCCTTTTGCAACTAACCTAACCTTATTCCTATGCTCCTGTAGCTAGATTAGAAGCCATAAGAATACTTTTAGCATATGCATGCCATATGAATTTCAAACTCTTTCAAATGGATGTCAAAAGTGCTTTTTTAAATGGTTTTATAGACGAAGAAGTTTATGTAGAACAACCACCCGGTTTTGAATGCCATAATTTTCCTAACCATGTATTTAAACTTTCAAAAGCTTTATATGGTTTGAAACAAGCCCCAAGAGCTTGGTATACGAAAGACTAAGTTCTTTTCTTTTAGAAAATAATTTTACAAAAGGGAATGTTGACATTACTTTATTTATTAAAAAACATAAGCATGATATTCTAATTGTTCAAATTTATGTTGATGACATCATATTTGGGTTTACTAATGAATTTAATTGCTTTGCTAAAAATTTGCTAAGTGTATGACTAAGGAATTCGAAATGAGCATGATGGGTGAGCTCAAGTTCTTCCTCGGTCTACAAATAAAACAAGGCAATAAGGGCATATTCATCAACCAATCCAAATATGCCAAAGACTTTAATTAAGAAATTTAGAATGGAAGGATGCAAAAATGTCAAGACTCCAATTAGCACATCAACAAAATTGGACAAAGATAAAAAAGGTAAGAGCATTAATGAAAAGCTTTATAGAGGTATGATTGGATCACTCTTATATCTTACTGCTTCTAGACCTGATATAATGTATATAGTGTATGCTTATGTGCTCGCTTTCAATCATGTCCTAAAGAATCACATTTGGATGCTGTGAAAAGAATTTTAAAATATTTAAATGGCTCATTGCATCTAGGTTTATGGTATCTTAGAAATTCATCCTTTCACATTATAAGATATTCAGATGCTGATTATGCTGGAAGTCTCTTGGATAAAAATAGTACTTCAGGTACTTGTCACTTTATTAGTGAATGTTTAGTTTCTTGGTTTAGCAAGAAACAAGTTTCAGTTGTTCTTTCTATCGCTGAAGTGGAGTATGTGGCTGCAGGATTTTGTTGTACACAAATCCTTTAGATGAAACAACAACTTAAGGATTATGGTCATAGTATGGACCATATACCTATCAGATGTGACAATACAAGTGCTATAAAATCTATCTAAGAATCTCATTCAACACTTTAGAAATAAGCATATTGACATAAGACACCATTTTATTAGAAATCATGTTCAATATAGAGATATTGTATTGGAATTTATAAACACAGACAATCAATTGGCAGATATCTTCACTAAGTCTCTAAATGAAGAAAGATTTAACTTCATAAGAAGAGAGCTTGGTATGATTGATGGATTAACTTTATGATTCCCAAATTTGTCGAACCTTGATTGTTAATCCTGTGTTATTGTCTCATCTTTTAAGGTATGAAGTAGCTAACTTGATAGAAATATATGTTATAGGGGATAGAAGCACCTTAGAAATCCTTTGGTCTAGTTTTAAACTTAGTTTTATTTAATGAGGATTTTAGGCAGTTCATGCCCGTGACATATATTCACGGTCGTGATCATAATCACCAAAAGCTCCAGTAGCTTTCACGCCTTGCTTCATGACTTGCTTCACGGTTGAAGGTAATGAAGACTATGTTTCAAGCCCATAACCTTTTTCTGTTATTCCCGTAAAACTCTATGTTCATGACCGTGACACCTATTCACGACCGTGAACATTTTCACCAAATACTTACAGATGCATTCACACTTTGAATCACGCTTTGTCTCGCGGACACACGTAGTGAAGATTGTACTTCACGACCGTGACTCATTTGTCACCACCGTGAAATTTCATCATTCACGCCCATGACCATTAAATGTCACGACCGTGAATCATTTCATATTCTTCATCACGGGTAGAACGCCTCTTCAGCAAACCGTGAACACATCATTTCACGTCCGTGAAAATGTTGGCTATAAAACGATTTCTGCCGTTATTTCTCTCATTTCTAACTCTCCAACTTCTCTCATTTATCACCATTCAATACCATTTCATAGATTCTGGTCCCCTAGCAACATTCTCCATCTATAAATACCTTCAAAAACTATTTCAATCATCAAAAATAAAAAATCACTAGGTACTATTCAAACATCCTATCAGTTTTTTTTTTCTCTCTTCAAGAATCAATTTCACAACCAAAAATGGAACTCGGCTCTTCTAAAGGCACCAAAAAGAAGTCTCATGCTCCAAGAAGGTGCACAGACTACCTTCTTAATATCATTCTAGAGCACTGTCATCTGAGGTACTGGGTTCTCAAGAAAAGGTCACTATTTTCCTTTCGATCATTTGAATGGCACACTGTCAGGACCCTTGGTATCGAGACAAGCATGACAGAACAACTCTAGGCTTGTCATCTAAAAGATTTTGTTGATATACATCAACCAACGCTAAGGGAACCTACCCTAGAGTTCCTTAGCACTCTGCAAGTCTCTCTCACTGGCACCGTGAAATTTCAACTCTGCAAAAATCCGAACACCCTTATTGCAACGAAATTTAGTGACATGTTCAACCTTCCCTCTAATGGTATACTCAATGAAAGCGAGGTGGAGTTCTATGCCACTCAGGCATGGACTCATTTTGGACTTGAGTGCAGCTGGGACGTCAAGAAGACGAAAAGCACTCACATTCGATCACTAGTGCATAAGTACTTGCATAGGTTTCTGACCTATAGCATCTTTGCCAGAGGGGAAAATGACTCAATTCGGAAATCCGAACTCTTTCTCCTAGAGATGGCCTGAAGAGGCCTAACAGTGGCTCTATCTCGATGGTTTGCAAACCATCTACTATCTATTGCCACGAAGCCCTCCGGAGACATTTTGATTGGTGGGTATATGACTCACCTTGCTATAAAGCTTGGTTATTTGAAGCTAGAAAAACACAACTTCAACCTCATACCAGCACATCCTAGAGACTGGCTAAATGTCGAGTCTTTTATTAAAATGGGAGCAGCGGTTTGCATAGTTCATGAGAATAACATCTACTACCGCTTCACCAACACAGCTGGTGAGATTATTTGGGAAGACAATGATTCAGATGACTTCAAAGCTGGCCTCCAAGGAATCCAGCAAAGGAAAAGAGTTTGAGTCGAGACGACGACCCCATAGATTGAGCAAGAAATTGGACAATCCTCGGCCTCCAGACCAAACTTGGCTCAGCAGGTGACTGACCTATTAGCACCGCGTTTTGACCAATTGCAGGCTTCGATTGATGAGAGGTTAGAGAACCTCAAAGATTTCATGGAGTCTCACATGGAGAGCCTCAAGGTGGAAGTAGCTCGCTTTATAGATGAGATGTCCGGCTCTAAATCTAGAGAGATTTTTATTTTTATTTTTTTTCGCTTATTAGTTTCTAGTTTTGCAAATGTAGGACTTTAAGTTACTTTTCAAACCTTTGTACTTTTCCATTTGCTATTAATATAATTGCATTAGTTTTCCCTTATGATTTATCTTTAATGTTCTTTTTGTTGATGATAAAAGGGGGAGAACCCAACAATATAATTGAATTAAATGAATATGCAAGTTACATGAATGCAAATATGTTGATACTTTGAATATACCTTCAATATACTTTGCATATACTTAACTAGTTATAAGTAAAAATTTAGAATATATTGGATATACTTTGCATATACCTTGCATATACCTAAACTAGGAAGCAAGCATCCATGCTACACTTCATCATTCTTAAAAATTATTGCACTTTAGTAATTTTTTTATTTTAAGCATCTTTTGAGGGAGAGACTTCTCAAAAGCATATATTGCTAGATTATTTGTCACCATCAAAAAGGGGGAGATTGTTGAACCTTGAGGGGTATTTCTGTCATTTTGATGCTAACAAATAAAATAACAATAATGTATTTAACATATTTGTTTTCTAAGTTTATTGAACATGGTATAAAATATGATGCAAGAATGGAAGACTAACTTTAAAAGACAAAAATTGAAGATATAACATGTTCACCGCCTGTGACTGTTTATGTCACGCCCGTGATGTAGCTTAGCACCAACTACCCAACATTTAAAGTTTACAGCCATGAAGGATCATAGGAACCGTGAATGATCATATCAGTCATGCCCATGAAAGAAAGTCACGCCCGTGAGAAAACATGTCAAATTCCTCCAGAGAGTTTCACGGCCAGAGTCACCACTTGGACCACGGCTTGGAAGGATATTCACGCCCTTGAAAGAATAATGTCACGTCTGTGATCAAACACTTCAAATTCTTCCAGAATGCTTCACGGCCAGAGTTACCACTTAAGTTGCGGCTTGGAAGAACATTCACGACCGTGACACACATATTCATGACCGTGAAAGAGGAAAGAGAAACATGTCAGACATAAAATTAAGAGTTGGTGCAACGACTATTTTCACATTAAATGCAACCAAATGGCTATAATTCGCCATGGAAGTATAAATGCAAGTCATTTATGAATCCAGAACAAGAGAATAACAATTACTTTGAATCAAAATCTTGTTGTAGCCATTTGTGCATTAATTTCTTTCAAACAAACATTAATTCTCTGTAAAAATCTTTTTGCTCATTATTTCTCGGCATTATAGATTTGTAAGTGTTTCTCTTTGTAATCTACTACTCAAGTGAGTTTGGGTATATTGGGTTAAGAGTAGAACACTTGTAAGTCTTATTGTGTGAGCCATTAAAACACAAGGGATTTCGGGGTTAGGTGTGATCCATTGATAGAAACACCATAGTTGAGAGTAAGCTTGTACAACTCCATTGTAACACTTAGTGTGTTAGTGAAACTCCCAATTCAAATTGGGGAGAGAAGTAGGGTTTGTTAATACCCGAACCTCTATAAAATTTCTTGTGTGTTATCTTCCTATCCTTACTCTCCTTAACTTTTCTTTCCACACTTAAAAGTTAAGAATTTTTAAAATCCAATTCAACCCCCCTTCTTGGTTCAATTTCTGGGCAACAAAAACATTTGTAAGAGTTTTTGTGTGAACAAGTTGTTGTGTTAGCCATTAAAATACAAGGGTTTATTTCTAGGTTAGGTGTTAGTCAAAACACCATACTTGGGAGTGAGTTAGAGATAAAACTCTATTGTAACACTTTAAGTGTTAGTGAAACACCCAATCGAGATTGGGGAGAGTAGTAGGATTTGTTAATACCCGAACCTCTATAAATCCTGTGTATTATATTCCTCTTCCTTTTACCATTCAGTTTTTAGCTTCTTCTTTCTTTAAGTAATTTTTATCTGCCAACCAATTCAACCTCCCCTTCTTGGTTATTGTTTTGTGCAACATAATATTAAATATCTCATTAGTACCTATGAGAAAATACATATATCTAAATATTGTTATAATTATTGAATGAATATTGCTGTAATATTTCTTTAATTAGTCAATGATTTTCTTGATTTTAGGGATTAGATTTGGGACAACTTATCTTAGTCAAAGATTGGATTTGAGACAACTTTTTTTAGTCAAAAACTAGATTTGGTACAACTTTCCTTAGTCAAAGATTGATCTTGGGACAACTTTCATGACGTATATTTAACCATGTATTGTCATTTGTTTTAATACATATTATTATTCAACTAAATCTGAGTCATGGTATTAGAGCTTTGTGCTTGAATATGAGAATTTCTTTCTTGCTCTTTTGGTTTATCATTAATCTTCAATTCATTTTTTATCACCCTTCAAGAACGTGGTATGTTTTTTGCCAAAAAAACCATATTTGAAATAATTGAAACCAGCAACATTGTGGCTACTTTAGAGGTCTCTCTTGCTGAAAGAAGCAACTTAGCTTCTACAGGGGAATTGCAAAACATCCAGGCAACATACAGGTTGAATAAAAAAAATTATTTGAAATGGTCCCAAATGGTTCGCACATCAAGTCACTTACTCAATACTGGGCCTAAAAAAGAGATCCTAAATTTGATGTTTAGGATGAAAAAGACTCTATGGTGATGTCTTGATTATGGAACTCTATGTCACCAGAAATCAGCAATTCATGTATGTTCCTTAATACCGCTAAGAAAATATGACAAGTAATGAAGCAGACCTACTCTAAAGTTTGAGATGTTGCACAAAGTTATGAAATCAAGACCAATATCTCATCCATCAAGCAAGGAAATCGATCAATCACAGAATACTCTAATCTGTTACAAAGTTTATGGCATGAGATGGATCATTATTAGTGTATTCAAATGAAATGCAATGAGGATGCAACCTTTCTAAAGAGGTTTGTCGAAAAAGACCGAATTTATGATTTTCTTGCTGGACTAAATATTGAATTTGATGAAGTAAGAGTCCAAATTCTACGGAAAGAAGATGTAGCATCACTGAATGAAACAATTGAAATTGTTCATGCTGAGGAAGGAAGAAAAGGAGTTATGATTGAAAATAATACAGTGGGTTCAACCTTAGTGACAAAAACAACAAACATGAAGAAATTTAGCTCAGAGCAACCATCTAATGAGGACAACAAGTTCAGGCCAAATAAAAAGATTCCATGTGGTGCACTTTCTGCAAAAAGTCTCATCACACTAAGGATAAATGTTGGAAACTTCACGACAAACCACAAACAACAAATAAAAATTGGACAATAAAAGGTGAAACCCCAAGAGGACAAGGACATATATGTATTGCAAGCAAATAGTATGTTGAAGAAAATAGTTCTCTAGAATCACCTATTGAGTTCAAGAGAGAAGAAATTGAGAAACTGAAAAGTTTGCTAGGATCATTGGAAAAGCCATCTTTAACAGGTACTTGCACTTTGGCATTCTTAGGTGTAGCTTCATCTTCTCATGCTTTTAAAGTCTCAAATATGTTCACAATAAGTTATTGGGTCATTGACTTAAGAGCTACAAACCATATGACTAATTCTTCAAAAGGATTTATCTCATATAAGCCTTGTCCTATTAATAGAAAAATAACAATAGCCAATGGATCTGTAACAATAGTGGCTGGCCAGAGAGATATTTTAATAGCAAAACCTTCACATTGAGAAATGTTATTCATGTACTGAAACTGTTTATAAATCTTTTGTCAGTACAAAAGCTCACTAAATATTCTAACTGCAGTGTGGTGTTTTATCCCTCTCATTGTGAATTTCAAGAATATGGCATGAAGAGGATGATTGGACATGCTAAAGAGAGAGATGGTCTCTACTGTCTAATAGAATCTAGTGGTCGAGGTATTATTACAAATTCCTCACCATTATCATTTCTTTCTGAATCATTTAAATCAAATAAAGACAAGATTTGACTTTAACACCTTCGTCTTTGACACCCATCATTTAGAATCCTTAAAATTATGTTTCCTTCATTGTTCAAAGGACTAAATGTTGAGAATTTTCATTTGTGATATTTGTGAACTTGCCAAACACAAACACATTTCCTTTCTAATAAGTAATAAAAGAACATATATTCCATTTGTTCTTATTCAAGTGACATCTGTGAACCATCCACTAATTTGAATGTCTCTGGGGCTTGATGGTTTGTTTTCTTTATCGATGATTGTACTCACGTGTCTTGGGTATTTCTAATGAAAAATAAATCAGATGTGAGTACTATCTTTTCCATTTTTTACAATATGGTCAAAACACAGTTTAGTAGTGAAATTAAAAGATTTCGGTCTAACAATGCAAAGGATTATTTTAATCAATTTCTCTCATCATATTTCTAGGAGAAATGAATAATCTATGAATCTTCATGTGTTAGCACATCTCAACAAAATGGTGTGGTTAAATGGAATAATGGTCATATTCTAGCTATCACAAAAGCCTTATTGTTTCAAATAAATGTTCCAAAACAATATTGGGGTGAGGTTGTTTTAATCGCTACTCATATGATAAATAGAATGCCTACAAGGGTCATTGATTTCCAAATTCCTATGCAAAGTCTAATATTTGATAATAGGTTGTTTTAAACACAAACTCTTTATTGACTTCAATGCTTTGAGTAATGTTGCTCCTAAAATATTTGGTTGTGATGCTTTTGCCCATGTTCATTCTCAAAATAGGGAAAAACTTAATCACGGGCTATCAAATGTGTTTTTTTATGGGTTCCACTCAGAAGGGATATAAATGCTATCACTCTCGCACAAGGAAATTTTATGTGACCATTGATGTCACTTTTGCAGAAGAAGCAAATTACTTTATTCATCCTTATCTTCAGAGGGAGATTCAGTTCATAAAAGATAAAGACAAATATTTGTTTCTCCTGAATTTTCCATTAACTTCCCATTGTATTCCAAATGCTCAATTTGTCCTTATTGTCCAGCAAATTATACATGTCCAACAAAAGGAATCATACACTCAACCCGAATCCATACAACCTGAGATCGAACCTTATACACTAAAATGACAAGAAAAACAAGTTCAAATTCAAGACATTATTTGTTCGCTACAAGTTTTTTCAAGAAAGAAGATGCCAATCACTTGAACTCAACAGGCTCAATCATCCAAATCAACTATTGCTCTTGGAATTAGTGAGGTAATTACTGAACTTATTTCTAATAAAGATGATGTTACTGAAAATAATGATTATGATATTCCCATTATTATTAGAAAAGGAAAGAAAGCTTGTACAAAACACCTTCCATACTTGTTCATGTCATTCAAGAATCTGTCCCATAAACACAAAGCCTTCCTCACTAACCTAAATACAATCTCCATTCCCAAAACTGTATATGAGGCGTTAGGTGATGAGAATTGCAAAAATGCAATGAAAGTCGAAATGGAAGCACTTGAAAAGAATAAAACATGGGACTTAGTGAAATTGCCAGAAGTAAAAAACCAATGGGATGTAAATGGGTATTCACGGTGAAATAAAATTCAGACGGGTCATTAGAAAAATACAAAGCAAGATTAGTTGCTAAAGGCTATACTCAAACATATTGAAGATGAACACCGTGAGAGTATTGTTAACATTGGTTGCTAATATGGGCTAAAAATTACAACAATTTAACGTTAAGAATGCCTTTTTACATGAAGATCTTGAGGAGAAAGTCTATATAGATATGCCATTGGGATTTGGTCCAAGTACATGATTGGTAGTGTGCATATTAAAGAAGACATTGTATGGATTAAAACAATCTCCAAAGGGGTTTAGAAAGTTTGCCAAAGTGATGCTCAATTTGGGATACAAACAAAGTCAAGATGATCACACCTTGTTTGTAAAGCACTCAACTTCAGGAGGAGTAACTGCACTATTAGTCTATGTATACGACATTATAGTGATAGGTGATGATGTGGAAAGAATAGAGAGTTTGAAAAAGTGCTTAGTAAAAGAATTTGAAATCAAAAATCTTAGAAAGCTAAAATATTTTCTCATCATTGAGGTAGCTCACTCTAGGGAATGGATCTTTATATCTCAGCAGAAATGCATAACAAACTTGTTAATGGAAACAAACAAACTCAAGTGTAAACTAACAGAAACACCTATAGAGTTCAACCACAAGCTTGGAAAGGCTCTAGATGACATGACAGTATATAAAGAAACTAATCAGAGGCTTGTAGAGCGACTTATCTATCTATCACATACTAGACCAGACATTACTTATGCAGTTAGTGTTGTATGTCAGTTTAAGAATCACATCTTAGAGCTATGTATCAAATACTACATTATTTGAAAGACACACCAAACAAAAGAATTCTATTTAAGAAAGGGGAGAAGCTAACTCTTGAAGCTTACACTGACACAAATTATGTTGGGTCATTAGTTGATAGGAGATCAACCTCAGGCTATTGCACATTTCTAGAAGAAAATCTTGTGATTTGGGGGAGTAAAAAACATAATGTTGTAGCAAGATCTAACACAAAAGTTGAGTTTAGAGAAATGACTCTTGGAATTTATGAGTTATGGCTAAAAATTATTTTGGAAGATTTGAAAGTCAAATGGAAATGTCCAATGAAACTTTATTGTGACAATAAATCAACAATCAATATCACACATAACCTTATTCAATACGATCGTACGAAGCACATTGAAATTGATATGCATTTTATAAAAGAGAAGCTTGAAAGTGGCTTGATTTGTGCTCCATTTGTTTCTACTGATAATTAACTAACAGATATACTCACCAAAGGACTATCTGGGAAATATTTTCAGAGACTAGATAGCAAGCTTGGAATGGAAGATATTCATTCAACTTAAGGGAAAAGTGTGAAAAAATATAGATATCTTACTAAAGGACTATTTGGGAAATATTTTCAGAGACTAGTCAGCAAACTTGGAATGGATGATATTCATTCATTAACTTGAGGGAGAGTGCAAGAAAATACATATATCTAAATATTGTTGTAATTATTGAATGAATATTGATATAATATTTATGTAATTAGTAAATGATTTGTTAGTCAATGATTTTCTTGATTTTAGGAATTAGATTTGAGACAAATTTCCTTAGTCAAATATTAGATTTGGTACAACTTTCCTTAGTCAAAGATTTATCTTAGGACAATTTTCATGATGTATATTTTAACCATGTATTATCATTTGTTTTAATTCAACATCACCGGATAATATCCTCATCCCAATATAGTCATGTAACATAATAAACTTACATTACTACAAATAGTACTACGTAGATCTAGATATTTAATTCAATTTGAATAAAAAATAGAAAATTTCCATTAAGGTCCTCACGAAGTGTAGAAAATATGGGAGAAACCTAAAATAAGTTAGAGACAATATACATATTAGTTCTCTATATACATGTAATAGAGTCACATATCTTACAACATCAATCATCACAATTGATGGGTGATAAACTTAAGCAAAATTCTAAATCTCAATTCTAAATATTGTTTGTGCCTTAAGAAAACAAACTCAAGTAGGGTCCTCATCCTCAACAACCATATTACATCCCCTAATAGTACAAGCTCAACTAAGGATATTTCATCAATCCATCCTAATGTTACAAACTTACATTACTACCAATAATATTGCAAAGATCTAGATATTTAATTCAATCTAAGTACAAAATATAATTTTTGTATTAAGGTCCTCATGGAGTATAGAAGATGCAGGACAAATTCAAAATAAATTGGAGAAAATGTATAGTGGTACTATGTATATAATAATATTATATATACATGCAATAGGGTCACATATCTTATAACATAAATCATCACAACTAATGGGTGAGAAACTTAAACAGAATTCTAAACTTTAATTCCAAGCAATGTTGGTGCCTCGAGAAAATAAGCTCAACTAAGATCCTCATGCTCAACAATCATATGTCATGTCATATCGTATCTGATACCCCTCAAGAAATCATGCTCAACCAGGATATTTCATCAATACATCCATACTCATATAATCATCATCGATGTATACATAAACTTGATGTAATCTATTAGGTGATATGTTTCGCTATAGTTCTCATCACAACATCACTTTACTATCTCACCCAATCATGCCTCCAGTATAATAATAATAATAATAATAATAATAATAATAATAATAATAATAATAATAACATTATATAACATTCCATTGAAGATGTATAGTATGTTATAAAATTATTTGATTTCAACTCACTGATATGTGAATCTTCAATTGGATGCTCCCAAAACTCTAATGCAGCAGGTGGAGCCACTGGAAAATCTAGAAAATAGAAAGAAAATTAATATAATTTTAAGAATAAATCCTAAGGATTATAAAATGTTTATTTAAATTCTTAAAGTAAAATTATAATGAAAATTCGATAATCTCCCCCAGAAACTAGGCATAAACCCGTAGAATAGATCAATTTCTTATAAAAAAAACTTTATCAACATCTCAACATAATTCAATTCAAGTTGGGTCTTTAAACTTCTTATGCGCCCGATTATTAATTTAATAATTAACAATCCTCAATTTATTAAAATTCAACTTGAGTAATAATGTTCAATTGTTCACCAATAATCTCCAATAATCATATAATTAAATAATTATATCTAATATATCTAAATTTTTATAAATAAATTCTTATTTCATTATCTAAATACGGGATTGGTACTGAGTGACTTGGTTTGACTTGCTAGAGCTACTGTCCAAAAATGTTTGGTGGCTAGATTTTTGTGATGGAAAAATTCAATGGCGGCAGAATTATAATATGATGTATAGTCCAGAATTGGTTAGATTAGGAAGATTCCACGAACTGGAGAATAAACTATGCGACAAAATCCACATCGAATTTGGAGGCCTCCTAATGTGAAATTGGAGGGCATTTGGGCGCGCACTAGACTCTACCTCTATATGAAATAATTTTTGTGATAAAAAATAACTTTGTATAATTTAAATATAATTTTTGTATTATTTTAAAAAAATATCAATTCTTATGTGTCACTAGTATCCTTTTTTTTATTAAAATCAAAAACTAATTAATTTTCATTTTCTTATTTCTTTAATAACATTAATATGTTAAATAATTTGACTTAATCTAAATTCATTGCAAAATAATTTAATTAGCTAATTAAATAATAAATACAAAAATTCATTATTTTAAATTTGCATTAATACTGAACTAATCACAGATTTTGAGGATGGCACAAAATTTTAAAAAATTATATTAATCACTGCTCAATCATTGCCTCGAATTGATGAAATTTTAAAAAAAAAAACCCATATAAAATTCAACAAGATATGCGCTTTAAAATGTGAAATTTTCTAAGCTATATATAAAGATGATAATAAGGAAAAGGGCAGATTAGATTAGAAGAGACAACAGGCTCCTGCACTACGAAAATCCTTCATGTCTGTCTGTGTCTCTTCTCTTCTCCAAATTTCAGAATCTCCATAGCTCATCGGCTGGACTTAGGAAGTACCAGCCCAAAACATTGAAAGAAACAAAATGAGGGGAGAGAGGAATGGATGGAGACTAAGAGATACGCGATAAATCAGAGAAATAATAAAGAGGACAATAGAGAGTTACTCTTCAAAAAAGTTGGAAAATTTAGAAAAGCAGAAAGAGGGGAGAGAAAGGCCCCTTCAAATAGAGTGCCGCATCGACGTGCCATGTTCCGTTGAAGCCTATGAAAGTAGAATGTGGAGATTGAAGGAGGGTTTAAACTTCTAATATCTATCATAATTTTATGAACTTTTTCTCCCAGTATCACTACAGGTATGGAATCATCCCGTTTTTGACAAAAGTAAACCTTTTATTGCTTTAAATCTTAAATGTGGAATTTCAAATATATTTAGTGACTTGGTATGTTCTTGTATCCAGAGAATACCCTCAAGAAAATTGCTAGTAGGATAGTAAAAGTATCCATAAACAGATTAAAATGGCACAAAAAAGTATCTACTTGAACTGGTAACTGATAAGTGGTGCTCCCAAATTCTGTGAACTTGTCTTAAAAGAAAAACATAAAGCCATAGTGACATTAGAATATCAAATTTGCATCAGATGTTAATTTAATTTTATTGGATTCATAACATTTACCTGTCACTCCAAGCTTCAGTATATATTAAAGGTTTGCAAAGCTTCAGAAAACATTAATGCAAAAACCATTACATGCATTTATCTGTTGCCAAGGTTGAAAGAAAACAATATCAGATTCACAATTTGAAAAGTTTCTAATCCAAAAGATTTATAGCAATCACACCAAGCTGATTTTGAAAGTGTTTTTAATATGTTTACTACAACTGTATAAAATGCAAAAGCTACTATATCATATAATTATCAAGAGCTGAATTTCTCAACTTCTAACATGCGGAGCAAACTCATTCTGTTCTGTTGTTTAAGATATTTAAAAGTATATCTGCAAAAAGATAGCAGTTCGAATCATCAAGTAACAGAGCAATCCAAACATAATCAGTTCTACATCGTTTAAGTTTTTTGAAGCAAATGTAAAAGAAACTGCTTAATGTTTAACAATTATTAAACTGACAATGCAAAAGAGATTTGCAGAACAATCAGAACAATCACATAACTTACTGAAATTTCAAAAACAAAAAGTCCACAAATATTACTTGACAGATTTGAAAAAACATTTGATAAGAATCTAGATTTCTGTGTCTAGCTTACTAGCAGCTGCTCAGTTAAAAAAAGCAGGCAACTTAGAGTCGATCAGCTAAATTCAAGTTGCAATTAATAAGAAGTTAATATTGTTTTGAAATTATTATAATTTCAGTATTGTATTTCAAATATTTATGTTGTTGTTATTTTATTATAATACTATAACAACAAAAAGTCCACAAATATTACTTGACAGATTTGAGAAAACATTTGATAAGAATCTAGATTACTGTGTCTAGCTTACTAGCAGGTGCTCAGTTAAGAAAAGCAGGAAACTTAGAGTCGATCAGCTAAATTCAAGTTGCAATTAATTAGAAGTTAATATCGTTTTGAAATTATTATAATTTCAGTATTGTATTTCAAATATTTATGTTGTTGTTATTATATTATAATACTAATCAAGTCAAATCAACTCAATGACGTCTTGCTCCTAAATTGGTTGGGTTAGCAAGATTTATATTTAGAATGACTTCTGGGCATTGCACCTTAACATCTTAATAAAAATACTATAAAAAAATATAGGATATACTTTTAAATGTTACATTCACACTGCACTAGCCAGATTATGGATAAACATAGGATACATCTAAGGAAAACTCCACCTTAAAATATTGAAATTATGTGCATACCATATTCATCAAGATGTGTATAATAAATGAACCACCATAGTATCAGATGAAGTATTTCATTCAACCATTTCTGGAAAGATGCTTTGAGTAGTTAAGTACCCAAGCTGGGTGAAACTACATGCCAACAACAAACTTATGAAATGTTTCTGCAATTTTGTAGATATTAACAGCAAATTAAATTTAGTAAACCCAAAACCAACATGATACGTACCTAACTTTGCCAGTTTACCAATAGCGGTGCCATGTAGTTGATCCGTCCTTGCAGTATAATGTTTTATAATAGCTTAGCAATTGTCAGATAACTGGAGAACAAATCCATAGTTTTTTTCAGAATTTAATCTATCTTTTCAAATAAAAAAATAGATCTTTCACTCACTAAACAAACTTCGAGAGCTAACAGCCCTGAATTAAGTACAATAATTTGTTTCCTTCCCCCTCTATTACCCAAAGACAAAAAGTTTCTATCTTACTGCAGCAATTTCTGCAAGTTTTCAATCCTAAATTCCTAATTTATCGAATATGGAAAATTTTCACTTTTCAATCGCAATTATATCCTACAGAAACTTATTGTCTTGTCAATCCAATCTATTACAGTAAGGTCAGAAGTCAATCCATAAAATCTACTACATTAGAATAACATGGACTGACAAGCTTCGATAGCATTAAATTTAAATCATAGTCTAAAAATAATACCTCCAATCAAATATCTGAGCACAACATGGAAACAGTAAACAAAGAAATGTTATGCAAACAACAAGTGTGGGCTTTTGATGAACCATGATCCTCAAACAAATTACAAGCTGGATGCTGAACCAAGGGATACTTTGGTTGTTTCACGATTCTAATTGAACATGAATTCCCATGTAATTTGGACTAGCAATCTCCATTAAACAACACAAAAATCCAACTTATTCCAGTGAAAAAATTTTTAAAAAAACTCTGACAAAGGAACTAACTTTAGATTTTGAAAGGGAAAGAAAATTATATTACCTTGAAGCATAAAAAAAATTCTACTTCTTGTTTCTGTTTACAACACTTTCTGGAAGGATTTGGAGCAGAATGGCTAACTGTTGATGGTAATTATTGTATCTGCCTTCCTTCTGCTTGTGAATAAAATTAATGAATAAGAAGTATTTCTCAAATTGATATGAAAATTGTGAATCAAATAAATGGTTTTATAACAGTAATTAAAATAAAACTACAACAATAATTAATAATAACTAAAAGCAAATATAAAATATCAGATGATGAACTAAAAAGCAAATGTAAAATAGTTTCTCTTTCTTCATTCATTAGCTATAAATGTTCCAGGAGAGGAAGGACCAACAGTAATGGGAAAAAATTTCACTCAAGTAATGGATCAAACATTATAAGTGCAAGAAAATATAGAGAGACAACAGCAAGTATAAACCTGTCAATGATTCAGTGATGATGATGATTGTCATTTTCACACAAAAGAATAAAGAATACAAACCAAATAATTCAAATACAACAAAAGGATTATTACGAAAAGCAGGAAACTTAAATTAAAGAATTTTAAACAGCTTGGAGAGCCCAAGACCAGTTCTTCAATTCCTCTCCTTGAACATTATTACGACTTATGGTTTCACCATTACCAGAACCTTCAACAAAAGCATAATACCTAAGCAAAAATGCCAGAGTCAATGCAACCCATTCCAAGCAGAAAATCAACAGAGCAAGTCCACCGGCCAACTTCAATATCACTTCTCCATCTTCTTCCCTAACATAAGATTTCAAATACCCCAAGAAATCTCCTGTCTGTGTGAAAATTAGCACGGCTACTGAGCCTTGGAATATTGCAGTCAGAGACGTAGCCACCATGTGGGCTGCGTACCATCTGCTCGACCCAGATGTGGCGACAGAGCAGCCGGAAACGGCGCCTATGATGGTGAATATGTGGAGAAGAATGACGAAAAACCCACAAAGTGATGGAAATAATCGGAGAGAGAGTGTCAGGAATATGCAACTAGACGCTGCGCTTAAGAGCGTGTAGTTGCATATTAGAAAGCATTTGTGCATCCGGTGGTGAGATTCTGCCGCTGGACACGATTGGTTGTGCTTGTCAAAAACACCCATTTCCGTAGAAATCGAAAGTAGAAGAAGAAGATCTCTGGTCTTTGATTGAAAATGGGAATGACAAATGTTATTATTATATAAGGAGGCAGAAGACGTGTTGATGAGACGGCTGCAGCTCTAACGTTATAGCAACGGCGAGTTTGAGACCTATAACGGCTAGTTTTCTTTTACCACGAGGACGAATTCTTAACAGCTAAAATTAAAAAGTAATAAGAGGTTTTTTTTTTGAGTGGGTAATTACAAAAATGAAAAGGTTACAAATTCCTATTTTTTTAGTCCTTAAGCTTTACAAATTTGACATTAAGTAGCTAACAGCTAATAATTTATTTAATTAACTCCTTAAATTATCAATTTAATTTGTTCAAATGATTTTGAAAATTATTAAATTTGTTTAATTGACTCACTTAATTATAAATATTAAACTTAATTAAAATTTATATTTAATTACTGATAATTAAGGAAGTTAATTAAATAAATTTTCAATTAAAACCAAATTTTAAAAGACTTAGCATCTAATCAATAAGAAACTATCAGTAGCATCATTCCTGGCCCAACATGTCAATCTGACCGGAACTGAACTTTTGAAAAAATTTGCCTCGTCATATATTGACAACAACACGTCACAACTAAAAATCTACTGGCAACCTGCTCTGCAATTGTAATTAACCATTAAAATTTGACAAGAGTCCTATTCAACCATTCCCAAACCCACTTAGTCATATACGTACAGGCACATATGAGTCATGCTTAGTGATAGAGATGTCATTTAGCAGTGGACTAGTAATTCATACAATGATAACTCAGTAGTACATGTGAGCCAGAGATATTAAAAATTTGACATCTGACAATAAAGCAAATCATATCACTCTCAGTTACAAAATCGAATTCAAAGGAAAAACTACTTGAGGAATACAATATGTTAAACAAATTTGTAAAGAGTATTAAATTTCGTGTTGGCACATTTGATAACAATGGTAATCAGATTTCCCCAAGATAAATCTGTTTATCACTGCTGCAGGACCCAATAATAGGCTCACTAGGATGGAAGACACACTCATTGACAGATCCAGTATGGCCAGGAAGTTTATACAGTATTCGTCGTGAAGTTGTGTCCCATATATAGACCATCCGATCTGAACTACCAGCAGTCACCTTACTTCCATCTGGTGACCAGCTACATTTCAACAAGTTCTTTTCAAAGTTATGTTGGTGCCCTTCCAGTATCTTAACACAGCGGTTCTGTGGTGCATATGGCCGCATGTCCCAGATGCAGAGCTTGCAGTCCATACCATTAGTAAGAAGATATGAGCCATCAGGACTCAACTGCATACCTGTTATCATATCTTGATGCCCTTCAAGTTTCATTGTAACTTCACCTTTGCGCAAGTCCCATACCTTAACATCATTGTCTATACCACCTGTGAAGATCTTATCTGATGCATCAGAGAAACCGACAGCTGTGATTTGATACTTATCAGGAAATGTTTGGATGGCACCCCTCTGCCGCATATCCCAGAGTTTTGCTGTTCCATCATCAGATCCACTGACAACAAGTGGAGGCCCCCTTCGAGAAGGACAGCATGAATTCACAAAAGATGAGTGTTCTGCCATTTTCTTTATCTGTTTCCCTGTCTCAATATCCCATGCCCTAACAGTTTTGTCTGGACTGGCCGATATTATCTGGGACCCATCAGTAGTCCAGTGAAGATCAAGGACTGCATTTTTGTGTCCTTTCAAAACCATAAAATTTTTGCACTCTCCATGCACATACCAAAGAAAAATTTCTCTGTCATGTGATCCAGATGCAATGATATTTCCAGTTGGATTGAACTTCAATGTATATATGGCACTTTGATGATTAGTGAGTAACATGATAGGTGATTCCAAACTTGATGTCCGCTGCTTTCCATTTGGTCCATGCCCTTGGGCCCCGGTATATGGAACAGTAGACCACTCCATTGGCCTTGGACCAGAGACAGATAAAGCACTTTCACCTTCTCTAGGAACAACTTGCATCTTGGCCTTAAGTGAGTTTCTATCACTTGTTTTCGGTTACTATCCTATATTAAAACAAACACAGACTTAGCAACCAAGATGAACAAGGAAACTATCTTATTGCAATTACAAACTAGCCAGGACAAAAGACACTAGAATATAAGGCATTATCAGCTAACACATGAACATGTCATAACCATGAAAATCTATCTTCATACAATTCTTGTCTCCCTCCACTGTTTTTTCCTTGCTTAATCTCAGAATAGTCATGAAAAGTGAAAGGAGCCAGCATAAAACACCTAAATATATACCAAATACAAGCTAGCAAATCTTAATGAGAAATATAATTTCTAAAGGATGGCCAAGGGCCAAGGCTCTGATGCATAACACACTAAACATACACTGTTGACTGTTCAGAGACCTAAAACACAGCCAAATTTGCAACAAGTAAAAATGGTTTAAAATGGACATAAAATGTAAAAAAAGTTTTAAAAAAGGCGATAGAAACATGCATATTAAACAACACAAGTACATTAGAAGGTCAAAGTAAATAGCACCGAAGGCCACAAGAACAAAAGTGAAATCTCATAGGTTTTAGTTGACTATTAAAAACTGACAATTATTTTTAGCGGGTTCTTTCACAGTTCAATCAGACTAGAACAAGACGCAGTTGATCCTACCATTACCAAATGCCAACAAAAATCATATTCAACTCCATGAAAAAACATTAAAAAGCAACTAGCCTAGTTGGTTTTTTTTTTTCTCAAATTCAAATGTTAACAGAAGGGAGCACAAAAGTGTGCTGGTTTTTGCTTCAAGGGTACAGCGTCCCAGTAACACTATTCACTTTCAACCATGTAACCAAAAAAAGAAAAAAAATGGAAACCGCAATGTGTTCGCAATTGCTATGCCGGGATTAAAAAGAAAAGAGCATATCCGAACCATATATCCGTTCGTCCAATCCTTACCACAGAACAAAATATCACCAAAATAAAAACTCAAATTACTAGAAAGGAAATTTGGAGAATGCGAAAGCAGAAACAAGAATCCCCAAAGAAATTATAGGGGAAAATTGAATGGAAATAAAGAGTTACCAGTCACAAACAAATACAAGACATTCACAATCACAAGTTCACAGCCAACACTTGCTGCCGCTCCCTTTCCAATTCCAAAATTGAAAAAGAAAACATTATTTAGATCTTCAAAACAAGACAACATTCACGAAAAATCTATCCCACATATAAATCTATAAAACCCATATCACATGTCAAAAGTTAAATAAATCAACAAATAAAGATATAGAAGCAAGATTGAAACTCTTTAGAAAGAGAGAGAGTGGAGAATACCTATTTAGGGAATGTTTGTCTCTGGTAAACCCTAGAGGGTTCTTGCTGGTGGCGGAATGGAGCAAAAGATCCAATGCCCAATAGAACCAAATTGTCGTGTGTAAATTTTGCTTTGCCGTTTTGGTTAATGGTTTTACTGCTCAAGAGTTTGAATCCGAATTGCCGATCCAACCCAATTAGCAACGGCAACAGTTAGGCCCTGTTTGCCAAAAGTTTTTTTTTGAAAAAAAATTATTATTTTTAATTTTCTAAAATTTTAAAAACCGTTTTAATAAGGAGTCAGTTAAATAAATATTGATTTTACCGAAACAAGTTTAAAAAAATAGTTAGATAAAAAATTTCAGTCAATTAAATAAAAAAATTTTATACTTATTTTATTGGTGCACAACTTCAATAATTTCAAATACTCCTTCGACTTTATTAGACTATGCAAACATATTCAATCCTAATCGACATTTGGAATAAATTAGATATTAATTTTAGTATTTGTTGAATTGAGTTAGAATTCAAATATAAATGTATGAATAAATATCCAATTAGTTATTTTTTTAAAACAAAATTAATATTTTTTATTATATTTTAATTTATTAAAATATTTATTTGATTGTATTTTAAATAAATTTAATTTAAATTTTATATAATCATTCCATATTTTGATCACTAATTTTTTGTATGATTTATATCCAGCATCACATTTCATGAAACTATCAATGGAGCTGTACTATCGTGATAGTGGCTTTCAGCTTGACTAACTATAAAAACAGAAGACTATGCAGCATAAAATAGGTGAATGATACCGTGGAGGTGCTTAAACATGCTCAGATTAAAAATGTGTAATGTGATTTCTCTGCTTAAATGATAAACATATTGCTCATTAGCAGCATTACCTTCTGTATACTCCTGACTGATTTAAAAGAAACATATATCACAGAAAGAATGTTCTGTGTGGTATATCAGTGTCTTTAACTTTTAACAGAAATGAATACAGATTTGAGGAAATGTATAAACTTACTCATTTTATCTGATAAAAAAAAAACTCAATTTCAAAGAGCTTAGTGACTGTGAGATGTTTATTACTCTTTTGTACAATGTGAAGGTTTGTTAGATTCTTAGATGTGGGAGCATATTTGCAGCCAAATCTCAATTCCTATGCTTCTGAAAAATCTACATTCTCGTTTATTGGCGCAACTGATTCAGAGGATGGATTTTGAACACTTTCAGTATCAGATGGTTGAGATTCATGCTTTGCAGCAGCTTGCAGCACACGGTTTTGAACATCTGAAGATGAAGGTGACGTAGGGAGTCCAATGCGGTTGGTTTCTAATTGTCCAGCAGCCCATGAAAATGCCCGAGCTCCAATTCTCACAGGAGAAAGCAACAGCCTTCAAACAATAAAGAAATAATATAAAAACAGATATCTAAACAATCAATATTTTGGTAACTCATAAGTTGGTCATACTACTGGAAATATAAATCCAACTTGAGAATCACAACATTTCTTGATCAGAATGACCAATGGAGATAAGCGAATGTGAAGTTAGCAGCAGGACAGCAAGTTTAAAATAAAATGACTCTGGCTGTAGGAAGGATCAAGATCTTACTGCTGATAATGTGTTCAGAGATGGAGAGCTAAAACTCACATTCAATTTACACAATTTTAATTCAGGTTTCCATCTGTTTCTCAATCTTTCTCGTTCCTTTTCTCCAGAGATAACTATTAAGAAGCTCATTGTATCAATGCTAATTTTTATGTGCAGAGGCAAAGCTGTCAACATGTATTGTTTACATTTTTTATTTCCTTTCATGGCAACATTATTGTTATTCCCATATTAAGTCCAAAAAGTTATAAAAATAAATCATTATATATGTGCATCAAAAACTTTTAAATTTATTAACAACTTAAATCTGGGTTCTGTTATGCTTCAATTTTACCATAATGGATCCCATAATGACAAACAACATAAAGAATATGTCCACAATTCTGTGCGCATTGGCTTATATCTATATGCATTTATGGACAGACTAGTCCAAATTAGTTTTCCATTTTCAGATAGCTAGAAAGGACTTTCGTAGTTCACAGACACTAATTATGTATGACCATGCTGCCTAACAATAGACTATTCAGTACCAAGTTGTGACTAATTAATTTACAGCACAATAATTTGTAAACATCATGTAACAGAGAGAAAGTTGTCATCAGACAAATAGAGCAATTAGGATCGACAATAAAATAGTATTTCACTCCCATTCCAAGATCCCCATCATTTTTTATTCCCTCCTTTTCCTTGATTAGTAACACCATATGGCCCTACACTGCCTATTCACGACTCTTTAAAATCAACACATCTTGATAATGGCTACTAAATTCAGGGTACCACAAAGCCGTTTCTTTCACCAGGTAATGCTACTAACAACACTTAAGCCAAAAATTGTGAGTTATGTCATTATTTTAACCTACCATTTGCCTATCTCCATTTTAAACAGTGAAATCTTCATATTTGTAAATAACCTATAGCTGCAAATTAAATGTAGCATGTCTATGACTTTCATAGGCTACTACCGATAGAAATTTACTTTTGATGTAGTTAGTATCATGTTCTCATGGAGATGTTGAATGCAATATGTCTACAATTTATTTTAACTTGTTTTAGAAGCATAGAATTTTAGTTTAATTTCCAAGTATTCCTCCCTCCTTCCTCTCTTTGTTTTTCCTTACTTTTTCTCTTATGTGCTTAGTAGTCTAGTTCAATGAAGTAAATGGGCCATAGGCAACATTATACAGTTCTTTATTATTACCATGATAGAAATATTATACCATGTTAACCTAAAATTAAAGGGAGGGAAAACATAATGTTAGTATATGTAAGGTCGACAGCAATATTGCTAGAAAAAAAAAATGAAAACAAAAGTTTGTCAAATATAGGCCTCATTTTACATAGTAGGTTCATATCTCCACTTGGATTTCAGATCTTGTTAATTACCGAGTATATGAAAAGCAATGTAATACTAATAATGTCCACACCTGGTAGCATAAATATAAAACAGACGTGTGGTAGGTCTTACCTCACATCTTGCCGAAAATCTTCAGGGCCCTCGTATGAAGCAACCCTTCGATAAATACTCTGGTGGAGTATGCCGAGAATTAGGAAACACAGAGATGCTAAAAGGTATAGCATGTCATAAATTATCTATGGCATCCAGCATTAAGTCTTAAATAGGAATGTGGAAATAAACGTATAATGATCATAAACATCTCAATGAACTGTTTTATAGAATACATCAACAAATATGTGAATCATTATCACCCTGCTTCATTCTCCTATCGTATGGACGATGTTACAGCTCAATACCCATTGCTCATGATCTAGCCAAATGGTCCATTACAAGATACATAAACTTCAACTTTTTATATGAGAGATATCAAGCCCCCACACAAAGACACAGATGCAGATAGAAACAATATAAGAAGTAGAAATTTTAAACGGTCACTGTAACTAGAGAAGAATGGATACCTGAGCAATCCCGAAAGTACCAATAAATTGTAATGCCTTCTCCCATTCTGAAAGAAAGCACATTATTAGATGGAAAGGAGGTTGATCAAACAACCAGAGATATTCAGATGAATCTACTCTATAGAAACAAGAATTAGAAAAATGTGTAGACTTTAAGAAATCATTATGTAGAGAGGAAAACAAAATCCAGAAAAAGGAAATATTGCAAAATGAATATCCAATTAAGAATGGCAGCTAGTCAATAATTTGACAAGTTCAGCCATTTGACAAAGCATTAGACAATCAACTAACTCTTTGAGCAAAGTTATGCTAATTAAGCAGGTGTATCATCAACTTGGCTTTGACATATGATCAAGAATGTCACAAGAAACGGTAATTAAACTGATGTACAGGGTTCTGGGATTCCAAAAACATATAGAAATGTAAATTGATTAAAAGTTAATTATCTTCTATTTCTGGATAGCAGAGATCAATTAAAACCATAGTAAAGGCACAGTGTCGAGTTATAAAAAATAATTTATTACATAAAATTCCTGCAATGCTATTAAAAGTTCCAAAGAACATCTATAGAATAAACTAAGACTGTGCCGCCACGCCCCACTTATATATTAGGGATAATCCCACATATATAAGAAGAATGCCACAAACTTAATTTGATAAATCTGTTCAAATTAAAATTTTTTTTCCATTTTAAATAACTTAATCTATTTATTTATATTGGTTTAGGCAAGTCATTCTAATTAACAATATATATTTATCTTTATATTGCATACACATATGACACCTGATTATGTTACATAATTATTTACATACACAATATTAATATATAAGACATGTCTACCACACCATATATATAGTCAAACTAAAAAAAATAATAATAGATAATCAACCCTCTAACTATACTTCTTGTGTCTCTGCTGATATGGGCTTGGACTTCTTCCTGATCAACTCCACTATCTACAACTTCAATTCCCGCGTGAGAAGAACCTACGCTAAGCTATCTTTAGCTTAGTAGTACATATAACTATTAAAGTTTCCCCAATCAGTCACACAAATGCATGTCTCAAATAAAATCATGGCATATCAAATTTTATTGCATATTTGTCATATAAAATAAATAAATACATAACATAAAAAAAATAAACAAAATAACATTATTCAATAATTAAATTTGCACCACCTCATGTAAGCATTTTACACTTTGTTACTTACATCAATTAATTAAATTTCATATTTTATTCTATGAATTATTAGCCCAAAATCTCATTCCCAGACTGTCCGGATACGGGATGTGAAATAGGGGCGCTCGCGAAACTTAAGTCACCCTACTCACTATAATCTCAAGTCAAGGGCACTCGCGGAGCTTCAGCCACCTTAACCTAGTAAAATTATTTATATGTGTGTAAATAGGAGTAGGGGCGTTCTCGGAGCTATAGCCACCCCGTCCTTAAATCATATCAATATCGGTACCAAACTTCCCCCTAATGGTATACCATCTATCATATGTCAGTTCTCAGGTAGAGAAATGAACAATTAACACCATTAATTACTTATTTCATATTAACATAATGACATACGCATAACTTATTTCAACACCATATAATAGCATGATATTTTATCAAATATTAGCATAATGTTAAGTTCATAGTTAATAACATTTATATAATGTTAAAACATGACATAATCTATTATTTTATTCGTGGTGACAATTTTTTTTTCCCAAAATATAAGCTCAAAGCTTGTTCACTTTTGTTGGTCTTCTTCTTGTTGAAATCCTAATTTAAAAATATAATTAATTAATATCTTGATAAAATATTTATTCTTAATATAATTTAAATAAATAACTACAATTTCTTTTAAGCTAGAACAAGACCTCTAAGGACTGTTGGATCAATAATTTTTTCTACACTTATCCAATTTATATGATTCTTGATCCTGATTAAATATAACATGTAAAACTAAAATATACTAAAATTTCAGAATTTTTGAACCTTTACATAATTTTTGGTATAATTTTAAATATTGCCATATTTTATACCCTTAGGCAGTTTTGAGGTACCCAATTCAAAAATTCATAGCTTTCAATAATTATTCTGAAAAGTTTTATACAGTTATATAAGTTAATTTGGAACATTTTTCATGTTTAACTCATTTCCAGATTCAGTCTCTAAGATTCTCAAATATTGGAGGATCTATAACTGGTTCAACATAAAGTATCAACCCAACCAGTTCAATTGTTCAGCTCATAACTCACAAAATACATGACATTTTAAGGTAGGACTTTGACAGAAATTTAGATAAGACATAAAATTAAAACTTTTATGTTTTGAACTTTGGCTAATTCGATCTAAAAACAGAGGAGACGAAGTTACTGGAGCTGAACAGGTACCAGAAGACAACTTAATCAAGGAACAGTCATGATTTATTTCCCTATAACTCAACCTACACCAGAGTAGTTTATACGAAATTTGGCAGAGATCTAAATAACACATATACCTACAATTTTCATGTTTTACAACACCTCAGATTAAGCCACTAAGATAATCAATTTTTACAAAAACTGTAGGTTATTCAGTTGATACGTCTTCCTGAACCAGTTTCACTCCAATGACCATTTCTCTTCATATACTCAAAATCATTCAATAAAATTTTGCAGAAAGATACACAAGACATAGATGAACAACTTTTATGTTTAACACTTCCCCAAATTCGATTCACAAGATAATCAAAAAAATGAACGAAGTACACTGCAGAACATAATCCAAAAAGTTCTAATAACACAATAATCATGGGAAAAATATTTCTTACTAAGATCAGATTTATTTAGACTGATTTTTGATGCAAATCTTGAAGGAAATGATTAATAATTTGAGTTGTGATATGGATGAAGGAAAAGGGATGATGAAGAAGAAGAAGGAAAAAGGTGAAGTTGGAAGGAATGGGGTAAAGTCTCAATTGACTTCCCCACCCCTCCCACTTTCCCGATTTTGTCTTTCCCCTTTTTTTTTTTCTGCTGTCCCTTGTACTGTTCACTTTTCTGTTTCCTTTTTTTTTTTTACTTTTATTATTATTATCTTCATATATTTACTTATCTAGTCATTTTAAATTTTTTTTTACCAAAAATACAATTTAATTATTGGGTCTAATTTATTCAAATTCATCATGGTTATCAATTTAATTTATTTTAATTTCTAATTTAATCATTTATTTCATCTAATTTAATCATTTATTTCATCTATTTTAATCTATATTATCTATCATGTTTTTTTCCTATTTATACCACATACTTATTCTAATTAAATCCTAATTAATTGACGTTACAATTCTCTCCCCCTTAAGATGTTTCGTCCTCGAAACATATCTAATGGATCGTCACTGAATAGATGAGGGTATTAAGCTTTCATCACCTCCTCACTTTCCCATGTTGCTTCTTCGATTGCATGATTCATCCATAGTACTTTCACTAATGGTACTCGTTTGTTCCTCAACTCCTTAATTTCTCTTGATAAAATTCGCACTGGTTCTTCTTCATATATCAAATCTTGTCCCACTTGAATATTCGCTTTCAGCAAGTATGATGTGATTAGGATCTGATCTATATCGTCTTAACATTGAAACATGGAAGACATCATGTATTTGACTCAACTCCGGTGGTAGAGCGAGTCTATAAGCAACAGGTCCAACTCTTTCTAATATTTCATAAGGTCCGATAAACCTTGGACTTAACTTGTCTTTCTTCCCAAATCGCAGAACTTTCTTCCAGGGAGATACTTTAAGAAAAACTTTGTCACCCTCTGCATATTCAATGTCCCGCCTCTTGAGGTCAACGTATGATTTTTGTCTATCTGTAGCTGCCTTAAGTCTTTCGCGGATGACTCTCACTTTTTCTTCCGTCTCTTGCACTAGGTCTGGTCCCATAAGTTTCCTCTCGCTGAGCTTTGTCCAACATATAGGTATTCCACACTTACTACCATAAAGTGCCTCATATGGAGCCATATGGATACTAGACTGATAACTGTTATTATAGGCGAATTCTATTAAATTAAGATATTTGTCCCAGCTATCTTTAAATTCGATGACACAACTTCTCATCATATCTTCTAGAATCTGAATGACTTTTTCTGACTGTCCATAATAATAAAAGTAAAAAAAAAAAACAGAAAAGTGAACAGTATAAGAGACAGCAGAAAAAAAAAGGGAAAGACAAAATCGGGAAAGTGGGAGGGGAGGGGAAGTCAATTGAGACTTTACCCCATTCCTTCCAACTTCACCTCTTTTCTTCTTCTTCATCATCCCTTTTCCTTCCTCCATATCACAGCTCAAATTATTCATCCTTTCCTTCAAGATTTGCATCAAAAATCAGTCCAAATAAATCTGATCTTAGTAAGAAATATTTTTCCCATGATTATTGTGTTATTAGAACTTTTTGGATTATGTTCTGCAGTGTACTTCGTTCATTTTTTTGATTATCTTGTGAATCGAATTTGGGGAAGTGTTAAACATAAAAGTTGTTCATCTATGTCTTGTGTATCTTTCTGCAAAATTTTATTGAATAATTTTGAGTATATGAAGAGAAATGGTCATTGGGGTGCAACTGGTTCAGGGAGATGTATTAACTGAATAACCTACAGTTTTTGTAAAAATTGATCATCTTAGTGGCTTAATATAATATGTAAAACATGAAAATTGTAGGTATATGTGTTATTTAGGTCTCTGCCAAATTTCATATAAACCACTCTGGTGTAGGTTGAGTTATAGGGAAATAAACTATGACTGTTCCTTGATTAAGTTGTGTTCTGGTACTTGTGCAGCTCCAGTAACTTTGTCTCGCCTGTTTTTAGATTGAATTAGACAAAGTTCAAAACATGAAAGTTTTAATTCTATGTCTTATCTAAATTTTTGTGAAAGTTCTACCTTAAAATGTCATGTATTTTGTGAGTTATGAGCTGAACAATTGAACTGGTTGGATTGATACTTTATGTTGAACCAGTTATAGATTCTCCAATATTTGAGAACCTTAGAGACCGAATCTAGAAATGAGTTAAACGTGAAAAATGTTCCAAATTAACTTATATAATTGTATAAAACTTTTCAGAATAATTGAAGCTACACATTGAAAGCTATGAATTTTTGAATTGAGTGCCTCGAAATTGCCTAAGGGTAGAAAACAGGGCAATATTTAAAATTATACCAAAAATTATGTAAAGGTTCAAAAATTCTGAAATTTTAGCATATTTTAGTTTTACATGTTATGTTTAATCAGGATCAAGAATCATATAAATTGGATAAGTGTAGAAAAAGTTATTGATCCAACAGTCCTTAGAGGTCTTGTTCTAGCTTAAAAGAAATTATAGTTATTTATTTAAATTATATTAAGAATAAATATTTTATCAAGGTATTAATTAATTATATTTTTAAATTAGGATTTCAACAAGAAGAAGACCAACAAAAGTGAATAAGCTCTAAGCTTATATTTTGGAAAAGAAAAACCGTATCGAGATTTGTACATATAATTATTCTAGTTTGTCCCTTATGCATGATTGTATGTGCATGACATGAATTATTTGTCACCATGAATAAAATAATAGATTATGTCATGTTTTAACATTATATAAATGTTATTAACTATGAACTTAACATTATGCTAATATTTGATAAAATATCATGCTATTATATGGTGTTGAAATAAGTTATGCGTATATGATTATGTTAATATGAAATAAGCATTGGTTATATAAACAAGTAATTAATGGTGTTAATTGTCTATTTCTCTACCTGAGAACTGACATAGGATATATGGTGCACCATTAGGGGGAAGTTCGGTACCGATATTGATATGATTTAAGGACAGGGTGCCTATAGCTCCGAGAGCGCCCCTGCTCCTATTTACACACAGATAAATGATTTTACTATGTTAAGGTGGCTGAAGCTTCGCGAGCGCCCTTGACTTGAGATTATAGTGAGTATGGTGGCTTAAGCTCTGCGAGCGCCCCTATTTCACATCCCATATCCGGACAGTCCGGGAACGAGATTTTGGGCTAATAATTCATAGAATAAAATATGAAATTTAATTAATTGATGTAAGTAACAAAATGTAAAATGCTTACATGAGGTGGTGCAAATTTAATTATTGAATAATGTTATTTTTTTTATTTTTTTATGTTATGTATTTATTTATTTTATATGACAAATGTGCAATAAAATTTGAAATGCCATGATTTTATTTGAGACATGCATTTGTGTGACTGAGTGGAGAAAACTTTAATACTTATATGTACTACTAAGCTAAAGATAGCTTAGCATGGGTTCTTCTCACGCAGGAATTGAAGTTGTAGATAGTAGATAGTGGAGTTGATCAGGAAAAAATCTAAGCTCATATCAGCAGAGACACAAGAAGCATAGTTAGAGGGCTGGTTATCTATTATTATTTTTTTTAGTTTGACTATATATATGGTGTGGTAGACATGTCTCATATA
This sequence comes from Triadica sebifera, assembly GCA_023653625.1. Lineage (NCBI taxonomy): Eukaryota > Viridiplantae > Streptophyta > Magnoliopsida > Malpighiales > Euphorbiaceae > Triadica > Triadica sebifera. The sequence continues at coordinate 4,706,272 of CM042900.1, forward strand.
TTAATATTGTGTATGTAAATAATTATGTAACCTAATCGGGTGTCATATGTGTATGCAATATAAGGATAAATATATATTGTTAATTAGAATGACTTGACTAAACCAATATAAATAAATAGATTAAGTTATTTAAAATGGAAAAAAAAAATTAATTCGAACAGATTTATCAAATTAAGTTTGTGGCATCCTTCTTATATATGTGGGATTATCCCTAATATATAAGTGGGAAGTCACATTTAGAAATGGTAGGAGAGAGAGAGAGAGAGCTAGAATGATTATTAAGATGATTTTGTCCAGGCAGATGTTCTTCGGTGTAGGCACACATAGAATAGACATGATCAGCATAGCTGTTATGCTAAGAAATTTTTGTTTCTTGCCATATTTATTTATTATTGACATCTGTATGCAATCCAATTGTTGAGGAGAAGTTTTCCAGCTTAATATTTGGTTGTAAAGAATCCATTTAAACTAATATTTTTTATGCAAAGACATTCTCCATAACTTTTTATCTCTACAAATTTGCTCAACATGAAAGGACACAAAATGGCATTCACACATCTTTCAATTTTTGTAGCTGCAGCAACTCAATCCAGTCTTAGAAATAATATACCAAAACATAGTCTCCGATAAATATAGAACTAATGCTTATTGACTACCAGAAAGTATTTATAGGTGATTGACATTACTATAGATGTCACATGCACTTAAAAAATTGCAAAACAAGGCATAAAACATATTTGAATGCATTTAGAGGCGTAGAAACTGGTCAATATTAAGTTCATGTTTTGTTCTTTTTATAATTTGAAATATAACAGTAAAGGATGAAGAACACACACCTAGTAATGCATAAAGCACTGCAACAGAACCCTGTCATTGAAATAAATATATAAGTCAAGAACAAATGAGAGATTTGCATGATGAGCAAATAAATATTCCAAATGATGAATTTCTATAAACTCGACAGGATGTGCAGAGCCTGACTACTCATGAATCTCCTTGGAAAAAAATCGAAAATTGATGGAAACACTTACATAACATATAGAAGAACAAGTTTGAAAAAAACATACTGTCCATTCTTTTACAGCATTACAAGGACAGAAATTCCAGGAAAAAAAAAAAAAGCATTGCAAGTGCATGCTACATTGAAGAAATATTATAATTCCCATTCCACCCATACTTAGATACAATAAATCAATTCATTCGACAAACAAACAACAGAAAATGACAAGTTATTAAATAATGAAAATGCTAAACTGTCCTAAATGTAATCTGTCTTACCACACCAAATCCAAGGACTTGCAGCGGCGTAGGACTTATATCTTCTAGTATTGCCTCAGCTTCCTGTGAATGATCAGGATTCTCATAAGTTATGATGAAAAATTCAGAATCAGCTCCGACGGAAGGGCAAGAATGTCCTTGAAACCGTGAAAAGAATGGTATATATTAGCCAATTATATAGGATAAAGAATGGCCTTTGCTAACAAGTTCAATAAAGTTTAATCATATGCTTATTGCTCGCCAACTAAGTGGAAAACAATCTTTTCTCCTAGATGGCAGTAATCTAACAAATTGTTTGTTCTCATACACTTGAACAACAATCAAATTCATTGAATTTTTCAAAATTGTAATTTGTAGGGAAAAATTACATACCTTAGTCATAATACAGAAATCAGATAAGTATACAAAGTTTAAGACATCTAAAATAGGAAAGAACACTATTTCCTATATCCGTGCTAATTCTTATAATTATGCTAATAGGAATATTAGCAGATACAAATATCCTCAAATTTCCTATTCTATGACATAAATGATCGTATGAATTGCACACATCAAAGTTTCCGTATTATCCATGTCGTTGTGGAATTAGGTATCCAAGAAAGATAAAGCATGATGTATCTTTCAGGCTTTCATCTTTCTAAACATGTCAAAGGTCTGTTGACAGCTGTACTGCTGTCGTGGGGTAGCATGATTTCAGGGATTTCTTAGCAGCATATTTTTAGGATATATAAGCTGTACATTATGTTATCAATGCCGTATTATTAGTTTCTATGTTATAGCGTACTTCATAGCTTTTGTTCCTTTTTCAGCTGTCTTCCTATTTTAGAAGTCTTCTACATATAACCTAAGACGTAATACAGAGAAGTATAATAAGAGTGTATTTTCTTCCTCTTCATACTCTCTTTCAATCAACAAGGTAAATAATAGCTATAACATAAAAAAATCACCTTTTTAAACCTGTTTGTAGAATACAGGTCAAATTATCAAAGCCTCAAACATCTCTCCAGGAATTTTTACATTAAATAAATTTTCTTTTAGTATTAGTACCAGAATTAACCTGCCATATATATTGTATGAATTGGTTGAGGACATGCAACCGTGTAATGAGAGGACTACTAATATAATAGGATGCATATCAGCATATTTAATGATGAAGGAAACTAAACTTTATCCTTTTGAAATTCATAAATGATCATTAAACGGAACTATACATACATTTTCTGATGTTAAAGAAGATAAGCTGCAGCAATGTAATAAATACCTCGTTCAGTACAGTTAATGCTGTCTCAGGTTTAAGCTCCTTAACTCGAAGACCTTGTTGTACCCAAGATTGGAAGCCACCAAGGACCAAGTATGGTCTCTGTCATGAGAACGCAATGAACAGTGAGAATGTTCTCTTTCATGAGGTGACAGAGATCATGGATCTGAACAAAAATGAGAACTGAAAACTATAGGTATTTCAACTTAGCCAAGATGGCCAACATGGTCAAGATTTGAGCTAGGTAAATTAACAATTTACTTTGCAGAATGTACCTCAATAGATCCTAATGCCAATAATAAAGTTCTATATCTATTTTAAAATTACAAAAATGAAAAATGTGTATTCCCCTTAACATTTACTTTTACAAAGTGATAACAAATGAATTTGTAGAGAAAATTTACTGCGCACAATATATGTAGAACACATTGTTGCGGTAATATATTTATGATTGGAGTGAAAGAAAAATAAAGCTGCTTTGCTAAGAGTGATTTTAAATGATATTGATAGTTTTTCATTTGCTACTAATGACTAAGGACCCAAAAAAGTGCACAATCCTCATGATTTTCAATTGAAGGACAGTGGATATAAGATGGTATGAAACCTCAATGGAAGATGTCACAAAATGGAATGTACATAAGCTCTACCACCAGTAATGTACCAATTTACCACTAATGACAAGTATTTTCATACCATGTTGCAGTTCGCATTATGTTGCTTAGCGCAATCATTTTCCTTGCAAAAGCACATAATGTCTGTGCATCTACTGGAGCTTTCTTCTGCGACAAATAGCTGCCTTTACAAAAGACTTACCACAGACAACCTTATTGGAAAGGCATAGAAAGGGAATCGATGTTGGTGCAATCCAAATGAAGGAATGGTTAATTATATATTGCTTCAGCTTCAGTGGCAAATGAATCATAAGCATTGGTTTTGTTGCAATATTGATTCAGTTGGTTCAGTCAAAACAAACATTTATTCTTCATTCTCATTGGTCTATTTTTCAGTGTTCTTCACCTCAGGGAACAGGTCATTTCTTTAATTCTTCATCCTATTTTGTAGTTTTCCGTTTTCTGTATTTGTTCCCTCTATTTCCTGTTTACTCGGTACAAAGGACCCTTGTTAAAAAACAAAAGGACATCTTAGAGCTATTTCAGTAATTTAAGTAGCAAGTCAAATAAGATTCAAACTAAATCATTTTAAAAATATAATGAAGTGACAATCATGCTCCAGTTCTGAAGCATCAATATGAATGTCTTAGAACATACAGATAATGCAAATGAAATTCTCTTTCTCCCTTTCTAGTTCCAGACTCAACTAAATTCTTTACTACTCATGTTATGCAAGACAAGTAGAGATTTTGAATTCTTGCCTTAACCCCAAGTTTTCTCAAGGATCTTGCAACGCCTTTGGAATAAGCACCATCCGCATCCATGACTATAACCTTGGACCTGTCCTACAAGTTTTCAACAAATAAAATTCTGAAAAAAAAATTCTAAAGCCATATCAAACAGAGCGAAAAAGTAATAGCATTCCTTTTGTGGGATTGATTATTTGTCCCAAATATTTTGCCAATTAAAGTGCAGCAGTTGACTCGAGTACCAGTTACGTACTTTTGAATCACCACTCTTATTTTATAGCAAAGTATGAGAATAATTGATTTCAACAACATGATTCTAGCATATTAATTATCTAAATTCAAAAAATTTCTTATTGCATTCATTTGGACTATTGTAGCATATATCTAGTTAATCCCTGTGACCAGATGATTACATGGAATGTAGAGCATCTAGTTATCCCTAGGGACAGAGCCATTATGTGGGAAGAAAAGTCTTCGTGAAGAGAAGGATTCGTATACAGTATTTTTTTCATGCCCTTGATCATAGTGCAAGGTTGTGTGAGATCAAGACAGAAGATTTCTCCCTCCCCCAAAACTAAAAAAAGTGAGAGAACTTTTGGCACTTTTCAGGATCTTTAAAACAATAAGATTTTTAGATAGAGAAGTGGAGTAAAAACTCCAAGATACATACCGTAACAGCTTTCAAGTTCCGAATAACTGCAGCAACTAAGGTGTTTTCAAGATCTCTTCCACCTTTTAACAGTTTTCGTACTGATTCATCAACCTGGATGAAGTTAAAGAATATATAAGATAAAGTTTCAAAGAAAAGATACAGCCAACCTCCAGGATGCATCTTAGTTTTATTATTTTGACCAGGGCTTATTTGACATGTAGCAGAAAAATGATCAAAAGATTTGGTCCTTCCTCACATAAACCAGCAAACGTTAAACCAACCTCTGGCAGAGTGACACTTGCATAGCGAAATCGAGCTGCTCGCCGAAGATCAGGAATGCCATCTCTTTCTCTTAAAACCTTAAGAAAGGCAATGCCCAACACCAAATTTTGATATAAGTACAAAAGTAAATAAAAGCAATTGATGATTAAATAAAAATAATAAGTCAACGACTTTATAATTAAAAGCTCGTGAACAGAGTAGGAAAAAGGAGAAACTCTTGAAGTGAATCAGAAACCAAACTTGTATGACAATTTGGTTGCTTTAGGCTCTCACAACTCACAAGAAGGAACTTTAACATGTGGACAAAATAAATGGCGAGAAAAATTTATGATATCTTGCCTCAGGCCGAACATCAATCAGTACAGCATCCTCCTTCCCAGTCAAGAGCTCTAAAGTTGATTGAGGTGACAAATCTCCAGAGTATCCGCTATATGCCCACACCCAATAAGAAACCCTGCACAAATCTGATAACAAATCTAAGTTTCAATTGTAATACATATTAAATCAAGAAGTTTTTTATGCATGAAGGACATCCATACCAAAGAGTCACTGAGGTTCCAAGGAATAGAAAAAATGGAACAAGAGGATCATTTGGATCCAAGCCAAGGTTTTTCTCCAATTCCTCAACAGCAAAGTAAACCTGCTTGTGGTGAATGAAATTTAGAGTCATTAGTGAAATAAGAAAGGTAAGAACATAAAATCAAGTAAATGTTGGTCAGAATCATTGGCATAAGAGTGTACTCAAGGTATCCAAGGTCCAAACCTCATGAAGAGCTAAAAAAATGAGAGAGATGACTTAATTTTATTTAATTTTCTTCTATTGGTCAGAATCATTGATGGCTGTTATTGAATCAATGCGCCAAATTGAGAAGAAACATCATTATTGACAGCTGCCACTGAATCATCTAAAATATTTGTTCCCCAAAGTAAAAATGTGCCCTCATTTTTGCACTGCATTTTCTTTAGAGTAAAAGTAAAGCAAAGCACACCTGGTGAAAAGCTGTACCAATTGGCCTCAATACTTGTCCTGCTTTTTCCTCAGACAAATTTAATGTATCCCTGATCTCTGGAGGGAGCAATTCCTTCACAGACCCATAAGAAAAAACAACAAAAGAAGCTCCTTTTGCTAAAGAGTCTTCTGCTGCTATGATCGTAGTTCTTATCACATCAACAGATATGACTATTGCTTTATTTGTAGCTTCCTTCAAGTCACTTGAAAAACCAGTAAACCTATTGCTAGCCACCCCTCTTGTTTGATCCACAGCTGAAACAAAACTATTTAAGACATCATCCACTGCTTCAGAAGCACTTTTGGTAATGGAACTTATGGATGGAGTAATTATATCTAGTGAGCCTCTCACAGTACTTTCCCCTTTATTCACAGAAGTGTCAATGGATTTCTTAAACCCATCAAGGAAATCTACAAAACTAGTCTTCACACTAGGTAATGAATCATCATTTATATCCAAGGAGTCAGAAAGTGTGCTGGGATTTTCTGGTGTAATAGCAGTAGTTGACACGATATCAAGTTCCACAGGTCTTGCATAACTATGTGCATTTTCAGGTGATTGGCCAGGAAAGTCCATTAGCCCCTTTTCTACACTGGATATGCTATAACTTTCTGCATGTTCCAGTTTCTCACTGCCTGTAGGATCCATTTCATTTATCGCTTTGACAGAAGATTTCCAATCATTAAATTGGGAGGATAAAGATCTTTCAGCTTGTGTTTTAAAGGAAAGTCTTTGCAGATGAATTCCATTTTGCAAGCCCAAAACAACTCTATCATCTCCATTGCAACTGGATTCAAAATAATTCCGGAATGGATAAAAGGGTCGTGGACCACCACGGAATGAATTCTGCAATATTTGCAATCTCAAAATCTGTGAATAAATGTCCATGCACACAGAAGTGGGCATGGTTGTCGTAGAAAAGTGATTGCCAAAAACTATTGATTAAGATAACATCATGATGATTGCTTTTCATAAAAGACAAAGCATAGCAGAAGAGTGCAACCAACAAAGAAAGACAGATCATTTTCATGCCACTATAAGATAAAATAATCTAACAAAGCAAGTTACAGTCAAGGCCCACCAGTTGTTTAAGTTAATTTGAAAAGCCTTCTCATGGATTGAATTATAAACACCACTTGTTTTGTTTAAACTTCATAAAGGAGACTACTAGTTACACTTTTTGAAACTCTTACCAACAAACTTTCAAAAATCTAATAAGTTCTAGGTCAACTATCTACAACCCTTTACCTGAATTAAATTTTTAAGGAAATTACAGAAGCCAATTCAAGTAAACATTATATAAAAACAAAAATCAAGCAGCAGTGACAGTGAATGTGAGTTAAATTACAAACGCAGCCACAATAGGGAGTAAAATCTCACATGAGGATGAATAGAACAACTTGGGGTGGCAGAGCAAACAGGCATCATTTTGTATCAACTGAATATGAAATCCAAAAAGAATGCTTTAACAGACTCCCATTTTCTGCATAAAAACCAGATAAAGTAAACAAAGTTTAAACTGCTATCTCTCAAAATTATTGAAAAAAACAAAAAGACAATAAATAATAATTAGGTTCAAAATAAGCTATGATGGGAACATTTGAATTTCTCAAGACCATTTCTTGAATTTTTCAATTATAGATCTCATAGGAAGTGAAGTTGAGATAAAACTAAATAAATCAATAGAACAAACAAACATATGATAAATTAGAAATTTCTAGTCCTTTGCTTTTTCCTCGAGTTCTGAAATCGAAAACATCAATGTGGATATAAATTCTTTGAAAGGGAAGGTCAGAATATCAAGAAACAAAACCAAATGAAACTCGGTAAATTACCCACAATAAGATCAACACCAGATAGGCTACTTAATTCTTCTAAATTAAAATGGACTCAAATTTAAAAGACTAGGATTAGTGTGGAGCAAAATCGAAGAGCTTCAGAATGCAAATTACGACGCTCAAAATAAGCTAAACTAAAGCAGACCCAGGTCAATCCAAGGCAATGAGTTCAACAATCCAAGTGGATTTTTACAAAAATGTGACAAAGCCACGTAATACTGATAATAAGCTATAGAATGAAGCATACCCAATCCAATTTTGTGTAATTCTTCAAGTAGTGAAGAATCAAGAGTCTAAACAAACTCCTTGCTGGAGAAATAAAATAAGAGGAAACGGAAAGTGGATAGTTGTATGTGTGAGGCCATTTGTAGAAGGGAGAGTAGAATATAAGGTATATGAGAGGAGAATGGGGTGGATTGGTGATGGGTTAGTCGGCCTCTATTCGCCTCTCGTTTTTCTGGTGGGTCCAAGTTTTGGATTTGATTTTCTTTTCTGGTTGTGGCTATTGCCTGCCTTCTGTATATCTGATTTCACTTCTTTTCATTATTTACCATCCCTTGCAAATTGCTCTCGCTTTTCAGTCAGTGTCGTCTATAAACTATTGTGTCATATTCACGTGTCGTTTGCGTCGTAAAATCATTTAATAAGTTATAAATATATATACATAAACGAATATATATGTATTTTTAAATATGTGTAATATTATTAATATATAATTAAATATTTTAATTATTATATATTTTATATATTTTTAAGAGTATTTAATCGTGTAATAACAAATAGATATATTCGTGTTGTATTTTGTGTAAGTTGATATCGTACCGTGTAGCTTTATATTGAGATTTTCAATTGCATTCGTCTTCAAAATTGTGTATTTTTTTTATTTTTATTATTGGATATATGCTGTCGCTCTATGCTGAACTCAACAATATAGTCTCACAAGCAAGCTCTGCATGAAATAAAAGAATACAGCTTTGATTTGGACTAAGTTCCCAAAATCTGGTCATTAGCAATAACTACTCATCCAAAGCCAACATGTTAAATGCGCATATTAGAAAGTTTCCCAGTTGATGAAGGACATGAACAAGCATCAATATGGAAATATAATTACTCAGCTTCCTTAAAAATCAAATATGGAAACTACCCTTTAGTTGTCAATCATCTTATGAATAGTTATATTTTTCAAGTCCGTATGAAAACACACTTCAAAATCACATAGAAACACAAAATGATCGATTTAGTCCCTGTCTAATCTTTGCATGAACACAGCAACTTGCCCATCAAACTTCTCATTCTGTGCTACTACCCACCTCAAGCTGCTAACACTCAACAAAATGCATCAATGTATTGCAATGCCAGAAAATCAATTTAACCGTCAAGGTGCAACCGCGCTCATTTCCCATCGCCGTCAAGTCCTCATTCGTCAGCAGGGTCTGCTCTTCATGAAGTTCCCTGCAGATTTTGGGTTTTCTAGTTTCGGTCATGATGCAAGGAGCTGATATAAGCGTGCAAGAAAATCACAAGCCAACTCCTATTCGATGCAGGTGTGTGGTTCCTCTCTTTCAAACTTGATGAAAGACCAAATTTGATAAAGAAGCAATTTAGAAGAAAAAATGAATTTTCTTTGATTATTATCTTTTTTCCGATTTTCTGGAATAGGAAGGAAATTTTGGAGTATTTAAAAGTGAATTTTGAAATTGGTCTTTGTTGTTTTTCCTCTATGGAAAGAGGAGTTGCAATGGATAGTGCAGCAGATTTTTGATTCTCTTCACAGGATACATAAAAATATTCAAATTTTCTCATTATCAGGATAATTGTTTATTGTTTGCAAGAGACTGCCTCTTTACTTTATTACATAGATAACCCATTGGAGTCTTATGAAACTAACATTGCTATATATATATGTATATCAATTTGTACTTTCTGCTTCAATTGTTTCATTGACTTGGATTTGAAAGAAGGTTGTTGAAGAATCTGGTTAGGTTGTTGTGCTTGGAAATTAAAGTAGATAATAATGTTGACAGCATTTCCTTTTGATGCAAATGGAAATAGCATATGTTTAGAATTGCCGTTGAGTGTTAAAAAAACTAATTTAGAATTTTTTTGATTTAATTGACTGATTTTTTTAATTTTTTATAAACTGTTTTTCTCAAATCTGCTTCTAGAACAAAAAAATATATTTACCTGTTTCTCTCCAAAAGCAGTTTTCAAAACTCAAAAAAATAAAAAATAAATTTTTTTTTTCCAAAAATGTTTTTCCCAAACTAAATATCAAACGGATCTATAGTACTTTTTATTTCTTTTTCCTTTCAAATTCCAATTCCAATTATGTTATTTAGAATCTTCTTATAAATTTTGAAAAAGGACAAAACATAAAAAGCATAGGATAGACCAAACTTTTATCAGACACCGAAAATCAAGTTTATAGTTACAGTCTTCAAGATTACAACTAATTCATTAATTACAATTTGATTTTTTTTATCTAGTAGCTTCTGAACTTCCTTTTCAACAATCTCTAACATATTAGGATTTAGTTTTCTTTGGTGATTGTCCTCTAAAATGATTTTATGCATACACATAGTAGGAAATGCCTTTTATATCTGAAATTTTCCACCCAATTGCATTCCTAAGCCTACTTAACTCTCTAATAAGAGACCCTTCTTCACTTGGAGAAAGATCATATGCAACAATCACAAGTTACATATTTTCCTTTCCTATAAAGACATATTTAAGTGTAAGGGAGAGTTTTTTCATTTCTAATTTAAGGGTTTCAAGGTTATTTTTTCCCACCTTAGGCATGAGAGGATTCAAATTCATATTTTTATCTATTGGTTTGGCTAAGTCAAGGCTTTTGTGATTATATATGGTTTCCTCCAAATTTTTATCTACTCTATCTAACGCCAGAGTTAATTCCCTCGTGTTCTCTTGTTCCTGCTAATACATATCATAAACTAGTGAGATCATGTAGTATATATAAAAGCATTCATTATGAGAAGCATTAGAGGGACAAGTCATTGCATCAAAAATATTAAATTTCATAATCTCCCTTAAAATAATCATTGTGAGCGTACCATTATCAACATTTAATACGGTTTTAGTGTGCCATGAATGGCCTACCAAGAAGAATGGTCTGCTCCTTTTCTCTCAAGGGAGAAGTCTCCATACCCAAGACAACAAAATCAATAGGTATAATTAATTTATCAATTTGTACTAGGAGATTCTCTATTATACCTCTAGGGTACTAACTGACATATCAACAAGTTAAAGACAAATAAAATTAGGTTTAAGCTCACCCAAACCCAACTGTGTATGCACTAAATATGACATTAGATTGATGTTGGCTCTTAAGTCAAGCATAACTTTAGCTACCTTCTTATCTACAATGGTTATATCTATAGTAAAACTCCCAGGAATCTTCATTTTCTGAGGCAGTTAATGCTGAAAGACTACACTTGTTGTCTTTGAAACAATTACTTTTTCATTACTTTTGTACCTTCTCTTTGTTGAAGTTAACTCCTTGAAAAATTTTGCCTAACAACGGTAGGTTAATTTCAACTTTAGAGAATATATTAAAAATTTTACAAAATTCCTTATCATTTTTGTTCTCCCTCAGTCTACTAGGAAAAAGGAATAGGAAGTTTGTAAAACTCCTTTGATTTATGATATTCAGGCCTTGAAAATGATCTTTTTTCATTCTTATTCATGCCACTCTCATCTTCTTTTTGCCTTTTTTCTTGTGTTATTTTTTCTAGTTGCTTCTCATTCTTTTCTTCTTCAGTCATCTTACCTGAAATAAAAGAATTATCTATTTTAGCATTCAAATTAACCTTATTGTCATAAACCTTACCATTACAAAGTACTGAGATTGATTTAGCCTATTTGGTTAGTTTGACAACTCTTCCTTCTTATTTTTTTTAACTGACTCAACTATTTGCCCAATATGAGTCTCCAATATTTTTAAAGATACTTCAATAGAATCCATCATTTTATCTATCCTCTCAGTCTTATCTTGAGTACCTATAATAAAGCTCTGAAGGATTTCTTCTAGGAAAGGTTTTCTATGCACATTTGAAGGTATAGGTTAGCTTTGAGTGGGAAAAAAGGACTGATGTTGATTTCTCTGAAGTTGAGACACTTGACAGTAATATTGAGGAGACTTCAGATTCTATATAATAAAAGTGGATTTGGCTCAATGTTTTTCCAAGAATAATTGGGGTGATTTCTCCTACTAAGGTTATAAGTATTGGAATAAGGATTGTTTTGTTGCTTAGGCTAGAAAGAGTTCATAGCATGAGCTTGCTCTACCTCATTTCTTGCAAAAGAATCAATAGAGGAGCAAAGATTAGCTCCATATCTATAAACACCACAAATGTCATATACCTTATTAGTCAATGCATTTATGTTGTTAGCCAAAATCCTTATTTGCTTGGTAAACTCAATTATCTGTAAAAACCAACTCATTTCCACTAGATACCTTATTGACTATGGCTTTCTTACCTCTCACACTCTTTTTCTGGGATTTAGCTCAAAACATTTCAAAAATGTCATATACCACATCTGTCGTCCTTTTCCCTATAGCTCTTCTAGATGTGTTGTCCACTATATACTAATAGTGTTGGGTCAAACTGTTAGAGAAGTGCTCTAAGGAAATTACTTTTAATAATTATTGTACAAATTTATTTGATTAATAAAAGACATTTTCATTAATTTGATATTCATTTAATATATGAATTGATAGTGATCTTAAATCAATTAATGAAATCCTTAATACATAACATAGCATGAAGAAAATGATGATGAGATCATGATATTAAGATTCTTATTATGTGTAATTAAGTTAGTATCTAAATTATCTCTAGTCATAGGATTAATGAGATGAGACATTATTAATTCGGATATACTAGCACATGTTATACTCATTGATTGGATCAAGTAGTAAATCTCATAATCTGTAAACATGAGATGTTTAGATTTAACATGTGGATGCTTGTTAAATGTAACTAAGTACATTGGATGACCTACTATGAGACAATCATATGGATAATCTATTCAAATGTCAATAATAGTCTCGTCATAGCAATTGTGCAAGTATCCTTGGACTTGAGGTACTCAAAGATATATTGGATATTGATTCTGTATTTTGACATTATTCTTTGTTGCCTCAGGGAGGTTGCTCATAGGGTGGTGATTGTGTGTAGTTTGAGGTATTCAAAGGTAATTGGGTAACCAACAAATGATTCATCACTCCTGATAGAAGGAGTGTATACTCATGGCCTCATGTCGAGATCATTACTCGGAAATCTCTAGCCGAAGTGGAAATATCATGAAGATATTCTTTAATGACATATCTAATAGAGTAATAAGCCTCAGAGACAAGAACTAATATTACTTGGGTCAAATGTGACTTAGTCAGTCTAGTGGAAGTTGACACATATCCATACTCTAAACCAAGTGAGATATAGAATAGTGAAATGAATAATTGTAAATAAATTGTCTATGGAAAGGTTCGTAGCCAAACCATTTATTTTGCAGTGAATTGGGGGTCATGATGTGTTGCTAGATACTGCTCATGATTTACTTAAATTAATTGTTAATTTAAGTAGCCAACATAACCGGAAATCTAATGGGTCAGTCGCATTGGAGATATGAAAAATGAGTAAAATGGTCTTGTATATGATCAAAAAATATGAAATAATTATTTCGGATCGAATCGCTATGAGATCGTAGAAAAAATCACTTGGAAAGGGACACAGGCTTGTGAGGGCCCACACAGGCCCATTGGCCAGCTGGGCCTGCCCAGTGCTTGCGGCACAGTGCGTTGATGCACCCCCGTTGTCCAACGACTATCTTTGGCTTTAATTAGGCCAATTATGACCAATTATTATTCATTAAGTTTCATTTTTTCCATGTTTGACTTTTAATTTTTTTGAATACGATTCAAATTGAAAAGACAACAAATGATAGGAAAAAGACATAAAAATTATTTTTAGTAAAAAATAATTTTTGAGACAGAAAAATTCTTTCAAAAACAATTCAAACCTAACACTTTGAAATTTATTAAAATCATTACTCTTGTTAGTTTCTTCTTCATTTTTTGGTGAATTATTATTAGAGACATTCTAGTGTGGATTGTTGTGATTTGATACAACCCAACAAGATAAAAATTTAAAGAACAAATCAAAAAATTATAAGATATAATTTCTAATCTATATGATTTAATGAATTAGTTTTAATGACACAAACAAGATTCTTCTATAAGGTTTTGAAATTTTATTTTTTGCTGCATTTTATAAATGAGATTTGAACACAAACTATCATAGAATGATTGGTTTGTCATTAGTAGGGGGTAACCGTGTAACACCCTCTTACCTTTTTTGTATCTCAGTCAAGTAAAGCGATGTTTCCGATTGACTAATTGATATGTCTACACATGACTTATAGACCTACAATTCATTTTAAACAACTCATAATGAAATTAAAAAAATCATTGTTTATATATCCATAAATTATACTTTCTAGACCATAAACTGACACATGATTTATTTACAATATATATTTTTACTGTTGAAAAATATATGTGCATGTAATATTTGCTTTATGATAGTCATGTCACTGTTATATTTTTCTGGTAAAATCACTGAATTTGCAACTATCTCAACTTATATGTTGTCATATGTTTCCTGCTTACTATTTACGAGAGAGAAAAGCAATTCACATGCTGAGTTTTAGTTCAGTTGTGCAAATTTTATAGTAACAATTATTTAAAATATAATGTTAGAAATATAATTTACTAGAGTAAAATTTCACAGCAATAAATAATTATAATTAAATATTTTCTTTTATGATACAAAATAAAATGATTATAAATGAATGTATCACACTATCGTTTAAAACATAAAAGCTCATTTTACACACACACACACACACACACACATATATATATATATAATCATTTATACTTAAAAATTCATTTCACTAACGAGGTCGCAAATCATAAAAAATGTATCGAAAAATCATAAGAAATTTGTTTAAAAATCACATTCATTCACTTAACAAATCTTTTATTATACCCATATATTGAAACAACATAGATCTACCCTAGGAAATCACGAAAGTATCAAAAAATAAATGTGTCAATCGCATGGTCAAAGACATTCACATAATCAAAGTTTATTTCACATATCCCAAGACTATCACAGGGCCAAAGATAATTTCACATGACCAAAAACCTTCACATGACCAAAAAATAATCACCCTATTGTCATGCCAACAAAACTCTAGTTTATATTTAGGCTAATATATGAGCTAAAATAAAAAAAAATCATAAGAATTCTTTCATTTCATTTCAAGCAGTTACAAAATAACAGATTTTCAATAATAATTTCATAAATACATTTCAATTCATATAATCATTTCTTAAAATAAAAATTCATTTCATAACACATTTTATTTTATAACATAAGATATATTTAATATTATAATCAAATTAAAATACGCATTTGGCCAATACTATAAGAGTTTGCACAAGTATAATTAGTCTTTCTTCGCTTTTGTCGGTTATTTTTCTTTATCCGGGATGGATATTATCGTTTTAGATGCCCCTAATAGAACATACATAATTAATATTTTTACTTTTATGGCTATTGAAATAAAGTTTGCAAAAACCTGTTTGACTGGCCCGGTCTCCTAGCTTGCTCACAATTAAGCTTTTTCAGTATCGACATGCCTAACACAAATATCAAATAATTAATCAACGTATAGTATTAGCTCTATAATTTCGACTCAAATTAATCATTCTATATATATCTGTCAATGACTACTTATTTACATTTCCGTCTCTTTCACCTTCAAATCTCATTTATTTTACTCTCTGATTTCACTTAATCCTTAGGCCCCTTTATAATACAATAATTAAATATTTACGTTTATCAAATGATCACAGTTAAAGGTCTCAAGTTAACAATTATTTATTAATATTCTGACAACTTTTAGTCACAGATTTTTATTAAATTACTTTCTCACTGCATCATTTATTCTCTGTTTCTTTTAACGGTCCCTTCTTATACTTTATTAAGGTACAATTCATGGTTCTTGATTTCTCCTTGTCTCGGCCCATTTACTATTTCTTATTTCCAAATGGACTACCCCACAAGCTTCGGTTATGGATGATTTCCCTCGTGCAACTTCACCTCATTCCAAATTAATTGCCAATTTAGTTAATTTGTTAATTTAACTTAATTAATTTTCTTATATTTTCTCAGTCATAAATAAACAGGTCCCAAGTGGGTCTAAAATATCTTTTAAATTTTCTATTTCCATTTTTTATCCTCTCGGCAATTTCAATTTTCCCAATTTCATCTTTGCTCATCCTTCTAAAAGGTTTGATTAAATTCTATTAAGTTCTTTAATCTTGTTTAATTTGCTGGTTTAGTCCATAAGTGTCCAAAACTTCAAATAAACCCCTTAAGCTCACGGGTCCTCTTACTTTATATTTAATTCCATTCCAATTCCTTAATTAGTCTACAATTTATCCACAATTAGCACCACAAGGTAGGGTTCTTAATTAAGGTTCTAGGCTCAATTGTTTCAAAACTACAACCCAACATGTTCGATTTCACCAAAATGATTTCGGTCCTTAAGTCTTATACCACAAAACCTCCATTCCTTCCACCAATAGCCACAGGCTAACAAGGAAAATATGTTTTCTCCACCATACAAGTTCCAGCCTTCTCAAAACCCATCCATAACAACACACTTAAAACAAAATAATAGGTAATTCGAGAACTTTATAAAAGGAATATGAAAAAGAAACTGAAACAAAGAGAAAATATAAAAGAATTAGGAGAAAAGAAAACTTAAGCTTTTAGTTTACATATAAAATTCCAACACCACAACAATTATGACATTTAACTTGGCTTAAATTTTCTAGATGAGTACAATAAGAGATAATATGGAAAAGAGAAGGAAAAAGAAAAAAAATAAAAAGCGATGACAATTTTGGTGGCCTCGGCCTCAAGGGAGAAATGAGAGAGAATTTTACTTTGATTGTTTCCTTCCAAGTCGTGACTCCAATGACTCCCTTTTGTCTCCTCTTTGTTTCAATCTCAACATAAAAAATTCAATTCTTTTTCTCCACACCTTGAACTTAACATGCAAGCATAACCTCTTCAACTTCAAGCTTTGCCACAAACACCTCTCCTTTTAGATGCCTCAGATATGGTGGAAGAAAAGAGAAATCTTGCCACTTCTCTTCAATTTCTTGTTCTATTACTAGTCTAGTGTTTAATCCAAAGATAAAATATTAGTGATTTGGAAGAATAATAGAGACGGGAGGCTCGGTTTTGAAGAAGGGAACGATCGACTATGATGAGAAGAAAAAAAGAATGGATTTGATTTCTTAAAATGGACCCATTTACCTTATATACTTAGATTAAGGCAAGCTTAAGATGCAGAAATAAAATGGACCCATTTACCTTATATACTTAGATTAAGGCAAGCTTAAGATGCAGAAATAAAATGGACCCATTTACCTTATATACTTAGATTAAGGCAAACTTAAGATGCAGGTAAGACATATGTCCATGTGCATGCTTAGATTTAGGAATAATTAGGTTATTTTAAGTTTAATTAATCCTAATTAGTTTAATCCATGACAAACTTCTCTTTAGGTCCTATCACTTTCCTCTATTCATATGGAACCACACCCTATATCTTATTTCTTTTATTTTGTACCATAAATATTAGAGTTTTGACACCAAATTACACCGGTAAGTACGTCTCAATATTTTATACATCCCAATGTCTTCCGTTCACGATTGGTTGATAGTGTGAAAATCATATATTTTTCGGTCGGATCCCGTTTTCTCAGTTTTCATGAAAAATTTAATATCACGTGTTCATAGCAAAATTTCTCACTTATATATAGTCCAAGTTCAAACTCCAGTCATGTCTTCTCTGTTTTGACCATATTCGTGTTCTTCTTTTAGTCAGTTTGGCATAATTGGTTGTCGAAATGCACATATCAACAAGGTTTAAACTGATGAATATGACAAACCGTGATAAGGACATTGAAGTAGCAATATCTTAAATCTATCCCATGCCTCATGAAACATCTCTAAGTCCTTTTGATAAAAATTTATGATTTATGTTCTTAATTCCTTTGTCTTTTGGTGGGAATAGAAGTTGCTCATAAACTTATGGTACATCTCATCCCAATAATGCATTGAATTAAGAGGTAAAGTCATTAACCATATGTTGGATTTGTCCTTCAATGTATCAGGAAAATGTCTTATCTTTAACTGATATTCATTTAGCCTATTCAAAAGGAAAATATTTATGGTTGTATAGAACTCTCTGATAAAGGTGAGAGGATCTTCATTAAATTCTGATAAGTATAAATTTAATTTCTTTAAAATTAGGAAAGGGGGAGACTTTTATGCAAACTTGGGAGATAAAAGTGGCTAAAAAGAACTCATTGGCCACTTTTGCCATTTGTTCCAATAGATATTACTTATCATTTAAGGAACTATTTCACCATTGGAGATTGGAAGCTTGAAGCTTTGGAGAGTGAGGACTAACCATTCAAGGGAGCTCAAGACTATCAAGTTCCAATGAGCTTTACTTTTTTGTTTTATTATCTTTTCTGCTATAACACATGGCAGGAATGACTTCCAAGTCCTCTTTAGCTACTTTATCTCCTAAGTTTGCAGAAAGTCTCCTCCCACTCCTAATTCTAAAAAAACTCAATTTATACTTCTCAAAGTTTAAATTGCACTCTAATTCTAAAGAAAATACAATCTTTTTTCTTATAAAAATATTAACAAAATCCCTGAAAATAAGCTTTCGATTAATCAGAATCAATCCTCCATAATATGGGCCCACTTGCTCAAGCCAGTAATTTGGCTACACATTGGACTCTACAACATCATTGATTGTTGCACACGCGATAATGTAGCAACATGTGATAAGTTGGCACATCATAGCAATGACACACTTGCGACACTTCAACATGCTCATGACAATATTAGAACCATGGCTTTGACACGTCTGCGCTAAATCCTCATGCCCACGACAAGAAGTTGGCTTTAAGATTGTTGTGCTCACATTAAATCCTCATGCCTGTGCTGCACTGGAGCTACATCGTGCGCCCATAATACCTCTACGCATCCGTGATAACACATTGATGCATGTGACCTCTTCACGAGTGTGACAAGCTGTCATGCACGTGACATGTGCTTCAAGCCTGACTAATTCCCATAATTCCTCCAAACCTGTAAATATATAAAAATAAACAACTAAGTACCCAAAACACACTAAAAATCTACAATTAAATATTAAAAATATGAATGAAACTTATAGTAAAAAGAGATACATAAAATGGTGCTCTTCTTACTCAAACAGTAGCGATATTTAGTGACTTTTCTACATAACCTTGTTACCTCTTGTACTCTACTTGAATTTTGTTTGTAATTTTTGGTTGGTGATTGATTCTTCGTGGTAGCTTCTGTTATAGTGAGGTTATTTGATTTGGACCAAACTTAGTCATATCATCTTTATCCTTCATACTAAAGAATTCGATGAGCTCCCATTAATCAAATGTGAAGTACAAGGTAAGGAAAAATATTCAAATTTTCTCATTATCAGGATAAACATTCACTATTTACAAGAGACTGCCAGTTCTTCGTTCCTCGAATTCTTCATTATATAAATAACCCATTAGAGTCCTATGAAACTAACATTGTTATATTTATACCAATTCTTAGTTTTCTACTCCAAT
Organism: Triadica sebifera; assembly: GCA_023653625.1. NCBI lineage: Eukaryota > Viridiplantae > Streptophyta > Magnoliopsida > Malpighiales > Euphorbiaceae > Triadica > Triadica sebifera. The sequence goes on from CM042900.1 coordinate 4,725,726, forward strand.
TATTTTTCTGACTTTGATATGAAAGAAGGTGGTTGAAGATTGCATAAAGGTTGTTGTGCTCGGAAATTAAAGTAGATAATAATTTTGATAGTGTTACCCTTTGATGCAAATGGAATGTTGGAAGTGCAACAAATGATATTACTTAGCAAAACAATGAGGAAACTCTAAGGCACATAAAGGATGGAAAAGGTAGAATACGCAAACATATATTATATGATAAACTTTTCTCCACTCTTATGAAAAGTGTCTCCACTCTTACAAATTTATTCATAAATCACTTATATATATATATATATATATATATATATATATAATATTTTAATGGTTACTATATTATTTACCCATTCATAGGTATTATTTTTCAATCATTAAATAAAAAATGTCACATTTACGATTTAAGAGATGATCGTTATGCGCAAGTTCTGCGGTCATTGTACTAAGCGAACATAAATGTTACGATTAGAGTATAAATACAAATATTTTTGAGTGAAAAAATATTATTTAATAATGGCAATGAAATATTTGGATTGAAAATGAAGCTAATTAGTTGTACCGTTAAGATTTTGTGTTTGACATGTAAATCGATGCAATAGACTGGACCGAAAATGCATAATTTCTGGTCAGTGATAAAATATTTTCATACAAAAAAAAATCTCTTCTTCCTCCTCATATGGCTGGCCACCATTGATGGGTTTTTGAAACTTTTCTCTTATTTCCAACTCCTTAAAATATCATTGCTCAAGCCATTGAAGTATAAAAATTTTAATTAGGGTGAACGATAGAACAATTTTTGGAGAAGAAAATTATTTTTGTGGCAAAAAATTCCAATAAATTTAGAGGTGATTTTCTTAATTTTTCTTTTAAATTTTCATAGATTTAAGTTGGATTTAATGATTATTTAAAGTAGAATTAGGATTGTGTTGTGATTGAAATTAATTGGGGTGAAGAAGATGACTTGGGGTTTTAAAGAAAAATTATGGAAAATTTTGATAAAAATAGAAAATGAGTTGAATGAAGCTTGAGGATGATAGATATGGTAAAACATTGATGGAAATTATTTTTAGGAATTTTTGTTGAATTTTTAGAAATTTTTCATAATTATGGCTGAAATTTTGAAAATTTATTTTGAAAAATTTGTGCCTTAAAATGATGAAAATTGAGTGTTTAGAAGTGGAAAATAAATTATGGAATGGAAGAAAATTTTAATAGAATTTTTGGATTTTTAGCCTAATTATTGAATTTTTTTTAGAATTATTGAATATTATTTTGGTGAAATTGGTGATGGAAAATGAAAGAAAATGGGTTAAAGTAATTATAAAAATTTATTTAGAATTTTTAAAGCATTTATTAAATTAATGAAAAATCTTGAGTTGAAAATGGATTTTTGGAGAAAAATGAAAATTATAGGAAAAATGGAAATAAATTGAGAAAAATAATTATGGAGGAGAAAAAATATGAAAAATTAAATATTATATGAAGAAAATAATTTTAGAAATTTTTGGTCGTTGGAAAAGCATATTGGGCAATCGAAGTCTCGGGTTACACATCGAATGTGTATAACGAGAAATAACGTTGATAGGAGATTTTGGAATATGAGAGAGAAAAAAATGATTGGAAAGTTTTATTTTCAATAAAATATATGTTAAATGTGGTTTTGTAATTAATTGAGAATTTAATTGTTATTTCGATGCACCGTCAAGATAAACACTGAAATTTGATAAAGAAAATGAGTCTACAGTTTTCGGTAGATTACAATAAATTGATTTTATATGTTTTTGTTTTGACATGAAATGATTTTATGAGAAATTGATAATTATTGTATTTGAAGAAAAAAAATTCCTATTTATGGTATGGAAAAATATATTTCATTAAAAAAATAAAATATTTGGCTTTAAAAATTGTTTTAGTGAAATTATATTTTAACACCGTATGTATTATATTAAACTCAGATATTAGTCTAGATAATGAGTTAGAAAATTGTTGACATGTCAATAGGGTATGAATTCCATAACCTGTGGTTATCTTTATCATGAGAGATATTGTATGAATTATATGGTTAACTTAGGCCATATATATTATTTATATACCAAATATATGGTTATCTTGGATAATGTTTGGTCATGTGGTTATCTTGCATTAGATAATATTATTTTTGGGTCATGTAGTTATTTTTGATCTTGAAATTTCAGTTGTTGGACTGTACCCCTTATTTTCCTAAGTGTGAGTTTAGGGCATTTTAATATATGGGATGAATAATATTTTTAATTAGTAAATAGATGTAATTTTTATACTTTGATTATATGCTGACTATATGCACACTAAAAGATTGAGCTTCGAAAAAACTTTTATGTTACATCTATTTACTAGAAATATATTTATGCCTATTTTTGTATATAAGAATAAGAATTTATTAATGATTTTAATTCATGAAAAACAAAGAACTTCTTCAAAACTTTGGTAAGTTTTAATTGTATATTTTCATTTAAAGTGACATTTATTATATATTTTTGCACCTCCGAGTTTTATACTAAGTGCGAGAGTTTATTTTTTTAAGCACATATTTTAAAAGTGAGAAGATGTGACAAGTGTATGCATACTAGCCGTTGTTGGAACTAGTTGACTCTATTGATGGAATCAAGTAGCAGTAGCAATCATCCTGCATAGATGAATTTTGTTATATGTATTTTTTATATATTTTATCAGATGTATTCTAATGTACATAAGCTATTATGCATTGACATGTGTTGTAAATTAAATGTGTGGGATGAGAATAGTGAGAGAACACAAGTTTGTGGTTATTAATGTGGTTTATTATTTTATTTATATTCTTATATATTCCTTATCTGACCGCATAGTTATTAATTAACATTAATGTTGTACCTATAGGTCGCCATCCGATTTTGTAGAATCATCAAATATCACGTATTTCAATTTTAATGGCATGGGACACTTAGCTAATGTTTGCCATAACCAAGCAAAAATCACACCAATCAACCAACTTCAAATCACATTCAAACAAACACTCAAACACAACCCTGGCTACTGGATTATGGTACTGCTCATCACCTTACTTTGGAATTGGAGAACTTGGCCATCCATTCAGAATATCACGACCCTGAAGAGGTCGTTCTTAGCAATGGCTCTTCTCTCCCTATTCTTCATTCTAGTTCTTATATCTTTACCAATGGCACTCACCAATTTTTATTTCATGATATTTTGCATGTTTTAAATTCAATAAACAACTTATTATCAGTCAGTTCTTTTACTAACTCTAACAATGTCTGTTGAATTTTTTCCTGATTCTTTTCTGATTAAGGATTTAGAGAGCCAACAAGTTCTTTACAAAGGCCAGAATGAAGGTGGCCTCTATATCATGCCATTTTCCATCTCGGTTTCTCCATCCACTAATTATGCGATGCTATCTACCTGGCACTGTCGCTTAGCCCATGTTTCCTATCCTATTGTGAAAAACATTTTGCAAAATAATTCCCTTTTATGTTCTAGTTCTAAGTTTTTAGCTTCATGTCATGATTGCTCTATTAGCAAGAGTCACAATTTACCCTTTCCAAATTCTAATTTTAAAGCTTCTCAACCTTTAGAATTGATTTGTTTAGACCTTTAGGCCCTACCTCTGAATTTTCAATAGATGACTATCATTATTATTTACTTCTTTATGCTCGTTACAGTAAATATTCATAGATCTACTTCTAAAATTAAAATATGAAGTTTTGCACATATTCATTAATTTTCGCAAATTGGTTGAAAAGCAATTTGGTTTACCTATAAAAACATTTCAAGCAGATTGGGGTGGTGAGTTCCAAACACTTTAGTCCTATCTTTCAGATAATGGAATTTCCCAACGAGCCTCATGCCTATATACCCCTGAACAAAACTGATGCGCTGAACGAAAACATAGTCACATTGTTACCACTGGTTTATCTTTACTATCTCATTTTGGTTTACCTAAACAGTTTTGGACTTTTGCCTTTGATGTTGTTGTTTATGTCACTAATCGTCTTCCTATGGTTCAATTAAATTATTTTTCCCCTTACAGTTGTCTTTTTCAACAACAACTTGATTATAATTTTTTGAAAACTTTTGGTTGTGCCTGCTATCTATGGCTTCGGCCATACTCAAAATAAAAGTTGGATTTTCGATCCAAATGCTGCATATTTGTTGGTTATAGTAAATTACACAAATGATATAAATATTTTGATCCTCATACCTAAAAACTTTATATCTCACGCCATGTTGTTTTTGAAGAACAGGTTTTTCCATTTGCAAGTAAGGTGTCTTCAATTGAATCCAAACCCACAACTCCTCCTCTAACAGAAATTCACATACCTTTTATGCCACCTCCTATATACTTGTTGGAAATGAAACACTCACACAAACAACTTTTGTTCAAACTTAAATAAATATTACAAAAGTACTTTCATTCAAAAAACAAGATACTACAACTCACTATTATAAAACTTTGCTTCTTCACTTATTTAGAAGCTTTTAATCTTTCTTGATACCTAAACTAAAATGGAGAGAGATATTTATACTACTTAAGAACAATCCTACACTACACAAATAAACTAATCCAAAATTATAATAACCACACACCTCATTCTTCTTCATTATTCTCTATCATTCTAATAATATTTTAAGTTATCAAATGATTCACATGCATACCACACCCTAGAAGATTCTAGGTAGAGGGCTTGTAGTTTTGGACTTTAATTATGGATTTGGACTCCAATTTGGTTGGATTTGGGTTTGGGCTTCCATAATGGATCAAGTTTATGATCTAACACCCCCTTTAAACTTGATCTTGTGACCTCTAGTAAGTTTCTTAATCTTATAAAATCTTCCCTTATTAGTGGCTTAGTAAAAATATCGGCAACTTGATCTTCACATCCTTTCTTGCAACACACTCTCTTATATAATGGTAGTGAATATCAATGTGTTTGGTTCGATTATAGAATACTGGATTCTTTACAAAAGAAATGGCTGACTTGTTGTCGGCACAAACCTTGGTCGGCTATTCTTGTATCAAACCTATCTCTTTCAATATACTTCTAAGCCAAATTGCATGACAAATGCATGAGGTACCAACAACATTTTCCGCTTCATAAATGGACAATATGATAATCGGTTATTTCTTTAACATCCATGTGAAAGCAGTATCTCCCATAAAAAATACGAATCCAGTAGTGCTCCTTCAATTATATATGTCTCCACCTCAATCACTAACATTATATCCAACAAGATTATAGGCCAAAGTCAATTTTACCTTTTAGATAACGAAGAATTCTCTTTGCAGCTTTAAAATGAGTGGTTGTTGGAGATTATATGTAGTGACTAACCAATCCAACTGCGTGAAGAATATCGGGTCTTATGCAAGTTAGATAGCATAGACTTCCCACCAAACTTTTGAAAAATGTTGGATCTACACTTTCACCTTCTTCATGTTTGGACATCTTGATTTTGTATTCTATTGGTATATTTATCGACTTACAATTCTCCATCTTGAACTTCTTTAGGATCTCCTTTGTATAGCTTTTCTGTGAAATGAAAATTCTATCATTTTGTTGCTTAACTTCAATGCCAAGGTAGTACGCTATGAGCCCCATGTCTGTCATCTCGAATTCTTTCATCATCACTTTTTTGAATTCATTGAACATGTTTGGATTGCTTCCGGTAAAGATCAAATCGTCCACGTAGAGGCACACGATCAAAATATCTCCATATTTGATCTTGATATATAGAGCGTGCTCGTAAGGACATTTGTTGGAGCCATTCTTTTGGAAGTACTTATCGATTCGACTATTCCATGCAATTGGTACTTGTTTTAGCCCGTAAAGAGTCTTCTTCAACTTCAATACCTTGTCTTCGTAGCTTTTGACTGCGTAGCTTGATGGTTGCTGAATGTAGACTTCCTCTTTAAGAACTCCATTTAGGAAAGTAGACTTTACATCCATTTGATGTATCTTCCACTTGTTTTGAGCTGCCAAAGAAATGATTAGTCTAATAGTCTCTAATCGAGAAATATGAGCAAATATCTCATCATAGTCAATTCCAACCTTTTGACTATATCCTTTAGCAACTAGCCTCATCTTGTCCTTTTCAATCTCTCTTTTAGCATTTTGCTTTGTTTTGTACACCCATTTGACACCTATTGCCTTATGTCCCTTGGAAAGTGAGGTGAGTTTTCATGTGTCATTCTTTTCGATGGTTTTGATTTCTTTGTCCATCGCATCTCTCCATTTCTTCTCTAGTACTGCTTCTTGAAAGCTCACTAGTTCACAATTGGCAAACAGAAAAAATAATGTAAGGTTATCTTGTCATTCGATTACCTCATAGAGATCTCTAAGACTTCGTATGCGTGACAAACTCTTTCACTTGATGATGACGAAGGTGATGAGTCTCCTTGAGTGGTTGGTGAAGTGAGTGGAGTTGTTGGCTCTTATTGGGCTTTTCCAGGTTATTCTATTGGTGTCAGCTCATATTCTTCAAACTGAGAAAGGAAATTGAAGTCATATGCATAAGAGTTAAAATCCCATTCTTCTTCTTTGTTGAATACCACATCTCGACTAATTACAATTTTCTTATTGTTTGGATTGTACAACTTGTAGCCCTTCGAATTAGCATCATAGCCCATGAAGATAAAACTATCCCTTTTATCATCAAGCTTTGTTCTTCTCTCATTTGGTATATGAACATGAGCTATACTTCCAAAGATTCTCAAGTGGGAAATACCAGACTTTTTTCCACTCCATGCCTCTTGCGGTGTCTTTCCCCATACATTTCTTGTTGGAGATCGGTTTGACAAGTAAACTGTACATGCTACTGCTTCTGCCCAAAATTCCTTGGGTAATTTCTTGCTTTTGAGCATGCTTTGTGTCATGTCGAGGATTGTTCTGTTCTTTCTTTCTGCCACACCACTTTGCTAGGGGATTTAGGAACTATCATTGGTTAAAAAATTTAATTTGCTTCACAGAACTCTTAAAACTCCCTGGAAGTAAATTCTCCACCTCAGTTGAATCTCATGACTTTGATTTTTCTACCACTTTCTTTCTCCACTTTAGCTTTGAACTTTTTGAAAACTTTAAAAACTTATGACTTCTGTTTCAAAAAATATACCCAGGTTTTTTTTTGAAAAATCATCAATAAAGAGAAGAAAATAGCTATTGTTACTGAGAGAGCTTGTAACACCCTCTTACCCTACTTTCGTTCAGCAATGTAAATGAGTATTACCTATCTAACTGTTTCATAAAATTAATGAAATGAAGAATATTTTTTTACGAAAATATTGCAGACACTAAAATAAAAATTAATATGAGCACAAATATTCAAAATTTTATTTATTTATAAAGTACATTAATTTATATTATATTCATGTCTATAATACATACTATAGGAAATAAAACCATAATATAATTTACAAATTTTTTTTTATAAAATGTACCAAAAAGAAAACCCAAAGATTTTTGCTGCTTCCTTTCGGGTACCATTTTTCTTCTGATAATCTATTTTCTACGGCTACCCTTCTAAACCTGCGCGAGAGGAAAGCACCCGCGCTAAGCTAATAGCTTAGTGGTGCTTCAATGATAAAAATTTTACATACATATATATATATTTTTCACATATTAATTAACCATTTAATAAATAAAGCATAAAATAAGGAATTATATAAAATCAATAAATTTCAGCAAATACTCAATATTTAACAACTTGAATTCATATAATATTTATAAAAATCACATACTTCGATATTATTATTATTATTATTTTTTCTTGTGCCCATAACACCTATAACCGAACTAACTAATAGGAATAACAAGATTGTCATTTTCGGCTTTCATAATATTGCACCGAGCGCTTCATAATAATGTCATTACCGACTTTTGTAATATTATCATTACCGGCTCAATAATTTTGCGCCGAACGCATTTATCAATTTGCCATTACCGATTTTTATATTTGGCACCGAGTGCCTAAAATCCCTTGATTGACATACCAAACTATTCCCTATTCTAGTTCTAGACTAGGTATTTTTGGGCTTAACTATTTTTATATTAATTCACAATATTTCAAAAATGCCAATATTATTCAATTATCATAATTATGCTTATTTATCTTTGTTCTTTATTTCCATTATTATTGCACTAAAATCTCACACATCAATAATTTGTTAACATTATAATTATCATTAAAGTGAATATTCACATTAATTATTACATATAATTATCACAACACATGCACAAACCCAAGATTTCATGTTTTTACCTATGGTAGATTTTGGACCTATTTTTGGGCTTCATTTTTAGCCCATATATAATTAAAATTTAGAGTTCTGGCCTTCTAAAATTTGTAGATTATTGTCTTAGCTTTCAGATGCATCAACAATCACTTACATCCTATTTTTCTATCAAAAGTTATGTTTATTTCAATACTGTATCATCACAGAAATTTCTGCCCAGAATTTTCTGGACAGATTTTAGGTTTGAACTTTATGTATTTTTCTGGGCAAATTTAGACATAATTAGATTTTATGGTCTAAATAACAATTAAATCCCTATGTCTTAGCTTTTATTTCCAATGAAGTTATTCTTATCATCTTTTATAGAAAAGATTATAATCTTTCATATAAATGCCAAACTTCTGACAATTATAGCATCGAACTTGAGATTTGTCATACCTTGAGTTCAGATTGATGCTTCCACGACCTTGTGTTGAGCTTTCTCCTTTCTCATAGTTGTTGTTGGAATTTTTGTTGTGGTAATTCCAACCTCGTCCACGATCATGACTTCCGCCTCGTCCATGGCCTCTACCTTTGCCTCAAATACGTTGGTTTCTATCATTGCCTTGGCTTTCATACATATCATTGAGTTGCATTTTAAATAGTTGCTTAGTAAATCATTGCTTCTTCTTATGCTTCTCTTCGTATGTTTGCAATGATCCTTAGAGTTGCTCGATCATCATTTATTCCAAGTTTTTAGTTTCTTCAATCATCACGACGATGTGCACAAATTTGGGATCCAACAAACGGAGTATATTTTCTATTATCTGCACATATTATAACTTTTCATCATTTTTTTTAATTGATTAGAAACAACTATTACTTTTGAGAAATAATCCAAAATAAACTCAGATACTTTCATGTGTAAGGATTCAAATTCACCTCTTAATGTTTAGAAACATACCTTTTTCACTTTCTCGAATCCTTTGTAAGAGGTTTGTAGCTTCTCCCATGCTTCCTTAGCAAAGCTTGCACTCAAAATCTTTTCAATGCCATCATCATCTAATGTTTGATAGATGAGGTAGAGAGCCTTATTGTCTCTCTTTCTTGAAACATTCAAAGTTGTCTTTTGATCTGGTGTAAGAGTAGCAAAAACAACATCATCCGCAGACTCATTATAGCCTTTCTCTATGATATCCCACACATCTTATGATCCAAGAAGTGTCTTCATTTTGATACTCTAATTATCATAGTAGTTGTTGTTGAGTGTCAGGACTTGGAATAGTGTCATACCATTTTTCATATCTCTTAATATAATAAGAATTTACAAAATCTGATTACACAGATGAATCCAGAATGTTGAAAAATTTTGGAAGGGGCCTAGTCAAAATTTTCATTTTTTTCGATCAACGGTCAAAGTTAACTCTAACTGGTCAATGATCAACGAATTTTGATAGCTCAGTCAACTCAGCTTGGCTAGCTCAGTCAAGTGGATCGGTCAACTCGGCTGACTCGGCTCAACTTAGTGAGTCAACTCAGTTTTCTGGTAGCATTGTTTCGGCGGCGTGTTTGAACTCCGATCGAGGTAATTCTGACGACAACAGATTCCTCTTGTCGAGACATTCAATTTGATATGCAATAGTGTATACTTTCCAATTTGCTCTGATACCACTTTGTTGGAAATGAAACACTCACACAAATAACTTTTATTCAAACTCAAACAAATATTACAAAACCACTCTCACTCAAAAAACAAGATAATACAACTCACTCTTATAAAACTTTGCTTCTTCATTCACTTATAAGCTTTTATTTTTTCTTAATACCTAAACTAAAATAGGGAGGAGTATTTATACTACTTAAGAACAATCTTATACCACATAAATAAACTAATCCAAAATTATAATAACCATACACCTCATTCTTCTCTATCATTCTAATAATATTTTACGTTACCAAATGATTCACATGCATAATTACCACACCCTAGAAGATTCTAGGTAGAGGGCTTGTAGTTTTGGACCTTCATTATGAACTTGGACTCCAATTTGATTGGGTTTGGATTTGGGCTCCCATAATGGATCAAGTTTATGATCCAACATTACTTTTTCTCCACCGATAATTACCCCATCATCATCTACCAGTCCATATGAGTTACTTTTAGTAGTTGATCTAACTTTGTATGGTTCCTTGTCTAATATAATTCCACCGCATCCAACTGATGATTATATATATCAGCATGAACCCATACGTACCCATGACATGAAAACATGGTCTCAAACAGGGTCCTTAAAGCCTTAGTCATTTCATTCAGCTCAAAGCACTCCACCTGATCCCACTATCTATATTGTTGCCTCCAAATTTGAACATTGGTGTCAGGTTATGAAAGAGGAATATGATGCTTTAATAGCCAATCAGACTTAGGAGTTAGTTCCTTCATCACCATATCAAAATGTCATTAGGTGTAAGTGCGTGTTTCGAACTAAAACAAAATCAGATGGCACTTTAGATCGCTATAAAACATGATTGGTTGCAAAGGAATTTCATTAAAGACCCGACGTATATTATAATGAAACATATAACCCAATGGTAAAGCATGTTACTATTCATCTTCTTTTTTCACTTGGTGTGCAATTTGGATGGACTATGTGCCAGTAGTAGACATCACAAATGCATTCCTTTATGGCACTCTTCATGAAATAGTCTATATACAACAACCCATAGGGTTTATAGACAGACAATATCCTCATCACGTTTGCCGCTTAAATAAGTCTATCCACGGTTTAAAGGAAGCCCCTCACATATGGCACCAATGTTTAACTACTGTTTTGTGCGATATTAGGTTTCAATCCTCTAAAATCAACACTTCTCTCTATTATCTGAAAACTTGTACTTCGATCATGTATTGTTTAATCTATATTGATGACTTGGTAATCTTAAGTAGCTCCTCTGTCATGGCTTCCATGTTAATAACACAATTGCAACAATAGTTTGCTTTCCTTGGTCAACTGCATTATTTCCTTGGGATAGAGGTTTTGTGGCATAAAAATGCCATTCGCATTTGTCAAAAAAAATATATAAAAGACCTTCTTATATGAGCCAATATGGGCACTTGCAAGGCGGTCTCTGTTGTGGAAATCGGGTTAGTTTCCACCAAAGTGAATAATTGTGCCAAAAATTAAGACAAAAAAAATTCTCAGGTAGTTGGTGGAGTCACAAATGGTCTCTCTTAAAAATCAACTTCCTCAGACTCTTAGAGTGTTGGTGACAGAATTTTTCTTAGATAATTTAAAGCACAATATATCACAAAGTAAATGACCTTACAATAGCTATTAAATAAACAATAAAGAGAACACCAGAATTTAACAAGGTTCGGCTAATTATGCCTACATCCTCGGACACTACTAAAATAATATTCCACTATTTCAAAGAAATATTACAAAGTGAAATATTACAAGAGAGAGAGAAAATACAACCAATCTTAGAAGTAGAAGGATTGGTGTTTGTGATGAATTGTTAAGAGGGGATGAAACCTTTTTTATAGGCTAATATTTTTCTTCCTCCTTCTCCCACTTCCGATGTGGGATTGGGAGATTGCCAAAAAACAACAAATCTCCACCTTGGCGATCTCACAATTCCAAACAAATATTCTCTAAACTCTTATTTTACAAATTTCAGTAATATCTCCAAATGCGTTTTGAATCACCCAATTTCAAATTCTAAGAACATTTATCAAGTCCAAACAATGTTGGAACTTGACACCTATCACAACTTTTGTTGCCATATTTGCGGGATTTTCAGCAGTCAGAATCTTCCGAAGTAGTATCCCACCATCTTCAAGAATTTTCCCTACAAAATGATATCGAACATCGATATGCTTCGTCCTTGTATGATAAACTTGATTCTTTGCTAAATAAATAGCACTTTGACTGTCACAATGCATTTTGATATGCTTCTGACTAATTTTCAAGTCATTCAACAACCATTGAAGCCAAATTGCCTCCTTAACAGCTTTTGAAACTGCCATGTACTCTGCCTATGTTGTAGACAAAGCAACTATTGACTGTAAGGTGGACTTCCAACTAACTGGTGCCTTCGCAAGTGTGAACACATAACCGGTAGTAGATCGACGTTTGTATAAATCACCTGCATAGTCAGAATCACAATATCCAACTATGTATTGACCAATTTTCTCATTCCGCTTAAACATTATACCAACATCTGCAGTATTCTGAATATACCGCATAATCCATTTCACAGCTTGCCAATGTCCTTTGCCAGGATCATGCATGTACCTGCTAACAACTCCAACTGTTTGTGAAATGTCAGGTCTTGTACACACCATTGCATACATCAAGCTACCAACAGCATTTGCATATGGAACATTTGACATATATTCTCGTTCTTCAGCACTTTTTGGAGATAAAGATGCACTGAACTTAAAATGAGGAACAAGTGGAGTACTAACTGGTTTTATCTTCTCATTTATCCCAAAATGCTTTAGTACTTTTCTCAAATATTGTTTCTGAGTCAAACAAAGTCTCCCCAATTTTCTGTCTCTGTATATCTCCATACTGAGAATCTTCTTAGTTTCTCCTAGATCCTTCATTTCAAATTCCTGATTTAGTTGAGATTTTAACTTCTGAATCTCTCTTTCATCCTTCGAAGCTATCAACATATCATCAACATAAAGAAGAAGATAAATAAAGGAACCATCCTGTAGCTTGCACAAATATACACAATGATCATATTTACTTCTTGTGTATTTTTGCCTTATCATAAACTTATCAAATCTTTGTACCATTGTCTTGGAGATTGCTTCAATCCATACAACGATTTTCTCAACTTGCATACCAAATTTTCTTTTCCAGCAACTTTAAATCCTTCTGGCTGAGTCATATAGATTTATTCTTCTAAGTCTCCATGTAAAAATGTAGTTTTACATCCAGCTGAACTAATTCCAGATCAAATTGTGCTACCAAGGCCAACAATATTCTAATGGAGGAATGTTTTACAACTGGAGAAAATATTTCATTATAATCAATTCCCTCATTTTGAGGGTAACCTTTAGCTACCAATCTTGCCTTGTAGCAGATATCATTCTTATCAGGAAATCCGTCTTTCTTTGCATAAACCCATTTACAGCCGATTGCTTTCTTTCCCTTTGGTAGACTTGCTAGCTTCCATGTCTGATTCTTTTCAAGGGACTGCATATCTTCTTTCATAGCCTTTCTCCACTTTTCTTCTTCTGAGCTTTGAATAGCTTCACAATAAGTGGAAAGCATGTCATCATCTACTGAAGATGTATAATTAGTAATATCTTTAAGTCGAACAGGTTTCTTAATATTCCTTTTCGGCTTTCGTAGTGCAATTGGCTCAAGTTGTTGAGGAGGTTCTTGTGCTGAAACCTCTGCTTCCTCATCTGATCCATTTCTATCATTATCTCCTCTTCTGCCATATGAGTAATTTTATCAGACTTTACAGTTGCTGGATCAACAATTCTTCTTCTATCAAACTCCATCTGTTTGGAAGTTCCCTCCACCTACTGTGGAGAACCATTTGTCTGCTTCTCTATTACCTTTTTTAATACAGTAGACTCATGAAAGGTAACATCTCTACTAAAGATTATTTTCTTTGTCTCTGGGCACCATAGTCGATATCCTTTGATACCAGAGGATATCCCCATAAAAATAGCTTTCTTTGCCCTTGGATCTAACTTCGATTCCTTAACATGATAGTATGCAGTGGAACCAAACACATGTAAGGAATTATAATATGTAGCAGGTTTTCCATACCACACCTTCAAAGGTGTTTTGCCATTGATAGAAGTTGATGGCAAATGATTAATGAGATGACATGTGTATCTTACAGCCTCAACCCAAAACTATTTGCCTAATCCAGCATTAGACAACATACATCGAACTTTCTCCAGTAGAGTTCAGTTAATGCGTTCAGCCACCCCATTCTTTTGTGGTGTATTTTTTGATAGTGAAATGTCGAACAATTCCTTCATTTTAGCAAACTTTCATGAAGGGATCACTTGTGTACTCTCCGCCATTGTCTGTTCGAAGACACTTGATCTTTCTGTCCGTCTGAGTTTCTACTATCTTCTTCCAGATGAGAAAAACTCCCAACACTTCATCTTTTGTCTTAATTGTATACACTCATACTCTTCTTGAACAATCATCAACAAATGTAACATAGTAGTGTTTACCTCATATTGAAGCAGTTTTGGAAGGACCCCATACATCTGAGTGAACATAATTCAGAATACCTTTGGTATCATGGATTGCAGTGCCAAACTTCATTCTCGTCTGCTTTCCTTTGAAACAATTCTTACAGAAGTCTAATTTGCAGGTTTGTACTCTTTGTAATAATCCTTGATTAACCAAAAGTTTCAAGGATTTTTCACCTGTATGCCCCAAGCTTTGGTTATGTCTAGCTCCTGGTCATCACTAGAAATTGTTGCTGTTGTTCCAACGACTGTATTGCCTTCATAGTAATACAAGTTGTTGCTAATTTGAACTCCTTTCATCACCACAAATGCTCCAGATATAACCTTCATTACTTCATTTTTAATGATTATAGTGAAACCCTTTCTCCCAAGGATTCCTATAGAAATGAGGTTTTTCGTCAGACTGGGCACATATCTTACGTCTGTCAGAGTTCTGATTGATCCATCACGATTCCTCAACTGGATTGAACCAATTCCAGTTATTTTGCAAGGGTTGTCATTTGCTGTATAGATAACTCCAGCTTCGATTTCTTTAAAATCGAAAAACCATTCCCGATTGGGACACATATGGTGGCTACAGCCTGAATCTAGGATCCAAGCAGTCGAACTGCTTATTGATGGCATCAATGCTAATGAAAAATCTGAATCATCACATTCAGCTACATTTGAATCTGCAACAGCATTGCCTTTGCCAGATTTGCTTCTCAACTTAGGACAATCTTTCTTCCAGTGCCCTTTTTCTCGACAAAAGGCACATTCATCTTTACCCACTCTGGACTTTGATCTTTCTTTATTTCCCTGTTCTTATTTTTCAAACAGTCTCTTACTATCAAAGCTTATGCTGCTCCACTGGTGCTATCTTTCTTGTCTTTTCTTCTCAATTCATAGTTGTATAGTGCAGCACATACTTCATTAAGAGACACCTCAGCTTTCCCATAGAGTAGAGTAGTTTCTAGAAACTCAAACTTCTCAGGAAGGGATCCCAACAACATTAGGGCTAGATCTTCATCTTCAAAAATCACATCCAAATTCATCAGATCTGCTACAAAGTTGATTGAAATTGGTGATGTGATCATTCATCGTGGTACCAGAAACATATGTGAATCTGAACAACCTTTTCTTCATATGGAGCTTATTTTGACTGCTCTTTTTCAAGAATTTTTCCTCCAGTGCATTCCACAATTTACTTGCAGAAGTTTCTTTACAAAAGACATACTTCTGCTCTATGGACAGACACGATCAAATTGTACCACATGCCAAACGATTGATTGTCTTTCATTCCTTCTCATCCGCATCTTCTGGCTTTTCTCCCTCAATGAAAATGTCTAAGCCTTACTGAAATAAGGCGTTTAGAACTTTACCTTGCCACATGCCAAAATAGCATGTACTATCAAAAATCTCCACTGCAATTATCGTATTTGCCATAACAGTTCTCCCCAAAATTGATGAAGTAGAAACTGTTGTGTTCATCGTGGATTTTTGTCCGTCTCTTACCATTTTTTTCTTTAAGACTATTTAATAGCTTTCAAATGCGGAATATCCAAAAATCCAAGGAAACCTTTCTAATGTGAAAGATCAGTTTACGCTGTAATCACAGAGCATATAACTCAGTGACCTTGGCTTTGATACCAATTGTTGTGAAAATCGGATTAGTTTCCACCAAAGTGAATAATTGTACCAAAAATTAAGACAAAGAAAAATTCCCAGGTAGTTGGTGGAGTTACAAATGGTCTCCCTTAAAAACCAACTTCCTTAGACTCTTAGAGTCTTGGTGACAAAATTTTTCTCAGATAATTTAAAGCACAATATATCACAAAGTAAATGACCCAACAATAGCTAAAAAATAGATAATAAAGAGAACACCAGAATTTAATGAGGTTCGGCTAATTATGTCTACATCCTCGGACACTACTAAAATAATATTCTACTATTTCAAAGAAATATTACAAAGTGAAATATTATAAGAGAGAGAGAAAATACAACCAATCTTATAAGTAGAAGGATTGGTGTTTGAGATGAATTGTTAAGAGGGGATGAAGCATTTTTTATAGGCTAATATTTTTCTTCCTCCCTCTCCCACTTCCGATGTGGGATTGGGAGATTGCCAAAAAATAACAGTTTTTATGCCAATTACACTTACTGAAAAGTTATCTCTGGGAGACAGTCCTGCCTTTTCTAATCTAACTCTATTTTGTTCCATTATTGGGAGCCTTCAGTACCTATCATTTACTCTTCCGGAGATTGCATTTGTTGTAAATAAACTAGCACAATTTATGTATCAACCAACTGAATTAAAATGGCAGTGTACCAGGTGACTATTGTGCTATTTACAAGGCACCTCAAGTTATGGCCTATTCTTCACAAAGTAAAAAAGACATCTCTCTTCAAGCATTTTCAGATGCTGACTGGGGTGGGTCTCTGGATGACCGTAAATCAAAGACTGGCTATGCCATTTTTATGGGCTGAAACTTGATCTCCTGGCGTTCTAGGAAATAAAACTCCATGCTTCATTCCTCCACAGAGCCGGAGTATCGTGCTATTGCCTCTACCACATCTGAACTGACTTGGCTTTTACATGAGATTAGTTTTCCTTTATCTCGACCACTTATTCTTTGGTGTGATAGTTTAAGTGCCACCTATTTATTTGTGAATCCTCTCATTCATGCTCGTTCTAAACATTTGGAAATTGATTTTCATAGCCATTTTGGTATTCTATTCAAATTTGGCCATAATTTACAAACTAATAGAGATATCAAAAGGTACATAATTCATTTAAGAGGGGATTTAGATGTGATCAACTTCTTTTTCTAAAATTTCATATTCAATGAATTTAGGAGTTCATTAAACATTATTAGTCACTTGTAACCATCATAGGTATCGATTTAGGCATATCATTCATTAATCAAAGGCACTTGACTATCTACTATATTCACTTCGAGACTGATTAAATGTGGTTAGTCCCTCTGATTTTCTCTTTCACAAATTATGTTTCAGCTTCGTACTTCTTCTTTACCTGTATATTATTATATAGAGAAATGCTAAGAACACTCACCATTTTTGGACATTTTCTAACACACTTTCTGATTACTCTCCATTATGTAGAGGCATGATCTGACTTGTTCCCACTTTCAACGGCAATATTAGGTGATCTTTGGTAGTTGTTACACCTTTGGTGCGGTCGCCAGTCTCCCTTTCGCGTTGAACATCGCGGTCGCAGTTGCTCTCTATTTCTTCAAGAGGTTTTGGTTTTGCCTTAATCACGGTCGTGCTTCTAGTGTCACGGTTGCGACTTTTAAAACTTTAGAAACCCTCTTGAATCCTTTTGAAGACTTTGGATACGTGTCAGATTTTTAGTGCTTATATAAAACGTATATATATATATATATACAAAAGTGTTATATAAAACGTAAAAATACATTACAATACTATAAAATAAAATTTAAAATAAAAATACAAAAGTCATGTGACCCAAAATATTTGAACGTACTGCTTCACTGGATTGGTTCACCAATAGTTTTATCTACAGACTTCGGTTTGCTATTTACTATATATGTGTAGGATAAACTCTTACACTAAGCTCTAGGCTTAGTAATGCATATAAATAAGACAATAAACTATATCATGCAGCATGCAATTTTATGCACTTATGTCATATACCAAGTTTCCATACATTTTTCCTTACTCTTTATATCTTATGTCGTTACCTCATACTTGCACTTTATATTAATAGTTTGATTAGCATACGCTAATAATTATCAATTATACTTATATAGGAATCTTGTACCATTATTAACTTGTTTATGCCTATAACACCTAGGAACCAATAATTAGGATAACGGAATTAGTCATCCAGGCATAATAAAGTTGCTACCTAGGCATAATGGTATGCACATACAAGTGTCATTACTGACATTAATATGTAAGTGTTATCACCGATATTAATATATAAGTGTAATCATAGACATTAATATTAGTGTCATCACCGACATTAATAAACTTTTGATTGACATGCCAAACTATCCAAAACTTTAGTTCTAGGGTTTAATCCCTGTCATTGGCAAGTTCATACGCTTTCTCTTTATCAATCTCGTAATTCTTTTTTTTTTGTTTCTTTCAATATATACTCACTTAGTAACACATAATTCATGTAATGTCACATTCTTACTTGTATAAGTATACAAATATTTCCAATTTTACTGAATGAAATATTACATCTTCATCTCTTTACTTAGAATTCTTTGTCAATCAACAATTAAAATGATTAAGAAAAATAAGGCATTAACGATCGTGACTCATTGTCCGCGCTCGTGAACAACTCAAGATACATTGCTTCACAGTTGTGGTCATAAGGTTCATGCCCATGATTTAAGACGTGTTCCAAGCCATGAACGCTTCTAGAATGAATAGTATCATTTTTATGAAAAAGTCACGTCTATGATATTATTTAGTCCAACCCGTGAATTTAGAAATTCATGCCCGTGACCAAATCTTTACACTCGTGACTAACTGCTGGAAAATCATACTTTCACTTTTCATATTCATTTCAAGCATCTTAAAGCCATAAAAATACAACAACATGCATACCTAATATTCTTAACACAATATACAGTGTTTTTAACATATTTAGAGGCCATTAACACATTCAAGTTTCTAACATACATTACTTAAGTCATTGTATCATGCAATCTCACTTCCATAAATCTAAACTTATAATTTCATGCAACAAATCCATATTAAACACACTTTTATACATTTTAACATATCAAATACTCATGTCATGCAATTTCACAAAAAATTATAGGCTATTGTCTTAAGTTATGCACTAACCTCTTCATCTTGCTTTCTTTAACTTCACTAGATCTCCTTCTCCTTTCCTTTACTTGCTTAAACTTGTTATTTATCAACTTGTGCTCCTAGAATACCTAAAATAATCATCAAAACACTCGCTTCATCATATTTCTCTAAACCCTATCTTGTCTCTCCTAAACCCTAAACTCTCTCTTTAAAACAAGCTTTATATAACTCAAACCCTTATCTTCTTTTAAAAAAACTTAAAGAAAAGATGAGGAATACTTTACCTCAAGCTTGTTTTCTTTTATAATTGAAACTTTAAGGTTTCTCTATCCTCTTTCCTTGCTTATCTTCCTCTCCTAAACCCTAAACTCTCTCTTCAAAACAAGCTTTATATAACTCAAACCCTTATCTTCTTTTAAAAAAACTTAAAGAAAAGATGAGGAATACTTTACCTCAAGCTTGTTTTCTTTTATAATTGAAACTTTAAGGTTTCTCTATCCTCTTTCCTTGCTTATCTTCCTCTATTTTTCCTCTCTTAATCTTCCTTAGGTCTAGTTGTGCATGAAAATGCCTTTTCTTTGTCTTTTCCCCTTATACTTTCTTTCTTTCATTTGAACTAAGCTTGGCTATGGGGGAACATGAGGGTGGCATGGAACTGGTTTAGATGAGCAGAAAATATGTTAAAGAAGATGTGATAAGAAATAAGAAAAGAAAAAGAAGCAGAAAACCAAAATTTCAACCTTAGGGTCCCACCATTTGACCTTAGACTTTGGTAATAAGGCTAATTAACATGTTATTCCTCTTATTATATTAGGGTGGCTGGCCAACATGTCTCTTTAGGTCCAAAATTATGCTTAAATGGTGATTATCCCATAAATTTAATATAATTTCATTTTTATTATTTAAATTTAATATATTAATATATTTTATTATTTAATATATTAATATATAAATATCCTCCAATTTTTGATAAATTGCAAATTGACCCTAATACTTTTCCAATTTTGCACTTAAGTCATTTACCATAAATTAACTTCTTTACACTTTTAATGTGTTTTATTTACCATTGTTTTGATTATTTTCCAGTCAAAATCCAAATTTAGACAACGATCAATTAGATACGTCAGCTTAGCAACACGTGTGACTCGATGCCTACATTAGCAGATATGATAGTGTTCCACAAGAATATAAACATACTCATATTCAGTGACCTTCTGATGGCTATGGCGTTGATCATGTAGGGAATATCAAGAAGATTCTCTCTATGAGGCTCAAAGTCCTTTAGTAAGTCCACATTTTCATCAGTTAGGAGGTTGAGGTGTTTGGAAATGAGAAAGATGTAGAAAATGTTGCACACAACACCTTTGCTAGTATGACCAATCCGAGAAAGACTATCAAGGAAAAAAATGGTGCTATCAAGGGGTTGTTTTTGAACAAGACTATAGAGATGAATGAGATCTTTTTGAGGAACTTTTTCATTACCATCACCACCTATTGAATTCATGGTGAAAGTGATTATCCGGTGAAAAACCCAATGAAGAAGAGTTTTGATGCTTTTGGAGAGGGAATGCTTGTCATGGCGGGTTTTAATGGATATGCTTCTCCAGAATTCAAAATCAGTTTATTTCATATCAATGACATTGAGAAGACTAGAAGAAGAAAATCCAAAGATTTTAGTGATTTGGCTTTTGGAGAGTTCGTATCTTTTGCCAAACGTTGAAAAGGAAATGACATAGTATTCCAAATCCTTTGTGCCTTCTATTTGAACATGGATAGTGGCAAGAAACTTAGTGGTTGGAAAATCATAGCTTTCAACTCTGGAGAAAATAAATTTCATCCATCTGGCCATTGTGATGGAATCTTCAAATTCTTCATGAATGTCGAGTTTTACAAGATCAGCACTGATAAAAAATTTATTTGGAAAGAATGATTTGGCTTTAATTAACTCAAATCTAGATCGCTCCTTCACCATCCAAGTCTTCATAAAGTCATTGAGGGTGTGTTTTGGTGGTTGCAAAGAGGTGGCTAGAGCCTTACCTTTGGCTGCACAGGAAAAAGGTTCTTTTGGTGCCATTTGTCATGAATTTTGGTTAGAGAAGGGAAGAAGATGAAGATGATCAAAACAATTATGAGAGAGAGGGAATTTCTAGAAAGAGAAGCTAGAGAGATGAAAATATATGAGTAAAAATGTGAAATAGTAAAAAATGACCATTTTATAGTGAAAGAGGGTGTTTGTAACGGGTATGAGCCTTAAAAAAAGGTTTAAAATTTGAAATCTTAAAAGTTATGTCTGTTTAAAATTTTGTAGTTGACACGTGATTCGCAACTGCAAAGGCTAATTTGTGAATGTGAAATATGTAACAGTTGAGAAATTTAAACATATTAACGTGTTACGATCGCAAAAGGGGTGTAACGACTGTGAACTTGAACCAACGTAATGGTCATGAAAAGATACAAATGTTGTGTGTGAGAAGTCATCAGTCATGAGGGAAAACTTCAGCAGACACAACAGTCATGAAACTGTTCAAATATAGTGAGCGCAAAACTCCATATCGAGAGTGTGAAAAATGTATAATGGTCAATAACAGAAAATGAGACTATTCACGATCACAAGCCTTATATAATGACTATGAATTAGGGATTTATATGTAAAAAGGCTTTAAAACAAATAGAAATGCATGAAGTGAGTTATGGCACATAATTTTGATAATTTAAATGTCTTTCGTTAATTGAATCTTGAAGAACATTAAGTTGAACTTTAAGTACTCAATAGTTCAAAATTTTCACATGGCATATCAAACATATAACAATTAAGTAATTTAACATCACATAGAGCAATATAAAACACAGAAAAACATATAAGCATTCAAGAAATTATAATTCATAATAAGAATGCACAAATAACATAATGAATACAATGCATGTTTTTAAAATCATTTTTTAAATCAGTGTGCTCCTATCATGCATAATAAGCTCCCTTTTTATAAAACAAAACCTTTCTTCATTGAAAGACTTGGGGAAATTGCCAGCCAATTGATTGTTGGTGGCAATGAATTCTAACACAACATTACCATTTTGAATATGATCTCTAAGAAAATGATGCCTAATATCTATTTGTTTGCTTCTAAAATGTTGAATGAGATTTTTTGTATTAGTGTTGTCACATTTGATGGGAATGTGATCAGTCATATGACATAATCCTTGAGTTATTGTTTAACTATCCACCACCACATATTCAGTTTCAATGGTGGACAAGGCAACCAAAACTTGTTTCTTACTAAACCAAAAAACTAAGCATTCATCAATAAAGTGATAAGTTTCGGAAGTGTCTTTTCTATCTAAAAGACTACAGACATAATCGACATCTAAAAAACTAATGATATGAAATGATGTATTTCTAGGATACCATAAGCTTACGTGCATTGTGCCATAAAGATATTTTAAAATCCTTTTAACCATATGCAAATGAGATTCCTGAGGACATGATTGAAATCTAGCACACAAGTATACATTATACATAATATCGGGCTTAGAAGCAGTAAGATATAAGAGAGAGCCAATCATACCTCTTTAAAGCTTCTCATCTATAACCTTACCCTTCTCATCCTTGTCCAATTTTGTTGATGTACTCATTGTGGTCTTGGCTCTCTTGCATCATTCCATTCCAAACTTTTTCAATAGCTCTTTTGTGTACTTGGATTAGTTAATGAGGATGTCTTCCTTGCATTACTTGATTTGCATCTATAATATAACCTAAAAATTGGGCTAAATACTAGTTAAGTCATTAGCTTGATTAATTAGTGCTTTAAGACAAGAGCCATAAAATCTGAGTTCATTAGTTCTAACTTGTTAAGGAGAATGCAAGTTGGGGGTTGTGATTTAAGTTCTTGTTTTCCTCTCATTTGTTACATCTATCAATTTCTACTGTAATTTTAGTTATTATTTTAACCCAATATACCAAAATCTCACTCACACTTAACTCACTTGCACCACTCAACTCACAATTGCTTTCAATTATTTTCACTCTTCGTTGTTGCACCCAATTGCCTTACAAAGTATGTATTTATAGTAAGAAATGCTTAACCTCCAAGAAAAATTTTATGGCTCTCAAACATGGAATAGACAATACCATTTTGACTTAGTTATCAGAATAGACATGACTATTATTATTATGATGATAGGATAAACTAGTTAATAGGTGTTTCGTGAGCAACTCCAATCTATATGAACCTTATTTATCTTTTTAATGAATGAATGATTTCCTTTAGTTTCAATTGTGCTTATTAAATTTTTAGAGGAAAAATTTGAGCTCTCCCATCATACTCATCTCAAATTTTCTTTTGGTAAAGAGATTCATCAGTAGCCCAAGAAATGAAATCATCAACATAAATTTGAACAATCAATGTAAAATCCTGAGAAGTCTTTCACTTAAAGATTACGGTTCAAGAGTTGGCGGTATATAAGAGGCAAATGAAGACATGAGCACCATGAATACTGATGTGCTTATTGGCAAACTTCTCACTCATGAAATGGCACTAAAAAGAGATAGAGAGCTTGAAGCAGAGCCAGAAAAAAAGAAAACATCTAGCACTAAAAGCCTCTGCTTCAAAATCTCAAGAAGAAGTTGAAGATGATGAAGAAATGAGTGATGATGCAAATGAGGACATTGCTATGCTCTCAAGAAGGCTAAAAAGAATCATTGAGAAGAAAATGAGCAACTCTAGAAAATTCAGGCAAAAAAACCTCAAACCAATTTCTAATGATGGACAAAGAAGTAAAGAAGAGGTAAAGTGCTATGAATGTGGAAAGAAAGGGCATATTAAACCAAAATGTCCAATGCTCAAGAAGCATAAGAGCAAATACCAAAGAGACAATGGGGAGAAAGGTCACAAAGCCACATGGGATGACAAAAGCTCTTCAAGCGGAAAAGATGACAATGAAAACGAAGAGGTCAACCTATGCTTCATGGCTATTGAGGATCACGTCTCGGATAAGGTAAGATCACTACACTCATACTCTTTCAATAATGATAGTAGTGATAATGATAATAATAGTGATAGTGGTGATGATGATGATGAACAAAACCTAATAGAAGAATTGAATATAGAATTAGAAATGGGAGTAAATTCAATACTTATAATAATAACATTTCTAATTTAAAAATCAAAATGGATGTTTTAGAAAAAGGAGAACCTTAAGCTTAAATCATCTAATGAATCTCTTCAAAAGTCATTAGATGAATACTCATCAAGACCCTCAACTACTTCTTTGCTTAAAGAAAATAATACTTTGAAAAATGAAGTTGAGGAACTTAGAAATTCCATTTAAAATTTCCACAAAAGAAAAAAGAGTTTAGATACTCTCATTGTGTCTCAAAGGCCACCTTTAATTAGACATGGTCTAGGATTTAAGGACATATAATCATCTTCTCACAAAACTATTTTTATTAAGTCAAGTGAACCTCACATCTCTACACTTGCTGGAACAGCACCAAGGAATAAGTACACTAAACCTTCTATACATAAAAGAAATAATCAAGGATTGGTAAGCCTAAGAAAGAAATCTCAAAAGGCTAATCATGCCTTTATGTATAAGAAGCATGCATCTAGAAAAACACCATTTAATCATGATTATGCATGCCATTGTTCTCAAAATCAGTTTAATGGGAATATGACATTCAAGAGCATTGTAAGACCAAAAAGCATATTTAGACCTAAACAGTGCAATTATTGTATGAAATTTGATCACATTAATAAACATTGCTGGATAAGGAAGGCTAATTGGGAACCTTCATGTGCTAACCCCCAAAGACCCAAGCTCAATTGGGTACCTAAACACCATACTTAAATTGTGATTCTATAGGTATGTCTTAAGTCCACAATAAACAAAAATGCTTGGCTAGTAAACAGTGGATGCTCAAGGCATATGACAGGAGACAAAAAACTCTTCAATGAAATCAAAAGTATTGATGGAGGTAAAGTTACCTTTGGAAACAATGATAAGGGTAAGATAATTGGCATTGACTCTATTGGAATTAATGGTACTACTTTTATTAAAGATGTCTTACTTGTTGATGGCTTGAAACATAACTTGTTCAGTGTAAATCAATTATGTGATAAAGGAAACAAAGTAACATTTACTTCCAACGAATGTCTTGTAACCTCTATTAATGGTTAAGAGATATTTAAAGGAAATAGAGATGTTAACACCTACATAATAGAATTACACGAAATATCTAACCATTCCTCTAAGTGTCTTGTGACTACTAGTGATGAATCTTGGTTGTGGCATAGAAGGCTTGGTCATGCGAACATGGACTTAATTCAAAGCCTCAGCACAGGAGAACTGGTAAAGGAATTGCCAAAAGTCAAATTTGAAAAAGACAAGACATGTGAACCTTGCCAAAGAGGGAAGCAACACAAGTCATCTTTCAAAGCCAAAAACATGGTAAGTATCTCAAAACCTCTACAACTCCTGCATCTAGATTTATTTGGACCTACTAGAATTGCAAGCTTAGGAGGTAAACATTATGCCTTTGTCATCGTAGATGATTACTCTAGATTTACTTGGGTAATTTTCTTAGCTCAAAAGAGTGATGCTTTTGAAAACATCAAAAATTTTGCTAAAAGAATTCAAAATGAAAAAGGATATTGCATTTCAAAAATAAGAAGTGACCATGGCAAAGAATTTGAAAATGAAAACTTTGAAAGTTTTTGTCTTGAACATGGCATTTCACAAAATTTTTCATCTCCTAGGACACCTCAACAAAATGGGGTAGTTGAAAGGAAAAATCGAACTTTGATTGGAATGACTAGAACTTTGATTGAAATGGCTAGAACAATGCTCAATGAGTATGATTTACCAACTTACTTTTGGGCAGAAGCCACAAATACTGCTTGTTATATTTCAAATCGAGTTTTCAAAAGACCTCTCCTAAACAAAACTTCATTTGAGCTATGGAATGGAAGAAAGCTCTTGATATCATATTTTAGAGTATTTGGATGCAAATGCTTCATATTAAATACCAATGACAACCTTGGAAAATTTGCTTCTAAATCTGATGAGGGTATCTTTTTAGGATACTCTACAACTAGCAAAGCATATAGAGTATTTAATAAAAGGTCATTAACTGTTGAAGAATCTATGCATGTTGTCTTTAATGAATCTAGTAGACTTGATCTTGTGAAAGGTAGTGTTCTTGATAATGTTGTAGGTACCATGGAAAGACTTGATCTTGGAAATGAAAGAGAAACAAATGATCAAAAAGATTCACATCAAGATGATTCTCTACCTCAAGCTCAAGAGGAAAATAGGCAAGAGCTCCCAAAAGAATGGAGATTAACAAAAGATCACCCCAAAGAGCAAATCATTGGTGATCATTCAAGGGGAGTAAGTACTAGATCTCATCTCAAACATTTAGCTTCTGACCTTGCCTTTGTTTCTCAAATTGAGCCTAAAATATTGATGAGGCTCTTAATGATGAAAGTTGGGTGATTGCCATGCAAGAGGAACTCAACCAATTTAAGAGAAGTAAGGTATGAATCTTAGTACCTAGACCCAAGGAGCATCAAATTATAGGTAGCAAATGGGTGTTTAGAAATAAGCTAGATGAACAAGGTTCAATAACTAGAAATAAGGTTAGATTAGTTGAAAAAGGGTATAATCAGGAAGAAGAAATAGATTATGATGAGACCTATGCTCCTATAGCTAGGTTAGAAGCCATAAGAATACTTTTAGCATATGCATGCCACATGAATTTCAAACTCTTTCAAATGGATGTAAAAAATGCCTTTTTAAATGGTTATATAGAAGAAGAAGTTTATGTAGAACAACCACCAGGTTTTGAAAGCTATGATTTGCCTAATCATGTTTTTAAACTTTTAAAAGCTTTATATGGTTTGAAACAAGCCCCAAGAGTTTGGTATGAAAGACTGAGTTCTTTTCTTTTAGAAAATAACTTTACAAAGGGGAATGTTGACACTACATTATTCATTAAAAAACATAAGCATGATATTCTAATTGTTCAAATTTATGTTGATGATATCATATTTGGGTCTACTAATGAATTGTTTTGTCAAGAATTTGCTGAGTGTATGACTAGGGAATTCGAAATGAGCATGATGGGTGAGCTTAAATATTTCCTTGGTCTACAAATAAAACAAGGCAATGAGGGCATATTCATCAATCAATCCAAATATGCCAAAGACTTACTTAAAAAATTTGGAATGGAAGGATGTAAGAATGCCAAGACTCCAATGAGCACTTCAACAAAACTGGATAAGGATGAAAATGGTAAGAGCATTCATGAAAAGCTCTATAGAGGTATGATCGGATCACTTTTATATCTTATTGCTTCTAGACCTGACATAATGTATAGTGTATGCTTATGTGCATGATTTCAATCATGTCCAAAAGAGTCTCATTTAAATGCAGTAAAAAGAATTCTAAGATATTTACATGGCTCATTGCATCTAGGTTTGTGATATTCTAGAAATTCATCCTTTTACATTATAGGATATTCAGATGCTGACTATGCTGTTAGTCTTTTAGATAGAAAAAGTACTTTGGGTACTTGTCACTTTATTGAAGAGTGCTTAGTTTCTTGGTTTAGCAAGAAACAAGTTTCAGTTGCTCTTTCTACCGCTGAAGCAAAGTATGTAGTAGTAGGATGTTGTTATACACAAATTCTTTGGATGAAACAACAACTTAAGGATTATGGTCATAGCATGAACCATATACCTATTAGATGTGACAATACGAATGCTATAAATCTCTCTAAGAATCCCATTCAACATTCTAGAAGTAAGCATATTGACATTAGACACCATTTTATTAGAGATCATGTTCAATATGGAGATGTTGTATTGGAATTTATAAGCACAGACAATCAATTGGTAGATATCTTCACTAAATCTCTAAATGAGGAAAGATTTAATTTCATAAGAAGAGAGCTTGGTATGATTGATGGATTAACTTTATGATTGCCAAAATTGTCAAACCTTGATTGATAATCTTGTGTTTTTGTCTCATCTTACTATATATAAGGTAGTTAATTTGATGGAAATTTATGTTATAAGGGATAGAATCTTCATAGGAATGCTTTAGTCTTGTTTTAGGACTTAAATTTTTTTGATGAGAATTTTAGGCAATTCACGCCCGTGACATATATTCACGACCGTGAACTAAATCGCCAAAAGAGCTAGTAGCTTTCACGACTTACTTCACGACATGGTTCACGACTTAAGGTAGTGAAGACTATGTTTCACGACTTTATTCACCCCCGTGAAACCCTTTGTTCACGCCTGTGACTAATTTTCACGACCGTGAACATTTCCACCAAAAACTTACAGAAACATTCACGTTTTGGTTCACGATCATAAGTAGTGAAGTTTAACACTTCACGCCCGTGACTCATTTTTCACCACCGTGAGAGTTCATCATTCATGATTGTGACCTTTAAATGTCACGACCGTGATCAATTTCACACTTTTTTTCACGGGTAGAGCATCTCTTTAGCAAACCGTGAACATGACACTTCATGCCCATGACTACGTTTTTCACGCCCGTGAAGATGTCGATTATATAATGATTATGCCGTTATTTTTCACATTTCAACTCTACAACTTCTCTCAACTACTCTCATTTATCCACATTGAATGTCACATTGAAGATTCCGGCCCTCTAGCCATAAATTTCATCTATAAATACCATCAAAAACCTCTTTTATAATCACAAATCATATTTCCTTAGGGTTTCCTCACAAATTCTGTTAAAATTTTTTCCTCTCTTCAAAAGTTCATTCTTTCAATCAAAATGGAAACCGGTTCATCCAAGGGTACTAGGAAGAAGTCTCATGCTCCTAGAAGGTACACGGATTACCTTCTGAACATCATTTCAGAGCATTGTCATCCTAGATATTCAGTGCTCAAGAAAAGGCCACTCCTTTCCTCAAGATCATTTGAGTGGCAAACTGTGCGTACCCTCGGCCTCGAGACATCCATGACAAAGCAACTCCAGGCTTGTCATTTGAAGGAATTTGTTGACATTCATCAACCTACTCTGAGGGAGCCAACCTTAGAGTTTTTGAGCACTCTGCAAGTGTCTCCCATTGGCACAGTGAAGTTCCAATTATGCAAACATCTGAACACTCTCTCTGCCACAGAGTTTGGAGATTTGTTCAACCTTCCCTCTGATGGCATCTTGAACGACAGTGAAGTGGAGTTCTATGCTACTCGGGCATGGACCACTTCAGTCATGATTGCAGTTGGGACGTCAAAAAGATGAAGAACACTCACCTTCGATCCCCAGTGCACAAGTATTTGCATAGGTTTCTAACCTATAACATCTTTGCCCGAGGAGACAGCAATGGCACAATTCGAAAGTTTGAGCTTTTTCTCCTAGAGATGGCCCGAAGAGGCCTCACAGTGGCATTATCTCGATGGTTTACAAACCATCTCCTATCAATTGCCACCAAGCCCTCCGGAGACATTCTGATTGGTGGGTACGTGACCCACATTGCCTTGAAGCTCGGATACTTGAAGCTGGATGAACATCACTTCAACCTCATCCCCGGGCATCCTTGAGACCGACTGGATGTCGAGTCTTTCATCAAGATGGGAGCGGCTGTTCGAATTGTATTTGAGAACAACATCTACTACCGATTTATCGACACTACTGGCGAGATCATTTGGGAAGATAATGACTCGGAGGACTTCAAAGATTGCCTCCAAGGAATCCAGCAGAAGAAGAGGGCTCGAGTTGAAGTGACACCTCAAGAGGTTGAGCAGGACATTGGACAATCCTCTGCCTCCACACCAAACTTGGCTCAGCAAGTGGTTGACCTCTTAGCACCATGATTTAAGCAGCTGCAGGCTTCGATGGATAAGAGGTTAGAGAACCTCAAGGATTTCATGGAGACTTACATGGAGAACCTCGAGGCAGAAGTTGCTCGTCTTAAAGATAGGATGTCCGGCTAGATACTAGGCTAGATGTTTATGTTAGCCTTGTTATGTTTGTTTCTAGCTTGTTTGTTTGTAGGAAATTTTAATTTCCTTTCTGAATTTTAATTACTTCTGTGTTTGTACTTATTTTTCATAATTAATATATTTGCTTTGTTTTCCATTATAGTTTATCTTTATTCATATTCTTTTTATTGATGACAAAAGGGGGAGAAACTAGCAATATATTAAATTAAGTGCAAAGTAAAGTGCAATACTTAATTTTGAATCAAAATGGAGAACCTAGCAATATATTTAAAGTTAAGTGCAATACTTAAATGTTGATTCAAAATGAATATGCAAGTATGCAAATGAGAAATATGCAAATGAGCTTTATACACCTTAAATATATCTTAAGTATACTTTGCATATACCTTGATGCAAGTTACATGAATGAATATGCACTTGATATACTCTGAATATACCTTAAATATACTTCATGCTTTAAAGAAAATTTTGGTATACATTGGATATACTTTGCATATAACTTGTATATACTTAAAACTAGAAAGTATATTTTGATGCTACACTTCATCATTCTTTACAATTCTTGCACTTCAGCATTCTTTATCCTAAGCATCTTTGAGGGGGAGACTTTTCAAAAGCACATATTGCTAGATTATTTGTCACCATCAAAAAGGGGGAGATTGTTGAACCTTGAGGGGTATTTTCGTCATTTTGATGATAACAAATAAAATAGCAATAATGTATTTAACATACTTGTTTTCTAAGTCTATTGAACAGGGTATGGAATATGATAGCAAAAATGGATAATGGAAAATTAATCTTAAAAAGATAAAATTGAAGAAATATCATGTTCACGCTCGTGACATTATGTGTCACGCCCGTGATGAAGCCTAGCGCCAACAAACCAATATTTAAAGTTCACGACCATGAAAAAAAGATAGCAACCTTGAATGAACATTTCAGTAACGCCTGTGAAGTAATGTCACGCTCGTGAA
The DNA here is from genome assembly GCA_023653625.1 of Triadica sebifera. Classification (NCBI taxonomy): domain Eukaryota; kingdom Viridiplantae; phylum Streptophyta; class Magnoliopsida; order Malpighiales; family Euphorbiaceae; genus Triadica; species Triadica sebifera. The sequence continues at coordinate 4,756,944 of CM042900.1, forward strand.
AAAACATGACAAATTCTTCCAGAGAAGTTCACGACTAAGGTCACCACTCAAGTCATGACTTGGAAGAACAGTCACAACAATAAAAGATGAAAAAGGAACATGTCAGGCGCGATTATAAAAGTTGGTGCAACGACTATTTCCGCATTAAATGCAATTAAATTGCTATATTTCACCATGGAAGTATAAATGCAAGTCATTTATGAATCCAGAACAAAGAGAATAGCTAATACTTTGAATCAAAATCTTGTTGTAAGCCATTTGTGCATTTAATACTTTCAAAACAAACATTTATTCTATGTGAAAATCTTTTTGATCATTATTTTCTGAGCAATAAAGATTTGTAAGTGTTTCTCTCTGTAATCATTTATTCAAGTGAGTTTTGGGTATTTCTGGGTTAAGAGTATAACACTTGTAAGGGTTAGTTGTGTGAGCCTTTAAAACACAAAGAAAGGTTGTTTGTGTGAGCCTGTAAAAACACAAGGTAAAGATTATTTGTGTGAATCTTTAAAACACAAGTAATTGGTTATTGTGTGAGCTATTAAAATACAAGGGATTTTTGGGTTAGGTGTGATCCATTGTTAGAAACACCATAGTTGGGAGTGAGCTTGTAAAACTCCATTGTAATACTTAGAGTGTTAGTGAAACTCCCAATTAAGATTGGGGAGAGGGGTAGGGTTTGTTAACACCCGAACCTCTATAAAATTCTTGTATCAAATTTCTCTATCCCTTCTAAACTTAACTTTTCATTCCGTATTTTAAAGTTAGATTTTTAATATCCAATTCAACCCCCCTTCTTGGCTCAATATCTGGGCAACAAATTATAAAGCTTAACTTACATATATAAATCAATTGATAATTAGTTGAACTCAAATTCAACCTCAATTGATTATGCTAAGTTTAATTGATTAATTTGATTCAATTGATATAAATTAGTCGTAAATTAAATTTGACTCAATTAAATTTAGCTTACATATAACTTAATTAAATTGATTATATTGGAATTCAATGCATTAATTTAACTTAAATTTATTATATCATTCATATATTGAACTTCAATTGATTAAATTGTGCTATTAAATTGGAGTTCAATCAATTTAATTGAATTAAATTGGAGTTCAATTCATTAATTGAACTTAAATTGAATACATTTTTATTAAATTGAATATCAATTGATTAAATTTCTCTTAGATTGGAGTTTAATTGAGCAAATTAAATTAAAATGGGGTTTAATTGATCAATTGAAATTAATTGAATAAATCATTATTAAATTCAACTTGAATTGATTAAATTGCACTTAAATTAGAGATTTATTGATCAAATTATATCAAATTGGAGTTCATTTGATTAATTGAATTTAAATTTAATAAATTATTATTAAATTCAAATTCAATGGATTAAATTGCACTTAATTTGGAGTTTCATTAATCAAATTAAATCAAATTGCAGTTCATTTTATTAATTAAACTTAAATTTAATAAATCATTATTAAATTCAACCTCAATTCATTAAATTGCGCTTAAATCACGAATTCAATTGATCAAATTTAATCAAATTAGAGTTCAACATTAATTTAAAACCTCAATTGAAATTTAATATATTAAATTAGATATATTAATTAGTTGATTAATCCAATGCGAAAGGAAGCCTTAATTATTTTTATATATTATTATATATTAAAAATATATTTATTAATATTTATTATTATATTTACATATTTAAGTTAATAATAATAATAATAATTTTTTTATTATTATTATTAAAACAACATCTACAACTTAAGTGGTCGCTAGTTAGCAACTACATACACAAGTGATTGTAATTTAACAACCACAAGCCACTGTTAGCAACCACATTAGTTAGTGATCGATGTGATCACTAAATAGCGACATTATTTATGTGGTCATTAAATTATGACTACATGCACTTTGATGGCAAAAACTCACACCAACTAGTGGCGAAAAATTTAGCTACCAAACTATATGGTTATTAGTTTGTGGTCACAAACTAGTCATAAATTGGTAGTTTTGGGATCACTATTTTCAGTAATTAGTATTTGGTCTTTCGTGATCACACTGTGGTCATAAAGTGACTGCTATTTAGAAACTATATTTTTATGGTCGCTATTTTGTTTTTTTTTTATAGTGATATATGAAAAAGTTCAAAAAGATCCCCCAACGTTTTATGTGTTTTCAATTACAACCTTCATTCATATTGTGCCACATCAGCTTTGGTTGGTTTTTAAGGGAAAAATTAATGGAGATGTCCAATTGAAAAAAAAAAAATTATATCCAAAACATACCGGACTAATTACTGGTTCACGATTTAACCGATTTGTTTGGTTGGTTTGGTCTGGCTCTAATTGATAACAATGTTTATAAGGATTATAAATATGCTATATGCAAAGTGCATATATAGATGTACGTTGAACAAATTATGAATAAGTTTTAATAATTTACAATTGAAATTATTTTCAAAATTATATATTATAATTATAAGTTGGAATATTACTAAGTATATACCACTTGGCAAATTAAATAGAAAAAACTAATGGAAAGCTGATAATGAGAAAGATGCTTAATTGGTACTTATCAACACCAATTGCAATATATTTAAATTGCCTGCCTCTGGATTGTCTTTCGCATATAATTTCTCATATATTGTCAAATGTCAATTTCCTAGCAAGGCTGCTGACTACTGCTTTAATAATTGAAACCTACTATATCATTAAAAATTGATACACACTAATGACCAACAACAAGAATCAGTAGCTTAACTACAAACAAATATTACTCTAATAATCTGAAAATTGAATATAAAAAAGACCAGAATAAAACATCAATTTGAATGGATAAGATAAAATAAAATTTAGTATAGCTTATTCTATTATAATCTTAATCGTATGAAAATACTTTCAATTTCCCCATCTGTTCTCTACAACCCATTTCTCATTTTCCGTCAAACTCGTCATTTATCTCATTTTCCTATCTGTTCTCAGATTCCCTTAATCTCATTTTCTCATCGGTTCTCTTTTTTTTGACTATAAGTACTTCCATTTTGGGTTATTAGATTGCAGATCCCATGGAAGGATATGTTGTTGACCCCATCAAACGGCACATTAGCTATCTTTTCGAGTGCGATAGCAATGTTGAGATACTAAGGAAGTGGACTGAGCATCTGACTTACAGAAGAGTCAAGTTGCAGCAATCTGTTTATTATGCCAATAGCAATGGGAAACAAATCAACGAGAATGTTATCAACTGGCTGAGTAGTGCGGAAGTTGAAATTCAAGAGGCAGAGGAACTTAATCAAGGCAAAGAACAAGCTAAGAAGAAGTGCTTCGTCGGGTTGTATTCCAATTTGAAGACTCGCTATCAGCTGAGCAAGAAAGCAGCCAAGAAAGCTTTGGCAATTGATAAGCTTCAGAATGAAAAAGAAATTTATTCAAATTCTTTCCCATCTAAGTTTAATCGCCAAGCCTTGCCGTCAAGGGTGTTGATCTTGAACTAAGTTATGAAAGCCCTCAAAGATCCTAATCTTAACATGGTCGGGGTGTTGGAAAATAACACCAATTTCCCTATAATTAGATTTATAAGAAAGCGAAGAAAATGCGAAATAATAAGACACAAGTTGATAACGGAGTTCGGCCAATTATGCTTACGTCTCCGGACTGCTGCAGATCTTTTACTGAAAGAAAAGAAATTTACAAAGTGTTAACAATCAACTCACAAACTCTCATTAAAACTTCTCTCACTTTTCGATGAAATGTCTTACAAATGAATTCACAAGGCTATATATAGGCTTACTCATTCTCAATGGATGACCAAGATTAATTCTCACATACTTTGATAAATGGATGAGATCATTTTTTACCTACCATCTTACCAACCAAATAAATGGTCAAGATTAATTATCACCCACCAAATGAATGGTCAAGATTAATATTCACCTACCATCTTATCAACTAAATAAATGGTCAAGATTAATATTCACCTACCATCTTATCAACTAAATAAATGGTCAAGATTAATCTTCACCCACCAAATGGATGGTCAAGATTAATCTTCAACTATTATCTTACTTACCAAATATTTTGTCAACAAAAGATACACCGTCCATTTTTATTGTCATTTATTTCTAATGCATGTATAGTTTGACCAACACGGGGTACATGGGATAGGAGGTGTGGGAAAGACCACTCTAGCAAAGGAGGTCCATATGAGAGCTGTAGAAGAGATGTTGTTTGATGATGTGGTTATGGTTGCCGTATCTCAAACACCAGAGCTGAAATCAATTCAAACTCAGATTGCTGGTTTCCTAGGCCTGAAGTTTGATGTAGATGAAGCACCTACTGTAAGAGCCAGTCGATTGCACGAGAGGTTGAAGAACTCTCAGGTACTCATCATTCTTGATGATATTTGGGCAAAACTTCGGTTGAATGACATCGGAATTCCTTTTGGGGATGAATGCAAAGGTTGCAAGATATTACTAAACTCGAGGAGGAAAGATGTTTTATCTTGTGAAATGGGCACACAAAAAGAATTCTTACTTGATATTCTGAGGGAAGAAGAGGCATTGAGTTTGATCGAAATGATTATGGCTGAAACTAAAGGTGCAAAATTGTGGACCCTAGCACCTAAATTTGCCAAAATATGTGTGGGCTTGCCTTTTTTGATAGTCCTAGTTGCCAGAGATTTAAGAAATAAGAAGTTACGTGCATGGAGGGAGACCTTGAAGCAGCTATCTGACTTTGAAAATGAAGAATTAGATGAGAAAGTGCTCAAGGTTCTCAAGACAAGCTATGAGAATCTACCCAGTAATGAAATCAAGTTATTTTTCTTGCTCTGTGCTTTGTTCGGGCAATCCAATACTCCGCTTGACCATTTGCTAAGGTATGCTATGGGGCTGGGTTTATTTGGAGACATCGGTAGTGTCCAAGGTGCAAGAGATAGAGTATTTATAATCATTGAAAAGCTCAAAAAACAGAGCTTACTGCCAGACGGAGACATGAATGGATATGTGAAAATGCACGATGTTGTTCTAGATTTTGCACTCCAGTTCGCAACGGAAGAGCAACTTACATTCTTTGGTATTAGTGGCAATGGGTTGAGGGAATGGCCAGCCAAGGATTGCACTAGAATTTCTATGCCTTATTATGATATCGAAGAGCTTCCTCAAGGTCTCGAATACCCAAGGGCAGAGTTCTTTTCACTTTTCAGCAAAGATGTCAATTTGAAAATCACTGATTTGTTTTTTGAAGGTTTTGGGAAACTCAAAGTGCTCAATTTGAGAGGCATGCATTTTGTGTACCTGCCTTCATCACTTCATTTCCTGACAAACCTTAATTCCTTGTATTTGCGTGGATGCGAGTTGGAGGATGTGGCCACCATAGGAGATTTGAAACAACTAAAGTTTCTTAGTCTTGCTGACTCTCGTAATTTTGAGTTGCCTTGAAAAATAGAGCAATTGAGTAAGCTTAAGTTATTAGATTTGAGTAATTGCACTCAACTCAAAATTATTCCTGCAGATGTCTTCTCAAAGCCACCCCTTTTAGAAGAACTGTGCATGGGTAACAGTTTTGTTGAGTGGGACGTGGAAGGAAATGCAAGCCTTATGGAGTTAGAAGAATTGGGTCACTTGGCAACTTTGGAAATACAAGTAAATGATGCCAAGAAAATACCAAACGGGGGCCTCTTCTCCAGGTTGCAAAGGTATAGAATATTGATAGGAGATCAATGGAAATGGGATTGGGATTGGGATTGGGATGGGACTTATAAAACCTCAAGGATGCTAAAGCTGAGGCTAAAAACAAGTCATCATATGGAGCACGTGCTTACAGAGTTGTTGAGAGGGACAGAAGATCTATACTTAGATGAGGTTAGAGGAATTAAATATCAGTTTTATGGCCTTGACAGGGAAGGCTTTCACAAATTGAAGAATCTCCGCATTCAAAATGATGATTTCATTCGATACATCATCAACTCAACGATGTGGGATTCGTGCCATGAGGCCTTTCCAGTATTGGAAACATTATCTTTGCATAAATTAAATAGTTTGGAGGAGATTTGTTATGATCAACTTGCAGAAGGGTCTTTCAGCTAACTGCAAAATTTAAATATCAGTGAATGCCATAAATTGAAAATTCTCTTCTCATATTCCCTTGCCAAATGTTTGCCGCAACTTCGAGAAATAGAAGTGTATAATTGTGAAAACATGGAAGCTCTTATTGGTGATGGAAGTGAAGATAGGAATTATAATAACCAAGTAATCGAGTTCACTCAATTATGCTCATTGGGTATAACAAATTTACCACGTCTCAAGTGCATTTGCAGGGAAATGGTATGTATATGATAATTAGTTATACTAGGCATTTAAATATACTTTGCACATTATTTACTTCTAATATTTTTCTTAATACCACTTAAATTTGTTTATCAAGAATCAATAAGTTTTAACTTAGGGATACTAGTATAGAAAAGTCTTGAGTTTGAACCTCAATTAGACCTTTGTAACAAAAAAAAATTATAATTTATAAATTATAATTAAGACAAATACTCTATGAATTTCATGTATTGCCCATAATCTTAGTTGAGACACACACACATATATACATTCGATCTTTATCGAAAGACTTGATAATGAAATGAAGCATTTTATGAGCAGGTTAATTTTCCCAATTTGACTAGTTTGTTGGCGATCAAATGCAAGAGTTTGAAGTATTTATTTAGCACTTTCACAGTTAAAAGTCTTCAGCAACTGAAAACACTTGAGATATGGGATTGTGAGTTCATGGAAGAGATAATACTCACAGAGAAATTTGGAAATGAAAACACCAACAATAAGATTAACTTTCCTAAGTTGGGCTTCCTTCGCCTTATTGAGCTTCCAAACTGGATTAGATTCAGCAATCGCTCCATTGAATGTCAGTCGCTAAAAAAAATATCCATTTCCAGTTGCCCTGCGTTGATGAATTTACTTTCCAGTATTTTCCATAGGGGCGTGATGGTTGGCAACAGCTCTGAGTTTGAGATTCAATCCCTCCTTTATGAAATGGTGATATGCCTACTCTCCTCTCTCTTTAGTATTTTTAACTCTTTTTTTATTTTTTAAAATATATATATTTGAGAGGAGGCAAAAAAGCCTAAGAAACACATCAAGCAAGACACATTCTAGGAAAGGAGATGCCCATGCTATCTTCCATAAGAATATCTCTAACCCTACAGGAACATCATTCATCTCATGGTACACCAGAGATATGTCGTATTTGACAAATAATCAGCCACACGGTTTGCTTATCTACAAATATGGTTGAGTTTAAATTCCCAATCCCAAGCCAACATGAGGAAAAATCTTGAGCCTTATAAACATCTTGAATTTTTAACTCTTTATGTGCTCATTAATCACCTTCACAATTTTCCTCTCTTTTTTTTTTTTTTTTGCCATTGATATATAAATCTTTAAAGTTTCCATTTAAGTAATTAAGTTAAGCTGTTGTTTAAGAGTATTTAATTATTTTCTTAAAGATTTTTACTGTCCAATTATATATATCAACATGTCAGAAATTTTCCCATATTAAAAATCTATTTTTAAAATACATGCGAAGGCCAATTTTCCACACATAAACACAGAATGACAGAAATGCTTCTTGTATAAATGAAATAATTTTAAATACTTGAAAATCAGTTTCGAAGCCATTTAAAATTATTCTCTTATTAGCCTAAAGAATTTATTTTCTTCTATTTCCCATTCTAATCCTATATCTAATTAATATTTCATGTATTATCTAAATCCATCCAACACATTGATCTAATTCCAGTAATGTTTAACCAATAATTTAATTATATGAAACTATTCTAATATTTTTATTAATTAGATTTAATTTTTGTAATAAGCATATATGATGTATATTCTTTTATTCGATGTATATTTCCAATTATTGATCTCTTTTTCTGATTGAAAATGGTATTCTTCCCTTATTTGCGGTAATTGTAACTGGAAAATGTTTATCAAGTTATAAAATTAATAGAATGGATTTGATTAAATTAAAAAAATTGCATAAAAATTGTATTTCTAGTTCAAGAATTTTAATTTATAACACTAAACTCTGATGCTCTAATTGATGCTGACTGCCTATGAGCAGCCAAGTTAGCTATATTATCACTCTCTTGTTCTTCATGATTTTGTCTTGATTCCGAATCTATTTAAACTTATATTGTCAGAAGAATTGTCCATTTTGGAAAAATAATGATTTCACTTTTTCTTTTTCTTCGTTTGTTTGGTTTTGTAGATTGCAATGCCACGCTTAGAAGAACAGAATGGCAACAATGAATCTGATCCCTTGCCTACTGTGAAGGTCATAGAAGTAGTTTTTCCATCAAAGAGTTTTCCAAATATGAAGAAGCTTGTTTTGAGTGGACTTTTATTGGAAGAAATAATGATTCATGTACTTAATATTAGCAAGGACAATCATCATGAGTCACTACCATGGTTGAGAAAATTAATTCTATATAAGCTGTCAAATCTCAAACATGTGGTGTATGTTGATGATCTCCAATCAGTCTCTGTGTTCCAGGATCTGCAAGTATTACAAGTATGGGAATGCCACAGATTAGAAATTCTACTGCCGTCCTCGGTGTCCTTCCAAAATTTGACGTTTTTACAAGTGTCAATATGTGATGGATTGATAAATCTAATACCGGCCTCAACAGCTAAGAGTCTTGTGCAACTCAAAACAATGTATGTTGGAAGATGTGAAAGGATGCAAGAAATAGTAGAGGTTGAATCGGACGTAAAGGAAGATGAGAATGGTTTCAGCCGATTAGAATATTTAGTACTTGAAGATCTACCATGCCTCACAAGTTTTTGTTCAAGCAATAATACTTTTTATTTCCCATGTTTGGAAGAAGTATTTGTTATAAAATGTCCCAGAATGAAGATGTTTGCTCCAGTCCTAAATACACCAAAGCTTAGCCAAGTTCAAACAGGAAGGAAGGAGTATGAATGGGAATGGGAAGGCAGCCATAATAACACCATTGAAGCATTGTTTATGAAAATGGTACGTACTAATCATTCACCAAAAGCATTTATGCATTAATTGATAATACACATGTTTTTTATACAACGATTAAGGTATATGCCGCTTTTAAATGATAATTAAGTTGTAACATTGGTGCAAAACTAGTTAAAAATCTAAAATAGTCTACGGCACTACCCTTTATGATAGCAATTATTTGAGTTAGTCTGACACTTATTCACCATCAATATATGTTTTCTCAGAAATTGGAACAAAAGGATGCAGAAGAAACAGATGCCGAAGAGATTGAATAAGCTTAATAAGGCTGGGAGTGCATGTGTAATTAGTGATAGAGCCTGCATTTGCCGATTGAAGGTAGATGGCAAGTTATAATGTGGTCCTAAAAAAGGAAGTGTGGCAAGTAGAGCACCACGGCTACTCTGTGATGCAGCAAGAAGCATAGAAGAAGCAATCCAATTGTCAAGATGTATTGACAACATAAAGTGATATAATTTTTTTATGATTATTTCATTTCAATTGTCTAGTGAAGGAGAAGATTGTGCTTTGTGAAGATTGTCCTTATCAACACCGATTGCATAAATTTAAATTGATACATTAATATTTTACAGTTGAAAAATAATGTCCTATATATATGTATATTAATTAAATAGGTATAGCTTTTCTTTATATTGATAGAATTTCATGCATGTTTGAAAATATTTAGATGAATTATTGGGCAAATTGAGCTTCTGTGATATATGATTAGAATTAATTAATGCAAGAATAATTATAAGAAAACCTTAGTTATATGATTGATTTTAAAATAGAAATATTATACGTTAAAATTATAATTAAATATAATAAAAAATTATGCATCTTCTGTACAGCTGAATAAATTTTAACATTATATGATAAGTAGTTTAAAGAAACAACATTAATTTTTAAATAGGATAAGAGTGAGAACATTTCCAATATTCTTTATTTAGCCTATACTTTTTAATTTAAAGAGTCATTCTATAAAATAAGTATCCAATACTCTCTATATTTTTAAAATTTAAAATAGAGATTAAATTTGGCTCTTTACATATAAAGTCCAACTTCACTCTCTATTCTAATTGTAATTAATGTATTTTCACTTTTTATATATGTTTTATCTCTTTATTATATTATTTCCATTAATATTTTTTTATTTTAAAGAGCATCTTTGATAGAATAAAAAGCATCTTAGAATATCTTTAGATATAAAATAATTGTTTTTTACAAGTTAGAGTATCTTTAATTATAGAGAGTACAAAAAAAATTACAAATCCAATATATTCTTCATAATTTTACTCTTCATTATATTTTATTCCATATAAAACAATATTTATCAAAAAAAAAAGTAAATGACTTTATTATAAGTAAAGAGAAAAATATTTTTAGAGAAACATACCAATAAAAAGATAGAATATGCAAAAAAAAGTGGATGTGTATTAATTAAAATTAAAATAGAGTGTGGTTTGACTTTCTAAATGTAGAGAGTTAAATTCACTTTCTATTCTAAATTTTAAAGATATATAGTATATTAAAGTTTTTTTTATGAAATGACTCTTTAAAATAAAGAGTATAACTCTAATAAAGAGTATATTGGAGATGTTTTTATTTTAAAGAGCCGCTAACAAACTCTTTATTTAAGTTATATTTTTTATTTAAAAAGTCGTTCCTTAAAAAGAGTTTAAAAATGACTTTTTATATTCAAAATTTTAGAGTAGAAAGCGAGTTTGACTCTTTATATCTAGAGAATCAAATTTTACTTTATATTCTAATTATAATTAATATATATCCACTTTCTATGTATATTTTATCTTTTTATTGGTATGTTTTTCTAAAATTATTTTTATCTTTCCTAATGATAAAAGTCATTTACTTTTTTTTTTGATAAATATTAATTTGTATAGGATAAAGTAAAATGAAGAGTAAAAAAAATCTATTTGATTTGTAAAAAAAAATTACTCTCTATATTTAAAGATGTTTTAAGATATTTTATTTTACTAAAAATGCTCTTTAAAATAAAGAGTACCATTGGAAATGCTTATGGTCTATTTAGTTGTAGAAAAAAAATATTTGTTTTCCAGAAAATTATTCCAAAAAAATTGAAAAATGAAATTATTTGTTTACTTGTAAAAGTTTTCTGTGTGGAAAATTAGAAAACTACTTTGAGAATTATCCAAATTAAAAGTATTATTTAGAAAATACACCAAAGTTGTTTTCTTATTTTCTTTGATATAAAAAGGAGCATGTTTCTCTAAAATAATTTTTTTATTTCCTTACAATAAAGATTATTTTTTTATAAATATAAATTTATACCGAAGATAATTTTTAAAATAAAAAATATTATTGGAGATACTCTAAAACTTACAAGTAAACTTCACACGATTATGATTATAATAGAATAATCTAACGTTATATTCTAACTTTTTTATAGTCATTTCTTCCAGATTATTAGATTAATATTTGTAGCTAAGTTAACTGATTCTTAATTCGTGTTGGTCATTATGTAAATAATTAATTTCAACCGCATGAAAAGCCAGAGTCCCACTGCGCTCCTTTTGTCTGATGTCCACGCCATGTTGAAGCATTCATATATTATTCTAACTTTTTTATATTCATTTCTATTAAAAATTAATTAATAGAATTAAGAATAAATAAAATATATTGTATATTTAAGTAACCTAACATCAGCCTAGCTAACCTTAACTCCATCAGCCCACTGATCATTTCTCTTTCCATAAGTAGTTCTTGCAAATTCATTCCACTGCTTTAATAGTAGCAGTAGGAAGCATAAAGATAGAGGCCCAAAAAATGTGCATGCTCATAAGAATCGACTTCACCAACTGGAGCCTACCTGTATAAGAAAGGTTTTTTGCACTCCAATGACTAATTCTTTTAGTGATCTTATCAACAAGAACCTGACAATGGTTTTTTCCTAATCTAGTTGAAACTAGCGGAACACATAAGTATTTCACAGGCAGCATACTTTCTTAAAATGGAAAAACATGAAATTTTTTTAACAGCAGATGAAACCCTACAATAATAAATGAAACTCTTATCAGAGTTAGCTTGAAGGCACGAGATATTAGCATAATCCTAGAGAACATTGTTAATTTGCACTGCAGACTCCTTATCACCATGACAAAAGACAAAAGGTCATCCCCAAAACACAAATGGTTGAGGTTCATCCCCTTGCATCCTTAATGGTACCTAAACCTGTTAACACACATTGCATAAAAGCTCTAAGAAAGATACTCCATGGCATGAACAAACAACGAAGGGGAAATAGGATCTCCCTATCGAAAACAAGAGCTGAAAAAACCTTCAAAGGCTTCATTAATCATGACAGAGAACTTAGCAATTCTGTAACACCCTCTGCCCCAACTGTACCAGCTAGTGCTACAGAAAAACTTGCAAAAATTGATTAATTGAAAACCTTTCACATTTAAAACTTGTTTATAACATCATAATGACACTCAAAGCATAAAATCAACATATAAATATGTTTTTGGCTTCACAAGTCTCATATTACAACATACATCGCTTAAATAGTATTATATTTTCTTAAAATATAAAAGATATGCAAAAACTCCAAAATTTCTTATGATATAAACAAAATACATAATTCTACGAATGTACATACTCCAATTGGGTGCTCTTTGACTAAACTCTTGTGGCTTACCACGTTACCGGACAATTCCTGTCTACCTGCGTGCAGGAAATCCACACACTAAGCAAACTAATGCTTAGTGGTACATATGTGCATAAAAACTTTTACAGATATATCGTGACATTCAAAGCTGTGCCATTTACCTCATGATCATTCCTATATTCATACATTCTACGTGTTTCATGTCTCAATGCAAGTTACATGTCCATCAATACCATAGATATTATATAACTCATCCATGTATATAGTACACAAATACATATATCTCATACATAATATCATATCATATTACCTGATGTTAGCATTACAAACAATTACATTTTAATATATTTACTGTCTAAGCCTCTCTAAGCTTGATTATCCGAATGCGGAACATGAGACAGGAGCGTTTTAACTCGAGCTTAAGCCACTCTGCTCATAATATGTATCAGCTCATCCAAGCTCTCAAAGTCAATAGCGCTCATACAACCCGAGCTTAAACCACTTGAATGAGTAAAATATCATGCTACCATATTCAAGATCAAGAGCTCATAACCTCGAGTCACCTTTTCCTCATATAAAAGTAGCTCATTACGGTACTGTTTTTTCCCTCAATGGTATACCATTTATCCTATGTCATGTCCAAGACTAGAGAGCTGAACATTTTATCTCATAACCATTTATCTTTCAATTCATTTATTAGATGTTATTTCCAGCATTTACTTTCCCATTTATGCAGTATCATATCCAATACATAAATGTCATATAATGTAATCCACATATTATTTACCATGTATTCATATATTCATAATATGTCATTAATTCATTTAGAAAATAGATCATAATTCAAAAATGTATATATCATAAATTCAAACAGCTTCACGAGCGTAAACTACTTATTCACAGCCATGAAAGTAAACTTTTACAGTTACCTTACTCGCGAATCATCATGTGAATAAAACATAACTATCACGGGCATGAAATACATATTCACAATCGTGACACCATATCATCACGGCTTTCCAATCATGACACCAATCCATGAAATTTTGGGTTCATGCAATTCGTCAGTCCACGACATTCACGATCATAACACCCTTGTTTACGAGCATGAATCATGTATTTCTAGTAAACTCAAAACAGAGAACGTCATATATTTCATGCAAAATCTCTAAGATTAACCAATGTTAATCACTCATATTAACACTTTTATACTCATACCATGTTTACAATATGTTTAAACCATATTAAACTCATTAAATCCATTATTAGGTCATATCAAGTCATAACATAACACATTTTTCATTTTAACACATAAACCATACATCCATGTTATTTGTTAACTATAACATGTCATTTTGCCATTCATTCTCATTTCCATAAACACGCCATACATAAATATGCATGAAAATCGAATTAATATGCTTATATGTACATAACTTTCACTAAATTGAGTCTTTACTAACACTCTAAGCTCTTTAAGCTTGTCTATCCCTTTGTGATATGGTTTCTTGCTCTCTGGCCGATTCTAGCATCACAAAAATATTTCTATTAGAACTTTGTGTCATTAAACGAACTCAAACAAACCAAAAATCCAAGTTCTACCTCAACATTAGCAAGAACTCTGCCAAACTTCTATGTCTCTCAAGCTCCCAAGCTCAACAATAGTGTTTAGGATTTCTTTGAGGTGGAAAAGATGACTAATAAGTTTTGGCGTGTGTCAGTGTGAAATTATGGATTCATGCAAGTTGCCTAGATATTAGACCAAGAAGGGGGGTTGAATTGGAGTTTCAAAAAATTAAGCTTTAAAGTGCAGAAATAAAATTGTTAATTTTAGAAAGGATAGAGAAAATCAGACACACAGATTTATAGAGATTCGGGTATTAACAAACCATACTCCTCTCTCCAATCGCAATTGGGAGTTTCACTAACACACTAAGTGTTACAATGGAGTTTTACAAGTTCACTCCCAACTATGGTGTTTCTCACAATGGCTCACACCTAACCCAGAAATTCCTTGTGTTTTAATGGCTCACACAATAACCAATTCCTTTGTGTTTTACATGCTCACACAAACAACCTACACTTTGTGTTTTACAGGCTCACACAAACAACCTACACTTTATATTTTACAGGCTCACACAAATAACCTATACTTTGTATTTTACAGGCTCACACAAACAACCTATTAATTTGTGTTTTGGAGGTTCACACAACTAACCCTTACAAGTGTTCTTCTCTTAACCCAGAACTACCCAATGCTCACTTGAGTAAAGATTACAGAGAGAACTACTTATAAATCTTTATTGCTCAAATATGAGGAGCAATAAGATTTTTACAGAGAATAGATTTGTTCTCAAAGTATAAAAGTACAAGATAGCTTGTGATTTGAAGTATATGCTAATCTTTTGTTTTTCTTCTCATTCTCTTTTTATCTTAATGCATAAATGACTTCCATTTATACTCTCATGGCTAAATATAGCCGTTGGGTGCATTAAATAAGAAACTAGTCGTTGTACCAACCAAAAAATTACGCTTGACATTTTTCTCTTTCATTGGTCACGGGCGTGAATATGCTTGTCACGGGGGTGACGGTTCTTCCCAAGCCGTGACGGAAATGGTGACCTTGGTCGTGAAGCTCTCTGGTATATTTTGACATATAGAGTCACGGGCGTGACATTAATCAGTCACGGGCATGACATTCTTCCCAGCCGTGAGACAAGTGGTGACTCTGGTCGTGAAGCTCTCTGGATGAAATTGAATGAAGCCTTCACGGGGGTGACACCTTCATTCACGGGGGTGACAATTTTCCCAGCCGTGACCCAAGTGGTGACTCTAGTCGTGAAGCTCTCTGGATAAAATTCCATGACTCTTCACGGGGGTGACACCTTCAGTCACGGAGGTGACTGAAATGCTTTCTTCACGGTTTGTTTTTCCTTCATGGCCGTGAACTTCAAATGTTGGTTTTGGTAACGGATAGCTTCCTTCACGAGAGTGACTCCTAGAGTCACGGCAGTGAACATGCTACTTCTTGCTTTTTGTTTCTCAAGGAATATCCTTCCAATTCTTTATTCTTGCTATTCATGTCCTGTATAATATACTTACAAAAACAAGTATGTTAAATACAATATTGCTATATTATTTATTATCATCAAAATGACAGAAATACCCCTTAAGGTTAACAATCTCCCCCTTTTTGATGGTGACAAATAATCTAGCAATATGTGATTTTGAGAAGTCTCCCCCTCAAAATATACTTAGGATAAAAATTATAATGTGCAAGAATAGTAAATAAAGATGTAGCATTAAACTAGATTTTAAGTATATGCAAGTTATATGAGAAGTATATCCAATACATACCATAATTCCTTTTCAAGACAGAAAGTATATGTAAGGTATATTTAAGGTATATCATGGCATGTTTTTATTTGTAACTTGCTTTTAAGGTGTATGCAAAGTATACTTAAAGTATATTTAAAGTATATAAAAACTCAATTTTTCAATTATCTACTTTGCATCTGAAAAGTTGAATCAGAATTTTAAATCAATTTTAAATCACAATTCTTGTATTGCTAGTTTGATACTTCTTTCCCTTATCATATATTACCTATCATATATTGCTAGTTTTATCCCCCTTTTGTCATCAATCAAAAAGAATATGTAGATTGAAGTAAACAAAAGCAAATATATATTATGAAGGAAAGGATACAAACTAAGAGAGGAAATTTAAGATTTCCTACATAAGCAAACATAACAAACAACAAAAATGATCAAACATAACAAATTTAGGCTTCACTCTAGCCTATATCCTAGCCAGACATCCTATCACGAAGCCTAGCTACTTCAGCCTCAAGGCTGTCTATCCGAGACTCCATGAAGTCCTTGAGGTTTTCCAACCTCTCATCCATGGAAGTCTACAGCTGCTCGAAACGTGGTGCCAAGAGGTCGACCAGCTGCTGCGCTAAAGATGGTGTGGAGGCTGAGGACTGTCCAATGTTCTGCTCGATGGCTGGAATTGCTTCCTCAATACTAGCCCTCTTTTTCTGCTGAACTCCCTGGAGGCCTGCTTTAAAATCCTCCGTGTCATGATCTTCCCAGATAATCTCTCCAGCAGTATCAGTGAAGTGGTAGAAGATATCGTTCTGAAAAATGATTCTGACAGCTGCTCCCATCTTGATGAATGACTCTACATCCAGCCTATCTCGTGGATGTGCAGGAATGATGTTGAAGTGATGGTTATCCAGCTTCAAGTAATTGAGCTTCACTGCCATATGAGTGACATATGCCCCAATCAAGATATCTCCTGTGGGCTTGGTGGCTATGGAGAGAAGATGGTTTGCAAACCATCTGGAAAGCGCCACTGTGATCCCCAGCGTGCCATCTCGAATAGGAAGAATTCTAACTTCCTAATAGTTCCATTGCTTTCTCCCCGAGCAAAAATGCTATAGGTTAGAAACCTATGCAAATACCTGTGTACTGGGGTCCTGAGATGTGTGCTCTTAGTTTTCTTGACATCCCAGTTGCAATCCGTGCCAAAATGTGTCCAGGCTGCAGGGGCAGAGAATTCTACCTCAGTCTCATTCATAACGCCATCAGATGGTAGGTTGAACAATTCTCCAAATGCGATGGCGCTGAGGGTGTTTGCATTGTTGCAGAGTTGGAATTTCACCACTCCAGTTGGTGAAACCTACAAGGTGCTGAGAAATTCCAGCATTGGCTCCCGTAGAGTTGGCAGATGAATTTCAACAAATTCTTTTAGATGACAGGCTTGAAGTTGCTCTGTCATAGCCATCTCAAGCCCGAGATTATGGACTGCATGTCATTCGAAGGACCTTGATGATAAAATAGGTCTCTTCTTCAAAGTTGCATACCGAGGATGACAACTTTCTGGAATGATGTTCATGAGGTAATCTAAATACCTCTTCGGTGCATGGGACTTCTTTCTCTTTCCCTTTGATGAAGCAGACTCCATGTTTGAAGATTTAGTTGTTGATGAAGTTAAAGAAAATATTTTGAAGGAAAATATGATGAAAGACCCTAGAAATGTATGATTTCTGCTGAAGATTCAAACTTTTGGTGGTATTTATAGTGAAATATCAAGGCTTTGGGGTCGGAATCTTCAATGTCTCAATGAATGAGAGTAAATGACAGTAGTTTTGGGAGATGGAGAGTTGAAATGAAGATTGTAACTGGCTATTTTCTTATATATTTGATACATTCACGGGCGTGACTTAGGGTTTCACAGGAGTGAATATTCGTGTTCACGGTTTGCTGAAGTAGTGTTCCACCCATGAATGAAAGGTTGAATGCGTTCACGGGTGTGATCGATGAACATCACAGACATGAATGATCATAGGTCATGGGGGTGAATATAATGTCACGGGCGTGAACTGTTGAATTTCATTACTTATACCCGTGAAGCAAACCGTGACACAAGGCGTGAAAGCTTCTGTGAGTTTTGGGTGTAATTATTCATGGGCGTGAAGGTTCTTATCCACAGGCGTGACTCAAGCCGTGAAACTATGTTTCACCACTTGAAGCCGTGAAACATGTCGTGACCCAAAGTGTGAAAGCTTCTGTGAGTTTTTTAGGCGTAATTGTTCACGGGAGTGAAAAAACGTCATGGGCGTGAATGTTCTCATCCACGGGTGTGACTCAAGCCGTGAAACTATGTTCCACCACTTGAAGTCGTGAACCAGAGTCATGAATGACACTGCCTCTTTGGGCCACTTAAGTCACGGGCGTGACTCCCCTATAATTTTCATCAAATTGAAATTAAGTTATGCAACAAGACTAAATCATTTCAACAAAGATTTTACTTCATAAAGCATGAATTCTCATCAAAAAATTTATCTTATAACTTGTGATATGTTTTAAGATCAACAATTAAAATTTCATATTCTTGTAATAACAAGGTTAATCCATCAATCATACCTAGTTCTCTTCTAATGAAATTAAATCTTTCCTCATTTAGAGACTTAGTGAAAATATCTGCTAATTGCTTTTCTGTGCATACAAATTCTAATTCAATATCTCCATATTAAACATGATCTATAATAAAGTGATGTCTAATGTCAATATGTCTACTTCAAGAGTGTTGAATGGGATTTTTTGAAAGATTTATAGCACTGGTGTTGTCACATTTTATAGGTATATGGTTCATCTCATGACCATAGTCCTTAAGTTGTTGTTTTATCCAAAGAATTTGTGTACAACAACATCCAACTGCTACATATTCAGCTTCAGCAGTTGAAAGAGCAACTGAAACTTGTTTCTTGCTAAACCAAGAAACCAAACATTCTCCAATGAAGTGACAAGTACCTGAAGTACTTTTTCTATCTAAAAAACTACCAGCATAGTCTGCATCTGAATATCCTATAATATAAAAAGATGAATTCTTAGGATACCATAACCCTACATGCAATGTTCCATGTAAATATCTTAAAATCTTTTTTACAGCATTTAGATGAGATTCTTTAGGATATGATTGAAATCACGCACATAAGCAAACATTATACATAATATCAGGTCTAGAAGCAGTGAGATATAAAAGTGATCTGATCATACCTCTATAAAGCTTTTCATTAATGCTCTTACCCTTTTCATCTTTGTCCAATTTTGTTGATGTACTTATAGGAGTCTTGGCATTTTTGCATCCTTCCATACCAAATTTTTTGATTAAGTGTTTGGCATATTTGGATTGGTTGATGAATATGCCCTCATTGCTTTGTTTGATTTGTAGACCAAGTAAATACTTAAGTTCTCCCATCATGCTCATTTCAAATTCCCTAGTCATGCACTTAGCAAATTCTTGACAAAGCAGCTCATTAGTAGAACCAAATATTATATCATCAACATAAATTTGAACAATTAGTATCTCATGCTTATGCTTTTTGATGAACAGTGTAGTGTCAACATTTCCCTTTGTGAAGCTATTTTCTAATAAAAAAGAACTTAATCGTTTAAAACAAGCTCTTGGAGCTTGTTTTAAACCATACAAAGCTTTTGAGAGTTTAAAAACATGATTTGGCAAATCATAGCTTTCAAAACCTGGTGATTGTTCTACATACACTTCTTCATCTATATAGCCATTTAGAAATGCACTTTTCACATCCATTTGAAAAAGTTTGAAATTCATGTGACATGCATATACTAAGAGTATTCTTATAGCTTCTAATCTAGCTACAGGTGCATATGTTTCATCATAGTCTATACCTTCTTCCTGATTATATCCTTTTGCAACTAGTCTTGCTTTATTCCTGGTTATTAACCCTTGTTCATCTAACTTATTTCTAAATACCCATTTGCTGCCTATGATTGGATGATTCTTGGGTTTTGGTACTAGGTTCCATACTTTATTTCTCTCAAATTGGTTGAGTTTCTCTTGCATGGAAATTACCCAACTTTCATCATTAAGAGCCTCATCAATGTTTTTAGGCTCAATTTGTGAAATAAAAGCAATGTCAGTGACTAAATGCTTGAAATAAGATATAGTACTTACTCCCTTTGATAGATCACCAATTATTTGCTTTTTTGGATGATTTCTGTACATTCTTCATTCTTTTGGAAGTTCTTGCTCCATTTGTTCTTGATTTTGAGGTAGTAGATTTTATTGATCGTTTTCTTCTTTTTATGTTTTTGGCTTTGAAAGATGACTTGTGTTGCTTTCCTCTTTGACAAGGATCACATGTCTTGCCTTTTTCATATTTAACTATTGGTAATCCTTTTACTAGCTCTCCTGTGCTGAGACTTTGTATTAAATCCATGTTATCATGACCAAGTCTTTTATGCCACAGCCAAGATTCATCATTAGTAGTCATAAGACACTTAGAGGAATGGTTAGATAGTTCATGTAAGTTTATTATGTACGTATTGATATCTCTATTTCCTTTAAATATTTCTTGACCATCAATAGAGATTACAAGACATTCATTTGAAGTGAAGATTACTTTATTTCATTTATCACATAATTGACTTACACTTAACAAGTTATGTTTCAAGCCATCGATAAGTAAAACATCCTTAATAAAAGTAATACCATTAACACCAATAGAACCAATGCCAATTACCTTACCCTTTGCATTGTTTTCAAAGGTAACTTTACCTCCATCAATACTTTTGATTTCATTGAAGAGTTCTTTGTCTCCTGTCATATGCCTTGAGCATCCACTGTCTACTAGCCATGCATTTTTGTTTATTGTGGACTTGAGGCATACCTTCAGAATTACAAATCAAGTATGATATTTAGGTACCCAAATGAGTTTGGGTCCTTGGGGGTTAGCACATTAAGGTTCCCAATGAGCCTTCCTTATTCAGCAATTTTTATTTATATGACCCATTTTCATACAGTAATTACATTGTTTAGGTGTAAACTTGCTTTTTGGTCTTACAATGTATTTGAATGTCATAATTTGATTAGACTGATTTTGAGAACAATGGCATGCACAATTATGATTAATTTACATTTTTCTAGATACATTCTTCCTATATATAAAGGTATGATTCTTTTTCAGTATAGAGGTTTTAACATTCTTATTTCTTGGTATAGTTCTAACAGGTGTGGAGATGTTATGTTCTTTAGACTTAACAAATACTGTTTTGTTAGAAGATGATGATGTGTCCTTAAACCCTAGACCATGTCTAACTAAAGGTGGTCTTTGAGATACAGTGAGAGAATCTAAGCTCTCTTTACCCTTGTGAAATTTAGAAATGGAATTTCTAAGTTCTTCAACTTCATTTTTCAAAGTATTATTTTCTTTTAACAGTGAAGCTGTTGAGGGTCTTGATGAGTATTCATCTAATGACTTTTGAAGAGATTCATTAGATGATTTAAGCTTTATGTTCTCCTTTTCTAAGCCATCTATCTTATTTTTCAAATTAGAGATATTATTTCTATAGGTACTAAATTTAGTTCTATATTTCTCTAATTCTATATTTAATTCTTCTATTAGGCTTTGCTCATCATCATCATCATCACTATCACTATTACTATCATTATCACTACTATCATTATTGAAAGAATATGAGTGTAGTGATCTTACCTTATCCGAGATGTGATCCTCATTAGCCATGAAACATAGGTTGACCTCTTCACTTTCATTATCATCTTTTTCACTTGAAGAGCTTTCGTCATCCCATGTGGCTTTGTGACCTTTCTCCCCATTGTCTCTTTGGTATTTGCTCTTATGCTTCTTGAGCCTTGGACATTCTGGTTTGATATGTCCTTTCTTTCCACATTCATAGCATTTTACCTCTTCCTTACTTCTGTGTGTATCATTTGAAGTTTGTTTGAGGTTTCTTTGCCTGAATTTTCTGAAATTGCTCATTTTCTTCTCAATGATTCTTTTTAATCTCCTTGAAAGCTAGCGATGTAACATCCTTGACCTTCCCTACATGCATTTCATCGAACATAAGCATCTTGCATACAATTCAATTGAACACGTGCATTTCATATGTATTTTCGTAGGAACAAGTTTATGACACGCACTAGCTACGTGTCCTAGTATTTGGCACTTGTATCGAGTCGCACGTGTGTAATTATAACCTAAATGAGGATAACAAAGTATTAGAAATGAATTGAATAAGGTGTATAAATTAAAGTAAGCAAAGTGATTAGATTAAGATTAGTAAACAATTACATTGTTAATTTAGTTAAATCGGGTCAAATGATTAAGTTGTATTATTGTGTGAATTAATGGAATTATAAATATATGTAAATAATAATAATAACAATATAAAATGAAATGAAAATGAAACAAAAGAGAAATATAAGAGAAGAGAAATGAGAAATGAGAAGAGAAAAGAGAAGAGAAAAAGAGAAAAGGACAAAAAACAAGTTGGCTTTATCTTCATCTTTCTTCTCGATTTCTGCCTCCTCACTCCAGCCCGACTTCTTCTTCAATTTCCTCCATTTCAGACTTCAATTATTCCTTGTTTCACCTAGTTTTTGAAGCTAATTGATCCCTTTCAAGTTTGTTCTTGGTAAGAAATCAATTCTTATTGCTATAGGGTTGATTTGAGTTGCTTTGGTTCAATATTAGGCACTGAATTGCACCCCGATTTTGATATTAATAGAAATTGATTATAGAAATGTGTAAAACACAAAAGGTGTTCCTTTATATCTTAGATTTATGGATATGTAAACCGTTTTTCAAGATGTTATTTATTGGGAGAGATATGCTCTTCGTACTGAAACTGGTCAGGGTGTAAACCCTAACTAAGTTAGCTACATTGTGGTTTGATTTCGAATATGTTAAAGCCCTTATTGGAAGTCTCTCAAAACATAAAAGTTGTATATATATGTATTTTGTATCTGTATACCAAATTTCAGGTTCATCGGTCTTGTAAATGGTGAGTTATGGTAAATGGAACCATGACTATTCCATGGTTTGAACTGCCTACTAAGTGCCCTAGGCAGATCCAGTACATTGGTTGGCTAATTTGAGCTTGTTAGCGCTAGATTCTGTAAATTCTCAAACCATGAAAGTTAGAGGTATATGTATTAGCTAGATTTTGATACTAATTTCAGATTTCTTTGTTATCTATAGACTAAGTTATGGCCTTTGGAAGTCATACTGGTCCGGAAGCCAATTCTATTCTGGAACAGTAAAATGTTTGGTATAATTAGAAGCCCTTAGAGACATAATTGGTAAAAGTTGTAAACAGGAAAAATGTTCCATATGAACCCATATAAGTGTCTGTAAAGTTTCATTAAAATATGACTTATAGATTATAAGTTATGATGAACCCAAATGAGTACCCTGAAACTGCCTAAAGGCAGAAAATAGAACACTCTTAGTAATTCCACCAAATATTGTAAAATGATCCAATTGGTCTAAAATTGTAATATGTTTTATAATTATATGTTATTTTTAATTAAGAATAAGAATCAGATTAATTGGTCAATTATAGAAAACGTTATAGGTTAAACAGTCTCATAAGGTCACACTGCCTCATAGGAAAAATCTTAGCTATTGACATGAACAATGCATATTAATTTGTTTAAGCCACATTAAGTCTCCCTAATCATGAGTTAATCGATTATGTTTTCATATTAGGCTCAAAACATATTGGAGACCCACAAGGAGCAGATAGACAATAAGTTAGGAGTCGGAATCAAAGGAGAACGGTGAGTCTAATTATCGATTGAATTCTTTAGTGCAAATGAATGTTGCTTGTTATGTGATTCATGTGATTGTCATGATTGGTCCTTGATAATATTATGATGGATAATTTGTGACATTGTGGTACATATAAATGGTATACTTGTGGTATATTTGAGGTATATGTTTGACAAATGTGATATATATACATGGTACATGTATAGTATATACAAGATATATGCTTGACATATGAGGTATATAGGGAATATATGTATGTTGTATATGATAAAGATGCAATGGTTGATGAATGCTTAAATACAAGTGCATATGCATATGGGCTAAAAATGCGTTGTGACTAGTTAATCGACATTGCAAAGCAAAAGAAGAGGCATATGGCCCAACAAATGTGCAAAGCAAAAAAAGAGGCCTATGGCCCAACAAATGTGCAAATGAAACAAATGATCAAGCTAGCTAGCAAATGCAAATGCAAATGTTCACATGGAAACCCGGGGCAATGTTCGTTTAATCTGGTCACAACAAAATAAAATGTACAAGCAAAGCATAAGTAAATAGCAATTATTGAATACTTAATTTTATATATATTTATATGTTATTTACTGATGAATGGAATGGAATACATGGTATATATTGGAATTGTGATTTATGACTATGAGTTGTTTGGTACTTTAGAGCTCATTGGATGGTTATTCTCACTGAGCCGCAACTCATCAATTTGCATCATTTTTCAGGTAAAGAAAAGTGAGCTCATTTTGAGTAGCGTATAAAAGACATGGAGCACAGGTCACTGGCCGAGCCTCATCACTCTCTCTCTCCTTGCATTCCACACAAGCATGAAAACATGTCATCTGTATTTTGACTTATATGCTTGGATATGTATTATCACTCTAGATTAGTTTTGAAATGTATAAATGGAAACAACCCGTAATCCTGCGGATGGAAAGTTTATGTTTTAATATATGTGATATATCGTATTGTGGTTTTTAATGTTGACTTGAAAAGTTATTGAGTGATATTACAGGATATGAAAAGTCATTGAGTGATATTACAGGATATGAAAAGTCATTAGTTGATTTTACAGGATATGATATGGAAAAAAAATTACTACCACTGTTATCAGGGTATTTTCTCTTTCCAATATGCAGGATGTGATTATTTGATACAGAAATAGGTTATATTTAAATGCATAAGATGTGTCGTTACATTTTTGGTATCAGAGCAGGGATAGGTTCCATGGGAACATGCATAAGCATAAGAGCATGATAACATATGCATCCTATGTGTTGAACATTATGTAGTGACATAATTTCATTTATTTTAGGGACATCAGAAGACATAATTCACCAAGGAGGGAGAGGCCGGCCGAAATGCATTCTCATGAGGCATCACCTCATTTACATAGAAAGCAACCAGCAATAGGAGCTAGAGCTCCATTACATGCATCACAGTCATCTCATGCAGAAGTACCCCATGAAAACCTAGAACAAGAAGTATATGGTCCTGAAATGTACAAGGAAAGACGTTATGACAAGCTGAGGAAACATGGTGCAACTGATTTCAATGGCACAACAGATCCAGCAGAAGCTGAGACATGGTTGAAAAGGACACAGAGGGTACTGAATATGATGAGATGTACCCCGAATGAAAATTTTGATTATGCAGTATCCTTACTGCAAGGAAATGCTTATGAATGGTGGGAGACAGTCCCAGACAGTGATGCACAACCACCGGTGTTGACATGGAATGATTTTCTCCTGGAATTTCAGAACAATTACATGCCTGAAGCATATAAAGATGAGAAGAGGAAGGAATTCCTGAATCTGAAACAGGGGAATATGTCTATTGCGGAGTATGAAGTACAATTTAACAAGCTTTCCCATTATGCCACTTTCATGGTCTCTACTGAAAAAGACAAATGCAGGAAGTTTGAGGAGGGCCTCAAATATGAGATCAGAAACAGAATCACAATTATTGATCTTGACAATTATGCTAGGCTCAGAGCTGCTGCAATCAAAGCTGAACGGTTAATGAAAGAAGCTGGGGAACAACAAATAAAAAGGTCATCACGTGAATTCTTTGGTGAGTCTAGCAGAAGGTTGGGGAAAAGAGGTAGATATATGCCTGCACAATCTGGTAACAAAAGTGGGTACTCCAGTTCTAGAGGTTGAGGAATGACTTTCTCTTACCCAGGCAGAGGGCAGAGCTAATATGTTGAACAGAGGCCCATATGTAGTCATTGTGGCAGACAGCATACGAGCGAATGTAGAAGGCTCACAGGAGCATGTTATTTATGTGGATCGATGGAGCACATGTATAGAGACTGTCCAAATAGAGCCAAACTAGCATAGACAGAGGAGTATCTGAGACTACTGTTGAGGCACTGAGGGTCTACCCTACTAGTGGGACACAAGGCAGAGGAAGAGGCAGGGGCAGGACTGGTACACTGGGCAGAGGAGTGACCAGATCTGAAGGTTAGAGTTCTAGACCTCCTACTCAGGCCAGGGTGTTTGCTATGACTAGACAAGAGGCAGTGGATGCCCTCGAAGTAGTCACTGGTAATATTTATATTTCTGAAATATTACCATATGCATTGATTGACCCAGGCTCCACTCATTCATTTATATCATTGCATATGGCATCTGAATTGCATCAAATGCATGAGACTTTGGGGATTGACATAAATGTGAGTACGCCATTAGGAACCGTGGTAGTTGTGAATAAGGTCTGTCGTGATTGCCTGATATGCATTGACAGAGCTGAGTTAATAACTGATCTGATTTTATTGCCAATATATGAATTTGATGTGATACTGGGAATAGACTGGTTAACTAGACATCATGCAATAGTGAATTGCTTTACTAAGGAAATAATTTTGGAATCACCAAACCAGCCAAGGGTAGTATTTCTAGGTGAAAGAAAACTTGTGCCTACATGTCTAGTTTCAGCTGTAAAGGCATTTCGAATGATCAAAGGGGGATGTGAAGCATATTTGGCATATGTGACTGATACTAGAACCACTGATAGCTTGCTTGAAAATATACCAGTGGTAAGGGAATTTGCTGATGTATTCCCAGATGATCTACCTGGTTTACCACCAGATAGAGAGATAGAATTTACTATTGAACTAGTACCAGGAACTGCACCAATATCAAGGTCACCCTACAGAATGGCCCCAGTTGAGTTGAAAGAACTAAAGGCCCAATTGCAGGAGTTACTTGACAAAGGGTATATTAGACCTAGTGTATCACCATGGGGAGCTCCAGTGTTATTTGTTAAAAAGAAAGATGGAACTATGAGATTGTGCATCGATTACAGGCAACTGAATAAAATGACAGTGAAGAACAAATATCCGTTACCCAGAATAGATGATTTGTTTGACCAATTGCAAGGAGCCCAAATATTCTCCAAGATCGATTTGAAATCAGGCTATTACCAGCTGAAGGTAGCAGAAGCAGATGTTCCAAAGACTGTCTTTCGAACCAGGTATGGGCATTATGAATTTTTAGTAATGCCATTTGGATTGACTAATGTTCCAGCTGCATTTATGGCTTTAATGAATAAGGTGTTTCAACCATGTTTGGATAGGTTTGTGATAGTATTTATTAATGACATATTGGTATACTCAAAGAATAGGGGAGAACATGAACAACATTTAAAAATTGTTGCAAACTTTGAGGGAGAAACAATTATATGCCAAATTGAGTAAATGTGAATTTTGGTTAGATCATTTGGTGTTTCTTGGACATGTGGTGTCATGTAAGGGCATAGAGGTTGACCCAAAGAAAATTGAGGCTATGGTAAATTGGGAAGCTCCTAAAAATATTTCAGAAATGCGTAGTTTTTTGGGTTTAGCCGGATATTATCGTAGATTTGTTGATGGATTTTCCTTAATTGCTAGCCCTTTGACTAAATTGTTGAGAAAGAATATGCCTTTCAAGTGGACTCCAGAATGTCAGAGGAGTTTCAATGAACTAAAATACAGGCTAACCTCAGTACCAGTGTTAACCATCCCTACAAGTATAGGTGGGTTTACAGTATATAGTAATGCTTCACACCAAGGCTTGGGATGTGTGTTGATGCAACATGGTAAGGTGATAGCTTATGCATCCAGACAACTGAGACCACATGAGATCTCATATCCAGTGCATGATTTAGAACTGGCTGCAGTCGTATTTGCATTGAAGATTTGGAGGCATTATCTGTATGGTGAGACATTTCAAATCTTCACAGATCATAAAAGCTTGGGTTATTTGCTGACACAGAAAGAATTAAACATGAGGCAGAGACGGTGGTTAGAGCTATTGAAAGATTATGACTGTACAATTGAATACCATCTAGGGAAAGCCAATGTGGTAGCAGATGCATTGAATAGGAAGGCTGGTAGCAGTGTAGCTCACTTGCAAGTATCCTCTTTTCCATATTTGATTCAATTACGATCTATAAATGTTGAATTAAATATACATGATGAAGGATCACTGATTGCTACTCTTCAAGTCAGACCTATACTAAAGGAGAGGATCAAAGAAGCACAAAGCAAAGATCCTAAATTGTGTGAGAAAATTGAATCAGTAAGGCAGGGAAATAGTAAAGATTTTCAATTACAGGATGATGTACTTATGTTAAAGTCACGCATATGTGTTGCAGACACTGAGAACTTGCATCAGGAAATAATTGCAGAGGCACACAATGCACCGTATGCAATGCACCCAGGGATGACAAAGATGTATCACAGTTTAAGGCCTCATTACTGGTGGCCAAGAATGAAGAAAGATATAGCAGAATATGTTTCCAAATGCTTGACATGTCAGCAGATTAAAATTGAACATCAAGCACCAGTTGGTAAACTACATTCATTGCCAGTGCCAGAATGGAAATGGGAAAAAATAACGATGGATTTTGTCTATGGATTGCCAAGAACTCCACGGAAAAATGATGCAGTATGGGTAATTATTGACAGATTAACCAAGTCAGCACATTTTCTACCTATCAGATGGGGTTGTACACTTGAGAGTTTGGCCAAATTATATGTGAATGAGATAGTCAGATTGCATGGCATTCCAGTGTCCATTGTTTCTAATAGAGATCCACGGTTTACTTCACATTTTTGGGTGAGTTTACAGAATGCATTAGGAACAAAATTGAATTTTAGCACTGCATTCCACCCACAGACTGACGGACAATCAAAAAGGACTATACAGACATTGGAAGAAATGTTTAGGGCATGTTCTATGGAATTCAGAGGTGCTTGGGATGAATATATAGCATTGATTGAATTTGCTTACAATAACCAGTATCATAGCAGTATCCAGATGGCACCATATGAGGCGTTGTATGACAGAAAGTGCCAAAGCCCTATCATTTGGGATGAAGAAGGAGCACGTGCATTAGAAGGGTCAGAGATAGTGCAAGACACAGTGGATAAGATCAAGGTTGCCAAGAACAAGCTAAAGGCAGCACAGGATAGGCAGAAAAGTTATGTTGATCAGCATAGAAGGGAGATGGAATACGAGTTAGGTGAAAAGGTGTTCTTTGTGTATCTCTATGGAAAGGGATAATCCAATTTGGCAAAAAGGGTAAATTGAGCCCAAGGTATATAGGGCCTTATGAAATTCTTGAGAAGATTGGTCCACTGGCATATAGATTGGCATTACCACCCGAGATGGCTCAGATTCATAATGTGTTTCATGTGAGCATGCTTAGAAGATACAGGTCAGATCCTACACATGTACTTAAAGATCAAGTCATTGAGATTGCAGATGACATGAGTTATATTGAGGAACCAGTGCAAATCATTGGATACAAGACTAAACAGCTAAAAAATCGAGAAATACCTTTGGTTAAAGTATTATGGCGTAACCATTTACAAGAAGAGGCAACATGGGAAACAGAAGAAAATATGAAAAAGCAATATCCACACCTGTTTTCAGGTATGAATTTCGAGGATGAAATTTTTAAAAGGAGGGGAGAATTGAAACATCCTTGACCTTCCCCACATGCATTTCATCGAACATAAGCATCTTGCATACAATTCAATTGAACATGTGCATTTCATATGTATTTTCGTAGGAACAAGTTTATGACACGCACTAGTTACGTGTCCTAGTATTTGGCACTTGTATCGAGTCGCACGTGTGTAATTATAACCTAAATGAGGATAACAAAGTATTAGAAATGAATTGAATAAGGTGTATAAATTAAAGTAAGCAAAGTGATTAGATTAAGATTAGTAAACAATTACATTGTTAATTTAGTTAAATCGGGTCAAATGATTAAGTTGTATTATTGTGTGAATTAATGGAATTATAAATATATGTAAATAATAATAATAACAATATAAAATGAAAATGAAAATGAAACAAAAGAGAAATATAAGAGAAGAGAAATGAGAAATGAGAAGAGAAAAGAGAAGAGAAAAAGAGAAAAAGAGAAAAGGACAAAAAACAAGTTGGCTTTATCTTCATCTTTCTTCCCCATTTCTGCCTCCTCACTCCAGCCCGACTTCTTCTTCAATTTCCTCCATTTCAGACTTCAATTATTCCTTGTTTCACCTAGTTTTTGAAGCTAATTTATCCCTTTCAAGTTTGTTCTTGGTAAGTAATCAATTATTATTGCTATAGGGTTGATTTGAGTTGCTTAGGTTCAATATTAGGCACTGAATTGCACCCCGATTTTGATATTAATAGAAATTGATTTTGGAAATGTGTAAAACACAAAAGGTGTTCCTTTATATATTATATTTATGGATATGTAAACCGTTTTTTCAATATGTTATTTATTGGGAGAGATATGCTCTTCGTACTGAAACTGGTCAGGGTGTAAACCCTAACCAAGTTAGCTACATTGTGGTTTGATTTCGAATATGTTAAATCCCTTATTGGAAGTCTTTCAAAACATAAAAGTTGTAGATATATGTATTTTTTATCTTTATACCAAATTTTAGGTTCATAGGTCTTGTAAATGGTGAGTTATGGTCAATGGAACCATGACTGTTCCATGGTTTGAACTGCCTACTGAATGCCCTGGGCAGATCTAGTACATTGGTTGGCTAATTTAAGCTTGTTAGTGCTAGATTCTGTAAATTCTCAAAACATGAAAGTTAGAGGTATATGTCTTAGCTAGATTTTGATACTAATTTCAGATTTCTTTGTTATCTATGGACTAAGTTATGGCCTTTGTAAGTCATACTGGTCTGGAAGCCAATTTTATTCTAGAACAGTAAAATGTTTGGTATAATTAGAAGACCTTAGAGACATAATTGGTAAAAGTTGTAAACAGGAAACATGTTCCATATGAACCCATATAAGTGTATGTAAAGTTTCATTAAAATATGACTTATATATTATAAGTTATGATGAACCCAAATGAGTACCCTGAAACTGCCTAAAGGCAGAAAATAGAACACTCTTAGTAATTCCACCAAATATTGTAAAATGATCCAATTGGTCTGAAATTGTAATATATTCTATAATTATATGTTATTTTTAATTATGAACAAGAATCAGATTAATTGGTCAATTATAGAAAAATTTATAGGTTAAACAGTCCCATAAGGTCACACTGCCTCATAGGAAAAATCTTAGCTATTGACATGAACAATGCATATTAATTTGTTTAAGCCACATTAAGTCTCCCTAATCATGAGTTAATCGATTATGTTTTCATATTAGGCTCACAACATATTGGAGACCCACAAGGAGCAGATAGACAATAAGTTAGGGGTCGGAATCAAAGGAGAACGGTGAGTCTAATTATCGATTGAATTCTTTAGTGCAAATGAATGTTGCTTGCTATGTGATTCATGTGATTGTCATGATTGGTCCTTGATAATATAATGATGGATAATTTGTGACATTGTGGTACATATAAATGGTATACTTGTGGTATATTTGAGGTATATGTATGACAAATGTGATATATATACATGGTACATGTATAGTATATACAAGATATATGCTTGACATATGAGGTATATAGGGAATATATGTATGTTGTATATGATAAAGATGCAATGGTTGATGAATGCTTAAATACAAATGCATATGCATATGGGCTAAAAAGGCGTTGTGACTAGTTAATCGATATTGCAAAGCAAAAGAAGAGGCATATGGCCCAACAAATGTGCAAAGCAAAAGAAGAGGCCTATGGCCCAACAAATGTGCAAATGAAACAAATGATCAAGCTAGCTAGCAAATGCAAATGCAAATGTTCACATGGAAACCCGGGGCAATGTTCGTTTAATCTGGTCATAACAAAATAAAATGTACAAGCAAAGCATAAGTAAATAACAATTATTGAATACTTGATTTTATCTATATTTATATATTATTGACTGATGAATGGAATGGAATACATGGTATATATTGGAATTGTGATTTATGAATATGAGTTATTTGGTACTTTAGAGCTCATTGGATGGTTATTCTCACTGAGCCGCAACTCATCAATTTGCATCATTTTTCAGGTAAAGAAAAGTGATAGCTCATTTTGAGTAGCGTATAAAAGACATGGAGCACAGGTCACTGGCCGAGCCTCATCACTCTCTCTCCCCTTGCATTCCACACAAGCATGAAAACATGTCATCTGTATTTTGACTTATATGCTTGGATATGTATTATCACTCTAGATTAGTTTTGAAATGTATAAATGGAAACAACCCGTAATCCTACGGATGAAAAGTTTATGTTTTAATATATGTGATATATCGTATTGTGGTTTTTAATGTTGACTTGAAAAGTCATTGAGTGATATTACAGGATATAAGACTTGTAAAGTCATTATTTGATTTTACAGGATATGATATGGAAAAAAAATTACTACCACTGTTATCAGGGTATTTTCTCTTTCTAATATGCAGGATGTGATTATTTGATACAGAAATAGGTTATATTTAAATGCATAAGATGTGGTGTTACAAGCGATGTCCTCATTTTCATCATCACTCATCTCTTCATCATCTTCACTTTCTTCTTGAGATTTTGAAGTAGAGGCTTTGAGTGCTAATGGTTTTATTTTCTCTGGCTCTGCTTCAAGCTCTCTATCTCTCTTTACTACTATCTCATGTGTGAGAAGCTTGTCAATCAGCTCATCATTGTTCATGATACTCATATCTTCATTTGCTTCTTCTATGCCAGCAACTCTTAAACCATAGTCTTTAAGAGGAAGACTTCTCAGAATTTTATTGTTTACATCTTCCAAACTCATATGCTTCCCAAGTTTCCTCATTCCATTTATAATGGATAGAAGATGGTTGGTCATATCAGTGATTGACTCATTTGATTTCATCTTGAAGAGCTCATATTCTGAGGTTAGAAGTTGAATCTTCTTGGATTTGACTTGCTTAGTTCCCTCATGATAGTTCTCCAATGTCTTCCACATACTATATGTTGTTGAGCAGTGTTGTATTCTCCCACATTCTTCAATAGATAATAAGCTTGATAGAATTGTCATTGCCTTCTTATTTTTGAAATTTGCTCTTCTTTGGGGCTCTGTCCAATCGTCTCTTGATAGGATTTCCTCTTCACCATCAGCTCCTCTTCTGGTTGGTGGTGTTTATTCTTTTCGTACACTATCTCAGACTTCAATTCCTTCACTATACAAGTATGTCTCCATCCTAAACTTCCAATGGGCTTAATTTGCTCTATCAAAGTAAGGTTTGAGACTCTGGAATCCTTCACTGGCTATATCTTACTCTTTACTAACGCTTTTTAGGCTTCGATGCTAGACAAGGCTCTGATACCAATTGTTGCCCAGATATTAGACCAAGAAGGGGGGTTGAATTGGAGTTTCAAAAAATTAACCTTTAAAGTGCGGACATAAAATTGTTAATTTTAGAAAGGATAGAGAAAATCAGACACACAGATTTATAGAGGTTCAGGTATTAACAAACCCTACTCCTCTCCCCAATCGCAATTGGGAGTTTCACTAACACACTAAGTGTTACAATGGAGTTTTACAAACTCACTCCCAACTATGGTATTTCTCACAATGGCTCACACCTAACCCAGAAATCCCTTGTGTTTTAATGGCTCACACAATAACCAATTCATTTGTGTTTTACAGGCTCACACAAACAACCTACACTTTGTGTTTTACAGGCTCACACAAACAACCTACACTTTGTGTTTTACAGGCTCACACAAACAACCTATACGTTGTGTTTTACAGGCTCACACAAACAACCTATTAATTTGTATTTTGGAGGTTCACACAAATAACTCTTATAAGTGTTTTTCTCTTAACCCAGAACTACCCAATGCTCACTTGAGTAAAGATTACAGAGAGAACCACTTATAAATCTTTATTGCTCATATATGAGGAGCAATAAGATTTTTACAGAGAATAGATTTGTTCTTAAAGTATAAAAGTACAAGATAGCTTGTGATTTGAAGTATATGCTAATCTTTTGTTTTTCTTCTCATTCTCTTTTTATCTTAATGCATAAATGACTTCCATTTATACTCTCATAGCTAAATATAGCCGTTGGGGTGCATTAAATAAGAAACTAATCGTTGTACCAACCAAAAAATCGTGCCTGACATTTTTCTCTTTCATTGGTCACGGGCGTGAATATGCTTGTCAAGCCGTGACTGAAGTGGTGACCTTGGTCGTGAAGCTCTCTGGTATGTTTTGACATATATAGTCACGGGCGTGACATTAATCAATCACGGGCGTGACATTCTTCCCGGCCATGAGACAAGTGGTGACTCTGGTCGTGAAGCTCTCTGGATGAAATTGAATGAAGCCTTCACGGGGGTGACAATTTTCCCAGTCGTGACCCAAGTGGTGACTCTGGTCGTGAAGCTCTCTGGATGAAATTTCATGACTCTTCACGGGGGTGACACCTTCAGTCACGGGGGTGACTGAAATGCTTTCTTCACGGTTTGTTTTTCCTTCATGGCCGTGAACTTCAAATGTTGGTTTTGGTAACGGATAGCTTCCTTCACGGGAGTGACTCCTAGAGTCACGGCAGTGAACATGCTACTTCTTGCTTTTTGTTTCTTAAGGAATATCCTTCCAATTCTCTATTCTTGCTATTCATGTCCTGTATAATATACTTACAAAAACAAGTATGTTAAATACAATATTGCTATATTATTTATTATCATCAAAATGACGGAAATACCCCTTAAGGTTAACAATGCAATTCATCAACCCACGCCATTCATGGCCATAAGACCCTTGTTCACGGGCATAAATCATGTATTTCCAGCAAATTCAAAATAGAGCACATTATGTATTTCTTGCAAAATATCTAAGATTAACAAGTGTTAATCACTCCTATCAACACTTTCATACTCATACCATGTTTACAACATGTTTAAACCATATTTAACTCATCAAATCCGTTATTAGGTCATATCAAGTCATAACATAACACATTTTCCATTTTAGCACATAAACCACACATCTATGTTATTTGTTAACTATAACATGTCATTTCGCCATTCATTCTCATTTCTAGAAACACAACATTCATTAATATGCATGAAAATCAAATTAATATACCTATATGTACATATCTTTAACTAAATGGAGCTTTTACTAACACTTTAAGCTCTTTAAGCTTGCTTATCCCTTTGTGATGTGGTTCATTGCTCTCTAGTTGATTCTAGCATCACAAAAATATTCCTATTAGAATCTTGTATCGTAAAACGAACTCAAATTAACAAAAAAAACTCAAGTTCTACCTTAACATAGGTAAGAACTCTACCAAACATTTATGTCTCTCAAGCTTCCAAGCTCAACAATGGTGTTTAGGGTTTATTTAAGATGGAGAAGATGACTAACAAGTCTTGGCATGTGTTAGAGGGTGATAAAAGGTAGTGGAAGTGGTTTTAAAGCAAGATTTGGTGCATAGAAAAGAGAAAAGTGCAGCTAGTCATAGCTAACCGACCTGCATTTCATAGGTGTGACCCTTACTTCACAGGCGTGAAAAGCCTTTCAATGCCATTACTAAACCATTCACGGGCTTGAAAACTCTCTCTTCTCAAATACTTCTGATATGTCCAAAACTCTATTGTTTGAACCATAGCATGACCTTTCACATGCGTGAACAAATATTCATAGTCGTGAAAGTTTTTCTTTTTACAATACTTAGACTTTAAAACACTTTAAACCCTCATCCTTTTCCACTCTAAACACATTTATAACTTATAGACCCTATTTTACGGGCATTACAAGTTTTGATACAAGTCATGATCAATTTTGTAAATTTTAGGGAAAATTTTAATTGCAAAAGCAATTCCTCTAAGAAGTCCTAGCTGATGGAATCATAGGCTTTCTTCAAGTCAATCTTCAATGCACATCTAGGAGAGCTTTTGTTTATATGGTAGTTATATACTAATTCATGGGCTAGCAGAATGTTATCCCCAATCTTTCTTCCTGGAATAAAAGTTGATTGGTTAGGATGAACTAAAAAGCTAAGCATATGTTTAAGCCTCTCACGTAATATTTTGGTGACGTATTTGTAAATCACCAAGCAACAAGCAATTGACCTATAGTCAGTAAGGCCATTAGGACTAGCCATTTTAGGGACAATAATAAGAAAAGTTAAGTTGACT
This sequence comes from Triadica sebifera, assembly GCA_023653625.1. NCBI lineage: Eukaryota > Viridiplantae > Streptophyta > Magnoliopsida > Malpighiales > Euphorbiaceae > Triadica > Triadica sebifera. Next base: position 4,793,313 of record CM042900.1, read on the forward strand.
TGCTTAAATAGATTGTTAGACCCAAAGATTTCCTAGACAGCCCGTACAAGATCATCCCCAATACCATTCTAGCTACGTTTGAAGAAAAGACTATCATGCCCGTCTAGACTTGGGGCTTTTGCCTCATTTATACTAAACATGGCATTTTTCACCTTAGTAAAAGTTACAGAGGTTGCTAAAAGATCACTTTCAGCTTCAAATAAAACCCTACCATTATTAATGATGGATTCTTGCACAACTGCTCAATAAGGGTTAACATGACCAAATAATTCTTCATAGAACTTAGCCATAACATTGACAATTTTTTTTTGAATCTTCAATGGTAGTGCCATCTTCCAGTGTTAAATGAGTGCTTCTGTTAGCACTTTTGTGCTACCTAACTAGATTGTAGAAATATTTAGTGTTAGCATCTCCCAACTCTGCCCATCTTTCCTTAGCCATTTGTTTATAGAAGCTTTCTTCCTATTTCAAACACAATCTCAAATGTTGAAAACAAGCTCTTTCTTCAAAATGAAAAACCTCATTTATTTGGATCCACCTAAAGACCTATTTGTACAGCCTCTGGCATAGCTATGCTTTGTTGAATCTTGTTAGAAATATCTACAAATTCATGCTTATTCAAAAACCTTAGGGCCTTCTTCAAACGTTTAAGTTTAGTAATAAGCTGGAACATAGCAGACCCTTATACATTAAATTTCCAAACATTTCCAACAATTTTGTCATAATCTTTATGCATTGTCTACATAGAAAAAAATTAGAAAGGTTTCTTGGCTACATTAGTCCTATTACCCATAGAAATAAGATGGAGAAAGTGATCTTAAATTCTTGAAGGGGGAATTTTAGTCTTAGTGTGATTGAAAGAATCCAACCAACAAACATTGACAAAAGACTCTATCAAGTCTTCTCCAAATCCTATTAGATCCCAATTGATTGTTAGTCTGGGTAAAATGGCAACCAATTCACCTAAGTTTATGTAACTATGTCCTCAACCAACTTTCATTGAAGATTTGGCCACCCTTAACATCTTGGCTCGTCAAAAAGAGTTAAAGTCCCAATATATCATCCACAAAACCAGAAATGGTAATAGCCACTTGCTCTAGTCCCAACCAAAGTTCCTTTCGATCTTCTATAGAATTGGCTCCATAACAAATAGTCCAAAAAATCTCAAGATCGCCTCTTTTTAATTGGAAGCAACATATACAATTGAAATTTCAGTCCAATTGGAATCAAAACACACCCAAGTTAGAATACAAATAGTTGTGAACAAAAGTCCAACCACTCAACCTTAAACCCTTTCCAAACAGTATCCATATTGACATTCCTCACTTGTGTCTCCAGAACACCAAAAGCCCAGCATTTCATTTTAACAATCAAATGATGAACCTCTGATTGCTTTAAGGGATCATTTAGACCCCTAATATTCCATTCTTCTAGCATCTGCCTTGTCAGGGGGTTTAACGAGGTGTTTAGCATGCAAACCCTCCTTATGAATTCCATCAATGGGACCAGGAGCTGCATTTGAGTGATTTCTAGTCATTGCTGCATTTTTCAAAGGGTGAATGCTCCCTCGTATACCTATATGGGCCATATTATGATGAGCCTTTCCCTCGACAACTAAAACCTTATAGTGATGGCAAGACCACCACTGCGGCCTTCTCTATCAACAGAAAAACACCCAACATAACCCAAATTACGTTTTATTTCCTTAATTTTATTTGCATGAACAAGAGTTTCAATATGAAAGATAATATGTGGCTTGCAAGAAACAATTAAGTTCTTGAGAGCTAAAACTGCATGTGGATTGCCAAGGCCACGACAGTTCCAACTAATGCCAACCATGCTCCCGGTGGGGCCCTAAAAAAGACCCGGCCGATATATAAGTGGTATTGGAAACAACTCTATCTTGCTGTTGGGAGGCTTCTCCCTCTGGCTCAGCACATACCGTTTGCCCAATATTTCCTTCGTGAATATCCAAGCCCAGTTTGCAATTTAAAAGGGCCTGGTTTATCAAAAGCCTTTTCCTTTTCCTATCATCAGCCAAGTCCATTTCAAGTTCCTCCCATATTTCAGCGACCCATCTTCCACGTCAACAATTGCATGATTCTTTAAGGAAATGGATCCCCTCTAATTCACGTGCACTATCATCTTCCTAATATCAGATCCTACTTTGCCTTTTACCCCGCTGTTATTCTCATTCAAATCCTCACCATCCATATCTGTTTCCATATTTTCCGCCCTAAACTTATGCTTTCCAAAATTTGAATCAGACCCTATCTCGATTCCCTCCCTCAGCCACTGTTCTCCACCTAAACCACTTACCTTCCTCGCCAGAGCTTTTTGATCCACGGACCCCACTCCTCCTAAAACTCTCTTCCATTTTCAGTGAACATCAAGGGGCAAATTTTGTCCATATGCCCAAGTTTCCCAAAAGTAAAGCATCAATATGAATTAAATTCATATTTAAATTGAACTATGCTCCCTCCTCCATTTGCCAACTTGATTTTCTTCCACCGTTTCAATGGCAATCTAACATCGATTGTAACTCTAACACGCATATAACTTCTCCAAAATCCAGTACTATTGGCATCATATTCCAAAAACTCTCCTATGAAACTTCCCAATTGACGACCCACTGGTAGTTCATGGATTTGAATCCAAACAGAAATGAAAAACAGCGGCACGCTTGAAGGTATCTCCCCACACTGCAAGTGATGCAAAATTAACACATGATTATCAAAGGTCCAAGGTCCTCCATCCATGACCCGTTTTAGATCTGATGGATGATAGAACTGAAACAAAACCAGCTGATCTGAAACTTCTCTGATTGTAATCCCCTTCCCCGGCCTCCACAAACTGGCCATTCGACGCTTCATTATATTGAACATGATTGGTCTATCAATAAGAAATCTGCCAATCAGACAAAATTCATTAACCACATCATTGGCAACAACACTATCGCCTTCTAACTCCAACTCCTCTTCCTCCTCAACACTCAACGACAATGCTGCCAAGTTATCTTCCATAACAGAAAAAAAAAAATGGAAAAGAAAAACAGAAAGAAACTCTCACTGGAAAACAGAAAAACCTCACTGTAGGAGGGAAAACCCTAGCCTCTCAACTTGCTATGTTTTTTAAATATTAAAATACATATAATGTTGTCTTATTAATTAGAATCCATATATATTAAAAAAGTCAAAATTATAATATCCATTCAGATTGTACCACGTCAACTTCTGTAAATTTTTAAAAGAAAAATTGGCGGAATTGAAAAAAAATAAAAATATTATATCTAAAATAGACCGGAAAAATTACCAGTTCTCGATTGAACCGGTTTCACCAGCTAGCCTGGTCCGGCTTTGAGCACAATGAATATAAGCATCATAAATATCCTATATGCAGAGTGCATATATAGATGCGTTGAACAAATTATCAACAAGTTTTAATAATTTACAATTCAAACTTATAATTATAAGTTTGATTGGAATATTAATTATAAGTTGGAATATTAACTTGGCAAATTAAATAGAAAAAACTAATGGAAACCTGATTATGAGAGGCTATTAATCGATCCTTATCAACACCAATTGCATATAATTTAACTTGTCTGCCTCTGGGTAAATTGTCAATTTCCTAGCAAGGCTGCAGACTACATCTTGCAACTTTATCAACACCAATTGCATATAATTTAACTTGTCTGCTTCTGGGTCAATTGTCAATTTCCTAGCACGCCCGCAGACTACAGCTTTAATAACTGCAACCTTATCAACTCCAATTGCATATAATTTAAATTGTCTGCCTCCGGATCAATTGTCAATTTCCTAGCAAGGCTGCAGACTATATCTTTAATAATTGCAACTTTATCAACACCAATTGCATATAGTTTAAATTGTCTGCCGCCTCTGGGTCAATTGTCAATTTCCTAGCAAGGCTGCAGACTACATCTTTAAGAATTGCAACTTTATCAACCCAATTGCATATAGTTTAAATTTTTCTGCCGCCTATGGGTCAATTGTCAATTTCCTAGCACGCCGCAGACTACAGCTTTAATAATTGCAACCTTATCAACACCAATTGCATATAATTTCTTTAATAATTGCAACTTTATCAACACCAATTGCATATAGTTTAAATTGTCTGCCGCCTCTGGGTCAATTGTCAATTTCCTAGCACGGCCGCAGACTACAGCCTTAATAATTGCAACCCTATCAACACCAATTGCATATAATTTAAATGTCTGCCTCTGGGTCAATTGTCAATTTCCTAGCAAGGCTGCAGACTACAGCTTTAATAATTGCAACCTACCATTTACCAAAAATAAATAAAAAATTCATACATTAATATTTTATAGTTGAAAACAATGTCATATATATAAGTATATTAAATACGTATATTTAGATGAATTAGTAGGCAAAACTCATGTAATATATGTTTAGAATTAATTATTGCAATAATAATTATAAGAAAATCTCAATTATATAATTGATTATAAAATAGGAATATTATACATTAAAATTACAATTCCAACACTTGTAAATATAATAAAAAATTATGTATCTTTTGTACAGCTAATTAACTTTTAACATTATAGGATAAATCGTTTAAATAGGATAAGAGTGAAAGCATCTCCCATACATTTTTTTTTATTTTAAAAACTCATTCCATATAAAAAAAATTTATATATTATATTTTTAAAATTTGGAATAGCAACAATCTATATTTTAAATATAATTATTGTACTTTTATTTTTATATCTTTTTATTGGTTTATTTTTCTAAAAATATTTTATATTTTCTTATTATAAAAGTCATTTAATTTTTTTAATAAATATTAATTTATATAAATAAAAAAAATAAAGAGTAGATATGGTATTTCTCCTATTGCCATTGTATCACTTCAAAGAGAAATTATTCTCTATATTTAGAAATATTTTTCATTATACTAAATATGTTGTTTAAGATGCTATAGGGCTTATAAGTAAACTTCACATGATTAAGATTATAATAGAACAACCTAATACTAAATTTTGTTATATTTTATTCATTCAATTGATGCTCATCAATGTTATATTCTAACTTTTTTATATTCATTTCTTCCAGATTATTAGATAAAATCTCAATTATATAATTGATTATAAAATAGGAATATTATACATTAAAATTACAATTCCAACACTTGTAAATATAATAAAAAATTATGTATCTTTTGTACAGCTAATTAACTTTTAACATTATAGGATAAATAGTTTAAATAGGATAAGAGTGAAAGCATCTCCCATACATTTTTTTTTATTTTAAAAACTCATTCCATATAAAAAAAATTTATATATTATATTTTTAAAATTTGGAATAGCAACAATCTATATTTTAAATATAATTATTGTACTTTTATTTTTATATCTTTTTATTGGTTTATTTTTCTAAAAATATTTTATATTTTCTTATTATAAAAGTCATTTAATTTTTTTAATAAATATTAATTTATATAAATAAAAAAAATAAAGAGTAGATATGGTATTTCTCCTATTGCCATTGTATCACTTCAAAGAGAAATTATTCTCTATATTTAGAAATATTTTTCATTATACTAAATATGTTGTTTAAGATGCTATAGGGCTTATAAGTAAACTTCACATGATTAAGATTATAATAGAACAACCTAATACTAAATTTTGTTATATTTTATTCATTCAATTGATGCTCATCAATGTTATATTCTAACTTTTTTATATTCATTTCTTCCAGATTATTAGATAAAATCTCAATTATATAATTGATTATAAAATAGGAATATTATACATTAAAATTACAATTCCAACACTTGTAAATATAATAAAAAATTATGTATCTTTTGTACAGCTAATTAACTTTTAACATTATAGGATAAATAGTTTAAATAGGATAAGAGTGAAAGCATCTCCCATACATTTTTTTTATTTTAAAAACTCATTCCATATAAAAAAAATTTATATATTATATTTTTAAAATTTGGAATAGCAACAATCTATATTTTAAATATAATTATTGTACTTTTATTTTTATATCTTTTTATTGGTTTATTTTTCTAAAAATATTTTATATTTTCTTATTATAAAAGTCATTTAATTTTTTTAATAAATATTAATTTATATAAATAAAAAAAATAAAGAGTAGATATGGTATTTCTCCTATTGCCATTGTATCACTTCAAAGAGAAATTATTCTCTATATTTAGAAATATTTTTCATTATACTAAATATGTTGTTTAAGATGCTATAGGGCTTATAAGTAAACTTCACATGATTAAGATTATAATAGAACAACCTAATACTAAATTTTGTTATATTTTATTCATTCAATTGATGCTCATCAATGTTATATTCTAACTTTTTTATATTCATTTCTTCCAGATTATTAGATTAATATTTGTAGCTAAGTTGACTGATGCTTCGTATTGGTCATTATGTATATAATAATTTCAACCATATGAAAAGCCAGAGTCCCACTGCCCTCCTTTTGTCTGATGTCCACGCCACGTTGAAGCATTCATATATTATTCTAACTTTTTTTATATTCATTTCTATTAAAAATTAATTAATAGAATTAAGAATAAATAAAATATATTGTATATTTTGTATTGATAGCAAGACAATAATTTCATACCATGATTACCCATTAACTAATGAAATTCATATTTCTTTTGTTTATTTAATTGAAAAAAAATCACTCATTCAATTAAGCTGTTATTCGGTATTTTATTCAATTTAGTCATAATTTAGAAACTAATAGAGAAATCATAGGGTTCATAATTCAATTTATCAAACATTTCATGTGTCAAGTTAAAATGGAATGTCATTTTTTTTCTATTCAATTTTGATAGTTATTACGATCCAATCAATTAGTCATTCATTTTTTAACATTAAAAATTAATTCTAATTTTATTTTCCACGTAACCCTCAGCTTTAATTTCATCTTAATCTCGTCACACATAAAATGTATTCATTTCTTGACTTTCTGGATGAGAATAGTTTCCAACAAAAAAATCTCACGAAAAAAACAAATGTCTTAGAATTTTCTTAATTCACATTTGATTTTCATTTAATTTTTAAATAAATAAATAAACAAAACCTAAGTGACGTGCGCTGATAGATTTTCAACTGCTAGTTATGTCATGCAAGTGTCGTTCCGATGCGTAAGGAATGAGAGTCAGTCAATCCCTTTGTCACGCACCGTGAAAGTTCATATGGGATTCCCCGCACATGTATAATTCTCCACACGTGTATGATATTCTAGAAGACCATTGTACACCATTAGATTAAATGGATCTTGGTTGTCCATTAAAGTAGGTAGAAATTAATCTTAGCCCTATATTTGGTAGGTGAGAATCAATCCTAGCCCTCTATTTGGTATGTGAGAATCAATCCTAGCCATCCATTTTGGTAGGTGAGAAACAATCCTAGCCATCCATTTTGGTAGGTGAGAGTTTATCTTGACCATCCATTTGGTAGATGAGAATCAATCATAGTCATCCATTTTGGTAGGTGGGAGTTAATCCTAATCATCCATCTAGTAGGTGAAAATTGATCTCGGTCATCCATTGAGGAGGTGAAGGCCTATATATAACTCATGTAATTCATTTGTAATCATCCAAGCAATATAAGCAATCTTAAGCATTCTCCAAGTCTCTTTTTCTTTTTCTTTGTGTTTTTAGCATCTTTGCTCATTTGCTAGTAATATCTAGCATTCGTTGAGGAGACTGACTAACATTCTTACAAAGGAGTTTACTAGTGTCGAACGGTCGTTGGCATCAAAAGACCAAGCCCATGACAGTTGGTATCAGAGACTGTTGTTTAAGCAAAGAGGGCAGGATCAAGTGAGATCACGAAGGTGGCAACTGACGAAAGCAACCAATCCAAAAGGGGGAGATCGAAGTCGAGGGATGTCTTGGTAGACATAAATGCAAGGCTCGCAAAAGTGGAGCTTGCTATCTTTGAAGGGCAGGAAAGGTTCGAAGAGATAGACCAACACATCGATAAGCTTAAGAAGGAGAAAGATGAGCTCCAAGGAGAAATGCAAGGTGCCGTGAACATTGCCCTAACAACATGTCAAGACCAAATGAAGGCATTGGAAGAAACCCTTCAAGCTGAGATTGTGAATCTCAAAGAAGAGCTTGCAATAGTAATAGCCGAACTTGTTGAGATAAGGGAGGACCTAACCCTTTGCAAGAATGTCGTTGCTCAAAGTGGAGGTGTTGCTAATCCTATGGTCGTCACTGCTCCTTCAAAGGTGGATGTTCCTAGGCCAAAGTCGTATAATGGCTCGAGGAATGCAAAAGAGATTGATAACTTTTTTTAGAGCTTGGAGTAATACTTCAAGGCATTTGGCCTTGATAAGGGAAAAAAGGTTGATCATGCCTCACTCTACCTAGTGGATACCGTGATGGTATGGTGGAGGAGGAGATGCAACGTCATGGAAAAAATGACTTGCACAATTGATACATGGGATGAGTTCAAGAAGGAACTCAAACGACAATTCTATCCTGAGAACGCCGAGCATGAGGCAGGAGCCAAGCTTAGGCGACTTGCTTAAAGGGGGAGCATACAGGATTATATGAAGGAATTTTCCAAAGTGCTCTTGAAAATTCCTGACTATTCCGACAAGGAAGCACTCTTTTCCTTCATGGATGGCCTACAACATTGGGTCAAGCTAGAGATTGAAAGGCGTGGTGCACAAGATCTTGCCACTGCAATTTCCATTGTCGAATCCCTACTAGAGTTCAAGAGAAATGAGAAGCCCAAGTCTGACAAAGACAAGGGTAGCAAATGGAAGAATGGGGGAGACTACCATCAAAAGAAATAGAGATTCCAGAAGCATGACAAAGGCAAAAGCAACAACTACGACAAAAGAGGAAGCAGGCCAACAATTAAGTGCTTCTTTTGCGATGGGCCACATAAAGCAAGGGATTGCCCAAAGAAATCCACGTTTTCCGCCCTTGTCGAAGAAAGAGAACATGAAGAGACAAGGCTGGAATCCTTACAGCTTCTTAACTCCATTAAAGCTAAAGTGGATGTGCCCAAATCTGAAAAAAAGGACGATTGTTCGTCGAAGCTAAGGTGGGCATGCAAACCGTGAAAGCGTTAGTAGACATGGGAGGAAACCATAACTTCATAGAAGTAAAGGAAACAAATTGGCTTGGCATTAAGTACACAGGTGAGAGAGGATGGATTAAGGCAGTCAATTCTAAAGCCAAGTCCACCTTCGGAGTTGCTCGTGGAGTGAAGGTATGCCTAGGTGAATGGCATGGCTTAATGGACTTCTCTGTTGTTGCAATGGACGATTATGCAATTGTATTGGGCATGGAGTTCATGGACCAAGTCAAAGTGGTGCCTATTCCTTATGCCAACACAATGTGCATATTGGAGGAAGGTAACACATGTATGGTGTCATTAGCACGAGAGTCGAGCCAATAAGCTAAACAAATATCAGCCATGCAACTCTCAAAGGGAGTGAAGAAGGCAAGACCCACTTTTCTTGTAACATTAAATGAAGAGAAGAACATGTCAACGGAGCCTATGCCAAGGGAAGTCTCTCATGTCCTTAAAAAGTTCAAATATGTTATGCCATCCGAGTTGCCTAAGCAGGAAGTGGATCACAAGATTGAGCTTATCCCTGGTGCAAGACCCCTTGCTGCGGCTCCATACCGAATGGCGCCTCCTGAGCTTGAAGAATTGAGAAGGCAATTGAAAGAATTATTGGATGTGGGCTACATCCAACCATCGAAGGCTCCATATGGCGCACCAATGCTTTTCCAAAAGAAGCACGATGGGACACTTCGGTTGTGTATCGATTATAGAGCACTCAACAAGATCACAATAAAGAACAAGTATCCAATTCCATTGATCGCTGACCTGTTTGATCAACTTAGAGATGCAAGATGGTTTTCCAAGCTTGACTTAAGATCAGGATACTATCAAGTGAGGATTGCGGAAGGAGACGAGCCAAAGACAGCATGTGTTACGAGGTATGGCTCCTATGAGTTTCTAGTGATGCCATTTGGACTTACAAATGCCCCTGATACATTTTGCACTCTTATGAATTGAGTTTTCCAACCGTTCTTAGACAAATTTGTGGTAGTCTAATTGGACGACATTGTTGTCTATAGCAAAACACTTGACAACCATGTTAATCACTTGAGACAAGTCTTTCAAGTACTGAGAGAGAATGAGTTGTATGTCAAAAAGGAGAAATGTGCCTTTTCCCAACCTGAAGTAATGTTATTAGGGCACATCGTGGGTAGAAGTAAACTACAAATGGACAAGTCTAAAGTACAAGCCATTGTTGATTGGGAGTCGCTAAAGAATGTAATTGAACTACGATCCTTCCTTGGCCTCATCAATTACTATAGAAGATTCATCTGTGGCTATTCTTCCATTGTCGCACCCCTTACTGATTTGTTGAAGAAGAACAAATCGTGGAATTGGGATAACAAATGTCAAAAAGCGTTCGAGTTGCTAAAAAACAAGGTGACCGAAGAACCTATTTTGGCCCTTCCTGATCACACCAAGTCATATGAGGTACACACTGATGCTTCCGATTTTTCAATTGGTGGTGTCTTAATGCGAGAGGGTCATCCTATTGCTTATGAAAGCTGAAAGTTGAATGATGTTGAACATCGCTACACGGTTCAAGAGAAGGAGATGACTGCTGTAGTACATTGTTTGCGGACCTGAAGACATTACTTTTTGGGGTCCAAGTTTGTGGTGAAAATAGACAATGTTGCAACAAGCTACTTCCTCAATCAAAAGAAGCTTACACCAAAGCAAGTTAGGTGGCAAGCTTTCTTGGCAGAATTTGACTTCATGATGGAGTACAAACCGGGGAAGGCCAATCTGGTAGTTGATGCACTTAATAGAAAAGCTGAACTAACTGCCATCAAAAGTCCAAATTTTCCATTGGTGGATCGCATTAAGGTAGGAATGGAGCAAGATCTGCAAGCCAAAAGTTTGATTGATTTGGCAAGTCGTGGGAAGACACGCCAATTTTGGCTTAAGGAAGGGATGTTCACCACCAAAGGAGATCGTGTGTATGTGCCAAGATGGCAAGGCTTGAGGAAGGAAATAATCAAAGAATGTCATGATTCTCAATGGGACATCCAGGAACAAGACGCACATTGGCACTAGTAGAATGTGCCTACTATTGGCCCCAAATGCGGGATGACATTGAGCTCTATGTGAAAACATGTCTTGTGTGCCAACAAGACAATGTGGATCAAAATCAACAAGCAGGATTACTAGAGCCATTACCCATTTCAGAGAAGCCTTAGGAAAGCATCTTTATGGATTTCATCGCATGCCTACCGAAGTCCGAATGTTGAAGCAACATCATGGTAGTGGTGGACCGATTCAGCAAATATGTGGTGTTCATTCCTGTGCCTACAAAGTTCACTGCCGAAGATGCAACACATCTATCCTTTAGACATGTGGTGAAGTACTGGGGCATTCCAAAAACAATTGTGAGCGATAGAGATACCCGCTTCATAGGAAGATTTTAGATAGAGCTCTTCAAATTAATGGGGTCGGAGCTCAATTTCTCCGTAAGCTTTCATCCCCAAACTGATGGTTAGACAGAGAGGATAAATGCATTGTTGGAGCTACATTTCATGCATTATATGATGTCAACCAAAAGGATTGGGCTAAGTTGGTTGACATCTCCCAATTCTCATACAATTTATAGAAGAGTGAGTCAACAGGATCCAGTCCGTTTGAGATAGCTACAGGTCAACAACCAATGACTCCACACACCCTTGCCATTGGATATAAAGGTCCAAGTCCATCCTCCTTCAAGTTTGCTAAAGGTTGGCATGAGAAGTTAGACATGGCATGAGAACACTTAGCAAAGGCCACAAAGAGAATGAATAAGTGGGTCGATGCGAAGATGAGACACTTAGAGTTTGTGGAAGGAGACATGGTTATGGTAAAGCTCCTCCCTCACCAGAGCTGAAGGTTTGCAAAGGTACATAAAGGCCTAGTGAGGTGCTACGAGGGTCATTTCCCCATGGAAAAGCATATTGGCAAGCTAGCCTATCGTTTAACATTGCCCTCACATTTGGAGATGCATTCGGTGTTTCATATGAGCTTGTTAAAACCTTTTCATTCTGACAAGGAGGATCCAAGCCAGAATGAGTCAAGAAGAGCGCCTACGACTATCACAACATCACCTGAATGTGAAGTAGAAGAGATACTAGCACATTGGGTTATTCCAAGGCGAGGCTCTCATCCAAGTTATAGGGAGTACTTTGTCAAATGGAAGGGATTGTCGGATACCGAAGCAAGTTGGGAGTATGAACTCACATTGTGGTCCTTTAAGGACTTGATCGAAGATTACAATAAGGATGCGACGAGGACATCGCCAGATTGAGTGGGGGAGAATGTCACGCACCGTAAAAGTTCATCTGAGATTCCCCGCACATGTATAATTCCCCACACATGAATGATATTCTAGAAGGCCATTGTACACCGTTAGATTAAATGAATCTTGGTCGTCTATTAAAGTAGGTAGGAATTAATCCTAGCCCTCCATTTGGTAGGTGTGAATCAATCATAACCATCCATTTTGGTAGGTGGGAGTTAATCCTAACCATCCATCTAATAGGTGAAAATTGATCTCGGCCATCCATTGAGGAGGTAGAGGCCTATATATACCTTATGTAATTCATTTGTAATCATCGAAGCAATACATGCAATCTTAAGCAATTCTGAAGCATTCTCCAAGTCTATCTTCTTTTCTTTGTGTTTTTAGCATCTTTGCTCATTTGCTAGTTATATCTAGCATTCATTGAGGAGGCTGACTAGCATTCTTACGAAGGAGTTTGTAACACCTAACACCTTATACATCTACATACTGCATATGTTGTTTTTATATTAAATTATCACGTATGAAACAAGAATAAAATAAAATTCATGTTTACAGCGAGATTAATTTTTTTTAACTCATCTCATATTATCAGTGATAATTTCACAATCAATACGGAAGCTTTAATTATAGCCTATAACATCACATATATTACTAAATTAAACATTACGTTTAAAAGTTAGTAAATTTGCAAGTATTCAATCCCCAAATATAAATGATATGTTCTTATGCTTATGTGGAATGCAAAGAGAGAAAGTGAGGAGGCTCTACTGGTGACCTTTGATCCATGACTTTTATATGCAACTCAATATTAACTACTAATCTTGTCTACCTGAAAAATGTTGCAATTTGGTGAGTTGCGACTCAGTGAGAATAACCATCAAATGAGTTCTAAAGCACCAAGCATTTCATAATAGCAAATAACAAGTATAATTAATACATACTTTATACTCCATTTCATCAGTCAATAACATATAAATATAGATAAAATCAAGTATTCAATAATTGCTTTTACTTATGTTTATGCTTATACATTTTATTTTGTTGTGACCAGGCTAAACAGACATTGCCCCGGATTTCCATGTGAACATTTGTCATGTGAACATTTGCATTTGCATTTGTATTTGCTAGCTAGCTTGATCATTTGTTTCATTTGCACATTTGTTGGGTCATAAGCCTTTTCTTTTGCTTTCCAATGTCGATTAACTAGTCACAACACCTTTTAAGTCATTATGCATATGCACTTGTACTTACATATTCATCAACCATTGTATCTTATCACATATACCATACATATACCACATATATTCCTCATATGTCAACACATATACCATACATATACCACATATATACTTCATATGCAACACATATATCATACATATACCACATATATACTTCATATGCAACACGTATACCATACATATACCACATATATACCTCATATGTCAACACATATACCTTGCATATACTATACATATACCATGTATATATATCATATGTCAAACATATACCTCAAATATTCTACAAGTACACAAACTTATATGTACCACAAATGTCACAAATTATTCATCATCATATTTTAAAGAAAAAATCATCACAATCACATAGCAAGCAACATTCATATGCACTAAAGAATTCAATTAATAATTAGACTCACCTTTTTCCTTTGATTTCAACCCTTAACTTATTGTCTACCCCTTTCATGTATATCTCCAATTTGTCTTGAGTCTAATATTGAAATATAATTGGTTAATTTATGACTAGAGAAGCTTAATGTGGCTTAAACAAATTAATATACATTATTCATATCAATAATTAAAATTTTTTCTATGAGGCAGTATGACCTTATGGGACTGTTTTGACTATAACTTTTTCTATAATTGACCAATTAATCTGATTCTTATTCCTAATTAAAATTAATATATATATATATATATATATATATATATATATAACATATTATGTAACATCCTTGACCTTCCCCCACATGCATTTCATTGAACATAAGCATCTTGCATACAATTCAATTGAACAAATGCATTTCATACGTATTTTCGTAGGAACAAGTTTATGACACGCACTAGCTACGTGTCCTAGCATTTGGCACTTGTATCGAGTAGCACATATGTACTTATAACCTATATGAGGATTATGAAGTATTAGAAATAAATTGAATAAGTGACCAAATTAAAGTAAGCAAAATGATTAGATTAAGATTAATAAACATTTTGCATTGTTAATTTAGTTAAACCGGGCCAAAAAAATTAAGCGGTATTATTGTGTAGATTAGTCGAATTATATATATATGTAAATAATAATAATAATATAGATAAAATAAAATGAAAATGACACAAAAGATAAATAGAAGAGAAGAGAAGAGAAAAGAGAAGAGAAATGAGAAATGAGATGAGAAAAAGATAAAAAGACAAAAACATAAATCTGCCTTTATCTTCATCTTTTCCCATTTCTGCCTCCTCACTTCAGCCCCGACTTCTCCTTCAATTTCCTCCATTTCAGACTTCAATTCTTCCTTGTTTCATCTATTTTTTGAAGCTAATTGATCCCTTTCAAGGTTGTTCTTGGTAAGTAATCAATTCTTATTGCTATAGGGTTGATTTGAGTTGCTTAGGTTCAATATTAGGCACTGAATTGCACCCCGATTTTGATATTAATAGAAATTGATTCTAGAAATGTGTAAAACACAAAATTTGTTCCTTTATATCTTATATTTGTGGATATGTAAACTTTTTGCAAGATGTTATGTATAGGAAGAGATATGCTCTTCGTACTAAAACTGGTTAGGGTGTAAACCCAAACCAAGTTAGCTACTGTGTGGTTTGATTTCGAATATGTTAAAGACCTTATTTGACGTCTCTCAAAACAGAAAAGTTGTAGATATATGTGTTTTGTATCTGTATACCAAATTTTAGGTTCATAAGTCATGTAAATGGTGAGTTATGGTGAATGGAACCATGACTGTTCCATAGTTTGAACTGCCTACTGAGTGCCCTGGGCAGCTCCAGTACATTGGTTGGCTAATTTGAGCTTGTTAGAGCTAGATTATGTAATTTATCAAAACATTAAAGTTAGAGGTATATGTCTTATCTAAATTCTGGTACTAATTTTAGCTTAATTGGTTATCTATAGACTAAGTTATGGCCTTTGAAGTCATACTGGTCCGGAAGCCAATTCTATTCTGGAACAGTAATATGTTTGGTATAATTAGAAGACCTTAGAGACATAATTGGTACAAGTTGTAAACATGAAACATGTTCCATATGAACCCATATAAGTTTCTGTAAAGTTTCATTAAAATAGGACTTATATAGTGTAAGTTATGATGAACCCAAATGAGTACCCTGAAACTGCCTAAAGGCAGAAAACAAGGCAGAAAATAGAACACTCTTATAAATTCCACCAAATATTGTAAAATGATCCAATTGGTTTGAAATTTTAATATGTTATCTAATTATATGTTATTTGTAATTAGGAATAAGAATCAGATTAATTGGTCAATTATAGAAAAAGTTATAGGCTAAACAGTCCCATAAGGTCACACTGCCTCATAGGAAAAATCTTAACTATTGACATGAACAATGCATATTAATTTGTTTAAGCCACATTAAGTATCTCTAATTATGAGTTAATCGATTATGTTTTCATATTAGGCTCGCAACATATTGGAGACCCACAAGGAGCCAATAGACAATAAGTTAGGGGTCGGAATCAAAGAAGAACGGTGAGTCTAATTATCGATTGAATTCTTTAGTGCAAATGAATGTTGTTTGCTATGTGATTCATGTGATTGTTATGATTGGTCCTTGATAATGTAATGATGGATAATTTGTGACATTGTGGTACATATAAATGGTATACTTGTGGTATATTTGAGGTATATGTTTGACAAATGTGATATATACACATGGTATATGTATAGTATATGCAAGGTATATGCTTGACATATAAGGTATATATGGAATATATGTATGTTGTATATGATAAAGATGCAATGGTTGATGAATGCTTAAATACAAGTGCATATGCATATGAGCTAAAAAGGCGTTGTGACTAGTTAATCGATATTGTAAAGCAAAAGAAGAGGCCTATGGCCCAACAAATGTGCAAATGAAACAAATGATCAAGCTAGCTAGCAAATGCAAATGTTCACATGGCAAATATTCACATGGAAACCCGGGGCAATGTCTGTTTAACTTAGTCACAACAAAATGAAATAAGCAAAGCATTTGCATACATAAAGAGTAAGGATTATATGTTTCAACTTTATTGATACTTATATGATACTGATGAATGGAATAGAATACCTGGTATATATTGGATTTGTGATTTATTACTATGAGTAGTTTGGTACTTTAGACCTCATTGGATGATTATTCTCACTGAGCCGCAACTCATCAATTTGCGTCATTTTTTAGGTAAAGAAAAGTGATAGCTCATTTTGAGTAGTGTATAGAAGACATGGAGCACAGGTCATTGGCCGAGCCTCATCACTCTCTCTCTCCTTGCATTCCACACAAGCATGAAAATATGTCATATGTGTTTTGTATTTACGTGCTTGAATATGTATAGTCATTTTGGAATGAGTCTAAATATGTATAAATGAAATCAACTCGGAAATACTTATGTGTAAAGTTTATATTTTGATATATGTGATATATCGTATTGTGGTTTTAATGTTGACTTGAAAAGTCATTTAGTAATTTTACAGGATATAAGATTTGTAAAGTCGTTAGTTGATTTTACATGATATGATATGAAAAAAAAAATTTACTACTATTGTTAACAGGGTATTTTACCTTTCCAGTACGCCATGTATGATTACTTGACATTTGGATAGGTTATACTAAAATGCATAAGAGGTGTGACGTTACATATTAAAATTTCATACCAATTGGATCACTATACAATTTTTTGTGGAATTTCTAAACGTGTTCTGATTTCTGCCATGTTTTCTGCCCCTAGGCAGTTTCAGGGTACACATTTGGGTTCATCATAACTTATAATCTATACATCCTATTTTAATTAAAATTTACAGAAACTTATATGGGTTCATATGAATCATTTTTCATGTTTACACTTTTTATCAATTATGTCTCTAAGGTCTTAAAATTATAATAAACATGTTACTGGTCCATAATAGAATTGGCTTTCGGACCAGTATGACCTCTAAAGGCCATAACTTATTCTTTACTTAACATATTAAGCTGAAATTAGTATCAAATTTTAGATAAGACATATACCTATAACTTTCTTGTTTTGATCATTTACAGAATCGATCTATAAGAAGCTCAAACTAATTAAACAATTTTCTGGACCTGTACAGGGCACTTAGTAGGCAGTTCAAATCATGGAACAATCATAATTCTATTCACCATAACTCCAAAATTACAAGACCTATGAACCTATAATTTGGTATACAGATCTATAACACATATATCGACAACTTTTATGTTTTGAGATACTTCAAATAGTGACTTTAATATATCTAAAACTAACAAATACAGTAGCTAACTTACTTAAGGTTCACATCCGGACTAGTTTCAGTACGAAGAGGATATCTCTTTCTATACACCACATCTTGGAAATATATTTACATATCCATAAATATAAGACATAAAGGAACAACTTTTGTGTTTTAAGTTTTTCTAGAATAAATTTCTAGGGATATCAAAATCGGGGTGAAAATCAGTGCCTATTAATGAATCTTAGCAACTCAAATCAACCTTATAGTAATAAGAATTGATTACTTACCAAGAACAAACATGCAAGGGATCAATTTGCCTCAAAAACTAAGTGAAACAAGGAAGAATTGGTGGCTGGAACTTGAGAGAAAATAGGTTGAATAAATGAAGCAAAGAAGAAGAAGAAGATAAGGAAAGAAAATGAAGATAATGAGAGCCTAATAGGTTAAAAGCCACCTACCCATTTGCTTGACTTTTCCATCCGTCCACCCCTTTTTTTTCTTTTTCTTTTGTTGTATGCTTTCTTTTTTTATTATTATTTTTATTTTTATTATCATCATACATACATACATACATATATATACATTCATGTATACATATATACATTTACCCAATTTTACTAACCAATAATATATAAATATATAATTTAATCACTTATTTTAATTTAATTAAATTAATCATGTCAAATTTTTATTAATTCAATCTAGTCTCTTTATTCACTTAAATATTAATTTCATGTCATTTTCATTTATATTATAAAATAAACATATGCATTTTTATACAATTGTAAAATATTTCAAAATAAATTAATTGTATGTCATGAATATATTTAAATAAAAATGCATATTATGCATGTGTTCATGTGATATATATATATATATATATATATATATATATATATATATGCAAAATGCCTATGCATAAATGAGATGCTGCAGAAATGCATATGGAAAAAGTCAAAGATGTTACAAGTTTGCTAGTGTTGCACGGTCGTTGACTTCAAAAGACCAAGCCCGTGACACCTTGCATGCACAACATTTCTTAGCATGCACAACGAGCCTTCTCAATCCTGCACTACACAAAGCAAGGCCAGAAATGCCCACTGTTGTGTGCACAACAAACTGTCGTGTGTGCGACGGGTCCTCATCAGCATGTGTCTCGCGAACGAGGACAACAATGTCCACTGTTGCATGTGCAACACTTGATCATGCGCGCGATGGGTCATCTTCAGCATGTGATGCATAAGCGACACCTAGATTTTTGTAGATCTCATTTTATTAGAAAAGAGGGATATTTTGGGAATTTGACTTTATTTTTATTTGGAAAAAAATTGCAAATGAGAGTTGGATGCTATTTGGGACTCTAGTTTATGTATAAATTTAGACTTTAGTAGAATTTGGGGAGGATATTGCTTAGTTTATGACAATTAAAATTTTTTTCTTTATTTGGTTTACTTTTTATCAAAATTCTAATTTTATGATATTTTTAGAAATTATTTATGAATTTATGTGTTTATAACGTAGCATAGGTGGAACTGTGTGTCAGTTGGACGAACGCACAAATGTTGTGCGCCATTTGAAGTGGTACACAGAGTCAATGCGCTAATTGAATGTTTTTTTAATATTTTACATAGACAAAATTTATAAGCATTCTTTTACACAATTTTGTATATGGATAATAATTAGTAATCAATAAATATTTTAATTAATAATAGTTAATGAATTTAATTATAAAATAATTAAATTAATTGAATTTAATTAATATTTGATAGACAAATTAATTAATAAAATAACAACAACATAAATTTAATTGTTAATTAATAGTTAATAAAATTTTTCCAAATTTATAAATTAAATTAAGCATTTGAAATAATTAATTGAAATATTGATTAATACATATAATATTTATTTGATAGAATAAATTGTCATAAATAAATGATAAAATATTATAAGCGAAATTTTGTATTTAGTCATTAAATAAATAAAATGTAACCTATTAATGAATTAACACAATAAATTAATAAATTAACATAGTAACCTATTAATGAACCTATAAATTAATAAATTAATACGATAACTCTATAAATTAACACAATAACCTATTAATCATTTTTATGTTTTGCGTTAATAATGCTATAAAATAATTCTATAAAAAAATGCTCTTAAAAAAGATTTTTTATTGTGTATAATTAAAGAATATAATTAACAAATTTTTTAGGATATAGGTAAGAGATGTTAAATAAAACTATTATTGTTTTAATAAATTAACACAATAATATAAATTTAATTGTTAGTTTAATAGATAATCAATAAATAAAACTAAAAAGTTAATAATGACAATAGGTAATTATTATTTTAATTATAGATAATAGATAATTAATTTGTTTTGCATGAAACAATTGTCTTTTTTTTTTAAACTTATGAATTTTAAAATTTAGTTATGACATTAATTAAAAATAAATGCATTCTATAATTTTTTTAAATTAATTGAGTTTATTTAATAAACATAGACATTTAGCTTATTGATTAAGAGTTGTTATATAATTTATAAGTTTAAATCACTTCAAATACAATTATTAACAAATGAATATGTTTGTTGGAAATATATACAAAGAAACATACATACATACATATATATATAACCAATCAAGTTCCACAATACCGATTTCTTCTAATTTGTGATATGAGTCCTCTCTATTGCATAGTATCAATTTTTTGAGTACTCATATCCATCAAACTAGAATCTCATGCATGATCGTCGCTGCCGCCGCTGCCATCATCATCATCATCAACAACAATAATACCACTAGGACTGGCACCACAAGATCCTGAAAAGTGAAGTTCTTGTATAGGAACAAAGTCTGAATATAAAGGTCGATAGATAGATGAAACCACAAAATCAAGTGACGTATGAAAATATATAAACTTAGAATGTAGTGAATGAGGAGGCTCAGGTGTTGCATTTGGATGCATCCATGGGTTGTGTGCAGAGGCAGCCTATTGGGTAAATGAGCTAGAAGAGTAGAAGCCCTGTGATGAGGAGATATGTCTAAAATGCATATACAATCCATTAGATATGGATGGCCTAGAGTCTGCAGAAGAAGGTAAATACTACTGAAGCTGGTGAAAATAAACAGGTTTGGGCATACGATAATAAGGTGTAGATGGAGGGACATGCACATCCCCTATGTCATTGTTGGTGACGACGAGATGACTGCTCAAACGGAGTAAGTGCTTGTTGCAGTTCTTTTGAAAATGGGCAGGAATTGGTGTAAGTTGAAGAGGTGGCATTATCACTCTACATTTATCTTCATGCAATGCGGCTAATGAATTGGTGGCAATCTGATGTGTAGAATAAGTGGAGTCTGGTAATGAGAGGTGCTCAACTGTATCGCCCTATAGTCAATATATATAATTTATTAGACTAAATTATATGCATAAGATGTATTTAACAAGCATTTATAAAAGATATTTTTTTAGTGAAATTAAAATATATGTAGACATATTGATGCACCCAGAACAACATCCTGATGTGAGATCCATCTCCTTGTAACACATCAATATCATTCCATATATTGTGAATGGTCCTAGAGTGGAACATATGATGATATGTCTGCAATCACATGATGAGCTTTGTTGTTCCATAATTGAATCCATATGGAATGTTCTTGATGTGTTGGGCGAGGGATTAGTTATTATAGGCCAAATTTTCTGAGAATCCAATTTGGCTAGTGCCACTACACTATATACATGCATATCAATGGCACATGTAACACCCCATATTTTTTATTTTTCTCAATTAAGATTTTTCTTAGTATATTTTGTGACTTAATAATTTTATCTGAGTACAATTTTATAAAAAAAAATGATATTTGTAGAAAATTACAAAATTTCCTATGAGAATATATATATAGAGAGATTTTGGATATCAAAGTGATAAAATTTCATTTTATCTCATATTCTCTCTCGTTCTCTCTATACCATCACCATCTCCGTTCATCAACAAAAGACATATGATCTTCGTCAAATTTGAACCAGAAGTAGTTCTTCACGTCCTTATCACTCCAGCTATGTCTGATTTTTCAAAAACTAACCGAATTTTAGGGATCGGAGTTGAGAAAGTCAGATTTCGGGGCTGCCCTTCCATTTCGTATATTTTCCATCTTTGTTTTCTCAAATCTGACATAGAAAATGGACTCAGGACCTCAAAAAAACCTTGGTCTGTATAATTTGAGCTTCGAAAACTGCGGTTTGAGGGCTGATCTGATCTGCAAATTTCTCATCGGAGCCACTCAAAATTTTATAGATCTACACATTTTCAGCCACTTCCAAGCCACGAAACTTATATATTTTGACTCCTCACACCTCAATCTTCCTTTTAGTACTATTTGATCGTGCGTCAAAAATTTTACAGTGACCGAAGTCCGGCGACCACTAATCAGGTATTTTGGATAAAATCTTCGGCTTGTTAAACCTAGTCATTCGGTACAAACCATACCTCCTAATTATTTTTAAATAGTGAGATATGAATTTATTTGAGAAGTTTAAATATATTTTTATTATTAAAGTGATTAATTAATTTAGTAAAATTGCATGATTAAGTACATAATTATTAGAGATTATTGGAGATTATTTGGTGAATAATTGGATTTTATATTATTAAATGGAGGTGATTATTGATTAAGTTAGTATATTACTATATTAGATAATTAAATTAATAATAGATGATTATTAGTTATGAAGTTATTTTATATGTTAATCGAGTGTATTATATATTTGGAGACCCGAAAGTATTGAATTATATTAAGATGAGTTAAAGTGATGATATGAATATATTTGGGATTTATTTGAAGCATTTGTTGGATTAATATGAATTTTTAAGAGGAAAAAGGGAAATAAATTGAGAAAATAGTTTTGGAGAAAAAAATAAAATATTATCACAAAGACACCATTTTCTTTATCATATGACTTCTTGATGACTATGAGCTTTCTGCACATGATGCTCTAATATCTCAATGCATTTAGGAGTGAACTAATAACCATCAGCAAGTGATTGGGCATATTTTACTCAATGTTC
Source organism: Triadica sebifera (assembly GCA_023653625.1). Classification (NCBI taxonomy): domain Eukaryota; kingdom Viridiplantae; phylum Streptophyta; class Magnoliopsida; order Malpighiales; family Euphorbiaceae; genus Triadica; species Triadica sebifera. The sequence continues at coordinate 4,816,255 of CM042900.1, forward strand.
ATCAAATAAGTTTACTAGCTTATCGAACAACATATGCATCATCGTGGTCATGGACACAAACCTAATTTTTTTTCAACATCGAATTGGTGGACTCAAAATAGTTTGTGGTCATCACACCATGACGATATCTGGCATCATATGCTAATGTCCATTTGGATCGAAGGATTTTTTCTAACCAAAACAAATGAATCAGAGTCCCTCAGTTCAATTCTCTTTATAAACCTCTTGAATTTTCGCTTTTGATTCATGTTGCCTAGCAATAACACATTAAATTTTGTTAAACTTATTAGTGTACACATGCATCACTATATTCAACACTAATTATTGAAATAAATAATTTATATGGAGTTACGTACCAGCTTTCTCCACCAATTTTTTTTATAACTTGATTTTTGAATTTGGTGTTGTAGTTGCTGGCAACATGTCGAATACAATATCTGTGTAGATTTTCATGCCATAAGTCATGACTCATTGCATACTTGATTCCTATATGACAATCGAAAATAATGCACACATCATTGCGACCATCACAAACTGTGTAGTGAAGTAAAGTCATGAAGTATTCCCTTCTCCACAAGAGCAAATGCAATTAGTAATATTCTATTATTATCATTTACAACTTGAGCTATTATTCGAACACAATTATACTTTTCATATAAAAATATTCCTTCAACATAAAAAACTGGTTTGCAATGCTTGAAACCTTCAATGCACGACTTGTATGCCCAAAACATATGCTTAAATTTACATACCCCTTTAATAAGATGACCATTGAATATATGTGTCTCACCTTCAACATTCCAAACAGAACCTATGTTTATAAAGCACGCATTATGCATGAAGTCACATAAGTGTATTTGATCTTTATTTTCGTTTAAATAACCTGTCTATTTTACCCACTAGTCTACAATACAAAAAACAACTGTTACCATTCACCACTATACCTTCTTTATTCATCTTACAAACACTTTTTTGTATGATAGAGTTATATTAAATATATCCCTTATGTCTTCAATAAGAGCCTTTACCATAATATCAGGTTGCTCCCACAACATGCTCATAAGATAGCCTGAAATCAAAGTCAGGTCAAATTTTTTGTGGTCATGTGATTCTCCAAGAGCACTACAAGTATGAGGCCCATTGTATCGAGATATCTCCCAAAATCCTATTTTTTTTTCTTTTGTGTGGCTTTCAATCTCCAACTACATCCTTCTTCTATACTACAAACAATGGTGAAAGTATTTTGTTTTGTTTCACATCTTTTAAACTGTCATTTTACGTTCATTGAATACACTTTCGCCACAAAACTTCACCTCATCTCTTGAATCGAACACCATTTCTATGCGAAACTCCTTTGAAGAATCCCAAATTATACATGCATCATATTGATTTTTATTCATTTCCATCTTATCAAAGTTGTAGCTACTCAAATAGGACCAATGATCCCTATCAACCACATATTTAGCTCTTTGAGCACTTGCAATCAACTGGTCATATTCAATTTCTTATTCATCTTCATCCTCATCATAATAGTTTTTTTCACCATTCTCATCAATATCAGTGTTATCCTCCCCATTTTCATTCTCATCAATATCACTCTCATCCTCCTCCTCATCATAAATCTTCAGACTCATCAATTTCTACATATTCCATTGCAGTATTCCTATCACTTTTATTATCACCACCTCCATAATGACTAGACCCACCCATCTAAAAAAAACTTCCTCCAATATTTCATTATTCGCTAGCCACACCCAAAGAATACTCAACAAAAAATTCAATAAATTGAAAGCCAAGAAATTGGCTAACGATTTGATGCAACAATGCAATTTCATTTTCTTCCCATAATTGAATTAGTGAAAAAAAATAAATTAGCTTCTTGATTATACATTGGTGCTCTAAACAAAATTTTTGTAATAACTGCATTACTATCCATAACACAACTTCTATGCATAATTCTTCATCCAAAGTAACGACTTTTGTATTTCAATTTACAAAAGTAGCACCAACTTGAGTTTATATTATCTCGCCACTCCAATAAATAGTCATAAACGGCATTGTACTGTTTCATTATTCAAAAAATTAAATTTGACTATATTATTATTATTATTATTATTATTATTATTATTATTATTATTATTATTATTATTATTATTATTATTATTATTATTATTATTTAATTAAATAATCATAGTACAAATTAAATATTTACTACTACTACTATTAATATTTTTTTAAAATAATATTTACTACTACTACTACCACCACCTACTAATCATTATTAATTAATTTTACATTATTTTCTGATTTATTTATCTAAATATTCATAATAAGTACATTATTATCATTATGATTAAGTAATTTATTTTATTTTATAATGTCATTCTATTTTATTAAATAATCAAAATAAAAATTAAATAATTACTACTACATACTATTTCTACATTTTTATAACTAGCATTTCAACTACTAATCATTATTAATTAATTTTATTCTAAATTTCTATTTTATTTATCTAAATATTCATAATATTTATTATTATTATTATTATTATTATTATTATTATTATTATTATTATTATTATTATTATTATCATCATCATCAAAACTAGTGGTCTTGCCAATATTATTTATTTATTTTATTTCTATAAAAATTAATCTGTTTGAATACCTAAAAAATGTATCTACTAATACTACCTCATTTCTATATTAATTTTAAATAATTCTTTTTCAATATTTTTACTAATATTACCTCATTTCTACCTATACATCATATTTTTTACAACATATATATATATATATATATATATATATATATATATATATATAAATAAATTATAACTACTAATTTTAAAAATAGAAATTTCTAACAACATTTAATACTATAATTTTTAAAATAAATAACATGTTTAAAAAAATTTAAAAGTTGGAATGGCGCACTGGCTTTGTGCACCAGTTCAACTAGCGCATTGGAGCTATGCACTAGTCCAACTGGCGCACTGACCAAAGACTAATTTTTGACCCTAAAAACTACCCCAAACCTGAACTTTTCTCAAAATTTTCCTAATTTGTTAATTTTATTTCCTGTCTACCATAAATTGAGGAATATCCTGTTGTCATCGACACTTTATAACTTTCACAAGCCCAAAAGAAGTTTTGGGTGCAATATTTCTCTCTAGGGCAAATTTGTGATCTTTTCTTGGGGAAACTATTTGATTTTTTGGCAATTGATTTTATTTTGTGCTTTGGAGAATTCGAGATCATCGTTCGAAGAAGATTCAAGATTCACCAACAAAGGAGAGGCATATTAGTTTGTCATTTCTTTTTTTTTTTTTTGCAAATATGTTTAGCTTCAATTCTATTATTGACTTGATCATAGTGATGACATTGTTAAGTTAAATTATTTACGGGTATCTAGTTAGCTATCCAATTTTGTATGGATTTTTTCAAGTTTAATGAATGAATGAATTTATTTTTCATTCCTTTTCAATTATGCTTCTTTCTTACCAAGTTTGAATGATTTATTGGTTACCAATTATTAGATTTGGAATGAAAAGCTTAGGGTTAAATTATTAGAAATATTATCTCTAATTTAACCTAAAAATTGAATTGGATATCCTAATTAATTCGTTGAATTTTTTAATAAGGAATTGGGTGATCACCTTAGCATTTTCATTCTTATGCTTAATTGATTAAAGAAAACTAATTATAAAATTGGGAAAACGAATACCTATCTCATTGCATTTGATACATCTTAATAATCTTAGGTTTCATTAATTATTTTTGGATTTTAATTTTAAATAGTTTAATTGCAGTATTAATTTAAAACCTTATCAAGAGTGTTTAGGATTAGTCGTTTGTTAAATTTGGATTTTAAATAAATCATTGTGAGAATGATCTTGAGGTGTATTGTTGGCTACAATAATTGATTTGTGCATTTGTGAGTTATATTATGACATCAAAATTTTAGTGTCATTGTCGGTGACTTGTTAGTTAAATTCTTAGCTAATTTTGTTGTTTACCAAATCATGTTTTATTTATTTTTTTTGATTGTTTTATGCATTTTTTTTACTTTGTTTGAATGTTTAATATTTAGATTAGAGTACTGATTTTATTTTTTTATGCAGGGTACTACTAGGAAGGTGAAATCAAGTGATTCATCCTCTCAGAGAACATACGACGTAAGATCAAGAACAACAAGATTAGAGGAACATCAGTTAGAAGAGAAGGGAGAAGTCCCTATTATTCTTGAGATTTTAGAAGAGGAAGGCAAAAAAAATGAACAAACCAATGGTAATTCAACCTAAAGGAGATGGTGCATAAAGTCAACTGGCCATGAAGGATTTTGCTAGACCATGATAGGCAATACCACATCATGCATTGTTTTGGAAGAAGCAATCGAAAATTATAAGCTAAAAATATTCAATTCAACATGTTTTCATCTTTCTATAGGATGACAAGTAAAGATCCTTTCACTTTCATTAGAGAGTTTTATGCCACTTTTGATACTTTTCCATTATCCATATTAAATGAGAATCAGGTGAGGGTGAGGTATTTTTCATACACCTTAAAAGATTGAGCAAAGATGTGGTTGATGAATTTCCCTCTAACGTGTAAGTTATATTCCCATAAAACAATAAGGAGCTAAGAGCATAAATCACCAATTTTTACTAAAAGGAGACAAAGCCATTCCATGAGGTGTGGGATAGATTAAAATTTTTCTCTTGTAATGCCCTCACCATGAAAACTCTCTACCTGTTACTAATTAGTCCTTCCATGATGGTTTGACTTAACAATATCAGTGTATGGCTGATAACATAATTAATAGAGCATGTTGGAAAGGATTATTGAAGAAGTTTATGATATATTTAAAGCATTGGGAGCTAATTCTAGAAGGAGAGTCTGAGGGGTAGGAAAGCTAGTGTGCGTAAGGTTTTTAGTGGCAATGAGTTGACTACACATATAGCATACTTGACAAAGCAAGTTCGAATGTTAGGCAATAAGAGAAATGCACTAATCTATGAGGTATGTGGAATTTTGTGATGGATTCCTTCTGATCAAGGCCATAGAGGAATAACCCTTATTCCAACACTTATAACCCTGGTTGGAGAAATCATCCTAACTTTTATTGGAAGAATAATGCCCAAAACCTACCACAAGCCATAAGAAACCAAAATCTGAATCTTACCCAAATAGATTACTAGGAAAATTCAATTTTAAATGAGCTAAAATCAGAATTCATATCGAAGCCACGTACAGAACCAAGTTGGACCCTCTAATACACCTAGGTAGCCATCCTTAAAGAATACTGTTCAAATCTTCATCATGGATACTCAAGATAAGAATAAAAAGAATGACAAGAGAGTTGATTCTTTAAAGGTATCTATTAAGAGATTAGAGATCCAGATTGTCCAGAACATGAAAGGAAAGTTGCTAACCCAGCCTGACCAAGCCAGTTCAGTCATCATTCTTTGATGTGGTAAAGTTTATGATAATAAGGTTGGTTTGGAAACTTACAAGGGTAATGTTTCTCTTACAGTTCCTTCTGATGAATAGAATGAGCAAGTAGAGCCAATAAATGAGAAAATTCAAAATGGAATGTCCAAAGAACTTGAGTGTGGTGTCAAAAAGAGGAAAAATGAGGCTTTGCAGTCCTGAATTCCATAAAACAATCCAGCCTTACAAGCCGCCCATTTCTTTCCCTAACATACTTAAAGATAAGCATTTTTCTAAAATTTTTGAAATGCTCCCTAAAGTTAATATTAACTAATCTTTGTTAGATGTTATTAGAAGCATGCCATCTTATGGTAAATTCTTCAAGGAGTTGAGTTCTAATAAAAAAAAGGTATGGGAACAATAAGGTCATAATTTCAAAGACAACAAGTGTAGTTCTTTAACAACACTTGTCTTAAAAGATGAAAGACCTAGGAGATTCATTGTAGATATAATCATGGAAGACATGAAACTAGAAAATGTGATGCTAGACCTTGGCATTTTATACTTAGCTAGGTTTAGGTGTTTTAAAGCCAATTACTATGTGTCTCTAGTTGGCAGATAAGTTAGTGAAATGTCCTAGAGGTATAATAGAAGATTTGTTGGTCCAAATTGGTAAATTAATAAGACGTGGATTTTATGGTGCTTAACATAAAAAGCTCTCCTTTAAGGGATAAGGAGCAGACAAATCTCTTTGATAGGCCATTTATGGCAACTACCAAAACATTAATTAATGTGCATAATTAGATATTGACCATCATAGTCTTGGGAGAGACTATTGAATTTAAGGTGTTTTATTATTTAACTTATCCTTTTAGTTCCTCTTTTGATGAGTTTGTACTCATTTATTCATGACATTACTTATAAGATAAAGATGATAAGTAATTAGTTGATCTAACAGTTGGAATAGTGGATGAAAGTCTAGAGGAGTAGGTTTTAGATATTCATAAGACCTTAGATGTATTTGAACCATTAAATGAAGGTATAATCCCCTCATGCCTAAAGAGATAATGCACCCACCTGAGCCATCTAAAGAAGAACTTAAAAAACTTCTTTCTACTCTTAAGTATGTCTTTTTAGGAGAGAGCATTATATACCTAATGATAATAGCTTCTAACCTTTCTCCTAGGGAAGTAGAATCCACTATTAGGGAGTTGAAAAGACTTAGAAAAGCTAATGGGTGGGGGATTTCTGATATAAAATGCATTATTCCTACCATGTGTATGCACAAGATTATATTAGTGGACAATGCCAAAGTTATTACAAACATCGAAATGAGACTAAATCCTAATATGCAAGAGGTGGTGAAGAAGGAGATTCAAAAATTATTAGATAAAGGGATCATCTATCCCATATCTAATAGTATGTAGGTGAGTCTAATGCATATGGTACCTAACAAATCAGGTATCATAGTGGTGAAAAAAAAATATTTGACTCCCACTAGGACAACCATTGGGTATAGACCATAAAAAGTTAAATGTTGTAACCAGAAAAGATAATTTTTCATTTCTTTTTACTTATCAAATTTTAGAACAACTAGATGGACGTGATTTTTACTATTTTTTGATGGTCTTTCAAGTTATTATCAAGCATCAATTGCATTAGAAGATCAAGCAAAGACCATCTTCACCTGTTCATTTGGGATGTTTGCTTTCAAGAGGATGTCATTTGGATTGTGTAATGCCTCTACTACTTTTTAGAGGTGCATGTTTTCTATCTTTTATTATATACTTGAGGAATGTATTGAAGTATTTATGTATGATTTTTCTATTTTTAGTATTTTCTTTGATGCATGTCTAAAAAATTTGACTCATATGCTTGAACAATGTATCGAATGCAATTTGATTTTGAGTTAGAAAAAAATTCATTCTATGATAAAAGTAGTGGATTTGTGTTGGGACATATGGTTTCTAGTAGAGGTATTAAATTAGATATGGAAAAAATAAATCTGATTACACAATTGCCACCTCCAACGTCGGTGAATAGCATTAGGAGTGTTTTTGGCCATGTAGGTTTTTATAGGAGGTTCATTAAAGATTTTTCTAAAATTGAACACCTTTTAACTAACTTGTTTGCTAAAGATATGGATTTTGTGTTTGATGATGATTGTCTTGTTGCTTTTAATACTCTTAAAGATAAATTGACCACTGCACATGTAATTGTCTGACTATTTTATAGGAACTATTTTTGGGCAAAGGGTTAATAAGGCTTTACATATTATTTGTTATTCTAGTAAGACCCTAGATGATGATCAAATTAATTATTCCACCATTGAAAAAAAAGCTCTTACTTGTGTTTTCATTAGATAAGTTTAGATCCTACTTGTTTAGTCTAAAGTGATTGTCTATATAAGTCATGTCACTTTGAGATATCTGTTGACTAATACAAATGATAAGCCTCAACTTATTAGGCGGGTACTCCTTTTTTAGGAATTTGACCTAGAAATTAAAGACAAAAAGAATAGTGATAACTTGGTCAATAATCACTTATTTAAGTTAATTTCTAATTTTAATGCTCTTGTCTCTAAAAATGCCATTTTTGAAACTTTCTTAATGAACATTTATTTGTTGTGAGTCATGAACCATGGTATGCAAATACTGAATTATTTAGCTTATGGTGCTTTAAGGCTTGATATGTCCTTCCAAGAAAAGAAGAGATTTTTTTTTATATGTAGTCATTATCATTAGGACGATCTATATTTGTTCAAGCATTTCTCAAACTAGATCATCAAGAGGTGCATTTCAAATGAGGAACAACAGTGAATCCTAATCTTCTATCATGAGCTTCATGGTGGAGGGAATTTTAGTGGTAAGAAAATAGCACAAAAAGTTCTTTAATAAGGTTTCTTTTAGCCTTCTCTGTTTAAAGATGTTCATACTTTTTTTGAGATATGCCAAATGCCAAAAAAATGGGACAATAGGAAAGATAAATGAAATGCCTCAAACTTATAATATTGTAATTGAATTATTTGATGTTTAGGGTATTGATTTCATGGGTCCTTTCTCCATTCTAATGATTTTGAATATATCCTTACTATTAGTTACATGTGTAAATGCATTGAGGCTATTCCTATAAGGATTAATGATATTAATATGGTTGTTAAATTCATTAAAAATTATGTTTTAGCAGATTTAAAACACCTAGAAGAATTATTAGTGATGGTCGAACCCATTTTTGCAATAAGTTATTTACTGGCCTTATGAAAAAATATGAGGTAACTCACTAGGTACTACACCATATCATCCTCAGACTTCAGGGCATATGGAGGTAAGTAATAGACAAATCAATGTCTATTCTAAAGAAGACTGTGCAACCTTCAAGAAAGGATTAGACAATTAATTAGTTGAGTGATGCCATTTGGGCATACCATATGGCTTACAAGACACCAATTGGAATGAGCTCATATAAGTTAGTATTTGGGAAGCCTTGCCATCTTCTCATAAAGCTTGAACTTATGATATTGGGCAATTACTGTAACATCCTTGACCTTCCCCACATGCACTTCATTGAACATAAGCATCTTGCATACAATTCAATTGAACACGTGCATTTCACACATATTTTCTTAGAAACAAGTTCATGACACGCACTAGCTACGTGTCATAGTATTTGACAATTATATCGAGTCATACGTGTATCCTTATAACCTAAATAAGGATAACAAAGTATTAGAAATGAATTGAATAAGGTGGCCAAATTAAAGTAAGCAAAATAATTAGATTAAGATTAGTAAACATTTACATTGCTAATTTAGTTAAATCGGGTCAAATGATTAAGCTGTATCATTGTGTAAATTAGTGGAATTATAAATATATATAAATAATAATAATAATATAGACAAAATAAAATGAAAATTACACAAAAGAGAAATAAAAGAGAAGAGAAGAGAAAGGAGAAGAGAAAGGAGAAAAGAGATGAGAAAAAGATAAAAAGACAAAAACCAAAAGTTAGCTTTATCTTCCCATTTCTGCCTTCTTCTCCAGCCCGACTTCTTCTTCAATTTCCTCCATTTCAGACTTCAATTCATCCTTGTTTCACTTGATTTTTGAGGCAAATTGATCCCTTGCAAGTTTGTTCTTGGTAAGTAATCAATTCTTATTGCTATAGGGTTGATTTGAGTTGCTTAGGTTCAATATTAGGCACTGAATTGTACCTAGATTTTGATATTGATAGAAATTGATTCTGGAAAAGTGTAAAACACAAAATGTGTTCCTTTATGTCTTATATTTCTGTATATATAAACATTTTTTCAAGATGTTATGTATAGGAATAAATATGCTCTCTCTACTGAAACTGGTCAGGGTGTGAACCCTAACCAAGTTAGCTACTGTGTGCTTTGCTTTAGAATATTTTAAAGCCATTATTTGAAGTATCTCAAAACATAAAAGTTGTAGATATATGTGTTTTGTATCTTTATACCAAATTTAAGGTTCATAGGTATTGTAAATTTTGAGTTATGGGGAATGTAATCATGATTGTTCCATGGTTTGAACTACCTACAGAGTGCCCTGGGCAGATCCAGTAACTTGTTTGGCTAATTTGAGCATGTTAGACTCGATTCTGTAACTGATCAAAATATGAACATTATAGGTATATGTCTTAGATAAAGTTTGGTACTAATTTCAGCTTAATTGGTTATTTATAGACTAAGTTATGGCCTTTGTAAGTCATATTGGTCCGGAAGCCAATTCTATTCTGGACCAGTAACATGTTTGTTATAATTTGAAGACCTTAGAGACATAATTGATAAAATTTGTAAACATGAAAAATGTTCCATATGAACCCATATAAGTTTCTGTAAATTTTCATTAAAATAGGACTTATAGATTATAAGTTATGATGAAACCAAATGAGTACCTTGAAACTGCCTAAAGGCAGAAAACAAGGTAGAAAACAGAACACACTTAGAAATTCCACAAAATATTTTACAATGATCCAATTGGTATGAAATTTTAATATTTTCTATAATTATATGTTATATTTAATTAGGAACAAGAATCATATTATTTGGTGAAGTGTAGAAAAAGTTATAGGCTAAACAGTCCCATAAGGTCACACTGCCTCATAAAAAAATCTTAACTATTGACATAAACAATGCATATTAATTTGTTTAAGCCACATTAAGTCTCCCTAATCATGAGTTAATCGATTATGTTTCATATTAGGCTCACAACATATTGGAGACCCACAAGGAGCGGATAGACAATAAGTTAGGGGTCGGAATCAAAGGAGAACGGTGAGTCTAATTATCGATTGAATTCTTTAGTGCAAATGAATGTTGCTTGTTATGTGATTCATATGATTATCATGATTGGTCCTTGATAATGTAATGATGGATAATTTGTGACATTGAGGTACATATAAATGGTATACTTGTGGTATATTTGAAGTATATGTTTGACATATGTAATATATATACATGGTATATGTATAGTATATGCAAGGTATATGTGTGGCATATGAGGTATATATGTGGTATATGTATATTATATGTGATAAGATACAATGGTTGATGAATGCTTAAATACAAGTGCATATGAATATGGACTAAAAAGGTGTTGTGACTAGTTAATCGATATTGTAAAGCAAAAGAAGAGGCCTATGGCCCAACAAATGTGCAAATGAAACAAATGATCAAGCTAGCTAGCAAATGCAAATGCAAATGTTCACATGACAAATGTTCACATGGAAACCCGGGGCAATGTCTGTTTAACTTGGTCTCAACAAAATGAAATAAGCAAAGCATTTGCATACATAAAGAGTAATGATTATATGTTTCAACTTTATTGATACTTATATGATACTGATGAATGAAATGGAATACATGGTATATATTGGATTTGTGATTTATTACTATGAGTTGTTTGGTACTTTAGAGCTCATTTGATGGTTATTCTCACTGAGCCGCAACTCATCAATTTGCATCATTTTTCAGGTAAAGAAAAGTGATAGCTCATTTTGAGTAGTGTATAGAAGACATGGAGCACATGTCATTGGCTGAGCCTCATCACTCTCTCTCCTTGCATTCCACACAAGCATGCAAATATGTCATATGTGTTTTGTATTTACGTGCTTGAATATGTATAGTCATTTTGGGATGAGTCTAAAAATGTATAAATGAGATCAACTCGAAAATCCTTATGTGTAAAGTTTATGTTTTAATATATGTGATATATCGTGTTGTGGTTTTAAGGTTGATTTGCAAAGTCATTGAATTATATTACAGGATATGAAAAAACAATTTACTACTATTCTTAACAGGATATTTTACCTTTCCAGTATGCTATATATGATTACTTAATACAGGGATAGGTTATACTCAAATGCATAAGATGTGGTGTTACAATTACTATGTTGATCATAGTCTTAAGCAAAGCTGGTATGAACTTAAGGAGTTGCATAATAAGGCATATAAGAATGCGATGATCTACAATGGACCAAATGTCTCCATGAAAAATTTCAAATTTGAAAATATTTTTATCCTAAACTAAAAGTTATATTATTTAACTCTCATTTCAAACTGTATGTAGGGAAATTGAAGTCAAGATGGAGTGGCCTATTCAAGGTGTTGAGGGTTTTCCCTCATGGTACGATTGAAGCCCTATTTTAAAGGCACTTTACTTTTTACTCTTTCTTTCCTTCATAGATTCTCTCTCATTTCTTCTACAAAATTTCCTAAATCTCTCAAACCCTAGCTTCCAAATCTTCCATAATCTCTATTCCCCCTCTAAAATTTCTTAAAATCCCCCATTCTCCATTAAAAAAAAAACCCATCATCTACCTTGTTTACCCTCTATTCAAGCCAAACATGCCATTAAGATTTAAAAACCCAGCCAAAAGGGTGAAGGACAAAGAGAAGAGTGAAGAGCCATTACACACAAACGACAAGGAGAAAGGGAAGTGTGTGGACACCACCCAATCATGCCAAACAACTCTACTTTCTCCTCTATCAAACATCTTTTCAAAGTACGGTGTGCCTTTTCTTATTTTCTCTAAAATTGAAGGAAGTATGTAAATGCTTTAACTTACTCACTTAACTTTTGTAGATTTCTAGATTTTGACACTTTAGAAAGGTTAGAGAGTCTAGATACTTTAAAAGGTTATGCTAAGAGGTTAGGATAGATAAAATTCATTGATATGAGACTACTAGTATTATAGAATTAATTCTAAAATTTTATTCATTCTTGGTAATTAATAAGACTATTACAAGACTAAAGTTTAGACTGTTAAGGCATAATTGTGTGGTGGACTTTAAAGTTATGCATGATATTATAAGATTTTACATGACTGAGGCATGGATAACTATGAATATTTTGATAATCAAGGGTTCTAAAATTTAATGATTGAGGAGTCTGTTTATGAGCCAAAAACTTCATTTAATGTTAGATTCTCTAATCCTCACATTATTTTCTTTCATAAGTATATTTTTCATGTTTTTTTTTTATCATAGTGAGAGTAATAAAGTTTCTCGCTTTGAACTTTTTCTATTGTGGTGCATGCATTTTAAGACTAGGACATGATTCTCATCTTTCATTTTTAAGATCATCCTTTACAATTTATCTCATTCATGCACTTGGCTCAATCTTAGACACATCATTACTGCCTTTCAAATACATTTTTATGGCTTTGATACCTTTAAAATGAATATGACTTTGGTTCCTAGCAAAAGAAATTTTAACATTGAAGCTCTGCAGATCTCTAACTTAGTATTAGCAACCAATGGCCGCTTTGGGTGGACATGCACATTAGGTAGTGGCCAATGCACTTCTAGTGCAGCTCCTCCTCCTACCATACCCCGATGTCCCCAACATGCCACTGAAAGCAAAACTTTAAAAGCAACTGGTTGACAATTGGTCCTACAACACTTAGATACGATAAATGTCACTAATATAGATCTTGCTAACAAGATAAGTATCCTTAAAGCTAGCAACAAAACTCTATTTGACAAGATGGATGCAATGGAATCAAGCAACAATTCCCTACATGCGAAGGTAGATGAATTTGATCATATCATGTGACTGATGGAGAAGAAGCAAACCTATCGGGCATTAGAATTCATGCAGTACATCAAGCTCTCAGGTTTGAAAGTTTTGTCTCCACCACCTCACCTCCACCACTTTGAGTCAGCCACTTCACTACCAGAGGAGTATTCTTCCTCCAACTCTTATTTCATTGTTCTTTGATAAGTGACATTGAGGACAATCACATTGATAAGTGTGGGAGAGGGAACTTTTACCTTTGGTGTGTGTTTTCAATCTTTTTAAGTTGTTTTAGTTATTTATTTTGTGTATTTAGGTAATGTTAATGCTTATGCTTATACTTATGCTCAATTTTTGCTTTGTTTTTCCTATTAAAAAGTCAATAAAAGAATGCTATAATATGCCTATTTTAGGATGACATGTAATTGATCAAAGTTTGGGATGATTTTAATGTTGACTTAATGATATCATTTCATGAAGTTTCAATGTAATCGTATGATGATAAATGAATATCTTTTACTCAATTGTCAAGTGCTAAGTGAGATGGAGCATAAAATTCACTTAGCGAAAATAAAAAAAATAGTAGGATATAGCATAAAATGTACTTACTGATTATAGTGAAATGGAGTATAAAATACACTCACTATTTATACTCCGCTATTTTTAGTTGCTTAAATGACCAAGAATATGAGTATGCAAAGCATTTTAAGTGTGCAATGTGTTACATTAAACAATGTTTGTACTTTTGTATAAAAGTGCAAGGTTAATTATATCGACAGTCACTAAACTTTCTATTGCTTGCCATAAAATTATTACTTTTTTTCTTGCAAAAAAAGCGCTAAACTTTAGTTTTATTACATAAAAATAATCTATAGGCATTTGGTGTGACATGAAAACCAAAATATTGAGATGACACATGACATGATAGCCAAATTTCACCAACTCACTGTACACATAAGCTATAAAGCCACGTCAGCTACCACATCGATGTCATGTAAGCAATAATGTTATGTATATACCACATCAATAACTTAAACAAATTGTGTCATGTCAGCCTCCACATGACAAATCCAACTAGAGAATGATGATACATCTTAGTTAATTTCATTAGTAGTCAATGAACTTTGCTTTACTTGTTGTAAAATCATTAAACTTTTTTTCATAATTTTTTTTCTTTCACTTAAATAATTTGCAGCTAAATTTGATAAATAGGCAATCAAAATTTTGACTTTAACAGGAAAAATCAACATTAAAAGGGAAAAACGAGTCAGACTCATACCCAATAATCACTTTATCAGTATTATCAATTGTAAGAAAAAAAATTCTCAATCCAACACTACCAGGGAAAACCTAGTTGCCAGATCCACTATAAATCATGATTTTTGAAAGAAAAAAAAAGACAACATATTCAATTTTTTGGCAAAAAATTGATCCCATATCAGTTGCCGATTTAGATTTCAAATTTTATATTCATCAAATTTAGTTGAAAATTATTTAAGTGAAAGGAAAACAAACTTTTTTTACAAAAAAAAAATTAGTGATTTTAAATTTTTTGGATGGCAAAGTTTGCCATGATGTGTGATTTTAAATTATTTAAAAAATCATCTTTGGGTTATTTGGTGTGATTTTAAATTAATTTTCAATGATGTGTCATCGTTCTCCAGCTAGATTTGTCACGTACCAGTTGATGTGGCAAAAATTTTAAAGTTGTTGACGTGTTATATGTGTCCAATGTGGCATTTTTTACTTACATGGTGTTAATGTGGCAGGTGATGTTCTGGATGTCATATCACACCAAATGCCCAGAGATGATTTCTGACCAATAAGACTGAAGTTTAGTGAATTTTCTATGAGAAAAATTAATGATTTTATGGTCAATAGTAAAAAGCTTAGTGATCGTTAGTACAATTAAAACTAAAAGTACATTACAACTTCGAAAAAAATAATTAACCCCTAGGAAAAATCATATGCTGAAAAGTTCAAGTGTGGGGGAAAAGTAAGACTGTAAAATGAACTAAGCAGTTTGCAAGCTATTCAGGTCTCGATTCAGAAAAAAGTTCATTCGAAATCGTTTATTATTGTTAATGAGCCGAGCTAGAGCTCAAATCCAAGCTCAAAAATATTTTCTAGCTCGAGTTTGAGCTTAATACTATTTGGTTCATTTACGAGCTGACGGATATGTTTGTTTATGAGCTCATGAACATGTTCATTTAAAAGCTCATGAACATGTTCATTTAAAAGTTCATGAATGTGTTCATTTAAAAGCTCACGAATATTTTTGTTTAAAAGCTCGTGAATATGTTCGTTTATAGCTTATTTTATGTTATATTTTGTTATTGAGCTTGACTTTTATCATTATTATTTAATGAGCAGGACTCGAGATTTTGTCATTATTAGTTAATGAGCCGAACTGGAGGTAAGCTCATTAAGCATAATAAATGAGTTTTTTTACGAACTGAGCTCGAGCCGCTCATGAATTTAATAATTTTCAAATAAGTCAAGCTCGAGCTTAAGTATAAAAGCTCAAATCAAACTTGAGCCAAGCTTGAGTCTGTAATAAACTTAAACAATTAGAACTCAAGCTCACCAATATTTGGCTTGGATTGGCTTATTTATAGCCCTAGGAAAAAGTAAAAAAAAACTTGATATGCATGTAATGCTCGATTCTTAAGGTTAATAGTTATATGGGTTTTTATGAATGAGTGTGGGTAGTTTGAGAGATTAGAAATAGTAGGAAGGTTGTTTTCATGCTCATGAATGGATTATTCACACCTACAAAAATGTTGTGTTCAAACAACATAGTTTTGAGGTTGTTCACACTTGTGCATAAGGATTTCACGGTTGTGAATGTCATATGTTAGGTTTTTCCATGAAAGATTTGTCACGCTTGTGATAGAAGAGTGTTTATGCCCATGAGAATTTTTCACGACCATGAATGATGGTCAGCAGAGTTGGTGAGTAGATCCCATGATTTCCTCTCTCTCCCAAACCTTCTTCTGCTACCTACAGTCACCTTATATTCCCTAAAATCCTTCGAAATCTTCTTCTGCTACCTTTTTCTTCTTTTCTCACTTTTCACTAAGTTTTCAAAGATGACAAAGGGGTAAGTATGTGAGAAGGTGAGGTGAAAAATAAGCTTTGGGTTGTAGAGTTTTGTGATCATTTTTTAGGAGATTAAGGAGCTCATAAGACATTTTTCTTGTTGATAGGATCTCGAGGAAGAGGTGAGATCAACCAAGAGCTAGGCAAGCTTGAAGAGCTTAAAGGGTTTAGGCTCTATTATTAAGGTTAGTACATATATGCATATTAATTCCCATATTTTTCCATGTTGTGTTATATGCTATGAAAATGTGATTAATGTGTTTTAGGAAAGTTTTTACATGTTAATGGTATGGTATAATTACTAGGAATGCCATGAAAATAGGCTATGTTAGTTATGTTATATTTTAATGGTATGGTGTATTTTAATTAAGAAGTGAAACTAGTTGTGGCGCTACTTGAGCTATTGCCTGAGCTAACCTCTATAGAAGAGCAGCTAGATTCTGCATCAATGGATCCTTAGCTTGATTCACTAAACTGTCCATCGGCATCTATGGAAGAACTGGTGCAGTACCTGGACCTCAAACACTCGTATCACTAGGTTATGCCTGAGCCCCAACATTTGGAGAATTGTTGCTCTCAGCAACGTGATGCAGTTCTATATCCATAACCCTAACTATAATCCTAGAGTTGATAGAAAAGTAGCCCATGTCAAAGTCAGATGAGATGAACTATGCATGCATGACAAACCTTTTTCTCCATTTAAGTTTAGAAACACTTAAACCTACGCTCTGATACTAAAAAAAATATAATACCCACCCAAATAAATCAGGATTACTTTAGACTAATTTGGTGGATACTACCAGTTACTATATTATAAAACATGTGAAATTAAAACTTTTCTTACAAAACTAATTTCATAACCCTTAATCCCTAAGGATCCCTTTCATAAATATAAACTTGGCCTTAACTGGCCCACTATTTATAAAAATATAACTTTAAAATTAAATAGATATTCTTTAAAACAAAAACTTATACAAAACATAAAACCCAAAACTCTATCATGTACAAAAAAAACAACAAATATGACTTGTGCACTGAATCTTCAAAATAGAGGCTTCTTTTCTTGAATCAACTTCTTCTATCCCTTAAGCTCCAACTTGTATGCAAGAAACTTACACGCTAAGCTACTGAAAACTTAGTGGTACATATAGGCATAAAAATTCAAGCATGAAATCATGCAATTCATATCATGACATATTATGCATGTTCATGTATACTATCATACCATAAACACTATCTTAATGCATGGGAAAACAATCACCATATCTCACATTAACATTACACATAACAAGTTTTCTCATACAATCATTTCATAGTAACCTTACCTCTTCTTTTAGTTCATTTTATTTTACTCATGATTCCAATTTATGTTTCTTTTTATAATTGTTTTACTTTTGTCCAAAATTTACCCTAATTCCATTTTTAATATGTTTTTGCCCAAAACTCTAAGTCGAACTATTCAGATGCAGGTTGTGGAATAAAGGTGCTCTTATAGCTTCAACACTTTGTCCACTAACTATAAAAGCTCAATTGAGCTCCTTATGTCAATGATGCTCTTTGAGCTTTAGTCACTTTGACTGAGAATAAATTGGATCAAGGGCACCCTAACCTGAGATTTTGCCACATTGTCCTTAAAATCACATGGAACCAAGGACCAAGGGTACTGTAACTTGAGCCTCAGCTACCGATGCCTTATATAAAGAATATTCTATGGTATCGTAATCCCCTTAATGACATGCATCTTAGGCCAAGTCTTGCATTAGAAAAAAGGGCATTTTTGGTTCTTATAACTTATTTCTTTATCATTTACAACATTTCTATTTAAATACCATATGCACATAAAACCATTCTCATAACAACACTATATTACTTATCATGCATCATCACATATGTTCTTTATATCACTTTTATATTATCTACATACTCCAAATGTATGGGGCTACAAATTTTTTTGGCAAAAGTGAGGACAACCTTGTTGCTGCCAAGTATTGGCTGAAAAAGACTGAAAGGGTCTTTGATGAGTTAGAGTGTGCCAAGGAGCACAGAGCCAAATATGTCATTTTTCTTCTATAGGAAGATGCCAATGACTAGTGAAAGACAGTTCTGCTGAAGCCAGATCGACATGGAAGTTCTTTGTCATAGAGTTTAAGGAATAATATGTCCCTAGAGTCCATATCGACAAGAAAAAAAAAGGAGTTCTTGAACTTCAAGTAGAGAAGGATGATGAATTCATTCATTTGAGTAAGTATGCATCTAAGTGATCACGAATGAGGTTAACAAGTGTCATAGATTTAAAGATTTTTTTAGTGCAAAGATAGAAGATTTCATGGAAATCCTACAATATATGAGTTTTTCCAAGTTGGTATCCTTCATCGTTAGTATGGAGAAGATAAGGAGAAAAAGAGTTATAGAAGCTCATAGGAAGCCAATAACTTTAGTGGCTTAGATTACATGTGACATAGGTTATTACTCATTAGGGAATTTATAGAGCAGAGGATCATGATACAACCATTCCCAATCTAGTTCATTCAGGAGGAGACCACCCTCTAGAGCTACATCTGCTATCACTAGTACTCAGTCAACCAGGGATACTGCACCTTTGTGTGAGACATGTCACATATTCCACAGAGAAGAGTGTCTAGATTATAAGGGACTTATTTCAGATGTGGGGCTCAAGGCCACTACAAAAGAGATTGTCATTTGCAGTCTTAGGAGGTTTCTATATGGACCAAATGATTAATGCTGACACAAGGCCAAGGTTAGGGACAAGCTATAAGTGGAGCCAGCCAAACCATTTCTGAGAAGGTAAACAAGCCAGGATAAAGTAGAACACCAGCAAGAGTTTACCATTTGAGGGCCATAGAAGAACTATAGCTTATAGATGTTGCTAACGATATGTTTCTTTTCATAGTTACACATTCCCTAGTTGTTCATCTCAAACAACCAAGTAAAATTGAAGGACAAAATTTATTTAAGAGGAGGAAAAAATTTAATGCTTGGTTTTTGTGGTTGATAGTTAAGTGGGTTATTATGAGTGAGTGTGGGTAGTTTGAGAGGTTAGAAATAGTTAGAAGGTTGTTTTAACACGTGTGAAAGGATGATTCATGCTCTTGAAAGTATTGTGTTCAAACGACATAGTTTTAAGTTTGTTCACACCTGTGCATAAGGGTTTCATGGTCGTGAATGTCGTGTTAGGTTTCTCCATGAAAGGTTTGTCACATCTATGATAGAAAGTGTTCACGCTCATAAACGATGGTCAACAGAGTTTGTGAGCAGATCCTGCAATTTTCTCTATCCCATACCTTTTTCTACTACCTATAGTCAACCAATATTCCCTAAAATCCTTCCTTTCAAACCATACCTCTTTCTTTCATCATTTTATTATTCTTTTCTCTCTTTTCACCAAGTTTTCAAAGTTCACAAAGGGGTAAGTAAGTGAGAGGGTGAGGTGAAACCTAACCTTTGGGTTTGAGAGTTTGGTGCTCATTTTTCTAGAGAGTAAGGAGCTCATAAGATGTTTTTCTTATTGATAGGAGCTAGAGGTAGATGTGAGGATCAACCAAGAGCTAGGCAAGCTTCAAGAGCTTGAAGGGTTTAGTCTCAATTGTTAAGGTTAGTACATGTATGCATATTAGTTCTTCTATTTTTGCATGTTGTTGTGTTATATGCTATGAAAATATGATTAATGTGTTTTTGGAATGTTTTTACATGTTAATGGTATGGTATAATTGCTAGAAATGCCATGAAAATAGATTATGTTAGTTATATTGCTTAAGAGAGATTTTAGCATAAAATGTGTTATGAATATTCTTTTTTATGTTAAAGGCATGTTGCTAGCTTGATATGTGGTTGAATGTTGATAGGAGTGATTAACATTGATCAATCTTAGAAATCTTTATATGATTATAGTGTATGCAGGAAAATCCATAAATTCATACCCATGACACGGATGTCAGGCCCATGAATATAGCACATAGACACATTCATGCTTGTAATCAGAAATGTCATGCCCGTGAAACATGAAACTAGAAAATATCCAAAATGGACATAAACATTCACACCTTGCATCATGGCTAAGGAAGTTTATGAATGCATAGGTTTAAGACCATGAACAGGTAATCATGACTATGAACAACTATATCCAATTTTCACCTTACATTTTCACAATTTTAACCACGATCATGAATGCTTGATTTCACGCCTGTGAACATATAGTCATGATTCTGAATGAAGTGTGTATGGGGATAGAAGCTTTCACATGAATAGTCACAGTTTAATTTATGGATAAGAGAGAACTCATGAATATCTTTCACGCTTGTGAACTATCTATTTATGTTGTGTATGGTTTTAATCGAGATGTCATGTTTTTTCTTCTAAACACATGTAGATAATTTAAAAGTGATATAAAAAATATATGTGATTATGCATGAGAAGTAATATATTGATGTTATGAGAATGGTTTATTTGTATATGGTATTAAAATAAAAATGGAGTAAAACAATAAAGAAATAAGTTATAAGAATCGGAAATGCCATTTTCTCTAATCCAGGACTTGGCCATTGAAGGGTTTATGGTACCATAAAATATTCTTTATAAGAGGCTTTGGTAGTTGAAGCTTAAGTTAGAGCGCATTTGATTTGATTTATACTCAGCCAATGTGGTAAAGCTCGGAGAGACCCTTGATTTGAGGAGCTTAAGTGAGTTTTTACAATTAGTGGACAAAATGGCTGAAGCTCTGAGAGCGCCTTTGTTCCATAACTTGTATTTGGATTGTTCGGCTTAGAGTTTTAGGCAAAATAGATTAAAAAGGAATTATGGTAAGTTTTGGGCAAAAGAAAAACAATTATAAAAAGGAAACGAAAATTGGAAAAGTAGTAAGTCATGAGTAAAATAAGATGAACTAGAAGAAGAGGTAAGGTTGCTATGAATCGATTGTATGAGAAAGCTTACTATGTATAAATTTGATAAGAGATATGGTGATTGTATCGTCATGCATTATAGTAGTGTTTATGGTATGATAGTATACATGAACATGCATAATATGTCATTATATGAATTGTATGGTTGCATGCTTGAATTTTTATACCTATATGTACCACTAAACTTTCAGTAGTTTAGCGTGTGGATTTTCTGCACACTGGTCGAAGCCTAAGTGATAATAGGAGTTAACTTAAGAAGATAAGTTACTATTTTGAAGAGTTAATGCACATGTCATCTTTGTTTTTTTTGTACATGATAGGGTTTTGGATTTTATGTTTTGTATAAGTTTGTATGTTAAAGAATTTGCATTTAATTTTAAAGTTGTACTTTTATAAATAGTGGACTAGTTAACATCAAGTTGGTATTTATGAAAGGGTTCCTTAGGGATCAAGGGTTATGAAATTAGTTTTTTAAGGAAAGTTTTAATTTTACAGGTTTCATAATTAGTAACTGGTAGCATTCGCCTAATTAGTCGGGAGTAATCCTGATTTAGCTGGGTGGGTGTTACAATGTGTATGTGATATTCACTTGTTGGTGACCTAGTTATAATGCTATTGCCTATGTTATTAGAGTGATTATATAGTTTAATTCACATTTTCTTCAATTGTTGAGCATTTAATTGATTTTAAGGTTGTCCCAGACTTAGTTGATTTATGTTAATCCTAATTTGTGCATATTTGGTACATTTATGAGAATTTGAGATTGATGAAATAAATTCGAGCTTGTAAGTATTTATGATTTTGTGTTTTAGTTAGTTTTTGAGTTTTTGTGTTACATGAGGACAAGTAACGTCTAAATATGGGAGAGTTTGATGTGAGTGTTTTATATAGTAATTTGTGAGTTAATTGTTGATTTTAGTATGGTTTAGATACTTAATTGTTTATTTTGTGCTTTTAGATGGATGGGTGTTGGCGATAAAATTGAATGTTTTTATGCTAAAATGAAATTTGAGGTGGCCTATAAGTCAAGGAGAGGTTGGAGATTTTGTTCAATGATAGATTTGGGGTGAATAAGGAGGTTGTCACGCATGCAACCAAGTGACACACATGCGTAGATTTTCAATGGTTAGTTTTATCATGCAAGAGACATCGCGATGCGCAAGCGACAGGAGTCAGCCAACACCTTGCTATTGTGCACTCAACGAGCCTTCCCAACCCTGCATGTAGTGATTAAGGTTAGCATTTCCCACTATCGCGTGTGGAACAGCCTATCGCACGCGAGATAGGTCATTTTCATCATGTGACGCGCGAGCGAAGCCCAAAATTTTGCAATCCAATTTTTAAGAGGAAAAAGGGATATTTTGGGAATTTGACTTTATTTTTAATTGTAAAAAATTATAAATAAAAGTTTGATACTATTTAGGACTCAAGTTAGAGGTATAAACCCATACGTTAGTAGCATTTAGGATTATCATCTATACTTTACAACTTTCCCATGACTAAGAGAACTTTTGGGCTCATTATTACTCGTTGGAGTATATTTGTGATCTTTTCTTGAGTAAACTATTTGATTTCCATAAGATTGAATTTTATTTTGTGCTATGGAGAATTGGATATCTTTGTTTAAAGAAGATTCAAGATTTGTCAACCAAAGTGAAGCCAAATTAGTTTGTTATTTCTTTTGTTTTGGCTGCAAATTTGTTTAGCTTCAATATTGCTATTGACTTGATCATTGTTTATAGGTATTTAGTTAGCTACCCAATTTTATAGGAACGTTTTCAAATTTAATGAATGAATGAAAGCTTTAGTGCTTTTCAACTTTGCATCTTTAATTTCAAGTTTGAATGATTGATTAGCTATTAATTATTGGGTTTGGAATGAAAATTTTAGGATTGAATTATTAGAAGCATCATTCTTAATTTAACCTAAAAATTAAATTGAATCATAATTAATTCATTGATTTATTTAATTAAGAATTAAGTGATCAACCTATATATCATCTTCACTCTTATGCTCAATTGATTAAAGAAAAGAGAATTATAAAATTGGAGAAGCGAAACTAAATATCTATCTCATTGCATTGGTTACATTTTATTAATCTTAGGTTCGATTAATTATTTCTGGATTTTAGTTTTAATTAGTTTTAATTAGGCAATGTTGTATTCTTCCACATTCTTTAATAGATAAAGAGCTTAATAGGATTATCATTGCCTTCTTGTTTTAGAAGTTTTCTTTTCTTTGAGGCTCTGTCCAATCATCTCTTGACAGGATTTCTTCGTCACCATCAGCTCCTCTTCTGGTTGGTGGTGTCCATTCTTTTCGTACACTATCCCAGACTTTAATTCCTTCACTATCCAGATATGTCTCCATCCGAAACTTCCAATGGGCATAATCTGCTCCATCAAAGTAAGGTTTGAGACTTTGGAATCCTTCACTGGTCATATCTTAATCTTTACTAGCACTTTTTAGGCTTTAATGCTAGACTAAGCTCTGATACCAATTGTTGTCCAGATATTAAGCCAAAAAGGGGGGTTGAATTGGAGTTTCAAAAATTAAACTTTAAGGTGCGGAAATAAAAAAATTAATTATAGGAAGGATAGAAAAATTTAACACAATGATTTTTATAGAGGTTCGGGTGTTAACAAACCCCACTCCTCTCCCCAATCGCAATTGGGAGTTTCACTAACATACTAAGTGTTACAATGAAGTTTTACAAGCTCACTCCCAACTATGATGTTTCTCACAATGGCTCACACCTAACCCAGAAATCCCTTGTGTTTTAATGGCTCACACAATAACCAATTCCTTGTGTTTTACAAGCTCACACAAACAACCTTTACTTTGTGTTTTTACAGACTCACACAAACAACCTTTACTTTGTGTTTTTACAGGCTCACACAAACAACCTTTAATTTGTGTTTTAGAGGCTCACACAACTAACCCTTACAAGTGTTCTACTCTTAACCCAGAAATATCCAAAACTCACTTGAGTAATAAATGATTACAAAGAGAAACACTCACAAATCTTAAT
The DNA here is from genome assembly GCA_023653625.1 of Triadica sebifera. Taxonomy (NCBI): domain Eukaryota; kingdom Viridiplantae; phylum Streptophyta; class Magnoliopsida; order Malpighiales; family Euphorbiaceae; genus Triadica; species Triadica sebifera. The sequence goes on from CM042900.1 coordinate 4,840,778, forward strand.
TGCTCAATAAATGAAGAGCAAAAAGATTTTTACAGAGAATAGATTTTGGTTCTCAAAGTATTGAATGTACAAATAGATTGTAATAAGATTTTAATTTAAAGTATTTGCTATCCTCTTCTTCTGAATGCATAAATGACTTCCATTTATACTCTCATGACTGATTATAGTCATTGGGGTGCTTTAAATTTGAAACTAGCCATTGTACCAACCAAATAATGGCGTCTGATATGTTTATCACGGGTCCCAAGCCATGACTGAAGTGGTGACCTTGGTCGTGAAGCTCTCTAGAATGTTTTGAAACATTGGCTCACGGGCGTGACATACATATTCATGGACGTGACAAACTTCCCACCCATGATCCAAGTGGTGACTTTGGTCGTGAAGCTCTCTGGATGAAAATGCCATTAACATTCACAGGCGTGACATTTTAATTCACGGGTGTGACATTAAATGTTCATTTCACGGTTTATTCTTCCTTCATGGTCGTGAACTTCAAATGTTGGTTTTGGTAACGGTTAGCTCTTTCACGGGCGTGACACATAGAGTCACGGGCGTGAACATGCTACTTCCTTAATTTTGTCTTTCAAGGATTATTCTTTCAATCTCCATTCTTGCTATTTTATTCCATACCCTGTTTAATTAGAAATCAAGTATGTTAAATACAATATTGCTATTTTATTTGTTATCATCAAAATAACGAAAATACCCCTCAAGGTTTAACAGTTAGCATTGCCCATTATCGCGTGTGGAACACCCTATCGCACGCGAGATAGGTCCTCTTCATCATGTGACGCACGAGCGATGCCCAAAATTCTGCAATCCAATTTTTAAGAGGAAAAAGGGATATTTTGGGAATTTGACTTTATTTTTAATTGTAAAAAATTATAAATAAAAGTTTGATACTATTTAGGACTCAAGTTAGAGGTATAAACTCAGACATTAGTAGAATTTAGGATTATCATCTATACTTTACAACTTTCCCATGACTAAGAGAACTTTTGGGCTCATTATTACTCGTTGGAGTAGATTTGTGATCTTTTCTTGAGCAAACTATTTGATTTCCATAAGATTGAATTTTATTTTGTGCTATGGAGAATTAGATATCATTGTTCAAAGAAGATTCAAGATTTGTCAACCAAAGTGGAGCCAGATTAGTTTGTTACTTCTTTTGTTTTGGCTGCAAATTTGTTTAGCTTCAATATTGCTATTGACTTGATCATTGTTTATAGGTATTTAGTTAGCTACCCAATTTTATAGGAACGTTTTCAACTTTAATGAATGAATGAAAACTTTAGTGCTTTTCAATTTTGCATCTTTAATTTCAAGTTTGAATGATTGATTAGCTATTAATTATTGGGTTTGGAATGAAAATTTTAGGATTGAATTATTAGAAGCATCATTCTTAATTTAACCTAAAAATTAAATTGAATCACAATTAATTCATTGATTTGTTTAATTAAGAATTAAATGATCGACCTATATATCATCTTCACTCTTATGCTCAATTGTTTAAAGAAAAGAGAATTATAAAATTGGAGAAGCAAAACTTAATATCTATCTCATTGCATTAGTTACATTTTATTAATCTTAGGTTCGATTAATTATTTATGGATTTTAGTTTTAATTAGTTTAATCAAAGAATTAATTCAAAACTCTATTTAGAGTGTTTTGGATTAGTTTTTTTGTTAAATTTGGTAATGGCTTTGGTTATTTAGGATTTTAAGCTCAAGAAGTCATGTCATAAGAATGATCTCAGGATCTCTTACTGGGTATTATAGTTGGTTCGTGCACTTGTGAGTTATAAATTTGTGAGATCAATAACATCCCTCTAATGTAAGTTTAATTTATTTTATTTCCAATCAATAAACTATAGTTAATGTGGAGAATTTAGACAATTTTCTACTCGTTAAGTTAGGTCGTAGATGGAGGACAAGGACAAGGACAAACAAATTGCTTGAAGAGAAGAGAAAATATGCCAATTGTCTTCACGTGAACAAAAATTCGTCATTTTCTTATACCAGCAATATTTTTAGAAATTGTCGTGTTTTTTAATTTGAATATATTGACCTATGCTTTCTTTCAAAAGCTCAAATGGAAGAGAAAAATAAAAAAAATAATACCAAGTGGAAATATGTTTAAGCTATAAACTAGCAGAAGGTTTAATGGTTAATGTCTCGACATAGATTGAATTATTAAAAATTGCAACCTACCAAGGCCAGTACCATTTTATATAATTAAAAATTGATACAATAATATTTTACAGTTGAAAATAATGTCATATATATATATGTATTTTAAATAGGTAAAGCTTATTGGAGATAACAAATCCCACATCGGGAAAATGATAAAAAAAATGGGCAACTTATAATTGTAAATGTGATCAAACTAAAATATCTTAAAATATTTTGATGAAAAAGTCTCACCAACAATTTTTAAGCCCCCAAATCTACATTTTTTCTCATTTGCAATGAACCGAACCCTTCAATTTAAACATGCTATCATAACTAATTGTCAAACGGCTCATGGAGATCCAATTGATTTAGGAGTACAAGCCAAGGTAAAGCAAGAATGGAGACCTGAGACCTTTGAAACTCAAATATGGACATGCGGTCTCTGAAATTCAATTAGTACAAGCTCAAGCAAAATAAATATGAAGATTTAAATTCTCTAAGACTCGATGAATACAAGATTAGGACGACAACAAAACTAATCCAGTTAGATTTGAGGGGAAGTGTTGGAGACAAAAAATCACATATCAGGAAAATGACAAAAAAATGAGCAAATTATAATTGTAAATGGGGTCAAAATCAAAATGTTTCAATACTATTTTATATAATTAAAAATTGATAAAATAATATTTTACAGTTGAAAACAATGTCATATATATATATATATATATATATATATATATATATATGTATGTATTTTAAATAGGTACATCTTATTAGAGACAAAAAGATCCCACATCGGGAAAATAACAAAAAAAATGGGCAACTCATAATTGTAAATGTGGCCAAACCAAAAATATCTTAGAGCTTTTTGATGAAAAGACCTCACCAACAATTCGAACCCATAAAATCCACACTTTTTCTTATTTGCAATGAACCGAGCTCTTCAATTTCAACATAATATCATAGCCAATTGTTAAATGACCCATGAAGATCCAATTGATTTAAGAGTACAAGTCTGGGTAAAGAAAAAAATGGAGACATGAGACATATGAAACTCAAATATGGACATGTGGTCTCTGAAATTCAAAGGGTATAAGTTCAAGCAAAACAAATATGCAGACATGAAGTCACTGAGACCGATAAATACAGGATCAGAACATAAAAATGATGACAAGTCACAATTAAACAAATCCAGTTAGATTTGAGGGGGAGTGTTGCAGACAAAAGATCCCATATGAGGAAAATGACAAAAATAATGAGCAAATTATAATTGTAAATGGGGCAAAAATAAAAATGCCTCAGTATTATTTTATATAATTAAAAATTGATACAATAATATTTTACAATTGAAAACAATGTCATATATATAGATATTTTAAATAGGTATAGCTTATTGGAGGCAAAAGATCCCACATCGAGAAAATAACAAAAAAGGGCAATTTATAATTGTAAATGTGGCCAAACCAAAAATGTTTTAGAGCATTTTGATGAAAAAGCCTCATCAATAATTTTTAAGCACACAAAATCCATAATTTTTCTTATTTACAATGAATCGGGCCCTTTAATTTCAATATGGTATCATAGCTAATTGTCAAACGGCCCACGGAGATCCAATTGATTTAAGAGTACAAGCCTAGGTAAAGTAAAAATGGAGACCTGAGACATCTGAAACTCAAATATGGACATGCGGTCTCTAAAATTCAAAGAGTACAAGTTCAAGCAAAACGAATATGGAGACTTAAAGTTTCTGAGACTTGATGAATAAAAGACTAGAATATAAAGTTGATGGCAAGTCACAATTGAACTAATTCAATTAGACTTGAGGGGGAGTGTTGGAGACAAAAGATCCCATATCGGGAAAATGACAAAAAAATGAGCAAATTATAATTGTAAATGAGGCCAAAATAAAAATATCTCAGTACTATTTTATACAACTAAAAATTGATACAATAATATTTTACAAATGAAAAAAAAGGTCATATATATATGTATTTTAAATGGGTACAACATAATTGAGACAAAAGATCTCACATCGGAAAATTAACAAAAAATGGGCAACTTATAATTGTAAATGTGGTCAAACCAAAAATATCTTAGAACATTTTGATGAAAAGGTTCCATTAACAATTTTCAAGCCTACAAAATTCACATTTTTTCTCATTTGCAATGGACCGATCCCTTTAATTTCAACATAGTATGAAAGCCAATTATCAAACAACATATGAAGATCAATTGATTTAAAAGTACAAGCCTAGGTAAAACAAAAATAGAGACTTGAGACCTCTGAAACTCAAATATGGGCATGTGGTCTTTGAAATTCAAAAAGCACAAGCACAAGCAAAATAAATATGGAGACTTGAACCATCTGAGATTCAATGAATACAAGACCAGTACATAAAGATGATGACAAGTCATAACTGAACCAATTCAGTTAGACTTGAGGGGAAATGTTGCAAACAAAAGATCCCATATCAAGAAAATGAGAAAAAAATGAGCAAATTATAATTGTAAATCGGGCCAAAATCAAAATGACTCAGTACTATTTTATATAATTAAAAATTGATACAATAATATTTTACAATTGAAAACAATGTCATATATATAGGTATTTTAAATAGGTACAGTTTATTGGAGACAAAAGATCTCACATTAGAAAAATAACAAAACAATGAACAACTTATAATTGTAAATGTGGTCAAACCAAAAATGTCTTAAATCATTTTGATGAAAAGACCTCACTAACAATTTTCAAGCCTACAAAATTCACATTTTTTCTCATTTACAATGGATCGAGCCTTTCAATTTTAATATGGTATCATAATCAATTGTTAAACAGCTCATGAAGATCTAGTTAATTTAAAAGCACAAGCCTAGATAAAGCAAAAATAGAGACCTGAGATATTTGAAACTCAAATATGGACATGCGGTTTTTGAAATTTAAATAGTACAAGTTAAAAAAAATAAATATGGAGACTTTAACCCTATGAGACTCAATGTATACAAGACCAGGATGTAAAAATGATAGCAAGTCACTACTGAATCAATCCAGTTAGACTTGAGGGGAGTGTTGGAGATAAAAGACCTCATATCTGAAAATGACAAAAGAAGAGCAAATTATAATTGTAAATGAGGCCAAAATCAAAATTTTTTAGAGAATTTTGGTGAAAAAACATCCCTAGTAATTTTCAAGCCTACAAAATCCACAATATTTTCATTTATAATAGACTAGATTTGTCAATTTCAACACAATTTTTCTTTTTATAGATAAAATTTTATTCATGTTTGAAAATATTTAGATGAGTTATTAGGCAAACCTTCTGTAATATATGATTAGGATTAATTAGTTCAAGAATAATTATAAGAAAATCTCAATTATATAATTGATTATAAAATAGAAATATTATATATATTCATTTCTTCCAAATTGTTAGTGTAATGTTTGTAGTTAAGCTGACTATTTGTTGGTGTTGGTCATTATATAAATTAATAATAATTTTAACCACTTGAAAAGCCAGGATCCCACTATCTAAAGCTGACAATTTTGGACACGACACGATTAAACGACACGGACTTAACCGTATATGGATATAAGCTAAATGGATATGGGTTATAACCGTGTCAACACGATTGCAACACGAGAAAAATCGTGTCATAAACGAATTTTACCTGTCTAACTTGTTAAGACACGATTAAAAATATGTTATTTTATCAATTATAAATATATGACTAATTATTTTAATCTTACTCAAAAATCAAATATACATTATAATATTATAAACATATAATACATATTTATATATGAATGAATTAAATTAAATTAATTCAATTGAACTTATATATATTTAATTGGAGTTTAATTAATTAAATTGAAGTTTAATTAATTAAATTAAAATTATTAATTAAATATAAATTGATTAAATTAAAATTTTAATTTAATATTTGTGTATATTCGTGTATAATCGTGTCTTGTTATGTTAAGTAAAATCGTGTATAATCATGTCGTATGAAATGTATACGTTTAGACACATTAAGTAGATTGTGTCTAATTATATCATGTCGTATAATTTATACACGTTAAGTTAATCGTGTCTAATTGTGTCATGTCGTATTAACACATATTTTAACCGTGTCGTGTTCGCGTTTCAAATTTTTACGTATTTAGTATAATCGTGTCATATCCGATTAATACACGACACGACACGAATTGCCAACCCTATCACTACCCTCCTTCTGTCTGATATTCACACCAAATATATTACTCTTAACTTTTTTTTCTTAATATTCAATACCATTAAAAATTTAATTAATAGAATTAAGAATACATAAAATATATAAAATCTATCATCTGCAATTCATGTTATGTTGCTTAAATTATTCATAATTCTTTTAATTTTACGTATTTATTCCAATTTTTTACTCACTCATTTTTCACCTTTAAAAATTGAACACAATTGTTTTTTCACAAAAATTAATATGTAAATTCTATTATATATATAGACTTAAATAAATTAAATATTAATGAAAGACAACTCGTCAAGGAGGTCTTTAATCAAAGATTTCCAATTCCCGAGTATGGATTAGGACAAAGCCTAACTGCAAAAGTTTATGAAATTTGAAGGCTAAATTAATTCTTTTTATATATGTGGGCAACTATCCAACTAGTTTGGCATAGTTTCTGTCATTTTGCCTCTATTGCTCTTATACACCTTACTCTTCATTTTCTTTTTCCGTTCTGTATCAATTTCCTCATCAATCTTCACTTAGACCCGCAAATTCTTTGTTCATCTTTCTTCTTCCATCAACTGTCCACCGATTCCATCACATCCATTCCACAAATTCTTTGTTCTTATCATTGTTTTACTTGCTTTTCACTCTCCTTCCTCAAGCTTTTCTTCATCTTTCCTTTTCTCTTTCATCCACTCTATATATCTCTTTCTTTCGTGTTTCATCTATTTTCTCTATTCCCTTCCTCTCATTTACTTCCTCTTCACTTTTTAATTGTCATTCTTTGATCTACTTTCACTCAAAATGGTTTTGGATTCAATTCTTCCTCATTTGGCGGAGTTGATTAAAGATTCCACAAAATACGCTGTTATCCCCATCACACAACACATTAGCTATGCTTTCAAGTCCGATAACATTGTTGAAAAACTCAGGGAGCAAACTGAGCGGCTGGTGAACAAACTATCCAGGTTGCAGATTTCCGTCGATAAGGCTGAAAGAAATGGGGGATACATCCATGAGAATGTTACCGACTGGCTGGATAGTGCCCAAACTGAAATTAAGAAAGCCGAGCTACTCTTTCGACGCATGGAAGCAGCGAAGAATTGTTGTTTTGGATTGTGTCCTAGTTTGATGACTCGCTATCAGCTGAGCATGAAAGCAGGAAAGGAAATGGGGGCCATTGAAGAGCTTCTAAACGAAAATGAATCTCTACGGCAGATATTCGAGCCATCTGTTTATGGTTGGGAAAACTTTCCATCAAGGGTGTTGTTGTTGAACCAAGTTATGGATGCCCTTAAGGATCCTAATCTTAACATGATTGGGGTCTATGGTATGGAAGGAATTGGAAAGACCGCTCTAGCGAAAGAAGTCTATAGGAAAGCTGTAGAATGCAAGTTATTCGATTATGTGGTTATGGTTGCTGTCTCTAAGACACCAGATCTGAGAAGAATCCAAGAAGAAATTGCTGAATTCTTGGGCTTGCAATTAGACGTACAGAGTCTAACTGCAAGAGCAATTCTGCTGCATAGAACGTTGAAGAAATCTGAAGTACTCATCATTCTCGATGATATCTGCGAAAAACTGGATTTGAGATCTGTAGGAATACCTTTTGGCGACGGAGATGAAAGAGCCAAAATATTGCTAACTTCAAGGAGCAAAAATGTATTATGTCGTGAGATGGGCACACAAAAAGATTTCTTACTTGAAGTTCTACAAGAAGGAGAGGCGTGGAGATTGTCTAAAACGAATGTACCAGAAGCTGAAAATGCAAAATTTCAGGCAATAGCAACTAAAGTAGCCAACAAATGTGAAGGGTTTCCCCTTCTGATTCAAGGGGTTGCATCTGAATTGCGAAATAAAGAATTATATGAATGGAATGATATGCTCAACCGACTGTCTGAGTTCAGGGACGAAGTACATGAACGGATGTACCGTGTTATTAAGTTAAGGTACAAGAAACTGATTGGGAACCAACTCAAGTCATTTTTCTTGCTTTGTGCTCTGTATGGGAGAACTAATAATATTCAGATCCGTGACTTGGTAAGATGTAGCATGGGGCTTGGTTTATTAAAAGACATGCGTACCATTGAAGATGCAAGAAACAGAGTATTCGGGTGGATCAGTAAGCTCAAAAGTCAGTCTTTGTTGCTGGACGGTGACATGGTAGGTTATGTGAAAATGCATGATTTGGTTCGTGATACTGCACTTTTAATTGCTTGTGGAGATCAAAACGCTTTTATTGGTAGAAGAGATGTTAGATTGTGGGAGTGGCCCGGCAAAGACTGCACCCGAATTTCTCTTCCTTATTGCGATATCTGTGATCTTCCCCAACTTTTGAAATGTCCAAAGGCAGATTTATTTTTACTCTTCACTGAAAATTTCAATTTAGAAATTCCTGATTTATTTTTTGAAGGGATTAGAAAACTCAAAGTTTTGTTTTGTACTGGCATCCAATTTGCGCGCCAGCTGCCTTCATCACTTGGTTTTCTAACAAACCTGCAGACCTTGTGTTTGGAAGGATGCCAGTTGGATGATGTAGCCATCATTGGAGAGCTGAAGCAACTAGAATGCCTTAGTTTTGCAAGATCTAATATTGTTGAGCTGCCAAGAGAAATAGAGTATCTGAGTCAGCTGAAGATATTAGATCTAAGCAAGTGCAGTAGACTCAAAATTATTCCGATAAATGTGTTATCGCAGTTGTCCCTATTAGAAGAGTTGTATATGGGTGATAGTAATGTTGGGTGGGATGAGGAAGGGAAAGCAAGCGTTATGGAGTTAGATGAATTGTGTCACTTGACAACTCTGGAAATCCAAGTGAATGATACCAAGAAAATACCAAAACGCCTCTTTTCCAAAGGATTGCTAATTAGGTATAAAATATTCATAGGAAATGGATGGGACCGTGGTGGAACTCATGAAGCCTCAAAGATACTAAAGCTGAGGCTAAAAGCAGTTATTCATACGGAGGATTGGCTTAAAGAGTTGCTGAGAGGGATTCAAGCTCTATACTTGGATGAGGTTAAAGAAATTGAGAATTTGTTGTATGACATAGATGGGGAAGGCTGTCAACAGTTGAAGCATCTTCACATTGGGAATGATGATGTCATCCGACATATCATTAAGTCAACAAAGTGGGCTTCATGCTGTGTCTTTCCAGTACTAGAGGTATTGTCTTTGAATAATTTGAATAGCTTGGACGAGATATGTCATGATCAACTTGCAACTGGATCTTTTAGCAAACTCCGAACTTTAAATATCAGTGGATGTCATAAATTAAAGAATCTCCTCCCGTATTCCTTCGCCAAATGTTTGCCGCAACTTCAAGAAATGGAAGTGGAAGATTGTGATAACATGGAAGCTATTATTGCTGAAGGAAGTGATGGGATGGAGTTCACTCGATTGTCCTCTCGATTGTCCTCATTGAAACTTACACATTTACCACGACTCAAAAGCATTTTCAGCGAAAAGGTATGTGCTATATATATCATATTTAGACATTCACATATGCTAATGTAACCTAATAGTATATTTTATTTTATATATAAATGCTGTGCGCATAATTACTTCTAAATAATTTTTTTACATATATAATAAGAAATTTAAATATATAAAATGCAAAATATATTTTATAGGTAACAATATAATCATTAATATTGAATGGTTTTTTTCTTACCTTAATCTAATAAAAGAATAACACATACATTAATTTTCGTACATGTCATTCTCCTATTTGGCTCAATATTGTTTATTTCATACCAGTAATTTGGAATTAAAAAATAAAAAATGAATTTATACTCGGTTCATTTTTTGTTTATCTATACCCCCTAAAAGTTTTTTCTTTCAATTTTTTCCTTCTCATTTATGATTTGGATATAATAATATATGTAAATAGATTTTTTTTTTGGTTTTACTTGGTTATATTATTGTTGAATGGAGTATATATATATATATATATATATATATATATATATATATATATATATTATTTTTACAAAATGTAAAATGTAAAATTTTCTGCAAGCATGAGCAAACCAACTAGATGTTCTTAAAAAATTGTTGCATGAATCGATTTGGCCAAGCTTAATTCTTAGTAGAATAAGTTCCTTCAATATTTTTATTTGATATTTATTTCTACATGACAAAATAAAACAAAAAATTGCATTAATTTACATAAAATTTTCTATCTTTAATTTTAACGAAATCAAATTGTGAAGTGTGAGTAGGCATTGTAAATTCAGGTGCTATTGCAAAAGAAAAAGAGATTATCGCCATGTTCCTTAACTAGTTAACTATATTAACAGTCACAATATTAGTAATTAAAGTTAGACTAAAATAAGTCCCTTTTTTATCCCAAGTTTTAGAGTTACTGCATTCTTACTCTAACGAGTCAATATGTTTTTTTTTAATAATAATTAATAGATTGTAAATAACTAGATATATTATTTTATTATATAATTTTTTTTTATCATAAGTTATAGATATAAAATATATGTGATAATTCTAATATGTTTTATTTTAACAATTATGAACAGATTTCTTGTTCTAATTTGAAGAATTTGTATGTGAGCTCCTGTCAGAGTTTGAAGTATTTATTTAAAATTTCGATACTTAAAAGTCTTTTAAAATTGAAAAGACTTGAAATTTTATACTGTGAGTGTATGGAAGAGATAATACTCACAGAGGAAACTGAAGAAGAAGAAAGTAAGATTGTCTTTCTTAATTTGGATTTCCTACGTCTCATCAGGCTTCCAAATTTGGTAAGATTCAGTAATGGTTATTCCATCGAATTTCAATCGCTCAGAGAAATAGTGATAAGTGCATGTGATGCGTTGAAGAATTTTGTGAGCCATATTTCATATGGAGGCAACATTCAATCCCTCTTCAATAATATGGTGATGCTCTTACTTTATTTTCTCTTTAATCAGTATTGTAGTAGTGTTTAATGCATAATTTATATAAAATTATTTTTATATCTCTAACTAGTTAATCAGATTGTTTTCTGATAATTATACAAGTATATATTCCTGTATGGATACTGCATAAGTAGTTAACTATTAATTTTTTAAGAAATTAAATATATTTAAATATATTTTGCTCTATAGAACCCTCCTTAGCTGATTGCCTGGTCCACTGTAAATTATATATATATATATTGTGAACTTTGAATAACACTTCCTCTTTCTTCTATAACATGGAACAAGGGTATTCATCTTACGTCTAGTTAGTTCTATATATTTTTTGTTTGGTCATGGAAAGACAAATTACTAAGAGTAATAGCCATGGAAATCGCAGGTTACCTTTTCTAGTTTGCAGAAAATGAAAATCGATCGTATGGAGAGCTTGGAATATATATGGCACAGTCAACTCGCAGTTGATTCCTTCTGCAAACTTGAATCACTGAGAATTTCAAGTTGCCCAAAACTATTAGCTGTGTTTTCATCAAATGTAATCAGAAGATTCCAGAGATTACATGATCTGAAGGTATATGATTGTGACAAAATTGAAGAGATATATGAATTGGGAGGGCTGAATTCTAATGAAGTGGGAGCATTTGAGCTGAGTTACTTAGAAATAAAATATATGGGCTCATTGAAGCGTATATGGAGTGAGGATCCAAATGGACTTTTCAACTTTCAAAATTTAACATCAATTGAAGTATATGAATGTGGAGCAATGGAATATGTATTTCCAGCATCTATAGCATGTGGTCTTTTCCAGCTGGAAAAGCTTGACATATATAATTGTGGGGTGGAACACATTGTTGGAAAGGGAAAAAGTGTGGAAGAGGAAACTTTGAAGTTTGATTTTTCTGAATTAACATTCCTTCGACTACATGATCTATGGGCGATCAAGAGTTTCAACGAGGGAACACATATCTGTGAGTCGCCCAAGTTGACGTATTTGGAAGTACTTGGAAGTAATGCAGCAGTGAAATTGGGAGCAAAAATCTCCGATACACAGGGCCATCTCATTATCCCAACTCTACAACCGCTTCATTTGCATGATCAGGTATCACACTTTCTTTTCCATTTTTTCTTCTTTATTTATTTATTTTGTAAGAAATCACAGCGCATGACAAAATGATGTAAGGTAGATGATTCATTTTTTAGAATGAATTCATTGTATGATTTAAAAGGTATGCAATAAAACTACTATATATATTATTAAAATGATGGAGGGGGCCAAATTTAAATAGTCTTGTCATTATTAAAATTAATAAAAATTCATGTATCCCTATTTTTTTTTTGTTATATTATGTTTTTATCAATAATTTTTAAAATAAATAGGATATCACTTATTTATTTATGAATAATTATAATTACTCTAACATGATTTATCATATTCGATGAACATGGGTAGATTTTAATCATAAATAACTATAAAAAGAAAAATGCAAAGAAATAATTTTAAAAATTTAAAATTCTGAACAAACCTAACGTTGAAAATTAAAATTCAACTTTTATTAATATCTAATGTGTTTGATTAATTGATGTAGTATTTTGAATGCATTAATTGATACAAGTGTAGTCAATTTCCAATTAATCAAATTTTCAATTTGAAAAATGATATTCTTCCCTTATTTTCGGTACTCGTAGTCCTATTAGAATCATTAAAGTTGATTTGATAAAATTAAAAAATTGCATAAAAATTTGAGTTTCTGTTGTGTCTGTGTGTGTCATTAAGGCTTTCACGTTTCTAGTTCAAAATTTTTAATTTTTGACCAGTCCATTTTGAGAAATAACGATTTCTCATTATATTTTCCTCTTGTTTTGGTTTTGTAGATTGTGATGTCAAACTTAGAAGAACTGAGAATAGAATGGGGCTTTATCAAGCACATATTGTGTGGTAAATATGGATATGATTTCCTACGCAAATTGAAGGTCATTGAACTTGTTTTTCCATCTAATAGTTTTCCAACTATGGAGAAGCTTGTTCTGAGTGATTCTTTGGTAGAAAAAATAATTATTCATAAATTGAACATTAGCAATGACAATCATCATGCATCACTACCACAGTTTAGAAAAATAATCTTATCCAAGCTGCCAAATCTCGAATACCTGGTGCATGTTAATAACCCCCAGAGATTTTTTGAGAATCTGCAAGTATTACAAGTATGGGAATGCAATAAATTGAGAACTCTAGTGCCATCTTTGGTGTCTTTCAAATATTTGAAATTTTTGCAAGTCTCAAATTGTGATGGGCTGACATATCTGATAACTGCCTCAATAGCTAAGAGTTTTGTGCAACTCAAAACACTGTATGTCGGAAGATGCAAATGGATGGAAAGCTTAATAGTGGTTGAATCGGATATAAAGGACAACAAAGTTAGTTTCAGTGAACTAGAGTATTTGGTGCTTGATGACCTACCATACCTTACAAGTTTTTGTTCAAAGAATAATATTTTCTTTGATTTCCCCTGTTTGGAAGAAGTGTTTGTTATAAAATGTCCCAAAATGAAGATATTTGCTCCAGTCCTAAATGCACCAAAACTTAGCCAAGTTCAAACAGGAAGGAAGGAGTATGAATGGGAATGGGAAGGCAGCCTTAATAACACCATTCAAACGTTGTTTATAAAAGGGGTACGTACTAATCATTCTCTAAAAATATTTATGCATTAATTGATAATACACATGATTTTTATATAATAATTAAGGTATAAATCTGCTTTTAAATGATAGGTTGTAACATTAGTGTGAAATTAGTTATTTAGGGTATTTCCTTGTAACATAGCTATTATTTTCATTTATTTTCTTGAAATAGACTTGAGGTTAAGCTTTTCGTTTATTATTTTCTTGGCATTATGGTACTCTGAGTAACATCATTTGTCCTGCATCTCTTCTTTCCGTTGAAATATAATAAATTGGTGCTTTTTACTTAAATAGACGAATTTTTTTTTACCAATATATGTTGAACAAAAAATAATTCTCTATTTATGTCATTTTTTTCCATATGGACTTGGAATAATGTTCAGACCCAATTGACGCTAGATTGACTAAAGTAGAATGGTAAACAATATAGTTGACTCTTACAGTAGTAATCATGTTATGTTATTAGATTTTTGCATCTTGTTTTCCACAACTGTCCATCTCTAAAAAGAATACTAGCGATTTTATTAAAAAAATTAATTGCTCACATATCGCTAGTATGACTAGTAATTTATTAACAGTTAAAATTTTTACTAATCTCAAATTGCTAGTCTTACTAGTGATCTATGTAAGGCTGCATCCCTTTGAATTATTTTATATTATCTGCCCCTTTGAATTATTCTATAGTATCTGCATCTCATGGATTTTCTCTCCCTTTGAATTATTTTATATTATCTGCCCCTTTGAATTATTCTATAGTATCTGCATCTCATGGATTTTCTCTTGTGCGTTTGGATTGTATATAAACAATATATAATCATTACTTATACTAGCGATCACTCGTTACCACTTTAAGCATTGATCTTCATAAATATGACTCCACAACCTTTCTATGTGGTAAAAAAATGTATAGATAAAAAAATATTTTTCAATTAAGCATATAATGGTAAATATTTTTTTCTAACTATTTAAGTAAAAAACCCAATAAATTGTATTGCTCCTTGAAAGGAAGTATTGGACCTGTTTTAGACAGTATTGTACACTTTATTGTACGTTTTACTATATAAGTTCACTATAATGATCTTTTATGGAGTACTGTACACTTTAGTTGTATGTTTTACGCATTATGATGTTCTGAGTAGCATTATGTATACTTGTTGTAATTTCCAGCATATCTTCTGCTTATGGCAGCAACATTTTGAGCTCGTTTGGCATTGCGTTTGCCAAAAGCGTTTTTAGAGCTGCTTTTGGAGAGAAGCAGGTAAATAAATGTCAGGTTTGAGAAAAACAGTTTATAAAAAATTAAAAAAAAAATCTAAATCTACTTTTTGGACACCTAAAGTAATCCCAAACACCCCCTTTATGGAGTGGTAGACATTAGAGGTGTACACGGTCTGATCCAATTCGGAGATTGAAAAATTTCTGGTATTGTCTTGAAAATTCAGATATTTATAAATCTAAGTCTTGTACTGTATTGAAAATAAAAAATATCCGTATTGTATTGTCTTAAAAATTCGGGACAATTCGGTACGGTTCTTTTGGGATAAAATAATCCAGTACCCGGATTTTTTGAACTAAATAAAAAGTGCATAAAATCTAAATTTGGTATTTAATAATATTATAAAAAATCCGTAATCATCACATAAAAATGCTCATAATAAATGTTCAATTAGATAAAAATACAAAATAGAAAAGAAGTAGAATGAGATTTGAGGATGATAGATATGTAGAAAATTAATGAGAATAATTTTTATGGAATTATTGGAAATTTTTCATAATTATAGCTAAATTTTTGAAAAAATATTTTGAATGATTTGTGCCTTAAAATGATGATAATGGAGATAAATGGAAATTAATTTTTGGATGGATGAAAATTTTAATAGAAATTTTGGTGAATTTTTGAATTTTTGGCATAATTATTGAAAATTTTATTGAAAATTATTGAATGTAATTTTAATGAAATTGGTGATGGAAAATGGAAGATAATGGGAGTAATTATAGAAATTTAGTTTGAATTTTTAGATTATTTATTGAATTAATAGAAAATTTTGAGTTAGAAAATAGATTTTTGGAGGAAAAAATGAAAAATAAAAATATGAAGGAAAAATAAAATAAATTGAAAAAAATGAGTAGAGAAGAGAAATTTTAATTAATTTGGAAATTGCGCGTTAGTAGTGTATAATTTAATTTTCATTTAAATTTAGTAATTTGTATTGGCTCAGTAATCAATTAGAAATTTAATGATTATTCAGGTACATAGCAGGAACCAGAAGTTGGAAAAGGAAACGAGCCTGACAGTTTTCTGTAAGTTACCTTAAAAATATGTGTATTAATTTATAATATAAGTTTATTGCAATTTAAATTGATTTTTATATGTTTTTTATATGAAATTAATTTATATATAACATTTATGAGAATATTAAATATTTAGAAAGTTCGTGGAAATATATTTTATGATAAAAATAAAATGTTTTGGTAAAGAAAGTGTATTCGTATGAAATAAATATGTTAATATGAGATTTTAATGAAATAAATTTATTTTTTTTCATGTGGTGAATTTTTATGCTATTAAATAATTGTATAAGAAATTGATAACGATTATATCTATAAAAATTTTAGTAATATAAATGTTTTAATATTTTATGTATGCCGATAAACTCATATTAGCCTAGACAATAAATTAGAAAATTATTGACATGTCAATATAGTAGAAACTTCATGGCATGTGGATATATTGATCATAAGAGGTTATTATATGACTTATGTGGTTATTTTGGACCATACATATTATTTAATTACTAATTATGTATTTATTTTGAATCGAAACTGGTCATGTGGTTATCTTGAATCAGATGATATTATTTGGAGTTATGTGATTATTTTTAATCCTAATCTTGTGGTTATCTTAAATTTTTAGATTTCCGTCATTTGACGGTATTTTTTGTTTTCCTAGAGGTAGATCTGTGATCTATTAATATATGAGTTGGATAAACTTTTTATTTTAATGAATGATTAAAATTTTTATAGCATTTATTACATACTTGTGGTATTAATACCAATGACTTTGATTTTGGTAAATTTTATTTAATAATTTTTATATATATACTTTTATTTATAAGTAAATAATTTATTAATAGTTTTGATACATGAAATTTTTTTTTTCAGAATTTTGTTGATTTAGTGTATATTTTCCTTTAAAATGACTTTTATTATAAATTTTTACACCACTTAGTTTTATACTCAGTACATGAGTTTGTTTTCTCTTGCATAACTTTTAATAAAGCTAAACAGCAATAGATGTGTACATAAAATTCGTCGGTAGTATCAATAGATTTCACATATAGAGCCAAGCAGCAGTAATAGTTACCTCGTGAATATCGATTTTTGCTATATATGTATTTTATATATTTCACCTGATGTATTTTAATATATATATATATATATATATATATATATATATATATATAATGTTTTCATTAATTATAAAGTATATAAACATATAAATTTATTTAATATATCAATTATATATTTTTTATTTAATAATATAATATATATTAGTATTTAAATTTGAAATAATTCAATTATTTTGACAAAAAATCTTATAATATAATTAGAAAAAATCATAATATATTGATTTATCATATAATTATAGTACATTTATTATAAATTAAGTTACTTTATAATTGATTCACTTAAATTAATTTACCAAATAATTAATATAATATAGATTTATTATATAATACAATTAAAATGAATTATAAATGCTAAAAAATATAATTAGTGATAAAAAAATTTATAGTAAAGAATGAAACTAGCAATATATTATAAATAATTTTTTTATTTATATATTAATAACAAATATAGTTTTATATTGATGATGAACTTGTCTTAAACTTATATGAAGGTTATGGATTCAATTTTTTACACAATCATCACAAAAATTTTAGCATTGAAAATTTTCAATTATTTGAATTCCTTACTATTATAAATGTTATATAAATTTTATTATAATTTAAGATTAAAGTATATTTAATTAAAAGTTTAAGTTATATCATATTTATATAATGATATATAAATTATTTCATTCTATATATAATTTTAGCATTGAAAATTTTCAATTATTTGAATTCCTTACCATTATAAATGTTATATAAATTTTATTATAATTTAAGATTAAAGTATATTTAATTAAAAGTTTAAGTTATATTATATTTATATAATGATATATAAATTATTTCATTCTTATAAATTATTATATATAGAAAAATTGTAAATATTTAAATATCAGTTCTTTTAGTACAGTTCGGTTATAAAACAATTCGGTACAATTCAATACAGTTCTCGGTCTAGATATCACTAAAAGATCAAGATCCATCAAAATTATAGTCAACGGTATAATATAATTCGGTTTTCATCAAAAAGTCAATAATACAGTTCGATTCTGAATCTTTTTTTTTTCAGTTTTTAGGTTCAGTTCGGAAAGATTCGGAATCCGTGTACAACCCTAGTAGATATAGCATATTGATGGAGTAAATCAATATATTCTCAATTTATTTGTTGGGCTCATAAATGAAAAAATGGATATTATATACAAATAAAAATTGTCCATAAACTATTGAGTCCATATGATCAATCATGGTCACTGGGCCATTTTTGGGTTGCCCTTGCCTGTAGGACACCACATGTCATCTGAATGGATAATAATAATAATAATAATAATAAATGCTTTCAATTTATTAACTGTTGGTTATTAACTAAGAAATTAATAATATGTGATTTGTCCTATCTCTTCATGTAAGCATTGACCCATTTAGTTGATCCCAAATTTACATAATTTCAAATCGATGCACTTTCCTTTCAGTTTTGCTCCTTGTGTTTGATTTTCCTTCCTATACTACTTCTTTGTGCTTAATTTTCCTTCCTATATTGTTTCTTAATTTGTGCTTCATTTTTGCCTATTTTCTATCAATCATTATGAAATTGATATAAGTCAAATTGGTGCATTGATGAAATTTGGAGATAATGAAGATTGAGATTTTGTGTATTAATTATGTTGGTCATTGAAGCGTGTTTTAGATTTATATTTAGATATTTCTTAATAACAAACAATGTTTAAGTATGAGAGGAATTTGATGTGTTCTTATTTGCTCCAGTTTTTATTAATATTTTTCATATTTAATTATAAATTTTTATCATATTTTAGGTACTTAGTAGTTTAATTTCGTGATTACAGGAAAGGAAAGGAAGAAATACAGAATGGAGCAAGAGATTCACACACATGTGGAAGGCTTTATGCATGTTGTCACAGATTTCAATCTCACATCGGATAAGTGAAGGAGACGAGTCCTGGCTATAAGCGGGTGGCGCTGCACACCCCACAAGATTGGTCTTTTGGGGATAGAGTAATGGCCCCGTGACAACGTGAGGGGAGAGTTTGAAACCAAATCTCTCATGCACCTGAGGGATTGCTGACACCGTGAAGAGTTCTCTCACTTCTGTCGCTAGCACATAACTTTGATCTCGGGCACAAAGTACCTGAAGCTCAATCTATCATCACGGGTGCACAAATTTGATGCAGCTGCATCACTACCATATCCAGTTACCTCTCATGCACGTAAAAAATCAGCATTTGCATGAGGAATGCTAAACAAGTTGTGTCATGCACATGAGGGTGTGTCACGTGTGCAACACCTTTTTGCTGTAGAATCTAGTCGCATGCAAACTCCTAATCTGATCAAGTAAGGCTTAAGGCTCAAATTTTAAAATAAATGTCAATTTTGTGGGAGATTATCTCTTAAATTAAAAGAATTCTATATTTAGAGTTAAATTTCAAGTAGAATATTTTAAATTATAAATTCTAGTTCATTTTAAGTTAGAAGGAAGATAGAAAAAAAAATTTGAAAGAGTTCTTAAGAAAGTTATCAGTAGTGTTAAATTTTAGAGAGTTAACTCAACCATCAAAATAGACATGATCTTTGTTATTGAGATGCTAGGATAAATACTTTAATGGGTGCTTAGTTAGCAATCCCAATTTGTATGACTTCTTTTTATCTTTTCAAGTTTGAAAGAGTTCTTAAGAAAGTTATCAGTAGTGTTAAATTTTAGAGAGTTAACTCAACCATCAAAATAGACATGATATTTGTTATTGAGATGCTAGGATAAATACTTTAATGGGTGCTTAGTTAGCAATCCCAATTTGTATGACTTCTTTTTATCTTTTCAATGAATGTCTGGTTTTCTTTAGTTTCAATTGTACTTAATAAATTTATAATCTAATAGTTGCTTGATCACCAAGTATTTAACTTTAAATTGATATGTTAAGGCTAAATTATTACAAGAACTATATATAATTTAATCTAAAAATTCAATTGAACAATAATTAATTTATTAGCTTGATTAATTAGTGGCCAAAGGCAAAAACTATAAAATCTAAATTCATTAATTTGTAATTTGTTAAAGGAATGCAAATTAGGGGTTGTGCTAGGTTCCCTTTTTTTTTTTTTTTCTTATTGATTTCTTTTACTATTTTCTACTAGAATTTTAGTCATTAATTCTCATCCCATAAATTAATCAATTCATGAAGTTTGATTAGAACGTTTAGAATTTTATTTTATTATTCATTGGTAATTTAAAGCTAATTAAGGATTTAAACCAACAAAGTTTTTTGAGAGATCAATCTCGAAAATAGCTTGCCAGTATTACAACTGGGCTCATACAATAACAAGTGTACCTTGAATTACATCAATTGTCACCACCTATTTTTGATAAAATGTGTTTCAAGTGGGGTTTGTCCTAGTTGCCAGAAGCACCAACATGATGGGGGGATGTTGAGGGATAAACACGATGGCTTCGTGAGCTAGAGAGAGCTATGCATATCGTTTCATTAATTCTGGTTGTACGCACCGTATTGAGCTAGTAACAGAGAGATGC
This sequence comes from Triadica sebifera, assembly GCA_023653625.1. Lineage (NCBI taxonomy): Eukaryota > Viridiplantae > Streptophyta > Magnoliopsida > Malpighiales > Euphorbiaceae > Triadica > Triadica sebifera. Next base: position 4,861,689 of record CM042900.1, read on the forward strand.
TTATTAGTAAAAAAATAGAGAGATGTTTAGATGCAAAAAGCGGTGTCGTTTTATTTTTCTTCTTCAGTATGTTGGCGGGAGGTTTAGTTAGGGTTTATACTCTTTTTGCTGATTTGTAGGGTTCAGATTGTATATAAACTTTCTCTTCCTCATATTCAATATGATGAGATATGCGTGTACTTCGACAAAGTCAGTGGATCTGTTCCTGCAACTGGACACATTCACATGGAAATATTTAAGCAATAATTTTAATTTTTTTAACAAATAGAAGATATTCAGATTGATAAATTTACTTTAGTTTTTTAATTAAATTGTCCATAGGGATAGTTAATTTTCTTATATATTGGTTGGTGCCAACCAAGCAAGTTGTCACCTTTTGTCATCTTTTCCGACAAATGAAATGGAAAATTCTTAACTTTTGATAAATGGGCCATGCATGGAAGACTTGATAAGTCTTTGCATGTATTTTGACAAGTCAGTGGACCTGTTCCTGCAACGAAGAAATTATGATCATATTCACATTAAATTCAGATTCCAAACTATTATTTGCTTCGCATTTCATTTGCTAGACAAAAATCCAATCTTTTTTTAATGATCATGTTCCACAAAGACGAAGACCCCACACACACACACACACACATATATATATATATATATATATATATATATATATATATATAATATCATTTTAAGTATTGCGTTACTTGTTTTATATATAATTATGGTGCATGTGCCGTTGCGTAGTCTTTTAGGCAAAGTATTTCTTAAATCAATGAAAAAAAATCAAATATCATTGTACTAATTCAATGGGATTACCAGTTAAAGATAAATATGTGGAAAATATAATATTTTTTTGACCATATATAACAAAATGGTTATGGAGGAAAATGCAAGGTTGTTTGCTTGTCTCAATCAAATGATGAAAGCAAGGAATTGGCCATTTTATTTATTCTCTCTTTCGCATTATGGAAGACTTCATTCTTGATTTGGCAACTCAATGGACGGAATTAGCGTTAACGTCATAATAAGAAAGCGGTTGTAGTAATTTCGTAACTTACGTTATGCTTTCTGAAGATAAGTTCAGGATTATGCTTATGAATTGGTTTGATTTACGAAAAATTCATACTTAAAATGTACTCATAACATTTAAGTTCGCATTTTCCCCCTATTTTTAATCCATGGAAAAGATAAGCTTCCATTTTTTTTTTAATGTCATGTGAACCTATATATGAAAATTGCTAGTACAGAAATTGAATTGCGAATGATATGTTATTATTGTCGACACATGGAATATAAATTATGATACACTGATCTGTTCTTAAATTCTTTTTTTTTTTTGTCAGAGACCTGTTCTTAAATTCACTAATTGGTGTTTATTGCAAAATATTACAATCCACATGTTAAAACTGTGAGTTTTGTAAAAAATGTATATTGACTTGTATTCATTATGCATATAATACATGATATTTATAGTACATTGTAAGGTATATATGATAAGGATAGGAAACCTGAATAACTATACAACAAATTTAATGATGAGTGTTATCATGATGACGAGATGAAGATAAGAAGAGAGAATGAGATAAAGAGATAAAACTCTCTTATCCTAACACCCCCTGGCAAGTCCATGGCCATCATAAAGAGGAAACTTGGAGCAGAGATATTGAAATCTAGCGATGGATAGTGGCTTGGTAAATAGATCAGCCACCTGGTCTTGTGAAGCCACAAACCGAACATAAATGGCACCACTAGCAACTTGTTCACGAACAAAATGGAAATCAAGCTCAATGTGTTTTGTTCTTGCATGAAAAACTGGGTTGGAAGTAAGATAAATGGCACCAATATTATCACAACATAGTGTAGTTTTATGAGGCAAAAATCCAAGTTCACGCAAAAGTGACTTTATCCATAATATTTCTTAAGTTGCATTAGCAATGACTTTATACTCACTTTCAACAGAGGAGCGAGAGACTGTAGGTTGTTTCTTAGCCATCTAAGAGATTAAAAAATCACCAAGAAAAATTCCATAGCATCTAGTAGAATGGCGATCATCCATATCACCTCCATAATCACTATTCGTGTAACATAGAAAATCAAAGCTAGATTTGAAACAAAATAGGAAACCTTTAGATTTTGTACCTTGAAGATACCAAAGAAGTCGTTTCAGTGTTGTCCAATGTTCTTGACTCGGTGAATGCTTGAATTAACACAATTTATGTACACAATAGGATATATTTGGTCGTGTGATAGCAATATATTGCAAAACACCAACAAATTGACGATATTGCTCAGCCTCAGAAATAGGTTCACCATGATTTTTAACCAATGGTGGTTTGGTTGCAACTGGGGTGAGGCACGGATTGGAGTCATTCATGCCTGTCTTGCACAAGAGATCACTGATATATTTTGATGGATCAATAATCCATGTTGTTGTTTTTCAACTTCCAGACCCAAAAAATAATGGAGCTTTCCAAGGTAACGAATGGGGAATTCTTGTTTCAATTTTGTAATCACATCAAGAACCAATGCCTCATTAGAACCAGTTATGACCAAGTCATCAACATAAACAAGAATAAATAAAATATCAGTGCTAGTGCGTAGATAGAATAAGGAATGATCCGCCTTGGAACCAATAAAATGTAATGAATTTAAGTAGTGGTTGAGGCGTTCAAACCATGCCCTTGGTGCTTGTTTTAAACCATATAGTGATTTATGAAGAAGACACACATAATCCGACTTTGATTCATCAATAAACCCCGAAAGCTGAGCCATATAAATTTTCTCTGAGAGGAATCCATGCAAAAATGCATTAGAGACGTCTAATTGTCTCATTGGCTAGCGATGCATTGTGGCAATAAATAAAATTGTTCTGATTGTTGTTGCCTTTATCACAGGGCTGAATGTTTCTTTATAATTAATGCCAAATTTTTGAGTAAAACCTTGGGACACTAATCGCACTTTGTAGCGCTCAATACTCCCATCCGACTTTTTTCTTTATACTGTAAATCCAATTACTTCCCACAATATTAGCATTAAAAGGTTTAGGGGCCAAAGTCCAAGTGGAATTGGCAAGAAGTGCATTTATTTCATCGCACATAGCATTATTCCATTCAAGGTATTTGGTGGCTTGTTTAAAAGTGTGGGACTTAGTTTTAAAGAAATTGGTTGCTGATGGAGCAGGGATAGTGATATGAGCTTGACGCCTGGCAATGGTGGTGGGTCATAGTTGCATTTGATGTGTGCATGTGTCTTGTTGTGAAGGTGCTGAATATTTGGAAAGATCCACAACAAGTTTGGGTCTAGGGGAAGTGGGTATGTCATTTGGCATAGTGGAATTGGTGTTGAATGATGTGGTGGTGTTAATGGGAGAGTGTGTAGCTATTGTTGAGTGGGGGCTAGATGGTATATTTGGTAAAGAAAAATCAATTAAAGGAGAATTAGAAATTTGTGTACCTGGCACCAATGATGAAGACGGCGTGGACATTGTCAACCATGGGATATTATGTGCCTCCTTTTGCAAGTTGGTTGTGAGATTGGTCATCTTAAACGGAAAAATAATTTTCATGACATGTCACGCAACATAAACACGACCGGAATTAATTTCCAAACACAAAAATAAACATGATGAGTTGGAGATCTACCAAGAAATGCACAACAGGTACTTCGAAAATTAAACTTATTTTTGTGATAGAGATAGAGTAAGGGGTAAATAGTACAACCAAAAATTTGTAAGTCCTGATATTTGGGTTCCTTGTTGTATAAACGTTGAAAGGGGTACATATTTTCAATTACTTTACTAGGCATATAATTAATTAATTGAACACTAGTTTAAAAAAGCATAAGGCCAAAATTTAAGTGGAATGTTAGCATGGGCCAACAAAGTAAGATTTGTGTCAACAATGTGCCTAATTTTGTTCCCTTTTGTTCATGTGTGTAATGATATGTTATTCGATGAATAATCCCTTTTTGTTTGAAAAAAGAATTTAATTTTTAATACTCACCACCCCAATTTGAATGAAAAGATTTGACTTGAAAATTAAATTGACGAGTAATTAAAGCTTCAAACTCTTTGAACAATTGAAAAACCTGACTCTTTTTTTTTTTAAATAAATTCAAGTAAAGCGCGTATAATCATCCACAAATAAAACAAAATATGAAAAATCCAAATTTGATAGAAAAGGGGCAGGTCCTCAAACATCATAATAAACAATTTCAAAAGGTTGAGTGCTAGTATGCTCAACGGAAGCTAAAGGAATATGCGCTAGTTTTCCTAACTTACAAGCATGACAAATTGAAATGGAATTTGAAGAATTCGAACAAGATAGTTTATTTTGCTAAATAAGGGTAGAAGTTGTGTGACTATGAGGATGACCTAAACACACATGCCAATCCGTAAAGGTAGGCTTTTCATTAAGCAACGCATGATTGTGGGATGATGGAAGACAATATAAGCTGCCTTCACTCGGGCCTTATAAGAGGATGGCCTTGGTTTTCTAATCCTTGACAACAAAATGAGATGGCCAAAATTCAAAAAAGCAGGAATTATCACTAGTAAATTTTTGAACAGATAAAGGAATTTGGTTAAGGCAGGAACATGGAGAACATTGCATAAATGTAAAGTGGAATTAAGAAGTGAAAGATATAATGCATTATCTTGATTTGTAATTTGCAAACCTTGCCCATTACCAACTTGAATTTGATCCATACCTTTGTAATGAGAAATATTGTGAATAACAGATGAATCATGAGTCATATGATGTGTGGCTCCTGTGTTTGGCTTCCATTCAATAGTTGGATGAGGTATGGTATGACATCTGGAATTTTGCATAGGCAACGTGATTGCAAGTATGACAAGCAACATTAGCTTGATAACCATAATCATTGGAATGCCTAGGAGCATACCTACGTTGACAACGATCAGCAGTGTGGTTGTAAAAACTACAAATCTGACAAGCAACTTTAGTACGATGAAAGTTTTGATGTTGAGGTACTGAAGCTGGGCGCATATTGAAAGGTTGGGCACTCTGATTTGGTTGGCGGGTGGTGATGTTGGCTTGAGGAAGATCGGCCATGCTATGAAGAAGAATTTCGTGTGCCAGCAATTGGCTATGGAGCTCCTGAAATGTTACTGGTTCAGATTTAAGATTGAGCGCCGAAATTATGGAATGAAATTCACCCCCAATATTGCCGTAAATGATAGCATTAAAATATGCTGTTGAAATAAGTCTCCCAACGGCTGCCAATTCATCAATGAGGCATTTTGCTTTGTAAAGATAAGTAGAAACAGACATATCATTCCGTTTGAGTTCCTGCAATTCAATGTAAAGTTGTAATTGACGATTTTGAGAAATAGATCCAGATGCATTGGTTAACGAATTCCAAACATCACAAGAAGTAGTAAGACCAATAATATATGGAAAAATTTATTCACTAAGAGAAGATAAGAGCCAAGATAGTAAGAGTTGATCCTTTTGAAACCAGTTAGAATAATTTGGATTTGGGATTTGTTGAATAAGATCATTGGGTGAAGGAATTGTAGTAGGTGGGGTTGGACTAGTATCATCAATGAAGTCAGTCATACTGTGATAATTTAGTAAAGGCATAAATTGAGTTTTCCATGTTAGGAAATTTTTGGGATTTAATTTGATGGTAAAGCTATGGTGGGTAGTGGGAGTCGGGGTCATGAGGGATTGATTATGAGGTATAAGCTGATTGGTCATGATTAAAATTTTAGTGTAAGCTCTTATATCATGTGAGTTTTGTAAAAAAGGTATATTGACATGTATTCATTATGCATATAATACATGATATTTATAGTACATTGTAAGGTATATATGATAAGGATAGGAAACCTGAATAACTATACAACAAATTTAATGATGAGTGTTATCATGATGACGAGATGAAGATAAGAAGAGAGAATGAGATAAAGAGATAAAACTCTCTTATCCTAACAAAAACAACTTATCTTGCTAAAAGGAATGGTATCTTTTAGATTCAACTTTAATTTGTCCAACCCCATTATTTTAAATAAATTTCAATTGTACTTAATATACAAATTCTCTACAAATTAATTAAATTAATGGCAAACTTATATCCTAAGCTTTTCATGCATGCATGTTATGATTATTAAACTAGTAAGTTTTAATTGTCAAATTGAATTTATAAATAATTATTATTTTTTGGATCAAAATCATATTAAACAGCAAAAAAAAAAAAAAAAGTGAATGACAATGACAAAGATAACAGAGGCGGGTTATTTTAGCTAGGTATAATGGAAATTTCTTTTTAAAATAAAAATTATGTATATCATATTGGTTCATAATCTCATCTTTTATGTTGTTTAGGTAATATCTTCAAAGCAAGCAGAAGGAAGGAAAAAATAGAAGCGGAATGATTCAGATTTTAAATATCCTTCCCATTCGAAAATATTTAGATGAATTATAAGGCAAGCTTCTATAATACATGATTAGGATTAATTAGTGCAACAATAATTATAAAAAAAATCTTAATTATATAATTGATTATGAAATAGAAATAGAATAAATTACAAAAAATCTCCTGAAATTTTAACAAATTATAATTAGAAATAATTTTTTTAAAAATTAACAGTTTACCTCATATTATTTGATAAAAATATTATTCAAGATACTAATTAGAAATGCTGAAATTTGAATATAATAATTGTTATACAGTTACAGTTGTTGATAAATAATAGAAACGCTAAACTTTTATAAAAAATTATTAGATTTTACGTAAAACCATAAATAATTTACATAAAAATATCTTAAATATAGAAAAATCATTTAGTATATTACACTTTAATATTTTAAATTAATACAATATCAAATAAATGAATATTATATCAAACGATAAAAATAAATTATTAATTTTTTAAAAATTTATTTTTAACTGTAATTTATTAAAATTTTTGAATATATTTTCTATAATTTGTTCAATAGAAAATATTATACATAAAAATTATAATTCCGACGCATTTAAATAAAATGAAAAATTAACACGATAAATTAGTTTAAAAAAAAGTAATATTAAGTTTTTAATAGGATAAGAGTGTAAGGATTGTAAGTAAATTTCACGCGATCAAGACTATAATAGAATAATATATACTAAATTTTATTATAACCATTCAAACTGATTCTTCCTGTCGGCCATTATATAAACAATTATCTCAACCACCTGAAAAGCCAGGATCCCACTACCCTCCTTTTGGCCTTCTTTTATATAAGGCTGTAGGCAACTGGCTAGGCATAGTTTCTGTCATTTTGCCACTATTGCTCCCATTCACCTTACTCTTCATTTTCTTATCCCTCTCTGTATCAATTTCCTTTAAGTTCTCCATCATTTCCTACTCAAACTTCATCTTGGACCCGCAGATTCTTTGTCCATCTTTCTTCTTCCATTATCAACTGTCCACTGATTTCATCAAACCCATTCCACAAATTCTTTGTTCTTATCTCTGTTTTTCTCTCCTTTTACTTTCTATTTCCTCAAGCTTTTCTTCATCTTTCCTTTTTCTTTTTCATCGACTCTATATCGCTCTCTTCCGTGTTTCATCTATTTTCTCTATTCTCTTCTCTTTATTCCCTTCCTCTCATTTACTTGCTCTTCACTTCTTAACTATCTTTCTTTGATCTACATTCTGACAAAATGGCCTTGGATTCAATTCTTCCCGTTTTGGCCAAATTGGTTTATCCTATTGAACACTACATTCTTATCCCCATCAAACGACACATTAGCTATGCTTTCAAGTGCGATAGCATGGTTAAAAATCTCAAGGATCAAACTGAGCAGCTGGTCAGGTTGCAGCAATCCGTTGACGAGGCTGAAAGAAACGCGGAACACATCATTGAGAATGTTACCAACTGGTTGAGCAGCACCGAAACTCAAATTCAGGAAGCCGAGCAACTCATTCAAAGCAAAGAAGCAGCAATGAAGAGGTGTTGTGTTGGATTGTGTCCCAATTTTAAGACTCGCTATCAGCTGAGCAAGAAAGCTGTGGCCATTGAAGAACTTCTGAAGGAAAAAGCATTCAATCCAATTTCCTTCTGGTCCCCTCCCGAGAAGATAGTTAAGCTGCCATCAAGGGTGTCGCTGTTGAACCAAGTTATGCGTGCGCTTACAGATCCTAATATTGACATGATTGGGGTCTATGGTATGGGAGGCATCGGAAAGACCACTCTAGCGATGGAGGTCCACAGAGAAGCTGTAGAATACATGTTATTCGATTCTGTGGTTATGGTTGCTGTCTCTCAGCCGCCAGATCTGAAAAGAATCCAAGGAGAAATTGCTGATTTCTTGGGCCTGAAATTTGACGCAGAGGATATACTTGGAAGGGCAAGTCTGTTGTTTGAGAGGTTGAAGAACTCTAAAGTACTCATCATTCTCGATGATATCTGGGCAAAACTTGATTTGAGATCTCTAGGAATACCTTTCGGCAACGAAGGCAAAGGAGGCAAAATATTGTTAACCTCAAGAAGCAAAAATGTATTATGTCATGAGATGGGCACACAAAAAAATTTCTTAGTTCAAGTTCTAAGCGAAATGGAGGCATGGATGTTCTTTAAAATTACTATACCCTTTGCTACAAATCGATCATTCGAAGATATATCAACTGAAATCGTCAAAAAATGTGAGGGGTTGCCTGTTCTGATTCTCAAGGTTTCTGCTGTTTTGCTAAATAAAGAATTTTATGCATGGAATGATATGGTCAAGCAGCTGTTTTCTAAGTTCAACAACAAAGAAATGTATGAAAGCATACACAGAGCTATTAAGTTAAGCTACGAACATCTGCCTACGAAGGATCTCCAGTCATTTTTCTTGCTTTGTGCTCTGAATGGAAGATCTAATATTCGGATACATGACTTGGTAATATATAGTATGGGGCTAGGTTTATTAAAAGGCATGCGTACCATTGAAGAAGCAAGAAAGAAAGTATTCAGGTGGATCGACGAGCTCAAACTGTCGTGTTTGTTGTTGGAAAGTGACAACAAAAGATGTGTAAAAATGCATGATGTGGTTCGTGAGACTGCATTTTCAATTGCTTGTGGAGATCAAAATGCTTTTATTGGTAGAAGTGATGTTAGATTGCGAGAGTGGCCCAGCAAAGACTGCACTAGAATTTCTCTTCCATATTGCGATATCCGTGATCTTCCCCAACTTTTGGAATGTCCGAAGGCAGATTTATTTTTACTCTTCACTGAAAATTTCAATTTAAAAATTCCTGATTTATTTTTTGAAGGGATTAGAAAACTCAAAGTTGTGGGTTTCTCTGGCATCCACTTTGTGCGCTGGTTGCCTTCATCACTTGGTTTTCCAACAAACCTGAAGACCTTGTGTTTGGAAGGATGCCAGTTGGATGATATAGCCATCATTGGGGAACTGAAGCAACTAGAATGCCTTAGTTTTGCAAGATCTCATATTGTTGAGCTGCCAAGAGAAATAGAGCAACTGAGTCAGCTGAAATTATTAGATTTAAGCAAGTGCAGTCAACTCAAAATTATTCCGACAAATGTCTTATCGAAGCTGTCCTTATTAGAAGAGTTGTATATGGGTGATAGTAATGTTGGCTGGGATGAGGAAGGGAAAGCAAGTGTTATGGAGTTGGATGAATTGTGGCACTTGACAACTTTGGAAATCCAAGTGAATGATGCCAAGAAAATACCAAAACGGCTCTTATCCAAAGGGTTGCTAATTAGGTATAAAATATACATAGGCAGTGGATGGGAATGGAGTGGGACTGATGAAGCCTCAAAGATACTAAAGCTGAGGCTAAAAACAGTTATTCATATGGAGGATTGGCTTAAAGAGTTGTTGGAAGGGACTCAAACTCTATACTTAGACGAGGTTAAAGAAATTGAGAATTTGTTGTATGATATAAATGAGGAAGGCTGTCGACTATTGAAGCAACTTCACATTGGGAATAATGATGTCATTCGACATATCATCAAGTCAACAATGTGGGCTTCATGTCCTGCCTTTCCAATATTAGAGATATTGTCTTTGAATAATTTAAATAGTTTGGAGGAGATTTGTCATGGTAAACTGGCAACTGGATCCTTTGGCAAACTCCGAATTTTAAATATCAGTGGATGCCATAAATTGAAGAATCTCTTCTCGTATTCATTCACAAAATGTTTGCCGCAACTTCAAGAAATGGAAGTGGAAGATTGTGATAACATGGAAGTCTTTATTGGTGAAGGGAATGAAGATGAAGTGATGGAGTTCACTCAATTGTTCTCATTGAAACTAATACATTTACCACAATTGAGAAGCTTTTTCAGCGAAAAGGTATGTATATGTGTGTGTGTGTATATATATATATATATATATATATATATATATATATGAATTCGCATAAACTAATGTATACTAATAATATATTTTATTTTATATATTAGTATTGTACACATAATTACTTGTAAATATATTTTCTTTTACTTGAAATTGTTTATATATTAAGAATTTTAAATATATAAAACAAACAATATATTTTATAGGTAATAATATAATAATAAATATTAAATAATATTTTTCTTACTATGATGGACCAAATCAATTAAAGAATAATAATAAATTATTTTTTGTAGAAATCATTCTCCTATTTGCCTTAATATTGTTTATTCCATAACAATAATTTGGAACTAAAAATTCAAAAATGAATTTGTACTCAGATCTTTTTTTGTATATATATACCCCTAAAAGTAATATGTAGCACAATTAAATAATATATATGCTAATTCTAATATATTCTATTTTAATGATTATGTTCAGGTTTCTTTCCCTAATTTGACGAATTTGTATGTAAGCTCCTGTCAGAGTTTGAAGTATTTATTTAAAATTTCGATGGTTAAAAATCTGTTGAAATTGAAAAAACTTGAAATTTTATATTGTGAGTACATAGAAGAGATAATACTTGCAGAGAAAACTGAAGAAAAAGAGATAAAAAATAGGATTGTATCTCTTAATTTGGAACTCCTTCGCCTTATCAAGCTTCCAAATTTGGTAAGATTCAGTAATGGTTATCCCATTAAATTTCAATTGCTGAGAGAAATGGTGATAAGTGCATGTGATGCGTTGAAGAATTTTGTGAGTCATATTTCATACAGAGACAACGTTCAATTCCTCTTCAATGATATGGTAATATGTTTTATTTCCTTTTAATCAGTTTTTTTAGTAGTATTTAATGCATAATTTATATAAAATTATTTTTATATATTTAATTAGTTAATCAGATTATTTTCTGATAATCTTATAAATATATGTGCCTCTGTGATACTGCAAAAGTAATTAATTATTAATTTTCTAAAGAAATCAAATACTTATATATATATATATATATATATATATATATATATATATATATATATATATATATATATATATTCCTCTATAGAACCCGCCTTAGCTGATTGCCAGGTGTGCTCTAAGTTATATATTGTGAACTATATGTTTACATGTAAAATATAAACTATTATCTTTCTAGTCTTAATTCATAAATTTAGTAATTCGACAGTTGACATAAGAGAAATTAAGGGTGATTGCACCTTTTTTTTTTCTCTTACCCAAAGCTGACTTTTAAATAACACTTTTTCTTCTATAATATGTAATAATGGTATTCATGTTATTGGGAGTTGATGAGAGAGATTAGGTGAATAAAACAAGGGCCGCATAGTACTACTACCATTGTCGACTAAAGAACCACTAGGGTTAAAAATAATTTGTTGTTCTTCATACATCTTGGCTAACAAAGGAATAATTAGGGTTTGGGCTCTGATACAATATGAGAAATTCACCGTTGTATACTTTTTATCATACTAAACAAGGTATTTACTCAATTGCAGAATAGTGGAGTACAATATTTAGGAAACTAATGCAGACTAAGAATATACAATTAGAATACTAATAGAACTAAGAACACTATCAGAATAATCAATCACATCATAATCAATGTTTTTAGATTCTGTTGAACCAATCAACTAGAAAAGGTAAAAGATTAAGGTTCAACAAAGATTGAATCGGAGTGAATCAGCCTAAGTAAAATTCTATAAAAACTATAATATTTAAAATATTTCATGCATAAAAAATGCGAAAAATATTTACAATAAACATGTTTCATGCATACTAGTATGTTCAAAATGTTAAATATTTAAATTCAAATTAATACACAAATATATTTAAAAATATTTTCAAGTATATATATATATATATATATTAAAAATAATAGAATTGGTTTATTTATATATTTTTTAATTTTTTAAAAATCATAACAAATAATAATTTTTAGAAAATAATATCCAACATACATTAATATCTCAAGTATTTTTCAATAGAAATAAAATAACTTTACAAATAATTTCAATGAAAATTTTATCATAATATAATAACAAAGATACAAATATTAGAATTCCAAACAATACAAGAAAAATTCATTTTAGTGACGAAAAAATCCGTCACTGAATTTAAGAAGTCCATCGCTAATCTAATTTAGCAACATAATTACGATGAATTTAATCCGTTTCAGAAATGCTCCTTGCAAGTCAAATTGTGATGGATTTTTATTCTGTCACTAAATTTAGCGATGAAATTAGTGATGAAATATTTGTCACTGATGTGTGGTCACAGAAGTTGTAATGATGACAAATCAATGAGGGATTTGCGACAAAAAATCCGTCGCTAATTAGATACGGATTTATATCATTGCTATTTAGCTACGGACTATATCTATCACTAAAGTTTATAGGGCATTACTCTAAACAATTAGCGATAGATTTTTAGTCGTCGCTAATTGTGATGATCATTTAGTGACGACAACATTTTGTCACATATCCATTTTTTATATATTATATTTTTTAATTAAATTATTTTTGTAATTTTAAAATTCAATTAAATGGAAAATAGATATTTTTTTAACACGATTCATAAAATAAGTATTAAAATTTTTTAGTCCAACATGAAAAATATTTAATAATTCAAAATACTATAATATTGTTAATATATAGTCCTACATGCTATTAGAGTGAGGTGGATTGCTCTATGGAGTTGATGAAATGTGGATAGAATGAGTCATCTTTGCTATCAGCTGTCGCATATCTGCACGCATCTTGTTTCGAAGCTCAAGTCGAAGTTCTTCTTGCATTTGCTGCTTATGTGACTCCAACATTGTATGAACCTCCTGCTGTATATCTTGCATAATACTAGCATGCAACTGCTCTGTACTAATATCTCGTGATGTGGTAGTGAAGTGAAAAAAAGAGGTACAAGTGTGGAAATGTGTTGCCTTTGTACCCATCTCATATACGAGCCTTTTTTTTAGCCACCAACAATTTCTAAAAATAACTGCCTCAAGTCTGGCTCACATGGCTTGTTGGATCCCTCCACTGGTACCCGAGCGAGAATAAGAAATAGGCGATGCACCATCCTTGCTGCTACGTACGTTGACCTTGACTTTACGGATTCATCCAATTGAACCCACACTCAAAGGAGGACCACAAGTCATGTAAGCTATATGAGATTGAAGAAAACTTCCACTATGCATAATGCATAAACAAATAATATATCATAAATATACTAATTGCATGAATGAAAAGATTTCAAGAAATAATAATAGTAATATTACCTTCTAGGATCGAGATTGAGTTGTCATTTATCATTGGTCGACTCAGCAACTAATGCTTCAGATTGTAAATGTAGGGCTAAACCAGCTGGAGGAGATGATGTAATAGATTGTGATGTAGGAGATGTTGATGTAGAACCTCCTAAGATCGACATAGTTGCTGATGGAGGAGTTGATGATAAGGGTTGTCGTGGTTGTGTTGATCGTTGTGGTTGTGCCAATGACCTTAGTAATGACTGTGATGGTGTCGATGAATGTGATGATGGTTGTGATGGTGTAGATGATTATGGTGATGGTCGTACATGAAGTGGTGGAACTGGTGGTCGATTTGAGAAACTACTCTTCTTCGTTGATCGCTTTCTTCATTTTGTAGGCCCTCTGCCTCTACCATGTAATATATCTTCAGATGATGTGCGATTCATCTGCATATTAGTCACTTGATAACAGTAAACAATATAAAAAGTAATAATGAACACAAATATCAATTGTTACTTAAAAAGAATAATAATAATAAAAGCAATACCGATGTAACAATTTACAAACATATCTTAAGTGATTAGACAATTGTGAATAGTACATAATACCAAAAAGAAAACATCATCTTTGGTTTAGCCATTACACCTAATCGCTATCATGAACGTTAGAATCCCATTCATCCAGATTAGTTTCTTCGTCATCATCATGTGATTAAATTTCAAGATCAGGCTCTTCTTCTTCTTCATTATCCTCTTCAATATCAATAAATGCACATGTTGAATCAACTAAATTATTATTTTCATCATTTTCAATATCTATATAATGAATATCAATGTCATCTTCTTGGAAGGTTGTTGATACATTGGAAAGTTGACTACTTGATGTTGCTTATAGAATTTCAAATTTATCCCTAACTCATAGCGACAGCCCGTCCGTCGCTAATGTTTGGGATGGTGGATGTCATCCTTCGCTTTTAACGACGACACATTCCCGTCGCTAATTTAGTGACGACTATTTTTCTTCGCTAAATATAGCGATAACCATTTTTCTGTCGCTAAATATGGAGATAAACTGACCTTATGACTTAGTGACGGCATTGTCCATAACAACTTTTGCGACAAATATAATTTTGTCGCTAATCTATCAAATTTGCGATGGTTTCTATTTATCGCTAATTAGCTCTCGTAAATTTGTCTCTATACTGTTGCAAGTTCTGGCGCCATATTTGTCCGCCATATTAGCTACAAAATTTATCTACAGTCATGATTTATAGCAATTTGCCCTCGTTAATCTGTCATTAATTTTGATGCTAGTTTTCTCAAATATTTTTTTTAATTTCACTCGTCGATCCATCACTGATCTGAAGCCAAATGCTATTGATATCAATTTAATGCTACAGATGTCAATCCACAGATGTCAATCTGTCACTAAATTTCATCGCTATTCTGTTCTTTTCTTATAGTGAATTTACCAATTATATATATTTCTTGAATAATGTTAATAATTTTATGAATATGTACTAAAATTAATAAATAACTATATATTGATAATAAATATCCATAATTCAAATTAATATAATCATATTTAAAAAAATTCTCAAATATAATATAATATAATTTTTGTACTTATAATTAATGATTTAATAAACAATAGAATTGATTTATTTATATATATATTTTTCATCAAAATAATAGTATATGAGCTATATGAAGAAAACAAAAAATGCAAAGGCCAAATGATAATTTTTGTCTAATAATATCCATAATTATAGTTTTTAAATAAATAAAATAATAGAATTTATATATTTATTAGTTTTTAAAAATTAAAATAGGCTATAACTTTTAAAAAAACTAAATTACATCATGTATTTATTTTTCAGTTAAAATAATATTATTTTTGTAGAAATTAAAAATAATTTATAAGAAAATTTGTAAAATGTAAAATAATAATTAAAATCTAGAATGTCGAAAATTTATATTATGTGTTAATAAAACTATATCATTTGTAATATATTTCTAAGAGCATTTCCAACAATTTAATATTCTTTATTTTAAAGAGCATCTTTAGTAAAATAAAGAGCATTTTAGACCATAAAGAGTAAAAAAAATTTCAAGTCTAATAGACTCTTGATATTTTTACTTTTCATTTTACTTCATCATATACAATTAATATTTAACCAAAAAAAAGTAAATGATTTTTAGTATAAGGAAAAAAAAATTATTTTTAGAGATCACACCAATGAAAAGATAGAATATACATACAAAATGGAGATGTATTAATTATAATTAAAATAGAGAGTTAAGTTTAACTCTCTAAATATAGAGAGTCAAACTCACTATATAATCTAAATTTTAAAAATAAAGAGTTCATTGAAGACTTTTTTTTTTTATAAAATGACTTTTTTAAAATAAAAAGTATAATTTAAATAAAAAGTTTGTTGGAGATACTCTAAGGGCTAAAGGTGATACCTTTATAACTTCAAGGCTACAGTTTGAATCCTGCTTTTCCGCAAACTTTCAAGCTAAAGGTGATACCTCTATAACTTCAAGGCTACAGTTCGAATCCTGCTCTTCCATAAACTTTCAACATTTTCAACTGTGTAGCTAAAAAATTGGGACTATTTTGAATGACCGGATTGGTTTACGGTTTTTTTGGTACAACCGATCAATCCAACCTGAATTTATAACTATGTTTCATAATAGAATGTTCTAGGTCATATGATAGTTATCACTTATATGAGTGATACCTTTATAACTTCAAGGCTACAGTTCGAATCTTGCTCTTCCATAAACTTTCAACATTTTCAACTTGTGTAGCTAAAAAATTGGGACTATTTTGAATGACCGGATTGGTTTACGGTTTTTTTGGTCCAACCGATCAATCCAACCTGAATTTATAACTATGTTTCATAATAGAATGTTCTAGGTCATATGATAGTTATCACTTATATGACTCACCAGATTAACCTGATGTAAAACTTGAAATTGATCCACAAATGATGATTCAAACCTAAAATGACTAAAACAAAACCTACCTTAGCTGATTACTAGGATTTACTGTCAATCATTTATTGGCAACTGAATATATATATATATATATATATATATATATATATATATATATATATATATATAGTAGGGATGTAAACGAGCCGAATTTTGGTGAGTTTGAGCTCAGCTCTTTTAAGTTTACACCAATTCAAGCTTGACTTGTTTTAAAATTATTAAGTTCATGAGCGGCTCGATCTTAGTTCATAAAAAACTTATTTATTATGTTTAATGAGCTGACAAGCTTAGCTTGAGTTCAGCTCTTTAATTAATAATGACAAAAGATGATAACAAAATATAATATAAATGAGTCTTAAACAAACATGTTCGTGAACTTGTAAATGAATATATTTGCAAGCTAATGAACTAAACAATATTAGTCTCGAATTCGAGTTTGGTAAGATTTTCGAGCTCATATTTGAACTCAAACTCAGCTCGTTAACAGTAACAAATAATATTGAATTAACATTTTTTATAACCAAGACCCAAATAACTCGCAAACAACTTAATTCATTTACCACTCTACCTTTTTGTCTTAAGGGTAATAAATTGAGTAATTTGATGGTTGACACAAGAGAAATTAAGGGTAACTGCATCCTTTTTCTTCTATTATGCAAAGCTGAATTTTAATTAACACTTCTTCTTCTTCTTCTATATCATGTAGCAATGGTATTCATGTTACATCTAGTTAGTTTTTTTCCTTGTATATATTACTGTTTGGTTATGGAAAGATCACAAATTACTAAGGATAATTAATGGCATTCGCAGGTTACCTTTTCTAATTTGCAGAAAATGAAAGTTGATCGTATGGAGAACTTGGAATATATATGGCACAGTCAACTCGCAGTTGATTCTTTTTGCAAACTTAGATCACTGAGAATTTCAAGTTGCTCAAAACTATTAGCCGTGTTTTCATCAAATGTGATTAGAAGATTCCAAAGATTAGAGGACCTGAAGGTATATGGTTGTAATAAAATTGAAGAGATATATGAATTGAGAGAGCTGAATTCCAATGAAGAGGCTGCATTTGACCTGAGATACTTAGATATAAAATATATGCGCTCATTGAAGCGTATATGGAGTGAGGATCCAAATGGACTTTTCAACTTGAAAAATTTGGCGTCAGTTGAAGTTTATGAATGTGGAGCAATGGAATATGTATTTCCAGCATCTATAGCATGTGGTCTTATGCAGCTGCAAAAGCTTGACATATACAATTGTGGGGTGGAACATATTGTTGGAAAGGGAAAAAGTATGGATGGGGAATCTTTTAAATTTGATTTTTTAACCTTCCTTCGACTACATGATCTATGGGCATTCAAGAGTTTCAACGCGGGAACACAAATATGTGAGTGGCCCAGCTTGAAATATTTGGAAGTACTTGGAAGTAATGAAGCAGTGAAATTGGGTGCAAAAATCTCCGATACACGGGGCCATCCGCTCCTTTTGCATGATCAGGTATCACCTTTCTTTTTCATTTTCTTCATTTTTTTTTTCAGTTACATTAGTTTAAAATCATAATATTAAAACAAATATGGATCAAATATTTTATTTTTCAATATATATATATACCAAAAAATTTTAATTTGTGATCGGTCCATTCTGAAAAATAACGACTTCCCTTTTATCTTTTCCTCTTATTTAATTTTGGTTTGTAGATTGTGATGCCAAGCTTACAAGAACTGAGAATGAAATGGGACTTTATCAAACACATATTGAGTGGTACATATGGATCTGATTTCTTACGCATGTTGAAGGTCATTGAACTTGTTCTTCCATCTAATAGTTTTCCAACTATACAGAAAAAGATTGTTCTCAGTGATTCTTCGGTGGAAAAAATAATTATTCATGAATTGAACATCAGCAATGACAATCATCATGCATCACTACCACAGTTTAGAAAAATAATCTTATCCAAGCTGCCAAATCTCGAATACCTGGTGCATGTTAATAACCCCCAGAGATTTTTTGAGAATCTGCAAGTATTAAAAGTATGGGAATGCAATAGATTGAGAACTCTAGTGCCGTCCTTGGTGTCTTTCAAAAATTTGACATTTTTTCAGGTCTCAAAATGTGATGGGTTGACATATTTGATAACTGTCCCAATAGCTAAAAGTCTTGTACAACTCAAAACAATGTATGTTGGAAGATGCAAATGGATGGAAAAAATAATAGTGGTTGAATCGGATATAAAGGACGATAAGATTAGTTTTAGTCATCTAGAGTATTTGGTACTTGATGACCTATCATACCTTACAAGTTTTTGTTCAAAGAATAATATTTTCTTTGATTTCCCTTGTTTGGAAGAAGTGTTTGTTATAAAATGCCCCAAAATGAAGATGTTTACTCCATTCTTAAATACACCAAAACTTAGCCAAGTTCAAACAGGAAGGAAGCAGTATGAATGGAAATGGGAAGGCAGCCTTAATAACACCATTCAAGCATTGTTCATGGAAAGGGTACGTACCAATCATTCACCAAATCCATTTGTGCATTAATTGATAATACACATGCTTTGTATACAGCAATTAAGGTATATGCCCGCCTTTAAATTATAAGCTGTAACATTGGTGCAAAGCTAGTTATTTAGGATATTTCCTTTAATCGGATAATTATTCACAATCAAAATATTTTTTTCCCAAAATGCAGGAAAAATATATGCCTGAGATAATGAGAAAGGAGATTAGATGAGGTCAAATAAGGCTGAAGTTCCATGTGATTTTTTGATAGAGATTGCATTTTCCAATTGAAGGTAGATGGCAATGGCTCCTCTCATTGTGAAAATAATAATATGTTCGAAAATAGGGAACTGTGGCAAGTAGTGCACCTATACAGGTACTCTATCCTGCAAAAGGCAACAAAGTAAGGTAAATGCCACTGCTTAAATCGATCAAATTTCAAGATGAATAGACAGCAGAAAGTGATAAAACTTGCTGTAGTTGTTTCTTTTTATTTTTATTTTTTTAAGTTGTAGCTTTTACTATTGTGCAAATAGTAGTCCAGTGAACGGGAAAACTATGCTTTTTGCTGATGACAAAGGACAAGATGAGCCTATGATATCTCGTGCTTTTATTGGATATCTAATATATTTGAGCTTAATTACATTTGTAGGTAGAGGTTGTAATGGGAATTTGTCATTTTTTGAGTAAACTGTTGTCGAGTCAGAAACTTGGTTATCCTCTTTAATGTTCAATTTCAAAATTTTGTTGTATCATTCTTCAGTAAAATATATTGTCCATTATTTTATCCGATCAACATTAATGCAGAACATACCCCATTGTATTGAATTTTCAAAGCTAATTTGTTAGTATTATAGCTTTATTAAATATAAAACCATCACCGACCAAGAAAAGAAAAACTCGTTTTTACCTTAATTTCAAGAAAAATCGCATGAATTTGGCATATGTTCTATTTGACAAGAATGTACGCAGGATATTTTGCATCTATATTAATGTATAGGGTTTTGCAGAATGTCGAAGTTTTGGAAGCTTGGGTCAGTTAGAAGGGATTGTTGCCCTCACTGCTCGTCGTAGCAGGCTGCATCCTGGCACTCGTTACCTGGCTAGGGGGGTAAATTCATGTTTTAGCACAGGTAAGATGATCAAGTAACATAATTTCATTTGTTTTTCTTATTGACAATTCCTAGATTGTTATGCTCAGTGGTAATGAATTATTTCCCCTGTGGTTTCTTCTGCTTACTTATTCTTCTTAATCTTTTAACTTTTTATCGTCTTTTTACGATGTTTTGAATATTTATCATCTTTTGCACATAATGAGTGCTTCAGACTACTTTTATTTTTGTAAATATGAACTCAGTGTTGTAGATGCTCAGTTTTTCTACAGCATCCGTTATTTTGTTTGGAGGGTTAGTAATCCTGAACTTCTCGGCACTCCGTACAATTTGGCCAGTTCTTTTGATTTTAGCAATTAGGAATATAAATTTATTGTTCTTTTGCAATTGTGGCTTTTCTTGACATTCCGTCCAAATTAAGGTTAAATGTCGTAATATGAGGACTAGGGAAATTCTTTTATCTCAAAGTTGGGAAAAGGCATTTGTTTCCTTTTGTTCTTATATACATGTATGTGTGCGTGTACTCATATGTGTGCATGTATGTGCACACGCACACAACACATGTATATATAGAAAAAATGGAATGTTTCCACTTCAAGAGAGAATAAAGGGAAGAGTCTTAAGAGAGGAAAATATGAAGAGAAAGAAATTATGCTGTTTGACCATTCATGTACCAGGTTTTTGTGACCCATTATAGATGGTTAACGATTAGTTGGACTGAATGTTGATGGAGGGCATCATTGTTGTAAGAAGAAAATTTACATCCCTTATAGCTACAATTGAAGGAATCAACGAGAAAAATGAAGTGTGGGGATGTCGTGGATTCTTTTTTGGTTATAATTTAGCCTTGTTTTTTTTTGGGTGTTGTGCAAAAATATTGGTATATTTATTCCC
Organism: Triadica sebifera; assembly: GCA_023653625.1. Classification (NCBI taxonomy): domain Eukaryota; kingdom Viridiplantae; phylum Streptophyta; class Magnoliopsida; order Malpighiales; family Euphorbiaceae; genus Triadica; species Triadica sebifera. Next base: position 4,882,810 of record CM042900.1, read on the forward strand.
TGTTTTGTTTATTTTATCTTGCTTTGTGTTTTTCTTCCTTTATCCTTGATATCACATTGTCAATTTCATTTTGTTGCCTCTTATCTCATCTTCTTTATTTATTTTGTAGTTTTAAATGAGTTTTAATGTGTGCAACAACAGGAAATGAAGTGGAGTGTGCGCAACTAGTATGGGGGCCCAAGAAAGCTGGTCGGAGTGTTCCTTTCAACACTTACATTTGGCGAAGGGGCACTATCTCAATTTGGTGGGGTGCAGAACTAAAGATTACTGCTGCAGAAGCAGAAATCTATGTTTCAGATTGCGATCCTTATAAAGGAAGCACAGAGTACTATCAGAGGTTGAGTAAACGATATGATGCTCGAAGTTTTGATGCAACTTTTGGGGAGGTTCAGAAGTAAAAGGTCTTTGTTCCCATTGTATGCATCAACCTGCTGAGGAATGGAGAAGGAAAGTCAGAATCCCTCCTGGTTCAGCATTTTGAAGAATCTCTGAACCACATTAGATCAACTGGAAAACTTCCTCATACTCGGGTACATCTTATAAATTACGACTGGCATGCTAGTGTGAAACTAAAAGGTGAACAACTAACAATTGAGGGACCGTGGAAACTTCTAAAAGGACCCACTATGGCTATAGGCATTTCTGAAGGGGACTATTTACCTTTGCGACTTAATGATTGCACTGGTGAAATCATATATAATGATGATTTTGCAGGTGCCTTCTGCTTAAGAACAGATCAAAATGGAGTCATAAGTTTTAACTGTGCAGATTCTCTGGATAGAACCAACGCTGCTAGTTATTTCGGTGCCCTCCAAGTTTTTGTGGAACAGTGCAGAAGATTGGCAATAGCACTTGACAGTGATCTGATATATGGTTATCGGTCAGTTGATAACTACAGTGGATACAGTGCCCCGTTGCCACCAGGCTGGGAGAAGTGATCTGATGCTGTAACAGGGAAGACATATTACATTGATCATAACACTAGGACCACTGCATGGAATCATCCTTGCCCAGATAAACCTTGGAAGAGGTTTGATATGACGTTTGAGGAGTTCAAGCTATCAACAATTTTGTCTCCTGTATCTCAGCTAGCTGATCTTTTTCTTCTTGCTGGTGATATTCATGCAACACTTTATACTGGTTCTAAAGCCATGCACAGTCAAATTTAGCATATTCAATGAAGAAGCTGGAAAGTTTAAACAATTTTCTGCAGCACAAAATATGAAAATTACTTTGCAAAGAAGATATAAAAATGCAGTTGTAGATAGCTCTCGTCAGAAGCAGTTGGAAATGTTTCTTGGATTGAGACTGTTCAAGCATCTTCCATCAATTTCAGTTCAACCTCTAAACATATGTTCTTTTACTATTTTACGGCGTTCTTTCTTTCTTTGGCTTTTGCTTTTGAATACCTTATATATACCAGTTATAACTATATTCAGTTCTTTTATGTTTATTTTTGTCCATCCTGATTCTGGTTTCTGCTTTTTTGTAACTATTAATTGTTCAATTAGTTAGTTTGCCAAAAGATTGTTGCTATATAGAGGTGAATAAAGAAAAGGACCTAAGCCAGTTCCAACTTGTTTGGGATTGCAGTTTAATGGAGTTGAGCTGAAGTAGCTTTAGTTTTTTGATTCTTAATTAAAATTCCTTGGAACTCTATTCCTATTTAAGACATTTGATGAGTTTGTTATGATGCAATGGCAGAATGCCAAAAACTTATGTCATAATCTTCTATGGAATTCAAAATTCAAATCTGTGATCTGGTGCTACAAACTTCCGTGGGGTCTTTGGCAAATAATAAGTTGATCCACATACTTGGGGTAGTTTTTTGGTTACTTGAGGGGTTTAGGAAGATAAAAGAGGGAAGGGTGTTTGCGATATGTGCTACATTGCATGATGTAGTTTGTTTGGGTTGAGAATAATTGAATATTTTCAAGGATCAATAGTTAACCTAGGAGTTGCTTTGGTTTGGGAATTTTCTTTATTTGAAGTATTTAAAGAAGTATGTATTTTGATAATTTCAAAATAGATAGTGAGCCTTATATTGATGGATTATATCGTCTTTTACTCTCTGTTCACTTGTGAGGAAGAAACCAATTTATGTTCTTCAGTTTCCTATCAACATTACAACCCTCTTCACCACCCACCCCCACCCTACCCATGTACACCGAAAGAAGTGCATGATTCATGCTTTGATCACCTCATCAATTTATCTATGATTGATGCATGTTAATCTTACCTGACCTGGTATCTTACATTAGTTGTACTTTCCAATTACCATAAGAATTTATTATGGCACTCATATGTACTCTCGTTGTCTATACAAACACTAAACTGTTGGGCAAGTCTAACCCTTTTTCTGATTGAGAAGTTACAAATGAAGAAAAAATAGCAGAGCTAGAAACTCAAGATAGTTATAAGGTTGAAATAAGAAGCTATTTGACTAGAAAATGAGGATAACGAGAAGACAAAAAATGAAATAGCAAATAATAAGGGACAAGAAATAAATGAAAAGATTGGGTCCTTCAACTGCCTTCTTATTGTCCATCACATGATTGTTATTTTTAATCTGCTATAAATTTTGGAAACCCAAGTTTTGTCCATTCTTTTAACACTGTAAGATTATGGCATAATTGGAGGCCCCACGAGGGCTTATCTCCTCAATTGTGTTTCATGTGAAATATGCATAGCAAGTTTTTTATCACTTGTTTTTACTTTTAATATTGTGAGGTGGCTTGTGCAATTGGAGAACTTTTTTGGCATTTTGAGGTCAATCAAGTGTTCTAGATTCTTTAGACCCATGTTGTCCTAGAATGCTGAGTGGTTGGAGGCAGAATGTAAACCTCAATACTTAGAAAGTGTTGTTTTTCTGGTCTTTTGGGTGATAAAGGAATGCCTGCATTTATAAAATAAAATTGTCATTTCAATTGTTGTGTGATGAGATATATCTTTTTGCTTCTTTATGGCATGTACTTGAGGGGCTTTGGGACGACCAAGTAGTATTCAGTGTGATCGAAGGGCATCCCTTTTTGAGGCCTACCATTTTTTTTCCAATTTCTTCTGATTTTGTGAAGTTGTGCTAAGAGGACTCCTTATCATCCATCTTCTTATCTTCTTTCTTTATCATTATTCTTTCATTATAGATGAGTGAGACAACCATATTTTTTAGGAAAATAAATTCTAAATTTTTTTTTCATAAGCCATATAACTAGAACCAATTTGCTGCTGACAAAATGGACTTGACTAGTTGGCTGAAATCTGTATGTCAACGTTGGTAAGTATTGGAAATTTTTCCAAATTTTGGATTTTGCTTTTGCATTCAGGTTAAAGAGTACCTTGCTCTCACTTCTCTTATGATGGTAAAATTTGCTACAAAGCTGATTGTTGTTTAGCTTGTTAAATTTACTGTTTAAATGCATACTGTAGTTCGCACAACTTGTCGATCTGGTATAAGGGCATTTATTCTAAGTGTGCCTGATTCTATTTCGCTTTTTTTTTTTTATCTTTCTTTTTCTCTGTATGAAAGTAGCTTCTAATTCAATAATCATTTTATATTCAAACTAGCTATTTCACTGTGTATGTTGCAAGCAAATCATAACTGTTATGTAGTTCTCACTGATTTATTTTTATTAAGTTGATTATTCAAGAGAAGATTAAATAAATTCTTTACTGTTATTGTAATTCATGTTTCTAGCCTTGGAAGTAATCCTATTTAGATAATAATTTTATAATTTTCCAACCATTTTGGAGGGGTCTTATTAGTGTTGATGAGTTTAATCCTAGGCACCAAATTATAGATAATCATTTTTTTATACATAATAAATATGATTTACATAAAAATTTAATTATAGTAGGATATATTAATATTAATTTTAATTTAATGACAATAGAAATAAAAAATGAGACTAACTAAAATGGTTAGGATGGATAGATGAACAATAAAATTTTATGATTTGGATTAAAATTCTGATGCCGTAAATATTTTAAATGATTAAGATGTTTTGACCCTCAAGTGATCACTTCCCTTATCCGTGTGTATGTGTAATGTTTTTGATTTCCATTATGGATCAATTGATTTGTTGATGTGTGGCATTGATCATTATAGGTACCTACCCGACCATCTGGTTTATTTCTTAAGCCGGTTGCTAACGTGTTTCCAAGTGGATCCTGTCTTCTGAGCTTTAAAAGAAAAGATCTCATATGGGTATTAGAATGTTCTCTTCTTTTATCTTTCTCTTTCCATTATATGTAAAAAATGATGCCAATTGCAGTTGTTAAAATACTCCTTGTTGGTGCAGCTCTTGCTGTGGCTTAGCATTAAGATCTGCTAATGTATCTCTTTGCATATTCGAATGATTTGATTCATCATTTTGTCTAACAGGTTTGCCCACAAGCTACTGATGTGGTTGAACTTCTATCTTGGTGAGCCTTGCCATGTCTGCCAGCTTCTTCTAACTGTTTGTCATGGGGCAGATGATTCAACTTATCCTTTAACAATTGATGTGAGGACAGGGCACTACCTGGATGGGCTTAAACTTGTCATGGAGGTCTGTATAGTTTCTGTTATGTATCTTCTCCAAGAAAAGTATGCATACAGAGAACCTTGAAATAGTCTTTTGTGGTGCAAATTGTATTTTCTTGATCATACATCTGGTCCGGACTTCCCCTCTTTGGGTGCATTGTTAGGTTAGTCCTGGAAATTTAATTCCTTCATTTTTTTTAGGTGAAATTTTGCTCCTTGAGAAGGGAGAGAAATAATTATATATCTTTCTCGTCTATTTTCTCTTAGACTAGAAAGCATCAATAAAAGTAATTTTTTTTCCCAATGTCTTGAACTTTTAAGAACTGAAGCTCACTTAGAAGCAGAAGAAATGTGAACAGAGTAGTTTTTTGTATAATGAGCACTAAAAATGCAAAAAAAGCAAACAAGAGAAAACAAAAAGGATGTTAACCAAAGTCCATACCCTATTAAAGTGATTGCTGTGTCCTTTGCAATCTCACTACTTTGTTTGATTTCTTATTTTGCTATGTATTTCTCCAAGCTTGAAAAAAATGCTAAGCAAACATTAGATGTTTACAATTAGTTGTCAGCAATTTCAAGTTTGTGGAAATCTGAATTCTGTTAAGAATGAACAGAAAACATTCATCAAATGTCCATTTTTGGTTTCATTTGGCTTTTATTAACATGCATTGTACAGAATTACTGACTTACTGTAAAGCCATCTTTTTCCATTGTGATAAAGCTCTCATTTCTTAATACTGTCAGGAAGAGCAAACTTTGATATTTAAATAGGCATACTGAAAAATTGTTAATTAAGACGAGCATTTGACAACTATCTAGCCAGCCAAGGAAAAAAGTAAAAGGTTTCATGCATATTTTTACGCAGATACAGAAATAACAAGTATGCGTCCTCTAATAGGCTCCAAAAATCCCTTATTGGAGCTAGTCTTTCTTTTGGACTTGTTGATAGGGTGCTACCATACCTCAGTCTGCAAATGGGACAAACCTTTTGATACCACTGCCAGGACCAATTAGTGCAGAAGATGTGGCTGTCACTGGAGCTGGTTCACGCCTTCATACTAAAGATACAAACATCCTTCTCGAGTTTGAAGAACTAGAGGGAGAATTGGACTTTCTTACTCGTATAGTAGCAATTACATTTTATCCTGCAGTTTCTGGAAGAAGTCCTATGACTCTTGGTGAGGTAATACTAGTTTCGATGGAAATGTTACTTGATGCATCTTATATTGTTTCTCTTATCATTGTTGACTTCATGGTTTAACTGTCATAAAGTTTTAAATTGATCTGCTTGCTTTATTTTCTTTTTCAAATGCATTACCTTGAGCAGAGGGGCTCGATAAAATTTGTAATTGAGGAATCTATCAGGGGTGTGTGTTATTCAATAAAAACTGGTTTGTTGGACCAAACCAATGTATTTTGTTTAAATAGGTTTGGCTATTTAAAAGTTTTTGATTTCCACTGTTCTGATTTTTGGATTTTTTGGAATTCAGTTACAGTTATGGCACGTTTGGTATCTTAAAATTTGAAATATGAATGAAATTCTCATTTCAAGTTTGAGTTTTGTGGCTAAAACATTTGAGAATATGATTCTGATTCCTGTATGAGAATTTCTAATATCTCAAATTTATTGGTATTCGAAATTTTTCCCTAATTTTTTTTAAATAAAACATTTTATATTCCCAAAAATACTCTCAACAAGATTAAACAAACATAAAAATAGGAATTTAGTTCCTATTACATGAACATACCAAAGAGAAATATTAGAATCCCAAAACACCAATATGGGAATATGATTCCATTTCCAATGGAATCCTATTCTTTTAGGATACCAAACATGTCATTAGAGAACACATTTTTCTAGTTATCCTTCTACTATTGAACTATGTGAGTCATTGTTATGCACTCCAGACTAAAGAAAACTGTTGTGGTTCTAGGTTTTTAGTGTTAGGGTTATTGCAGTAGTTTAATTCTGATAGGACTAAAATTAGTAGTTTATTCTATTAGGGAGGAACTAGTGGTATTTCTATATTTCCTAGTTTCCTATTTTATTAGGATTCCTTAAATCTCTAGTTTCTCTACTTTCTAGGCTTGTAACCTCTATTTAAAGAGACATTATTTAATCAATAAAGTTAATTCAGAAGTTTCAGAAAATTAAGAGATTCAAGTCTCTCTAACGAGTCCTAAGGTCTGGGCTCCCTTTGACAAATCCAATCTCCCGGTGATAAGATCCAGAAACATGACAAAAATCCTTCTTTTCATTCTTAATCTTATCTGCTACCATATGTTCTAACGAGGACAAATAATATGAGGTAAGCGAGCAAAATTCCTATAAATTAATATGCCCCCTGAATGAGAAGAATGCACATTTCCGAGTTTCCATTCTCCTTGGATTCTAAATCCATCATATTTTATGAAGTACTTGTTCTAGGGTTACCTGCTAAAAGGAATCTGAAGTTAGTGAAATGCCAACCCAACCTAATACATATAGCTAGCTGCACCAGACCCAAGAAAAACTATTCTGGCTCCAATTAATACCTACCCAAGCACTCTTACACATACTAATTCAGCCTAGACATATTCACAAAAATATTAAGCAACATTAGAAAATTGTGAAAGCTTTCCTTCTTCTTTGGAAAACAGAAGTTTGTATAATTTGAAAATAGCAAATGCAAGGCCATGATCCTTTCATTCTCAGCCTAGTCCAACACCTTTGTTCAAGTTCTCTTCTACCATCTTGCTCATACCATGAGTCAACATAAAAAGGAGAGAATAGGTTGCCTTGCCTTGTGCCTCTAGAAGCATGAAACTAATTTTTGCCTCATAAAATTTTTTAATAATTTTGCTCCTTAAAATCTCGTGTAAATCACCTTGTGTTGTTGACAGTACATTGCTTGGGATTGATTATATGACTCTGCTCTCTTTTGACTTGTTAGTTTTAATTTAACCAACTTCTACATTTCACAATCATAATGACAGCTATGGAGGATTGTTATTGCGAGAAAAAGAACTCAACAACTTCCGTTATCAAATTGAGTTTTAATGGGTTACAGTAGTATGTATTTATACTAAGGTAGAGAAAACTATTCTAGGAAAGTGAATTTTCAGAGAGTTATTTTTTTTTTAGCAGTTTTTGGCTATGTTGTTGAGGCTGTGGACGAAGTTAACATTTTGAAATATAACTCTATTAGAATGTGATGTTTAGGACTGCTATCCATGTATTTCTGTTTGTGTCAACTAGCTCCAAATTTGTAGGAGGTGGTTATTTTTCAGTTTTTTTTATCATGTTCATATCATGGCACAATTATAGATCAATGATCTTTATAGTTTATTTCAGTTCATAAATAAATTTGTAACAAAATGGATGAATTAATTAATTCTCAGCAAATCCATTTCTGCTGCAATTTTTTTCTGTTCTTCTTCAACTTATTTTTTAAAACTAACAGTGGTATCAGAGCACATCTTCTTAAGGGACCTGTGTTTATCTTATCTTCATGGAAGCTGAAGTCAATTTTACTGCCATAAATCCATCAGTTTTCGATGGATCAAATTATCAAATGTGGGCAGTATGTATGGAGACATACTTGGAGGCTTTGGACTTATGGGAAGCTGTGGAAGAGGACTATGAAATTCCTGTGCTTCCAGCAAATCCCACCATGGCACAACTGAACACTCATAAGGAGAAGAAAACAAAGAAATCGAAGGCAAAGGCTACATTGTTTGCAGCTGTCACTCCAAATATTTTCACAAGAATCATGTCTCTAAGGACAGCAAAAGAGATATGGGACTACCTCAAAAATGAGTATGAAGGTGATGAGAGAATAAAAGGTATGCAAGTGCTAAATCTCATAAGAGAGTTTGAACTGCAGAAAATGAAAGAGTCTGAATCAATCAAAGAATATTCAGACAAGTTGCTGGGAATTGCCAACAAGGTGAGACTTTTGGGAACTGAATTCAAGGACTCTAGAATTGTTGAAAAAATTCTAGTTACAGTACCTGAAAGGTATGAGGCTACAATAACTGCACTTGAAAACACAAAGGATCTGTCAAGAATATTACTAGCAGAATTGTTGAATGCTCTTCAAGCTCAAGACCAAAGGAGATCTATGAGAGAAGATGCACCTATAGAAGGAGCCCTTACAGCCAAAGATCAAGCTACAAACAGAAACAGGTTCAAGAACAAAAAGAAAGACAATGCAGAAAAAAATACCAGTGCAGAACCAGCTACTGGAAAAGGGAGAAATGATGGTCAGAAAAAGTTATATCCACCTTGTCAGCACTACAACAAGAAAGGTCACCCTCCTTTCAAGTGTTGGAGAAGACCTAATGCTAAATGCTCCAAATGTCAACAAATGGGGCATGAAGCAATTATCTGCAAGAACAAAAGAAAGAAGAATGAGGAAGAGGCAAAAGCAGCAGATGAAGAGGAAGAAGATCATTTGTTTGTTGCCACATGTTTCTCCAACTTGGACTCATCTAATTGTTGGCTAATAGATAGTGGCTGCACCAATCATATGACTCATAATAGAGACCTTTTCAGAGAATTGGGTGAAAGCAGCTCATCAAAGGTTAAAGTTGGGAATGACAAGTACATTGCTATGAAAGGAAAAGGTACAATAGCTATCCCTACATGTTTTGGTTTTAAGTTTATCACTGATGTGTTATATGTGCCAGACTTAGATCAAAATCTATTAAGTGTGGGACAGCTTGTTGAAAAGGGGTACAAAGTACTGTTTAATGAAAATACTTGTCTGATTAAAGACATGAGTGGTAGCAATTTGTTCAAAATTAAGATGAATGGAAAGAGTTTTGCTCTGAATCCATTGGAGGATGAGCAAACTGCTTTTCCAGTAGGTGAGAACACTGCTGAATTGTGGCACAAAAGGCTGGGACATTGTAATTATCAGGGTCTTTTTCAAATGAAAGCTAAGGAATTAGCAAATGGACTCCCAGAATTTGATGGTCAAACACCTCATTGTAAAGCCTGTAATTTTGGAAAGCACATCAGAAAACCATTTCCCAAGTCTACTTGGAGAGCAAACAAGAAACTCCAATTGGTGCACACAGATGTTGTTGGTCCTCAAAGAACTACCTCACTCAATGATAGTGTCTACTATGTCATCTTTATAGATGACCTTACTTGAATGTGCTGGATCTTCTTCATGAAGCACAAGTCAGAGGTAGCACCAATCTTTAAAAGATTCAAGGCACAAGTTGAAAATGAAAGCTGTTGCAAAATTCAGACCATCAGATCTGACAATGGCAGGGAATACACATCTGCTACTTTCAATCAATTTTGTGAGGAATCTGGTATTCATCACCAACTGACTACTCCTTATACCCCTCAACAAAATTGGGTCAGTGAGAGGAGAAATCGATATATCTTGGAAATGGCAAGGTGTATGCTACATGAGAAAAACCTCCCGAAGAAGCTCTGGGCAGAGGCAACTAACACAGCAGTTTTTCTGCAGAATAGGCTGCCTACAAAAGCAGTTGAAGGCAAAACTCCATTTGAGGCATGGTATGGCTATAAACCAACGTTGAATCTTATTAAAATATTTGGTTGCCTATGTTTCACCTATGTTCCACAAATAAATAGGGACAAGTTAGATAAAAAGTAATATCCAGGAATATTCATTGGCTACAGTTCAACTGCAAAAGCTTACAAAGTTTATCAGCCACAAAATGCAAAAGTAGTTATTAGTAGAGATGTCCATTTTGTAGAAGAAGAGGAATGGATTTGGGATACTGAATCTCCTACAAGGTCTAGAGGGCAATATCTAAAGCTTTCAGACTTGAATTCAGCAGATCAAAATCTTGAAAATTGGGATATTGAGGTAACTGATGATAGACCTGTCAGGGGAACAAGATCACTTGTTGATATTTACCAGAGGTGCAATGTGGCTGTGTGTGAACCTACCAGCTATGAAGAGGCAAAACAAAGCCAATGTTGGAGAGTTGCAATGGAGGAGGAGCTGTTTATGATTAAAAAAAATAAGACATGGGAGCTGGTTAATAGGCCTCAAGACAGAAAGGTCATTAGGGTAAAATGGGTTTATAGAACTAAGCTAAATGCTGATGGTTCTATAAACAAACATAAGGCTAGGCTTGTTGTGAAAGGATTTGCTCAAGTGCCTGGTGTTGATTATTTTGATACGTTTGCACCAGTAGCTAGACTTGATATAATTAGGCTCTTGCTTGCCATTGCAGCTCAATTCAGTTGGAAGTTATATCAACTTGATGTCAAGTCAGCCTTCTTGAATGGCTATCTTCAGGAGATCTTTGTTGAGCAACCTGAAGGGTATGAGAAGGAAGGAGATGAAGACAAAGTTCTTCTGTTAAAAAGGCCCTCTATGGCCTGAAGCAGGCCCAAAGGCATGGTATAGCAGAATAGATGAGCATTTACAAGGCCTTGGTTTTAAAAAGAGCCTCTCTGAATCTACCCTTTATGTCAAGCAAAATGAAGATGGAGTTCTAATCATTTCATTGTATGTGGATGACTTACTGGTCACTGGAAACTAGGCAGTTGCCATTGAAAAATTCAAAGATGAAATGAAGAAGGAGTTTGAGATGACAGATTTGGGGTTGATGACCTTTTTTCTTGGGATGGAAATCAAGCAGGCAGAAAATGAAGTTTTCATTTGCCAAAAGAAGTATGCCAAAGAGATTTTGAAAAGTTCAAGCTAGAAGAATGTAAAGGGATGAATACTCCTATGAACTTAAAAGAGAAGCTCAACAAGAATGATGGTGTAGAAAAAATTGATCCAGCATATTTCAGAAGCTTAATTGGTTGTCTTATGTATCTCACTGCAACCAGGCCAGATATTCTAAATGCAGTTAGCATTTTGTCAAGATTTATGCATTGTGCAAGTGAATTGCACTTAAAGGCAGCAAAGAGGGTTTTAAGATATGTGAAGCAGACTTGCAACTTTAGAGTGAAATACACTACGTGTAAGGAGTTCAGATTGTTAGGGTACTCTGATAGTGACTGAGGAGGTTCAATTGATGATATGAAAAGCACATCAGGTCATTGTTTTGTCCTCGGTTCAGGTGCATTCTCTTGGAGCTCGAAGAAGCAAGAGATTGTGGCCCAATCCATAGCAGAAGCAGAGTTCATTGCTGCCACTACTGCTGTGAATCAAGCTCTTTGGCTGAGGAAAATTCTAATAGACCTCAACTTAGAGCAGATTGAAAGCACCCAAATTCATGTTGATAACTAAGCTGCCATTGCAATTTCCAGAAATCCAGTCTTTCACGGAAAGACAAAATACTTTAATATTAAATTGTTTTTCTTGAGAGAGGTGCAGAAAAATGGAGATATTGAACTGGTTTATTGCAAGTCAGAAAAACAAGTTGCTGATATACTGACAAAGCCTCTATCAGCTAGCAGATTTGATGAATTAAGACAAAAGCTTGGTATTTGCAACTCCTAAACAAGGAGGAGTATTAGAATGTGATGTTTAGGATTGCTGTCCATGTATTTCTGTTTGTGTTAACTAGCTCTAAATTTGTAGGAGGTGGTTATTTTTCAGTTTTTTTTTATCATGTTCATATCATGGCACAATTATAGGTCCATGATGTTTATAGTTTATTTTAGTTCTTATATAAATTTGTAACAAAATGGATGAATTAATTAATTCTCAACAAATCCATTTCTGCTGTAATTTTTTTCTGTTCTTCTTCAACTTATTTTTTTTAAACTAACAAACTCTTTACCGCTGCTATATTTGCATTCAAATTGCTTGTTATTTTCCTCCTTATCCTTGAGTGCTAAGGAGGCCTGGATAGTGACGTAGGATATTTTCAGAACATGAATCAAAAGGTTTTTTTTTCTTCTGGAATGCTTGTGAACGTCAAAGATTTTTTTTTTCTTGGGGGGTGTAGTGGATTTTGCTTTATTATTTTGGATAATGGCCCTATATCGCATTTTCTCACAGATAGAGGTCCTTGGCGTTTCTCTTCCATGGGATGGAGTATATAACAATGATGGCTCAAGTGCAAGAGTAGCTGAACTTGCCAAGAAAGGTCTTACAGAAGCTAATCCATTCTTGTCAAGTACATAGAACAATCCTTTTTCAGGCACGTTATCTAATGAAAATGTGACGCCATCAATGCAACAAAGCACTTTTGCAGATTGGCTTGATCTTTTGACTGGAGGAGATGAGTTCTCTGAGCCTCTCTCTGATCCACTTGCTCAAAATAATGTCCAAGAGGGAAACAACTTACTGGATTTCTTGGACCAAGCTATCACTGAATATCACGGCTCTGAAACTAATCATAAATTCTCTTCATCACAAGATGGAAAGCACCCAGAGAGTAGTGCTGAAAAGTCTTACATGGGATGGAGTATATAACAATGATGGCTCAGGTGCAAGAGTAGCTGAACTTGCCAAGAAAGGTCTTACAGAAGCTAATCCATTCTTGTCAAGTACAGAGGACAATCCTTTTTCAGGCACTTTATCTAATGAAAATGTGACGCCATCAATGCAACAAAGCACTTCTGCAGATTGGCTTGATCTTTTGACTAGAGGAGATGAGTTCTCTGAGCCTCTCTCTGATCCACTTGCTCAAAATAATGTCCAAAAGGGAAACAACTTACTGGATTTCTTGGACCAAACTATCACTGAATATCACGGCTCTGAAACTAATCATAAATTCTCTTCATCACAAGATGGAAAGCACCCAAAGAGTAGTGCTGAAAAGTACATAAATTGTTTAAAAACTCTTGTAGGGCCAACAATGGTTGGTATCACGTGTTTCTGTTTGCCAATATAATTGCTTGGTTTATCATTGATAAGTTAATTTCATGTATTTCCTGACATATCTTTCTTCATGAAATTCATTAGGTTTATTTCATGATTTGATGATTACCAGTGTTGATCAATCTCTTCATACTGCTTTTAAAGCGTACTTTCTTATTTTGGATGGTAAAAAATTTTGTATGTTCATCCTGCTTTTGATTCACTTTGTTGATGCTTATAGTAATTCATCATATCATGGTATAAACATTGGCAAAACCACTCCAGAAGCATAAGCAGATGGGATGTGTAATTGTAATAGCCTACCTTATCAGTGGGGTGTCCCTGACTCTCCGCAAGTGATATGGCAATAGAACAATTCACTCGCCAACTGGGAAGTAGAAAAAGGAGCAGAAAATTAGACCTGGTGAGAGGCAATAGAATTGGGTAAATTCTCCATAGAAAAGGACCTAAATCCAAAGGGATGCATCAAAATTTATGAACTTTTTCCTGATAATGTATTCCACAGAAAAGAGCCTGAAATTTCCCTTGAAAATTATTGACTTTAAAAGAAAGGTAATTTAGCTTTGAGCATATCTGCACCAATTATACTGATAGAAATAGAAAAATGTTGTGGGTAATAGAAGAAAGCATTTTCACATAACCATATTATCTTTATGTTTATTTGCCATTTTTATTTGTCACTCTCTATCTAGGTACCTTTTGGCATGAACAATCTTTTTCCTGATTATACATATGCAGAAACTGTTGGGAAATAACGCCAATTTCTCTTTAATCAAATTTATAAGAAAATGAAGAAAATGCGGAATAATAAGACACAAGCTGATAATGGAGTTCGGTCAATTATGCCTACGTCTCCGGACTGCTGCAGATCTTTTACTCAAGGAAGAGAAATTTACAAAGTATTTACAAACACTCACAACTTACAACCTCTCACTAAAGCTTCTCTTTCACTTTTGGATTTAATGTCTTACAAATGAATTTCTAAGGCTATATATAAGTTTACACCTCCCCAATGGATGGCCAAAATTAATTCTTACCTATTTTGATGAATGGTTGAGATCATTTCTCACCTACCATCTTACCAACCAAATAAATGGTCAAAATTAATCCCCACCCACCAAATGGATGATCAAGATTAATATTCACCTACCATCTTACCAACCAAATAAATTGTCAAGATTAATTCCACCCACCAAATGGATAGTCAAGATTAATCTTCAACTACCATCTTACCTACCAAATATTTTGTCAACAAAAGATGCAACGTCCATCTTTATTGTTATTTATTTCTAATGCATGTGTAGTTTGACCAACAATCTCCCACTGAAAGACTGATTTCAATCTGTCTTCACACCTCGATCAATGCAGCAGCCTTTTTGATCTTGTTACTCTAGCAGCACAACTGAAGTTGAGCACAACTTCAGTTTGTCGATAGTCACCACATTTGTCAACATATCCGCTGGATTCCTGCTTCCTTAGATCTTCTCCAGATCATCTTCGTCTTTTACCCGATATACCCATTTGTTATGAAGTGTCTTCTTCCCCATGGGTAACTCAGCTAGTTCCCATGTCTGGTTGGAGATCAGAGACTTCATCTCATCTTTCATAGCAAGCTCCCACTTACTAGTATCTCCAGTCTGACAAGTTTCATCTTAACATTCAGGTTTCCCTCCATCAGTCAACAAGAGATAGTTCATATATCTCCTGTTAGGCACATGAGGCCGAGAAGACCTTCTTAATATAAGAGATAGAGTAGGAGACTGTGATGTGTTGGATTGATGCGCACTGCTTGGTCCAACAAGTTCCTCTAGCTGAGGACTTGCTACAATGGGTTCCGTCACGGAACTAACTCGGACATCATCTGCATCTGCAAATACTGACTCATTCTATTCTGAGTTGCTGGCGACTATTTTATGCATGTCCTTGTATATCACCCTTTCGTCAAAAATTACATCTCTACTACGGATGACATTTTTGTTTTTGTCATCCAAAATACGGTAGCCAAACTCATCTTCACCATAGCCGATGAGAGTGCATTTCTTGGATTTGGGATCAAGCTTATTCCTTCCTTGATCACCGATATGCACATATGCTACACATACAAAAACTTTTAGATGTGACAGATTTATCTCTTTTTGGCTTCATACCTCCTCTGGTATTCTGTGCTCCAATGGAACTGATGGTCCTCGATTGATTAAGTAGTTGTGTTGACTGTTTCTACCTAGAACTGCTTCGGTAGACCTGATTGTATACGAATACTTCTGACTCTTTCTGTCAACGTTCGGTTCATACGTTCAGCTACACTATTGTGTTGAGTTGTGTCTGACACGGTTCTTTCCATTCTGATACCATGCTCATAGCAAAACTTCTTGAATCTGATGTCTTCATATTCACCATCATTGTCGGTTCTGAGCTTTTTAATCTTCAGACCTCTCATTTTCAACCATAGCTTCCCATCTTCTGAAAGTCTCAAACACTTCAGACTTATGTTTTAGAAAGTAAACTCATACCTTCCGAGAGTGATCATCGATGAAAGTCACGAAGTAGTGTTTTCCACCAATGGATGAGACAGTCGTTGGTCCCCAAACATTAGAGTGAACGAGCTCTAACCTTTCTTTTTTTGGGGTTCTGCCACTTGTTTGAAAGCTGACTCTTTTCTGCTTTCTAAGTATGCAATATTCGCACGTGTTTATCTCCACTGACTGTAGACCTGGAAGTTTTCCCTTCGAATGCATAATCTTCATTCCTTTTTCACTCATATAGCCCAGTCTCTAGTGCCATATATTGGGATTTTCATTGCTAGCTGCAACTATGATTGAACAACGTGCTCCTGTTGTCATGTAAAGAGTGCCACTCTTTTTTCCTCGAGCAACCATCATTATGCCCTTTGAAATCTTCCAATCATCACCATGGAAGATCGTGGTGTAGCCTTCGCTAGCCAACTGCCCTACTGAGATTAAGTTTTTTCTCAGGTTGGGAATATGTCTGACATCCTTAAGCTCCCAAACAAACCCGTTCAACTTAATCTTCACTACAACTTTACCAATAATAGCGCAAGGTTGATCATCACCAAGATATACCTTTCCAAGGTTTCCGGGGACATATCTCTCGAATAGTTCTTTCTGTGAAGTAGCATGGAACTATGCTCTAGAGTCTAACACCCAATACTCCTCCTTGCTTTCCAAAGAGCATATCAATGCGTCATTGCCTCCAGAGGTGGAAGTAATATTTGCCTCTACCTTTGCTTCTTGGTTCTTCAGTGCATTCTTGCACTGATTTTGGTAATGCCCAGTCTTCCCACAATTCCAACATTCGACAACTTTTGAACTATGGGAATTACTGGGATTCCTAGATTTGGACCTCCTGTCCTTTGATCTTCCTCGGTAGTTCGATTTGCCTCGTCAATTGCCTTTGGTTGAATTTCTTCCTCTTAACTCTGTATGCAATACTAAAGAAGTTGATGATTCACCCAACTCTCTCCGTCGGATCTCTTCAGTGAGAACTAAATCACGAACATCATCAAATTTCAACTTAGTACTTCCCGACGAGCTACTCACAGCCGTGACAGTAGCATTCCAGCTTTCTGGTAGAGAAGAAAAAAGTATTAATGCTCGTACTTCTTCATCAAATTCAATTCCAACTGAACTCAATTGGGTTGTGACTGTATTGAGTTCATTGAGATGTTGAGCTACCGATGCGCCTTCTGTTATTCGCAAGTTGAACAAGTGTCTCATGAGGTGCACTTTGTTTGAGGCTGAAGGCTTCTCATGCATACTAGAGAGAGTCATCATAAGACCTGTTGTGGTCTTTTCCTTTGCTATGTTGAAAGCAATATTGCGAGATAACGTCAATCAGATAACTCCGAGAGCTTATCTGTCGAGAAGACTCCAATCTTCTTCTTTCATAGCCTCTGGCTTCTTCCCCGAGAGAGGTTGATACAGATTTCTTTGATACAAATAATTTTCTATTTGCATTTTCCAAAAGCCAAAGTCCGCTCCATCGAACTTCTCAATTTTCACCTTTCCTTTATCTGCGGCCATCGCTTCCACTCGAATCTGACTTCCTTTGGATCGTTTCTGACAATTCTTGGGAACCACTGTGTATTAGAACACCTCCGTGGATAATTTGGTACAATTGACCAAAATTCGCTATTAACAAAATTTACTATTCACGTGAATAGTAATCGCACAGAGAAAAAGACAGAAAAATGCAACCAATGCTCTGATACCAGTTGTTGGGAAATAACGCCAATTTTCCTATAATCAGATTTATAAGAAAGCGAAGAAAATGCGGAATAATAAGATACAAGTTAATAACGGAGTTCGGCCAATTATGCCTACATCTCCGGACTGCTGCAGAACTTTTACTGAAGGAAGATAAATTTACAAAGTGTTTACAAACACTCACAACTTACAACCTCTCACTGAAGCTTCTCTCTCACTTTTGGATGTAATGTCTTACAAATGAATTCCTAAGGCTATATATAGGTTTACACCTCCTCAATGAATGACCAAGATTAATTCTCACCTACTTTGATGAATGATTGAGATCATTTCTCACCTACCATCTTACCAACCAAATAAATGATCAAAATTAATCCCCACCCACCAAATTGATGATCAAGATTAATATTCACCTACCATCTTACCAACCAAATAAATGGTTAAGATTAATCCCCACCCACCAAATGGATGGTCAAGATTAATCTTCAACTACCATCTTACCTACCAAATATTTTATCAACAAAAGATGTAACGTCCATTTTTATTGTCTTTTATTTCTAATGCATATGTAGTTTGACCAACAGAAACCTTCATCCTTAAACTAGACTATTGTCAGCTTATACCTATTCTGAATAGTTGTGTATAACATCCAGATTGTGTGCATCTATAGTTGAACTACATGAATTACCTTACATTTGATGAGATTCCTGACATAATCATTTAATATTGCACTTGTGCTATCCTTTGATTTTCATTTTCCTTGTGGCGTGATGAAGTAATTATTCATGTTGAATTTTTCTATAATGAAGTGCTTGTATATTAACATGATGGTTAAAAACTTCATCCTAGTAATTTTAGTACAACTTACAGAGAAGAAGGTTAGACTTTGCAGAAGCTATGAAACTTGATATTGAAAGGCTTCGTCTGAATCTTTCTGCTGCTGAAAGGGACAGAGCTTTGTTGTCTGTTGGGATTGATCCTGCTACAATAAATCCAAATTCATGATTGATGAATCATACATGCGAAGATTGCGCAGAGTTGCAAACACCCTTGCTTTACTCGGACAAGCCTCGCTTGACGATAAAATTGATGCTGCTATTGGTCTTGGGACTATGGATGATAATGTGATAGATTTCTGGAATATTAATGGAATTGGAGATTATTGTTACGGTGGCATGTGTGAGGTGTGTGCTGAAACAAAGGCACCACCACATCCATCATCTGTGGGAGCTTCACAATCTTTTTTGCTCTGTTTTGAATGTGAAAGAAAGGTTTGTAAAATTTGTTGTGCTGGGAGAGGAGCTCTTTTGCTTGTGAGTAGTAACTCAAGGGATAATGGTCTAGCAAGCCAGGGTGGGTCAAGCCATGGCAGCCAAGTTGACAGTTCTACAAGTCGTTCTGTGGCACTGGATGGTGTTATTTGTAAGCGATGTTGCCATGATATTGTACTTGATGCTTTGATCTTGGACTATTTGAGAGTCTTGATTAGTCTGCGAAGAAGGGATCGTGCATACAGTGCTGCATCTAAAGCTTTGAACCACGTTATAGGATCTACCTTAAGGGGTGGTATTCACAAAAGAAGTCAGGCTTCCGATGCTCAACAGGCTGTTAAGGTTCACAAATTACTTTCTGGGGAAAAGTCACTTGCAGAGTTTCCATTGGCTAGCTTCTTGCAATCTGTATGGTCTTACCCTGGACAAACTTAACTTGTATATTAATTTCTTCTCATTTGTGCTATCTCTGAATAATATGGACGGGTCTTGCAAAAGCAGTTGGCTGTATATTTCTGTGACATCCTCTTTGTCCAATGTCCATCATTATGCATTGTTGTAATGTTTCTGTGGATACAATTTATCAATTGGTTTTCCTATTGATAGTGTTTTTCCTCCAGATCAGTTGTGTTTCCATTTTATAGGATCATAAGAGAGAATGAAAGAGAAGATATTGCATTCTGCTTGACTGCTTTTCATGCTCAAATCCTAGCGAGTTTTAGATGATAATCCCAGGTTTGGTGAATATTGTGACTATAGAGTTTAGGTGTTGAAGACATATTATATATGGTTTAAGAAAACTGAGGTATGCCATGTTTTTCATTCTCCTATGTTTGTGCCATACTGTCAATGCTGATGAAACTCTGTTAGCCTTTATTAGCTATGCCCTTTTGGCACTTTTCTGCACTAGACTTAGATGGTCTAGTCTGCCAAATCTATGTTTTTAGTATGTGTTGCAAGAATCAATCATGTCTAATATGTTTGGAAAATCAACAGTTACTTGGCAGAGGTAGTAGCTCTGGGACTAAGTGAAAGAACTTTTACAAATAATAGACAGTCCAATTACCAATACTTTGTTAAATGCTAGTATTTTAATATATTATAGCATTTCATTTCACATTATTTGTAGAAGCTGGAATTTTTACTTGGCGCCTTTAATTATTATGTAATTGTAGGTTGAAACAGCAACAGATTCAGCACCATTCTTCACATTACTTGCTCCACTGGAGTTTAGGTCATGGCATTCATATTGGAAAGCTCCTTCCACCACCAACTCTGTTGAATTTGTTATTGTTCTTGGTACCCTTTCTGATGTAAGCGGAGTTATCTTGATTGTCAGTCCATGTGGCTTTTCTGGAATTGATACTCCTACTGTATGTGCTTCTATCTCTTACCCTACTGTATGTCCTTCTTGCTGGAAATATTTAGAAGTTTAACAATGCTTGTACTGAAGACATATAATTGGTATAATATATATTCATACACACAGATTTACTGATGTAGGAAAGATTCACATGCCGGTCTACTGATGCTTTTGTGGTGGAAATCTCAATCAATTGATGAGATTCATGGTCTTGGTTTAAAGAACGAAGAATAGGAAAAAGAGTTTTGAAGTAGAGTGAATTAGAGTCAAAGAAATAAAGTTGGTTGTCACAATGCTGTTCAGAAAGACGAGAGAAAGGATATTAAGGAACTATTTCTGTTAAATTATATATTTGATTTTTCAGTTAAAACTTCAGAGGAGGTGTTTATATACTTTTTATTTCTTTGGAACGCTAAAGTTTTATTAATAATAAGTTTTTTTTCAGATAAGCTTGGGTTTCTATTTTATTAGATCTAGGGTCTTTAATTATGTCATAAGTTTTGATGCTCATAAGCAACACTCGTTATTAATTACAACTGAGGATTGCACAAGTATTCAATTTAGATAAGTCTTGCTTTTTTATTCATTTACTTTTTCTGAATTATTTTTGCATGCTTCTACATCTGCTGTGTACCATGGACCTTGATGAATATTTTCCATTCAGTACTGCATTATGTTACAGTTACAATTGTGTTATCATGTTTGTTACAGCCAATACATCTCCTTTTAACATTATTTTCATCTTTGATGAGTTCCCTCCTTTTGTTATTCACAGGTTCAGATCTGGGCCGGCAATAAAATACAGAAGGAAGAAAGGACATGCATGGGAAAATGGGATGTTCAATCCCTGGTCCCATCTTCCTCTAAAATATATGGACCAGAGAAGCTGGGTGGAGATGATAAAGTACCTAGGCATGTAAAGTTTTCCTTTAAGGCTTCTGTTAGATGTCGAATCATTTGGATAACACTACGTCTTCAAAGACCTGGAACAAGTTCTGTTAATTTTGAGAGAGACTTCAATTTTTTATCCTTCGATGAAAACCCCTTTGCACAAGTGAATCAGCGTGCCTCTTTCAGTGGATCAATTGATAGTAATCCATGTCTTCATGCAAGAAGAATTTTAGTCGTTGGAACTCCAGCGAAGAAAGAGATAGGAATTTTATCACAAGGCCCCGAGGAGACAAATCTTAATAGCTGGCTGGATAAGGCTCCACAATTGGGAAGATTCAAGGTATAAGAATTAAGAAATGCTTCTACTCTGGTTATTATAGTTTGGACTGTACCACCGATAATCTTCTTCTTCCTACCTTTTTTTGTTTTCAATCACTCAGGTTCCAATTGAATATGAGAGACTGATGGAGAATGATCTAGTCTTGGAACAATATTTGCCTCCTGCTTCTCCTTCGCTTGCTGGATTTCGCCTTGATGCTTTTACTGCAATAAAGCCTAGAGTTACTCATTCTCCATCATCAACTGAAGATATATGGGATACGTCGGTAACATTTTTAGAAGACAGACATATCTTTCCTGCAGTGTTATATATACAAGTTTGTGCATTCCAGGTAACATTTACCACACGAAATTTATATAACAGCTTTGGCAGGTATATATTAGGACCAAACAGTTGCCACCATTTTCAAAATGCAAGTAGATGATAGAGCCAAACTCTGTTTGGTTGGACTTCTGGGAGTGGAAAGGAACTAAGAACAGTTTCTCACTTTTATAAACGCACCATCTTCTATGGAGGAAAATTATAACATTTAGTATTTTTCTTAGCCATTTACATTCAATATACGATATTTTATCTGGGGCTACCCGTTGCTGATAATATAACCAGTTTACCTTAAACTAGTGGTTTTTAATATTGGATTTTTATTGGAGATATCCATAACAATGAATTTGCATAATGAATCTGTTTGTCAAAGTTCCTGTTACATATAGATACTAATTTGACTGTTTAGAGTAGGTAAGATTCTGTACTCCTTTCTACTTACTGCACTCTATCTTATCATATTAGATTCTATTCTGTTTTATACAATCACTATCTGTGTAGGTAAGTCCGTTTAAATTATTTCTGAACTTAACCAATCAGTTCCTTTCACAGTTCTCGTGTTGAGAAACCAACAAACAGAACCAACTGTTTTGTAATGTCGTGTATTAAACTTATTAAATAAATTAAGCTAGCTATGCATAAATCATTAGTGAAATGAACTCTCACCAGCCCCAAGCCCATTGGCAGGATACAAGATTAGCTTTTTAGAGCCCAATGATGCAGCTTGTTGAGGGAGGAAGTAGCGTCCGTCCTTTTTAATAGTGGGTGTTGAGATATCCCACATCGACTAAATTTAACATTCAAATGCTCATTATAGCGGATTGAGTATCTCTCCTCCCTTGAGCTAGCTTTTTTGGGATGAGTTAAATCCAAGGTCCATTTATTCAACATGTATAAGAGCCGCTAGTCTTGCAATGTTGGGTAACCTGCAAATATTCAGTCCTGCAAACTTCACGCTCTAGATTTTCTGCATATATTTGGTCTTGGGCATGAAGAGGTGTGTTGAGATATTTCACATCAACTAAATATAACATTCAAGTGCTTTTTATGATGACTTGAACATCCCTCTTCCCTTAAATTAGCTTTTGGGATGGATCAATGTCCATTTATACAACAGTAGGTAGCTCCCCTCATGAGCTAAATCTTTAGGACGATCTAGCATCAAAAAATTTCTTGCTGGATGCATATTCCATGTTGCTTTCTAAGAAGAGAAGTGCAAGACCTTTTACAAAAAGAAAATTTACCCCTCCACATTTTATCTGCGTAGAATGAGGTGTTTTAGCCTTTAACTATTGGTTTGATTTTGAGATTTACATCCGTCCAATCTGGTAAACAGGAAGGATTGGCTTGACTAGGCTATTTGTCTGTCTTGGGAAAGAAAGTATCTATCTCTCTGATTAGGCATTTTTTGTGTACACTTCTAATTTTAGAGTGGGTTTTGTTTTCTGGAAAACGGAGTTTGATTTTGTCCAAATATTAACTTTCCTGAATGGAAAACTGAATCAATATTTCTAATTGCCTTGTTTGCACGGCCCTTGCAAAACAGCTTTAACATGTTCTCCTACTGTTTCTATTGACTAAGATCCTAGTTTCCAATTGGAAAAATCAAGTGTTGAAGACTCAAAGTTTAAACCTCAAACAACACAATTTTTTTTTATTTAATTTTTGAACCTTTGCTGTAGTAGTTTATATGTATATGTATATATATATATTTTAATTTTTTCTTCTTTGACATATCTATTCTTTAGCAATATTTATATGCTATTTTCTCTTTTACTATGAATTGCACTCTTCGCTTAATTTCCTAAGCGTAATGCTTATGACATGCTTCTTAACTAATTTTCACTTTAATAAAATATTAAAATTAGAATTAATATTTTATCGTATATAATTTATTTTAATATTATTTGTGTTTTATTTACTATTTTATATAATATTTATATTATTTTAAATATTATATTAAATACTAAATTATTTTATTTTCAATAATTTTCCCTTTAAAAAATACTATGTTGCTATTTTTTTTCTTTTGCTGTTTCGTTTACCTGTCCTTTTTAATCTGTCTACCAGAATGCTCCCTGACCTTTTTGGTTATATGCTTCTTTTGCTATTTAGTTTATGTTTTATCATAGTTTGTAGTTTTCACTAAACCTATATAACTTAAAAAATTTATATTTGACATGCATTTCTGACAATGATGTCTGGCTGTATCATGCTGTTTTGAACTGTCAACTGTTAGATATCATCTTCCTTTGCAAAGATGTCAAGAGTTTTCAGAAATTCTAGCAGCTGATAAAAAATAAATTCTTTCGCTTTAAATTCTGACCTGAAAATCCAAGAAAAATATCCACCTAGAATCTTAATGGTCATTTTGGTCTCTAAAGAGTACATTGGAGAAGTGGTGGTACAAAAATTGGTGAGAAAAGCATTTGGGCAGAATTTTGTAAATGCATATATCTTATTGTAATACTTAGACATCCCCCAACATAATTCAATTTGAACTTTTTGGTTCCTGCTAGAAACAAACCTACAAGGAATAAGAGAACAATTTAATTAGAAGTTTTGGTGTCAATTATTCAATATTAGACATGTTCTTTAGTTTTATCATTCATTATGGAATTTAGATAAGAAACACAGGAGTCCTCATTTGTAACAATTTTTGTCCGCTAACTATAGATGGCCTGTTAACTTGCCATGGAGCAGACAGATTAGCATAACCCAAATGTGTGATATAAAAGTCGTCGTTGTTTGTTGCTTGCAAGATCGAAAATCTCTCTTTCGCCTTTCCTCTCTTTCTCCATTCTGATTCTTGGTCTTGGATTACTCTAAGAATAATTTTAAAAAAAGCGTTGTTCGCCCCCTGCCTTCTGAGTGTTGGGCACAGCGAGTAAAATAACACAAATATATATGAAATAAAATAATCAGCAAAAAAATAACACTGACAATTTAACGTAGTTCACCTTTTAATTTAGGTTACGTGCACGAACAATACTCCGAATATTTTTCTTCCACTAATAAAAATTAATAGGTACAAGAAGAGGGTCTTCCCTAGACACAGGCTAAAGGTAATACAACAATTTTGAGATAAATCCAAAAATAGTAGCACACGAGTGTTTTTAAAAAACACCCCAAAATATTATCCTCACTATTTTTGTCACTCCCTAATTTTTGGAAATATTCCAAAAGTCTTAACTCTCTCTCAAATTCTCTCAAATGAATTGAGATTGTTGTAATTCAAATGAAAGAATATTTGTCTATTTATAGAAAAAATATTTAGTGTAAACACATCAAAAAAGTCAAAAATATTGGTTGGAGGAATTCAATTTGAAATTGAATTACCGCAACTTTTGACTTTTTTATTTTATATGTGATAGGACCCACATGTGGAGGGACCTACACCAAAATTTTTCAAAAACTTCGGCTATCAACAAATCTCCCCCTCCCGACAATGTGGGGGCTCCACCATTCCAACAGCTAATCGACAATATTCAAAATATGATCTTGGTAGAATTTTCATTAACATGTTTGATCAATTTTTTTTTGTATAGATCTTCTCAAGCTGTAGTAGCTTTTTCTCTATCACATCTCTGATCCAGTGATATCTCACATCAATATACTTTGATCTTGAGTGAAAGGAGGCATTCTTTCCAAGATGGATAGCATTCTGACTATCACAAAATAATTGATATATGTCTTGCTGCAATCCAAGTTCTTTCAAGAACTTCTTCATCCATAGCAACTCTTTACATACTTCTGTTGCTGGAATAAGTTCTACTTCTGTTGTAGATAGTGCAACGCATTTCTGTAACTTTGATTGTCATAACACAGTTCCCCCTGCAAAAGTGATCAGGTAACCTGACGTTGACTTTCTAGAGTCAACATCGCCAGCCATATCTGCATCTGTGTATCCAACTAGCACAGGTTTGGTATCTCAAAAATATAAACATATTTTTGAAGTACTTCGAAGATACCTGAAAATCCATTTTACTGCAGCATAATGTTCCTTTCCAGGATTTGAAAGGAATCTGCTCACTACTCTAACTGTATGAGCGATATCAGGTCGTGAGCACACCATGGTCAATACATCAAATTTCCAATTGCTGAAACATATGGAATCTTGTCCATCTCATCATTCTCTTCATTTGTAGAATGGATTTGTTTGGAACTCAGCTTAAAGTGATTAGCAAGATGACAACTAACCATTTTAGCTTGGTCCATTTAAAATCTCTGAAGTATTTTCTCAATGTATTTCTCCTGTGACAGCCATAATTTCTTGGCATTCCTATTTCTGATAATCTTCGTGCCAAGAGAAATTTTGTAAAAATATGGAAAGTCATTCCTTTGAGATTTCAAGAGAAATGCATTCCCGTCATTTTATTCATTAATTACTGAGTGTTACTCCATCGCCTTCCATGAATCTTATTGTCACAGTCGCATTAACATTCTCCAATACCCATATTCGGGACGAATATACCCAGCTATGTGGAGTGTTTTACTAAAATCTGAATTCCTGTAATCAAATCTAGGAATTTATTTGTTACACCATAATAAAACATTATGACATTTACTTTCAAATAGTAATTAATAATTTCATAGTGATTAACTTGATATATGAAAGTTATAATTATTGAAATGAAACTTGATTATAAAAATTATTTATTTAACATGATAATAAATAATTGTTAACTCCATTTATTATAATCAGTGGCGGTAGGAATTAAGATAGAAATTTCCTTCTCACTTTTGATCACCGAAGCATTAGTAGTTTTTTTTTTCATCCAAAGCACACACTGAAACTAATCTTATTTGTACTAGGTAGATTTTTAAAGGTGACAAAACACTTTTTTTAATGAATTTTAAGATAGTTCTATATTCAAAATTTAAACTCGAGACTTCTAGTTAAATTGAAAAAAAATCCACTTCATTTTATCAATACATTTTGATCAATAAAACATATGGAAATTTGAATTGATTGTAATAAGAAAACTTTAAAACTAAATATATATTTTTCTATTATGTATATATAAATAAAAAATATAATGATTATTTGTTATAATTATTTATTTTAATAAATAAAATAATAACACTATTAAAATATAATCCATTATAAATAAAAATGTTCACAAATGTATATATAATTTATACATATAATCAATTAATTTAGTATATTTTTAATATCATGTTTTTTTATTTTGAAAAAACTAATTTTGAAGAATATATTTTATTTTTCATAAAAAATTCTACAAATAATATATTTTTATTTTGAAGAGGTTAATTTTGTTGTCATTAGAAAAAATTCTAACTGTTTAAAAAAAACTATAATATAAAATTTTTTTAATCAATAACTAATTGAACTTTCTATCTGCTATCAAAGGCTGAAAAAAAAAGAACAAAAAATTTTCGACTCCAACTGTTGGGCATAAAAACTATTAATTGTATTTAACAAGTAAATCAAATGAGTTTACTTAATATAGTTTCTTTGTTTTTTTAATGTTTTGTTGCTTTATTAATGCATTTATTTTATATATAGATTCCCACTTGTATTAATTATTATTTTGTTACAATCAACTTCTCCATTTTTCATTTTAAGGTTTATTTAGCCTAATTAATCTAACAGGATATTAATGTGACATGATTTGATAAATATTCATACTCCTGTCACGTTAGCACTATAACAAATTAATTTCAAATTAATGAAATTAATTGAACTTTTAGATTAAATCACAAAAAAATAAGGTTAACAAATAACACTATTATCCAGTTAGATGATTCAACTTTGTTAACCTCATTTTCTATTATATTTGAGTTTTTCATCACATCAAATCAAATCAGACCAAAAAATGGGCTCTCAATTTGTTTTTGGTCCTACCCGGCTGTACGCCTGTAGTTCGAACATTTTGGAAAATGACCCAAATACCATTAACATAATTTTGGAATCAATAAAACCCTAGCACCTACCCAGCGATTCCATCTAAGCCGTTGATTTTAAGTTCCTTAAGTCACTTTAGGGTTTTATTTGGAGCAGCATCTGTGCGCTTACTCTTTTCTTGAATATATAGCCGTCGCTCTCCCCTCTGTCCCTCCTTTTTCTCTTTCCCGTCTGCAGATCGAGCGTCACCAATGGTGAGACTCAAAATTCTGCTCTTCAATGCATCCCTTGCATGTTTTAGCAGCATGATTCCTTCCTTAGAGAATACAAAGTTTTGAAGTGATTGCTGTTGCATGAATTAGGTTTCGATAGTTTTTAATTTTTTGAAGAAATGTGATAATACGGGCTTTAAAGTTGAGATAATTGCTTCATTTTCTTTATCTCGTCGATGAAGTTATTTTTTTCTTTTTTTTTTTATTATTGTATTTTGTAGTTTCTACTTATTAATATTGCTGGTATCATTGGGATTGTTCTTATATTAATTTTGATTAGAAGAATGGTCCAAAGCATCGTGGCTTTAAATGCGTGAGTTTTGAGCTATATTTTATATCTTAGAACTTATTGTTGTAGGAAATTAATTATTTTTGGAAAAAATCATTTTTTTCCTCAAAAAGTTGATCGTGGAAATAAGGAATGGTAGCATGTTAGTAGCGAAACATTTCTCTTTTGTAGCTTGTTCTTAGTTCTGGATCTATTCGTGAATGAATATTGATGAAATTACAAAGTATCGGGTTTGATGCAGCTTAAATGTAGTTTTAATTCAGTTATCAAGTATGTGATAAGTGCTTGAGCGACTATTTTTTAATACTGCAGGCCTTTGTCAAGGCTCAGAAGACCAAGGCTTACTTTAAGCGGTTCCAGGTCAAGTTTAAGAGGAGGAGAGGTATGGCCTTTGTATTCTATGTATGTCGAGTTGTTTTTCTTTCTATGTTGGTTTCACTATTTTCTCTTTTTATGTCTATTGGAATTATGCTTCAGAGGGGAAGACTGACTACAGAGCCAGGATTCGCCTGATCAACCAAGATAAGAACAAGTACAACACACCGAAATATCGTTTTGTTGTGCGATTTGTATCCTTGTGATTTTGTTTGATTTATTGTTTTCCTTCTCATTTTTCTTATTTTTCAGTC
Source organism: Triadica sebifera (assembly GCA_023653625.1). Classification (NCBI taxonomy): domain Eukaryota; kingdom Viridiplantae; phylum Streptophyta; class Magnoliopsida; order Malpighiales; family Euphorbiaceae; genus Triadica; species Triadica sebifera. The sequence goes on from CM042900.1 coordinate 4,911,559, forward strand.
ATTGATTGTATAGCTATGTAGTATTTGTGCAAGTGATACATGCTGGAGTTGTTTTCTTCATTATAATAATGGTTGTTATGACGGGGTGTGTTTGTGCTTCTGATTTATTGGTTGAACTCTAGATTTCCTTAACCTTTTCATTGTTTTTAGACCAATAAGGACATTGTTGCCCAAATAATATCTGCAAGTATTGCTGGAGATATGGTTCTTGCAGCTGCTTATTCCCATGAACTTCCTCGTTATGGACTTGAAGTGGGTCTTACCAATTATGCAGCAGGTAGCTTGTCTATGTGATCAATTTTTTCTTTCCCCCAGTCATACCCAACCCACTTGTTTGATGTGTGTTTTCTTTTTTTCAATATTTTTTCTGTAAACCTGAGCAGCTTATTGCACTGGACTTCTATTGGCCAGACGTACATTGAAAACACTTGAAATGGATGATGAATATGAGGGCAATGTTGAGGTACGTTGTCTATATAAGACAATCCTATCTCCCCCCCTCCTAAAAAGATCTATTTATTTTTCTTTCTTTTTCAACTGATCCATAATGGAAAGGAGATGATTAGCTGTTCTCATGAAGTTGTAATTTTTATTGTCAGGCCACTGGGGAGGACTACTCAGTCGAACCAGCAGAGAGCAGGAGGCCATTCCGTGCCTTACTGGACGTTGGGCTGATCAAAACCACAACTGGGAACCGTGTGTTTGGTGCCCTGAAGGTGTCTTTGAATTTATTTATTTATTTTTCCTAGTTTGTGAACAAAGTAGTTTCTACCAGAACATCTCCTCGCAATTATGTTCTCCATCTTTAGGTTTTCCTTAATAATGATTTGATCACATTAGCACATGCATGCAATCGTCGCAACTATTTCTTTTAAATATGATTTGGTGGTTATTCAAAACCTTTTTTGAATAATTTTTCTTGGTGCTGGAGTCTATGGAACATTGTTTTGGTGTTTAAATTTGTTATCGTCATTTATATAGGTTACTTTGTGTTTCTTTATTTTGTGACTGAGATCGTAAAGTAGTCTGATTGATCATTGTTTGCAGGGAGCTCTGGATGGTGGTCTGGATATCCCTCGTAGTGATAAGAGGTTTGCTGGTTTTTCAAAGGACAGCAAACATCTCGATGCTGAAGTTCACCACAAGTATATCTACGGTGGTCATGTTGCTGCATACATGAAGGTACATCTGGCTCAGTGGGGTGCTCTCTTTTATCAGTCTTCTATGTCTTAAAATCATTAGTGCTGTCAATTGAAGTTTTGTGGTTATAAATTGTACTTCACACTCTAATTGGCTTGCATGTTCCCCCTTTAAGTAGACCTTAATGGAGGATGAGCCGGAGAAATACCAGACTCACTTCAGTGAATACATCAAGAGGGAAATTGAGCCTGATGGCCTTGAGGAGTTGTATAAGAAGGTTCATGCTGCAATTCGTGCTGATCCCACTGCCAAGAAATCGGAGAAGCAACTGCCTAAGGAGCACAAGAGGTTAGTTAATTCTCGGTTGACAGGTGTACTGTTTGTTTGGTTAAATATAGGAGATATCTCAATTTATGGATCATTTATTATTAATTCTACTTTCTCCAAGGAAAGAGAAGTCATTAACAATCACTTGATTCAAGTTTTTTTTGGGCTTACTAGAACTGGAAAAAATTGTTTGTCAATACTCATGTTTTGTTTAAGAAGTTTGAGTTAACATGAAGATGGGATAGAAGTAATAGTGTATACAAGATCAATTCCTTTTGAGGATGGTTTTTTTTAATTTTTTTTTTAAGTAGAAAGTTTCATATATGGTTCTTTTGCATGTCTACTTATGTGCCTTGCTATTTATTTCCAGTCATGTTGTAATGTTATTCAAAATTAATCTATTGCATTATTCAAGCTGTTTGTGTCAGTTCCCATCATTCTAGTGTTAGGTTCTGTAATATTTGAAGTCAAATCTGAATTATTTATTACATCACAGGTACAATTTGAGGAAGCTGACATACGAGGAAAGGAAGGCTAAGTTGATTGAGAGATTGCAAGCTCTCAACTCTGCTGTTGGTGCCGATGAAGACGATGAAGATGAGGAGTAGAAGTATACTGTTGGTTTAAGATTAAACATGTGGAATTTTACTCAAAGGCATATTTTACCCCCTTGAACCAAAGTGTTTTGAAATTACTTGTTTATTGCTTTCTGCATTTTAGCTTTTTGGACTATCGTTTTAGATGACAAGATTTTGGAGGTTAAGCTTGTTATGGAATGAAATTTCAGTTTTGATTTGGCACTGTCTTGCTCTCAGCAGTTTCAAATTGTCATACCATCTTTTATTTAACCTTTTCATGCATTCATGTGCAGGGCGTAAATTTTTTTATCATGTTGGTTTTGATTGATCTGAAAACTGAGTGAATAGCTGCTGTAAGTATAATTATTACTGCATTGTTATCAAGGGTTGTTTTGTCAAGAAAATTTAAGCTTGCTGGTAGAAGTTAGAAAATAATGTTGAATTGCTTATTATTATTCATTGTGGGGTGACCTTGGAACTTGATGATAGAAATAAAGCCTTTCTGTTGTATTGCCTGTGGTTTGGCAAACTGGCACCATTGGTATGATACGTAGTAAATATTTGGATGATGGTTATTTTGGTATTTTGTTCCACGATGCTTGTTCTAATTTTCAGTATTCTTGATATGTTTTATGGTGCATAAATGATGACCATTGGTGAAAGTCTATTTACTGTACTGTATGTATAAAAATAATGTGTTCAGCTTATACAAATATGTAGCAACCTATAAAAGCTGCGGATAAGGTACCTATGAATTATTTAAAAGGGAAAATTTCGTCGCAAGTTGACATTTAAATAATGGTTTTCAATCAAAATGATTTATACGTAATAAGTAATATCTTCGAAGTAGCAGATATTAGGAAAAGGTGCGAGGATGATATGGATTGGGATTGTATGTCACTGGGAGCTACTGGACAAATTCAGGGTTCAATGTTTTTTCCATTAAAAAAAAAAAAGAAATAATTTAACTTGACTCGATCAAGGGAAAAAAATTAATTGTATGGAGCAATCCAAACACAAATGTAAAATTTATAATTTTATATTTTTCTTGCAAATAATTTTAGTTTTAGACAAAAGGCACTCTTCCATTTTTGGAATATGCCCGTAATGTGCTTAACTTCTGGTTATTATATTATATTCAAGCTGATACATAAAAATATCACAGGGTCCACAAAAACCAAAACAATAAAATCTTATCTAAATTGAACCAATTGATTTCCTTTCTTCTGTCTGTGTATTAGCTTCAAAACACTATCCACATATAGTTTCATTCCACATCACAATTGACTTGATTAAAACTGTCATATTTTGTTTCTGAATTCTAACAAATCCCCAAGTGAAAAATAGTCATTATGACCCATTCACTAACTACAACACCAGCTCCTGCTCCTGCTCCTGCAATCCCTATCTCAACCAAACCTAAGAAGACAACTTCCTATAGGGTTCCATCTCTAGGGTTTCACAAGGTTTGGGCTGCCCTTTCTGATTCTAAGACAGTCTCTAATTTCCATTTTGTTGATCGCAGGTCAGTTCCTGTTTGCTTATATAAATACCATTTTGTCAAATGTGATCAATTTAAGTTTAATCTGCAAAGCCAGGTATAGAAAGTGGCTAAGAAATGATGTTCGATGGTGCAGGAATGTGAGCTTGGGTTTGGCAGTTGCATTGCTGGGGTTGAATGTGGGTGGCCGGAGTGCAAAGGCAGCAGCTAGGAGGCCACCGCCACCACCGCCGGAGGAGAAAAAAGATCCCAACGTAAGTGGTGTGCAGGCAAAAGTCCTAGCTAGCAAGAAGCGGAAGGAAGCTATGAAAGCATCAGTAGCCAAGCTAAGAGAGGGAGGAAAAGTCATAACTGAACCATCTAAGCCCAATCAACAACCTGATTAGTTATAATATTAATCCACCTTGTAATTGTTCTAATTCCAAAATATTTTAGATATTGGTTCCTTTGGTTGTAATTTGAGATTTGCAGCAAGCAAGCAAATGCGGTGTTATTTGATTTATATTCTCTTTGATAAACATTCAGAAATGCCTCAATATATGAAGGTGGCAACTGGATCTCTGATTTTGCAGGTTTGGGTTGATTCATTTTGAGTTTAGATTATGTTGAGCCTTCATATTCTTTAGTTGGGTTTAGATTCAAATCATCAAAATTCAGGTTATTTGTTGCATATGTAAACCATATTTGTGTTCAATTGGTGTATAAAATAAATATATATATCCCATCAAAATGATGAAAATTTATATTGTGATTTAAATTACGATATTTCAATTTATTATTAATAAACAATTATTGTTAGGCAATGAGAGAAAAAAATTTAGAGAGAATTTTCCTATGAGTGAGTAGATTTTTGGAAATTTTTCAAAAAAGAGTGAATGACAAAAATAGTGAGAAAAATAATTTTATGGTATTTTTGAAAAACACTTATTTGTTACTACTTTTAAATTTATCTCAAATTGTTGTATAAACTCTAGCATGTCTTTAGAAAAAACTTTTTTTATACATATTAATTTTTATTAATAGAATAAAAATATTTAAACTTTGTCTTGTAAACGTAATCTAAATTAAAGGTAAATTACGTTAAATTACTGATATTATTTTTTATAATTATTTTATTTAATTTTTATTTGTATTATTTTACCTATTATACCCAATAAGTGACAATTCTCTATAAAACGATGACTAAATCCATCATTAACCGTATGAAAGAACTTATGCCCTCATTAGTGGGACCTTACTAGACAAGCTTTGTTTTTTTAGAGACACATAACTGACAATTAGGCTTGTCAACGGAGTGGAGCATGGGCAGGGGTGGGGGCGAGGTGGGGGACTAATCTCCATTTATGTCAGAAAATTCCCGTCTCCATTCCTGTTACACTAATATGCCCCCGTCCTGTCCCCGTGGGAATTCCCGCTCCTGCGGGGATCCCCATTCCCCACAATGAATTTATTAAATTTAAAAAATAATATATAATCAATAATTAAATTAATTATATAAGCAATCGATAAAAAATGAGGTTTGACTTATTTATTTATTAATCAAACGATTTTTAAACAGTTCAATACGATTTATAATTAGTTTGACCAATTTATTTATTAACAAGTCAAATTATTTACAATTAACTGGTTGAAAAATTATCAACTAATCTGACCAATTTATTATTAAACTAGTTAACTGGTCATGATTTAATTTTATTGAACTAATTAATTAATTTTATATAGAAAGTTTTTGGGTAATTTACTTTTAACAAAAATTTATTATAAAATTATTCATATATTTAAAATATATAAACTTATATATATATATATATATATATATATATATATATATATATATATTATAAAATATTTTAAAATTTAAAATAATTATCAGTGAGGGGATGAGGAGCCCTGCTCAATGGGAAAAAACATTTTCTCCATCCCTATCCCCACTTGGAGTTCAATAAGGGAATTCTCTCCCAGTTTGGGGTAAATCCTCGCAGAAAATTGGGATTCCTTGTCCCATTGCTAATCTACTGATAATATTGTGGTAACACATGAAGTAGTTCACACCATGAGGTAGTATAATGGAAAAGCTGGCTTTATGGTTATTAAGGTCAATCTAGAAAAAGCATATGATCGTATCAGCTGGACCTATTTATGTGAGACTCTTCTGGATGCGAGAATTTTGGATTCCTTGCTTTCCATTATTATGCATTGTGTTTGTTCTAGCCAGATGCAGGTGCTTTGGAATGGTGAAATAATGGAGCCTTGCAAACCTATCCGGGGATTGCAATAGGGATGTCCTTTCTCACCTTATCTTTTGGTCATTTGCTTGGAGAAGCCTACTCATGGAATCCAATATGTTGTTAATACAAAGCTTTGGGCTCCAATTCAACTAAACTGAAATGGTCCAAAACTCTCACATTTATTTTTTTTTTACAAACGACCTCATATTGTTTACAAAGGTTGAAAGTGATCAAACATACACCATTCACTAGATTCTGAATGTCTTTAGCGTTTTTTTGGGCAAAAGGCAAGTGCAGCTAAAACGATTGTCTATTTCTCCAAAAATGTTGCTTATGGCATACTTAGCAAGAATTTGGGTTTTCGAGAGACTAATGACTTGGGAAAATATCTTAGAGTTCCAATGCTCCATGCCAAAGTTACAAAGAAGACTTATGGATATATCTTGGACAAGATGAAAACCAGGATTGCTAATTGGAATGCTAGTAGTCTGCCTTTGGTTGGCAGAATTACTATTTCTCATTCGGCTTTCTTATCTATGCCACTCTATGTTATGCAAACCTCTATTATCCCCAAAACTCTTTGTTTTGATATGAAAAAAATGATTAGGCGTTTTGTTTGGGGAAGTTTTGATCATGGAAGAAGAGTGGCTTGGTCAAATGGTCTCAATTACAAAAAAGTAAGGAGATGAAAGGCTTTTCTTGAGAAATCTGGAATTGCTCAATACGACTTTTATGAAGAAATTGGCCTAGGGTGTACAACCCAATTCAAGCGCACTTTGGGTACAGATTCTTCAATCCAAATACAATTTTGTCTCCACCACTCTAGTGCCTCATGTCCATTCTCCCAATAACTCCTCAATTTGGAAAGAGATATGCACAATATATAACATCCTTGACTTTTCATCATATATATTTCTACATGCATCTCATTTGGGCATATATATCTTGCATATACTTCACTTGAACATGTGCATTTCATATGTATTTTCATAGAGATAAGTTCATGTGATACACTAGCTACATGTCTAAGTATATTGCAATTTTATCGAGTTACATGTATATACTTATAACCTAAATGAGGGTAACAAGGCATTAGGAATAAATTGAATAAAGTGACTAAATTAAAGTCAGTAAAATGACTAGATCGAAATAAATAAAATTTGATAAGTTAGTTTAATTAAATTGAACTACTTGATTAAATTGTAATTTTGGTATTGACTAGTAGGACTAGATACATGTAAATATGTGGAATAATAATAATAATAATAATAATAATAATAATAATAATAATAATAATAATAATAATAATAGAGGTAAAGATAAGGATAATAATAATAATAATGATGATGATGATAATTACAAAAAAAAAAGGAAAAAGATTTTTTTAAAAAATGGATAAGAAGAGGAAAAAAAATCGGTTGCTTTATCTTTAGGCACACTTTTCTTAATCTCAATTTCTAAAACCTATTATTTGCTTCTCTTCCCATTATCTCTTCATTCCACCACCAAATTAACACATTTTCTTCCTTATTTCTTTAAAGTTTTGCATTAACTTCAACCTTGGCAAGTTGGTTATAGGTGAGTAATCATCTTTTGTTGTTCTAATCATAGGTAGACTTGTTTATAGATTGTTAATAGGCATATTATTGCACTATGATTTTAATGATCATAGAGACTAATTCTAGAAAAATTCAAAACATAAAACTAATATAATTATTCTTAGGTTTAGGATATATAAATAATTTTACAATATTTGGTGTATATGAAAAGATATTAGCATTTAAGTAAAACTGGTTTGGATGTAAAACTTGATTGAATCACCTACTATGTTTATTGATTTTGAATATGGTAGAGCCCTTATTTGAAGTATCTCAAAACATGAAAGTTTTAGATACACGTGTTATACATTTTTATACTAAATTTCAGGTTCGTATATATTTTTTTTATGTTTGAGTTAGGATGAATGAAACCATGATTGTTTCATAATTTGAGTTGCTGGCTTAGTATTTTGTGCAGGTCTAGCAATTACTTTGATTATTTTGATCTCCTTATATACATAATTGGTAGTTTATCTAAACATGATAGTTATATGATTATGTCTTAGCTGAATTTTGGTGAAAATATTACCTTAATATGTTGTATATAGTGTAAGATATGACATTCACAAGTTATACTAGTCTGAAAGTCAATTATGTTATAGACTAATAATATGTTTCTTATAAATTGATGACCATAGAAACAGAATTGATAAAGTTGTAAATATAAAATATTTCATTTTAGCTTATCTAAGTGCGTATCAAGTTTTATTATAAATATGATTTATATATTGTAAGATATGAAAGACCAAAATTAGTATTCTAAAACTGTCTTAAGGGTAGAAAATATAATACAATTGGAAATTCTACCAAAAATTGTAAAAAGCTCTCATTTCTTTGAAATTTGAATGTGTTATATAATTATATGTTAAATTTAATTAGAAATAAGAATCAAATAAATTGGACAAGTGTGAAAAAAATTATAGCTATTCAATCCCATAAAGTCACACTCTTCATATGAAAAATCCTAACTATTTATACGAACTCTGGACATTAATTTGTTTAAGTCATATTAAGTTTCTCAAGTCATAAATTAATCAATTATATTTTCAAATTAGACTCACAATAAATTGGAGACCCACAAGAAAGAGATAAACAATAAGATAATTGTCGGAATTAAAAGAAAAATGTGAGTATAATTATCAAATAATTTCTTTAATGCATATAAATATTGTTTGATAAGTGTGAAAAAAGTTATAAACTAATAAGTCCCATAAACTCACACTTCTCATAGAAAAAAATCCTAACTATATATACGAACTCTGCATATTAATTTGTTTAAGTCATATTAAATTTTTCAAGTCATGAATTAATTAATTATATCTTTAAATTACATTCACAATAAATTGGAGAGTCATAAGGAGGGGATAAACAATAAGTTAAAGATCAGAACAAAAAAAATGTGAGTATAATTATCAAATAATTACTTTAGTGCATATAAATATTGTTTGTTATGTGAATTATATGATTATCATGATTTAGCCTTGATAATGAGATGAATAATTTGTGGATATATTTGTGACATGATTTTATTAAATGTATTTACTTTCTTTACATAATGTGATTGATGAATATTTGGTTATAAATGCATATAGATTTAAAAGATGTTGTGACTAGTTAAACAATATTGTAAAGCAAAAGAAGAGACTTAAGACCCAAATAAATGATTAAATGCAAATGAATAGCAAAAATAGAGACTTATGACCCAACAAATGTGCAAATGTACTAATACAATAAATGATCAAGCTAGCTAACAAATGCAAATACAAATATTCATATGACAAATATTCATAAAGAAACTCAAGACAATGTCTTTTTAGCTTGGTTACAACAAAATGAAATGAACAAGCATAAGTATAAGTAAAGAGCAATGATTGGATGTTTTAATTTTACTTGTATCTAAATGATATTGGTGAATAAATAGAACACATAGTATGTATTGTGTATATTTGTGAATTGTCACAACAACAAAAGTGTATATTAGCGATGCTATACACCCGTCGCTATAGTTATTTAGCGATGCATTAGCGACTCAAATGTGGTGTCTCAAAAAACTCTGTCGCAACTAAGTTTTTGCGACGCTAGAAAAGTAGAGTCGCTAAATTAGCATGTGTCGCTTAATAGTAACGCTAAATATATGTCGCTAAAAGATAAACTGGTGTCACTAAACTTGGCGACAATATTAGCGACGGAAAAATGGCGTAGCTAAGTTAGCGACACCATTTTCCTGTCTCTAATATGTGAAAATAATTTAATTATTTAATTTATAGCGACAAAGTTTTGCGTTGCTAATGGCGTCACTAATTTTATTTATTTTTTTTAAATAACATATAAATAACTTGCTTATAAAATTTCTAAATATCATGCAATTTATCAAATTCAAACCATTAAACATTAATTGTAATACAAATTTCATTATTTTTGTCTAAAAAAATCGTTACAATAATAAAATCCCAGAAAAAATACATCAAAATGTAGATGGAATATCTCTGGGTGAGGAAGACTGAGGAGCTGAACCTCCAGATTGAGATTGTGTGCTCTGTGTCCAATCACATATGAAATCACACTTCCGTTATTCCATGATTGACTTAGTCGTTGCTCAGTCTACATATCTCTCTCTTGTAAGCGCTCCTCTAGCTGTTGATCACGATCCGAAATGAGTAGATGAAGTTATTCAACCTCCTGATCCCGCTGTTGAAGGCGCTCCTGAAATTGCTCTTCTATTTGCTCATTGATCGTCCTCTTCATCTCCTCGCGCTGAATGCGAATAGTTTTTGAATTTAAAGTTGAATTAAAAGTAGAATAGATAAAGATCCTTGGTCAGAGAACAACAATGAAGTCTTGACGCCTAATCCATAAACACGATGATCTTTAGGTTGGGTGCCTACAACTTCTACGAATACACACTGACTCTCTAGAGGTGAAAGTTCAGTAGACTCAACTGGAGTCTCTGATCCTTCAGTGGGTGAATGTATTGACTGAGAAATGATTTGCTCAACATGTTCTTGCAGTTAATAAAAAAATTGTAATGAAATAACACAGTATTATATAGCTTTGAAGTTACTGAAAATGTATGGAAATTCTTACCCCAATTTTTTTTGCACAAGCGTCAAATCCATCCACCATCTTTCTTCATAAGGCATTTTTGGAAAAGACGAATGAATAAAAAAATGTGTTAGGCACTTAAATTGTATACAACCAAATTATGAGATTTTTATTACTATTCGGCGTTTATGCCCCTCAATAGAAATGGATCCAGCAGTGTGCCAAGAGGGACCTGTTCTCAGACCAACTTTCTGGCCGATAATCAGTTTGCACTAACTCTTGCTGATAATGCACGATATTTGGGTGCACTCTACTACTCAGTCCAGTGCTGCCAAATATCTTCCTGAATATGAGGAGGACGACTTTTCTTTCTCCACTTGTTCATCATATATGAGTAACGTCTCCCAGCTAGGGACTCCCAAGTAGCTCTTATGATGTCATTAAGACCAGCATCCCATTCAAAATACTTCTGCATAAGAAAAAAAATGAATTATGTTATCAGAATCTATACATCAATAAAGTTCATACATTATAATACATAACAAACACATTACTAAGTAATTCTCATCATGCCTCAATTCCCAATTAATGTAAAACTCTTATTTGCTCGCATTTACCTGAAACTCTCCAAAGTAGAAGTTCTTTTTCTCTTGGGACACACCCCTCCATGTGGATCCCCCTTCCTCCACTTGTTGCTTCAAGATTTGAGATATCCGACCAGCCGTTAGATGACTTTCTACAAACCTATGCATGAATAGTAATGATATTAATATTACCATGTAAGATTATCAATACATAATTAGACTTGTGTGCACATTGCATTAATCTCAATAATAAGGGAGTTATAAATATCAAAAGAACAAAAAAGAAAATAAATATTATACTCACTTCCCATTTTCCATTCTAAGCCTCTTTCAACTTGAAGAGGTAGATGTCGACAACTCTCCTGTCTGATTATAAGTAGAATGAGTTCCTGGATGAGTCTGTGTGGAGGAATCATCGGGTTGAGTATCAGTGGAGAAATCTCTATGTTGCGTGCTAGTGGAGAGATTTTTATACTGAGGTTGAGGCTCTAGTGTTTAGGTAGTTGATCCTCGTCCCCTGCTAATGCCCTGGCCTGAACATATATCTCCTCATCCTCGACCCCTTATCCTGCATGAAAAAGACAAGAAAAAATTATTAATCAACATCCATTATGTCAAGTCTTATGCAACTTGAAAGTCATAAATATAAAGAACTTCTATTTATTATTACTTTCATCATCATCCTCAAGTCATAAAAAAATTAAGTTTATATAGAAAAATGATGAAGAAGGTGGCCATCAGTACACCTGACAAGTTTATATAAAAAACCCTAAAACCTAAATTGCAAGCCAAACTTCTAAACTGCAAACCCTTGCAGGAGTCGAAAATAGAAGAATAGATATATAGCAAACATAAGCCACACAGGCAAATTTTAAGTGAACCAGTTCTAAGCATGACAGTCATTTTAACTTATCCACATGAGATGCAACCAGAGCAGAATCCAACTATCTAATAACTTTTTGACCAAATATCCTTTTATGCTCACGTAATATGGAAAATATACCACATGATGTTTTAATGCATATGAAAAGTATCTTTGTATTACAACAGTGATGCTATAAGCTTTCTGAACTTCATAACATAGACATATCCTAGCAAAATATTGCAAGAACCCAAAAAAATACAGTTCAGTGAAATCCAACTATCAATCAACATTTTTTAACTATAATAATCATAATTTAAAGTTAATTGATAGAAAATTGGATTAAACCATTTCTACCACTCATCTAAATTTCATCAAGTTATATACTTGTGTTGATTTATGATTAATATATAGCATAGCTTTTCAAAGAAAAGTATGCATATTGTCATGTTATAATTAGATCTTACCAAACATAAAACAACAATTAATAATAGAAATAATGATCAAATTAAAGATAGTTTTAATCTAAAATCTGTCTTGCAGTCCTTTCTATCAATTCTATAGTTTTAATCAAATTAAAACTGTCAGGAAAGTTGCAAACCAATATGAAAAGTCACAATGTGAATTGATAATGATTTCTTTTAGAGTGTATCATGTTATTTCTTTAAAAATCACAATATGCAATCAAAGATTCATGATCTCATGGTTTCTTTAATGCTTAGATTATAACATGAAGTAATGAACAATTTATTTCCAAATGGCTATTATGTAAGCCATAGACAAAAGCAATTGGTTGTTCAGAGAGAAAAGTACAACATAAAACAATAGCTGACTAGCTATTTCAGAATACTCCGATAATTGTTATTCCTATTATCAATATCTTGCTCCTCTAAATGGGATCAAAGGATAAAATAATGTAAAGGTATCACAATTCTAAAGGCAGAAACTTAATGTGCATCAATATAATATATATGGGATATTATTGGCATATATGACATGTGTTGTTTATATTGGTGACCTTTTTCTTTGTGGGAGATAAAATGATGCCAAGTATTCAAGTTAAAGATTTTCACAGTATAAGATATTTTTCATGGGATCATGTTGATTATTTGGGAAACTAAGAAGGTTAAAAGGAAAACCAATTACATACCATCATTTGAATTGCAAAACTGAACATATTTCTTTTTTTCTCATAGTAGAAATAATTTAACAGTAAATTTAAATTGCAAAACTGAACATATGTATCCAAATACAACAAATATCATAATTTTTTATGCATATATTCCATAATTCGCATTTTTTTTAATTCTTGCAAAAGATAAATATGAATAGGCTTTGCCCTGCAGCTCTGTTGATTTTATCATGAACTAGGTGGAAAGTCACATTAGTCCCACATCCAACATTTCAATTTTTTTAGTGACATTAATATTGATTGACACTTTACCGGATGACCATGAAATTGAACATATTATATTTTAGAATTTTAAAACATTTGACAATGGAATGATAATATAAAATTCATATATGTATATTGCTAACAACGAAAAAACAAAACTTCTACTTCCATACAAAATTGGCAATTCTAGTAACATAAATTAAAAAAAATATCCCATAAAAAAAGTTTAGAACTTCACTGATAAACGATGATCACAAGTAATCTCCTTTATGAAGCATTTGAACCCTTACGAAGGCTACCCAACAAAGAAAGAAGTCATAACTACTTGATTAAAAGGGAGGAAGATACGATAGACAGGAGCTTACCTACATGCACTTCTTAACTTCCTTTTAGACAATGAGGTTCGGTGTAGCTAGAAGAATCCCTTGTTCATTGTAACGAACTAGAAGAAATATATAATTATAGAGCCATTTGCTAATAAACAGTTCGTTTTCAAATTGGGACATAATTTAATTTGTGTTATTATACATAGTATTTCAAAATCCAATCAATTTCAACCTCTTACAAAGAAAAGAGAGAATGAAAAGAACCAAGATGGGAGAAAATTTTTATTCACTTGCCTTAGAATTCCAAGCTTTGTCGAAACTGTCTTTGCCCTTTCTTTTTTTTTTTCCTTCATTCCTTTCTCATTGGCCGGAGAACTTGCTGCTTGAGGTGGGGCGGTGTTAAGAGGCCAAACGAAAATAGCCAGAGAAGAGATTTATGAGTTATGGGTTAGCTTTTTTGAAAGTGGAACGGGGTGAAAGTGAATTAGGGATTTGAAAATGGGGATATCAGGGCAAGTTTTATTCTCAAACATAGCGACGCTAAAATTGTGTCACTTAGGCAATGCTAACAGCAACTGTAGTTCAAAATGCTATGTTTCATTTATTAAGGCAGCAACGCACAAACAATGTCACTAATTAACGATGCAAAAATGGCGTTTCTAATATAAAGCATCAACACTTCAGGTGTATTGGTCTTCAAACGCCTAAATTAGTGACACTAGTAATGGTGTCGCTAGTTAGTGACTCTAATTGTGACGTATTAGCATCCCCAAATCTCCCTCCAATTTATGTTCGCCAATTTATGTTGTCGTTATTCGTTACAAGTTTGTCGTAAAAAACATCGCTAATTATATATTTTAACTTATTGTCTCAATTATGTCGCTTGGTATCACAATTTAAAGACATCATGAATTGTGTCATAAATTGGTGTCGCTATTTTAATATTTTCTTGTAGTGTGTTATTAAAAATTGCTTGGTACTTTAGAATTCATTTGATGGTTATTCTCATTGAATCGCAACTCACCAAATTGCAATATTTTTTAGATAGAGAAGAGTAATAGTTCATATTGAGTTACATGTAAAAGACATGGATCAAAAGTCACCGGCATAGCCTTTTCACTCTCTCTCCTTAAATTACACATGAACATGTGAGTATATCATCTATATTTTGGGGTTTGAATACTTGCATATGTATAATTATAAGGATATGTATTAAGATATGTGAATGGATTCAACTCGAGAACCTTTAGACTTAAAGTTTAATTTTTAATATATGTGTTATATATTATGTTAACGAAATCCTCAATGTTAATTTGCATATTTATTAAATGATATTATGTGATGAAATAAAAAAAATTTACTCTCGCTATAAATACGAACTGTCTTATTTTTGTACCATACGTGATAACTTAATACATATATATGTGGTACATAGAAATATAAGGTGTTAGGTGTTACATAATATGGAATCTGAATGGAGAAAATATTGTTGGTCATTGGGAAATGGTAACTTGGTGCAATTTTGGTTGGACAAAATGGGTCCCATATGCTAGTGAACCTCTCTAGAAGTTAGCTACTCGTAATATTGATTCCAATCTCATTCACTAGCCGTTGTCTTTTTTTTTTTTTTGCCAACAATGAGGGTTAAGATGGGAAATTTTTGCTCATTCTCTTCCACAAAGTTACCTTCTATGCATAGTGTCACAGACTTCAATCCCACATCGGATAGGTGAAGGGAATGAGTCCTGGCTATAAGCGGGTGACGCTGCACACCTCACCAAATCGATCTTTTGGGGAGAGAGTAATGGCCCCGTGACAAGTGGTATCAGAGCCGACCCAGATCCGACTCCGATGTCTCGCCAAGCACCCCAGGTTTGGGGCAGGCAGGGGGGCCCACTGTGACGAGGGCGTCACAGGATTGGGTGGGGGAGAATGTCACAGACTTCAATCCCACATCGGATAGGTGAAGGGAATGAGTCCTGGCTATAAGCGGTGGCGCTGCACACCCCACTAGATCGGTCTTTTGGGGAGAGAGTAATGGCCCCGTGACAATAGCTGCGGTTTAGCCTCCTTCTTCTTCTTAAGGAGAGGATACAATGTTTTGGAATTTAACGCAATCGGGTGAATTTTCCATTGAGTCAGCTTACATATTCCTTTCTAGAACTTCTGATGTTAATAGTGGCTTCCCTTGGTCTAGAGTTTGGTGATATAAGCTCCCTTAACGCATTAAAATCTTCATTTGCTAAATTGTGAATGGAAGGATCCCATGCTAGGAATTTGGCTACATCTTCGACATGTATTATCTGTAATATCAAGGGTTCGATTATACTGATCGCAATGTATCAAACCACATAACAATGGATGCCTTTATTCCAATAGTTATACCTTGATATAGATTTTCTATTCCTACAAATCACAAGCCAATCTATCATATGGTTAAAGAGGCCACTGATTATTCTTCCGAGATAGAGAAAGTCTTTGTCAATCTAAAGGATACTGATCAATCTTCTCATATAGAGACAATAGTCAGCTGGTCTTGCCCTCCTACTTATTGTTTCAAACTCAACACGGATGCCTCATATGATCATGCATCGGGATTAACAGTGGGAGGAGGTCTAGTGAGGGATTATAATGGCAATTGGAAGATTGGGTTTGTGACTAACATTGGATGCTGCCCTATTTACAAAGCTGAAGCCTAGGTAATTTTAAAAGGACTACAAATTAGTTTAAATGCTGAAATTATATCTATTTCAATGATAATTTGGCCATAGTCAACATTCTCTCCAGATATTCATAGCCTCCTAATCGTAAATTAAATCCGCAGTCTGGCTATCTCTTTCTCGTTTTTTACTATCTGCCACATTTTAAGGGAAGCCAATTTTACCGCAGATCATCTTTCGCGCATTACATTTTATTTCTCCATTGGTAACCATATTTTTCTGGAGCCTCCTCAAGGCTTTCGGTATTGACTTTTTCATGGCACTATAGAGATTTTCTATCTTTGATAGTTTCGTTTCTGTATTGCGAGTTTTGCTTACTTTTATGTAAAACTTGTTAATGTGATAATATATAGGATTAATCATAATGTTAGAAATTAAGTTAATTTATATGAAATCAATATTATTTCACATAATATCTCAAACATATTTCTAAAAGAAAGAAAGAAGCTGAAAAATGATGCCTCAAAGCTCCATTAGATCCGGAGAGGCACAGCTCTTCCAGACCATGAATGGCCTTCAACATCTTGCCGAAACGCGTCGTTTCAAGGTTAATCAAACAATTTCTTTTCAATCTCTTACTTGTTAATGTCAGCCGAAAAATGGGTCTCCAATTCCATGATGAATTTGATTTCAGGCTTGGTTATTGGATCAATTCGGAGTCCTTCATGATGGAAAGCAACCATATCCTGGTGCAATTTGAACTAGTACGTTTTTATCAGTTACCTTTGGTATTTGGGTAATGTTTTTTTGGAGCTCTTTTCACTCACCGTTTCATTTTCAGTTGAATGATATGGTGGATCTGCTCTCTGCTCTCCGTTTCTTGGATTGCAATAAAAAAGCTAGCGAGTAGCGGTGCCAGAATGGTGATTATTAGTAACTCGTCGAGTCGTGCATCCACTACAATGGAGAAGATGAAGAATCTTGGATTCGATCCTTCCCTTTTTGTTGGAGCCATCACCATTGGAGAGTTAACGCATCAATTCTTGCAGAGGTTGGCATCCTATTAGTTACTTATTTAAGGATTAAAATTTATCCTAATTTGAAAATTTTCCACTGCTGTTAAATTTCATTTGTTTAAACAAGTCATTTTAATGCTCACTTAATATTTTTATGTTTCTATCTATTTTATGTGTAAGGTGTAATCTCAATTTGCTGTTATTATATTCCTACCCTTTTGGGGTTTTCACCATTATATGCAAATGTTCATTTTCTCGCATTGGCATATGTAATAAAATGGACAAATTGTTTTCCTATTATATAGAAGAAGTTTACTTAGAATGTTATTGTCGGATTCAATTCTGGTTGAAAGGTGAGGGAATTAGCTGTTCAAGAAAGAATTTAATTTCCATTAAAAGTTTTTATTTTTATTTTTATTTTTTTGCAATAATTGCTTGGCTGCTGATTGTATATTGATTTTTCTGTATTTTTGGATTCAATGGAACTATTGAATATAATGTTTTGCCTGTGTAGTCATAACACAATCAGTTGACTTATAATTATGGCTGCTTTGAAATAATTCAGTTCTGGCATACATCATGACCATTGCTAATTTCCAAGTTCAGCCTCGTGGTTCTCACATTCTTCAAATCGGCATCATGATAAATGAGTGAGGCCAAATCCAACTTGCTAAGAATCTTTGTTCATTCATCTTTCTTTTCTGTGTTCTTTGTTAATGAATGTCCTTTCCTATTTTTTCCACCTATTGATTATGTATCTTATATATGCATGCATACACAGGCTCACACAATGTAACATTTTCTAGTTGTTGCTTACAGTTCTTACAATTATTAATGCCATCTATCCTGCCACAATGTATATATAAGTGGAAATGTTTTTGTTGCCATGAATTGAGTAGTAGCTGCTATAAGAAAATTTCTTCTTCCTCTCAACTTACTTTTGTTGGAATTCATAGCGTTGTGTGTTTTATCTGTTGTGGAAATTGGGTTAGTTTCCACCAAAATGAATAAATGTACTAAAAATTAAGACAAAATTTTTTTTAGGTAGTTGGTGGAGTCACAAATGATCTCCCTTAAAAATCAATTTCCTTAGATTCTTAAAGTCTTGGTGACATAATTTTTCTCAGATATTTAAGGCACAATATATCAATAAAAGAAATGATCCGACAATAGCTATTAAATAAACAATAAATAGAACACTAGAATTTAACGAGATTCGACCAATTATGCCTATGTCCTCAGACACTACTAAAATAATATTCCACTATTTCAAAGAAATATTACAAATTGAAATATTAAAAAAGAGAGAAAATACAACCAATCTTAGAAGTAGGAGATTGGTGTTTGGAATAAATTGTTAAGAAGTTAATGAAGTCTTTTTATAGGCTAATATTTTTCTTCCTCCCTTTCCCACTTCTGATGTGGGATTGGGAGATTGCCAAAATTCAACAAATCTCCACCTTGGCGATTTCACAATTCCAAACAAATATTCTCTAAACTCTTATTTTACAAAATTCAGTAATGTCTCTAAATGCATTTCGAAGCGCTCAATTTTAAATTCTAAGAACATTTATCAAGTTCAAGCAATGTTGGAACTTGATATCTGTCACAATTTTTGTTGTCATATCTACGGGATTTTCAGTAGTCAGAATCTTCTAAAGTAGTATCACACCATCTTCAAGAATTTCCCGTACAAAATGATATCGAACATCGATGTGCTTCGTTCTTGTATGATAAACTTGATTCTTTGCTAAACAAATTCACTTTGACTGTCACAATGCACTTTGACATGCTTCTGACCAATTTCCAAGTCATTCAGCAACCCCTGAAGCCAAATTGCCTCCTTAACATCTTCTAAAATTGTCATATACTTTGCCTCTATTGTAGACAAAACAACTGTTGACTGTAAGGTAGACTTCTAACTAACCGGTGCCTTCGCAAGTGTGAACGCATAACAGGTAGTAGATCGACGTTTGTCTAAATCACCTGCATAGTTGGAATTACAATATCCAACTATACATGGACCAATTTTCTCATCCCGCTCAAATATTATACCAACATCTACAGTATTCTGAATATACCGCAGAATCCATTTCACAGCTTGCCAATGTCGTTTACTAGGATCATGCATGTACCTGCTCACAACTCCAACTGCTTGTGAAATGTCAAGCCTCATACACACCATTGCATACATCAGGCTAACAACAACATTTGCATATGGACCTTTGACATATATTCTTGTTTTTCATCACTTTTAGGAGATAAGGATGCACTGAGCTTAAAATGAGGAGAAAGTGGAGTACTAACTGGTTTTGTCTTTTCATTTATCCCAAAATGCTTTAGTACATTTCTCAGATATTGTAACACCTAACACCTTATACATTTACATACCGCATATATTATTTTTATATTAAATTATCACGTATGAAACAAGAATACAATAAAATTCATGTTTACAACGAGAGTAATTTTTTTAACTCATCTCATATTATCAACAATAATCTCACAATCAATACGGATGCTTTAATCATAGCTTATAACATCACATATATTAATAAATTAAACATTAAGTTGAATTCATTTATATATATATCTTAGTACATATTCATTGTAATTATACATATGCAAGTATTCAATCCCCAAATATAAATGATATATTTTTATGCTTATGTGGAATGCAAGGAGAGAAAGTGAGGAGGCTCGGCCGGTGACCTTTGATCTATGACTTTTATATGCACCTCAATATGAACTACTAATCTTCTCTACCTAAAAAATGATGCAATTTGGTGAGTTACAACTCAATGAGAATAACCATCAAATGAGTTCTAAAGCACCAAACATTTCATAATAGCAAATAAAAGTATAATTAATACATACTTTATACTTCATTTCATCAGTCAATAACATATAAGTATAGATAAAATCAAGTATTCAATAATTGCTCTTTACTTATGCTTATGCTTATTTATTTTATTTTGTTGTGACCAAGTTAAACGAACATTGCCCCGGGTTTTCATGTGAACATTTGTTATGTGAATATTTGCATTTGCTAGCTAGCTTGATCATTTGTTTCATTTGTTGGGCCATAGGCCTCTTCTTTTACTTTGTAATGTCGATTAACTAGTCACAACACCTTTTAAGTCATTATGCATATGCACTTGTACTTACATATTCATCAACCATTGTATCTTATCACATATACCATACATATACCACATATATACCTCACATGCCAACACATATACCTTGCATATACTATACATATACCATGTATATATATCATACGTCAAACATATACCTCAAATATACCACAAGTACACAAACTTATATGTACCACAAATGTCAAAAATTATTCCTCATCATATTATCAATAAAAAATCATCACAATCATATGAATCACATACCAAGCAACATTCATATGCACTAAAAAATTCAATTGATAATTAGACTCACCTTTTTCCTTTGATTTCAACCCTTAACTTATTGTCTACCCCCTTTTTGTGAATCTTTAATTTTTCGTGAGCCTAGTATTGAAATATAATTGGTTAATTTATGACTAGAGAAACTTAATGTAGCTTAAACAAATTAATATACATTATTCATATCAATAATTAAAATTTTTTCTATGAGGCAGTGTGACCTTATGGGACTGTTTGACTATAACTTTTTAGTTGACCAATTAATCTGATTCTTATTCCTAATTAAAATTAACATATACTTATATAACATATTAAAATTTCAGACCAATTGGATTACTGTACAATTTTTGGTGGAATTTCTAAATGTGTTCTATTTTCTGCCTTTAGGCAGTTTCAGGGTATCAACTTAATCTCATAATAACTTATGATATATAACTCATATTGAAATGAAACTTTACATACACTTATATGGGTTCAAATGGAACATTATTCATTTTTAAAATTTCCATCAATTATATATCTAAAGCCCTCAAAATATAAGCAACATTTTACTGCTATAGAACAGAGTTGGTTTTCAGGACAGTATGACTTGTAATAGCCATAACTTACTCTATACATAACATATTAAGATGAAATTAGTACCCAAATTTAGATAGGATATATAATGGTTATGTTTTGATAATTTACATAATCTATCTTTAATAAGTTCAAAACAATTAAACAAGTTTATGGACCTATACAGGGCACTCAGTAGGCAGTTCAAACCATGGAACAATCATGGTTCCATTCACTATAACTCAACATTTACAGGACATATAAACCTGAAATTTAGTATACAGATACATAACACATATATCTACAACCTTGATATTTTTAGATACTTCAAATAATTGCTTTGTTATATTCAAAACTAACAAACACAGTAGCTAACTTACTTAGGGTTCACATCCGGACCAGTTTTAGTACAGAGAGGATATCTCATTTTATACACTATATATTGCAAAAAATTTTATATATCCATAAATCTAAGATATAAAGGAACACCTTTTGTGTTTTACACTTCTCCAGACTCGACCTCTAAGATCATCAAAACTATAGTACAAGATACTGCCTATTTATGAACCCTAAACACCATAATCAAGCTTAACACAAATTAATTGTTTACTCACCTATAATCACCCTTGGCTAACCTTTTTGCTTTAATTTCTGGAGTGAAAAGAGAAGAAAATATTGCTGGAACTTCAAAGAAATGGAATGAAGCAAAGAGGAAGAAGAAGAGGGTGAGGAAGAAGAAGAGGGGGAGGAAGAAGAAGACTTAGCCTAAGTTAAAAATTTTGTCTTCCTTTCTCTTTTTCTTTCACTCGTCCCTTTATCTTCTTCTTTTTGACTTTTTTTTTTACTTTTATTTTTCTACTCTTTTACTGTATGTTTCTTTTTTTTTAATTATTTTTATTATCATTATACATATAGACATATACATACATTCATGTATATATATAAACATTTACCCAATTTTACTAACCAATAATAAAAAAATAATTTAATTACTTATTTTAATTTAATTAAATTAATCATGTCAAATTTTTATTAATTCAATATAGTCTCTTTATTCACTTAAATATTAATTTCATGTCATTTTCATCTATATTATAAAACAGACATATGCATTTCTACACAATTATAAAATACTTGAAAATAAACTAATTGTATGTCATGAATATATTTAAATAAAAATGCATATTATGCATGTGTTCAAGTGTTATATATACAAAATGTATATGTGCAAATGAGATGTTGTAGAAATGCATATGGAAAAAGTCAAGGATGTTACAATTCTTCCCTCCTTTTAAAAAATTTTGTCATCGAAATTTAATACCTGAAAACAGGTGTGGATATTGCTTTTTCATATTTTCTTCTGTTTCCCATGTTGCCTCTTCTTGTAAATGATTTCTCTATAATACCTTAACTAAAAGTATTTCTCGGTTTCTTAACTGTTTAGTCTTGTATCCGATGATTTCCACTGTTTCTTCAACATAACTCATATCATTTGCAATCTCAATTACTTGATCTTTAAGTACATATGTAGGATCTGACCTGTATCTTCTAAGCATGGTCACATAAACACACATTATGAATCTGAGTCATATATGGTGGTAAAACCAATCTGTATGCCAGTGGACTGACCTTCTCAAGAATTTCGTAAGGCCCTATGTATCTTGGGCTCAATTTACCTTTCTTGCCAAATCACATTACTTATTTCCATGGAGATACTCGTAGAAATACCTTCTCACCCAACTCATATTCTATATCCCTTTTATGTTGATCAACATAACTTTTTTGTCTGTCCTGTATTGCCTTTAGCTTAATCTTGACAACCTTGATTTTATCCACTGTATCTTGTACTATCTCTGGCCCTTCTAATGCATGTACACCTTTTTCATCCCAGATGATAGGGCTTCTGCACTTTCTGTCATACAATGCCTCATATGGAGCCATCTGAATACTGCTATGATATTGGTTATTGTATGCAAACTCCACCAATGCTATATACTCATCCCAAACTCCATTGAATTCCATAGCACATGCTCTAAGCATTTCTTCTAATGTTTGTATAGTTATCTCTAATTGTCCATCAGTCTGTGGGTGAAATGCAGTACTGAAATTCAATTTTATTCCCAATGCATTATGTAAACTCACCCAAAAATGTGAAGTAAACCGTGGATCTCTATTAGACACAATGGATACTGGAATGCCATGCAATCTGACTATCTCATTCACATATAATTTGGCCAAACTCTCAAGTGTACACCCCCATCTGATAGGTAGAAAATGTGCTGACTTTGTTAACCTATCAATAATTACCCATATTGCATCATTTTTCGTGGAGTTCTAGGCAATCCATAAACAAAATTCATCGTTATCTTTTCCCATTTCCATTCTAGCACTGGTAAAGGATGTAGTTACCAACTGGTGCTTGGTGTTCTATCTTAATCTGCTGACATGTTAAGCATTTGAAAACATATTCTGCTATATCTTTCTTCATTCTTGGCCACCAATAATGAGGCCTTAAGCTGTGATACATCTTTGTCATCCCTGGGTGCATTGTATAAGGTGCATCGTGTGCCTCTTCCATTATTTCCTAATGTCAGTTCTTAGTGTTTGGAACACATATGCGTGACTTTAACATCAGTGTATTGTCTTGCAATTGAAAATTTTTACTGTTTCCCTGCCTTACTAATTCAATTTTCACACACAATTTAGGATCTTTACTCTGTGCAACTTTGATTCTATCCTTCAATATAGGTCTGACCTGAAGAGCAACAATCAATGATCCACCATCATGCATATTCAATTGAACATTCATGGACCGTAATTGAATCAGATATGGAAATGAGGATGCTTGCAAGTGAGCTACACTGCTACTGGTCTTCCTACTCAATGCATCTGCAACCACATTAGCTTTCCCTGGATGGTCTTCAATTGTACAATTATAATCTTTCAACAGCTCTAACCATCGTCTTTGTCTCATGTTTAACTCTTTCTGTGTCATCAAGTAACCCAAGCTTTTATGGTCTGTGAAGATCTGGAATGTCTCACCATACAAATAATGCCTCCAAATCTTCAATGCAAATACAACTGCAGCCAATTCTAAATCATGCACTGGATATGAGATCTCATGTGGTCTAAGTTGTCTAGATGCATAAGCTATCACCGTACCATGTTGCATCAACACACATCCCAAGCCTTGGTGAGAAGCATCACTATATATTGTAAACCCACATGTACCTGTAGGGATGTTAACACTGGTGCTGAGGTTAGCCTATGTTTTAGTTCATCGAAACTCCTTTAACATTCAGGAGTCCACTTGAAAGGCACATTCTTTCTCAATAATTTGGTCAAAGGGCTAGCAATGAATGAGAACCCATCAAAAAATCTATGGTAGTATCCGGCTAAACCCAAAAAACTACGCAATTCTGACAAATTCTTAGGTGTTTCCCAACTCACTATGGCCATAACTTTATTTGGGTCAACCTCTATGCCTTTTCCTGATACTATATGTCCAAGAAACACAGCATGATCAAGCCAGAATTCACACTTACTAAACTTTGCATACAATTGTTTCTCCTACAGAGTCTACAACACTATTCTTAAATGCATCTCATGTTCCTCTTTACTTTTAGAGTACATCAGAATGTCATATATGAAAACAATAACAAAATTATGCAGATAAGGCTGAAATACCTTATTCATCAAAGCCATGAAAGTAGCTAGTGCATTGGTTAATCCAAATGACTTGACTAGAAATTCATAATGGCCATATCTAGTACGAAATGCAGTTTTAGGAATACCTACCTCAGCTATCTTAAGCTGATAATAGCCCGATTTCATATCAATCTTAGAAAATACTTGAGCTCCATGTAACTGATCAAACAAATCATCAATTATAGGTAAATGATACTTATTCTTCACTGTCACTCTATTAAGTTGTCTATAGTCAATACACAATATCATCGTTCCATCTTTCTTTTTTACAAACAACACTGGGGCTCCCCAAGGTGATATGCTAGGTCGAATGTATCCCTTATCAAGTAACTCTTGCAATTGAGTTTTAAGTTCCTTTGACTCAATTGGTGTCATCCTGTAATGAGATATAGAAATAGGTGCGGCCCTAGGCACCAAATCTATAGTAAATTCTATCTCTCTATCTGGTGGCAACTCAGGAAAATCCTCTGGAAATACATATGGGAACTCACACACTATTGGAATATTCTCTAACATAATATCCTGAGTTCTTGTGTCTGTCACATAGGCTAAGAAAGCCTCACACCCTCCATTCACCATCTTAACAGCTTTAATTGCTGAAATCAAATATGCAGGTACCAACTTCGGTTCTCCTTTAAACACAATCCTTTGTTTATCAGAGGACTTTAAAATTACCTCATTTGAAAAACAATTCACTATGGCATGATGTTTAGTTAACCAGTCCATTCCCAATATTACATCAAATTCATGCAATGATAATAAGATCAAATCAAATTTCAATTCAACTTTATCAATGAATATCGAACAGTCACGACATATCTCATTCACAACTACTACTGCTCCTAGTGGAATACTCACATTTATATCAAATCCCAATGACTCATGCTTTTGATGTAGTTTGGATGCCATATGTGATGATATAAATGAATGTATGGATCCTGGGTCAATCAATGCAAATGTCAGTATATCATAAATGTAAATATTACCAGTAACCACTTCAGGAGCATCAACTGCCTCCTGCCTAGTCATAGCAAATACCCTGGCCTGTGGAAGGGGTCTAGAACTCTGTCCCTCAGATCTGGTCACTCCTCTGCTTACCGTACCAGTTCTTTCTCTACCTCTGCCTCTGACATGTGTCCCACTATTAGTGTTAACCCTTGGTGTTTCAATTGTAGTCTCAGATACTCCTCTGCCTCTGCTGGTCTCTGCTAATTTAGCTCTTTCTGGGCAATCTCTATACATGTGATCTAAAAACCCACAGAAATAACAAGCTCATGTGAGGCTTCTGCATTCGTCAGTGTGTTGCCTACCACAATGAATACAAGTAGGCCTATGTTCTGTATAATGGCTTTGTCCTCTGCCTGGGTAAGAGAAAGTCATGCCTCGAGCTCTAGAACTGGAGTTCCCAATTATGTTGCCAGACTGACTCGACATATATCTAGCTTTCTTTTCATATCCTCTTCTAGACTCTCCAGCAAACTCTCGTGTCACCCTTTTTACTTGTTGTTCTCCAGCTTCAAGATAAGTAATTGTGATTCTATTTCTGATCTCATACTTAAGGCCCTCTTCAAACTTTCTGCATTTGTCTTTTTCAGTAGATACCATAAAGGTGGCATAATGGGAAAGTTTGTTGAACTGCATCTCATACTCAGCAACAGACATGTTCCCCTGTTTCAGATTCAGAAATTCCTTTATCTTCTCATCTTTATATGCTTCAGGCATGAAATTGTTCTGAAATTCATGGAGAAAATCATTCCATGTTAGAACTGGTGGTTGTGTGTCACTATCGGAAATTGTCTCCCACCATTCATAAGCATTACCTTGAAGCAAAGATACTACATAATCAAACTTCTCCTCTGGAGTACATCTCATCATATTCAATACCCTTTGTGTCCTTTTAAGTCATGTTTCTGCTTCAGCTGGATCAGTTGAGCCATATAAATCAACTCCACCCTGTTTTCTTAGCTTATCATATCGTCTTTCCCTATACATTGCAGGACCATCCGGTACTTCGACATGTGATGATTGTGATGTACGTGCAGGAGCCCTAGCTCCTGGTACTGATTGATCTCTATGCAAATGAGGCGATGCCTCATGAGAATGCATTTCAGCCAGCCTCTCTCTCCTAGGTGAATCATGTCCTATGATGGCCCTAAAATAAATGAAATTATGTTACTACATAATGTTCAACACATATTATGCATATGTTATCATGCTTATATGCATATGCATGTTCCCTTGGAACCTATCCCTGCTCTGATACCAAAAATGTAACACCTAACACCTTATACATCTACATACTGCATATGTTATTTTTATATTAAATTATCACGTATGAAACAAGAATAAAATAAAATTCATGTTTACAGCGAGAGTAATGTTTTTTAACTCATCTCATATTATCAACAATAATCTCACAATCAATACGGATGCTTTAATCATAGCCTATAACATTACATATATTAATAAATTAAACATTAAGTTGAATCCATTTATATATATATCTTAGTACATATTCATTGTAATTATACATATGCAAGTATTTAATCCCTAAATATAAATGATATATTCTTATGCTTATGTGGGAAGCAAAAAGAGAAAGTGTGGAGGCTCGACCGGTGACCTTTGATCCATGACTTTTATATGCATCTCAATATGAACTACTAATCTTCTCTACCTGAAAAATGATGGAATTTGGTGAGTTGCGACTCAGTGAGAATAACCATCAAATGAGTTCTAAAGTACCAAGCATTTCATAATAGCAAATAACAAGTATAATTAATACATACTTTATACTCCATTTCATCAGTCAATAACATATAAATATAAATAAAATCAAGTATTCAATAATTGCTCTTTACTTATGCTTATGCTTATTCATTTTATTTTGCTGTGACCAGGTTAAACGAACATTGCCCGGGGTTTCCATGTGAACATTTGTCATGTGAATATTTGCATTTGTATTAGCTAACTAGCTTAATCATTTCTTTCATTTGCATATTTGTTGGGCCATAGGCCTCTTCTTTTGCTTTGCAATGTCAATTACTTGTGCTTAAATATTCATCAACCATTGTATCTTATCACATATACCATACATATACCACATATATACCTCATATGCCAACACATATACCTTGCATATACTATACATATAACATGTATATATATCATATGTCAAACATATACCTAAAATATACCACAAGTACACAAACTTATATGTATCACAAATGTCACAAATTATTCATCATCATATTATCAAGGAAAAATCATTACAATCATATGAATCACATAGCAACCAACATTCATATGCACTAAAGAATTCAATTGATAATTAGACTCACCTTTTTCCTTTGATTCCAACCCTTAACTTATTGTCTACCCCCTTCTTGTGAATCTTTAACTTGTCTTGAGCCTAGTATTGAAATATAATTGGTTAATTTATGACTAGAGAAACTTAATGTGGCTTAAACAAATTAATGTACATTATTCATATCAATAATTAAAATTTTTCCTATAAGGCAGTGAGACCTTATGGGACTGTTTTGGCTATAAATTTTTCTGTACTTAACCAGTTAAATTGATTCTTATTCCTAATTAAAATTAACATATACTTATATAACATATTCAAATTTCAGACCAATTGGATCACTATACAATATTTGGTGGAATTTCTAAATGTGTTCTGTTTTCTACCCTGTTTTCTGCCTTCAGGCAGTTTCAGGGTACCAACTTAATCTCATCATAATTTATGATATATAACTCATATTGAAATGAAACTGTACAAAAACTTATATGGGTTCAAATGGAACATTTTTTATATTTACAACTTTCATCAATTATATATCTAAAGCCCTCAACTTATAGGCAACAATTTACTACTATAGATCAGAGTTGGTTTTCAGGACAGTATGACTTGTAACGGCCATAACTTACTCTATACATAACATATTAAGATGAAATTAGTACCCCAATTTAGATAAGACATATACCTATAACATTTATGTTTTGATAAGTTACATAATCTATCTTTAAGAAGCTCAAAACAATTAAACAAGTTTATGGACCTTTACAGGGCACTCAGTAGGCAGTTCAAACCATGGAACAGTCATGGTTCCATTCACCATAACTCAAAAGTTACAGGACATATGAACCTAAAATTTGGTATATAGATACATAACACATATATATACAACTTTTATGTTTTTAGATACTTCAAATAATGGCTTTATCATATTCAAAACTAACAAACACAGTAGCTAACTTACTTAGGGTTCACATCCGGACCAGTTTCAATAAAGAGATGATATCTCATTCTATACAATACATCTTGCAAAAATGTTTTTATATCCATAAATCTAAGACATAAAGGAACAACATTTGTGTTTTAAATGTCTCCATATTCGACCTCTAAGATTATCAAAATCATAATACAAAATACTGCCTAATTATGAAGCCTAAACACCATAATCAAACTTAACGCAAATTAATTGTTTACTCACCTATAATCACCCTTGGCTAACCTTTTTGCTGTAATTTCTGGAGTGAAAAGAGAAGCAAATATTACTGGAACTTCAAAGAAATGGAATGAAGCAAAGAGGAAGAAGAAGACTTAGCCTAAGTTAAAAATTTTGTCTTCCTTTATCTTTTTCTTTCACCCGTCCCTTTTTCTTCTTCTTTTTGACTTTTTTTTTTGACTTTTATTTTTCTCTTCTTTTACTGTATGTTTCTATTTTTTTTAATTAGTTTTATTATCATTATACATACATTCATGTATACATATAAACATTTACCCAATTTTACTAACCAATAATATATATATATATATATATATATATATATATATAATTTAATCACTTATTTTAATTTAATTAAATTAATCATGTCAAATTTTTATTAATTCAATATATTCTCTTTATTCACTTAAATATTAATTTCATGTCATTTTTATCTATATTATAAAACAAACATATGCATTTCTACACAATTGTAAAATACTTGAAAATAAACTAATTGTATGTCATGAATTCATTTAAATAAAAATGCATATTATGCATGTGTTCAAGTGTTATATACACAAAATGTATATGTGCAAATGAGATGTTGTAGAAATGCATATGGAAAAATTCAAGGATATTACAGATATTGTTTCTGAGTCAAACAAAATCTCCCCAATTTCCTGTCTCTGCATATCTCCATACAAAGAATCTTCTTAGCTTTTCCTAGATCCTTCATTTCAAATTCCTAATTTAGTTGAGCTTTTAACTTCTGAATCTCTCATTCATCCTTCGAAGCTATCAGCATATCATCAACATAAAGGAGAAAAAAGATAAAAGAACCATCATGTAGCTTGCGCAAATATACACAATAATCATATTTGCTTTTTGTGTATTTCTGCCTTATCATAAATTTGTCAAATTGTTTGTACCACTGTCTTAGAGACTACTTCAATCCATACAACGATTTGCTCAACTTGCACACTAAATTTTCTTTTCCAGCAACTTTAAATCCTTCTGGCTAAGTCATGTAGATTTCTTGTTTTAAGTCTCCATGTAAAAATGCAGTTTTTACATCCAGCTGAACTAGTTCCAGATCCAATTGTGCTACCAAGGCCAACAGTATTCTAATGGTGGAATGTTTTACAATTGGAGAAAACACTTCATTATAATCAATTCCCTCCTTCTGAGCGTAACCTTTAGCGACCAATCTTGCCTTGTAGCGGATATCATTCTTATCAGGAAATCCTTCTTTCTTTGCCTAAACCTATTTACAGTCAATCGCTTTCTTTCCCTTTGACAAACTTGTTAGCTTCCATATCTGATTCTTTTCAAGGGACTGCATCTCTTATTCCATAGTCTTTCTTCACTTTTCTTCTTCTGAGTTTTGAATGGCTTCACAATAAGTGGAAGAAATCTCATCATCTACTGAAGATGTATAATTAGTCATATCTTCAAGTCAAACAAGTTTCTTAATATTCCTTTTAGGCTTTCGTAGTGCAATTGGCTCAAGTTGTTGAGGAGGTTCTTGTGCTGAAATCTCTGCTTCCTCATCTGATCCATTTTCTACCATTATCTCCTCTTCTGCTGTAGGAGTAATTTTATCAGACTTTACAATTGTTGGATCAAAAATTCTTCTTCTATCAAACTCCACCTGTTTGGGAGTTCCCTCCATCTGCTGTGGAGAACCATTTGTCTGCTCCTCTATTATATTTTTTTTAACACGGTAGACTCATCAAAGGTAACATCTCTACTAAAGATTATTTTCTTCATCTCTGGGCACCATAAACGATATCCTTTGATACCAGAGGATATCCCCATAAAGATAGCTTTCTTTGCCCTTAGATCTAACTTTGATTCCTTAACATGATAGTATGCAGTGGAACCAAACACATGTAAAGAATTATAATATGTAACAGGTTTTCCATACCACACATCTAAAGGTGTTTTTCCATTGATAGCAGTTGCTAGAAAACGATTAATGAGATGACATGTATATGTTACACCCTCGGCCCAAAATTGTCTGTCTAATCCAACATTAGACAACATACACCGAATTTTCTCCAGTAGAGTTCGGTTGCTAGTGACTGTTTTATGCATGTCCTTATACATCACCCTTTCGTCAAAAATCACATCTCTGCTACGGATGACCTTTTTGTTTTCGTCATCCCAAATACGATAGCCAAACTCATCCTCACCATAGCCGATGATAGTGCATTTCTTGGATTTGGGATCAAGTTTATTCCTTCCTTGATCATTGATATGCACATATACTACACAACCAAAAACTTTTAGATGTGATAGTTTTATCTCTTTTTGGCTCTATACCTCCTCTGGTATTCTGTGCTCTAATGGAACCGATGGTCCTCAATTGATTAAGTAAGCTGTTGTGTTGACTGCTTCTGTCCATAACTGCTTCAGTAGACCTGACTGTATATGAATACTTCTGGCTCTTTCTATCAACATTCGGTTCATACGTTCTGCTACACCATTGTTTTGAGGTGTGCATGGCACGGTTCTCTCCATTCTGACATCGTGCTCATAACAGAATTTTTTAAATCAGCTGTCTTCATATTCACTGCCATTGTCGATTTTGAGCTTTTTAATTTTCAGACCTGTCTCATTTTCAACTATAGCTTTCCATCTTCTGAAAGCCTCAAACACTTCAGACTTATGGTTTAGAAAGTAAACTCATACCTTTCGATAGTGATCATCGATAAAAGTCACGAAGTAGTGTTTTCCAACAATGGATGAGACGGTTATTGGTCCTCAAACATCAGAGTGAACAAGCTCTAACCTTTCTTTCTTTGGGGTTCTACCACTTGTCTGAAAGCTGACCTTTTTCTGCTTTCCAAGTATGCAATCTTCGCACATGCCTATTTCTACTGACTGTAGACCTGGAAGTTTCCCCTTTGAATGCATAATTTTCATTCATTTTTCACTCATATGGCCTAGCCTCTGGTGCCATAGATTGGAATTTTCATTGCAAGTTGCAACTGTGATCAAACAACATGCTTCTGCTGTCATGTAAAGAGTGTCACTCTTTTTGCCTCGAGCAACCATCATTGCTCCCTTTGAAATCTTCCAATTATCAGCATGGAAGATCGTAGTGTAGCATTCGCTAGCCAACTGTCCTACTGAGATTAAGTTCTTTCTCAAGTCAGAAATATGTCTGACATCTTTTAGCTCCCAAACAAATCCGTCAACTTAAGCTTTACTACACATTTGCCAACAGTAGCACAAGGTTGATCATCACCAAGATATACCTTTCCAAGGTTTCTAGGGACATACCTTTTGAAGAATTCTTTCTGTGAAGTAGCATGGAACGATGCTTCAGAGTCTAACACCCAAGACTCCTCTTTGATTTTCAAATAGCATATCAATGCGTTATTGCCTCCAGAGGTGGAAGCAACATTTTCCTCTACCTTTGCTTCCTGGTTCTTCGGTGCACTCTTGCACGGATTTTTGTAGTGCCCAGTCTTTCCACAATTCCAACATTCGACAGCTTTCGAACTATAGGAATTACTTGGATTCCTGGATTTAAACCTCATGTCCTTTGATTTACCTCGGTAGTTTGACTTGCCTTGTCCATTGCCTCTGGTTGAATTTCTTCCTCTTGATTCTGTATGCAAAACTGAAGAAGTTGATGATTCACCTAACTCTCTCCGTCGGATCTCTTCACTGAGAACCAAATCACGAACATCACCAAATTTCAACTTAATGCTTTCCGACGAGCTACTCACAGTCGTGATAGTAGCATTCCAACATTCTGGTAGAGAAGACAAAAGTATTAATGCTTGTAATTCTTCATTAAATTCAATTCTAACCAAAATCAATTGGGTTGTGACTGTATTGAGTTCATTGAGATGTTGAGCTACTCAAGCACCTTCTGTCATTTGCAAGTTCAACAAGTGCCTCATGAGGTGCACTTTGTTTGAGGCTGAAGGCTTCTCATACATATTAGAGAGAGTCGTCATAAGACCTGTCGTGGTCTTTTCCTTTGCTATGTTGAAAGCAATATTGCAGGATAACGTCAATCGGATAACTTCGAGAGCTTGTATGTCGAGAAGACTTCAATTTTCTTCCTTCATAGCCTCTGGCTTCTTCCCTGAGAGAGGTTGATACATATTTCTTTGATACAAATAATCTTGTATTTGCATTTTCCAAAAGCCAAAATTTGCTCCGTCGAACTTCTCAATTTTCACCTTTCCTTCGTCTGTGGCCATTGCTTCCACTCGAATCTGACTTCCTTTGGATCTTTTCTGACAATTCTTGTGAATCACCATGTATTAGAACACCTCCGTAGATAATTTGGTACAACTGACCAAATTTCCCTATAATCATATTCATATGAATAGTAATCACCCCAAAAAAGACAGAAAAATGCAATAAACTCTCTGATACCAGTTGTTGGGAAATAATGCTAATTTTCCTATAATTAGATTTATAAGGAAGCAAAGAAAATACGGACTAATAAGATACACAAGTTGATAACGGAGTTCGGCCAATTATGCCTACGTCTCCGGACTGCTGTAGATCTTTTACTGAAGGAAGAGAAATGTATAAAGTGTTTACAAACACTCACAACTCACAACCTTTCACTAATACTTCTCTCTCACTTTTAGATAGAATGTCTTACAAATGAATTCCTAAGGCTATATATAGGCTTACACCTTCTCAATGGACGACCAAGATTAATTCTCACCTACTTTGATGAATGGTTGAGATCATTTCTCACCTACCATCTTACCTACCAAATGGATGGTCAAAATTAATCCTCACCCACCAAATGAATGATCAACATTAATCTTCACCTACCATCTTATCAACCAAATAAATGGTCAAGATTAATCCCCACCCACTAAATGGATGGTCAAGATTAATCTTCAACTACCATCTTACCTACCAAATATTTTGTCAACAAAAGATGCACCATCCATCTTTATTGTCATTTATTTCTGATGCATGTATAGTTTGACCAACAAGATAAACATGAATAACTTTGACCTCCCAATCTTGTTGTAAGAGAAGTTCAATTCTAGAAATAAGGTCGCTATTATGCCCAGAAGCAGGAGAAAAAGTCTTGAGCAACCCAACTATGCTTTGATTGTCAGTTTGAAGGATAATATTTCTCCAACCTCATTCTCAAGCTTTTTGCAGACCTAAAAGAATGCTCCAGAGTTCAGCTCAAAAAGAAGAACACTTCCCCAACTTGACCGTGAATCCTCCAATCCACTTACCAGTATCATCACGCATTAACTCCCCTTGCAGATGCCGCTGAGATGCTCATGCGGAAAGCTCCATCTGTGTTGAGGGAAATGAAGCCCAAAGGTGGGGGAACCCAACTGATCATCTCCTCCACTCTTAGCTGATTAACTTCTCTTATCTTCGAAAGGACTTCAAACGCTGACATACTAGCTTCAGCCGCACTAAAGATGATGCGGGCTTTAAAGTTACTTGGTGTCCTTTTCCCAGCAAAAATAGACTTGTTCCTCCATTTCCAAAGCTGCCAAGAAGTAAAACCAAACAAGGAACACCAGTTAATACATGACCTAGAACAGAACTGATCTTTGAGGTTCTGAAGCATCCAGATGTCAAAACTCAGGCCAACGAAAACATTATGGCAAGCTGGGTGAAGGCTCTAGCCATCCTGCAATCCCTTAGGACGTGACTTAAGTTCTCCTCGCC
Source organism: Triadica sebifera (assembly GCA_023653625.1). Taxonomy (NCBI): domain Eukaryota; kingdom Viridiplantae; phylum Streptophyta; class Magnoliopsida; order Malpighiales; family Euphorbiaceae; genus Triadica; species Triadica sebifera. The sequence goes on from CM042900.1 coordinate 4,946,680, forward strand.
AGCTCTACAGATAGAACAATATCATCTGTTCCCAAGGGCCTATGACGTCTTTCCACATTTGTAAGGATTCTACCCTGGCAGCACAACCATAAAAAGACCTTTATACGTTGAGGCCCTTTCCAACGGCAAATAAGATTCCATAATACATTCCTTTCATTTGTCTCATTCATGAGAAGAGATTTGTAAACTGAAGCAATGGAAAAATTCCCATATGAAGATAAATCCCAAACTCTTACATCATCACCAACATCTCTGTGAGGTACACAATACAAATCTAACACCTCAATCATGTCCGAAGGAAGGAAATCAACAAGAAAAGACTTATTCCACAAATTACTCATGACTGCATCTTTGACCCTCCATTCACTATACATATTAGGCATAGTACGGATCCAGGAATAAACTAAAGTGGATTCCCCTAACCACTTATCATACCAAAACGAGACCTTTTCCCCATTCCTTCCTTATAGACCACTCGAGTTTGCATGACTAAATTGCCAGGAATTGATCATGCTACGCCAGATGGGAGAATCCTGAGCCTTCCAAACAGGAGGAACATGATTTTAGTTGTTTCAACAATACTTTCCTTTAAGAACCTGAACTCATAAAGAATTCGACTCAGTAAGAAAATGCCACAATAGTTTTGCTATGAAAGCTTTATTCAGCTCTTCAAGGTTCTTGACTCCAATCCCACATGATTGTGGATTTTCTGTCTTTTTTTTGCCTTCATTTATAGCTCCAAATTTGAGATCAGGAAGCACCTTTTTCTTAGTTCTCATTTAAGTTATTCAAAATATTCTTGTTTAGTGGACGATGTTTCTCGTATGCATGGTTCTCATATATCTGAATAGGAATCGTAAATAAAGAAGCAAAATGGAGAAATAAAAAAATTGAAATTCTAATTTAACTTGGAGGCTCCTGCACAAATAAAGTTTCTTAGTTTAATTAAACAAATAAGAGGATATTCTTATATCTCATCCACACATGCAAAGCAATTGATATAGCTAAAACCTGTACCTTTCTGGCTTCAAATCCAGACTTCCATTGTTAACTTCAATTATGAATTTTATTGATCTTGTTAGGTACGTTGGCTGCAACATATGAGAAACTTGGAGGAGAAGCGAAGTGGATGGGCAAACCAGATAAGGAAATGCAATTATTTAGTTTCTCTTTCATTTTTTGTTCCACATTTCTATGTGAATTGCGTGGACACATTTGTCACTGAGTTGTAAATGCAGAAAACAATATTATATCTTTGCTGTGTGGAATGGACTGGACTCTTTCTTATATCTTTCCCTCATGGTATGATAGGTTAGATGGTTATCAATGCATGAATATAAATTAATCTGCAAATCGAGATATGTTGGGATTTTTGACATTCTTTGTGCTTATGCACTATATCTACGTTCTGCTAGCTTGGCTTAACACAGAGAAAGAGAGAGCTTTTAGTTGCTGGAAAAAATCCCCTTTCAATTTTATTCATATTAAGTACAAAAAAAGGTCATTAATTTGTACTTACATCTCTAATATTCTAGACTATTCTAAACTTAAGACACAAAAGTCAAATATTAACAAACTCAAGAAAGTTCCAGCACTTTCTTTTAAAATAACAAAAATGCTAAACTGACAATAAACTTGTCATTGCACATCACTCTTCCTCGACATGTTTGCTGGAAACTCCAAGCTCTTCTCTCAACATCTTCAATCTTTGCTTTGGTAGTGCTTTAGTTAGAATGTTTGCCTTTTGCTCTTGTGAACTGCAATACATCAACATCACTTCTTCTTCCTGCGCAGCTTCTCTAAAAGAATAAAATTTAATCTTCATGTGCTTGGTTCTTCCATGGAACACAGGATTCTTTGCCATGGCTATAGCTGATTTGTTGTCACAATAAACAACAATAGGCTCCTCTTCCTCCAAATTCAGGTCCTTCAGCACTTTTCTTAGCCAAATGGCTTAATTCATAGCAGTGGCAGCAGCTACATACTTTGCTTCAGCCGTTGATTGAGCTACAATTTCTTGCTTTCTTGAGTTCCTACTGATCATGCCTGAGCCAATTAAAAAACAATAACCTGTGGTGTTCTTCATGTCACCAACTGAGCTACCCCAGTCACTATCAACATACCCAACCAACTTCGCCTTGGTTCCTTTCTTGAACCAAACACCATAGCCTAAAGTTGCTTTGATGTATGTTAGAAGTCTCTTTACAGCCTTAAAGTGAGACTCTTTTGGATGTTATATAAATCTTGATAAAAGACTTGTTGCAAACATGATATCAGGCCTTGTAGCTGTAAGATACAGCAATCATCCTATTAAACTTCTGTAGACTCCAGCATTAACTTCATTAGAACCATCATCTTTGCATTGTTTTTCATTTTGAGCTATTGGAGTTTCAATTTCTCTACAAGTTTCCATTGCAAAGTTCTTCAAAACATCATTTGCCTATATCTCTCTTGTCATATGCAAATTCCAAACTCATTTTGCTGAATTTCCATACCAAGAAAGAATGACATCTCTCCCAAGTCATTCATTTCAAATACTTCTGCCATTTCTTTTTTTAACTCCAACATATCTACATTATTTTCGGGCACCAAAATAACATCAACATATAAGAAAATGATTAAAAAATCAGTTTCAACCTTTTTTTATATACAATGTTGCTCACTAAGGCTTCTTTTGAACCCCATATGATCATCAATTCTGTTGTACCAAGCCCTTGGGGCTTGTTTTAAGCCGTACAAGGCTTTATTGAGCAAATACACTTTTTATGAAATCAGGTGTTTGTTCAATATGCACCTCCTCCTTTAGATAACCATTGAGAAAAGCTGATTTAACATCAAGATGGAAAATTTTCCAACTTTTTGAGCTGCAAAAGAGAGCAATAATCTGGTTGTATCATACCTTGCAACTAGTGTAAAAGTATCAGAAAAATCAACTATTTGTTGCTGTGAATAGCCTTTGACAACCAACCTTGCTTTGAATTTGTTGATATAACCATTAGGATTGAGCTTTATTATATATACCCACTTTACTCTGATAACTTTCTTATTGGTAGGTGTATCCATTAGCTTCCAAATGTCATTTTTGAAGATCATTCTTATCTTCTTCTAGATTGCAACCCTCTATTCTTTTGATTGTGTAGCTTGCTCAAAGCTATCGGGTTCCATAAAAGCCATATTATATGTGTTATATATATTAGTCAGAGACCAAGTTCTCAAGACTCCATTTTTTGAATCTTCACCGCTTTCCGTACTTGCCTCATCTCCAGTAAGAGTTACCATTTTGTTCTTGAGAAATTTTTTCTTGGCTGGAATTCCTGTTTGAAGCTTCAAGCTCCCAAGTCCAATATGCATCTTCATCTACTTTTATATCTCTACACGGCTCCACTTTTTTAGACTTCACTTTGTAAACTCTGTAGACCTTTGAATTGCTACCATAGCCTATGAGAATCCCAATCTTAGCCTTCTCATTTAGTTTGTCTCTCTTCACATCCGGAATGTGAGTATAGTAGAGACTTCCAAATACTTTGAGGTGATCAACATTGGGTTTGACTCCAGGCCAAGCTTCATATGGAGTTTTGTTCTTCAATGCCTTTGTAGGAAGTCTGTTTAATAAATAAACTGATGCATTAACTACCTCTGCCCAAAAACTTTTTGGAAGCTTTTTCTCAAACATGAGACATCTAGCCGTCTCCATTACAGTTATGTTCTTCCTCTCACTGACACCGTTTTTTGTGGAGAATAAGTGACAATAAGCTAGTGCTTGATGTTTGCCTGCTCACAAAACTTGTCAAACTTATCACTTGTATATTTAGTCCAATTGTCACTCCGTAGGACTTTAATCCTGGATCCACTTTCATTCTCAACAAGTAACTTAAATATTTGACACTTTCATATTTTTGCTTTAGAAACCAGACCCAACACATCCTTATTAGATCCTCGATAAAAAGCACAAAATAATTGTTGTCATTTAGTGAAGGTGTCCTCATAGGACCACACACAAATGTATGAATGAGCTAAACTTTTCAGTTGCTCCCCATGCTTTATTTTTTGGAAATGACAGTCTACTTTGCTTTCCAAATTGGCACACATCACATACATCATCACAAGAATTAATAGAAGGCTTATTTTGTGCTAGGTCTTTTAAGTCCATATGCTTTAATGTTGAAATATTAAAGTGGCCGAATCTTTTAAGCCAAAGTGAAGTGTCATTAATCTGACTTGTGTATGCATGTGAAATTGTATCTTTCCATTTCAATTGAAAGTTTCTTTGATTCATTTTTATAGTCATCAAATCAGCACCATTAGGATCACAAATAGTGCAGGCCATATTCTTGAATAGCAAAGTGTAACATTTTTCTAACAATTGCTCGACACTAATTAAGTTTTGATCAATATCAGGTGCATATAGGACTTCAGGAATGAGTTTGGTACCTGATTGGGTTTCCACAACCACAGTACCTTTTCCTTTGAAATCCACATATTGGTCATTACCAACCTTAACTCTTGAAGTATACGCTTTATTAAGTTCATTGAAGATGGAAGCATTTGTTGTCATATGCTGAGTGCAGCCACTATCCAGCAACCAAGAACCCATATTGTTGTTTACCTCATAGCAAGTAGCAGTAAACAACTGCTCCTCCTATTGTTGTTGTCCCTCTACTACTTGAGCTTGTTGTTAGTTGTGCTGCCCACCCTTATTTTTGCACACTTTTTCAATGTCCAAACTTTTTGCAAGACCTGCATTGGATGCTAGGTCTAAACCAACATTATTTTTCGATTTGACCCATCTTCTTGCAATGAGAACATGGCCGAAAATTTTTTCTCCATTTTCTATTGCCAGCTCCTTTCTTTTTCTCCTCCTCATTCTTCTCACCCTCAACTTTTTTTGAACATGAGCTTGATTGACCCTTATTCTTGGCCATAAAAGCTCCTCCTCTTGCCTCAGCTGCTTTCTTTCTCTGTAGCTTGCGAGACATTTACAAGCTCCGAAAAGAGTGATTTGTGAAGATCTCTTGAATCTTCAAGAGATGAAATCTTAGATTCGAATTTTTCAGGAAGGCTTACAAGTACCTTCTCAATAACTCATTCGTCACTTAATTCTTCTCCCAAGAGCCTGATCTGATTCACCACCTTCATAAGCTTATTAGAGAATTCTTTTACGGTCTTTGAATCCTTTATTTTTAGGAACTCAAATTCCCTTCTCAAGTTGAGGACTTGAATCTGCCTATTTCTTTCATTTCCTTGAAAGTCCTTCAACTTGTCCCAAGCTTCCTTGACTGTCTCCAAGTGCATAATCCTTATAAAAATGGTATCTGAAACTACTGAATGTATCAGGAAAAGAGCCTTGAACTTCTTTGCACTTTCTTCTTCATAGTTCTTCATCTGTGCAATTGTTAGATTACCTCATAATCTGACCTCCGAGAATTATCTTCATCTTCATAGCCCACATATGATAGTTTTCTCCTGTGAAAATGGGGGTTGTTACAGCAGGGGTAGTGTTTGAGGTCATTTTGGATAAAGAGGCTTCATATTTTAGTGTTTATATTTGAAGGTTGAAGGTGATTGCTGGTTTTTTCTCAAATACATAACACTTTAAGAGTCCTTAAACAGCTCTGATACCACTGCTAGCTTGGCTTAACACAGAGAAAAATAGAGCTTTTAGTTGCTGGAAAAATCCACTTTCAATTTCTATTCACTAGTATTTATATTAAGTACAAAAAAAGGTCATTAATTAGTTGTTACATCTCCAATATTCTATAACTATTCTAAACTTAAGACACAAAAGTTAAATATTAACAACTCAAGAAAGTTCCAGCACTTTCTTTCAAAATAACAAAAATGCTAAAGTGACAGCAAACTTGTCACTGCACATCACATTCTTTATACTTTTGCTCTATGAGTGGATATCCTTGGGTGAAGTGACTATGTTTATCATCATTATTTCATCTTTGCTATTCTTCTCTTGATTTTAATGGTTCTTCTCCAATTTCTATTTTACTTTAACGTGAAATCTTCAAAATTCTTGACAGATAATTTACAAATCAGCTATGGCCATGGTCGGTGTTGATGCAGTTGATTCAATTGCGATGAGTGATTCCCTTCACCATGACATCAAAAGTGCAAATGCAACTAGACTACAATCAGCATTTATAACTGGAGGGATTCATGCTCCTGAACTTGGAGTTGGTAGTTTCGGAGAAGTGGGAGACGTAACTTCTATGCAAGCCCTTACTTCTATGATGCTTATTGTTACCAGCATTTACTGTTGGAAAATAACTTCAATTTCCCTATAATCAAATTTATAAGAAAACGAAGAAAATGCAAAATAATAAGACACAAGTTGATAACAGAGTTCGGTCAATTGTGCCTACGTCTCCGGACTGCTGCAGATCTTTTACTGAAGGAAAAGAAATTTACAAAGTGTTTACAAACACTCACAACTCATAACCTCTCACTAAAGCTTTTCTCTCACTTTTGGATGTAATGCCTTACAAATGAATTCCTAAGGCTATATATAGGCTTACACCTTCTCAATGGATGGCTAAGATTAATTTTCACCTATTTTGATGAATGGTTGAGATCATTTCTCACCTACCATCTTACCAACCAAATAAATGGTCAAGATTAATTCCCACCCACCAAATGGATGGTCAAGATTAATCTTCAACTGCCATTTTACCTACCAAATATTTTGTCAACAAAAGATGCACCGTCCATCTTTATTGTCATTTATTTCTAATGCATGTGTAGTTTGACCAATATTTACATGGTAAAAACTTTTTTATGCAATGAACTTTATCTGGCTGTCTCATTTACCTAATATATGTTATGAGCTATGTCCATTGATTACCTTAATAGCACGATTGCATTATCATTGGATGGGAAGGAGTAATTTATATTGATTTGGTCTTGATAATAATACACATGCTTATAGGCAGATAGATAATGATGGATTTTTACTACACTCTAGCATGCCCTTGCATTAAAATTCTGATTATTATTGTGTTCGAGTACTTCTAAGAGCAAATTTGTTTATTTTTTAGCTGCAATTATTTATCCATACTTAAATAATAATAATAATAATAATAATAATAATAATAATAATAATAATAATAATAATAATAATAATAATAATAATAATAATAATAATAATAATAAGATATTACTACATATGGATTTTTAGTCAAGGTTTCAAGAGTAATATCATCTTTCAGTTTTGAGCATGACAATGAAGTTGTACCTATAATATTATTTAAGGAACAATACGATGAGCCACCTTCTATTAAACAAAGTGTTGCTTTCTCCTTAAATTCCACAGGTCTTACATCACCATCCCCATCATCCCCCCCACCCTTCCTTCCTTTTTCCTTCTTTCTCCACCATTAGCTGTCTTATAGCTTTCCCAATATTTCCCTTCATTCTCTAATTCTAGTCTTAACCTCTATCGATCACAATAATATATCATCTTCAGACTTTGGTCTGCAAAAAATGACCTCCATAGCATCAGAACTCCTTAACTAATGCTCTCTCGCTTTGAATTCCATTCGCGTCGAGTCCAGAATCCTCTTCCTTCATTATAAGACAACACTTGCTGTTGTGGTGACCATTCCACAATGCATCCCTCTTTCTTCTACCTTTTCCTTGAAACACTTGGGTAATAGCTTGAGCAAGTCGAACCATCAACTAAACCAGGTGAAGCACCAACAAGAATGGCTGATCGCCATTGGTAGGCCCAGGCTACCTCAAGTAACTCAGGATTGTTCATGGTATCCATGCTGCCAAAGCTTACATAGAGAACCAATTTTAAGGCTATCTGTCAAGCAAATAAAAGCAACTCGCATCTTCCTTCGGTAAGGAATTGGAGGCAGATGGAGCTAACTTGCGGAAAGGGCCTATGGTAAACCTTGAAGTCTGGAAACATAAATCTTTGTTAGTGCTTCTTCTGCAATATTACATTATATTTACAATTGCACGAATATTTGATGACTTCTATGGTGGTTGCTCTCAGCTCTAGCAGAGCATCTGTACAATGTCAAGTTGTGGAGGTAACTAAATCCTCAAGCTTTGAGGGATTTAAGCTCAGGAGAAAAGCTTTCACACATACAATCTGAAACGTCGGCCATGTTTGCTTTATGGAATAACAATGAAATATAATAGTTATTCCATGTAAAATAGTTATTTCAAATTTTAAAAAAGAATAATAATTATATTGCACGCAACGAATATTTGATGACTTCTATGGTAGTTGCTCTCAGCTCTAGCAGAGCGTTTGTACAATGTTGAGTTATGAAGGTAACTAAATCCTCAAAGTTTGAGGGATTTAAGCTCAGGAGAAAAGCTTTCAGACATACAATCTGAAACGTCTGATATGTTTGCTTCATGGAATAACAATGAAATAGAATAGTTATTCCAAGTTTTGGTTCAAATTTTAACAAAGAATAATAATATATGGAATTGTTAATCTTTAATTTTGTGGAATACACACTCCATATATAAATTAAAAAATAGTTATCCTACAACTCATGAAATAATATATTTCACCTCCCCACAGGGACGGGGATGGGGAGAGTTTCTTCTCTATTGAGCAGGGGAGGGATGGGAAAGATACTCCCTGGCCCGGTGGCAATCCGAAAATTATATATATATATATATATATATATATATATATATATATATATAGCTAATTTCTTAATTTTTAAATAAAAATTTAATGTTATATGTTTAATTAAGTTTGTGTGGATTATCAATTTTTTATATTTTAAGATGAAAATGTCATCAAGATTTTACATTTATTTTATTTTTACCAATTTACTGTATTATTAGTTTGGAAGAATTTTTAATTTTAACCATATTGACTAAATTATAAATCAATTACTTCAATTTATAAAATCAAAAAATAAAAAGAAGAAAACAACTCATGGATTTAGCAATATGAATTATACTTTTTTTATTTTTTTGAATTTGATATATATGCACTAGTTAACTTTCACAAAATATTTATATTAGCATGTAGTGACATACAACTTGATTTTAAATTTTCTAAATTTTTCTTTTTTCATATAACTTTAGTGTGGATAACATATATTGAATTTTAATATTATTCATTTCCTAACTTTTGTTTTTTTATCATAGTATATATCATGGAGGCAAAATTTTTTATCTATTGTTTTGAATGAAAATAATTAATTGTAAAAAAAAAAAGAATAATTTGTAACAAAATCCATCATAAAAAAAATAAAAGTGTGAATAAATTAATCGATTAACAAATAAATGATTCAACGAGTGATTTTTTACCAGTTGATTATATAAATAATTTAATTATTTATTATTTTTAAATTTAAAAAATCAATAGTAGAGAATGGGAATCCCCGCGGTGAGGGGAACGAAGATAAATCTGTCCCCGTTAGTAAAATGGTGATGGGAATGGGGATTCTTTGTCGCTGCAAGAATGGGGATAAGTCCCCCACTCCGCCCTATTGCTAAGCCTAATTACAACTTATCATCACTCATGCAACCATCCTCACTATTACTACATACATATTAATATAATACTATATTTAACTATAATTTTGCATATGAATAGTTAATCTAAACTCATGAATCAAAGTATGTAAGAAAAATTATTTAGGAATAGTTATTCTATTCCTACTTGTTCTATTCTTTAAAAATTGTCATTCTATTTCATATATATTATATTTCATGAGCCAAACATGGTCGTCAAGGAAGATTGTTTAAGGATTGACAAACTGATGATAGATGTCTAGTCATCCAATATAGGAAATGCAGATAAAAGCAGGTTACACTTGGTAAACTAAATTATTTTCAAATAAATTTGTGACATAGTACTATATTTATATTCCTTAATGTTATATAATCGATCATCATAAGACAAAATTGGAATATGTTGTGCATATTCTAGTTCAATTTAGGAGAGGGCATAAAGTAGTTACCAAAATGAGAAATTCTAGATATGAGAACAAATAAATAAAACAACACTTGGTGATATTCTCCATTTGATGAGGACATGCACTACCGTTATATGACTCATTTAAACTTGAGATTTTATCAACCACACGCATTATCAAATAAGATATATAATTTTCCAATGGCATCTTCTAATGGCATATGAGGTTTTGCTCTTGACGAACGGTCTCAAGTGCTAGAAAATTACACAAATTCTCATATAATTAGATTTGTGAGAAAAACGAAATAAATGTGGAATAACAAAATATACAAAATTAATAACGGAGTTCAATCAATTATGTCTACATCTGTAAACTGCTGCAAATTTTTTACTGAGTGAAAAAAAATTTACAAAGTATTTACAAATACTCACAACCCCAATTGCATCCTAAAAATTTACTCTTAATTTTCTCTCATTAAAGTTATTTCTCTAAGCTTTTCTTTTTCTTTCTCACTTGGATTGATAATAAGCATATATTGGGATATTTTATTTATAGATGCTGAAACCCTCATTCTACATATTTTGCCAACTAATTCTTAATTAGTTTTCCTTCTTTTTCAACAAAGTATGCTTTACCTATCTTTTTTTTTAACAAAAGATGCACCATCCATCTTTTCTCAACAAAAGATACATCGTCTATCTTTTTTCAACAAAAGATGCAACATCCATCTTTATTGTCATTTATTGCACATTTTAGTGCATATGCAGTTTGACCAACAATCTCCTACTTGAAGACTGATTCCAATTTGTCTTCACATCTTGATCAATGCAACAACCTTTTTGTCTTGTTACTCTAGCATGCCAACTGAAGACTTTAGTTTATCGATAATCATCGCCTTTATCAACATATCCATTGAATTCTTGCTTCCTTGAATTTTTTCCAGTACTAACATATCATCTTCCAATAGAGATCTGATGAAGTGGTAACGAAACCCAATATGCTTGATTTTAGAATGAAATGTTGAATTCTTCACTAAGTGTATCACACTCTAATTATCACTATGCAAAATATTCTTCTCCTATTTGAATCCCAACTTAGTTAACAAATCTTGAAGTCATATCATCTCTTTACTAGCTTCAGTCACTGCTACAAACTCAGCCTCTTAGTGGATAGAGTGATAATCTTTTGTATCTGTGACATCCAACTAACAACTATAGTTCCAACAGTGAGTATATAACCTGTGGTATTTTTTCGATGATCAACTTCAACTCTAAAGTTTGCATCTACATAGTTTTTTACTTTTAACTCTCATTTACCAAAGTATAAACATTTCTTTGTAGTGCCTTGTAGATATCTAAAAATCCATTTGATTGCTTTCTAATGAGTTTTTCCTGGATTTGATATAAACCTGCTAACAACTCTTACTACATGACTAATGTCTGGCCTTGTATAGATTATAGTGTACATCAAACTCCCAATAGCTGAGGCAAAAAGAACCTTAGCCATGAATTCTATATCTTTCTCCATTTGAGGAGACTAATCTTTGGATAGGTGAAAGTGACTGGCCAAAGGTGTGCTAACTGGCTTGACATCACCCATGTTGAATCTCTACAAAACACAATTGATGTACTCTGTTTGAGATAACTGTAAGAATCCTCTCTATTTATCTCTTGTAATTTGCATTCTAAGAATCTTCTTTGCTGAATCCAAATCTTTCATGTCAAACTCCTTTGACAATTGCTACTTCAAACTTCTGATATCATCCATATTTGAACTTGCTACTAACATATCATCGATATAAAGTAGTAAAATAATAAAACTGGACCTATGTCTTTTAAAATAGCAATAGTAGTCGACATTGTATTTCTGGAAATCTTTTTTATGCATGAAGCCGTCAAACTTTCTATACCACTGTCTTGGGGCTTGTTTTAGGTCATACAACCTCTTCTTAAGTCTATACACCATATTCTTCTTCCTTTTTTTTTAAGAAATCTTCTGGTTGGTGCATGTATATCTCCCCATCTAAGTTTTCATGAAGAAATGCGATTTTCACGTCCAACTGTTCAAGTTGAAAATTTTTAATAGCTACAATACTTAACACTGATATGATAGTATTAAGTTTCACAACAGGAGCAAAAATATCGGTATAGTCAACTTCTTCCTTCTATTGAAAATCTTTGATAACTAGTTGGACTTTGTATCTCTTGAAACCATCATGCTCCTCTTTTACCTAGTACACCCATTTGTTATGAAGAGTTTTCTTCCTTATGGGTAACTCAGCTAGTTCCCATGTCTGATTGGAGATCAGAGACTTCATCTCATTTTTCATGGTAAGCTTCCACTTACTAGCATCTCCAGTCTAATAAGTTTTATCATAGTATTCAATATCCCCTCCATCAATTAACAATAGATAGTTTATATATCTTTTGTTGGGCATGTGAAGTCAATAAGACCTTCTCAATACAAGAGTTTGAGTAAGAGATTGTCGGACTGTTGCGCACTGCATTATCCAACGAGTTTATCTGGATGAAGACTTACTACAATCGATTCAGTCATTGAACTATCTAGAATATCATTTATATCTATAAATATTGGCTTATTATGTTCTGAGTTGCTGGCGACTATTTTACACATGTCCTTGTACATCACTATTTCATTAAAAATCACATCTCTGCTATAGATTACCTTCTTTTTTTTGTCATCCCGAATATGATAACCAATCTCATTCTCGCCATAGTCAATGAGAGTGCATTTTTTGGATTTGGGATCAAGCTTATTTCTTGATTGATCACTGATATGCACATATGCTACACAACTAAAAACTTTTAGATGTGATAGTTTTATTTCTTTTTGGCTCCATACCTCATTTGGTATAATGTGATCTAATGGAACTTATGGTCCTCAATTGATCAAGTAAGCTGTTGTGTTGACTGTTTTTATCCAAAACTTTTTTTGATAGACCTGACTATATATGGATACTTTTGTCTCTTTTTATCAGTATTTGGTTCATACACTCATATATACTATTGTGTTGAGATGTGCTTGACATGGTTCTCTTCATTCTGATCTCATGCTCATAATAGAACTTTTTGAATATTGTGTCTTCATATTTACCACCATTATTGGTTCTGAGCTTTTTGATCTTCATACTTGTCTCATTTTCAACCATAGTTTTTCATCTTTTGAAAGTGTCAAACACTTCAGACTTATGCTTTAGCAAGTAAACTCATACATTCCGAGAGTGATCATCGATAAAAGTCATGAAGTAGTATTTTTCTCCAATGGATGAGATGTTCATTGGTCCCCAAACATCATAATGAACGAGCTCTAGCCTTTCTTTCTTTAGGGTTATGCCACTTACTTAAAGCTGACCCTTTTCTACTTTCTAAGTATGCAATTTTCACATGTGTCTATCTCCACTGATTGTAAACTTGAAAGTTTCCCCTTTGAATACATAATCTTCATTTCCTTTTCACTCATATGGCCTAGTCTCTGGTGCCACATTTTGGAATTTTCATTGTCAGCTACAACTATAATCGAACAATGTACTTCTATTGTCATGTGAAGAGTGTCAGTCTTTTTGCCTCAAACAATTGTTATTGCGCCCTTTGAAATCTTCCAATCATCACTATGGAAGTTCTTTCTCAAGTCAAAAATATGTCTAACATCCTTCAACTCCTAAACAAATTTGTTCAACCTAATCTTTACTATAAATTTACCAATAATAGCACAAGGTTGATCATCACCAAGGTATATCTTTTCATGATTGTTTAGGACACCTCTCAAAGAATTCTTTCTGTGAAGTAGCATGGAACGATGCTCTAAAGTCTAACACCTAAGACTCTTCTTTGCTCTCCAAAGAGCATATCAATGCATCGTCACCTCCTGAGGTCGAAGTAAATTTGTCTTTGTCTTTGCTTCTTGGTCCTTCAATGCACACTTGTATTGATTTTTATAGTTCTTAGTCTTCCCACAATTCCAACATTCGATAGACTTTGAGCTGTGGAAATTACTGGGATTCCTAGATTTGGACCTTCTATCCTTTGATCTACTTCGGTAGTTCAATCTGTCATGTCCATTCCCTTTGTTTAAATTTCTTCCTCATGACTCTGTATGCAAAACTGGAGAGGTTGATGATTCACCCGACTCTCTTCGTCAAATCTCTTCACTGAGAACCAAATCACAAACATCGTCAAATTTTAACTTATTGCTTCCCGATGAGCTACTCACAATCATGACAATAGTATTCTAGCTTTTTAGTAGAAAAGACAAATTTATCAATGCTTATACTTCTTTATCGAAATCAATTCCAACTGAACTCAATTGGGTTGTGGATGTGTTGAGTTCATTGAGATCTTGAGCTACTTATGCACCTTCCATCATTCACAAATTGAACAAATGCCTCATCAGGTGTATTTTATTTGAGGCCATGAGTTCTAATACATACTGGAGAGAGCTATCACAAGACTCGCAGTCATCTTTTCCTTTGATATATTAAAAGCAATATTGTGGGATAACGTTGATTAAATAATTCCAAGGGCTTGTATGTCGAGAAGATTTCAATCTTCTTCTTTCATAGCTTCCGGCTTTTTTCTGAGAGAGGTTGATACAAAGTTTTTTAATACAAATAATCCTTTATTTGTATTTTCCAAAAGTCAAAGTTTGCACTATCAAACTTCTCAATTTTCATATTTCTTTCATCAGTAGACATTGCTTCCGCTCGAATCTGACTTTCTCAAGATCGTTTCTCACAATTCCTGCAAACCATCATGTATTAGAACACCTCTGTGGACAAATCCATACCACCAACTAAATTTCACTATTTACATAAAATGTACTATTCATATAAATAGTAATTGTCCTCGAAAAAGATAGAAGAAATGCAACCAAGCTCTGATACAAGTTGGAAAATTACGCAAATTTTTCTATAATCATATTTGTTAGAAAAGCGAAATAAATGCAGAATAATAAGACACATAAAATTGATAACGGAATTCGGCCAATTATACCTATATCTTCAAACTGTTGCATATATTTTACTGAAGGAAGAAAAATTTACAAAGTCTTTACAAATACTCACAACCCAATTACATCCTAAAATTTTGCTCTCAATTTTCTCTTACTAAAGCTTTTTTTCTAAGTTTTTCTTTTTCTCTCTCACTTGGATTGATACTAAACATCTATTGTGATGCTCTATTTATATATGCAGAAGCCCTCATTATACATGTTTTGACAACTAATTCTTAATTGGTTTTCCTTCTTTTTCAACAAATGATGCATCGTCCATTATATTGTTTCAACAAAAGAAGATGTATCGTCCATCTTTATTATCATTTATTGCACCTTTTGGTACATGTGCAGTTTTACAACATCAAGTTCGAGATCCAACCCCCCCTCTCTTCTAGATTAAAAAAAAGAATATATAATTTTGCATGAAAAATTCTTATTTTGACCCCATTCATATCTTGATTTATGAACTAAGCAAAAATATATATTGTTGTTTCTTAAAAGATAAAGTAAATTTTATAATCAGTTTCATATTTATAAAGTAAGAACCATTTAATGTGGAATTTATTATTTTTTCGATCCATGAATGTATCTATCAATCTAATACAAAGAAGAAATTTCAATGTTGCATACCTAGAAGAGAAACGTATGTAACCTTGTTCATGTGGATGGGGAGAGACAGAAATACAGAAGAGTAGCAGTTGCACTTGTTTGGATTGTAATCCCTGGGTGCTTTGGATTATTTGCCACATTTTGAGTGAAATGCATAAGTGCATTATAAACAATACAAGAAATTATATCATGTGAATCCTCTTGTTCCAATAATTTCTCAACGTATAACTCAATTGGCAGTTGACAATTCTTGCTAAGAGCATTACTGCTAGCTTCAAAATCCCTTAGAGGATCTTGAATTTAGATAAGTTATTGGGTACATAAGAGGGTGATTAGAGGGTTAAGGGACTTAAATTGGGGATGCACAATGCTGATTGAGAATCCTTTTGAGCGAAGGATTGTCGCAAGCTGTAGCATGGGGTTTATGTGACCCTGAAAAGGGCCACAAACATCATGCTATTTGCTTTTGATTCTCTTTTTCCATTGCTTTGCTCCTATTGTGGAATGGCCATGCGCCTGGTGCTAGTCAGCCATGTCTTTGCCCTTGGACTCTCATGCTCCACCTCTCCAAACAGGTCCTCTCTTGAAATTAATGGAAATATCTATGTTGTCTACCTTCTTCACATTCTTGTAGCTGCAAAAATGGAAATGTATGAGCAACCTACAACATATACAAATGATTTAGCTATAAATATACGAGGATATGCTACTCACCACAAACCCACGTAATGTGGAATTCATTTCAATTTTTTTGTTTAAATAAATGCATCTTTATGCAAGATATTATAAAGATTGATATCAGAACATGCGTGTATCACTCAGAAATCTATGTTAAAGGGATACAGATAAGCTAAAATAATTATTGATACGATATATCAGCTTAGAACAAGAACAACACATTTCACCACATAATTGGCCAATAAACTGAGGATTGCGAAGCGACCTTTCATCAAATGGCTCTGCTTTTTCTCCTTTTGCTAGCTTGTCGGGAAACAGTTGCTCACTATGAAAAATCCAAAGACAGAATGCCTATACAAAATATGAAGTTTGTAGAACAACGAATCAAGTAAAAGCTCCCTTCAAATGAACTATGAAGTAATAATATTTGGCAACTTATCTTTCACGTTATATTCGCTTAGTCTTCACAAGGATACAACTCTACATCCTCTTTACTTCTTCTGAGTTTTTACTCATCTTCTTTATGGGTGAGAAATGCAACTTTAAACTTGTGGTAGAATTAATTATGGTTGAGATAAAAGGGTTGCATATATTTAAAGCCATATTGCAGCACTAGGAATCTAACGCCTACACTTTCTTTGTCAATTAAAGCTTGGTTCAATTTACTAGTAGGAAATAAATTTCTTCAATAAGAAAAGAATTTTTAATATTTGCAACTTTAAAAAGTAATTAAAATAAAAAATAAAATGAAAAGAATAAAATGGGGCTGAAGGGGTAATATATGCAACTGCTTCTACTAAAAAAAGGCTTAAGTTGCATCCTTCAAAGATTGAAGGGATAGATAAAGAATAAGATGATGGACCAAGTAAGAGAAACAATGCATGTTTTCACATGTTTGGATATACCAAAGAACATGGTTTTACAGTCTGTAAGGTCGATGCTATAGGATTATTTGAGTAGTGTGCTTTTAGAGGAAGTAATTTACCTGTGTTAAGATTGAATTGGTTCAGATCTGCTTAGGAGCCTGAAATGCTTGGGAAAAAGAAAAGATAAGAAAATTGGCATTAGCATCCTGCTAGCCAAACATAAGCATTAGCAACAAAAATTGGACTTAATACCCAAAAGGAACCGATTTTGACACAAGGTAAATGGGAAACCTATAGATTTGAAATGCAACTCCTCTTCAACTATGATTGAAGGTCTTTATTTGGAGCTTGTATTCAGCACTACAGAAAGATTAGGAACTAATAAAAAAGGGTAAAACAAAATCCGCAACGGTAGTAAATATTCATATTGTATCAAAGAAAAATGAGATTCACAAGTCTATAATGGGGATGTGAGCAACCATGGACCAGTCCTCCCATTTCACCTTTCACACTTTTGCTGTAAGTAAAGGACATCCGATGATAATTAAATCACAAATTGAGGAAGGCAATCCCTCAGCATGTATAGACTGGAGCTTAGGGCAATCGTCCATTGCCAATTCTGTAAGAAAGCTGAGGCACCAGAGCCCCTGATATTCCAGAGATTTCAGATTCTGAAGATTGAAGATTTCCAGAGAGGAAAGGTCAGAAGGATGCAACATCTCCTGAGGGAATGATTCCACATCTTTGTTCTCACCAAGATGAAATTCTGAAGGAGAGGATAGCATTTGCAAATCCTGTTTCATGAGGTCAGCAATAACTTTCATCCATAAATGTTAAGTGATTATAATCTTAAGAGCAAGCCACATTTCAGAAATAAGTCAAGTTCTGGATAAGAATTTATTTTCAAATTGAGAAGGGATGGTAAAAGGTATTGCATGCATTCAGGCACATACTGCAACTTAGGGCAGTCACATATGCTCAATTCCTTAAGAGATGTCACGTGTTCGAGAACTTTATGCTCCACAAATACCAAGTTATCCAAATTTTTGATATTTAGAAATTATAATCTTAAGGGCAAAACCTATTCTGGAAATGACCAAAGGTTTGGTAATGCATTTACATGCAACTCCAAGAGGTAAGGGAAAAGGGAGTTCATGCGATCAGATAGTATTTTGAAATTTGAGCACCGCCATATAATAAGCTCAATCAAATTTGGAGCACATAATCCTCCTAGAAAGCAAATTATATTTTGGCAATCTTTGATTTTGCAAGAATGTCAGAGATGTGGAATATCCACTAAGAGATTCAATGTCTGGACAATTTTTTATCGTAAGTTTCTTTAAACTGAGGAATAGCTCTAGTGAGAAGCATTTGAGTGAACTGCGATTTTTAATGTCAATTTCCTCCACAAGTGGCTATTAAAATTCCAACCATTGCTCCAATTTCGAGACAATGACTTCAAGAACCATTTGTCTACTTTGGAGACCACTAACTTGAACCATGTTGGATCATAAACTTGATCCATTATGGGAGCCCAAACCTAAACCTAATCAAATTGGAGTCCAAGTCCATAATAAAGGTCCAAAATTTCAAGTCATCTACCTAGAATTTTCTAAAGTGTAGTAATTATGCATGTGAATCATTTGGTAACTTAAAATATTATTAGAATGATGGAGAAGAATGGAGAAGAATGAGGTGTATGGTTATTATAATTTTGGATTAGTTTATTTGTATGTAGAATTGTTCTTAACTAGTATAAATACCCCTCCCCATTTTAGTTTAGACATCAAGAAAAATTAAAAGCTTATAAGTGAGTGAAGAAGCAAAGTTTTATAAGAGTGAGTTGTAGTTTCTTGTTTATTGAGTGAGAGTGTTTTTGTAATATTTGCTTGAGTTTGAATAAAAGTTGTTTGTGTGAGTATTTTATTTCCAACAAAATGGTATCAGAGCTAGTTGGAAAATATACACTATTGCATATTAAATAGGAGGTTTCGACAGGAGAAATTCGACACTGTCAGAATCGCCCCGATCGGAGTTCAAACGCATCGTCGAAACAGTGCTACCAGAAAACTGAGTTGACTCACAAAGTTGAGCTGAGTTGACCGAGCTGTCCTTTCCAAAATTTTTCGATATTCTGGATTCATCTGTGCAATTAGATTTTGCAAATTCTTATTATATTGAGAGATATGGCAAATGGTATGACACTATTCCAAGTCCTGACACTCAACAACAACTACTACGACAATTGGAGTACAACAATGAAGGCACTTCTTGGATCACAAGATGTGTGGGATATCATAGAGAAAGGCTACAATGAGCCTGCGGATGATGCTACTTTTGCTACTATTACACTAGATCAAAAGACAACTTTGAAGGATTCAAGAAAGAGAGACAAGAAGGCTTTTTACCTCATCTATCAAGCATTAGATGACGATGGTTTTGAAAAGATTTTGAGTGCAAGCTTTGCTAAGGAAGCGTGGGAGAAGCTGCAAACCTCTTACAAAGGATCCGAGCAAGTGAAAAAGGTCAATCTCCAAACATTAAGAGGTGAATTTGAATCCTTACATATGAAAGTATCTGAGTCTATTTCAGATTATTTCTCAAGAGTAGTAGTTGTTTCTAATCAATTAAAAATAAATGGTGAAAAGTTAGAAGATGTGAGGATAATAGAGAAGATACTTCGTTCATTGGATCCCAAATTTGAGCACATCATTGTGATGATTGAAGAAACTAAAGACTTGGAAGAAATGACGATCGAGCAACTCTAAGGATCATTGCAAGCATACGAAGAGAAGCATAAGAAGAAAAAAGGATTTACTGAGAAACGTTTCAAGATGCAACTCAAGGATATGCATGAAAGTCAAGGTAATGATAGAAACCAATGTGGCCAAGGCAGAAGTAGAGGCCATGGACGAGGTGGAAGTCGTGGTCGTGGACAAGGTTGGAATTTCCACAACAAAAATTCCAACAACTATGAGAAAGGAGAAAGCTCAACACGAGGCTGTAGAAGAATCAATCCGAACTCAAGGTATGACAAATCTCGAGTTTGATGCTATAATTGTCAGAAGTTTGGGCATTATACTTTAGAATGTAGAGCTCCCAACAGCAAAATTGAGGAAAAGGCCAACTACATGGAGAAAAAGACAAATGGCAAAAAAACTCTTCTTTTAGCACGAAAGGAAACTGATGATGGCCAAGTAAATTCCTGGTATCTTGATAGTGGTGCAAGCAATCATATGTGTGGAAGGAAAGACATGTTCATGGAGCTAGACGAGTCAGTAAACGGAAATATTTTGTTTAGAGATGATTCCACAATAGCAGTGAAAGGGAGAGGTAACATCCTTATCCGTTTAAAAGATGGGAGACATCAATTTATTTCCAATGTCTACTGTGTGCCCAATATGAAAAGTAACATCTTGAGTTTAGGACAACTATTAGAGAAAGGTTATGATATTCATATGAAAGATTATTGCTTGTGACCAGCTATGTGAAGGGTGTCTAGTCGGGAAACAATTCAGGAAAATTTTTCCAAAGGAGTCAAAGTCAATAGCCAATAAGCCACTAGATCTCATCCATATTGATGTGTGTGGTCCGATCAAGCCAAGCTCTCTGGATAACAGTAGCTATTTTCTTCTCTTCATTGATGATTTTTCAAGAAAAACCTGGGTATATTGCTTGAAACAAAAGTCAGAAGTTTTTGAAGTTTTCAAATAGTTCAAAGCTACAATAGAGAGAGAAAACGGTAGAAAAATCAAAGTCAGGCGATTCGACTGAGGTGGAGAATTTACTTTCAGGGAGTTTCAAGAGTTTTGTGAAGCAAATGGAATTCGGCGACCAATGACAATTCCTAGATCCCCCCAGCAAAATGGCATGGAAAAAAGAAAGAACAGAACAATCCTCGACATGACACGAAGCATGCTCAAAAGCAAGAAATTACCCAAGAAATTTTGGGCAGAAGCAGTAGCATGTGCAGTTTACTTGTTAAACCGATCTCCAACAAGAAATGTATGGGGAAAGACACCACAAGAGGCATGAAGTGGAAGAAAGCCTAGCATTTCCCACCTGAGAATCTTTGGAAGTATAGCCCATGTTCATATACCAGATGAGAGAAGAACGAAACTTGATGATAAAAAGCGAGAGTTTTATCTTCATCGGCTATGATGATAATTCGAAGGGCTACAAGCTGTACAATCCAGACAATAAGAAAATTGTGATTAGTCGAGATGTGGTATTCAATAAAGAAGGAGAATGGGATTTTAGCTCTCATAAAGATGACTTCAATTTCTTTTCTCGGTTTGAAGAAGATGAGCTAACACCAATAGAACAACCTAGAGAAGCCCAACAAGAGACAACAACTCCACCCACTTCACCAACCACTCAAGGAGACTCATCACCTTCGTCATCATCGAGTGAAAGAGTTGTGTCACGCACACAAAGTCTTAGAGATCTCTATGAGGTAACCAAACGACAAGATTACCTTACATTATTTTGTCTATTTGCTAATTGTGAACCAGTTTTCAAGAAGCAGTACAAGAGAAGAAGTGGAGAGATGCGATGGACGAAGAAATCAAGGCCATCGAAAAGAATGACACATGGGAACTCACCTCACTTCCTAAGGGAATAAGGCGATAGGTGTCAAATGGGTGTAAAAAATAAAACAAAACGCTAAAAGAGAGATTGAAAGGCACAAGGTGAGGCTAGTTGCTAAAAGATATAGTCAAAAGGCTGGAATTGATTATGATAAGGTATTTGCTCCTGTTGCTCGATTGGAGACTATTAGACTAATCATTTCTTTGGCAGCTCAAAACAAGTGGAAGATACATCAAATGGATGTAAAGTCTACCTTCCTAAATGGAGTTATTGAAGAGGAAGTTTACATTCAGCAACCATCAAGTTATGAAGTCAAAGGCCACAAAGACAAGGTGTTAAAGTTGAAGAAGGTTCTTTACGGGCTAAAACAAGCACCAAGAGCTTGGAATAGCCGAATCGATAAGTACTTCCAAGAGAATGGCTTCAACAAATGTCCCTATGAGCACGCTCTATATATCAAGATCAAAGATGGAGATATATTGATTGTGTGCCTCTACGTGGATGATTTGATCTTTACCGGAAACAACCCAAGCATGTTCAATGAATTCAAGGAAGGGATGATGAAAGAATTCGAGATGATAGACATGGGGCTCATGACATACTACCTTGGCATTGAAGTTAAGCAACAAAAAGATGAAATCTTCATTTCACAGGAAAGCTATGCAAAAGAGATCCTGAAGAAGTTCAAGATGGAGAACTGTAAGCCGATAAGCACACCAATGAAATACAGAATCAAGATGTCCAAACATGAAAAAGGAAAAAGTGTAAATCCAACATTCTTCAAAAGTTTGGTGGGAAGTCTACGCTATCTAACTTGCACGAGGCCTGATATTCTTCATGCAGTTGGATTGGTTAGTCGCTACATGAAATCTCCAATAACCACCCATTTTAAAGCTGCAAAGAGAATTCTTCACTATCTGAAGGATACAATTGATTTTGGCTTATTCTATTCAGTTTCTAATAATTATAATCTTATTGGATATAGTGATAGTGATTGGGGTGGAGACATAGATGATCGAAGGAGTACTACTCGATTCATATTTTTCATGGGAGATACTGCTTTCACATGGATGTCAAAGAAACAACCGATTGTCACATTGTCCATTTGTGAAGCAGAATACATTGCTGCTACCTCAAGCGTTTGTCATGCAATTTGGCTTAGAAATCTACTAAAGGAGATAGGTTTAATACAAGAAGAGTCGACCAATGTTTGTGTCGACAACAAGTCAGCCATTGTAGCAAAGAATCCAGTATTCCATAATCAAAGCAAACACATTGATATTCGCTATCACTAAGAGAGTGTGTTGCAAGAAAGAATGTGCAAGTTGAATATGTGAAGTCACAATATCAAGTTGTCGATATTTTTACCAAGCCACTAACAAGTGAAGACTTCATAAAATTAAGAAACTTATTAGGGGTCATAAGATCAAGTTTAAAGTGGGTGTTGGATTATAAACTTGATCCATTATGGGAGCCCAAACCTAAACCTAATTAAATTGGAGTCCAAGTTCATAATAAAGGTCCAAAATTGCAAGTCATATGCCTAGAATTTTCTAGAGTGTAGTAATTATGCATGTAAATCATTTGGTAACTTAAAATATTATTAGAAGAATGGAGAAGAATGAGGTGTATGGTTATTATAATTTTAGATTAGTTTATTTGTGTGGTGTAGAATTGTTTTTAAGTAGTATAAATACTCATCCCCATTTTAGTTTAGACATCAAGAAAAATTAAAAACTTCTAAGTGAGTGAAGAAGCAAAATTTTATAAGAGTGAGTTGTAGTTTCTTGTTTGTTAAGTGAGAGTGTTTTTGTAATATTTGCTTGAATTTCAATAAAAGTTATTTGTGTGAGTATTTTATTTCCAACAAATCATTCGTCCAATTTCAGAACTACTATCATCAAGAGGAACACTTTGTCCACTTTTGAAACTACTGACTTTATGAGAGTGCAACCCATTTTTCAATAATCTCATTTTACATTTGTCTTTCAATATCATGAAATGGGTTGTGGGAGAAGTTGGAAGAGAAACCACACACATCATTTGTTCTGGAAAGTTGGTAAATTGGAGCTGCTATTGCTTCTGTAGGAATGAAGATCATATCAGGCCGCTTTTTGATTTCCAAGGAGCCAACAAAAATGAGATCCCCAGGTGTTGTTTCATGAGGTCCAGAGTATGATTCAACATTTAGACAGCCACTGATAAAAAGATCACTGTAACTTGGGGAACAACCCTAGAGGGAAGTACTTGAGTAGATCATTGTCTTCGATTATAATTTCATATCAAGGCTAGTATTCATATCTCGACCAGATAATATATGTTGTTAATCTTTAAAACATGGTCGTCTCCTCTCAAGATAATACAAACTGATCTAACATATGCTCATGTCTCCAATATAATTAGATATAAAATTTTCTTACCATTTTCGGTGATAATCTTCTCCAAACACAGATATTATCGCAAACATGTTCATTATTCCACATTGGTTCAATTAAGGGCGAACATGGACCGATTAATCAGTCCAAGACTACTTTCTCAAATCTAAGTTCATTAATGTTGAAACTATATTTTTACAGCCACGAAATTGAAAAAGAACATGCCTCTATCTTCTAGAGCTCTTTGATTTTTTCTAAGCTCTCTAAATTTGGATTCATCTCCAATCCAAAACACCATCATTGTGTAACTTTTTCACTAAAATAGAGTAACTACAATAAATTTTTCTTCAACCAATAACACTATTTTTTACACCAAAAAAAATATTCTATATAAATTCCTATTTATATTTTATATTTTATTTTTATTACTT
Source organism: Triadica sebifera (assembly GCA_023653625.1). NCBI lineage: Eukaryota > Viridiplantae > Streptophyta > Magnoliopsida > Malpighiales > Euphorbiaceae > Triadica > Triadica sebifera. Next base: position 4,971,144 of record CM042900.1, read on the forward strand.
TAATATTATTTAATTATTTTCCAAAAATAATTATTTGCATTCTCTAGTTGTTTAATTTTTTTGTTGAATTATATTCAATTAAGTAGAAAAATTAAAATTAGAGTGTATTTAATTGATAAAAATTAATTAGTTATGGGCTTATAATTAGAGTGCAATTTAATTGAAAAAAAATCAAATTAAAACTTTAAAATTTTAATAAGCATAAACTTTAAGCATATAATAATGTTAATTTAATCAATATATATATATATATATATATATATATATATATATTAAAGCATTATATATATGTATGTACTTGAAATTTATATGTTCTAAGTTGAAATCATTATACTTCCCTTCAAGATAAATTTAAGATTTTCTAAATGTAGTCATTATCTAAATTCTCATACTCCAAAAAGAGATAGATAACTTTTACTGATTTATGCACTCAGGTGAAAATAATCATGTCCTCAAATTACAATTCATAATCAAAACAATTTCTAAACTTGCATTATTTTAAATTATAATATTGGATTATTTAGTTTAATTATTAATATTGAAAATCATTTAAATCAAAAATAAATTTGGTTGGATTCAAAATTAAAAAGTCTCAATGCCTCCACTAGTGATTTTACCGTTTACAAAAAATAATAATGAGTTTCAATCAAAATAAATAAATTCTCATGTTTGTGCATTTCAGCTAGCATACTGCTTCTCCCCCCTTCTAACTCGGTAAAATTACACTAAACATAGAATTAGTTTTATAATTTAAATTAAGAATTATCTTAAATTTGACAGTAATTTGGTAAATATTTTTTTATTTTATCACAAACAAAGCAATATCCCATAATGTTATGTTTATTTTTTTATTAGAATATTTAAATAAATAAATAAAATAAAAAAATGAAACCTGAACAGTAACGAACCCCTTAGCTATAGGGATTTTAATTTCCCAAACTGAATCGCCATTTTCTTGGAATTGGACTAAAACTATTGCCTTAAAATGGGAATAATTTTCCAACACATTGTAAAGGAAGAATTAGTTTCATTCTTGAAGTGGGACACCATTATTTCCAAATCCATATAGAATTATTGGATTCTTAATTAATTAAATTAATGAGTTGGAATTGGATTAGAACTATTCTTCTTCTACTCAATCTCAAAGGTCGGTTGTTTGTTGCTTCTGATCTTATATAAGCACAAGAACCTTGGGAAGCCAAACTTCAAGCTCTAGACCTGAAAGACTGGCTTCGGTGCATGCTTAAGAATAAAGAATGGATCAACCTTATAGCAACGCTGATGAAGGATCTTCAGTTACCACTACTACTGCTGCTGCTGCTGATTCAGTTACCACTACTGCTGATTCTGGTAGGTGCAAAACTCCTAAGCGATCCTACTATGATGAAGATCAAGTGGTTCAATCAATTCAAAAATTTAGAATATGTTCAACAGATCATAATCTGGAAAATGTTCAACGCAGGATGGGGTTGGATGATAGACATGCAACTTTAGAGGCTCTTGTACGACATTACTATGAAAAGCATTCTGGATTCGTTAATGAAAAAAGAAGATTACATGCTGAGAGAGATGAACTGTTACCAGACAACCCTTCATCTAATGCTACTGCTTCTGGTTCCCAAACTGTTAAACTCACTTTCGAAACCCTGAAAAAGGATTTGAATATTAAGGATGATGACACCATAAAGCTTTTGGTGAGATCCTATTATAAGAATAATCCAGAGCTTCATGCAGATCATCAGAATGTGGAAGAAGAGGAACAGTCCAGCATCACCACTGCGGATTAAATTATATATATTTTTAATATTAAAAATTTTCATATAGTTTTGAAATTTTCTATATATTTATATGTATTTGATTTTTTTTTTTATAAATAAAATAGTGCATTGAATTTTAATTGTCCTGTTAACTTGTTGAGTAATTATTAACCCACAAAAAAGGTGGGTTATGTTAGCCAATATGATTTCTTTTTTTTTATTATTATATATATATAGGCAACAAAATTACGTATGTAATATTAATTTTTTTTAATCTCATCCTTAATAATTTAAGTCAAATAAGATTACTAAAAGATTTGAGTAATGTATCTCATCTAATAATAATCAATGTGTGAGATTCAATTTTGTTTTTTTTTGTAATTCAACAAGGGTATAATGCAGAAAATAATAATTGTCCTGGGAATATTATTTGCATAAATTAAATTAGATTGACAAAAAATTACGAAAATAAAAAGGGTTGTATAGAGAATGCGAGATTGGAACTAATTAGATTGCAATAAATACAGAATTTTTAAGTGCATATATATTTCAATTAGACTATATATATCAATAAAAATTACAAATGAAAAATTTTTAGTTAGAGTGCTGAATGTCAAAATTTTGAATTAGATGACAGAAAGGTGATAATTAAGTTTGAAAGGTACAGAATTGAATATATATTAATTGTTGAGGGGGCTTAACATGGTATGAAATTGAAGCTGAGGGGCTTAATATCAATTAATAGAAAATCAGGAGCTTAATATGATATAAAATTGAATGAGAGGGTGCTTAGTCTTCTTATTTTGCATTAAATCAAAACAAATATGACAAATCAGCTACCATTCTGTCCAGTAATGGTAAATTAGATGAGATGATTTAGAGTATACGTAGGGATCAAATGTAATAACTAATTGAGACTAATTCAATTAATACCCTTGCTATAAAATAGTTTAAAAAAAACGAGATGCCATAAATTCAATATTCAACTACTAAAAAAGATTTACAAAAATTACGGAAAAAAAATGAGATGTCATAAATTCAATACTCAACTACTAGAAAAGATTTATAAGAAAAAGTTACCATATTGTGGGATTGTTTTAACGTGAGTGTAAAAACCATATTGTGGGATTGATATTAACAATCTCCCTATTATCAAACATATAAGAAAATTAGTAAGATCCTTCAATTCTATCTCGTTTTGTCATGGAAATATATCAGTTAAGAAAACTATTATATATATATATATATATATATATATATATATATATCAGTTAAGAGTTTAGTTATGATATTGAATGAAGGTGTGATTGAGCATTTCGGATGCCTTAATGCAATTGCAAAGGTCATTTATACACTTCTTCTTATTATCAAATTTTCTTCTATCCTTAATTCTTTCTTTCTCTCCCTTATTCTATTTGGTAAGATTAATTAAGATGATTATTTCTTTTTCTTAATTTTTGTTAATAAATTTGATAATTCTAGTTATAATTGAAGTTGCTTAATTAATTACAGATTATTTATCAATTGGCAATTAGATTTAGATTAGGCTTGCTAATTTTGAAAGGACATTTGATAAATTTTTTAATGATAATAATTCATATTAAACCCAAAGGTTAGCCCTCAAATTTTCCCAGTTTGATTTTGTTTTTGTAATTATTTTACATTTATTTTTCCTCTGTAGGAGATTGAAGGGCAGAACAAAGTTTAACAGCATGTGATAGACAACTTTATAAATTGTAATCTTTGAGATGTTTCAATTGCAATATATAGTTTAAGAATTATAAAAATCATAATTTTCTGTTGAATATTCTCTAGGTCCATTTTTTAGATTTTTCCATGACACCCATTTATTATAATTGCAGAATAACAATAGTTTGAGCAAGCCTACCGGGAAACTCTATTAGGATCTGCAAAAATGAGAGACATTAAGTTAAAATAAAATAAAATTCCACAATTGCATTATTCTAAAATCATGGAAATTCCAGTATATAGTTAGATTATTAGTTTATTAATGTAGTATTGAAATACCTCAGACTCAAATTTTGATTAGGCTATATCAGAAATCTTTCATATACAAATATTTCTATATTGTAATATAGAATATATTACTGAAAATTTGCATGCGCTGCATATATATAATTAATCTAACTAATTTAAGTTATATATATGTTTATTCCTTTTCTTCTTTCTAAATTTATTATACTTTATTTATAGAACAAAAACAAATTCTAAAAAGACAAATTTATTTTTCACAAACATATATTCAATATATATCATGAATTTAAGTTATATTATTTATATCCATTTCTTTTTTTTAAATATCTTTTACTTAAATAAAAATAAATTCAAAATATTTTTTTTATGCCCGCGCGCGGGGTAGACTACTATTGTATGTGTATATATATGTAAGTAGAACTTGCCAAACCTCTCTCTCAAGAACATTTAGAATTTTCTCAAGAATTGCACGTACACCAAAGAATTCTCTCAAGAATTTGAAGTTCAGAATCAAGAATGGGTTCGTCTTCCGCTTCAACAGATGCTTACTTCAATGCAGATCATACAAGCGATCATTCTAGTTCTGATAGCCCGGGGACTAAAGTTTTTCGTGCTGGGTTTCCCACTCGTACGAGAAACCCCCGAATACCTGTTGAATCAAATACTGAGAATTTGGAAAATCTTGAAAGCAGGACGGGGCAAAATAATGATGAGACCGTAGAATCTGGATCGAACAATGCAGATCATAACAGCGATCATTCTGGTTCTGATAGTCCAGGGACTGATATTTTTTGTCGTGGGTTTTACGGTGATAGGAGAAACCCCCGGATGGTTGTTGAATCAAGTACTGAGAGTTCGGAAAATCTTGAAACCCCGATGGTGCAAAATATTGAAGAAACCGTAGAATCTGGATCGAGTGATCATAATCTGGAAAATGTTCAACGCAGGATGGGGTTTGATGATAGACATGCAACTTTAGAGGCTCTAGTACGGCATTACTATGAAAAGCATCCTGGGTTCGTTAATGAAAAAAGAAGTTTACATTTTGAGAGAGATGAATTATTAGCAGACAACCCTCAATCTCATGCTAGTGCTTCTGGTTCCCAAACTGGTACACTCACTTTCGAAACCCTGAAAGCGGATTTGAATCTTGAGGAAGATGACGCCATAAAGCTTTTGGTGAGATACTATTATAAGAATCCACCCCCCGAAGAGAAGAAGAAGTAGAACAAGAACAAGAAATAAAATGAAAGATTGACTCAAAATTTTTGATATTGCATATTATTTTTTGCTTTTGTTTTGTTTGTTGAGCAAGAAAGACTGATCTTGAAGTAAGAGCAACTCTGCTAACAGTATGATGGATTTAGAATCTAAGGAGAATATATCTTGAGCATGAAGGCGTGAAGCAGCTCCGGGGATAGCCATATGTCCTGGCTGTGGTATCAAAAGGTTCGTCCCATTTGTGTACTTTGGTCAACATCCTTTTTGTTTTCTCTTGTTTGCTTTTTTTTTTTTTTTTTTTGCATTTTTAGTGCTCGTCATTCAAAAAACTAATTTGTTCCCATTTCTTCTGCTTCTAAGTGAGCTTCAATTCTTAATTAATAGTTTCAGACATTGGGAAAAAGAAAAAGAAAATTACTTTACTTGATTAATTTTCCACCTTCTGAAAATATGGGTTGTCCCACTCATATATATATATTGAAAGAATAATAACAAAGAGAGAAGATAAGAGGATGGATGATGAGAATGCCTCATAGCATAACGTCACAAAATCAGAAGAAATTAATTAGGGAAAAATGGTAGGCCTCAAAAAGGGATGCCCTTCGATCATACTGAATGCTACTTGGTCAACCCAAAGCCCCTCAACTTCATGCCATAAAGAAGCAGAAAGATCTATCTCACACAACAAATGAAAAGACAATTTTATTTTATAAACGCATCTCTTAGCATCAGATCGCTTCTCCCACCCTGGTGGCATCGTTGCATTGTATCCACCATGGCAATCAAATGACCGATAACCATATATCAGATCCCTGTCAAGTGATATGGCCAATCTTCTGCCACCGAAATAACTAGCAGCTTTGGTTCAATCGAGAGAATCTGCAGAGTTAAAAAGATACGACACCATTTTGATGCCTTCTTAAGCAGAAGGCACCTCCAAAATCATCATTGGATATGATTTCACCTCTGCAATCATTAAGTCGACGGCAAATAGCCCCCTTCATCATCAGGCTGTTCCAAGAGCATGTGGGTTGGAAAAGGTCCAGTGATGTCTCTTGTCTCACACAAATAATGCTTCCCATCAATGTCAAGCTCAGGATTTTGAAGTGCTATTTTGATCCATTGACTCTCTGCCACTGTATAAACGCAGCCTCTACCAGGCAAATTTGGAATGCTGGCAGTTAATTTTGTAGCTACAAGAAGCAACCCAAACCTTCCTAGTGCAGCATAACCTAAAATTGCCCGGGCATAAATTGTACTCCTACATGCCCATCGACAGCCATTTGTAATGAAAATTATAGCTTCATCTTCAGATCCAAAAACATCGTAGCCAGGCTTCCCACGGTAGAGAAGTGCCCCTGTTGTTGGATCAATTTACTATTCATGGCACAATTTATAGCACAAAAGCAAACCTATCGCTTACCGCATAAGTGTTCCAGCCTTGTGCAGCAACAACACCCTGAGTGGGATTGATACAGAACAGCAGGCATATATGCCTGTAGACCCCGTAGGCGAGGGCTAGAAACATAAGGTGTTGTTGGTATTGACCATGTTGGGAAGCCACCTACATAAGGCAGACCTGATGAAGGTACAACTGAAGATTTGGATTGTGTTTTCCAAAGAAAATTTTGTATGGCTAATTTATCCCAAGAAATGATAAGAGATAAGAATTAAATCCTCTTGGTCTACGCACTCAGACAGTTTAACATGCTTTATAGCATCATCCAAGATTTCTCATACGATATCATACGACCAGTTTAGAGACTAATTAAGATTAGTTGTTCTTCATCAGTGGCTTTGCTAATACAGGTCGTAAACAAATTTTATACAACTGTCAATGCTTTTAATTAAGGACTGAAAGGAGAGTTTGATAAGGCTAGCAGCACCGCGGAAACAATGTCGACATCTCAAATGCAAGGTTGGAGTGTAGGTTGAAAGCCAGAGGTGAAACTCACAGATATTTAAGAGCAGGATCACAACATTGTTGCTGTCTTGGTGCCTAATCATGCTACCAAATTTTCCTATTTTTACATGCTTTAATCTTCTAATAGTTATGGCTCAGCATGGAGTATGATGTCTTCCACAAATCTCATTAAACTAGTCAGAACCAAGGCTAGATCCAATATCCTGATCCCTGCTGGCTTCCTTTTGTGAAGGGAGGATATGAGGAAAATCCAATCTCCTGATCCATGCTTTATAAGTCAAAAAGTATAGACAGATAGACCAAATAGCATGCTGTTGCTTAGATGGTAAAAACTCCACTATCACTTTCACATTCCCTCAGGGAGGAATTTTAAGAAAAGAGAATAGGAAACCGTACCCCACAATCAGGTTATCCAACTCTGTCTGGAAGCTCTTCTCTAAATTGAGTACCCTGTACAGCAATAAAACGACAATTGCTTCCATAACCGCATATAATCCAGTCCTAAGATATTACACAAAATCCGGTTCACCAGGACGATCTGGCATGGGTATGATGGAGCCATACCACCTTAATTGCTCTTTATTATCTCATGAATTTTCAATCGCCAAATAGTTTCTGCAATGCACAAACAAAGCAAATAGATCAAGTTGGACGACTTCTTGGAGCCAATTATACATGCATCATCATGAGATTCACCAAAACCATCAGCAATTCTCCGAACATCAGACTTTCCAAATCTTAAGAAAAAGACAGATCGCAAAACTTGATTGCAACAAAAAAGCCAGAATCTCCACAAGCATTGATATGCACTCCATTAAAGCACAGAAGATCAAGTGGAAATTGTTGATTCCCCAATACGAATCAAACCCAGGAAAAAGAAAGTGGGATTTGAAAGAAGGGAAAAAGGGACAAACGAAATGTTTAAAATCAAACCCACAAGCATTGATATTCGTTTATTTTTTTTATAAGAATATTTAAAATTAAAAAAAAAAAACATGAAACCTAAACAATAAAGAACAACAACCCCTTAGCTATAGGGATTTTAATTTCCCAAACTGAATCGCCATTTTCTTCGAATTGGAATAAAACTGTTGCCTTAAAATCGGAATAATTATCCAACACATTGTAACGGAAGAATTAGTTTCATTCTTGAAGTGGGACACCATTTTTTCCTAATCCATATAGGAATTATTGGATTCTTAATTAATTTAATTAATGAGTTGGAATTGGATTAGAACTATTCTTCTTCTACTCAATCTCAAAGGTCGGTTGTTTGTTGCTTCTGATCTTATATAAGCACAAGAACCTTGGGAAGCCAAACTTCAAGCTCTAGACTTGAAAGACTTGCTTCGGTGCACGCTTTAGAATCAAGAATGGATCAACCTTATAGCAACGCTGATGAAGGATCTTCAGTTACCACTGCTGCTGATTCTGGTAGGTGCAAAACTCCTAAGCGATCCTACTATGGTGAAGATCAAGTGGTTCAATCAATCCAAAAATTTGGAATATCTTCAACTGATCATAATCTGGAAAATGTTCAACGCAGGATGGGGTTGGATGATAGACATGCAACTTTAGAGGCTCTTGTACGACATTACTATGAAAAGCATTCTGGGTTCGTTAATGAAAAAAGAAGATTACATGCTGAGAGAGATGAACTGTTACCAGACAACCCTTCATCTAATGCTACTGCTTCTGGTTCCCAAACTGGTAAACTCACTTTCGAAACCCTGAAAAAGGATTTGAATATTAAGGAAGATGACACCATAAAGCTTTTGGTGAGATACTATTATAAGAATAATCCAGAGCTTCATGCAGATCATCAGAATGTGGAAGAAGAGGAACAGTCCAGCATCACCACTGCGGATTAAATCATATATATTTTTAATATTAAAAATTTTCATATAGTTTTGAAATTTTCGATATATTTATATATATTTGATTTTTTTATAAATAAAATAGTGCCTTCAATTTTAATTTTAATTGTCATGTTAACTTGTTGAGTAATTATTAACCCACAAAAAAGGTGGGTTATGTTAGCCAATATGGTTTCTTTTTTTTATTATTATATATATAGGCAAAAAATTATATATGTTATATTAATTTTTTTTAATCTCATGCTTAATAATTTAAGTCAAATAAGACTATTAAAAGAAAAATATATGTCGATCCAGATTTGAGGCATGTATCTCATCTAATAATAATCAATGTGTGAGATTCAATTTTGTTTTTTGTAATTCAACAAGGGTTTAATGCAGAAAATAATAATTGTTCGGGGATTTAATGTGAAAAAAATCAAAGTTTATAGGTTTTATTTATAATCAGAACATGAAAAGTTCAAGGGCCTTGTAATATTATTTGCATAAATTAAATTGGATTGAAAAAAATTAAGAAAATAAAAAGGGCTGTGTCCGTCTAATAATGGTAAATTAGATGTAATAACCTATTGAGTCTATTTCAATTGATATACTATAAAATAGTTATGATAAAGATAAGAGTTTATAAATTTAATACTCAACTCCTACAAAAAAAATTCACTAAAAAAATTTAAACTTGAATGTGACAATCAAATGATGGTTGGAATGATTCGGCTCTTGTTCGATTGATATTTACAATCTCTCTATTATCAGATAGACAAGAAAGTTAACGAGATCCTTCAACTTTTATCTCATGTTGTCATGTCATGTATGAAAAAATTTTGCAATTGACATTCTTTTCCATCAGGCTCGTAATTATGAGGTTGGTTCTCACATTTTATAGGTTCCTCCTCCAGGGATATCCAATCTTGGTTAGTGCGTGGTCTCATTGGCAGATCTTATCTTGGTTACTTTATCAATTTTCTATGTAGCTCACTTTCTTATAAAATAAATAAACCTTAAAAAAGCCATATATATATATATATACGCGCGCAAAATCAATACAAAATGAAAATCTCAGTAATTTTAGATGTTATTCATTAATTTTCTAATTTTATTATTTCAACATTTTCAGAAGCATATACCTTCTTTTTATATTTTATATAGTACAGTTAAGAATTTAGTTTGCGATATTGAATGAAGGTATGATTGAGCATTTGTGATGCCTTAATGCAATTGCAAAGGCCATATATACAATGAGGTTTATATTGGGCACAACGGTTAAAATAATATAAATAAATGTGAAATAAAATAATCAACAAAAAATAATATCAGTAATTTAACGTAGTTCACCTTTTAATTTATGTTACATCCATGGACAACATACCGAATATATTTCTTCTACTAATAAAAATTAATGAGTACAAAAAAAAAAGTATTTCCTAAACACAAGGTAGAGTTAATACAATAATTTTGAGATAGACCCAAAAATAATGGCATACAAGTGTTTCCCAAAAATATTCCTAAAATATTTTTCTAACTATTTTTGTCACTCCCTAATTTTTGGAAATATTCTAAAAGTCTAACTCTCTCTCAAATTCTCTCAAATAAATTAAGATTGTTGTGATTCAAATGAAAAGATATATGACTATTTATAAGCAAAATATTCAGTATGAACACAAATCAAAAAAGTCAAAAATATTGACTGGAGGAATTCAATTCAAAATCGAATTGCCGCAACTTTTGACTTTTTTTTATTTTATATGTGATGGGACCCACACCATTTTTTTTTTAAAAAAATTCTACTGACATAACAAATCTCCCCTCCCGACAATGTGGGGACTCCACTATTCTAGCAGTTAATCGACAGTATTCAAAATACAATTTTGGGAGAATTTTTATTAACATGTCTAATCCATTTTCTTCTATATGGATCTTCTCAAACTATAGTAGCTTTTCTTTCATCACATCTCTAATCCAGTGAGTGAAAGAAGACATTCTTTCTAAGATGGATAACATTCTGACTATTACAAAACAATTGATATATGTCTTGTTGTAACCCAAGTTCTTTCAAGAACTTTTTCATCCACGACAACTCTTTACATGCTTTTGTTGTTGCAATAAACTCTGCTTCAGTTATAGGTAGTGCATCACACTTCTATAACTTTGACTACCATGACACAGCTCCCGCTGCAAAAGTGATCAAGTATCCTGATGTAGACTTTTTCGAGTCAATATCGCCAGCCATATCCACATCTATGTATCCCACCAACACATGTTTGGTATCTCCAAAACATAAACATATTTTGGAAGTACCCCGAAGACGTCTAAAAATCCACTTTATTGCAGTACAATGTTCCTTTCCAGGATTTGAAAGGAATCTGCTTACTACTCCAACTGCATGAGCGATATCTAGTCGCATGCACACCATGGCATACATCAAACTTCCAAATGCTGAAGCACATCGAATCTTGTCCATCTCATCCTTCTCTTCGTCTGTAGAAAGGCTCTGTTTGGAAGTCAACTTAAAGTGATTAGCAAAAGGATAACTAACCGTTTTAGCTTGGTCCATTTGAAATCTCTGAAGTACTTTCTCAATGTACTTCTCCTGTGATATCCATAATTTCTTAGCATCCATATCTCTGATAATCTTCATGCAAAGAATCTGCTTTGCTGGCCCTAAGTCTTTCAGAGCAAAAGACTTGCTCAACTGTTCTTTCAAGTTGTTAATTCTGGAAACATTCTAGCCAACAATCAGCATGTCATCCACATAGAGCAGAAGAATGATGAAATCTTCATTAGAGAATTTCTATACAAAAACACAATGGTCTGAAGTAGTCTTATGGTATCCTTGCTCCTCCCATACTCAAACTTCTTGTATCATTGTCTCGGTGCCTACTTCAAGTCGTAGAGGCTTCGCTTCAATTTGCAAATATATTCCTCTTTTCTCTTATGTTCGAAACCCTCTGGTTGCTCCATGTATATATTCTCTTCCAAATCACAATGTAGGAAGACATTTTTGACATCCATTTGCTCAACCTTCAGGTTAAGACTTGCTGCTAACCCCAGCACTCTACGGATGGATGTCATTTTCACAACTAGTGAGAAAATTTCATCAAAGTCATTTCCTTTTCTTTGAATGAATCCTTTAACGATCAATCTGACTTTGAATTTCAGATGGAAACTATTCTCTTCATGCTTGATTCTGAACACCCATTTATTTTTCAAAGTTCTCTTACCTTTTGGTAGCTTCACCAGTTCAAAAGTCTTGCTCTCATGCAAGGATTTCATTTCATCTTGCATGGCTTCAATCCATTTATGTCTGTGCTCATCAATCATTGCTTCTTCAAAGCTTTCTGATTCTCCTCCATTAGTGAGTAACACATACTCATTTTTAGGATATCTTGTAGACGGTTGTCTTGCTCTATTGCTCCTTCTTATAGAAACTGGGGAGTGCACAGGTGATGGTTGATGATGAACAACATCATCTTCCGAATTATCGATGGAAGCATTATTTTCTTCAAGCAGATCAACATGATTTTATCCCCAACTTGTATCGACACCGGTGTTGGAGGAATCAATTCGAAATCTGTTGAGTCACCATTGGAATCAGGAACACCTTTCTTTGTCCTGACAATATCTTCAATGGTCTCCTTCTTAACAAAAATAGCATCACGGCTTCTGACAAGTTTCTTCTCCACTGGATCATAAAATCTGTAGCCAAGTTGATATTTGTCATAACCAATAAAAACACATTGTCGTTTTTGACATTGAGCTTGGACCTCTCAACTTTTGGAATATGCTCAAAGGCTTTGCAACCAAATACCCGCAGATGATCATAGGAAACATCATTTCCTAACATCTAGCTTTATAAGGACACAAGGTGAAAGATTTAATACGGACATAGCCGTGAGTAAAGCTTCACCCTAAAATGTTTTAGGTAACTTTCCATGTGAGAGCAAATATCTGACTCTCTTCATCAAAGTTTTATTCATCCTCTCAGCCAGGCCATTCAATTGCGGTATTTTTGAGGCATTGTCTGATGTCGAATACCGTATTCTTTGCAGTATGCATCAAACGGTCCAATGTATTCTCCACCGTTGTTTGTCCGGATGCATTTCAACTTCTTCCCAGTCTGTCTCTCAACTGAGGCATAAAATTATTTAAATACATTTAACACCTGATCTTTTGTCTTTAAAGTAAAAACTCATGTTTTCCTCGAATGGTCATCAATAAAAGTCACAAAGTATTAAGCACCACTAGTGACTTTGGCATTGTCCCATATAAATCTGAAAGGACCAGATCTAACACATTCTTCATTCTGGAAGGAGGAGAACTCTTGAAAGTAACTCTGTTTTGCTTTCCTGCTAAATAGTCAGCACATTTGCCCAAATGCACTTCTTCCATTTCAGGCAACATCTTCCTTTTGACAAGGGTAGTCATCCCTTTCTCACTCATGTGGCCGAGTCGTCTGTGGCTTAATTCAGTAGATTTATCTTTCTCCACAACACTCACAATGTCGTTGGAGAGTTTCGCATGCATCACATACAAGGTAGCATGTCTTATGCCTCTAGCCAGCACCAGGGAACCTTTAACGAGCTTCCACTGGTTATTTGAGAAAGGTACTATCGAAACCTGCATCATCGAGTCTTCTTACATAGATCATATTCAGATGAATATCTGAAATATATCTGACATATTTCAGGACTGATCTAGTACCATTTACAGTCTCCAAATAAACATCTCCTCTGCTAACAACTTTTGACAAATTATCATTTTTCATCTTCACAACTCCAAAATCTCCTAATGTATAGGAAGAGAAGAATTCCTTCCGAGATGTGGCATGAATGGTAGCGCCACTATCAATTACACAACTGGTCTCGTGGGATGTGAAATTGATAGTATCATCACAAATAGGAGATCGTTCATTTTATTTCTCCATATGTGGTAATTTGTATCATTTAAGCTGATCATCTTAGTGTTATTTGTCTCCATTTTAAAAAAAAATAAGACTCATTTAGCTGACAGTAAACTAATAAAATCTTTTCTGATATGAAAGATCAGTCAATACTGCAACCATAGAGCATATTAAAAATTTTATAAGACTAACAGACTGGCTCTAATGCCACTTGTTAGGCATAACGAGTAAAATAACACAAATAAATGTAAAATAAAATAATCAGCAAAAAATAACACCAGTAATTTAACGTGATTTACATTTTAATTTAAGCTACATTCACGGACAATAGTCCGAATATTTTTCTTCCACTAATAAAAATTAATGGATACAATGACAGAACCTTTCCTAGATACAAGCTGGAGATAATGTAACAATTTTAAGATAAACCCAAAAATAATGGCACACAAGTGTTTCCCAAAAATACTCATAAAATATTTTTCTCACTATTTTTGTCATTCCCTAATTTTTGGAAATGTTCCAAAAATCTAACTCTCTCTCAAATTTTCTCAAATGAATTGAGATTGTTGTAATTCAAACGAAAAGAGATCTACCTAATTATAGGCAAAAATATTCAGTGTAAAAATAAATTAAAAAGTCAAAAATATTGGCTGGAAGAATTAAATTCAAAATTGAATTGCCGTAACTTTTAACTTTTTATTTTATATATAGTGGGACCCATATGTGGAGGGATCCATACCAATTTTGTTTCAAAAATTTCTGCTAACATAATAGTTTACCCAAAGGTAATCTCTATCAGTCTAGCAATTTGCAATGGGCACTCTTGAAGCTTTTTAAATTGACATGCCTCCAAAATTAGAGTTATTAATATGATGAGCCTTCAAAGCCCAATACATAATAACTAATTAAGCATCAAACTCAACAAGACTTTTTCCTTAAATAGGTGAAAAAAGAAATAAATTATCTAATATATGCTAAACAAAAAAAATATTTTTCTATCTATATCATTTTCTACCATGTGGGCTTGGGGTAACATTAAGACCCAGATGATCGCCAGTATTACTGGCGTTAAATAGTAAACAGTATAATCACTACTTACAATGGCGACCATACTATGTTATTAGTTTTTTATCTTAAAAATAATGACAACTAATAATATTTGCACCACGGTTTTTACCCATTCATAGATCGCTAGTTTGAACAGAAAAAATTTATATTATTCATGCCTTGATGATATTGAATGAAACTGTGATTGAGCATTTCAGATGCCTTGATGCAATTGCAAAGGCCATTTATACATTACAACTTATCATCAAATTTTCTTCTATCCTTAATTTTTTCTCTCTCTCCCTTATTCTATTTGGTAAGATTAAAGATGATTATTTCTTTTTCTGAATTGTTGTTAATAAATTTGATAATTACAGTAATAATTGAAGTTGCTTAATTAATTACAGATTATTTATCAATTGGCAATTAGATTTAGATTAGGCTTGCTATTTTTTAAAGGAAATTTGATAAATATTTTAATGATAAATTTTAATCTAAATTTTAGATTTAAATTAGGCTTGCCATTGTTATCTTTGAGATGTTTCAATTGCAATATATAGTTTGAGCAAGCCTACCGGGAAACTCTATTAGGATCTGCAAAAATGAGAGGCATTAAGTTAAAATAAAATAAAATTCCACAATTGCATTATTCTAAAATCATTGAAATTACAGTATATAGTTAGATTATTAGTTTATAATGTAGTATTGAAATAACTCAGAGACTCAAATTTTGATTAGGCTATATCAGAAATCTTTCATATACAAATATTTCTATATTGCAATATAGAATATATTACTGAAAATTTGCATGCGCTGCATATATATAATTAATGTAACTAATTTAAGCTATATGTTTATTTCCATTTCTTCTTTTTGAATTTATTATACTTTAATTATAGAAAAAATAAATTGTAAAAAGACAAATTTATTTTTCACAAACATATATTGTATATATATCATGAATTTAAGTTATATTATTTTTTTAAATCATAAAATAAAAATAAATTCAAAATATTTTTTTTATGCCTGCGCGCGGGGAGGACTACTATTGTGTGTGTATATATATAAGTAGAACTTGCCAAACTTCTCTCTCAAGAATATTTAGAATTTTCTCAAGAATTGCACTTACACCAAAGAATTCTCTCAAGAATTTGAGGTTCAGAATCAAGAATGGGTTCATCTTCCGCTTCAACAGATGCTTACTTCAATGCAGATCAAACAAGCGATAATTCTAGTTCTGATAGCCCGGGGACTAATGTTTTTCGTGCTGGGTTTCCCACTCGTACGAGAAACCCCCGAATACCTGTTGAATCAAATACTGAGAATTTGGAAAATCTTGAAAGCAGGACGGGGCAAAATAATGATGAGACCGTAGAATCTGGATCAAACAATGCAGATCATAACAGCGATCATTCTGGTTCTGATAGTCCAGGGACTGATATTTTTTGTCGTGGGTTTTACGGTGATAGGAGAAACCCCCGGATGGTTGTTGAATCAAGTACTGAGAGTTCGGAAAATCTTGAAACCCCGAAGGTTCAAAATATTGATGAAACCGTAGAATCTGGATCAACTGATCATAATCTGGAAAATGTTGAACGCAGGATGGGGCTTGATGATAGACATGCAACTTTAGAGGCTCTAGTACGGCATTACTATGAAAAGCATCCTGCGTTCTGGTTCGTTAATGAAAAAAGAGGTTTACATGTTGAGAGAGATGAATTATTAGCAGACAACCCTCCATCTCATGCTGGTGCTTCTGGTTCCCAAACTGGTACACTCACTTTCGAAACCCTGAAAGCGGATTTGAATCTTGAGGAAGATGACGCCATAAAGCTTTTGGTGAGATACTATTATAAGAATCCACCCGCCGAAGAGAAGAAGAAGTAGAACAAGAACAAGAAATTAAATGAAAGATTGACTCAAAATTTTTGATATTGCAAATTATTTTTTGCTTTTGTTTTGTTTGTTGAACAAGAAAGACTGATCTTGAAGTAAGAGCAACTCTGCTAACAGTATGATGGATTTAGAATCTAAGGAGAATATATCTTGAGCATGAAGGCGTGAAGCAGCTCCGGTGATAGCCATATGTCCTGGCTGTGGTATCAAAAGGTTCGTCCCATTTGTGTACTTTGGTCAACATCCTTTTTGTTTTCTCTTGTTTGCTTTTTTTTTTTTTTGCAATTTTAGTGCTCGTCATTCAAAAAACTACTTTGTTCCCATTTCTTCTGTTTCTAAGTGAGCTTCAATTCTTAATTAATAGTTTCAGACATTGGGAAAAAGAAAAAGAAAATTACTTTACTTGATTAATTTTCCACCTTCTGAAAATATGGGTAGTCCCACTCATATATATATATATATATTGAAAGAATAATAACAAAGAAAGAAGATAAGAGGATGGATGATGAGAATGCCTCACAGCATAACGTCACAAAATCAGAAGAAATTAATTAGGGAAAAATGGTAGGCCTCAAAAAGGGATGCCCTTCGATCATACTGAATGCTACTTGGTCAACCCAAAGCCCCTCAACTTCATGCCATAAAGAAGCAGAAAGATCTATCTCACACAACAAATGAAAAGACAATTTTATTTTATAAACGCATCTCTTAGCATCAGATCGCTTCTCCCTCCCTGGTGGCATCGTTGCATTGTATCCACCATAGCAATCAAAATGACCGATAACCATATATCAGATCACTGTCAAGTGATATGGCCAATCTTCTGCACTGTTCCACAAAAACTATTAACTTGGAGGGCACCGAAATAACAAGCAGCTTTGGTTCAATCTAGAGAATCTGCGGAGTTAAAAAGGTACGACTCCATTTTGATGCCTTCTTAAGCAGAAGCCACCTCCAAAATCATCATTGGATATGATTTCACCTCTGCAATCATTAAGTCGACGGCAAATAGTCCACTTCATCATCAGGCTGTTCCTAGAGCATGTGGGTTGGAAAAGGTCCAGTGATGTCTCTTGTCTCACACAAATAATGCTTCCCATCAATGTCAAACTTGTTGGATCATAAACTTGATCCATTATGGGAGCCCAAACCTAAACCTAACCAAATTGGAGTCCAAATCCATAATAAAGGTCCAAAATTACAAGTCATCTACCTAGAATTTTCTAGAGTGTAGTAATTATTCATGCGAATCATATGGTAACTTAAAATATTATTAGAAGAATGGAGATTGATGGAGAAGAATGAGGTGTATGGTTATTATAATTTTGGATTAGTTTATTTGTGTGGTGTAGAATTGTTATTAAGTAGTATAAATACTCCTTCCCATTTTAGTTTAGACATCAAGAAAAATTAAAAGCTTTTAAGTGAGTGAAAAAACAAAGTTTTATAAGAGTGAGTTGTAGTTTCTTGTTTGTTGAGTTAGAGTGTTTTTGTAATATTTGTTTGAGTTTGAATAAAAGTTGTTTGTGTGAGTATTTTATTTTCAACAAAGTGATATCAAAGTCAGGTTGGAAAATATACACTATTGCATATCAAATCGGAGGTCTCGACAAGAGGAATTTGACACCGTCAGAATTTCTCCGATCGGAGTTAAAACGCACCTCCAGAATAGTGCTACCAGAAAACTAAGTTGACTCACAAAGTTGAGCCGAGTTGACCGAGCTATCCCTTCCAAAGTTTTTCGACGTTCTGGATTCATCCGCGCAATCAGATTTTGCAAATTCTTATTATATTGAGAGATATGGAAAATGGTATGACACCATTCCAAGTCCCGACACTCAACAATAACTACGACAATTGGAGTATCAAAATGAAGGTACTTCTTGGATCACAAGATGTGTGGGATATCGTAGAGAAAGGCTATAACGAGCCTGCAGATGATGCTGGTTTTGCTACTCTCACACCAGATCAAAAGACAACTTTGAAGGATTCAAGAAAGAGAGATAAGAAGGCTCTCTACCTCATCTATCAAGCATTAGATAATGATGGCTTTGAAAAGATTTCGAGCGCAAGCTCTGCTAAGGAAGCTTGGGAGAAGCTGCAAACCTCTTACAAAAGATCCGAGCAAGTGAAGAAGGTCCGTCTCCAAACATTAAGAGGTGAATTTGAATCCTTACATATGAAAGTATCTGAGTCCATTTCGGATTATTTCTCAAGAGTAGTAGTTGTTTCTAATCAATTAAAAAGAAATGGTGAAAATTTAGAAGATGTGAGGATACTAGAGAAGATACTTCGTTCGTTGGATCCCAAATTTGAGCACATCGTCGTGACGATTGAAGAAACTAAAGACTTGGAAGAAATGACGATCGAGCAACTCCAAGGATCATTGCAAGCATATGAAGAGAAGCATAAGAAGAAGCAAGGATTTACTGAGCAACTCCTCAAGCTGCAACTCAAGGATATGCATGAAAGTCAAGGCAATGAGAGAAACCAACATGGCCGAGGTAGAGGCCATGGACGAGGTGGAAGTCGCGGTCATGGACGAGGTTGGAATTACCACAATAACAACTATGAGAAAAGAGAAAGCTCAACACGAGGCCGTGGGAGAATCAATCTGAACTCAAGGTATGACAAATCTCAAGTTTAATGCTATAATTGTCAGAAGTTTGGGCATTATGCTTCAGAATGTTGAGCTCCCAACAACAAAATTGAGGAGAAGGCAAACTACATGGAGGAGAAGACAGATGGAAAAGAAACTCTTCTTTTAGCACGAAAGGAAACTGATGGTGGCCAAGCAAATTCCTGGTATCTTGACAGTGGTGCAAGCAATCATATGTGTGGAAGGAAAGACATGTTTGTGGAGCTAGATGAGTCAGTAAACAGAAATATTTCATTTGGAGATGATTCCACAATAGCAGTGAAAGGAAGAGGTAGCATCCTTATCCGTTTAAAAGATAGGAGACATCAGTTTATTTCCAATGTCTACTATGTGCCCAATATGAAAAGTAACATCTTGAGTTTATGACAACTATTAGAGAAATGTTATGATATTCATATGAAAGATTATAATCTTTCTATAAAAGATGATAAGAATAACTTCATTGCTAAAGTGCCGATGTCAAAGAATAGAATGTTCTTGATCAACATACAAAATGATATTGCAAAGTGCCTAAAAGCTTGCTACAATGATGCATCATGGTTTTGGCATCTTCGATTTGGCCATCTAAATTTTGGAGATCTAGAGCTGCTATCTAAGAAGGATATGGTAAAAGGACTACCTCGCATCAACCATCCTAACCAGCTATGTGAAGGGTGTCTAGTCGGGAAGCAATTCAGGAAAAGTTTTCCAAAGGAGTCAGAGTCAAAAGCTAAGAAGCTACTCGAGCTCATCCATACCGATGTGTGTGGTCCAATCAAACCAAGCTCTCTCGGTAACAGTAGCTATTTTCTTCTCTTCATTGATGATTTTTCAAGAAAAACCTGGGTATATTTCTTGAAACAGAAGTCAAAAGTTTTTGAAGTTTTCAAGAAGTTCAAAGCTGCAGTGGAGAGAGAAAGCGGTAGAAAAATCAAAGCCATGAAATCCGACCAAGGTGGAGAATTTACTTCCAGGGAGTTTTAATAGTTCTGTGAAGCAAATGGAATTCGGCGACCAATGACAATTCCTAGTCCCCCCAGCAAAATGGCGTGGCAGAAAGAAAGAACAGAACAATCCTCGACATGACACGAAGCATGCTCAAAAGCAAGAAATTACCCAAAAAATTTTGGGCAGAAGCAGTGGCGTGTACAGTTTACTTGTTAAACCGATCTCCAACAATAAATGTATGGGGAAAGACACCACAAGAGGCATGGAGTGGAAGAAAGCTTGGCATTTCCCAGCTGAGAATCTTTGGAAGTATAGCCCATGTTCATGTACTAGATGAGAGAAGAACGAAGCTTGATGATAAAAGCGAGAGTTTTATCTTCATTGGCTATGATGCTAATTCGAAGGGCTACAAGCTATACAATCCAGACAATAAGAAAATTGTGATCAATCGAGATGTGGTATTCAATGAAGAAGGAGAATGGGATTTTAGCTCTCATACAGATGACTTCAATTTCTTTCCTCAGTTTGAAGAAGATGAGCTAACACTAATAGAACAACCTAGATAAGCCCAACAAAAGACAACAACTCCACCCACTTCACCAACCACTCAAGGAGACACATCACCTTCGTCCTCATCAAGTGAAAGAGTTGTGTCACGCACACGAAGTCTTAGAGATCTCTATGAGGTAACCGAACGACAAGATAACCTTACATTATTTTATCTGTTTGCTGATTGTGAACCAGTGAGCTTTCAAGAAGCAGTACAAGAGAAGAAGTGGAGAGATGCGATGGACGAAGAAATCAATGCCATCGAAAACAATGACACATGGGAACTCACCTCTCTTATCAAGGGACATAAGGCGATAGGTGTCAAATGGATGTACAAAACAAAGCAAAATGCTAAAAGAGAGATTGAAAGGCACAAGGCAAGGCTAGTTGCTAAAGGATATAATCAAAATGCTGGAATTGACTATGATGAGATATTTGCTCCTGTTGCTCGATTGGAGACTATTAGACTAATCATTTATTTGGCAGCTCAAAAAAAATAGAAGATACATCAAATGGATGTAAAGTCTGCCTTCCTAAATGAAGTTCTTGAAGAGGAAGTCTACATTCAGCAACCATCAGGCTATGAAGTCAAAGGGCACGAAGACAAGGTGTTAAAGTTGAAAAAGCCTCTTTACAGGCTAAAACAAGCACCATGGGCTTGGAATAGCCGAATCGACAAGTACTTTCAATAGAATGGCTTCAACAAATGTCCATACGAGCACGCTCTATATATCAAGATCAAAGATAGAGATATTTTGATTGTGTGCCTCTACGTGGATGATTTGATCTTCACCGGAAACAACCCAAGCATGTTCAATGAATTCAAGAAAGTGATGATGAAAGAATTCGAGATGACAGACATAGGGCTCATGGCGTACTACCTTGGCATTGAAGTTAAGCAACAAAAGAATGGAATCTTCATTTCACAGGAAAGCTATGCAAAAGAGATTCTGAAGAAGTTCAAAATGGAGAACTGTAAGCCGATAAGCACACCAACGGAATACGGAATCAAGATGTCCAAGCATGAAGAAAACGAAAGTGTAGATCCAACATTCTTCAAAAGTTTGGTGCGAAGTCTACGCTATCTAACTTGTACGAGGCTTGATATTCTTCATGCAATTGGATTGGTTAGTCGCTACATGGAATCTTCAACAATCACTCATTTTAAAGCTGCAAAGAGAATTCTTCGCTATCTGAAGGGTACAATTGATTTTGGCTTGTTATATTCAGTTTCTAATAATTATAATCTTGTTGGATATAACGATAGTGATTAGGGTGAAGACATAGATGATTGAAGAAGTACTACAGGATTCGTATTTTTCATGGGAGAATACAATCACAATTCATGAGAACTTCAATTAGCTAACCTCCTCTCGTAGCTATCAATTACAACATCAAAACATCTCACATAATCATTTGCAATTACCTCATATGTCACATTCTTGTGGTCTATAAACATTAAGAAAATGATAAGAGATAACAATTAAATCATCTTGGCCTACGCACTCAGACAGTTTAACATGCTTTATAGCATCATCCAAGATTTCTCATACGATATCATACGACCAGTTTAGAGACTAATTAAGATTAGTTGTTCTTCATCAGTGGCTTTGCTAATACAGGTCGTAAACAAATTTTATACAACTGTCAATGCTTTTAATTAAGGACTGAAAGGAGGAGTTTGATAAGGCTAGCAGCACCACGGAAACAATGTCGACATCTCAAATGCAAGGTTGGAGTGTAGGTTGAAAGCCAGAGGTGAAACTCACAGATATTTAAGAGCAGGATCACAACATTGTTGCTGTCTTGGTGCCTAATCATGCTACCAAATTTTCCTATTTTTGCATTCTTTAATCTTCTAATAGTTATGGTTCAGCATGGAGTATGATGTCTTCCACAAATCTCATTAAACTAGTCAGAACCAAGGCTAGATCCAATCTCCTGATCCCTGCTGGCTTCCTTTTGTGAAGGGAGGATATGAGGAAAATCCAATCTCCTGATCCATGCTTTATAAGTCAAAAAGTATAGACAGATAGACCAAAGAGCATGTTGTTGCTTAGATGGTAAAAACTCCACTATCACTTTCACATTCCCTCAGGGAGGAATTTTAGGAAAAGAGAATAGGAAACCGTACCCCACAATCAGGTTATCCAACTCTGTCTGGAAGCTCTTCTCTAAATTGAGTACCCTGTACAGCAATAAAACGGCAATTGCTTCCATAACCGCATATAATCCAGTCCTAAGATATTACACAAAATCCGGTTCACCAGGACGATCTGGCATGGGTATGATGGAGCCATACCACCTTAATTGCTCTTGATTATCTCATGAATTTTCAATCGTCAAATAGTTTCTGCAATGCACAAACAAAGCAAATAGATCAAGTTGGACGACTTCTTGGAGCCAATTATACATGCATCATCATGAGATTCACCAAAACCATCAGCAATTCTCCGAACATCAGACTTTCCAAATCTTAAGAAAAAGACAGATCGCAAAACTTGATTGCAACAAAAAAGCCAGAATCTCCACAAGCATTGATATGCACTCCATTAAAGCACAGAAGATCAAGTGGAAATTGTTGATTCCCCAATACAAATCAAACCCAGGAAAAATAAAGTGGGATTTGAAAGAAGGGAAAAAAGGACAAACGAAATGTTTAAAATAAAACCCACAAGCATTGATATTCGTTTATTTTTTTTATAAGAATATTTAAAATTAAAAAAAAAAACATGAAACCTAAACAATAACGAACAACAACCCCATAGCTATTTTTTAATTTCCCAAACTGATTCGCCATTTTCTTTGAATTGGACTAAAACTATTGCCTTAAAATCGGAATAATTATCCAACACATTGTAACGGAAGAATTTGTTTCATTCTTGAAGTGGGACACCATTTTTTCCTAATCCATATAGGAATTATTGGATTCTTAATTAATTTAATTAATGAGTTGGAATTGCATTAGAACTATTCTTCTTCTACTCAATCTCAAAGGTCGGTTGTTTGTTGCTTCTGATCTTATATAAGCACAAGACCTTGGGAAGCCAAACTTCAAGCTCTAGACTTGAAAGACTTGCTTCGGTGCACGCTTTAGAATCAAGAATGGATCAACCTTATAGCAACGCTGATGAAGGATCTTCAGTTACCACTGCTGCTGATTCTGGTAGGTGCAAAACTCCTAAGCGATCCTTCTATGGTGAAGATCAAGTGGTTCAATCAATCCAAAAATTTGGAATATCTTCAACTGATCATAATCTGGAAAATGTTCAACGCAGGATGGGGTTGGATGATAGACATGCAACTTTAGAGGCTCTTGTACGACATTACTATGAAAAGCATTCTGGGTTCGTTAATGAAAAAAGAAGATTACATGCCGAGAGAGATGAACTGTTACCAGACAACCCTTCATCTAATGCTACTGCTTCTGGTTCCCAAACTGGTAAACGCACTTTCGAAACCCTGAAAAAGGATTTGAATATCAAGGAAGATGACACCATAAAGCTTTTGGTGAGATACTATTATAAGAATAATCCAGAGCTTCATGCAGATCATCAGAATGTGGAAGAAGAGGAACAGTCCAGCATCACCACTGCGGATTAAATTATATATATTTTTAATATTAAAAATTTTCATATAGTTTTGAAATTTTCGATATATTTATATATATTTGATTTTTTTATAAATAAAATAGTGCCTTCAATTTTAATTTTAATTGTCATGTTAACTTGTTGAGTAATTATTAACCCACAAAAAAGGTGGGTTATGTTAGCCAATATGGTTTCTTTTTTTTATTATTATATATATAGGCAAAAAATTATATATGTTATATTAATTTTTTTTAATCTCATGCTTAATAATTTAAGTCAAATAAGACTATTAAAAGAAAAATATATGTCGATCCAGATTTGAGGCATGTATCTCATCTAATAATAATCAATGTGTGAGATTCAATTTTGGTTTTTGTAATTCAACAAGGGTTTAATGCAGAAAATAATAATTGTTCATGGATTTAATGTGAAAAAAATAAAAGTTTATAGGTTTTATTTATAATCAGAACATGAAAAGTAAGGACCTTGTAATATTATTTGCATAAATTAAATTGGATTGAAAAAAATTAAGAAAATAAAAAGGGTTGTGTAGTGAATGCGAGATTACAACTAATTAGATTGCAATAAATACAGAATTTTTAAGTGCAAATTATTTTAAGAAGTGCATATATATTTCAATTAGACTATATATATAAATAAAAATTACAAATGAAAATATTTACTAAAAGTGCTGAATGTCTAAATTTTTAATTATATTTAAAGATGATAATTAAGTTTGAAAGGTACATAATTGAATACTAATAGTTGAGGGGAATTAACATGTTATGAAATTGAAGCTGAGTGGCTTAATATCAATTAATAGAGTATACATGATGGTAATAATCAATTGAAACTATTTCAATTCCTACATCTATTTTAAAATAATTATGATAAAGATGAGAATTTATAAATTTAATACTCCAAACTCCTACCAAAAAATTTAAATATGAGTGTAAAAAACAAGTTGTGGTTGAAATGATTATCATATAGACAAGAAAGTTAGCGAGATCCTTCAACTTTATTTCATTTTGTTATGTCATGCATGAAAAATTTTTGCAATTGATGTTCTTTTCCATCTGGCTCATAATTATCTGGTTGATTTCTATTGGGTTTTGAAGAATAAATCACATTTATAAATGCAGTGGAAAAATAAAATTTTTAAAATCCAAAAAAAAATATTATACTTGTATCATTAAAACTAATTTATATAAATATAGAGATTAGAAATTATACCTTGTAATTTTTTATTTGTTATTCAAATCTTAACTTTGTTGGGTTGTAGCAAATCATAACAATTCATATTATAATGTCTCTAATGATAATGCACGCGAAAAAATGAAGAAAAAACTATTAAAATAAATAGTTTGAACAAATTCAAAATACTAGCTTTAAAAGTGTTCTTAAAAGAATTTTATTGTATCTTAAAAATATTTTTTTCACAAAAAAAATATTTTCATGTCTATTTTCTGCAATTTAATGTCTTTTCTATTTGAATCAATTCAAAAAAAAGATCAAAAATCAAAAAAAAAAAAAAAAGAGAATTGAATGAATAGTGAATGTGTTTAATGGTCATAATAGGCCTAATTAAGGCAAAATTCACTCATTGCCCAACAGAAGGCACCAACACACGCGTTGGACCTGCTGCGGGCTGCTGCTGGGCAAACCAGCAGCCTGCGCGGGCCCGTGACCCTTTAGAACGATTTTTTTCATGCGATCTCATCGCAATCCATTCCGAAATAATTTTCTCATATTTTGGATCTCATTCAATACCATTTTACTCCTCTATATTTTCAATACGTGTGACCTATTAGGTTTCCATTTATGTTAGCCATTTAAATTAACAATTAATTTAAGTAAATCATGAGCGGTATCTAATAATACATTATAATCTCCAATTGATCCGAAAGTCAATGATTTGACTACAAACCTTTCCATAGACAATTTATGTGCAATTATGTCTTTCATCATTCTATACATTCACTTGTTCAGAGTATGGATATGTATCAACTCCCACTAGACTAACTACATCACGTCTAGTTCAAGTAATATTAGTTCTTGTCTCTAAAGCTCATTACTCTATTATATATGTCATTGAAGACTATCTTTATGAAATTTTCACTCCAGCCAGAGATTCCTGAGTAATGACCACGACAAAAGGCCATAGATATACACTCCTTCTATCATGAGTAATGAATATTTTATTGGTTACCCAATTACCTTCGAACACCTCAAACTGTATCCAATCACCACCCTATGAGTAACCTCCCTAAGCCAACAAGAAATGATGTCAAAATACATAATCAGTATCCAAGATATCTGAAAGTACCTCAAGTCTAAGGATACTTGCATCATTGTTATGATGAGATTATCATTGACATTTGAATAAATTATCCATATGATTGTTTCATAGTTGGTTATCCAATGTGCTTAGCTACACTTAGCAAGCATTCATATGTTAACTCTAAACATCTCATGTTTATAGATTATGAGATCTACTACTCAATCCAATCAAGGAGTGTAACATGTGCTAGTCTGTTCAGATTAATAATGTTTCGTCTCATTAATCCTATGACTAGAGATAATTTTGATACTAACATAATTACACATGATAAGAATCTTAATATCATGATCTCATCATGATTTCCTTCATGTTATGTTATGTATCAAAGACTTCATAATTGATTTAAGATCACCATCAATTCATATATCAAATGAACATCTAGCTAATGAAAAATTTTTTTATTAATCAAATAAATTTATACAATAAGTGTTAAAGGCGATTGCCTTTAGAGCATTTCTTTAACAGTTCCCACATTTTAGTTATTGCATGGTCTTGGTTATTGCATGGTCTCATTGGCACATCTTATATTGGTTAGTTTATCAATTTTCTGTATAGCTCACTTTCACATAAAATAAATAAACCAAAAAAAAACCATATACCTTTCTTTTTTTTTTTTACATAGCACAATTAAGAGTTTAGTTTATGATATTGAATGAAGGTGTGATTGAGCATTTCTAATGCCTTAATGCAATTGCAAAGGCCATTTATACAATGAGGTTTACCTAAAGGCAATCTCTCTCAGCCTAGCAATCTGCAATGGGCACTCTTAAAGCTTTTGAAATTGACATGCCTACAAAATTAGAGTTACTAATATGATGGGCCTTCAAAGCCCAATACATATAACTTATTAAAGCATCAAACTCAAAATGGTTTTTTCCTTAAATATGTGGAAAAAAAATTTACCTAAACAAAAAAATATTTTTCTATCTATATCATTTTCTACCATATGGAATTGGGATAGTGTTTAGACTCAGATAATCGCCAGTATCACTGGTGTTAAATGGTAAACAGTATGATCACCACTTATAGTGGTGATCATATTATGTTATTAGTTTTTTTTATCTTAGAAAAAACGACAACCAATAATTTTTGTTGCACGATTTTTACCTGTTCAAAGATCGCTAGTTATACAGTTAAAATTTATATTGTTCACAAATCGCTAGTCATACTAGCAATTTTCTGAATAGTTAATATATCATCTGATAAACAGTTAATAGTTATACTAGCGATCTCTGAATAGTTAATATATCACATGATGAATAGTTAATAGTCATACTAACGATTTTTGAATAGTTAAATATATAATCTCATAATCACTATTTATACTGGTGATTATATATAATCTTATTTTAATACATTTTTACGTGGCAAAAAATAGCAACACGACGACGGATTATATAGGAGTCTTGAAAAAGATCAAGAAGAAGAAAAAGACACATAACAAACTTAATAAGCTGTTGAAGTTGGTGGAAAATGAGCAAATAGTAGTTAATGTATACAGAAAATGCAATGAGGTTTTTTCTAATTGAATATTTTTATTTATTTTTCCATCTAAAATCTAAGAACAATTTGAAAGGAAATTTGGACGAATTTTTCCAAATAGTTAGAATTTCAAGAATTAAAAAAATTAATAAATTTTACTTTTTTAACTTTTCAAATGTATGTTATTTGCTTATTATATTATTAATATATATTTTTATTCATATATATTTTTATTCATACATTGATTATTTTTTAGAAAATTACTAAAACTTTTACTTTAATTTTAGAGGAATGCTAGTAACACTATATTTGAACACTTTCTTTCGACACTATCTTATCTATTAGTCTACTATTTTCAATTAAAAAATATATGTAACCTTTTTTTAGGTAAAATTAAATATAGTAATTTTTCTCTCTCATAATAATGACTAAAATATTAAACTCTAATTTTTTTATTTATTATTCTCTCTCTTCTCTCATTTTGCTTATATCCCACACTACTTTTTATTAACTTTTTTATTAAAATTTAAAAAATATATAGGAAAATTTATTAGAAATTTTTGGATTGATTTTTATACTAAGAACAAAAATTATTTTAAAATCATTAATATAATAAATGATAAAATTAAATATAATAATTTTTTTCTCTCTCATTAATAGAATAAAATAATTTAAGCAATAAAAAATCTAAAACTAAAAGAAAATTAATTATATTTTATATTAGATTTCTTTGTGGTTTTTTATTTTCTTAAAAAAATAATGCTCTTAATCATCAAAAAAATTTGAATTCTTGAAAGATAGTATTCAAAAGGAGTGTTGCTAGAATTGTTCTTAATTTTATTCATACATTCATTTCTTTAATTAATTTTCTAATAATTGAATGTAAGAAATTTTAGTCATTTTAAAAAATAATAAATTTTTTCTTTGACTTCGAGTAATGTATTGTCTAATTTGAGTTCAAGAATAATTATATTTTGTCTAATTTGAGTTAAAAAAAATAAAAATTATTAATTTTTTTAAATTGTTAAAATTTGTATAATGATTTTTTTTTAAAATTAATTACAATTTTTATAAATTGTTAATGGTTAGATTTTTATGGAAAAATATCGATTTGAAATAATTTTAAATATTATATATACAATTAATGATAAAAAAAATTGTTGGATTTTGAATTAAAAAATGAGTAAAACGGTAAGTTTTTTTTAAAGTTTTTTTTTAAAGTTTTTCCCTTAAAATTATTATTTACCTTAACAATAAAAGGCTGAAAGTTTAAGAAATATCAATTATAAATATATAGTAAAATTTTAGATCTCTATAGCAAATATGTGATTTGATTTTATATAAATATATAAAATTCAAACTAATTGTTTTTGGATAAACTAAATTAAAAAAAATGAAGAAGAAGAACCGCATTTGAACCGGTTCAATACGGTTCAACCAAAATTATGACACACCATCCTCATCCTCCTGTCATCCACTTCAGTTATGTTTTCGATTGTTTCTAACTTTCTACATAAGTTTTTCGATTTTTTTTTTAACCGACCGATGTGGTTCGATATTCAAAACGATGCTTTACCCATTTCAATTCAATTATAGGAAAAAGGAATCAAAAGAAACAGAACAGAGAAGCACAGAGAGAAAAAGAGCTCCCGTTTATCATTACCACACGTATGTAAGAAAGACAAGACTCCACAGTTTTATAGCTTCAGATCTGTTTGACCCAGATTTCGCAACTAATTTTTCCGGAAATGGACGGAGGTGGAGCAGCCCAACTGGCGGACACTGAGATGGCGGAGGCGTCGACCACGGCAGCTCCCCCACCTTCTGAGTCTCAACAACAGGTTCCTCCTACCGGCGGCATCGAGAATATCCCGGCCACCCTTAGCCATGGAGGCAGGTTCATTCAGTACAACATATTCGGTAACATATTTGAGGTCACTGCTAAATATAAACCTCCTATCATGCCCATCGGCAAGGGCGCTTACGGCATCGTTTGGTACGTTTGCTCTCTCTCTCTTTTTCTCTTTCATGTCCAGAGCATTAGACACTGTTTATTGATTTTGTGTTGCTGTCTTCTTTTTTTTTCCTTTTCCATTTTCTTGTCGTTAGCTCTTCATTAAATTCGGAGACCGGAGAGCATGTGGCAATCAAGAAGATAGCCAATGCTTTTGATAACAAAATCGACGCTAAAAGGACCCTCCGCGAGATCAAGTTGCTTCGACATATGGATCATGAAAACGTCAGTGAGTGATAAATCAGTCATCTTTATATTTGATTTTCGTTGCCCATTAAACCTTTTTCTTGATGATACCATTTTGCTTTGTTGTCTTTATGTCAACTATAAAGAGCTGAAGGAGAAACTGTGTGATATTAATTTTAGAAAGCGCTGAAGGGAAACTTTGAATGGTATTAATTTTGGATAGCATTCATTGGATTTTTGCCTCTGTATTGTGTTGTCTTTATTTTGAGCAGAAATAGCTGAAAGGGAAACAAAATCACTGTTCATATTTATAAATATGGGATCACCAAGGAGTAATAAGTATTTAATGCTACACAACCCCATTTTCACCTTTTTTTTAATTGGATTTGAACACATCCTTTTTGTGACAAATGTTAAAATAGTTATCAGTTTTATTACAGAGAAGAAATAAAACAGGTAAATTGATTTGGGCAACTTATTCATGTTAATTCTTGTTACATTCAAAAGCAGGGTTTTGCTTTCACTTGAAATTTCATGTATTTTACTGGTCATAGCCCATAAGTGAGTACTCCTTGTTGTTTCCTAGTAACTCTTTTAGGCTTTGGAATTTCACTCGTTGTGAAGATTGATGATGAAGATAAAGCAATGATACTGTTGTGTTCTTTACCATCTTCCTATGAATACATAATGACAACTCTTACATATGGGAAAGAGACCATCAATTTGGAAGAGATTACTGCAGCATTGTTAGCACACAGCTAGCGGATATAGAATGCGGGTGATAGCTCCCAAGGTGAAGGTATGTATGTGAAGGGAAATTAGGAACGTGGTAGGAAACAGAGTAAAGACAGTTATGCAAAGAAGAAATTCAGGTCGAAATCTAAATGTAGAAAATCAGTTCAGTGCTATAAGTGCAAAGAGTATGGGCATATTAAGAGACTGTCCTAGTAGGAAGGCGCATAATGATGACAAGAGGAATAACGGCCCATCAAAATCTATGAATGTGGTACAAAATGAAGATTCAGACTGCAGTGACAGAGGTATGCTTTCTGCTTCATCGAGTCAATTCACAAACGCATGGATTCTTGATTCAGGGTGCTCCTATCACATGACCCCTAATAGGGAATGGTTTACTTCATACAAGTTAGGAAATTTTTGTTGTGTTTATTTGGGTGATGATAAACCTTGTACTGTTGTTGGTATAGGAGCAATCAAAATTCAGATGTATGATGGTATTGTTAGAAACTTATGTGATGTTAGGCATATACCAAAATTGAAAAAGAATTTGATTTCCTTAGACACCTTACAATCCAACGGTTTCACTTATAAAACTGATGGTGATAGTTGCATAAGAGTAAGTAATGGTGCATTGACTGTGATGAAATGGATGAAAACTGTAGGGAACATCTATAGATCACCACGGACATGATTGGGAGGAAAGGTTGCAGAAGAGGCATGGACAGGTAATCCAATTGACTTTGAAAAATTGAAAATCTTTGGTTGTCCTGCTTATGTCCATATATCCAGTGATGAAAGATCCAAACTTGATCCAAAGTCAAAGAAGTGTATCTTCCTAGGCTATGTGAAAGGTGTAAAAGGATACAAGTTTTGGGATCCAGTAACAAAGAAGATGGTGATCAATAGGGATGCAGTATTTGATGAACAATCTATGTTGCAGCAAGATATTGACAAAGAAGTGCTAGCAGTAGAGAGTAACACCTCTAATTCAAAGGTGGTAAGGTGAACTTAGAACAGCAAGTTGAAGACAATGAAAGGGTTGAAAGTTCTATTTCAAGGCCTAGATGTCCTAATCTAGGTGAAGAGCAGTGCTACAGTGTAGCCAGAGACAGAGTGAGACACACCATTAAGCCTTCAAACAAGTTTGGGTTTGAAGACTTAGCTTCGTTTGCTCTTCTCACGAGTAATGGGGATCCAACTACCTTTCAAAAGGCTATGATTAGTCAGAAAAAGGATAGATGGGTGGGTGCTATGGTGGAGGAGTCTTTGCACAAGAACCAGACATGGGAGCTTGCTCAACTTCCTGAAGGAAAGAAGGCTATAGGGTGCAAATGGGTGTACAAGAGGAAACCAACAGTATCAGAAAAGAAGGGAAAAAGTTCAAGGCTCGGTTAGTAGCAAAAGGGTATTCACAACAGAAGGAGATTGATTATAATGAAATTTTTTCTCCTGTGGTTAGACATACTTCCATCAAGGCAGTGTTAGCATTGGTAGCCAGTTGGGATATGCATTTAGAGCAGATGAAGGTGAAGACTACATTCCTGTATGGTGATATTGAGGAGCAAATTTACATGGATGAGCCAAAAGGGTTTACTGAACCCGAACATGAACATCTAGTTTGTAAACTGAGAAGATCATTGTATAGGTTGAAGCAGTCTTCAAGACAGTGGTACAAGCGATTTGACTCTTACATGATACAGATTGGTTATAAGCGATGTGACTATGATTGTTGCGTTTATGTTAAGAGCCTTAATGATGGTTCTTTTGTTTTTCTGTTACTGTATGTTGATGATATGTTGATTGTTGCTAAGAGTTTGCATGATGTCAATGAGTTGAAAGCATTGTTAGGGCAAGAATTTGACATGAAAGATTTAGGTGTTGTAAAGTAAATTCTTGGGATGGAGATTCATAGGGACAGGAGCTCTATAAAACTGTGGTTATCTCAACAGAATTATGTTGAGAATGTGCTAGACATATTTGGTATGAGCAGTGCTAAGCCAGTGAGTACTCTATTGGCAAATCACTTCAAGCTTTCACCAGATCAGTGCCCAAAGTCGGATAAGGAAGTTGAAGATATGATTAAAGTTCCATATGCATGTGCAGTTGGCTATTTAATGTATGCAACGGTTTGTACTAGGCCTGATTTGGCTCGTGCAGTTAGCCAAGTTAGCAAGTTTATGTCAAAACCAGGTATACGACATTGGGAAGCAGTCATGGATTTTTAGGTATTTGAAAGGTACAATAGGCTATGACATTATGTTTGGGAGTTAGCAAGGTGATCCTTCAGTTGTAAGATATGTGGATTCAGACTATGTTGGTGACTTAGATGATAGAAGGTCTACAATAGAGTGTGTTTACTCTTGCAGGAGGGTCTATATGTTGGAAATCATCAATCCAGTCTATAGTGGCATTATCTACAACTGAAGCAGAATATATGACAATAGCTGAAGGTGCTAAAGAAGCTTTGTGGCTTACAAGGCTGGTTAAGGAACTGGGTATTGAGCAAGGTGGAGTTCAGTTGCACTATGATAGTTAGAGTGTCATTTATTTGACAAAGAACCAGGTGTACCATGCTAGAACTAAGCATATTGATGTGAGGTTTCACAAGATCAAATAATTGATTATATCTGGTTAGATATTGTTACTCAAGATCCACACTTCTGAGAATGCAGTTGATATGTTGACCAAGCCAGTTGCTACTGACAAGTTCAAGTATTGCTTGGATTTGTTAAATGTTTTTAGATGTTAGACAAGCATGTTCAACCCCAGCCCATTTTGGAGTGTGAGAAACTTCAAATTTGATCTCTTAAGGGGCTTTGATATTTGCCAAGGTGGAGATTATTGTGTATGGCTCATATACACAGTAAGTGGACAGATGCGGGAGGGTAGCGGAGCGTAACGACAAAACATTAGACACATTGTCAAACCTCATTAAATCTTGTGTTCTCTTTGTTCTTACTATTCCCTTATATTTTTTTACTATTTTCATTATTTCTCAACAATTTCACTGCAAAATGATGTTGGTTTTAAGTTTATCACATTCTAACAAGATTTGGAGCTTTTGTATTTCCTAAGCTACTAGAGGTGCCAGTAGTCCTGCGCACACATGTATAAAAGAAAAGGCCTCTCTCATCTATTGATGCCATTAGCTAAAAAGGATGGGTTGTGGTAAAATGTAAGAATGGCTTCTCTTAACGAGATTGGTGAAAAGATGAGTTTAAAACCTAGATTTCAGGTCAAAATTGCTGATCATTCCTTTGATACAGGAAAATAATGTAAAAGCAAAACTATCTGATGACCACCAATTACTTCATAACGTATGTAATTATAAAGTTTCATATAATTTTGAATCCTTTGGATAAGTCTCAATGCTTAGGCCTTTGTGTATGAATTTCACCACCATATTTATTCAAGAAATTATCTTGGGAGAAACATGTGAATGTCATCTCTGATAAAATTTATTGGTATTTGTCTTGCAGGTTGTTGCAATCAGGGATATAATGCCTCCACCCCAAAGGGAAGCATTTAATGATGTTTATATCGCATATGAGCTAATGGACACTGATCTGCATCAGATCATTCGTTCTAATCAAGCATTATCAGAAGAGCATTGCCAGGTTGGCTTTTCATTTTCTTGTACGGATTATTAACGTTTATACCTCTAGTTCCTTTTCAACTTTTCAAGTTTCATAGGTTTTGATTGCTGAATAATGAATAAGATCAACATGTTAGTATTTAACACGCAATTCATTAAGAGAAGAGGAGAGGAAATCAAGTGTAAGAGAGTAAGGGAGCAGCAATGGAACAAAGTTATTGACTTTATTCTTTATGCTAGGTATTTCAAACTGACTCTGTTTCTGGTCTTCATACAGTTTTATCTAGTGCTGTACTTACTGATGAGGGGAAAATCATTACATTTTTTCTAGCTTGTGCTACTTATGACTTTTACTTATAGCTCTGTGATGCTGTGTCTTTTATGCTGTATCAATTTTTTCTGTGCACTTCAATGATGCATATTTCTAAAAATATAGTTCCTGTGGATAGCGCATGTGCATATCTGGGTGATGATTGGATTCTTAATAGGTCTAGAGCTTTAAATATGCCTTGAGCTTTCATTAGCATCAGAGGAGGATCACCACTCTTTTTTAGTAGGAATATCAAATAATGCAGAAGATACTGAAAATTAACATAGAGGCGTCATTGTACATAGTTGCATAACTCCATGAAGCATAAGACTTGTGAGGAACATCAAATTATGCTTCTTAGTTCACTTCAGAGATTGTTTTGGGTCTGTATTTTACTTGTTCATTTTGTATTTGAGTGACCAAAGAATATCAGAGCCTAACTGATTCTTCTGTATTTTATGCAGTATTTTCTATATCAAATTCTCCGAGGGTTGAAATATATACATTCTGCTAATGTTCTGCATAGAGATTTAAAACCAAGCAATCTCCTTCTGAATGCAAATTGTGACCTAAAGATTTGTGATTTTGGTCTAGCTCGTGTTACATCAGAAACTGATTTCATGACAGAATACGTTGTTACAAGATGGTATCGAGCACCAGAATTGCTGTTGAACTCTTCTGACTACACTGCAGCTATTGATGTATGGTCAGTGGGTTGTATTTTCATGGAGTTGATGGATCGAAGGCCCTTATTTCCTGGCAGAGATCATGTGCATCAGCTTCGTTTGCTTATGGAGGTATTTTAGTTATTAAATCTTGTATATATACCTTCTCTGAAGATGTTGAGGAACAATTTTTGTCATAGTGATTTCTCTCGAATAAAATGGGCATTCTAATTTTTTTCATTTAGAAAAGGTTCGTGAAGTTCAAAATGATTACTTTTGACATTTAGGTTCGAGGTAACGTGATTTTGGATTGCATTTCTCAAAACCGTTAGTTGTATATATTTGGTCCTCAAATTCCATTATGCAGTTGGAAATGTAGTCAAATGTGAAAATGAGTCGGCTTTGCATATTTTTGACTCTTACAGGAAAATGAATGTGAAATTTATTACATCCATGTTCTAATGTAATGCACACAGGTTTTTTAAATGTGTAGATATTATGTGTATATAATCAATTAAATTAAACCTTGCAGCTAATTGGCACCCCATCAGAGGCTGAATTAGGGTTTTTGAATGAAAATGCAAAGAGATACATTCGGCAACTTCCCGTTTATCGTCGACAATCTTTCACTGAGAAGTTTCCAAATGTTCACCCAGCAGCTATTGATCTTGTTGAAAAGATGTTGACATTTGACCCAAGACAAAGGATAACAGGTGATTCTGTCTACCTAAGGTTCTACTTATGGCAACATTTGCATTAGTTTTTATCATCTTTTGGTTTGGCTTTAGCTTCTCTACATCACCTCAAAATGGACCTAATTTGCTGTCTTTCTTTGGTTTATGTGTATGTTTCGATTGCACCTGATTAATAATTAACTCCACTTATACAGTGAATTGGTATTGAGTAATGTTGAGAAATAACAAAAAATAGCAAGAAAATGTAAGAAAACAACAAAAACACAGAAAATACAAGATTTAACGAGGTTGGGCAATGTGTCTACGTCCTCAGGAGCAAAGCGATTAAATTTTCTTATTGATAGTACCAACTTAGGTTACAATACACGTGTGTATGGCACAATTTTACAAAATTACCCTCGTACTGTACTGCAAGGCGTTGCTCCCACACCCCCAACCCACTTAATCCGTAACTCTTAAAATAACCAAGAAACCCCCCTACAAAGACAAATGTTGTCGCTACGCTCCAACATCTATCCACTTACTATGTATATGAGCCATACACAATAAGACATAAATAAAAGTTTAAACCATAAATAACATATTAACAATCTAACTTAATCACCTAAAATATATATAGAAATTAACAGTCTAACTATTATTCTATATGTACAGATGTTGCCCAACACGATTAACATATTAGTGGTAACATCTTTAATCATTACACCATTACCATTGATCCAATATTTCTTTAACCTTATATGACTTGATATGCAACAGAGATAGGCAGATGAAGAGCTGACAAGCATAGGAGAGAAAAGTGCAACGAAGGGTACTCAGAACATGGAGATTTAGAAGATGTGAAAGTATAAGAATTCTGGAAATTCTCTCAATAATCACTACAAAATCTGCTCTACATAGACCTATATGTGCCTTCTAAATTGACCTTAAAAATCTCAAAGAATACATATCTTCTAAATAAAAGTACAACAATATATGTCAATTAAATTCAAAATATATATAATAGAACTCCATTAGATATAACAGTCCAAAATGTGGGAATGCAACTGTGTATTCATTTATTTTCCTTGCCTTTTTTTGAGTTTTAATTTGGAATTATGAATCTCACTGACACATCTAATGAGCTTCAAATTATAGTGCTTGAATTGTCAACTTATAGAAGTTTTTTTTTTTCCTTTTTGTTGTTTATTTACCTTTTATATGCCAGTTGTTCACATGGTAGGTACCTCTCATTTGAGGTGATTACAAACCATGTAAACAGTTGCATTAGGACTTTGACATTAACGTATGTATTGTATTTTCTTTTATATTCTTTATTTTCAAAAGAAAGAAAAGGAAAATAAAACTGCCTTACTTTCCGTTGGGGTTCCTTGGAGTGTGAATTGTGGTTCTCATAGAGCAAGGCATCACTCGATTTGGGTATATCACTCTTGTTACATGCAGTTGACTAGCATAGGACCAGAAATGTGGGATTGATCCTCCTTAGATTGTTTCATGTAACTTGAGTATTTCTGTTATCTTCTGAAATGTGGTCTAGCACAAGAATATTGCTAGTATTTGCTAATAGTTGAGCACCTCGTTCCGTATGGGTAAGTCAAACTCATCTGGAGTTATCTTTTTCTTTCTTGTATATACTACTGTATCTGCAGAGTTATTTGTCAGCATATGAGGATAGCAGAAAGGGAATATGATATCTGTGAAATTCAATGTGGTCAGTGTTGAAGAGTACTAAAACTATTCACCTTTCAGGATGGGCCTGCTTCTATTTTTTGCCCAAGTTTAGCCTAAATGGTTATCCTCATGCCTAATTTTCCACCAAGTGAAAAGGAAAAAAAGTATATATATTATGGAAAAATACATGTAATTTTTATCTGGTCGAGTTGGCTGGATCTTGTGGAAACCTAAATCCCAAGTCCACCCACTCTGGAGAGAGGCCGTTACTGTATCCAAAGCGGATTTAAATCCTACATTTATGCTTGACTATTTTACTGGCCTGGAAACTACGAATCCCGTGAACAAGTTTAAAGAGTACCCGTTTTGGTAAGATCTTTACAATAAAGGAGAATAAGGTTATGGTCAATATAGTGAGTTATTATTCAAATATTGTATACGTGGGTCTCCCAAATCAGTTAATTGATTCCACATCATAATACAGCTCAACTTAAACTTGTTCGAAACCTTGTGAATCTGAAAAGCTTGCGAGTAGAGTGCAAGTTGTTCATGAGTAGTGCAACTCTATTGCAGCCCCTAATTACTGATGATACAAAACATGTCTCTCTTGTTTTATAGTTAAATTTGTACAATGATTTCTTTAACGTTGCATAAATTTGTAACTCTGATAATCTAAAATCTCTTAAACTTTGTCTTTGCTCCAGTTGAGGATGCACTGGCTCACCCATACCTAACATCACTGCACGATATTAGTGACGAGCCAGTGTGCATGACTCCCTTCAGCTTTGATTTTGAGCAGCATGCTTTGACTGAAGAACAGATGAGGGAGCTGATTTATAGGGAGGCTCTTGCATTTAACCCCGAGTATCAGCACCAATGATAATAAAAGCATCAATGGTATAAATTCATTGTGTTTTTTATCAGTGTGATTTCTGTTAGTTGAATGCATTCAGTAATTTATTTCATGTATATAAGTTGTACCAAAACTTGTTGGTTCTTCAACTCGAGTATTTGCTTATGGGTTGAACCAGGGGACTAATATATTTGAATTGGTGTTTGTATGTGGTATTTTGCTTATTGTTGTGCTCTTAATTTAATCATGTTCTCTGATTATTCTGTCTTAAGACACAGGAAATTTAGGCATATGATCCATATTTCATCTTCTTCTTCAATGTTGGATCTCGCAAATTTTTGGATTTTTTTACTTTTCATCATAAATCTTCAATGTTTAGTTTCGGTGGAGAGCTCCATCATGGTTTCATGAGTTTCGAAATTATGAATTGATTCAACTACCTTCTTGAGAAGTTGAAGTTCCCAGTTTTGCAACCAACCTAAGGAAGATTGATTGGTTTGTTGTTTCTTAAGCACCAACTCGTTCTCCATGTTTAAAAAAAGGTAAAAGAGAAATCTAAATAAAAGTTTTGGTTAACAACTTTCATAAATATAAGAGGCAGCTACCGACCTATGAGTAGAAGAATTGTTTTAAAGGATAATCCAACTCATATACCTATATGGATCAGAAAAAGAATGTAATTAATTCTTCAGTTGCTTGTATCGCATGTTAAATTTAATCCTATTTGGGGAAAAAAAACACTTCTTTTAGTCTCCATTTGTTTTGGGAAAGAAAATATTTTTTAGAAAAATTTAATATTTTTATATATTTAGTTGTAATACTAAAAAAATAAAAATAAAATAAAAAAAATGAAGTTATATTTTTTTTTCTTTATATCTGATAAATTTTAGAAAATTACAATGGAAAGTTGTTTTTTATTTTTGAGATATTTTCTGTTATTTTGAAAAATATTTTTTTTAACTTATTTTTTGGAGTTAAACAAACAGTCTTAATAAAATATTATTTTTTCCTATTACGGTGTTTGACTTTCATTGTACACTTTACTATTGGGTCTAAATAATTATTTGTATATATTATATCTAAAATTGATAATGTTAAATAAAAAAAATTAGCATGTGAAATAATAAAACCATATTTTTATTTTATCCATTTTTTTGAATATCATGTAGTAATTTTGAATTTCATGAGACCTTCATTTAAAAAAAATAGAGAGATCATTCGTTGGAGAAATGAAAAAGGTAAAAAATAATATAGTATAAGAAGATAGCTGGGACTCTTCATGTTTTTATTTTTTACTACTATTTTTTTCAAAAATTATCCACTGTTTATATATTTTTCCTTATTAAAAAATAAATTAAAAAAAATAGTTTCCCACTAAAAAAGTGCATTTTTCTATGTTCACGAATTATATAAATTTGGTCTATCCAGTCTTTAACTTTTATTTGGTCATATCAAATTCTCTAACTTTTATCTTATTAGAATTAGAAAGTTCTCCGACTTTTAATTTAAATTAATCCTTTTAAATTTTACTTTCAATTTTGTATTAAATTTAAAAAAAAAAACACTCAGCTTTTTACCGTTTGTTTATATTCTTGTTTCTTTTGATTTCAGGTTTTATAAATTTGTTAAGTTTTATAAGAAAGAAATTTTTTTCCCTTCCCAATCATTGGTAATTTCTTTTTCTCCCTTCCAATTTTCATTTATTGCAAAGAACTGGCAAAGATGATTTCAGTACAGTTCTTTCTTCTTCTTTTTTAATATAAATTACTATATTCACATTCTCTGACAAATTACTATAACATAACAAGCTAACTTGTTATGGAGTTCATGACAAAGAAGATTTGAAATAGAAAAGTATGATATATTATCCCTGTTTTCCTTCATGAAAGAGAATTTCAATAGTAACACTGAAAATTAACCTGCATATAGAAAAGGAAGAAAAATGATTATGTAAAAGAATTGATCCATGGAAAGAAAAACAGAAGAAATTATAATTTTTAAAAAACTTTATGACTAAACCAATATTTATCACATAATGTTAATTATTACACTCCAAAAGTTTGGTAGGCAAATTAATGCCATTCTACAGATCCAATTCCAACTAAAATTGAAAGTTTACTAAACAGAACAACCTGGTTTTTACCAAACACAATACGGAAATGTTTGCCTCATCTTGAAGAATATGGAGGCAAACTAGTATCATCACAAGCTCAGTAATTCAAAAATAAATAATCAGACTGATGCTGCTGAAAGCATATCTCTCGGGTTAAATTCTCGAGGAGGACAGTAGAATTCTTCTTCTAGGAAGAGATTTGCATAATTTAATACAACCTTCAAACCATGGGATTAGCTCTTCATGCTCCCAAAGAATCTTGAAAGTGGTACAGGACCGTCAGCCTCTTTATCATCACTGATGGAGAGCTTAGATTTCGACTTGTGCTTCTTTTCTTTCTTTGTTCTCTTAGATCTGGACTTTGATCTTCTTGATTCTCTTTCCTCCTCATCACTGCTTGAAGATTCTGAGGACGAACTTTCTGAGCTAGAATCAGAAGATCCCCGCTTTGAATACTGCATGTAATGTTAAAGGAAAAAGTTTCAAGTTTATATGCATGTAAAATGGCATTACCAGCAAGTAAAAGAGAATATCTGCTTGGAATGAACAAAATGGAGAACAGGATCTTGGTGACTAAACCATACCTACTCTTAACATAGATCCATCCTCACGAAAAACTCTAATAGACCTTCTATTCTCAGTTTTAACATCATTCATTCAAAACTTTTAGTCATTTTAAATGACCATAAATCCAGACCGTCGAGTCCCTTGAATGAGAGCTGGGATTTCAATTATAATATAAAAGCAGCACCAACCAATTGTAGCAATTTATGCATTAAAGCTGCACTTGATACACATAATCCAACTAAAAAAAACAATCGCAATCTACCTAGAGTGATGAAAATAAAATTAAAATTAAAAATCATCAAAATACCAGTCTCTAACCATTCCTCGGAAATAGTTCATCAGCACTTCAAAAACTAGTAAAACTAAAAAGGAAAAGATATTCCATTGCATGGCTGCTGACATGCCACTTCATAACACTCATATATCAGCCTTGGATAAATAAAATGACAAATGACAATTTTTATTTTCAGCATAAATACAAGATAAATTTTTTGAATTTTTTTTTTCATGTTCAGATTTTATTTAAAGAAGTTGAAAGGAAGGCACAAAATTTTATTGCACCAAACATGATATAAGCCAAAGATTTCAATTGATTAAATAAAGATGCCTGTGGTTCAACCCTAAAAGCAGATTTTCATCCGTTTTATGTACACTGACAACTAAAAGGGCAGGCCAAATTATTCCAAGTGAGGAATTAGATAATGACCAAAATGAGCATCTGAATTCATATGCCAAGAATTAAAACAAGATGTCACGTCATTATCTGACTTCATTACAGGTGATGAGAACTGATAAATCCTTGGAATGAAATTTGGGGTTCATTTTATCCACACAGCAAGAGAACATGGAGACCAACTGTATGGGATTTTTGCTCAGCAGATTATATGATGTGTGATTTTCTTGAAAGGCGAACACAGCCTAAGGAATTAAGTGACAAAAAATTTATGTAGAAATGTCAACAAATCAAGTAGTCATATATCAAATGCATGTTCAGAAAAAACACTTTAAATACTAATAAAAACTAACTGGCTACAAGAACCTTTCTTTTTCTGCTGCTGCGTTTCTTTAAATCTTTCTCCTTTCTATCTGCAAGGACACATCTCATTCAGAAAAGCTAGGAGTTATCAATATTTATTCACACAACAGAATACTATTTTCATGTGGCAAGGAGTTTAGACGTACCCTTTCTGTGATTAGATTTGCGATTAGAATGGTTCCTTCCATGGGCAAGTTTTCTTGCCCTTTCAGCATCTAGTTGCGCTCTGTATTCTCGCATCATTCTATCTGTATCAGCTTCCAGTTCCCCCTTCTTCAGTTGATCTTCCTAATACATGAAGGACCAGGACCAAAGGCATAAATTAGTTATCATAC
Organism: Triadica sebifera; assembly: GCA_023653625.1. Taxonomy (NCBI): domain Eukaryota; kingdom Viridiplantae; phylum Streptophyta; class Magnoliopsida; order Malpighiales; family Euphorbiaceae; genus Triadica; species Triadica sebifera. The sequence continues at coordinate 5,014,084 of CM042900.1, forward strand.
TATGACTCATAGTGAAAGTTTACAACTCTTAGGACCCCTTTTTCATGTCATCTGATTGGGAAACAAGTTACTACTTGGCATGTGCATGTGTGTGTGGATGCATAGAGAAATCCCAAATAAAAACATTAAGTAATGAAAGTAAGCAATCAAGGAAGGTTTAACTGACCAACAGGTGTAAATTATGCTCATTATAGCACAAAAAACATTAAAATGAAACTTTACTATCATAATGTTAAAATGAGAGAATGTCCAAACCTTTAAATGTACATTGTGGCCAGCTCCATTCTCCACTCGTTAAGCATAAGACCATTATGCTTGTATTTTCAAAACATAATTTAATTTATTGCAGAATTATCTTTTCCTACTTAACCAGATTGCAAACTCAAACAACTCAGACACACTGTCAGATTTATATGAAATTTTATCCTTTGAGAGAAAGAAATTTGCTCAAGTACAAATCTCTTTTGAATATTTCAGGACATCACGAATTGGACTGCAAGTAGTACAACTAAATCACAGAAAAGATTATGAAAGCCCTTTTTCTCCAGGCATTTTGCAAAATCCAAATTACATAGAACCTATAATGGAGGAATAAAAGGCAGCTAGGAAGGTGGGAAGAAGAGATATTAGAAGAACAGAGACATGACGTAAAAGAAAATAAAGAAGAGAAGGAGAAAAATAAATAAAGCAGCAGCAGAAGAACGGAAAATTTTTAATATTGAACTAAATCTCTTAGATTACATCATTGAAAACTGTAATCTCCAGAGACTCATAGTACTACACATACAGGTGTCCAAAAAAAAATCCAAAAAGCTTATCCAAAACCAAACTGAAAAAACAGCTTAACCAAACCATTGGTTTCAGTTTAGGCTTTTATTTTTTAAAATTTTGGCTTCAATTAAGAAAACCATTTAATTTTCAGTCAACTTACGTGAGTGTGGTCAATTTAATTTACCATTTTGGAATTCAATATGCTTGAGATCAAGAAGTCAACACCTCTACTTTCCAATAGCAAAACATGCATACACAAGCAACCCAACAAGAAGACATACCGTCTTAGCATGCAAGTAAATTAAACAGAAAATCTACCTCTAATTGACAAAATATTATTCCATACATCATTACCTCCATAGCACTCCATAAATCAACTTATATCAGTAAATTGAAGAATCGAGTGTTATCAGTCATCACAATAGCATGGCCTGCAACTAAGGCCAGTATAAGTTCAATAAATTTTTCAATTTTCATAATTTTCATAGTGGAACGGCAGAATTCCAAGTTCCTTAACAATTTTCATAGTTTTATTGAGAATAAAAAGAAACATAAATAAAAATACAATTTCCTTAATAATCCATGGAAAAGAAAATTGCAGGCAATAGAGATAATAATCTGCATTGTAGCTAATCATGAGAAGTATCCTAAGAGCATTAGCCACTACGGTGAAAGATAAGATGCTAAGGTGCACCCAAAGTGCAGGTAAAGGCTAAAGCCAGAACCCAATCAACCTAGCTAGGCCCATTAGTTTGTTAAGCATCAGATGCTCTTGCATAAAATTCTTGTGTCTCGCTCCAGTTTCGGTACATCATTTTATGCTTGTTTTTACATAGCTAAACAAGCATGTCTTTACAAATAGAGTAAAGCTAAGTGCTGATATAGAGAAGCCAATTAACTAGAAGCTTAAGGTAGTTGCAGCAAATGAACTTTAGAAATTCCCATAGAAAATCAATTAAGCATTCATTCTTGGTGCATAAACTATAAAACACTCTTAAATGTAACTTCCCCATTTCAACTTTATTTGATTCCAAGAAACTACAGTTATAAGTTATTTAATTTCTAAAAGCAAATACACTTAATGTCTCAACTATTAAGAACCAGATGCATCATGAATTGAAAAATAGTTTTACCATCTTTAAGTGCCAAATCTAATCCATTTTCTATAATGAGCATTGCTGGACATTTGGACATAAAAATTTCTTACTATTTTCAAAACCAAACACAAGGCACACGGTTTTTTTCATGCTAATCAAAATGTAGTTATTATAACAAAACACAATTCTTGCTCCTAGATAGTATCTTATTAATTCAAGCAATCCTCAAAGAAGTTATACCTAGCCTAACCACCAGCCATATTTCATAATGTATGGTATCTTCGGTAACTATCTGGAAGTTTGGCTTTCATGTATGTGAGTTCATTTTGAACATAAGGCTTGCCATTGAGAACAAAATTACAATTAGACTTGTCATTGAAAACAAAATTGCAATTTGCTGTTACTGTAAAAATCTGAAATCAAGATTGGACTGCAAGAAAAATTACTAAATTTTCATCTAGCAACTAAATTTAAAGTATTATTATAATTGGATGGGCCTATACAGTTGAGTTTGATAATTGTAGATTCATCATTACTTAAAAATGACTTGAGCCAATTTGAAGTTAGTTTCACTATAATTACAAGCCCTTCTTCTATCCTTTAAACTTCTGCTGTAGGATTGTCTCTAACACTCCCTTCAAATGCAATCAATCAGTTGTCACTTGCTTAATTCATTTATTCTTTTTTTTTAATTTTGCCTTTTCATTCTTTAATCTGAGTTTTCTACCTTTTGGGCCTTAAATTTTTACTCACAGAATTCACAGTCATGCGGCGAAGGATCTCTCATGGCTCTCTAATACCATATTAGAATTTGATAAACTTATACAATAAGTCTTGATAATTGTGGATTCACTATTGCTTCAAAATGACTTAAGTCAATTTGAAGTTAGTTCCATCAAAATTATAAGTTCTTATTTCATCCCTTGATGTGGGATTATCTCTAACAAGTATGATAGATATTTTCATTATCTATTTCCTTAGACATTTTCCTTTTTGTTATAGATATTAGACATTTTCCTTTTTGTTATAGATATTATTCATCCATGAAATTAACAATTGTGAAGCATTGGATGAAAGGCACCCCTAACTTCATTCCAAATGGACAAGATATGACAAGTTTTGGCTATAGCTAAGGATTTCCGACTAATCCCAAAACTAAATTTGTCCTAATGACAAGAAAGGAAGGTATACACAAATATTCGTGGTCCCTATGCAACTTGTGAGTGACAGAAGCAGAATGATAAAATGATTGAAGGATTTGTTGTATCAAGCAACCACGTTTAAATTAATACTTCTCTCAACATTTTGCTACAACTGATGGATGAGTACTTTGAGCCTTCACCAACGAACATCATTACAAATTTCTTGAAATTAATCATTGTGATTTTCTGATTTGATAATTTCTAAGGCATTCTAATTAATTTTGATTCCTTTCATAGTAGGCTTTATTGCACGAGATAGGGCTAGAAAGTAACTTCAGTTTATTCACGCATTTTAATCCTTTGAACTTATTTTATTCACAAAACTAGTATCCAAAAGAGTTGCAAAAAACAAAATCTTCTGAAAGCATGTGCAATTTCCTTCTTTATCTGCCTTTAAATTGCATTGGTGAAGAATTCAGGATTTTGGACAACTAACTCAATTCAATTTGGAATTGCATTAATATTATGTATGTGCAGAATTATTTACAAACAAACCATGATATGCAAACATTAAAGAAGGCCATATAACAGTAGAGCAATATTAAATGAAAAGCAGATGCAACACATCAATAGACTACCTTTTGCTTCCTTTTGAATTCTTCCCATGTAACTGTGTGAGAAGTATTAAGGCTGGCCAAACGAGCTGCATGCCACTCTGGTGAATGAAAAGAACCATCCACCTGCGACTGTTCTCATCAGAAGTGTTCCACAAAAACATAAAACAAAAAAAAAAGGACGACAAAGAAAAAGAAGCATGATCCAAAATACAAAAACTACGAAAGATTATCCCACCAAAATTTTTAATCCAAAGTTGGGAGAAATTAGCTGGATTGCCCCACAAAAGAGGAAAATATTTTTTTTTTTTAAAGTGAAGCTTATATTAACTAATTTATCCACACTCAATATAGTGAAATTCTCCAACAGATTGTTTGGCGTTTACGTCAAGAAAAATTATGATCAAATGAGTTAAAAGCTCTAAGAATCTATAGACCTGCATAGATATGGTTGTCATGCAAGACATACTGTCTATAAATTAAATCGCAAATTTTTCCAATTTTTTTTAATTGGTAGAATTTAGTAATTGGCAACTATCATAATAGTAATACAAATATATATATATATATATATATATATATATATATAAATTGCTGTCTATTCATTAGCCTTGAAAAATAGAAAATAGTCTCCTCATCATTCTTCATTATGTTAAACAAAGACTTCACCTTTCAACATACAGTAGTGCATATCAGAAAATGGCAGAAAACAACACCACCACAATACGCAATTATCCAGTAGCATTGACAGAAGGAAAACATAAGTTTCCAAGGGCCAACTATAGTGTCATTCACCATTTCAAGTCAACACTACTTTATACCCAATAAGAGAAATAATTCTACAACTGTCAACTATCTCATAGCACAGAATATTCAGTATTTTTAACAGCAAAAACAAATCCAAACTTCGTAGGAGTAAGGTACTCCTTTCAATGATACAAAAGAGCAGGTTCATAAATCTCAAAAAAAATACGGGACCATTTAACGAATACCAACAGCATGCCACAATTAAAACTACAAAATTCAGGGAAATTTTGGCAGTAAAAATTAAAAAATAAAAGACCTATTAATAATCACAAAGCACAACTGATATTCTATCCTACACAGCGTAATTGATACCTAGCCATCCACTGGCAAGAGAAATCCAATGAACACAAAACAAACAACCACAACCACTGATCATAAGCAATTAAGACAAATGGAATGAAAAAAGATTAACACTTAAAAAAAAAGGTCAAATAAGACATTGAAATTAGGGGAAATTGCAGAACTGAGAGGTGGAGACGAGTATGAAAGGGTACAAACCATGCCGTCTTCGATCTCTTCGGGGCCGGCAGAGCTCGAGCCAAGTCTCGCTCTCTGCATAGCTTTGTAAGCTTGATTTTTCCCCATTCTGAAATCTGAGAGATACCCAGATGAAGAAACGAGGGAAACTACCAGAAAAGTTTAATTCCAAGGCTCAATTCGAAACCAGAACGAAGATCAAAGAAAAAATTTAGAGAGAGATTTGATTAGGAATGAAGGAGAAAATGTAAGGAAGACAGAAACTCAGGTGCGTTTCCTAAAACAAACCTATATTATAATCTAGTTAGACATAAGCTTTTTTTTTTTTTTTATAAAGCTAGCTTAGCTGCAGCCCAATAATTTAAGTTGCAAAGCTTAGCTGAACCACATGTTAATAATTTAATTTGCAAGCGTAACTTTTATTGCGAAAACTGAATAATTAAACCGGAAATTGGTATCTAAACCGAACTGATTCATACACTCATAATCCACATATGAATGAGATCGGTGAAAAAACCGGCTGATTCGCTAATTAAACTGTAAACTGTTCGATTCGGTCGGTTTTTACGGGTTTAATACGTTGGAAATTTGTGAAAAATATTTTGCTAAAGCAACCCAGCAAATATCACCAATAAGCCACACATTGTACTATGTCATATTTTTCTTCAAAATTATATAAGCAGATTATGTTACTCTTTATAAAACTAGTTAAATTAGACATATATAATTAATAAAATGGAGTTTAATTTTTGAGTTATTATTATTATTATACACACAATTATTTATTGATTTTACAGAAAATTATTTTAATTGAAAAATAAATAATTGTTATAATATAATTTTTAAAAATCATTATCTATTTTAATTTTAAAAATAAAAGCATATTAAATAAATTAATTTTATTATTTATTGAGATAATAAATGTAAAATATAGATATTTTTATTATTTGAGAATATTTTTAACATAATGATATATTGATTTAAAGTATGAATATTACTACATTATTATATATAAATTTTAGATTAATCACATTATTCAAAAAATTTATATAATTAGTTGAATTTGATCATTTGTATTTTCCTTATTAATATATATTATTTAAACTTATATTAATTGATATATGAATAAATATTTTAATATGATTTTTTCATTACTAATCTAACTATTTTAATTTTTAAAAATTAAAATATATAAATAAATCAATATAATTATTTATTAAAATAATAAATATAAATATAAATGTTATTATATTGGAGCAATTTTTTTTGAATATGGTTATAGTATATTAATTTGAATTATACATATTATCTTAAACATATTATTGTGTATAAAATATATTTAGGATGAGTAATTTTCATATTTTATTATACATAAATTATATTAAATATTATATTTAAAAAAAATTTATTTAACTGGTTCAATTTCAATTTAACTTTTAAGCCTTAACTCTCTGTCTTTTCTAGTTTGTTGATCGAACCGGAATTGTAACTGATAATCTAATGGTTAAAAATATAGTAGCTAATAATCTAACTAATTGAAATAAAAATTTTCAATAAAAATAATTGAAAATATAACTGAAAAAAATAAAATAACTGTCACATCCGCGAGTTAGATTGTGATCGTATACGTGTATTGCGGTCGTTTATACTGCAGTATAGAGGAGTACGATCGGAGTCTAAATACGGACAAATACATAAAAATTTAATTATATTAATATAATAATATGAATAGAAATTTTATCAAATGAAACAATACAATTTGGTGTTTTGCACGCAAATCGAGACGACACTCGAGTCGGAATTTATATTTTTTACTCGGTAATGAAATTATAACTTAAGCATATCAAAATATGTAAAATATTATTTTAATGTCATAGGCGGAGTTATAATTTGAGATTTTAAAGTTAAAGATTTGAATTGTGGAACATTGATCCTCAATACAAGTTTACAGTCTGATTTTTTTGATCGGGAGTTAGAGAGATGTATTCACGATCGCAATGAATTCGATGTGATCGAAATTTAATTTTAACATTTTAAAAACTGAATTTTTACGGGTCAAATTAAAAAAATGATTAAACCGTAAAAACAAGATTTTCTCACCGGTAGTCATTTCGCAAAATCGAAGAAATCGTTTCGAAGAAAAAATTATTTTATAATTTTTAGAATATTTAATTTGATGGAATTAAGTTGTTTGGGGTTGAATTTTGGAGAATTAAATTTAATTATGCATTAAAATGAAGAAAAATTGTGATTGGTTCAAAAATTGTTAAGTCAAAATTGATTAAATTTTGATTGGGCCATGTACCTATATTAGGAGATAATTAATTGTGCTATGAGCCAATGAGGGGATTGATTAAGCAATTAATTAAGTTAATTGGATATAAATAGGACAAAAATCTACCAAAATATCAAAATCTATTTATTCTTCTTCTTCTTTGGTCATGCACTATGGGAGCTTGATTAAGCTCTTCCTTCACTTTAAGTTCACAAGATTACCAATAATCAAGTATTTTAAGTAAGAAAAATTAATTAGTGGGTGAAGAAAATAAAGAAAATTTGGAGAAAATTCTTTATTTGGCCGAAAATTTCAAGAAAAATTGGAGGTAAGTTTTTATTCACTTTTTCTTCAAATTTATATGGTTTTATGTTGGATTTTATGGTTGTTTAAATTAGAAATTGAAGTTGTAGTGTGATATTGGTTAAATTTGGTTGATGAAAAATTAGGGTTTATGGCAAAAATATTGAACAATTATATAAAAATAGGAAATGAAGACAACAAGACTTGAGGATGATGGATTTAGTGAATAATTGATTAATATAATTTTTAGGAATTTTTGTGGAATTTTTAGAGAATTTTTATAATTATGGTTAAATTTTACAAAAATTATTTTGGAAGAATTTTTCCTTAAATTGAAGATAATTGAGTTAATTAGAGTGTTTAGAAGTGGAAAATAAATTTTTGAATGGAAAAAATATTTAATAGGATTTTTGGTGAATTTTTAGATTTTGGCCTAATTATGGAAAAAAAATTTAGGAGTTATTGAATATTATTTTAGTGAAATTGATGATGAAAAATGAAAGAAAATGAGTTAAAGTGATTATAGAAATTTATTTAAAATTTTTAGAGTATTTATTGAATTAATGAGAATTTTTGAATTTGAAATAGACATTAGAAGAATAAAAAAAATAAATGGAGAAAAATAGTTTTGGAGATGGAAAATAAATAAAATAGAATATTATAAAAGAAAATTAATAATTGAATTTGAATCGCACCGGAAAGCATGATGACGACAAAAATCGTAATTTATGCGTTAAAACGTATAATGAAAAAAAAAATTTAATTATGAAATCTTGATATATGTGAGAGCGAAAAATCGTCGAAAAATTTAAATTTTGTTAAATTTTATATCATATGAGATTCATTAGCTAATTTGAATTTTTTATATTTAGGTGTTACATCGAGACAGGTGTCATATCAAGATAAAGAGAAAGAACCAGTAGACACCGGCAAAATATAAAGAGGTTACCGCAATTATTTTTATAATATTATATATATATATATATAATTAAAAAATTAAAGAAAATTGGAAAAGTATGAAGTAATAAGAAAAATTTTATATTAAAATGATTTATGATATTTATTTTGGCATAAAAATATTATTTATTGATTTTATGGAAAAAAAATGAGTTGAATTATGAATATGATAATTTTTCACACATGTTAGCGTAAACATGAATTAGGGTACTGTTGGCATGCTAATATGGTAGAAAATATGATCATGTGTATTTCTGTGGACCAATGAAATATTTTGATCTTGTGCATTTATATAGATCACCTGATACATTTTTCAATCATATGCATTTATGTGGACTGAGTCATATTATATTTGGATATTGTGCATTTATGTAAATCCCGAGTTGATACATAATATGATACCTTTTTGATTCCCTATGAGCAAGTCTATGATGTTATAATATGTGGGTATATGAAAAAAACATTATTAAGAAATTAGAGATATTATATATTATGAACTCAAAAGGGAAAAAATGATATTATATTATCACATTTGCAAAAGGAGATTTAAATTTTGAATTGGTTAATTTAAATGTATATTTTATTTTAATAACTATTATTATAAGAATTTTTATACCACTGAGTTATATATTCAGTGCAAAAATTTATTTTTTCTCGCATAGGTTACAAGAGTAGCAGACAGCGTCTGGACGTGTAGATAAGAGACGCTGGTTTAAGGACCCGCATGATGGAGCATAGTAGCAGCAGTGGTAGCCACCCCGAGCGGGTTGATTTTCTTATTGTATTTTGATATATAAATACAAACGTTTAAAAGTTCATTATGACATGTATATGCATATGTAAACAATAATAATGGAAAAAATGAGTTGTAATTATGATGTGTATGTATTATATATATTACTTTATATATTTTATATTTCTAATATTAGATATGTTTTAAAATTAAAGGAATATTTATTTTTGAAAAAATTTCTATTTTTTGTAGCATCTCTTATCCGTCTAGTATACGAGATTAGTGTACGGAAAGATAAGAAGTATTACACTAACATACTTATATTAATTAAAAACTCAATATAAAATATATTTAAATACGTAATCCAAACGAATTATAATATATATATATATATATATATATATATATATTAAATAACATAAAAATTATGTTAATTATATCAATCTAATATAATAAACATATTCATCCTTATCATCTACTCTATGTTTTATTATAACTGTCGTGTAAAAAAATAAAATTTGTTTTACTCTAACTGACTTTTTAGATTACCAATAAAAAATAAATTATTTATTTCTAACTTTACTCATGTTTTGGTTTTAGAGAAATTAATTTTATTGGAGTAATTATAATTTATTACTACTTTTAGTCTTTCTAAGATTAGTAAATATGGTCATTTTATATATATAATTATGTCTATTAAATAGTATTCTTCATTTTCTGAAAAAAGTCTTAAATAACAGATAGAATGTGTAACACCTCTTACCTACCTGTATATATTATCGTACACAGTCAAATAAGGAATATTACGGGATATATTTATTTAAAATAATACATTATTAAAACTTATATAAATATATTTATACATTAACATGAATAAAACTTAATAAAATAAGATAAAATTTTGTTATTTAAAATACATCAAATAAAATAGATAAAATATATATATAGCAAAACTCACCTTAGTCGGGTGACTGTCACTGTTACTTGGCTCTATAAGTGAAGTCTACTAATACCATCGATGACTATTATTTACAAACATGTCACCGTTTAACTCCACTAAAATTTATGCGAGAGAAAACAAACTCCCGATCTAAATATAAAATTCAGTTGTGCAAAAACTTATAATAAAAATTACTTTACATGAAAATATACATTTTAAAATCAACAAAATTCTGAAAAAAGATTTTCATATATCAAAACTATTAATAAATTATTTACTTATACATCAAAATATATATAAATCATTAAACAAAATCTACTGAAATCAATTCATTTGTATTAATATCACCAGTATATAATAAATGTAATAAGATTTTAATCATTCATTAAAATAAAAATTTTATCCAACCTATATATTAATAGACCATAGACTTACCCCTAGGGATAGACCATAGACTTACCCCTAGGGAAATAAGGGGTATTGTCAAATGAAAGAAATTTCATAGTCCAAACTAACCACAAGACCAGGATTAATGATAATCACATAACCCCAATTAATATCATCTGATATAAGATAACCACAAGATTAGTCTCGATTTAAGATAACCACATAATCAGTCTCAATCTAAGATAACCACAAGATCGATAATTAAATAATTTATGGTTCAAGATAACTACAAGAGTCATACAATACCTTTCATGATCAAGATAACCACAAACTATAAAGTTTCTATTCTATTAGCATGTCAATAATTCCCTAGTTTACTATCCAAGCTAATATATGAGTTTATCAACATATATAAAATATTAAAGCATTTATCTTACCAAAATTTTTATAAACATAATTATTATCAATTTCTCATACAATTATTTAATAGCATAAAAATTCATTATATGAGAAAATAAATTTATTTCATACCAATACACTTTCTTTACCAAAATATTTTATTTTATATTTATCATAAAATATATTTTCAATAATTTTCCAAATATTTAATATTTTCATAAATGTTATATATAATTATTTTCTAAAATGTAATTACATTTCATGTCAAAATGCATATAAAAATATATTTAAATTATAATTGATATATTGTAATATCCGCTAATTTAGGTTCCGAGTCGCACGTGTTGCGAAATTGACGCGTGTTACCAATCGGAGTCTAAATTCGGATTTTTATAAAAATTGATTAAGAAATGGTTAAACTAAATAATAAATGTCTAAATAAGTGATTATAGAGTTTAAAGAAGTTGATTTACGGTAAATGACTAATTTGCAAAATTTGATAAGTTTTGGGGTAAATTTGCAAATTACAAAAAATTGGAGGATTAATGAGATTAATGGCTAATTAACTTAAGAAATTTGGACATTTAAAATTGGGTTGGCCGACCATGATATTAAAGAAAGATGATTAATATTGATTAAGTGTAAAATTGGGAGAAAATGGTCAAATGGTGGGTCCCACATGAAGACTTTTGGGTACCCTATTTAAGGCTTTATTTTCTTCTTCTTCTTCTCTTCATTTTCTGCTCCTCCTATCTTTTCTTTACCAGTCACGCCAGCCACAACTTCTCCTCCATAGCTCACCTTGATTCTAAAGAGAGAAAGGAAGGGAAGAGAAGGGAAAGAGCAAGACAAGGTGATTTTCACGTTCCATAACTCATAAGAAAGTTGGAAAGAACAAGAAAGAGGAAGAAAAATCAAGTTTGGTAAAGAGAGAAAATCTCCAAAGTGGTGATCAAGTAAAGAAAAGTGTAAGGTAAGAAGTATTTCTTCTTCTTCATCATCTTTTCTAAAGGAAGTTCGAATTTTGAGCTCATCCAAGACTTATATGGAATAAGAGAGAAACTATGGTTTTGAGAGAGAAAAAGAGAGTTTAGGGTCTTAATGAAATTAGATGATGATGAAAATGATTTATGATGTTGTAGGAGTTCCAAATGACAAGGAACAAGCTCTAAGGAGCAAAAGAAAAGAGAAAGCTACCTAAAAGAGTGAAGGAGAAAGATTAAGGTTTGTGCATAATTTAAGGCAATAGCCTATGTTTGTTTGAAATAAGAACATGATTGTAGATAAATGCAATTTCAAGAATGATGATAATTATGGCATGAAACCATAGGTTTAGACATATATGAATGAGATAATTGTGACATTGAATTAAGGATGCATGTTAGAGAATCTTGTATGATCAAGGCATGTAAATGTATTGAAAAGTAATAAGTTGAGTAAAGAGCCTTAGAAATGCATGAAATAGAATTTGGTATGTTTTAGATGATGTTAGAATGAATGAAAGGTGAATATGCAGATTTCCTGCTGAAAGTCACGGGTGTGACTATTGAGTCACGGGCGTGAACTTGAGGGTTCACGGTTGTGACTAATTGTGTCACGGTTGTGAATTTCTGGGTGGAAATGGTTCTATTCATTCTAGAAGCGTTCACGGGTTGGAATCGCGGCAGTGAACTTATTCACGGGCGTGAATGAGTAATCACGACCGTCAATGCTTTTGGGCGATTCATTCCAGTAGCGTTCACGGCTTGGGATTACGGGCGTGAACTAATTCACGGGCGTGAATTAGTAATCACGACCGTGAATGCTCTGTATTTGAATTTATGAATGTGGTTATTAAATGAGGAATTCAGGTAATTAAATGAAAGTTATTGTCTATCCAAGAAAAATAAGAATGATATGGATATGGATATATGTATATATATATTGATATGGGAATGTGATATGTTGTGATATAGAAAAATGAATTGATGTAGAAAAATGAATTGTCATGGATAATATATGAAATCTGATGCAGATGATAAACATGAGAATATTGATGAATTTAGTAAATGAATGAAAAGATGTATGAGTATGACTATATGCTTGTAAAACAAGAAAATTGAGATGTTGATAAATATGAGAAAAATGGATGTGTTGAAATTTGAGAATAATGATTGATGTGAAAATATAAAGAAGTCCATTACTCTACTTGCGGACTAGAATCAGGATAGATGACATGTCATTAAGGGGGCGAACGGTACCGTACTATACCTCAACCAATGTGGCTAAAGCTTGTGTGAGCGCCATTGGTCTGGGATGCTCAGTCAGTGTGGCTAAAGCTTGTGTGAGCGCTACTGACTTGAGAAAGCTCCGATGAGCACATATAAATGAGAACAAGGTGTCATAAGCTTGTGTGAGCGGCCTTGATCCGGTTATTCATCTATGATGAAATTATACTCAATTAATGTGGCATAAGCTTGTGTGAGCAGCATTGATTTGAGAAGCTCTTATGAGCCAGATAGTGGACAGGGTGGCATAAGCTTGTGTGAGCGCTCCTGATCCATAACCCATATCTAGTCAGTCCAAAGATTTAGAGTGATGTGGGCAAGATAATGAGGATATATCAGAAAAATAAGAAAAGGAAAGAATAAGAAAATGATGATGATATGAGATGGAAATGTAATGATAAAGAGATTTACAGAATACTTTGCTATTAAAGATAATGAAAATAACAATGTCTATATGAGCATGACATTTATACTTTTATGAAATAGGAATATGTTGATAGTCATGCATGCAAACATTTTAATGCACGAAATGATAATTGTTAATGCTTGTTGCATGATATAGTATATTGTCTTCTTTATATGCACCACTAAACTTAGAGTTTAGGGTGGAGTTTAATTTCCACGCAGATATAGAAAGGTAGCTGAAGACGCTAGATAAAGCAAACAGTGATCCCATACAAGTAAAGCAGCCGAATCTTGAGAAAATGGGTTACAAGTTTTGAAACTTTTGTATTTGACTTTTATATTAAAGAAATATTTGAGTTTATAAAAATACCTTTAAAGTTTGTTAAGAATTACTCTGATGTTAAAAATTACTATATTATGTAAATAAATTGTACTCTGATTTTTATTTATATTCATATATATACATGAGTAAAAAATAAAGTGCAAATATATATATATGAAGTATGAGAAAGAAAGGACATTAGCGCTCCCTTATCCAGGCACATGGTGTTCGGGTGAGGAGGTGCTACAGTTTTTGGTATCAGAGCACCAGGTTTGGTGTTTCTGGATATTGATATTAAAGCCGGTTTGGATTTTAAAAGTGAATTTTGAAAATGTTTTTCTTAAATGTACCCAAAATTGCATTTTTGGAGTTACTGCTATATTGATTAGGGTCGTTGTCTTTATGTTATAGGTAGGATATGGCCTCAGGATCAAGAAGAATATTAATAGAAGAAGCTGAGAGTAATGAGCCCTCAGAGGAAAGAGCTTCGTCGCAACCAAGTCGTCGTCGAGCTGCGGCACCGAGATCTAGTGTCAACTCACTTCGTGAACATTCAGCTATTAATATGGGTCAGACTGAGCTCATGAGAAATATGATAAATTTTCTACAGAGAGCATCACAATCAGATTCATCTGGATTACAATTCGAGAGACTGAGGAAATTAGGGGCATCTGATTTCTATGGTAAACGGGAAGATGACCCCTCAGTGGCAGAATTTTGGTTGGAACGAGCAGAGAGAGTATTTAATCAACTGCACTGCATAGATGAATAGAAATATGAATATGCAGTATCTCTGCTACATGAGCATGCGTATGATTGGTGGCGATCTGAATCACAGAGTACAGAGGCTCCTAACCCTATGACGTGGGAATTCTTTCTAAAGAAGTTTAAGGAGCAGTATATTCCTCCTATTTATACAGACGACAAAAAGAGAGAGTTTCTGATGTTAAAACAGAGGGATATGTCTGTAACAGAATATGAGAGAGAATTCACTCATCTTTGTAAGTATGCTGGTGGTATTGTATCCACTGAGGCAGATAAGTGCCGACGATTTGAAGATGGATTGAGGGATACTATCAAGTTACAAGTTTCAGCCCTACGACTGATGAGTTTCCCAAATTTACTAGCATCTGCTAGAACAGTTGAAAGAGTCCTGGTGACACAACAACCAGTACAGATTAGTGGGGTTAGTAGACCAGCACCACAACCAAGTGGAGTACAGTCTAGTGGCAAGAGAGCCAGATCTTTTGGTGGTCGATTCCAGGCTGGGAGTTCCAACAGATTTCATTCTTATAGGCGGGGACAACCCGTAAGATCTACTTCATCGGCAGCCAGTGCACCGACACAAGCATCCCGTAAGTTTACCACTCTATCGGTGTGTCAGCATTGTGGTCGTTCGCATCAAGGAGAGTGTTGGTCGATGACAAGAGCGTGCATGAGATGTGGCTCCAAGAACCATATTAAAAGAGATTGTCCATTGCTACAGTTTGGCAGAGGTTCAGGGAGTATTGAGTCAGTGCCAATACAGACTATGGGACAAGGCAGAGGACGAGGCCGAGGACAAGGAAGAGGAGGTCGTACAGGGCCAAGCCAATTCAGATCAGATACAGTAGAGAGACCTGAAGGCAGTAGAGTTGCTCCAGTAAGAGCTTATGTCATGCGAGGCCGAGAGGAGCAGAATGCACCTAACGTCATAGCGGGTAAATTCCTTCTCTTTGGCTCTTGTATACATGTATTGATAGACCCTGGGTCAACACACTCATACATATGCACACCACCATCGGGTCGAGAGGGTTTAAAACCAGAGACTCTAGAATATGAGATTTGTGTGACTAACCCATTAGGACACAATGTGCAGATTAGTAAAGTGTTTAGAGGTTGCCCAGTCGAAATTCAAGGCAGGCAATTTCCAGCAGATCTAATAGAGTTACCATTCCGTGAGTTTGATGTGATCTTAGGAATGGATTGGCTAGCTTGCCATGGGGTGATAATAGATTGCGGAAAGAGGCAGATGAGAATTAAAGTTTCAGAACAATAAGAGATAATAGTGATGAGTGAGTATAGAGGATATCCAGATAATGTGATATCAGCGTTGAAAGCTCGAAAACTCATCAATAAAGGATGTGAGACTTACCTAGCGTATGTGATTGACACCCGAAAGAAAAGTCCAAAGTTGACCGACATCCCAACTGTTAGTGAGTTTTCTGATGTATTTCCTGAAGAGTTACCAGGACTACCACTTGATCGAGAGATAGAGTTTGCTATTGAATTAGTACCTGGCACCGCTCCTATATCTATTACACCATATAGGATGACACCCATAGAATTGAAAGAATTGAAGATACAGTTACAAGAAATGTTAGATAAAGGATTTATATGACCTAGTGTATCTCCATGGGGTGTTTCAGTACTATTTGTGAAGAAGAAAGACGGTATCTTACGTCTTTGCATTGACTACAGGCAGCTTAATAGGGTTACTATTAAGAATAAATACCCACTGCATAGGATTGATGACTTATTTGATCAACTGAAAGGTGTAAGTATATTTTCAAAGATAGATCTTCGATCGGGTTATCATCAACTGAAGATCAAAGAGTCAGATGTATCTAAGATGACATTCAGGACTCGTTATGGTCATTATGAGTTCTTGGTGATGCCATTTGGATTGACGAATGCGCCAGCAATTTTTATGGACCTGATGAACCGAGTGTTCAGGCTATATATTGATCAATTTGTAGTTGTATTCATTGATGACATTCTTGTATATTCAAGAGATCGAGTAGAACATGACCAACATCTCAGAAAAGTATTACAGACCTTGAGGGAGAAACAATTGTATGCAAAGCTATCTAAGTGTGAATTTTGGCTAGAAGCAGTTAGTTTTCTGGGTCATGTAATTTCAGCCGAAGGTATTCGAGTTGATCCTAGTAAAATCGAGGCTATTCTTAATTGGAAACCACCTCGAAATGTGACAGAAGTGAGAAGTTTTCTTGGATTAGCTGGATACTATAGGAGATTTGTGAAAGAATTTTCATCTATAGTGAATCCTTTGACACGACTACTGCGAAAAGAAGTCTGTTTTGAATGGACAGATAAATGTCAAGTAAGCTTTGATCGATTAAAAGTAATGTTGACTGAAGCACCAGTTTTGACTCAGCCTACTCCAGGAAAAGATTATGTTGTGTACAGTGATGCAAGTCACAATGGGCTAGGATGTGTTCTGATGCAAGAGGGAAAAGTGATTGCATATGCCTCCAAACAGCTTAAGCCTCATGAACTTAACTATCCGACGCATGATTTAGAGCTTGCAGCGATAGTTTTTGCTCTAAAGATATGGAGACATTATTTGTATGGAGAAAGATGCTATATTTATACAAACCACAAGAGTCTTAAGTATCTTCCTTCATAGAAAGAGTTGAATCTGAGGCAACGAAGATGGTTTGAATTGATTAAAGACTATGATTGTGTGATAGACTACCATCCAGGAAAGGCTAACGTGGTTGCAGATGCACTAAGCAGAAAGATTTTAGCTGAGATGCGAGTGGAATCCACATTGATGCAAAGAATTACGATGTCCAAAAACAAGATGAGAAGTTAGTAAAGATGGTCGAAGCCTTGAAAAATGGAGAAAAGTTAGAATTTTCTTTGACAGAAGATGGTATTGTGTATTTCAAGAACCGGATTTGTGTGCCAAGTATGAAAGAGTTGAGGACAGAGATTTTAAAAGAAGCTCATGAAACGGTCTATACTATGCACCCAGGTGGGAACAAGATGTACCAAGATTTGAAAGGACAATATTGGTGGTCGGGGATGAAAAAGGATATCACTGAATATATTGCTAAATGTCTAATCTGTCAGCAAGTGAAAACTGAGCATCAATTACCCACAGGATTACTACAACCGATTCCCATACCAGAATGGAAGTGGGAGAGGATCACGATGGATTTTGTGTCTGGTTTACCGGTAACTCAGAGAAAGCATGATACAGTGTGGGTGATAGTGGATCAATTGACGAAGTCAGCACATTTTCTACCAGTCCGAATGGACTATACTTTAAACAAGCTGGCTGATATTTATATGAATGAGATAGTGAGACTTCATGGAGTGCCTGTATCTATCATTTCTGATAGAGATCCCAGGTTTACGTCGCAGTTCTGGAAGAGTCTACAGCAGGCTTTGGGAACTCGACTAAATTTTAGCACGACATTTCATCCACAAAAAGATGGACAATCAGAGCGAGTTATACAGTTGCTAGAGGATATGATGAGATGTTGTGTACTTGAATTTGAGGGAAGTTGGGATCGACATTTACCTCTTATGGAGTTTGCCTATAACAACAGTCATCAAATGAGCATAGGCATGACACCTTATGAAGCTTTATATGGAAGAAAGTGTAGGACACCAATATGTTGGACTGATTTGAATGAGAAAAAGTTGATTGAGCCAGAAATAATTCAACAAACTGAGGAGAAAGTTAAAGTGATCAAGGAAAGGCTAAAAGCAGCACAAGATCGACAGAAATCATATGCCGATTTAAAAAGGCGAGATATAGAATATGCATTAGGAGACAAAGTATTTCTTAAAGTTTCGCCTTGGAAAAAGATATTGAGGTTCGGTAAAAAGGAAAAATTAAGCCCAAGGTTTATTGCTCCCTATGAAATTCTAGAAAGAATAGGACCAGTGGCTTACCGATTAGCTCTTCCTCCGGAGCTAGACCGAATTCATAACGTGTTCCACGTTTCAATGTTAAGAAGATATCGTTCAGACCCAACCCACATCATACCGATTGAGGAAATAGAAGTATGGACAGACATGACTTATGAAGAAGAATCAGTGGCTATAATAGCATATGAAGAGAAAGTTCACCGGAACAAGAGAGTTCTTCTAGTTAAAGTTTGGTGGCGGAATCATACAGTTGAAGAAGCCACGTGGGAAAGTGATGAAGTGATGAAGAAGCAGTATCCCCAGTTGTTCAACCCCGAATGAACAGGTAAATTTCGAGGACGAAATTATTTTAAGGGGGAGAGAATGTAATATCCACTAATTTAGGTTCCGAGTCGCACGTATTGCGAAATTGACGCGTGTGACCGATTGGAGTCTAAATTCGGATTTTTACAAAAATTGATTAAGAAATGGTTAAACTAAATAATAAATGTCTAAATAAGCGATTATAGAGTTTAAAGAAGTTGATTTACGGTAAAGGACTAATTTGCAAAATTTAATAAGTTTTGGGGTAAATTTGCAAATTACCAAAAATTGGAGGATTAATGAGATTAATGGCTAATTAACTTAAGAAATTTGGACATTTAAAATTGGGTTGTCCGGCCATGATATTAAAGAAAGATGATTAATATTGATTAAGTGTAAAATTGGGAGAAAATGGTCAAATGGCGGGTCCCACATGAAGACTTTTGGGTACCCTATTTAAGGCTTTATTTTCTTCTTCTTTTTCTTTTCATTTTCTGCTCCTCCTCTCTTTTCTTTACCAGTCACGCCAGCCACAACTTCTCCTCCATAGCTCACCTTGATTCTAGAGAGAGAAAGGAAGGGAAGAGAAGGGAAAGAGCAAGACAAGGTGATTTTCATGTTCCATAACTCATAAGAAAGCTGGAAAGAACAAGAAAGAGGAAGAAAAATCAAGTTTGGTAGAGAGAGAAAATCTCCAAAGTGGTGATCAAGTGAAGAAAAAGTGTAAGGTAAGAAGTATTTCTTCTTCTTCTTCATCTTTTCTAAAGGAATTTCAAATTTTGAGTTCATCCAAGACTTATATGGAATAAGAGAGAAACTAGGGTTTTGAGAGAGAAAAAGAGAGTTTAGGGTCTTCATGAAATTAGATGATGATGAAAATGATCTATGATGCTGTAGGAGTTCTAAATGACAAGGAACAAGCTCTAAGGAGCAAAGGAAAAGAGAAAGCTACCTAAAAGAGTGAAGGAGAAAGATTAAGGTTTGTGCATAATTTAAAGCAATAGCCTATGTTTGTTTGAAATAAGAACATGATTGTAGATAAATGCAATTTCAAGAATGATGATGATTATGGCATGAAACCATAGGTTTAGACATATATGAATGAGATAATTGTGACATTGAATTAAGGATGCATGTTAGAGAATCTTGTATGATCAATGCATGTAAATGTATTGAAAAAGTAATAAGTTGAGTAAAGAGCCTTAGAAATGCATGAAATAGAATTTGGTATGTTTTGGATGATGTTAGAATGAATGAAAGGTGAATATGCAGATTTCCTGCTGAAAGTCAAGGGTGTGACTATCGAGTCACGGGCGTGAACTTGAGGGTTCACGGTTGTGACTGATTGTGTCACGGTTGTGAATTTATGGGTGGAAATGGTACTATTCATTCCAGAAGTGTTCACAGGTTGGAATCACAGCAGTGAACTTATTCACGGGCGTGAATGAGTAATCACGACCGTGAATGCTTTTGGGCAATTCATTTCAGTAGCGTTCACGGCTTGGGATTACGGGCGTGAACTAATTCACGGGCGTGAATTAGTAATCACGGCCGTGAATGCTCTGTATTTGAAATTATGAATGTGGTTATTAAATGAGGAATTCATGTAAGTAAATGAAAGTTATTGTCTATCCAAGCAAAATAAGAATGATATGAATATGGATATATGTATATATATATTGATGTGGGAATGTGATATGTTGTGATATAGAAAAATGAATTGATGTAGAAAAATGAATTGTCATAGATAATATATGAAATCTGATGCAGATGATAAACATGAGAATATTGATGAATTTAGTAAATGAATGAAAAGATGTATGAGTATGACTATATGCTTGTAAAACAAGAAAATTGAGATGTTGATAAATATGAGAAAAATGGATGTGTTGAAATTTGAGAATAATGATTGATGTGAAAATATAAAGAAGCCCATTACTCTACTTGCGGACTAGAATCAGGATAGATGACATGTCATTAAGGGGGCGAAGGGTACCGTACTATACCTCAACCAATGTGGCTAAAGCTTGTGTGAGCGCCATTGGTCTGGGATGCTCAGTCAGTGTGGCTAAAGCTTGTGTGAGCGCTACTGACTTGAGAAAGCTCCGATGAGCACATATAAATGAGGACAAGGTGTCATAAGCTTGTGTGAGCGGCCTTGATTCGGTTATTCATCTATGATGAAATTATACTCAATCAATATGGCATAAGCTTGTGTGAGCGCCATTGATTTGAGAAGCTCTTATGAGCCAGATAGTGGACAGGGTGGCATAAGCTTGTGTGAGCGCTCCTGATCCATAACCCGTATCCAGTCAGTCCAAAGATTTAGAGTGATGTGGGCAAGATAATGAGGATATGTCGGAAAAATAAGAAAAGGAAAGAATAAGAAAATGATGATGATATGAGATGGAAATGTAATGATAAAGAGATTTACAGAATACTTTGCTATTAAAGATAATGAAAATAACAATGTCTATATGAGCATAACATTTATACTTTTATGAAATAGGAATATGTTGATAGTCATGCATGCAAACATTTTAATGCACGAAATGATAATTGTTAATGCTTGTTGCATGATATAGTATATTGTCTTCTTTATATGCACCACTAAGTTTAGAGCTTAGCGTGGAGTTTAATTTCCACGCAGATATAGAAAGATAGCTGAAGACGCTAGATAAAGCAAGCGGTGATCCCATACAAGTAAAGCAGCCGAATTTTGAGAAAGTGGGTTACAAGTTTTGAAACTTTTGTATTTGACTTTTATATTAAAGAAATGTTTGAGTTTGTAAAACTTACTTTTAAAGTTTGTTAAGAATTACTCTGATGTTAAAAATTACTATATTATGTAAATAAATTGTACTCTGATTTTTATTTATATTCATATATATACATGAGTAAAAAAAAAGTGCAAATATATATATATGAAGTATGAGAAAGAAAGGACATTAGCGCTCCCTCATTCGGGCACGTGGTGTTCGGGTGAGGAGGTGCTACATATATATTATAAGTTAATATACATACCTTTACAGTAATTTGTCAGAAACTACTGGCTCATTCCCTTTACTTACTCCTAGTGCTTGCTCTGACGGTGCACCTGAATAATTATTAAATTCCTAGTTGGTTACCAAGCCAATAAAAATTACCAAACTAAAATGGAAATTAAACTATATTGTCTTCTTTATATGCACCACTAAGTTTAGAGTTTAGCGTGGAGTTTAATTTCCACGCAGATATAGAAAGGTAGCTGAAGACGCTAGATAAAGCAAGCGGTGATCCGATACAAGTAAAGCAGCCGAATCTTGAGAAAGTGGGTTGCAAGTTTTGAAACTTTTGTATTTGACTTTTATATTAAAGAAATGTTTGAGTTTGTAAAACTTACTTTTAAAGTTTGTTAAGAATTAATCTGATGTTAAAAATTACTATATTATGTAAATAAATTGTACTCTAATTTTTATTTATATTCATATATATACATGAGTAAAAAAAAAGTGCAAATATATATATATGAAGTATGAGAAAGAAAGGACATTAGCGCTCCCTCATTCGGGCACGTGGTGTTCGGGTGAGGAGGTGTTACATATATATTATAAGTTAATATACAAACCTTTACAGTAATTTGTCAGAAACTGCTGGTTCATTCCCTTTACTTACTCCTAGTGCTTGCTCTGACGGTACATCTGAATAATCATTAAATTCCTAGTTGGTTACCAAGCCAATAAAAATTACCAAACTAAAATTGAAATTAAACTACCCATTTAATTTTTCCGGCTCTCATATTTACGGATATTTTTCTACTAGTCTTATTTCATGATATACACTACTAATGCGAAATTTTCAAATTAATTAAATATTTATCTTCTCTTCTAATTTTTCTTAAATTTATTTAATTTTTCCTTCATATCTTTATTTTCCATTTTTTTCTCCAAAAATTTACTTCCAACTCAAAATTCCTATTAATTCAATAAATGGTATAGAAATTTCAACTAAATTTCTATAATTACTTTGACCCAATATCTTCAATTTTCTATCACCAAAATTACATTCAACAATTCCTAATAAATTTTTGAAAAATTTGGCTATAACTATAGAAAATTCTCAATAATTCCATAAAAATTTCTAAAAAATTTTCTCATCAATTTTCCTTCATCTCCATCATTCTCAAACTTCATTCTATTCATTTACTAATTTTTTCTAATTTTTCCATTATTTTCCTACAAAATCTTAATTTTCCATAATATTAATTCAACTCCAAATCATCATCAAACTTAAAATCAACTTACAACAACTATTCAAATTAGCTTAAATTATGAAAATTTGAAAGAAAAGTGAAAAAAATCTCACCTCAAATTTTCTTGGAATTTTTAGCCAATAATTGATTTTTCTCTAAAAATATTTTATTCGCTCCCACATAATTCCGTATATTTTCTTATACCTTGATGATGGTCATTTGTGAGAAAAAAATTTAAAAAATAAGGTAAATGACTATGGTGGTTATGCAAGGGAAGAAGAAGAAGAAGAGAATTTTTTTTGTTTTATGTTATGAAATTATTGATTTTTTGTCCATTTTTGACTTTATATACTTGATTAATGCTTAATTAATCTTAATTAAGATTAATCCTTACTCCAATTGATCAATTAAAATTAATCAATAATATATTTTGCCTTTTATCCAATTTAATTCAAAAAAAACTTTGATTTTAGACTTTTTTCATCAAACTTTCAATTTAATCATTAAATAAATTTATTTTCTTAAATTCCATATCCCAAATGATCTTATCTTCTCAAATTGAATATGTCAATATCCTCAAAATAATTTTCTCTTCAAAATGATATACTCAATTTTGCAAAATCATCACCGGTACAAAAATTACATTTTTGCAATTTAGTTTTTTTTTCTAAATCATGCCTGTAAAAATTTATCTGTAGTCCGATATATAAATTGCAATCACATCGGTATCCTTGTGATCATGAATGCATCTCCTTAACTTCCAATCAAAAAATTGGACTATAAATCTGCATTATAGAACATATTTCCACTTTTCAAGTCATAAACCTTAAAATCTCATCTTATAACTCTACCTATTACCTTAAAATAATATTTTATACATTTTGATATGCTTAAATCATATTTTCATTGTCGGACAAAAATCACGTATTTCAAATATAATATATTGCATCAATTTGCATATTAGACACTAAATCACAGTTGATCAATTGAATTAAAATTTCATATTATATATTTTTATTATCATATAAAAATAATTTTTCTCACACTTATTTATCCATATTTAGAGTTTGATCGGTATGTTTCTGTATTGAAGTACAAATAACCGAAATATGCGCTTACGATCAAGGTCTAGATCACGGACGTAATAGAATGGAACGAATTGAGTAACATTCAATTATTATATATACATACATATTAAACAATTTGATAATTATATTATATATAACTATCTAGAAATTTTAGGTTGGTAAAAAAAATAAGGGTATAATAGAAAATAAAAATTATAAACTACTAGTTTATAAGTCGAATGACAGTTCTATTATCTTTTTTTATATGAGATTATAATTTAGTTACTTTTCCACATAATCTACTTTACCAAATAAATATTATTGGTTAAACTATATTATAATATAGTTTGTGCTAACAAACAATGTCTAAATTTTAACTACTTAGATAATAATATGTATTTGGTAAAGTATATTATTTGTAAAAAAAAACTAGATTATAATCTCACTAAAAAAACTAATAGAACTAGTATTCACATTAGAAACTCATAAATTATAATTCCCATTGTACCTTTATTTTTTTCACCAAAATAAGTTATATATATATATATGGGTAGACACGTTGATTATATTGAGTAGAGATTTTTAATATAATTTTTATATTATTTAATATACATATATATTATAATAATTCATATCCAACTGTCATGTAACATTTTGCAAATAATCAAACCACGATGCCTAAAATGGTTAACTCAAGTTTGATAGTAGTTAGTGTATAGGCTTATAAACATATATTCTTTCTTTATTCTTTTCTGATATGGGATCGAAAAGCTAATACCTCAAGCAAACACCTCTCTAAATTTGAATATATTCGGCCCCAAAATCTCTCTCATGTGTTTGTCGATATGGGGATTTGTCTAGATATGCTACAATTCATCCCTCCATATAAGACTCAATATCCTCGCTGAGATTTCCTCTATCATCGGTCAATGTTGTATGTGGAATAACTCTGATACCAAACTGTAACGGCATATGCTCAGCTATCCTGTAACAATATAAAAATGACTAAATCACGTGGCTTAAAATGATTAATACAGGTTATCACTAATAGTTAGTGCATAAGCTTATGAACCTCTATTATTTCTTCATTTTTTTCCAATATATAATTGGGGAGTTAGCAAGCTAGCACCTCAAATAAACACTTCTTCATGTTTGACTACATTCACCCTCGTAATCTCTCTCTTATTTTGTCGATGTAGGATTTGTCTAGGGATATTAAGATAGATTATGTATATTGCATGTCTATAAGTCCTGTGCAAATATATCAGTTGGTCAGTTGAAAATACCACTTTACTTGACTATAATACAGAAGAGTAAAGGAGAGTTGCATATATTATATAATTCATTTTGTATTATGTATTTAAATTGATTTTATATAGTATTATTTTATTAATAAAAATATGTCTTTTTACGTCATTTGATATTTTTCAGTTAATTTTAACAAATAATTTTATTAAATTAGCTAATTTATCATCTACTATATTTTTAGCTACTAGATTATCAGTTATAACTAAATTATTAGCTTACAGTTAGATTATTAGCTTATAACTAGATTATCAGCTAATTTTGAAAAACAAAGCCTCAATGAGAGAAAACAAAATAAGGCAAAATGCTTCTTGGGTGTCCAAACTTTGCAAGTTTTTTGCAATAAATCCTCCAACTTACTGTTTTTACAATTAAGTTTGAAGTTATCATTTTTAACCATAGTTGTTAAAATCTGACAGATTCAACTGGTAAACCTGAACATTAAAATTTTAAATTTATCATACTAAGATAAGATATGAATTAAGTAGAATATGGGAATTATATCAGTAAAAATCTTGAATATAAAAAAAAGTTGGAAACCTATATATTACAAAATGTTCGACAAAAACTTTAGTTCCTTTCCATTTATATTACTTCAATTGGTTTTACATGCTAAAAATTTGTTATTAATTTATATTTCAGCTTTGGATGGTTGATATTTTAATAATTTTGACCAAATTATACTCATTATGTTAAACTAAACTTTTAATTTTAATTTATTCCAGTAGATTGTATCAAAATTATGATTTTAAACAAAATGCAATCATCATATATACAACCTATTTCCGAATATAATCCAAGAGAAAATGTAACATAATACATGTCATAGAAGGAATAAATTTACGAGACATTGTCATATAGATTTTGCCAGAAATAAATTATGAATGGAGGCATACAACTAAAGAGAATGTTGATCCATACAAAAAGGTGTTTAAATATGTTAAATTTCAAATCAAACAATTATTTGATATAAATATTTTGAAAGCTAAAGAAAACGAGATGGTCATCTGATTTCATTCAAATGTCTAAATATGACCTCCTTCTTCAACTATGGCTTCAAAGGGAAAAGAAAAAAGTTAATGTTGGGATAACTTTATATTTTCAAAGGGGTATAAATAATACTACTCAACCAAATACTCTAGCATACATGCTAAGTAATAAAAAAAATAGAAAAATATTGATATGGCTATGACTTTGTGGTCTTATAATGCTTGTATTCCTATGGATGTTGTAAATTATCCTTTCATTAATTTGATATCTCTAAGCTAGTATAGTCATGAGTATAAAGCTTATGCTTTGCATCTTAATTTTATATAATTATTTTTTGCTAAAATTATAAAATGTGTTGGTCATCATAGTCTAGTTTATATGGAGACAGATAATAGGCCTAAATATGTAGCTGCAATGGAAAGATATTCCCATATTATTGGGTCATCATGTGCATCTCGTTATATTAATTTAATAATAAAAGGTAATGAGGAAAGTATGACTATTATTGAATTTAAGGAAAAGTTATTAGTTTAATGTAAATTAAAAAAACATTTTACAAATTTAGAATGAAAATTTAAAAATTTCTAGGTTTAGTTTTTCTCAAAACTATTTATTATTTTGGGATAGTTTTTAGGATACAATTGGTGATATAGTATTAAAAAGAGTTGCGTGCCACTTGAACCGAAATTTTTTAAAACAACATAAATGGTTATTCTTCTCTCTCATTTTCTCTCTCATTTTCCTTCGCATCCACTATTTCTTTTTCAATGGCTTTCTTTCCACAAATTCTTAATAGAAAACCATATGTTATTGCCTTGTAAGAAGAATGATTGAGGTACAAGATAGTGGGAGTAAGGAAAAAAATCAAAGTGGAAAATGAAGTTGCATCATAAGTTTTGATAGGATGAGATGGGATATCGGCCACTTACTATTTCATGGTTCCGAATCATGTGATTCAAGATGAAATAACCATTATATATTCAGGAGGGAGAAGATATCTAAGGAGTTACAAATGGTGTCTATTATTCTTTAATTTTCAATAAATTAATGCATTATCAGTAGACTTGTGATCATAACATGGATTTCCTACTAGCCTTTTGATATTTTATTCTTATTACTTGAAGGACTGCCATTTATTTGCATTTTTTGCCCAAAATCAAGTTTAAACTTAGTGAAACTGTAATTTTTTTTATTAAGGACATTTTGGTAGAAAGTAAACCGATGTGTACCAGTCAATTGGCGCATCAATTGGTCAAATTGACTGGTCAACCACTCTAAATCTAAAATTTACTAAAAAACTATCATAAACTTAGACTTTTTTTTTTCAATTATACTAAACTAAGAAATTTCTTTAAATTTAAAATGATTGTTTTTATGTATAATCATAAATCATAAAAGTTGGGTTGACTGGCTAAGGAAGAGACCTAATTTGTGAGAAATTATTCATCTTGAAAGTTTCATATTGCAACTGCTTTTATTGCATTGCAAAACTTGCATGATGATAAAAATGATATTTAAGCTTTAGTTACATGTGGAAATTACGAGAAATTCTTGAAAATGCAAAAAGATAAACAAATTAGTTTATATTGTTCTAAATAAAAAAAATTAGGAATAATTATTGGACGATTATGACTTATGAGGGTCATAACTCCAATAATATGTTTGTTATGCTTTGTAATACTAATGAGCAACCAAATGCCTACGAGAGAATATATTTTTTTATTCTTGAGAAAATAAAGCAAAAATTTCCCTTTTTTTTCCCTTTCATTGTATTTCTATTTCTGTTTCTATTTCTCTAGAATCTCATTTTAGTCTTAGTTTTTTGTAATTATAATTCCTCTTAAGCCAACACCATTTCTATCATAAATTTCTTATCATCAAACTACAAATTATCTCTTGAATTTCCTTTGTTCAAATCACAATGTTTATCCCCACATCAACTAATTTGTAACTACTCTTTTAAACTTTGTTTACCCATATAATTTATATCAATTTTAATTTGTAGGACTCGTTTAATATTTTAATATATTATATTTACATTTATATTTAAAAATATTATTATTTTGATTTATTGTCAAATAAATTATATTTTATTGTTAAAATTAAAAAATTGCAACATTTCATTATAACAAAATTTTATAAAAATAATTATGAAACTTAATAAAAAATAAAGGAAGCACAAACATTTCATTCTAATAAAAAAATTGACAAAATTAATTGAAGTGAACATAGAAAATTGAAAACATAAGTAAAATTCAAATAATTTTGGAGAGAGAGATTTGAAATACCTCGAATTTAGAAAGATGAGTGGTGATATGGATCTTCCTCAGTATATCCATGGCTAAAGAAGAAGCAACTCCACTTAGCTTGATTAGATGAGTCAAACGAACAAGAAAATTAGATCAAAATTGAAGTAAGAGGAGAACCAGAAGAACAAACCTCGAAAGATTTCGTTAAGTTGTGCAAACCTAGTTTTTACCTCCATAACTTCAACATAAATCAAATTTGTATAACACGATTAATAATTAAAAAATACAAATCTAATACTGAAGGAAGAAAGAAAACCAAAAACCCAAATACAGACGAGAGGCGATAAAGACACTGAACGACAATTCTAACGGACAGTGATTTGATACTAGAGGAAGAGAGACGAGTAGTGATATGATACTGGAGGAAAAGGTGAAGAGAAAAAAAATGGATTGAAGAAAAGAGGAAGAGAAGAATTAGAATTGGAAAACGACGTTGTTTTGCTTCAGGGCAATTTTTGAAGTTCACTGTGATAATGAACAGTGAGCTCCAACACACTTTTAATATATAAATAGATTGCTTCTTTTTTTTTTTTCATCAAATCAATAGTTCGTAATTATTTGTAAAACATATGGTATAAAAATTATATATAATTTATAAAATGACTATTAAAAATAATTATATTATATTCTTTAGTATATATGTTATTTTTTTGTTAATATTTAATGCACATTATGTTTAATATTAATTATAAGAATATATATATATATAATATTACAATTAAATATATAATTTTATATTGTACATATTAAATTTTCAAATTAAAAAATTTTCAGTTATATTAATAATATTTATTAATCTTTATTTCAGTTATATTCTAAATTGTATTCCTTTTAGTATAGTTAAAAATAAGAAAATTATAAAAAATATTGGCTTAAGGTATTAAATGTTCAAAATTTGATTTTTGGATTAAGTCTCAATTACGAATGTTTTCTTTATTTAGTGTACGTAGGCGCTATTGTATACATGTGTCAATATGTTGTGTACACATTTATTTTAAAAAAATATAGTATCTTTTTTTTTCCTTATATAAGTGAATTATTTCATTGCATTCAAAAAAAATTAAATATACAAATTTATATAAAAATAAATAACTTTATTTTTAAAGTTGTGCTCCAAAGTGTGAGAATAACACTAGCTTTTAATAATAGTTAAAAATTAAATTTATGATAAAAAAAGATAAATAATTATTGAACATTTTAAAATGCTAATTATCACTGAAAACTCTTCATACTTCAATTTTATTATAGATAATGATCAATAGTAATAGAAGATAGAATTATCAGAAATTTGTAAAATTTATTTGTTAAAATTTATTATTAAAACTTTTTTCTATTTTTGAAAATATAAATTAAAAGCATAAATAATATATAATTTTTATATCAACATTTAAAAAAAATTACAAATAAAATTCATAAAAAAATGGGAAATGTATTTATAACAAGATCATGCTTAATCATTATTTATTTATCTCCAACTTATATATAATTCATTCAATATTATATCATTTTTTTTAATTAATTTTTGGTTCTTTGCCCTAGCCTGCACTGATTCTATTATTTCACTCGCTGCTCTTCCTTCTTCATCTGTCTCTCGTTCCTCGACGCAGCCGCATATCCACTACCTCCTCAGTGCCCATCAGCTCCGTTCTTTCCTTTCGATTCAGATTTCGTATACTTAAATATGGGTTCATCTCTTGCCCTTCCAGATTTTGTTTGCTTAGTTAACTTTTTGACATTTGCTTTTCTTCCATTATGCTAGAAATTGCCGTTACAATTAGGATTTCTTTAAATGAGGAAGTGTTCTGATCTGCAACTTTCCAACGTGGTCAATTGTTCATATATAACTCAGTGAACCTTTTCGCAAGTATATGTTACAATTGGATTTGTTTGCAACTTTATGTGGTTAATTTCGTTGTCGGAAGATTGCTTCATTAACACAGTGCAGTCTAAGGTTAGGGTTAGAGCTGATTTCAGACTCCAAACACTTGAATTTACTTCAAATTCAAGCTAAGTCTTCGATTTTGCTCTTTAATAATTTTTTTTACAGCTTCAAAGTTACTCTTTTTGATTAGTTTGAATTTGAAAACTATAAAAATTAGGATTACTGAATTTGAGGAGGGGCTGTTTCGGAAGTTTTTAATGATGAATTATTTGGGTATAAATGTTTGAGATCTTTTAATCGAGCGTTATATGATATCTTCATGAGATAACTTTTGGTTTTGGTATTGCTAGATTCGAAAGACAATATAAATTTGGACAGCATAAATCTGGACTCTTTAACTCTGGACTCTAAAGAAGTGCAGGCTGAGACAAATGGTACTCAAATTTCTGTTTTTTTTTTTAATTTTATTATTAATTTTTAAAAATTTATGTATACAATTTTTAAGATCTTTGAATGGAGTTTGATATAATATCTTAATGGAATAACTTTTGTTTTTGGTATTGCCAGATTCAAAAGATGACGCAACTCTGGACTCTGAGGAATTGCACCCTGAGACAAAAGGTACTCCAATTTCTCCTTTTCTTTTTAATAATATTTCATTATCATAATGGTTATACTTAAATAGCTTTCTGATTGTAGAGGGAGAAAATTTTTTCACTTAGGATCTATTTGGCGTTGACTTTGGAAAAAATGCTTTTAGTGGAAAAAAATTATTTTTAATTTTTCTGAGTTTTTGAAAACTGGTTTTGGAGAGAATAAGTAAATGGATGATTTTTCCAGAAATAAGTTTGAGAAAAACAGTTTATAAAAAATTAAAAAAATCAGTCAATTAAATAAAAAAATTCTAAACTTGTTTTGTAGACACTCAATAGCAATTCCAAACAACCCATTATATTTCTTTGCTTATTGCCTTCCCATTCTTGTTTTTTGGTCAGTTCCTACAGTCAAGGATACGGAAGTATCTGCACCCACTGAAGTTGAAACTCCAGAGGAGATGGAATATGACAACAAAAAGCGGCACTTGAATGTCGTTTTTATCGGTCATGTTGGTATGTTAATCTACTTCATTGATTTGCCTCATCAAGTGTCAGCATTTAAATTTTCTTTTTCTCATTTTATCCTAATTTCCAGCGTTGTTGGCTTTTTGAGCAGCTAGTGTTGGGTTTTTCTGTGTCAGATTGCTGTTCTGTCACATGTAGTACTTAAGATTAGTGCTTACTTCTATTAAGAGACCTGCTAGTCTAGAAGTCAACACAAATGGGAATAATATGCGCCCGCCCACCCACACACACACACATATATATATATATCAATGTTCAAAAATGAAAGGGGCTACAGCTTTAAAAGGTCCAAAGTGGTTCCTTTTCTTTTAATGGGACTAAGGTCTGAAGTTCTAATTGTGGTTAACTGCAGTTGCAATTATACCGTAATGGTTGTGGTTGATATTGGCGTAAATTTTTAATTGAAATTCAGCTTTCAAAGGTATATGTAGTCAAACAACTTCAATGCGAAGGTGAAGTGGCCTTTTTTTTTTGTTTCACCTGTAACGGTTGCAAAAATGCTTTCTGACGTCATTTCTTGAAACCATGGTTTGTATTTGGAGGTTTATATTTCTCTTGATTACCCCTTGGGAAAGTTGTAAAGTTTCATTCTTTGGAATATTAATTCTTCACTCGCAAAATTATTTATTTTTGTTCTCTCACTTGTAAATTGTAATTAGTAAAATTTTGTTGTTATTAGATATTTGTTGATTAAAAGGGATGGCATAAGTGGTTAGTTTTGCTGCTTCTTTAATCATTCATTATATATGTATGCACATATTTGTGGATACACGTTGTGCTTCCCTAATTCTAGAATTGTATTTTTAACATTGTTGCTCATGTTATGTTGTTTGAATAAATGATCTACATTTGTTAATGATTCTATATGGGGTCATTTGCTGTGTTGGGATTGCAGATGCTGGTAAATCCACGACTGGGGGCCAGATACTTTTCCTAAGTGGTCAGGTTGATGATCGCACAATTCAAAAATATGAGAAAGAAGCTAAGGACAAAAGTAGAGAAAGCTGGTGAGTTACCATTTTTTTCTTTATTTAATTTGTTGAACTTGATCTTGATTGATGTATTGCTTGTAGTTATTCATCAAGAGCTTGGTGAATTTTATCCACTTATTTGCTATGTAACTTGTTGGTTGTTAATTACTTATTCTCTCTCTCTCTCTCTCTCTATTGTGTGTGTGTGTGTGCCCAAACACACAGAAAAATTCATATGTACATGTGTGTTTGTTTGTGTTTATTGTGGTGGTTTGATTGAAAATGAATTTTCTTTTGATAATTTAGACATTTTGCAATATATATTTTTTTAAAGTTTGTTAATGCTAATCTCCATTTTTAAAAATTGCAAAAAAGGGTAAAAGAACCAGTAGGATATAAGCTTTTGTAGACACAAACTGTAATATGTTCTCCCAAGAAAGTTAATATGGTAACTTATTGTCATTGTAGATTTTATGAGGTTTTGTTTGTTTTTTCACCTCTAATACTTGTACTTGGGTACAAGTATTTGATAACCATGTCAATGTTTATGTGTTCTTATCCAATATGGTACTTCTGAATGAGTAAAGCATTGGAGTGTCTATAATTTTTAGTAGGGAAAATTACAAAAAAAATCTTGAACTTTACACGATTTCACAATTATATCCAATTCTAAAAAATTCTATTTAAATTATATGAATTTTCATTTTTTAAACAAATCTAGCCTAGTGTGAGTAAATCAGTCTCTGAAAATAGTTTGCACTGACGTGGACTGACACGTGGCATTTTTTATATTAAAAATTCTATTTTCTTTCTCCCCTCTCTCTCCTTGCACTTTCTCTCTTATCTCCTTCTCCTTCCCTCTCTGCTGCCTCCTTCTTTCTTCCACTTTTGTTCACATGTTGAAATCATTCTCCTCTCTCTGTCGTGTCATCCAAAACTAAAAAGACAAAAAACACCTGCTTATGCTACCATTGCAAGCCACATACCAAATTACCAACCGAACAACACTGAGCCACAACCCACATTGACGCAAAGAAAAGCCTCCTCACTCTTTACTAGTAGGAAGGAGAAGAATCCATCAGATATCCAGTAATGGAGTCAATCGGTGTTCTTATACCCTGTCCTCCGATTTACCCTAACCTTGTTGAAGAATTCGAGAAGCGTATCACCCTTTACAAGCTCCAAAACACCCCAGACAAGACCCAATTCATCAATTCCCATAAGAACTCGATCCAAGTGCTGATGCCAAATTGCTCGACCCATTGCCGAAGCTGAAGATTGTTGTCCAGTTATAGAGGGCATTGACAAGGTGAACTTGGAAAATGTAAGGAGAAAGGGATAAGGAAAACAAACATGCCTGACATTTTGACCGATGACGTAGTGGATTTGGCTCTTGGGTTGATGTTGGCAGTGTTGGGGTGATTGTGTGAGAGTGATCAGTATGTGAGGAGTGGCAGTGGAAAAAGGGCGACTACAAGTTACGGAGGCAGCTGAGAGGAAAGGAGAAGAGGAAGAGAGAGGAGAGAAAGAGGAAGAAAGAGAGAGAGAAAAAACAAATTTTTTAATAAAAATGCCACGTAGCAGTCCATGTCAGCACTAGCTAGGTTTGGAGACTGGTTCAGTGATACCGAGGTTAGATTTGTTTATAAAATAAAAGTTCATATAATTTAATTAGAATTGTTTTTAGAATTGGATATAATTGTGAAATCGTGTAAAGTTCTGGATTTTTTTTTGTAATTTTCCCTTTTTAGTAATTGGCATTTTATGGAACTTGCCAGCACAAGTAAAAAACTACATGATTTTCAGCCTTAACAGGTTCATGTTGCAATATGTTTGATGCTTTTGCAATGATTATGACATATGTACGTCTTATATGTTTCTTATTCTGATTTAGTAAACATTCCAAGGGATAAGAATTTGTATTGATCATGTAAGAGCATTTGAACTTCAGTAGGTGTTTGCATCCATGACCCAGCTAATATGTGAACTCATTTCTAGCTTTTCTTCTAGTTGTTTCTTTCACGTGCCTTTATATGTTTTTTCATATTCCAACTGATGACTCAGTTATGCTTGATTTTCAGAATTTTCAGATTATAGACTTTTGGCTCTAGAACTCATTCCCGAGCTTTTCCTACTTAACTAGCAAACTGGCTGTTAAATTTCCTGGATTATATACTGTGATTGATTTAATTGATATCCAATGACAACATTCCATAATTTGTTTTTCTTGAATATTTATTTAGGTTTTATTGGCTATTTAGAAGTAAAATAAACATGATTAAATGATTTATTTAACATTTTAATGTGTTAAATATAGAATAGATTTCTAATCTTGAGTTCATTGGGGTATTTGATGCACCATAGCATGGGTGTTTAAGTCGTGCTCACTTCTGATATCTGACTATTCTTGTCTTCTATTAGGTATATGGCTTATATTATGGACACTAATGAAGAGGAGAGGATTAAGGTATCATTCAATTTTGTGTGAATGCTGGTTTCATGAGGCTAGATATTATTTCACTGTTCTTAATATGTATTCTTTTTGCTGCTAATCTGTACCAAGAACGGGTTTACAAGCTGGATGCTAACATTCTAGATTTGTACTTTTGGCTGTAGGGTAAAACAGTGGAAGTTGGAAGAGCACATTTTGAAACAGAGACATCTAGATTTACAATTTTAGATGCACCGGTGAGGGATATTTCCAATTTACTTCATCCTAATCTTTTGTAATGAAAGTTTCTGAATTAGACGAATTTCGCTTTATTATCTGATCAAAGTATGTGCAAAAAGCATAATTTGTTCCATGTATTTGCTTAAGGATCCTCAATGGATGGGGCATGAGGTCTGTGGAGATCCTCAATTAATCCAAGAATAGTTCACATCATGTTGTTTATATGTTATGGTATTGATCCAGCGAGAGGTTGCTGAAGCTTGTAGTTAAGTGTTCTCGAGAGCCTTCTTTGAACTGGACTGATTGCCTCAGAAGTAATCTAATGACATATTTACTTCTCTAAATATTGCTGATGGAACTGTAGGCTGAATATCAATGTGAGCTATAGTATTTGTTTGATTATAGAAGTATTAAATGATTGCTCATTGGTACGAGAAGTTACTGAAGCAACATCAAACTAGTCACTCTGTAATGTTCTCTTGTTTGTAAATTGCTTACTAATGTTTTTAATACTCAACCATTACCCAAAAATTCCATATTGATGTTTTTGTTCATCATGGAATATGTGGTATTGAAAACTATCAAGATGGTGTACTCTAATTAACATGTTGAATTGAAATCAAAATAGAAGGCATAATGAAATTCTGGTGACTGACATTTAAATACAATAAATTCATGTAGGAAGATCTGAACATTATCAAAATTTAAGTGACTGAGTAATTTTTTTATTCACTCAGCAAATTGCAAATGTGATGAAAATTTTGTACCTATACAAATAGATACTGAAAATATGATTAAAGATTGCTCTGACATGCTATGAATCACAAAATTGTAGAAGTTCAAATTTTCCCTGCTCCTAAATTTTATAATATAGCTCTTATGTGTCATGGTTCTGTCATAATGTTTACCCAATATCCTGGTGTTTTCAAGTATATCTTCTTCTTTGTTATCAGTGCCATTCTTCATGTTTTATGCCTTCTGCTTTTTGTTTGCTAACCATTTGCAATCTTGCTTCCATTATATCTTCAGGGTCACAAGAGTTATGTTCCAAATATGATTAGCGGAGCATCTCAAGCTGATATTGGTGTACTGGTATATTTGTACTAGCAGATTTTTGTATTCTGCTTATTCTTGTATGTGATCTTGATTATGGCTTTTTGACAGTCTTCTCTTTTACTTCTTAGGTTATTTCTGCTCGGAAAGGAGAATTTGAAACCGGGTATGAGAGAGGTGGACAGACACGTGAGCATGTTCAGCTAGCAAAAACATTGGGGGTGTCTAAGCTTCTTGTTGTTGTAAATAAAATGGATGAGCCCACAGTGAACTGGTCAAAAGAAAGGTGCCTTTTTTAGCTCAACCATATTTATGTTGCGTTATATATGTCTGTATTCATGAATATATGTTTGCATGCACTTGGACTGTGTAACTGTTCAAATTAACTTCAGTTGATTTTGATTCATGCACATGCACTTGTGTGTTATTGCTCATGGTCTTAATGTAGGTGTGTATTAATATATAATCGCTCTGCGAGTTTCTTCATGCTGCTTGTCTTTTGTATTCTCTTTACAGGTATGATGAAATTGAATCCAAGATGATACCATTTCTAAGGTCTTCAGGTTACAATGTGAAGAAAGGTATTAGGGATTTACCAACAAGATAATTATCTGAAAATTGTTCATACCAAAATTGATGTTTGCCATTGTCAGTTTATTTTGTCACCTAATGTTGGATGCAACTTTTAAAATTTAATAGATAATTCAACACTTCCTCGTCCATCTTGGGGATTACATTAGAAGTATACAAGTAATTGTGGAATTTATGAATAATGCTCAATAGGATGAACTAAGATGATTTTGGCAAGTTGCTTTGTAATGCTTTTAAGATGGTTCTTGATGTTTGCTTTTGGTTAGCTAAGTTTTTCCTTCTGGATTTAGAAGTTCTGCGTGATATTGTGATAATGTAACAATTGTTAGAGCGAAAGGTTTTGTTGCTCCCCTTGTCTCATTAGAGCGCTCATATTTGTGCAAATGCATTTGTTGGGTACTTTATTAAAATCTGTGGATCCTCACTCTTCATTCCTCTATGCCAAACATGGATGATCTGTAAATGCTTTGATTCTTTTAACTCCATCGGTGGATATCCTTCATGCCTAATATGGCTAAATAGTTTTGCTTTTGGAAGATTTGGGCAACACTTGCAAAGTGCCTATGGTAAAATAGGGGAAGGATATCCTGTTCAAAAAGCGGGTGCATGATATTGGAGAATTCTTAATGCATAGCGAAGTTTTCTCACAACCTGCCCACATAAATGATGTAGACTTTGGAGTTTTGTGGTAGATGCTTAATGTAAGGGTTATCTAACAATATTTATGACTTCCTGTTATTTTATAATATGGAGTTCAATGAGAACAATTTACTAGGAAACTGCTCAATGTATAGGATGGGGTGACTAGTTCTAGCTTTTTCCTGAGGAATTTTAATGAGGATGAGGTGTTACCAATTATGCTTGTTTTCTTAGCTACTTTTCTAGTTGACAACTATAGGGAGGAAGGGATTGTATGAGGTGGATATCTACAAAGTATTTGAATTGTGAGTTATGAGATTTTATGCAAAACTCATTTGAATATGTTCGAAGAATATCCTTGGAAGATGTATTTAATGTAAGACAGTGGCATGATTTCATTTGAATGTAGACACATTTAAGAGAAAATAGATTTTTCTTTGGCTTGTTGGTAGATCAGGTGGTATTGGGTGGGGAGAAGTTTGTGCAGAATTTGTGAGAGATTAGGGTGGTATTAAAGCAGCCATAAATGAAAGAAAATAAGAGGCTTATTATTTTGCCTATTTACTTGAACATTGTGGAGGAAATAAAAGGGATTGCAGGAAAGGAGATTGTGACAACTTGGAACAATCTTTCAAAATTACCAAGTGTTGATATGTTCTGATGGCCAAATGCTAGTTATAACTTCTTTATTTCTTATGAATTGGTGGATGAGATGTACCCAAGGTGATACAATTTTTTCTTTCCTTTTTTTGCTTTTTCCTCTTTCACAGTTAAATTTAACCTATTTTATGTGTTTCTGCCTTCCAATGCATAGGAGCAAGGTACTCTTTTTTACTGGTAGTTTATTCAGTTTTGTTACTGATTATCTTATCATAATTTTTTAGATGACTGATAGATTGCTCTGATTGTTATGCTTACACCTTAAGATAGGTGTTGATTTATGTAGTGCTTTTAATGGGTGAAAATGCTGCCTTTTGTTTGGACATTCTTATGCTTCAGCATTTTGCAGAACCATATCTTTCATTTTGTTATTCTGTCACAATTAATCTCCTTTTTGAAGTGAATTAGTTGTGAAATCAGTTCACGATTATTTTTCATAATTTGTCATCAGTTTACATCCTTAAACCAAAGATAAAATGCACAGTAAATTTATAACCAAGTTTATATGATTGCTTGTTCGCCTCAATGAAATAGGCTTAAAATGGGTTAACTATTTGATCTTGACCAATTTTATGTTTTTTCCCTTTTTGATGGTATTCTTATTTCATATATTCAGATGTTTTATTCCTACCAATATCTGGTCTGATTGGTGCAAACATGAAAACAAGAGTGGATAAGAGCATATGTGCTTGGTGGAACGGCCCATGTCTTTTTGAAGCTCTTGATAGCATTGAAGTTCCTCTACGAGATCCAAAGGGTCCTTTTAGGTGAGATGCATTCTAGTCCTTTTTGTTTCTTCTCTCTACTGTCTGTTCAGTTCATCTTTGTTTTGTTTTTATTCTTTTTGCCCTGTATATCAATTTTATATGATCTTTCTCTTTCAATACAATCAATGATAATGCTAATAAAATGCTTTGAAGCCATTTATCTTCATCTTGGTCCAGATTGTACCTAGTGCATATCTTGATTTTTCTTTTGTTCTGCTTTGGTTCTTCTGTTCCTCTGTTAACAGGCTTGCTCGTTCGTTTTAATTTTACCTGCTTAATTTATGTGCTTGCTTTTAGTACCTGATGATTCCCACTTATATGCGCTTTAAGAGTTTTATGATATTTTAATGTGCCCTTTATTTTGAATTGATCTAAAGAGTGACCCTACTTCAAAATTCAAATAGGAACCTATCCCACTGCTGTTTTGTTTTGTACCCCTGTTAGCAAATCTGAGTCATTTTGAGGTTATTGATTATTTGTTCTTTTTCTTTAACATATAATTCCTTAAATTGAAGTGGATGTGACTAATGTTCAGTTGAAGTTTTTGTTCTGAGAAGTTGAGGTGGTGATGTTATACCAACTATGATCTAGTTAACGTGCTTGTGAACTTTTGAGCTTTGCTCAGATCATTATTGGTAGGTTAGCAAAGAGTACTTTTACATGAACTATTGAATAATTATTTCTTGTGCTGCATGAGGGAGGAGAATGTCATTGAATTTGAATTTTAGCAGTTAACGTGGGATCTGTAATTTCTGTTTCTTTGTTCCATGAGCTGTTATTAATCATCATTCATACTTGCAGGATGCCAATCATTGACAAATTTAAAGACATGGGAACTGTTGTCATGGGTAAAGTTGAATCTGGTAGTGTGACTGAGGGTGATACCATGCTGGTCATGCCAAATAAGGTGTGTTCTCTAACCCTACCTTGATGTCCTTGTCCCCTCCTTCCTGCTATTTGTATTTTATTACACTTTTTATGCGGCCTGAGGGTCATACACATCTATCTGCAGACTCAGGTGAAAGTTGTTGCTGTGTATTGCGATGAAAACAAGGTTAGACGTGCAGGGCCTGGAGAAAACCTGCGTGTTAGATTATCAGGAATTGATGATGAGGATATATTGGCAGGTTTTGTCCTGTCGAGTGTTGGTAAGTTTCTCTTTAAGTCCATACATGATGAAGGTGCATTTATCATTATGCTTTAAATACAAGGAGTTAAATTAGGAGAAAATTATTATTTACTTCCTGAGCTTTGACCTATTGTACTGGTCTCCTCCTAAGGTTCAAAAATTATACGATCAGCTCCCTTTATTTTATTATATTTTACTAATATGTCATTCCGTTAGATTTTTTATTAAAAAATGTTAGATTGTGGTGAAATGACAGAAAAAAATTTACTATTTACCGCCTAAGGTTTGACTTATTGTACTAACATCCATAAGCAAAAGAGAATATTCTTTCTAACTAAAGGTAAATGCCTTAAAATTTAATAGAAAAATTATATAATTTAACGGAGATAAAATAGAGGGAGCTGAGTGTATAATTTTTAAATCTCAGAGAGATACTAGTACAATAGGTTAAACTTCTAGGGATACATAGTAATTTTCACTTAAATTATTTGCCATCAAGGATATTTACCTTGTCTGCATGTGTCTGCATGGAGGACATAAAATATTCTCTCTTTAGATCTTGCTCCCACTTTTTATGTGATTTACTTTGAGATACCTGCTCTTATTTTCTATGTTATTCACTGTTTTTTAATCTTTTTACTGTGCAGCAAGGCCAATAACTGCAGTTACAGAGTTTGTGGCTCAGTTGCAGATACTTGAACTGCTGGACAATGTACAGCTTTGAGCTTTAATTTTGTGGTCCACCTTCCACTTTTCTGTTTCCTATTCAGCAGATAATTGTGATGTTAACTTTTTTTATATATAAAAACCTCGATGATGATTTGAATGACTAAAGCATTGAAAATTGCTGCTGGTCTAGGCCATTTTTACAGCTGGCTATAAGGCTGTTTTGCACATTCATTCTGTAGTTGAAGAATGCGAGATTATTGAGCTGCTACAACAAATTGATCCAAAGACTAAGAAGCCCATGAAAAAGAAAGTCCTCTTTGTGAAGAATGATGCTGTTGTTTTCTGCCGTATTCAGGTATTCATCTTGCTCTTGATGAAATTTTTTATCTTAGAAGTTCATGTTATACATAGGATAATGAGAATAGGTACACTATTATATGCATATTCAAATGTAAATAGTGAATTCATGATTTCCAATTGATGTAGTATTTATTGCTAAGTAGTAATTTTTCGAATGTCTATTTTGATCTTTGATGGTATGTTTATCAGGTAAACAACTTGGTATGCGTTGAGAGGTTTTCAGATTTTGCACAACTTGGCAGGTTTACTCTTCGTACTGAGGGTAGGTCAACAAATATTAATATTATCTTGCTGATGCATGATTTGTTCATTTTATTTTAGTTGCATTTCATCTGAATTGACATGTTGATCCATGCAGGGAAAACAGTTGCAGTGGGGAAGGTCACTGAGCTTCCTTCTTCAGGTTCTAGTTTTTAAACAATTTTGGTATGAAAGGTAATTATGTTTTTCCTTCATCTTTTTTCTAGAATTTTTCTTCTGCTGTGATTGAGTTTTTGGCTTCCATTTTAAACCTGCTAGATGCTGAATGTTTGAGATTTTTGTAAATTTGAAGCAATAGTTTCCCTCCATGAATTGTATGCTTTTAACCAATTGAATGTTCTGAAAATTCTCTTGACAACATGCTTAAAATCAAGTCATTGAAATAGATAGTACAGCTGATTGGCAATTTCCTTTTTTTCCCCAATTTGGTGGTTGATTTTAGTACTTCAATTTGGAAGAATTTTCTGGTACTTTTCCCAAATATCCGCTAAAGGCGGTTGTTAATTCATGTCATATGATCTTGCTGTTTTTTAAATAGATTTAGTAAAGTCTAAAGACTCATTCTCACATATTGTATAAGACCTGCCAGGTTTTGAAGAAAGGGGCTTATTATCCTGTATCAGTGGCATTGCAATGGAAGATTTTTTGGCTGATTGATATGAGATGAATGAGATGGGTTGGTAAATTTTTTCGGTTACCCATGTTTAGTGTTTTGTCGATAAGGGGACATCAGATGAAATGTCAGATATTTTGCATCACGGAATGAGACAAAATGAACCTTTTGTATCAGAACAAAAAGGGAAGAGTAGCTTGGGAGAGCTGATGATCTGTGAATCTCCTCGAGTCTGTCCTCCTAATTTTTTTTTTCTCTCTTTTTAAGTTCTCTTTAAAGAAATCACTCATGCATCTCTGAGGCTCGTTTTGATGTTCTACTGGTGTACTTTCTTTTAAAGTCTTATTTGGCTTAGGTTCAGTTTCTTTGTTTTCTAATAGAAAGGGGCTGATCCATTTATAGAGATTTTTTAAAAAAGTTATTTGAACAATTATACATTTTAGATTTTCAGATTCAACTCTTCTTTTTCCTTTGTATGCTGCCATGATAGTCAATTTTAGATGATATGCGAATGTTTCAATCACAAATGCCTGGTGCATATCTAAGCCGGTATTTTTTCTCTGTTGCATGCTATGATTTTTGCAAATGTGGTTTTTTGTTTTGTTCTTTACCTAGGTTAATTTGTTTGATGAGTATTGCTGTCATCTATTATTGTCTAGCTGCATCGTTATCCTTTAATTTCGTTAATATGGACAAATTGTGTTGCGGTTGGAGATTTGCTATCGTCTATTATTGAAGTGTTGTTCAAGCAACCTGCTTGAAAGCTGTGTTTTCTTTTAAAATATTATGGTATATGATCTTATTGGAAGATTATAGTTTGCGCATGCCCGCCCTTGTTGCTCATGTATTTCAGTATGGAAGAAATCTTAACGTAATTGATACAAGGTATATTGATTCATAAGCTTCACAAAAAATTGATGAAATTGTTTATTTTTGAAATGCAGGCTGAGTGAAAAGGATAGTATTTTTTTTGGTGTACTTCGAGTGCTAGCACACCCACACCTCAAGCAATATATGTTGGATTCGGATAATCTTATGGAATGAAGCTCATGTAGTAGCTGTATCGAGAGTTATTTGTTGTTGCTGGTACCTGTATATTCACTTAAAATCCTGATTCCACAAGCATTGGTGCTTGCTGAATGTAGAGTAAACTCACCAATTCCATTGGTATTAATCAGTTATATATTTATAAAGATTTTCTCAGTATGGATGCAATTCATTATTTCCCCCTCCCCCATTTTTTGCTTGACATGATTCCTTGGTTTTATCTAGTATTTATGTTTGTTTTCATGTGTACTATTCGGTGTTTGGTTTTGCACTATATTACTCCAACACTTCATTTTTGAATAAGTATTCGTACCTTTAGAGTATGACATTGGTATGAGTAAAATTTTTACCGGATCCTTACTTTAAAAGAGAGTACCAGTTTTATTTAAATTATATATGCAGATTAAATAAACTTGGAAAATAATGACTGTGGAATTAGAAGAATTTTCTCTTAATGATTCACAATTGGAGATTATGATTTGTAATTATGACAAAAGTTAATATAGGTTATATAGCAAATTTGGGATTATTTATCATTTAAATGGATTTAAAATTATTATTTTTTTATTTGTTTGTGCTCTGAATTTTTGACCTTAAGTTTATAATTTAATAATTTAATATTATAATTTGATTTATCTTTTAACTTAAATTATTATATATAAAAATTAAAATATTTATATATATATATATATATATATATATATATATAGGTGTATCGCTGTGCTCTAATTTTAGATATTTTTTAGGCTTACTTGTGTATCTTAAAATTTAAAGAATAAAGGACTGGATTTTTAGATATGTACATATGTGAGGTATCCGTACCTAGTCCAAA
This sequence comes from Triadica sebifera, assembly GCA_023653625.1. NCBI lineage: Eukaryota > Viridiplantae > Streptophyta > Magnoliopsida > Malpighiales > Euphorbiaceae > Triadica > Triadica sebifera. Next base: position 5,058,116 of record CM042900.1, read on the forward strand.
TAATATAGGTTTTGAGTGCTGTGTATATGAAACAGTTGCTATCAAATTTTTTTGGATCTCCAGTTTTGTCGTCCATATCTAAAGGTAAAGTAATAAGTAAGACATTCCAAATAACTAAGTTGCAATATTTGAAGATGTCTTGCCTGGTTGACCTTTAGAATTAGGAATAAACGAGCACCATGTCTTTGGGTTTTTGGTGTAGAAGCTGTTGGAGTAGGTGTGGGTTTTGGTTTGAAGAGCGTACGTTTGTTGCCCTTGTTACTGAGCTGTTACTGTGGGCTCTGCAAAGAATGTCTTATTCTTTTTTGGTGGATTTAGTCTGAACTTGCCTAGAAAAAAGTTCTATAAAGAGGACGAGTTTTACTTGTAGATGTTGCGCATTCCATTCTTACTCATTCTTGTCTTCGAAGTATCTTTATCCTCCCCATCTTTTGAACGATAATCATTGGTTCGTCTTCTCCTGTCTATCATCGAGTGGATTTTATGTAGGTTTACTCTCAACATCATAGGACTTGAAATCTTTGATAGCACCGTGGATAATTCCAGCCATCCATAGCTGTGTCATCCATTTTCACAATAATTTCTTCTGCTGCGTCTTTTATTTTCACAATAATTTCTTCTGAAAATCCCCTTTGCTCCTTTTCATTCTCAATGTTTTCCTTCACTTTGCGTGAGTGGCGTGATTATGTTGCTTGAGCTGATTCCAAGGCATAATCAAGTGGAAGAGTTGGCAACTTTGTAGGCCTCAGTCGGCTCAAATTCTTAACAACATATCCGTCAATGTTTTCCTCAAGAAAATCCTTAGTGTTGATTTATGCGATCTTAGAAATCATGCTTCCTCTCTTTTAGGTATTTTGAAGAATGTTACAGGGTTCTTACGTAGAGAAATCTCAGACTTTTGCTTATAAGAGTTGTTTGAATATATTCATACCCATCTTGGTTTACTACTATCATCTTGTCATAAAACAATTTGTTAACCATGAAAAGTACCATCATTTTGGAGTAGAAAACCACTTGACAAAGTTGTACTCTCCAAGTTGTAGAAAACATCTGTCTATGATTCTTAAAAAATAAAAAACATTCTCATACCTGGGTTTAGCTAGGGTATATCTTTTGTTGTTTTGGATATTTGGTTTTCCAAGGGGCTAAGTAGAAACTAGAATTTGAAATTGGGATAGAAGTTTTGTGGTACGTATAAAATCATACATTTTTCTCATGCAAAAAGTAAAAAAAATACAATAATTTAAGTTCATATCATATTGCATTAAGCATATTTATTGACAACGTATTGTACAAAACAATCAAAGGAGTCAAACGTTACAATTCTATTCCAGCAAAGATGTATCAAATAAGATAAACAAGTGATGCAACAGTTTTGTGCTTTGGTGGAAAGCACATTGTCATTTGCTCAATAATGAACTTCACCGCTACACTTCCTTCAAATTTCATTTGTTCCTTCTTTGAGTAATAATATAAGTTTATTATTATGTTCCCATCTAAAATACTAATCCAAACTTAAATGAAAACAATTAACCCACAACACCAACTTCCTTATTCAATTCTACTTCAATTTAATAAAATTCGAATCAACGAACGTTTCAAAATTTTTAATTTAAATAAGAGTCAATCAATGAATCGATTTGGAAAGCAATTCGGAATGATATGACACGGTATCCTCACCATTAAAGGAACAAGCATTCTCATTAAAATGATTAAATACTTATTCAAGTGCTGATTTGTTCTATAGTTTATCATGTAAAAAGTTTACAATTCGATTGCAGACAGGCAGGTCCTTATTCTGAATATTTTTGGATGCTACTGTCAGCTCCCACTACTGCAACAGTAATTCCTTAATTTATGGCTGATGATACTGCAAAATCTAATCTGATTCTTTAGTCATGCACAAAACAACTGAGACTGAAGAGATTGTTTAAAGAATTTATTTTTGTTATGTAAACTGTAATTTGTTAATAAAAAAGCAAAATGAACTTTAGAAATTAGAATGTCTCAATAGTTTATTAAGCATGTGAATAGTGAAACCCATATGCTTGTATTGTTAAACCTGTATGTGGCACCATATTCAGAGTGCTTTTCATGATCAAAGTTAGGTCAGTTATATTAAATTTATATATAAAAATTATATTCTGATATTCACATTAATTATATTAATTGAGACATTCAAACTTTGATAATATAAATTTAAAACTCATGAGCCACACTTATTTTTGATTAGTTGGTAAATATTTATAAAAAAGGAGAAAAATATAAATTTAATTGTTTTTAAGATTTTATCTCTCCTAATAAATACTAATCAATTAATTAAATTGTAAATAATGCTGAACAGCTACTCTAAAAAAAAGTGATATCTTTGAAATTTATTTTCACAAGAAATAAAAAACCTTAGAGAAAAGAATAGAAATATCCAAACACAAAATTTAAAGAAAGCCCACTTCACTTTTGACTATATGCCACTAAAATAATCAATTTCATGAATTAATCTTGGGAGGAAGTGGATGTGAATTGGGTAATTTTTTTTTAAATGCAAAAAAAAATCTATTGTGGTTTCACATTTTAACAATTTTAAGTATAAAGTTTTTTTCATATCAAAAGGATTCAAATTTAAATTTTTAAGCATAACACCATTAAAAATGACTGAGCTGGTAGAAAAAATCTATTGTGGTTTCACATTTTAACAATTTAAAGTATAAAGTTTTTTTCATATCAAAAGGATTCAAATTTAAATTTTTAAGCATAACACCATTAAAAATGACTGAGCTGGTAGAAAAAATCTAAACAAAATTCAAAGCCTTTCTCTCTCTTCCCTCTCTTTCCTCTCTTATCTCTCTCTGCATCCCCCAATGTTCTGCTAGTGTTTGGCGCTTCCACTTTCCGGGAAAAATTCTTCTCTTAGGTGGTGGGATCCTACCACTCTAGAACTAGTGCCGCGCGTAAAGAGAGGGGAGAGAAAAGAAATGGAGAGAGAAAGCGGCAAAGAGAGGGAGAGAGAAGGATGCAAAGAGACGGGGGAGAGAAAGAATAGAGAGAGAGACTTAAGATCCGTTTGCAAAATCGTTTTGGAAAAAAGAAATTTATTTTTAAATTGTTTTAAAAAAAATAAAAAAATAAATATTTTTTCTAAATATAAAAAAATTTATAAAAAATTAAAAAAATTAACTAATTAAATAAAAAAAATTTAAATTTATTTATATAAACATATAACAGAAATTCTAAACACTCTACTTAAACTTTTTTTCAGGATTTGTCATTTTTAATGCTTTTATACTTAAAAATTAAAATTTACTAACGGTATAAATCACCATATCTATTTTTACACTAAAAAATCTTGTACGTAAAATTAGAAAAATAATAGGTAGATTATTTTGCATTTTTCTTTTTTTTTAATTATTACTATTATTTTAAGATTGCTGACAAATTTGATTTTATGCCTTTGGATTGATAAATTAGATCCACTTTTAGCACCCACTTGCTTTGCCATTTACAATATCCTTAAATTCCACTTTCTCATCAATTTAGTAAATGAATAAAAAAAAAAAGCTTATCCCCATTAATTATTTGTAAAAACAAATAAGAAAGGCATAATAAAATCTATTTCAAATGCAAAAGAATTTTGCTTTTCTTTTTACTTTTGGCATTGAAAAGACAGAATATTCTTTTCTTTTTTAAGAGAAACAAATTTCAGTCCATTCCAATAATTTTGGATTCTAAAAGCAAATTTGAGAAAGTAGACATCTAGTGGGTGTTTTTGTTCTTTTTTCTTAGTTTATTTTATTAACTGAAAATTCAATTTTACATTTATAAATATGTTATTTATTAAGATAATATCAAATTTAAAACAATAATGAATGTTCATACGTTCATTATAAAATGATTATTAAAGAAATTTTCATTATACTATTTATGTTATTCAAATATTATTTACTATTATTATTATTATTATTATTATTATTATTATTATTATGTACACTGTACTTATTTACCAAAAAAAGCACACTCTTATGTAAAATTAAAATAATTAACTAAATATAAAGAGAAAAATATATTTTTATAGCTGATAATTAAATATAAGAATATAAAAGATTTGGTTCGGTTAACCGTATTCCTCAGTTATTTCAAACTAGGGTTGGACTGGCCAGTCGGACGAGAAAAATCGAAAATTAATTCCTTACTCGGTCCAATCAGATATTAAAATCCAGTATTACTGAAACACTTGGAGAAAAACTCCATGAACCGGCTAATTGGAATTATGAACCACTCGAATCAATCATGTTTTTCAGGATTAACTTGTTTTTTTTCTTTTTCTCTTTATTAGGCTAATCCCTCCTTTCTTCGTGATTTGTTTCATTTTCTACTATTTCTAATTTGATTAACTTGCTTAATTAAATAATTAAGCAACATTCTCATTTTTCACTTAGTTTTTTTCCTTATCCTTGATTTTTTCCCCATTTGAACTTTTACATGATGAGCCCTTTTATCAATTTTGATTTTACAAAAAGCAAAATCAATTCTTCATGTCAAGATTTTTCATGAGTTTAATCTTATTATTATTATTATTATTATTATTATTATTATTATTATTATTATTATTGCACCCATCAACGATTTTTTATTAATTAGTTTAACTTTTTTTGTTAAGTTTGTACTAAATCAATGGACTTTTCTGTTTATTTTGAAATCAAGGGGCCAAAATATGTATTAAATCCACGTAAAGAGAGAGAGAAAAAAACAAGGTTTTTTGAAATACTAATTACAATCATTTTTTAGTGTTTATGTAATATTTATTATCTCATTATTTTAATAGTTGGTGGTAAGAATAATAATTCAAAAAATAATAAGAAAAATAAATATTATTTTGAGATTTTTTTACTAATTAATAAATACAATCTATTTTAATGAGTTTGTCCATTTTAAAGAAGATAATATAGAGAAAATATTTAGTATTTCTCGAGAAAATTTTTATCTCAATGAATTTGTCTATTTTATGAAAATAATTAACTTTTCAAAATTTTTAACTCTACCATTTATTTTAATAAATAATTTTTAAATTTTAAATTTTAAATTTTATAAATTTTTAAACACTATTAATTTCAAAAGGTATTATAGTTAATTACTTCAAAAGGTATTATAGTTAATTACTTAGATTATTAACGTTGCCATATATTCTTGTTCAGCACACAAAATAGACAAACTCATTGAGTTGAAGGTTATATTGAATGCCTTATTTGTTTTACTTCAAATATTTATTTTTTATTTTGATTTTATTTCACTTTAAATGTTTATTTGAAAAATAAAAAAGTACTTAATATATAATTTTCCTTTGTACCATTATTTATATTTTTATAATATTTAAAATAAAAAATATTAACATAAATTACAATAAAATTCTAATAAAAATTTGAAAATTAATTATTTTTATATACTTTAAAAAATTACAAAAAAAATTTCTATCAGATTTAAATAAATTACAGTCAGAAATAATTTTTTTAAAAACTAATATCGCACCTTCTGTCATTAGTGCATGAGTGTTTTGTATCTATTAAGCAAAGACGGGTTGAAATTATATAATTTGGGCATATCTAATTTTTAATATACTTTAATTTTTGATAAAAAAATTATCATTTGAAATAACAATTAGAAATATTCAGACTTTAATATAGAGATTGTTTTATAATTACAGTTGTTGGTAATAAGTAAAAATTATAAAATGATTATTAGATTGTATAAAAACTTTTTAAATATGAAAAATCATGTGATATTCTGTATTGTAATATTTAAAATTTATATAACACTAATGAATGTATATTATTTTAAATAATAATAAATGGACAGTTAATTTTTTAAAAATTTTTATTTTTATTTTTTGTAATTTATTCAAAAAGATTTGAGTAACTAATTACGTTTTTTTAGAATACTGTGTTTGGATTTTAGGGTTTTACGTGCTGTAAAATTATTGTAAATGACAGACACGTAGACTATGAAATGGTAAAGCACGCGCCCCTAGAAGAGGATTTCTGTCTTTTTATTTTTATTTTTAATAAAAAATAATTAAATAGTATATTGTTTTATCAGACAAATCTATCAGGGTCTGCGTTTTTCACGGGTTTGTGTCATTCTCATTCCTCGTCCTTTTCCTGCTGCACGCTCTCTTTTTTCACCGACGATTATACTGTGTCGTTTTATTCATTTTTTCTTTCACTTTTTTTTTTATAATTTTTTTGGTACCAAGTATTTATTTTTTTATTTCCTTTTGAAAAATTACTGTAATTGAAAGTTGAATGTGATTATTTGAACTGTCCACTTATATAAGTATAAATTTGTATTTTATTTTTTTTTCAATCAAAACAACCAATATTCATCACTGTTTGTTAAAAAATTATACAATTTATTTAATGTGTTATATTATATTATATTAATATGTTATTTTATTAGATTTTCCAATTAGAAAGATATTAGATTGTCGTGAAATGTCAGAAATTATTATTTACCATATAAAGTTTGATCTATTATGCTAGTATCATCTTGCAAGTTTGATATGTTATAGTAGTATCATACCTATTGTACTTATTTCCTTGAATAAAAGATTTTTTAAAAAAAATTAATAGAATAACTATATTATTTAACAAAAATAAAACAAGTGAAACTAATTATATAAGTTTTGAATCTCAAGAGTAAATTACTAAATTATTTTAGTAATATTTTGTGTTCCCAATGTATCAATTTAAAAAAAGAGAGAGATTAACTAGCTTTTAGAATATCTGTATTTATTTTCTAATTTTTATTATTTTGTTATGAAAATTAAAATCTTTTAGAAATTAATCAAAAATATAAAAATGATTACATAAATCAATATTGTTTTTGCTACATTTTTTATTTATTTCATATATGTTCATATATGAAAAAATAACACTTCTGTTTAAATAAATTTGACATTATAAATGAAAATCTTTTAAATCCTATTATATTTATAATAATACTAAATTCAAAAACATGTGTTCATAAGGAGTGGTTGTGGGTTCAACACCTGGTTCCTTCAAATTTCGTACCAAAAAAAGAGAAAAAAAAAAAGAAGATTGCGTGTATAATTGAAAAATGAGATCTGAAGTTTCTTCTAAAAATTGATATTTTTATTATTTTCTTACATATACATTTTTAAAAAAATTATGAAAGGTTTAAATCTCTCAAATATTATTGTAGAATGAGGTAATAGATATATGGTGAAAAGGGTCATTGGCAGCCGCTAGTGGGGGATGGTTATCTGGTTGCTGCTGTTCAGGTACTCCTCAATGATTTTGTGGATGCTCACATTGGTTTGCAGAATTGGATGTTATCATGATATCATTAATGTATCTTATAGTCGTTAGCTTCTATTGTTTGTAAATTTTTTAGACAAAATACTAAATAAATTTTATTAATACTGTATAACTCATTTATACTAAACATAATCTAAAATTGTGAATGGATTAATTCTAACAGAATGCAAATTAAAAAAAAAATCCCCTAGAAACTTCAACTCAAAACATAACTTCATTGTTCATTATATTAAATATATGAGATGTTTTTGCATTTTAATTTTCTTATGGATATCATTAGAATCTCATGAGAGTTTCTCAAATATTCATCGTTGACCTGAATTCAAAAAACAATCCACTCTCCAATCATGTTTTTTTCATTTTAATTTTCATATGGATATAATTAAAATTTGGGATTTTTTTTATAAGAGTGGTGAATAAAGCTGAAAATTCGTATTGTGTTGTAACTCAATCGGATATGACACGATTATATTAGATCCGTATACGACATAATTAATTAATCGTATTGAATCGTATTAATATGAATTTTAACCATGTCATGTCGTGTCACTAAACATGTCATGCACGATTATATCTAACACGATAAACTAATCATGTCTAATTAAATTGATTATATAATTAATCTACATAAAAATTAATGTATACAGTTATTCACGAACAAATCAATTTAATTAATTAATTTTAACTGGTCCGATGGAATAAGTTAAACTTTAACGGTTCACAATTGTTATTTTATAAAGTTTTTTAGCATATTCATTATTTTTATTGATGTAAAATTGATTATTACAAAAGAAAAGAAGAAATATACACATTTGTGAAATGTGAACTATATGACAAAATAATTTATTTTATGTTATATTAATATTAATAAAATAAAAAGTTCAACTCAATGTGAAATTAATTAAAAATATTAAAAAGTCTGCACATTCTAAGAAATTAATACATGATACTTACTTTTCTACCGTATTACAAAACTTCCATATTAGTTAAAATTAGCTATAATTATATAAAATAATTATTAACAATTTTTATGTTACAAATACTTATACTAACTTTTGTTTATGATTGTAATGAATATAATATTATATATAATAGAAAATAATTAATTAAATTAAAATAATAATAGTATATATATATATATATATTATTCAATAAAAATATTTATTAATATTTATTTATATATACAATATACTAATATAATTAATTTTATCAAAATGTATTATAAATTTATTCATACATAAATATATGTTATAGATATTTATTATAATTATATATATTTGAATACTTTATATATTTTAAATATCACTAAAATTATTAAATAGTTTATATATTTTAAATGTGTATAATCGTATTTAAATATGTTACGTAGATAAAATTATTTATAATACAATTTTTTAGTATTATAAATATATTGACACAATTATTATATATATCCATTTAATTCAAATCTATATATATTTAATAGTTTATTGTGAATACTACCAACTCTAAATTAAAGAGCATAAAAAAGAATAGTTGATGTCTCCATATCACTTGACTTGGGAAGTGTATAAGGAAACTAATTGATTGGATTACCCATTTGGGAAATTACAAGTCTCTGTCTGTAATTTAAGTTTCAGAGAATCATACAGAGCACATTTTAGTTCATTAATGGCATTAATATTTTGACAATAGATAGCTTTAAGAACACATCACTCTCTCTCTCTCTCTCTCACTTCAACTAACCAATATAATGCTTTGCTAATAACCGACAGTTAAAAGGTTTTAATCAAAACCATTTTGTGGAAATTGAATCTTCATTTAATTAATTCCCATTAATTTATGGTTGTTTGTAGCTACCAATTCCACCATTGACTATTACTCAGTTAAACATTAATTTCAATCACTTTAATACTTTTTTTTTTCTCTTGGGAGGAAGTTGTTTGTCCATTTATAGCAAATTGATTGAGTTTTTAATCCGAGACTTTCACAAAACCCTATATATCACTAAAAATTAATAGGTGTTAGTTATCATCTACTCAAATCACATCATTTAAAATTAAGTCTTCTTATTATAATAATATATTCACATTCATATTAATTAGAAAATATTAAGTATCATATTCATCATAACAATAAAAAATAAAAAATTAACTTAAATTTAAATATTTATATATAATAAAAATTGTAATACCTTTTACTGTTTTAAAACCCTCTAAATTTTACTATGATACCAATGACTTTTTATGCGTCTAGTATACAGTGACATATTCAGAAGGTAAGAGGTGTTATAAAAATGATATATTTACTAAACTTAAAAATAACAATTTCATACAAGTCATTGTCTGTGTTTAAAATTCTAAATTTTCTACTAGAGACCGAATGACAACTTAATTTGCAAATCATAATATTGATTGTATTTGTATATATATGATTTTCCTTTTATGTTATGATTAAGCATGAGTTATCCTGAATTAGAAATATAATAATGATTAATTTACTTGTCATTAGCAATTTTGATTTTCTTGTAATCTTTGAAAAAGGGTTGTCAATAAGAGACAAGATTATTATTCAACATCAACATCATTCATTCATTCATTTTGAATTTTCATACAAGAAAAAAGGTATTCCTTTAATAACTTAATTAAGAATAGTGACATAAAGTAACTCATCATTAGATTTTCATAAGCTTATTATAGCAAAAAAGATTCCCACCATTGTTGAATTCTTTGAGGTTAATCTGTTTTTATTTTTTATGTAATACTTGCTTAAGATTCACTTTCATACCTGTCATTTTTAAATTAATTATTTTTCTATTTGTTTTTTTTTCTTTGCAGGTAATCCCTTTCTTGGTAGGAAAAAAAAATAAAAAAACAATTATTTTAATTAAGTTCCGTTAATTATTTTACCATTAATCATTTGATTATAAAACCCATAACTTCTTATTACAATTTAATCCTAAATATTTTGAATTGGATAATATTGTTTTTCTTTTTGTTCTGTAGGGTTTAGTTAGAATTTTAAAATCTTATAATTCTAGATATACAGTGTTATTGAGCCAAACTTTTTAGGTGATACTCTAAAATTTTTGGTTCACACATATCAAGAAAATAAAATAAAATATTTTATAGTACAAAAAAATTATTTGTACAAATTGTCACTTAAAATTTTTTTGAAACTTATAATCAAAATTATTTTTTTGAATAATCAAATTAATTTTAATTAATTTTAATTTTTAATAAATTAATGGAGATCCGCCAACTACCAATGCCCATGGAGCAAAAACGTTAGAGAAATTTTAGTAATGAACGAAAATCAATTCAATGGAAATTGTCATATTTGAAAAGAGTTTTTTCTTTTTTAATATCAAAATATTTGGGCTTAACGTGTACGGATCCCATCATTAGTTGGCAAAATTTATCATTTTCTCACCTAAAATCGTTTTTGGTAAAAGCGACTTCTCATATTTTATTTTATTTTTTTATACATATTGTCACTTATAATTTCAAAATTATGTTATTTAGCCCCACTACTCTATGCTGACATGACAGAAAACTTACATGCAAACAAAGAGTTGAGGCATACGAAGAGTTTTGTTAATTAATTTTAATTTTTTTCCTTTATTCTAACGGTAATATTGAATCCTTTAAATACCAAAATCTGGACACAATAGAATTAAACGATACAAAATGATACGGACTTAATCGTATATGGATATGAGCTAAACGGATATAGATTATAACCGTGTCAACACGATTACGACACAAAAAAAAATCGTATCATAAACGGATTTTACTTCTCTAACCTGTTAAGACACAATTAGATACGATTAAAAATATGTTATTATATTAATAATAAGGATATGACTAATTATTTTAATTTTACTCAAAATTCAAATATATCTAATACATATTTATATATGAATGAATAAAATTGATTCAATTGAACTTATATATATTTAATTGAAGTTTAATTAATTAAATTAAAATTATTAATTAAATATAAATTAATTAAATTGAGATTCAATTAATTAAATTAAATTTTTAATTTAATATTCGTGTCTAATCGTATCGTGTCGTGTTAAGTAAAATCGTGTATAATCGTGTCGTGTTCGTATAATTTATATACATTAAGTTAATCGTGTTTAATTGTGTCGTGTCAACGCGGATTTTAACCGTGTCGTGTTCGTGTTTCAAATTTTTGACACGATTAGTTAATCGTGTTGTGTTCGTATCGTGTCTAATCGTATCATGTCCGATTAAGACATGACACAATTGGACGAATTGTTATCCATACCAAAATCCCTAATTTGCAACTTAAAAAGAACACTGGAATACCAGCAACACATAAGCACACCAACGCCCAACATGGTAGCACTGCAGCACCCAACCATACACTCAAGCAATCCACACCTTAATAAATACAGTAGCACACAAAATACCAACGCACAAGCACACCATTCACAACCAGCATCACATCTTTTTTTTTTTTAATTTTTAGCTGTAAATATAAATATATTTAATGAATTTATTCAAGTGGAAAACCTAAATGGCGAGGACAAATAAATTTCAGGTGTCAAATTTTAACTGTTTAGGGATACATATCACCATGTGTGGGATTACACATTTTCATGTCTTTTAAGTGATAAAAGAACAAATTTTAGAGGACAACTAAGGCCTTGTTTGAGACTATGGAAGAGAAAATAAGGAAAGAAATTATTTTATTTCCTTATTTTTCTTCTCCTTCTGACATATTTGATAATTTTCATTCGAGGAGGAAAAATATAGAAAAAAATAAAATTTATTTATTTTTTATTTTTTTCCTGATGTTTTGGATTGAAAAAATATAAATAAAAAATAAAAGAGATAAAAAAATAATATTTATTTTTCTTTATTTAGATAATTTTATTGTGAGAAGAAACAAAGTTATATTATTACATATTTACTATTTTATATATTATTTTATAAAATAATAAATATTTTATTATAATGATTAATGATAAAAAAATAATTTTATTAATAATAGTGACATTTTTTGTCCAATCTCTCAAAATTTCTCTAAATGGAGAGAAAGTGAAAAATAAAAAATAAATATTATTTTATCTATTATCTATATTTTTCTTAATTTCCAAATATGGTAAAATAAAAATACTTTCTTATTTTCTTTTTATCCAATCTCTTGAATTTTTTTTAATTTTTTTAAAAATAAAAATAAATCTTTATTTTACTTTTTTATTTATTTTTTCCATATTTTACATCCTTGCAGACATAGGCTAAGGGAGCCGTATGGATTAAGCCGAACGTTTGAAAAAACATTGCATTACTCGTAATTAATTCGAAAAAAAAAAATTATTTTATGGAATTTTCATAAAAGGAGAAAAAGAAATTTGTGCAACTTTTTATCACGCGCGGGAAAGGAAGTGAACTCAACAACCCCAAAAAATAAATAAAAAGAAAAGTTCATTTGGCATTTTGGTCTGTCTCATTGTTTAAAACCCAAAAAATCATCTTCGGCTTTTCAACAACAACAAAGAGTGGGAAAGTCAAAGCTTCTCTCCTTTTTCTTTTTTCTTTTTTTTTTTTTTAATTTTTTCATAGAAATTCCATTTTCCTCGTTCTCTTCACCATCAAAATGTAAACAGCTCATCTTTACCTGTATAAAATTTACAGGAATCCATAATGATAAAAGGAAAATAATGGTAAAATTTGAATCTTTCATCCACCCACAGTCCACAGATAGCAAAATAATTGCAAATCCCAATAATAAACGAATTCACTGTGTCAGACATTTTTAACTTCTTCTTCTTCTTCTTCTTCTACATCTCCCTTCTCTCCAACTCCTACTGTGTCTCTGTTTTTTTTTTTTTTCTCTTTTCTTCTCCTTCACATTTTCATCTTTCACACTTTGCATTAGTTATTATCATCTTCTTGATGATTAATATTTAGTAATGGACTAAATGGGTTTTCTTGATCTTTAGTTATTATTCTTTCTGAACTACCATTCTTCTCTATTTATTATGCTTGCTCCTACCATTCTTGAACTTTCTCTTTCTGCCTGTCTTTTTCTGTAACAATTTTTATTCAACAATGGCTTCAACTTCATTTTTTTCTTCTTCTCAAAATACTATATGCCCATTAAACTGAAAAGCTTGTCTCTCTCTAAAATTTACTCATTGACATCAAAGTTTTTATCTTTTTGCCTCCTCTTTTGTACACCATTGACAAGTGCTTATAGAAAAATCAGCTTCTTCTCTCTCTATCAATGAGCCCCACTCGCTTAGCTATGTGTATTCATATTCTTATCTATTGTTCTTCAAAAATGTGAGTGTTACTGTCTCAGGAAACACACAATGGGTACCGCCAGCGGGATTAGTTTTCTGTTCTTTGTGTTTGTCTTCTTCACCACCGCCGTCTCCGCCGCCTACCGCCGTCACCTCCTCCACCAACCTTTCTTCCCTTTAACTAACACTATCCCTCCAATACAACCTCCTTCTCTTGCTCCTCAAGCTCAGCCTCAGCCACAAACTCAACCCAAATACCCATTCTCCACTAGTCCTTACACTCCACAGAGACCCTTCTTCCCCACCATTCAATCCTCTCCTCCTCCGCCGTCTGTTTCCACTCTTGCCACTTTTCCGGCCAACATTTCCTCTCTTCTCGTTCCCCATCCTACGTCTTCCGCCGCTTCCCACCGGCACCTCATAATCACCATCTCCGTTTCCCTTTCACTCCTCTTGACTGCTATCCTCGCTGGCCTCTCCGCCTTTTATCTCCACTCCCGCCGCCGGCACCACCACTACACCACCACCTCCGAGAAAACCTCACGTTCCGATAGCCTCCGTCTTTTCCCTCCAAATACTGTGCCTTCCGACGGGTCTCCGAAGCCGCCGAAACTCCCACATCGTCCTGGTGTACCCAACACCAGCTCGGAGTTCCTCTACTTGGGTACATTAAGCGGAATCGATCATCAACAGAAGATTACAAATGCTACCAACGTCGGAGTCAAGATTGGCGTATCCTCTTCACCGTATCAGAAACTGGGTTCACCTGAGTTGAAACCGCTACCACCATTGCCCAAAAACATCTATACACCCACTTATAGAAGCTGCGAGGTACTGGTGGGTTCTTACAAGGAAGATGAAGCTGAGAGTGATACAGAGGAAGAAGAATTTTTTTCTCCAAGAGGATCATCAGGGAGAAAAGAGAGCCCAGTGCCTGTGGAATCGAGTTCTAGAAGGGAGTTTCCAGGTATTCAAGGAGAAATTTTTGGTTCTAGAAGTTTCAATTCAAGAACTGCATCTTACCCGTATTCTAATTCTTGCTCTCCAACAAATTCAATACCCACAAGTTCCTCTTCAGCTTCAAATTTAAGTCCCAAAAGCACAAAATCTAAATCGCCAGAGACTATGATCAGTTTCCCTGCTCCAGTTCAGTCAGTGAAGCGATCAGCTCTCTCCGTTTCTTTGTCGTCTTCACCATCCTTATCAGGAAGAGATTCAGGGACTACCCACAACTCTCCGGAGCGAAATTCAGGTGCTAATAGTAGATTTGTGCCTACAAAACAACCGCCACCTCCTCCTCCGCCTCCACCGCGGTTTTGGGAGATTCAGAAGGGGCTAAGATTGGCTAGAGAAGTTAATTTCGGAAGCTCAGGTCCTCCGGTTCTTGTTGCACCCCCGAGGCCTGTTTTGGTTCCAAGTCCAATACCAACTAGAGTTGATAATGATCAATCTCAAACCAATGCTAACATTGAGAGGATTTTGGAGACCTTCAAACCAAAGTTGAAAGCTTTACATTGGGATAAAGTTCGAGCCAGCTCTGATCGGGCTATGGTGTGGGATCAGATTAAATCCAGCTCATTTCAGTGAGATTCTAAAGTCCTATTCTTTTAGCTTTTTCAATGTTTCATTCATGTGTATTTTCCATTTGCTGCTTGGTTTGATTTAGTTTGTTATGGTTTTGTAAGTTTGTAGAATGATGGTGTGGTTGCAGGTTAAATGAAGAAATGATTGAGACTCTTTTTATGGTAAACAATTCAAATTTGAATGTCAAAGACAACAATGGACGGCAGCAGTCTCTTCCATTGCAGAACCAGGAGAATCGTGTGCTTGATCCAAAGAAGTCACAGAACGTTGCGATATTGTTGAGGGCACTAAATGTGACCATTGATGAAGTATGTGAAGCCCTTGTGGAAGGTAATGACTGACTTGAATTGAATGCCTGCTTTCTTCAACTTCTAGTGATAAAATTTATGCAATGGATGCTTGCTTTAATGCCGTCTCTATGGTTTTTCATGTGTAAATCACTATTATGATCATTATTTTTGCATCATATGGATTATGGGTTATAAATCTTTAATGCTGCAAGTGGTTGTTTATAATACTTAAAACCTCGACACAATTTATTTTCTGACCATAAACACTTCGTCTGTGAATGCCTTTATTTTTATGATCAATCTGTTACTTGTTTATAATTTTATTCGGGCTCGGTTACAGTATGCATGAATGCAAGTTAACAAGTAAAAGAAAATTTGATTTGCTGTTGATTATTTAACTTGTGGACGATGGTATAGTACCTTTATTTATTTATTTATTTTGAAGATGTGCTGGCTATCTAACCTAAGCCATGTCAAAATGATTAATCCTTCTCTGATTGACAGGCAACTTGGATACGCTAGGGACAGAGCTTCTTGAGAGTTTATTAAAGATGGCTCCAACTAAAGAAGAAGAACGCAAATTAAAGGAGTTCAAGGATGAATCGCCATTTAAGCTAGGTTCTGCTGAAAAGTTCCTCAAGGCATTGCTTGATATTCCTTATGCATTTAAGAGGATTGATGCAATGCTTTATATTGCTAACTTTGATTCAGAAGTTGATTATCTTAAAAGGTCTTTTGAGACTTTGGAGGTATGTCTAAGTAAATTCTAATGATCATATTTGTTTGTGTCGTGATTATTGTTGCATATATCTAAAATTAGAGTCTTTTTTGTTTCTGCTTGATTACCTGCAACTTGCAATAATCAAAATAGAGACTTTATTACAAGATTATGAAGTGCCAATATTTCAAACCCTAAAGTCCATGATCTTCTCTCTTTCCTTCTCCTATTACTTGATTTATATATCAAACTATTGTGTCAATATTTCTAACTCAGAATTCCATGATCTTCATCTCTAAGCATGTGGTTAATGCCTCTGCATATGTTCCCTTCTGGTAAATGCTGCTGCACTCCCAAGTGTACTAGTTTATGTTCTTTGAAGCTTTTTACCATACAGACTATATTAAGCATGAGGTCTAACAAAACTTTTGCGTCAGTTGAGTGGAAGAGAATGGGCTACCAGATTTGTGGTTGCACTTCAGTTATCTACAAATGCTGTTCAATTAAACGTAGGAAATTTTAGATGTGGGAAAGTTGCCAACTAGTTTTGCTGTTGAAGTCTCTGATGTTATACTATGAGGCCATGTCAAATTTATTTTTGTGTCAATGAAATTTTGGAGCTTAAAGTGTCCCAAGATAGATTCGGAAATTCTTAGAAAACTTGCATGGAATACCTGCATTATCAATTTGAAAACTAAGGCCCCAATGCTCAGATGGCTTCAGCATTTAAGATGGCAAGGATGGAGGGTTTTTTTTTTTGGTTGCAGATTGTTATATCCTGTTGCTATTTCTTTTTCTTGATACAAATTGAAAGGCGGCACTAGCTGCATCTTCTTGTAATCCTGGTTAATATAATCTTTTTTGCAGTTCATCTTACATGATTCAGATATTTTTGCAATATTTCCATTCTGTTTTAATATTCCAACTGTTGCTTAAGGTTCTCTTTTCTACAGGCCGCTTGTCAGGAATTGAAGAGCAGCAGAATGTTCTTGAAGCTTCTAGAAGCAGTACTCAAGACTGGGAACCGCATGAATGTTGGCACCAATCGTGGCGATGCCCATGCATTCAAGCTTGACACACTCCTTAAGCTTGTTGATATTAAGGGCACTGATGGAAAAACCACTCTCTTGCATTTTGTTGTACAGGAAATCATCAGATCTGAAGGTTCTCGTTTTTCTGGTGCAAATCAGAATCAAACAGCTGAGAAAACTCAACAATCAACCTTCCAGGATGATGTTGAGTTCCGAAAGCTTGGCTTGCAAGTAGTTTCAGGTTTGAGCGGAGAGCTCACCAATGTAAAGAAAGCTGCAGCAATGGATTCAGATGTATTTAGCAGTGAAGTTTCAAGACTTGCGATGGGAATTACAAAAGTTAGGGATGTTCTGAAGTTAATAGAAGAAATTCCATTGAAAGAAAGTAGCAGAAAGTTTTCGGAATCAATGAATGGATTCTTGAAGAAAGCAGAAGAGGAAATAGCGAGGATTCAAACAGAAGGGAAATTCGCTCTCTCATTGGTGAAGGAAATAACCGAATATTTCCATGGGAACTCTGCGAAGGAAGAAGCTCATCCATTCCGGATCTTTATGGTTGTAAGGGATTTTCTTTCCATTCTCGATCAAGTATGCAGAGAAGTTGGGAAGATAAACGAGAGAACTATATACAGTTCAGTCCGTCCTTTGCCGATAAATTCAAACCTTTCACCGATTTTCCCTGTATTCAGTGGAAGGCAGGATTGTGGGTCATCGGATGATGAAAGTTCATCTTTCTCTTAGCACTGATGTCCCTGCTGAATCTCACTGGGATACTAATCAAAATATCAGTTGATCATTCAAAAGGGGATTTGAGTTGAGCTCCAAACATGGAGTCCGTTTGCTTGGTCCTTTCTTGTTTTTTGTTTTTAATTTTTTTAATGTATCTAAACACCTTGGTGTTTATTTTGTGCAGTATAGCAATGCATGTCAAGACATAATAAATAGTAATGCTGGAACAGTGGGATCTATAGTGTAAATCTGTCGGAAGCTGAATTCAAACCTTCTTGGTGATGTAAATTTGTTAGAAGGCCAATTGAAGTCTTTTTGCTTCATGTTAGTCTGAGCATTTTTTAATTTTTTGGCCTTCCTTTCATATAACTTTTGAACTTCAAATTATTTTAACATAAAATTTGAGGGGTGAATGCTATATAGCAGCTTCATATGTTGTGGGTGGGATGCCATGGCCATGGGCGACACTACTGGGAATCAAGGATTTGTCAGCTCTCTCCAGCTGCCTATACAATTATTCACTGACCTCACACTGCTCTTGGGGAACTTGGTACCAGTGGTTTTCTAAAAACTGCCCTTACAGCAATTACTCAGTTCTGTACGTATACTGGAAGCTATTTCAAATACTGGTTTTGGCTCTGAATTTAGGCCAAATTACCAACAAAAAAATAAAAGAAAATCACAATCTTTCATTTTTTCACAATTATAGTACCATCTAATATTTTAACCATAAAATACACAAAATTAACATTTCCGTAACAAAAATAGCTTCTAACAAGAAAAAGAAGGCATTTCTGCTTACGTGGTAGTCAGAAATTTTGAAATAGAAAAAGAAAAGCTAAGCTGAGTTAGCAACACACCACAATAATTATAAATTGACGTGGCAAGATTTATTTAAAAAAAAAGATGAATCAGCAAGAATTATTAGAAAAAAAAAATCCCTAATTTCTTTCATGCCTTCTCTCCTCCAAATCCCTAATTTTCCTCTCTTTCCTTATCAGAGCCGCTCCTTCCCCAGCAAAACATCGCACTAGTGACTATAGCTTAACCATTCACAAGAAGAACAACAAGAAGATGAAAGAAATATTAATAAAATTCTTCTTCGGCAATAAAGAATTGAAATAGAGAATCCAGGTGATTTTGCTGAGAATGGATGCAAACAATGGAGGAAAGGCAAGAAACGACACTACAACTTCCTCCAGTAGCTCTTCTTCGATAACAACATCTAGGTATTGATTGTTCGGTGGGCAAGCCTCACTTCATTAGTTCATGGGTGGGGGCAAAGGTATTGAAAAAAGGAAAAAGGAAAAAGCTCGGGCTTTCATTTGTTTATATTTTAATTTTGATGGTTGAATCAAGTATATTTGGAAGCTGCAACAAGAAATGGGTATCTACTTGCTAATTGGATGTTTTTAAATTGGTTCTCTCTCTCTCTCTCTCTTGTGGTTAATCATTTTTCTTCGCTTGTGTTTAATCTTACTGATGAAAGCTTCTAAGGAAAAGTAGGATGTAATGGATGGATATGGAGGATGGAGCTGCTTCTTGTAGAATATATTAATATTAACAATGGAGGAGAGCCAATGAAACTAGCGATGTCACTAGGGATTTATTTGAAGGAGAAGATTCAAAACGGTGCGTTTTGAGTGCATTGACTCAATTTTTTCTTTTGATTCCAAAATTTCCGGCTTCCAATATCTTTTTTTCCTCGCTGGAAGCTATTTTTGTTATGAAAAATATTTAGGTGATACTATAATTGTAAAAACTATCAAAGGTCGTTTTTTTTTTTTTTTGATAATTTCGCCCATAATTTAAAATATTTTCAGGGCAAAAATATGTCAAATTTATCTTGAATTTTTCCAATTTATCTTTCAACTAAATCTGTTCAAGATGTTTTCTCCATAGCATCAGCAATCTTTTAAGATGCTGTTGCCAAGGTTTTGACTCTTATCCAGTGTGCGGGCATCTTTAGTTGCCCAATATATATTAAAACAAAGTTAAGAAAAATAGTTCAAAAATATTTTTGAATACAAAGGAGGAAAATATATAACCAAATGAATTTTAGGAAATCATCTCATGTTTTTTTAACATTTATTTTTCTTGCATTTTGAATATATTAGATCATAACCTTTTCCTATTGCCAACAAATACACAAACATGAAATTATAAAAATCAATCTCCATTTTGGTGAAAACGAGATTTAATTGTTTTAACAAGTGAGGCAAAAAAAAAAAAGCGGCAGGCAACAAATGCAAAAGGAAGAAGTTAAACATGTTTTTACAGGAAAAACATTATTGAAATGTTTCTTCATCTTAATCAAGGTGCTGAAATACTTCATCTGAGCTTGAAAACGAAATGGATTACAAAAAAAAAAAGAACTATACCTTGTATAGCAAGGATTTAAGAATTTTCAGCATCCATGCGTTGAAGCACTCGTCGCGCTTCTTCTTCAGTAGCCGGAACAACATTCCGAATCCTGAATCCATCTTTCATGGCCTCAGGACGGACAGTGAATGTGAAATAGAACTTGTTAGATACCTGTTCAAATGGCATCCATGAAATGGAACAAAATGATTATATGTTAGCACAGGAAACCAAACTCGGGATAATGAAAATAACTTTGATTTACAAATTGGCAACAAATGCGATAAATGAGAATATCATCTCATTCTTTCAAAATAGAATTTAGCGACTGAATTTCCAAATATTAGCAGAATTGGATAGCAGCTGAACAAGAATGAGTCTTGTCACTTGTGCCTATAGAAGTATCTAAACAGTTATTTCTGGATATCACTTAATTTCTCGCCTTCAACTTAATATATATATATATATATATACACACACACACATATACTTGTATGTTTTAACAGAAAGTAGATGAAATTTATTTTTAGTAGAAAGAAACTGCTTTGATTATGAATAGCTGAAAGCTTGAATCATAAGCAGTTTCATTAGTTCTTGGCCAATTGAGTTAAGGTGCTCACCTCACTAGACCGTTGCTCGGGCCTTGTAACATGAGCTACCACTTCCACATTTATAAGAGGTTTAGTAGGATTCTCAAGCTCTGTGTACAAAATGCAAGACTTCAAGCGAAGAAAATTTCCAACATCAACCTGCATCAGTAATCAAAAGTTGCACTCCTATTAACAAGCATTTGTAAAGCAAAATATTGTAAGAAGCCCAAAAATAACAAAATCCAAGTTTGGATCCATGATTAAAATAATGATGTATAGTGTATTTCTTTTCTTCTGCATCTAAATGAACATGAATGCTAAAATAGTAATCATGAAGCAGCTGATTGTAAAACATCTCACGTGCTAGCAAGTGTCATCTGCATCATTTTGTAAAGCAGCATCCTAAACAATTAAGGCACTTTTGTTAAGACTTGTTAGCAGTGTAATGCCATCTCCATGCCAAAATAAAAAAAAAAAGAGAATGTATGGAAGGTACACTCAAAAGGATATGCCAAGTTCTTAATCTTTTCCATATGTGATATTTGAAGTTGCTTGTTGCAAATATTATTTGAACTTAATTTAGTAGAAGGGTTGTGAATTACAGGTCTGAAAAAATCGACATGATCAACTTCAACAAACAGTGGTGCTGCACCAGCAAATGCATAAGCAGTTGAAAAGGACAGCTCAAATGCTTTGCGCATCAAAAACCCTCCGAAGATGCGACCATGAATGTTCCTTTGCTGTGGTTGACAGATCAAAGAGTTCTGATGGATAGTATCACTAATAAGAATGCTATCTCTATCTGCCAATGCTGGCATGTCACAGAAGACCCTCCCTTCAGCTAGCAAAGCATCAAGTCTTTCTATGTCCCCATCATTGGCATCCCCTTTATTTTCTGCCCTCTTCTTTTTTCTTATTTTGTTTCTTTCTTCTGCTTCTTCCCAAAGTAATTTTTCTCGTTCAGTTTCAGGTGATATATGGTTAACAGGAGCTGATTTCCCTGTCTTTGAGTCACGAGCCACAAATGTGAAATTTGCTACAAGAGCAAGTGTATCTGATGGATTGGAAGTCGCTGCAAAACAAGTATCCAAACTAACATTGGTAGATAAAAGAGAACACCTGCTTGAAATTTTTTTAAAAAAAGAATACAGGGAAAATACCAAGTTGATCAAGGATGTTTTATTGAGGAACAAGTATTAAATGATTAAATGCCAGGCAGAAGATTGAAAAAGCTTTCAGTCCAGGAGGTTTTATAATAGAAGCCCAAGCCACTGGAAATTCGTCTATATAAATGCAGAACAACAATAGAAGGGAAAATTTTAGGGAGTATCATAGTACTACCAAACACAAGATCAAACAGTAACTGCTTCCAAGTTTATTTTTCCTTCTTTGTCATGTAGCAGTTTCCGAGAATATCCTATGATACACAAGTTACATGATCTAATGCTTTCTCACAGCGATAAGGAATACAATTTCTTTGTTAGAAGTTCGGTCACATCAAAAGGTAATGAATTTTGGGAAGCTGCTTTTGCAACCTAAAACTCAGAATTTTTTCCCCCTAAAGGAAAAGAAGAAAAAGAACAATGATTTGAAGCTAGGAGAAGGTCAATATGTGCTAATTTCAATAAACTATGACTTTGAATCAAAGTAGCCGGGATATTCCTAGTTCCACCTCTACTTATTGTATTGTTTACAGAAACCATAACAGGATTTTCATCCTATATTTTAGATGAGCTTTTAACAAATTGAATAAAATAATATAATGAATACATTAAATATTTGGCAAAAGGTGTGATCTGAAATAAATTAAAAAAAAAAGTTGTAAAAGAAAGATGCAGTATTGGAGGATTTTTCTGCTATCAACTCGAACAAAAATAACCAACTCAGAACAATAATTTCTTATACTAATGCATAACTATTTTACAGTGACATTAAATAATTTGGATTTTCACATATTTATTTTGACAAGCATCATTTGCTTACATTCTCTTCCATAAAACTAAATTGTTGTATGGATGCATTTGTACTTCTTACACCACTAACTAATTAAAGGGAGATTGACATGGCTTTTAAACTTTTCTGTACAAACTTGAAGATGTTAACAAAGCCAAAAGTAAGGAAAAAAGATTTTGAAATATGTTGTTTTATAGCCTTGGGTTTTTGTGCATTGAAGGCCAAACTGGGCCTTAATGTAGAAGACATACACTCAAGTTATAGAAAAACTGGATTTAACAAGAAATACAGACCATTCCGATTTTAATTGGACTATAGGATCAGTTTGAGGATATCCAATGAATTACAATAGAGTAACAAACTATTCCAAATTATACGTTGTTAATAATCATATTATAGCAGCAGCTATATTGTGGGACCTCAATGCTATGACTTTTGATAAGAAAGACAAAAGAGTGCTAGTGATTTCCAATATTGACTAGGTATCAGTTAAATGAACACCTTCAGATTCACAGGCAGTTTTCTCCAACATCTCAACATTGTGGACCAGAGAATTGTAAAATGATTCCTACCTACATCTTCTCTGCTGGCATTTAACCTTAATTTAAGGGTGGGAAACACAATCAAATACATAGCAAATCTGCTAGAAATATATATTGATAACGAGTCAATGGTTATATCAGAAAATAAAACCTCTGATCCAATATGAGTTTAGATTGCATAAGAAAACAAATGAACAATCAGTCTGAGTACCTTCTATCAACTGAGTCACTTCCAACTGAATTTCCATAGATGATCGACCAACCCATGTAACTGCACCAACTATTTTCAAATCAGTGTCAATGCGGATTGGTTTTTTCAGTACCATTCTGTCAACAGAAGCAGTTACCAATAAAAGAGGCCTTGTTATGCCATCCTCATTGCAGCAGTGCTGGTCAACAAGTGACAGATCAGAATATTAAGCTTTTTTATTATTTTATTTATTTATTTATTTTGTGACATAGAATATTATGCATGTAAAAACTCAATAGATAAAAGGAACTAAACATTTAGATTATGTAGCTTAGGTTTCTACATGTTTGACATGCAATTGACATATAGGAGAATTTAATTAGGTAAATAAACAATGGCAATTCAGTCACATTATATTGCTCTATCTGCCTGGAAGATTTCTTAAAACAGATTATCAAATGAGGGAAAACAAACAATGGCAAGTCAATCACATATTATATTGCTCTATCTGCCTGGAAGATATTCTTAAAACAAATCATCAAATAAGGACAACAACTTCCAACTCAAAACCTTTAAATCCCTCAAGTTTTGAATAGAGTACATTCTGAAGCCCTAATAAAAGACTCCGGCGTAGATCAAATATCATCCGGACGGACAAACCTAGAAGAAGATTCACTATCGATTCCAAGAAAGATTAATTTCATATTCAATTTAGTAAGAACCCAATTCAGAGGATATCATGGCAATGACAGCTACGAACACACCCCGTCAAAAACCTTTATACCTTGTAGGAAATGGTTCCAGCAAGTGCATCAAGATCTTCAACCAATTTTCCCATCCTAATCTCATTCCAAGGGTTCCTATACTGCTCTCTGAGTACGTAGTCAGAAGAAAAGTTATAAAGGATACTGGTCCTGCTCTTTGATGGAGTTTTTGTTACCAATTCACGCGGTGAACTCCCATCAAGTGGGGAATCAGCAGGATTCTCAAATATGCTTGACCTTGCTTCCCATAGAGCATTTGTCACAGGTGAATGGTACATTCCAGGCCACAAACTGATAGGTTTTCGAATCGAAGAGCCTGCATCGATTGGTGCTGAGCTTTCAAGTGGGGAAATACATCTGGAAACAATTTGTGGGTTTTTATTTTCGCTCGAAAACCATCTTCTCTGAATGAAATGGAACTGGATTGGATCATAGACTGTGGGTTTTGATTGTTTTAATAGCCTGGACAAGTGGGCACTAATGATGGGCTGATTAACAAGGTGAGGCTTTGACGTAGAAACTGCACTGCAATCTGAGAATGGCCTTGTTTGATAATTATAAAACAAAGAACTTGAACTGGGTTCCAATTTTTTCCATGAATTAGAACTGAGGCCAGTATTGAGTTCATTCTTCAAGTAATGCCGAGACGGCGAATTCGAATTTGCAGCAGAATTGGCAGCCTCATTGAAGCAGGGATCAGATGGATCTTGAGTGAGACTAAACAGTGGAATAAGGGATTGAAAAGATGATAATTTGGGGTTCGATTGAAGGAGATGATGATGGGGAGCTGAATTTGTAAGGCGTTTCATGATTCAGGGAGGAGGGCAAATGAAGAAGAAGCTCAAGCACTTATATTTAGTCTCCAGCTGAGGAAATCCATGATTGAGATTTGAGATTTGAGCGCACTTTTCAGGTGATAGGTTGGCTTGATTATTTGACCGTACGAAATTGGGCTTGCTAGTTTGGGCCCAAACATCATTAGGTTAATTAATTAAAATTTCAAATTTTTTAGAGTTGAAAATAAAAATCGCTGATCAAACTTTTATAAGGGTACTAGTTCAAGAACTCGAAACGGCTACTTTCATCGCTCGCCCTCTTTTCTTCTCGTGTTCTAGATTTACTTTTTCCGGCGGCTTTCCGGTGATTATTCAAGTCACTTGCCAGTTCGACCAAAAAGGTAGAACCTTTTCACGCTTTGAGGTCGCTAATATTTATCTGTCAACTATGCGTAATATTCATGGATTATTAGGTTTTAATTCTTTTGGCAAAAATAATATTGTATCTAAACTTTGTATCTTTGTCTAAATTAAGTACAATAGAATCAACGCACCTGGATTCTTTTTGTTTTTGTTCTTTAATGGTTGGATGAACTTGTTCAGATTTATGAGATTCTGTTTTAGTAATTGTTAGGATGAAACATTGCCAGCGAAATTGTTTGTAAGACAACAATTTCATGTCAATTCTGAAGCTCTCTACGCTTCAGGCGGTGTACTGTTCGTTTCACCTTTGCAATATAGTATAATATGCTGCGCTTTATGGTTTTAATCATGCATGTAATAATTATTACTAATGTCATTGTTATTACATTAATCTATGGATGATTGGTGTTTTATGTGTTGTATATAAGCCTCACTTCTTGATAACCTATTAGTCGGTGGTTCCTTAGGTAGCAGAAGAGGGAATTAGACAGCAACTGATTTGGGTTTCATACTCCTTAAGTAGGGCTGTTTTTTCTTTAGGATAAAGAAATTGTCTTGTCAAGAATGTTACGGGAATAACTTCATGTATTTGGAACTTAATAGGTTACTTAGTTCGTACAAATTGGATCTGCCTAATGGTATTGATATTACTATTTTTCTTGGGTTTGTGACTACTGAATTTCAATAGATAGTTTTATCCATTGCTAGGTAATATACTTCAATTTGATGGTTTTTCCATCCTTTTTAGGAAGTTATAAACTCGATTGTCAAACTAAACAAAGTAGAGATGAGTGGAGGAGGAGAGAAGGGATCAACCACGACAAAAACCCCTGCAGACTTCCTGAAATCAATTCGTGGGCGACCAGTTGTTGTCAAGCTGAATTCTGGTGTTGATTATCGAGGTGAATTCCTCAATCTCTCTATTTTTGTCTATTTTCTAAAAGTTCATGTTTCGTTTTTTATCGACGTATTACGCTTAAATTTTCTTTTAGTTCAGCCTTCATTCTTTTAAGGTTAGATATAATTGGTGACATACAAGCTTTTACAATTCAAAATAGGATAACTTCTTTAAATTTGCACCTAAGATTTCATGTGATCTGGTAACTCTGACATTATGACAAATTAGGAAGTTCCTGTTTTCTTTGTTTTTTCCCCAATATTTAACCTTTTGTGAGCTAGTGATGACTGTTGTCTATCGTGAATCCCCAGACTGTTCTAGGGTTCTTTTCGTCTTTAAGAAACTTGATATTGGTTGGGTAAAAAAGATTAGCTGGTTGAAGCTTATGTACAATTTGTTAAAGATAGAAAACTATTTTTGGAATTCCCACCTGCAAGTTTGAGTTTTTAGAACTGATTCCTTAACATGGAATTAGAGTCTCGCAGACTATAAGTTACAGATTTTTAATCCTGGCCACACTCATCTTGTTAATTAAAGTTTTAACAAAAGATATGTTTTCAATGACCATTTATGTACAAGGTGTGTTAAGAGAAATAGAAGTATTGACCTACAAGTTTAAAATTTAGGTTGAGCGGTTCCTTGGCTCAATTTTCCTAACTTATAGCAGAGCAGGATAATTATTGGAGGTAGGTTGGGAAGTTCTTTAAACAGAGGGTTTCTCCTAGCTTGCAAATTGTTGCCCTTTTCTTTCAATGCATTCATGTTGCGTAGGGAAACATGGAAGTGTTGCAGTTGAAATGATAATTAGCCAGAGCTAAATAAAAATATTATGTAAGAGATAAAAAGTTTATATACTTGTTATCGACATATTTGCTACCCAATTTTTCTGTTGTTTTACCAGGTCTCATTGCCTTAGAGTTCAATTTAGTGCACTAATAGAATAGCATGGTTCATAGATGGTCCCTTCACAAGCATCCAGCTATCTTAATTCTTAAGTGATAGACATCTCAAGCTATACAAACACCGATTCACAAGGAGGATCCTTCAGTTATTCATCCAAGGTTGAACATTCTTCATATTTTAACCAATATCAGATGGAGCTGGAATTCTTTTTTTTTTTTTGGTTCATTATTTATTTTTGGAGGTTGTGGAGGGAGAGAGAAGCAAGATTTGGTTGATATGCTGTATGCAGGTTCATGGTTGGCTTGCCTGGTTATGAATCCCCTTGACAAATTGGCAAGTTCCTGTTCCTTTTGGTGAGCTAGTGGTGCCTGTTATCTATCATGAATCCCCTAGACTCTTCCGGGGTTCTTTTTGTCTTTAAGAAACTTGGTAGTGGTTGAGTAAAAAAGATTAGCTTGATGAAACTTATGTACAATTTGTTAGATAGAAAACTAGTTTTGGAACTCTCACCTGCAGGTTTGAGCTTTTAGAACTGGTTTCTTAACATGGTATTAGAATCTCTCAGACCAAAAGTTCTAGTTTTCAAAATTTTCGCTACATTCATCTTTTTAATTAAAGTTTTAACAAAAGATAAGTTGGGACTCCACTTGTCCTTGGTTTCAAATTCAATGATCATTTATGTACAAGGTGTGTTAGAGATATAGAACTATTTTGAGAATGTTGACCTACAAGTTTAAAATTTAGGTCGAGTGGTTCCTTGACACAATTTTCCTAACTTACGGCGGAGCAGGATAATAATTGGAGGTAGGTTGGAAAGTTCTTTAAACAGACGGTTTCTCATAGCTTGCAAATTATTGCCCTTTTCTTTCAGTGCATTCATGTTGCGTAGGAAATGGAAGTGTTTTAGTTAAAATGATAATAAACTATAAATATGCCATAAACAACAAGCCTAGGCCTTAATCTCATATGTATATGGATTCTCTGTCTCCGAATCCCTCTTTCCAAGGCTAAGTCTGCCTCAGTGTCAAGAGATTGTAGATCCTTGTATACTATTCTGCTCCACATGATCCTAGGCCTAATAAAAATGTAAATCGAATATAAATATGCCATAGGTAAATAAAAATATTAGGTAATAGAGGAGTTTATGTACTTGTTATCAACATATTAGCAACCCAATTTTTCTTATTGTTATACCAAATCTCATTGCCTTGGAGTTAAATTTAGTGCACTAAGTAGAATGGCATAGTTCATAGATGGTCCTTCACAAGCTCCCAGTTGTCTTATGTGATCACCTCAAACTATACAAACACCGGTTTCACAAGGAGGATCCTTGAGTTATTCCCAGGTCAAAGTTTTTGGTGTGTCAATGAGAAGAACGTTCAACAATGGACAGGACACAAGACACCTTGATCAGATGGAACTGGAATTTTTTTTTTCTTATTCTTTTTCGTTCATTATTATTATTATTATTAATAATTTTGGGGGGGGGGGGGGGTGGGTCGGGGTTGTGGCAGGATTTGGTTGATATACTGTATGCAGGTTCATGGTTGGCTTGCCTGGTCATTTCTGTTTGACAGTGTTATAGGATCATAGATTGAGCAGGGTGTTCTGATACATCAATATTTTTGTGCAGGTATTTTGGCATGTCTTGATGGATATATGAATATTGCAATGGAGCAAACGGAAGAATATGTCAATGGGCAGCTGAAGAATAAATATGGTGATGCTTTTATTCGTGGAAATAACGGTAAGTGGTAGATTATTTATTCGGGCAAGTGTCCTAATTTAGCTAGTGAGAATTATAAGTTGCATTTTTCTTTTTAATGCAGTTCTTTACATAAGTACCTCTAAGCGGACATTAGCAGATGGGGCCTAGCATTGCAGCTTCATGAAAGAAGAGGGGATTCAGACTTAATTGTGTGTGAACTTTTTTTTTTTAATTTTTTGTTTTTGTTTTGGGGTAATGATTGGATCACCAAGTATTAAGTAATATTATGGCAAAACTTCTGTTCAGTTCAATATCTTATGCAGTAAGCTTTTCAAAAGGGTTGAAACAATTAAGGCAGAAGCCATTTTTAGCTCATTTTATCCCAAAGAAATGTTTTCTTATCATTGTTACTGATTTACAATTTGCCATAATCGCTTCAAGTAGGCAGAGCTGAACATACAAGCTTCCTAAAATTTCAAAAGGTCGTTATAAAACCCGAATGCGGAGATGTGAATGACCCGATTCTGCCCTTTGCTGCAGTTACTTTATCCACAAGTAGTTTCCACCTACCTTCATCTTTCTTAGTCTGCTGCTGCATTTTTTCCTTGAAATGTCTGTTAAGAGGGAAAGGGAAATATTAACTAACCATGAACCAGAATAAATCTAATCCGCATGATTTTTAGTACTGGAATTTAAACACCTGAATTACTAAATTTTAAGAAGTGGGTGTCATTATTTTTAATTTTCAGCGGGGTCTAACAATTTTTTAGTAGAATCAAAGTAACCAAAATTTCAAATTTCAAACCCCATTGGCTTCAGTGCAAATACACCCTGTTTCTTGTGACAAACTTTTCATATTAGCTTCATATTATCCAAATCTGATTTCTGAACCTGAAAAATTTACCCTACAAAGTCTAAACTTGAATGTATTTTTCATGCTTACCTACAAAGCGGAACCTTGCAAGCTTCTGGCTCATTGCACATACGTGAATGCAGTTCAAGAAGCTGCCACATACGTTTGCAGTGAACACATCCACCAGGAACCCGAGTCTTGCAATTGGAGAAATGACGGACTAAATTCTCAAGTCCTTTGCAAGCAGGAAAATTGCACGTCACCTGGCTACCTTTCAGCACTTTGTCCCGAGGACCAATTGTCCTGCACCCGTCTCTGCATATGTGAAGGAGGGCCTCCATTGCCTCGTAGAGTTGCAAGTACACCTTTTTCTCTTCCATTCTCTTCGACCTCTCCTCTTTTCTCTGACAGCAAGAAGTAAAAAAAGTAATTGCCTTCTCAACTCAAACGGAAGGAACTGCTTATGCCTTGATTCAGATAATGTAAAGTGCAGAACAATTTACATATAGCATCAATCATGGAACCACAAATCTGTGATGAATGCAAATAAAATGACAAAAGATGGACTTGGAAATTCAATAATAACAGCTAGCAGTAAATTCATAATATTTAGATGTCAACTGAAGAATAAAGGCGTTCAGCATATTTCCCATAAAGCTGAATCTACAGAACTTCAAACCACATGGATAATTTATACAGATGGGCAGGGCAACTTCCTGAACTTGACTCAAATGTCTAATCTGAAAGAACCAAAATACCAAAATGTATGCACATGCACACACGTTCCTGGTTACCTGAACATGTGGAAGTAACACAGGAATAGTAAATGTCAATTGATCAGGTACCTATCCACATATGTAGAGCACATAATCTCAACATTCATCAAATAACTTGCCAAAATTTGAAGTTTATGATATAAACAAAGATGAACTGACTTACAGAATCTGCTTCAACAACATACTCCACAAGCTCCTGTTCAAGGGCAGGATTAGCACACTTCATAACCTTCCAACCTTCAGTCAATGATATAGATTTGAAATCCTTCACAATCATACGAATGCAAATGAAGGAGAGCCGTGGAGAATCACAGTTCCTAGCTAACTGAAGCACATCTATCACATTTTCTTTGGTGAGCCAACTGTGCTCCAAATGCTGTACACATATTCTTTTCAGTGATGGGATTGAGTATGCATGTGATAAAACCAACAAATGAAGAACAAACTTCTTAATCTCGTCTTCCTCAAAGCTGCATTATGTTATCAAACAATGAATATTTCAATAATGTTTACTGGAATAGCCTATGGTAAAGATAAAAACAACTAAAAAAAGTAAGCTCTGGTCAACCTCTTCTACTAAGACTGCAGATATTACAATAAGCATCCTTCATGCTAGTCTATAAAATAAACTCTAGTTCTGGAATATCCCAAATTGACTGACTATAGCATAGCAACAGCCACTCATCTAATAGAACCATAAGTCTGGAATTTCAAACTAACTCAAAAGCTGCTAAACTAATTCCTAACTGCATCTCCCCAAGATTAGACTTTGTAATTACTGGATATGTATTACTGACATGCTCCAACAAAATTATTGTCCCCCTAACATAAACATGTTGCTGCATGATACCCTTCAGAAGACATAACAAGAAATGTATAAAAAGTGCTAAAATAGAATCAACATCAATTTCACACCAGCAGCATGGTGCCAGCAACACATCCCCAGGGTAATGAATAAAAGGAAAAAGCATTTCCTAATACCAGGATGAGTATAAAAAGCGAATGAATGCATAGACAGCTTCATAAGGCACCCCAAGAATTTTGATGTATCTTATTCCTTTCTTAACTTTTGATTGCTGAAGAATATTCCCAATAACTGGTGATGCTATACTCTGCAATAGACAAGGATAAAGCTGATAAGCCTTTAAACAAAACCCAATCACAAATTGGTCATTGATTCAGAAAATATTCAGAGTTTTATAGATGAAAAAAATCAAGAAAAATATTTACAGTGTCTCTTAATCTTTTGTGTCTTCCTATACCAAATAAATTAAGGAACAGTATAAATTGGTCACCAGTACTGAGTTTGTCTATAATCCCAAGGTGTTATCAAATTCAAGTTTACCTCTTCAGTTTAATTACATGAAATGAAAACTTTTTACTCAGATTGTAGTATCTGTGGCAATGATGAAAATTAGGAGAATTTTACTGTCGCAGGACACATAGTGGGAGTTCAATTAACTTACCAAAACATTGAAATGAGCTGGAATATATGATTTTCCATCCGTAATAATGTATACATCTGCACCACATCCATCCCTGAATAGCCTGTCCCATATACCTATAATTTCTTTTGGGACAGAACATTGTGAAATACTTCTGCAATCATTGGCTCTAATAATTTTTTTATCAGGATAAGGAGGTGGTTTGGGTATACTACTATTATATGACACAGAAGAAGTAGGAGATTCTAGCACACGTAAAACATCAGCCGAATTCACCCCTTCCACATGTAAATTGAAACATCCGCCAATAGATTCACCAACCGCAGATAGCCAGGGGGAATCAAGATCCAGTGAAGCCATCAACCGCTATGGTTTCAGTTATATATAAAAGAAAAAAGATATTGCCAGGAAGATCTGCATGGAGAGTATGAATACGCAAGGCAAATGAATTGAAAGCAGGAAAGGAGAAATGGACACTCAATATTTACCATGAAATACTAATGCACAACATTTTTATAGAAACAAATCAAAATAATAGTACACAGCATTGTTAAAGTTGTATCTAACGATTGTTGCTGATATATCAGTTAATTATTTTCATAATATAAAATTTTTCCAAGAAGGATTGTCAACCACGTAATAAACAAAAGAGAAGTTGGAACGAATATCGAAAAAGAAAGGAATCAGTAACAAAAAATCGTTAATGTCTTGTAGACCATATAAAAAGTTTCTTGGAGTCAGAAAATTAGAAATTCCTTACTTTTGCATTGAGATATTTTCTCATTTTAATTGAAATCAATTATGAGAGATCTTCATTAAATCCAAACAAGAATCTAATCAAGTCTAACAAACTATAGTATACTTAAAATAACTAAAATTGGGTAAAGAAAGCACAACCCAAATCACTTGGTTAGTCAAACATCAAGGCAGGCACAGAAAAGGGGAACACTATAAGCTTTTTATTTATTTGTGACATTCATTACAAAATTACGTGAACTAAAAAGCATTGGGCCTATAATGTACAAAAGGAATGAGAGAATAAACTACACATTATATATGCGTTATTGAAAAAAATGTAAAGAACAATACCAAGAATATATCATATTCTAGTCAAAAGCAACCAAGAACATAACATTATCTAATATGATGAGGATAACATAAAACAAAAAATTCCAAAACTATTCCATCCAGACTTAGTTAAACAATTACAAAAGGCACATTCCAGGCGTTAAAGCAAGAGAAAAATTCAGATCCAAAATGTTACTTTACACCGTCCAAGTGTTCTACCCCTCTATAGAAAGTAGAAAAATATAATATTTTACACTTCCCTTCCCTTGCCTTCCTCGAGAAGGAAGAACAGAGAAGACACTATGTTTCTGTATAGAATCAAAAGAAGCGAGGATGCTATTACAGATTAAAATAAAGTTTAAAAGTTTAAAAACCAATCAGATAGAAAAGGAACTTTCAACTGGTGCAGCATACCTTCAAAAACAACACAGCAAATCTTCTCCCGAGGAAAAAAAAAAGATTTGCCTGATCTTCTGCAGAGCTATATGCTATTTTTATATACACACCGACACTATATTGCTAAGGAACCTGAAGTAAAATTAAGATAGACAATAATTAATTATCCTTCTATAAGAAATACTGATATTAATAACCATTTTTATAGAGAGAGGAGATTTTGTGAAAGTCACAAACTTTGTTTGTTTCCCGGGAGAATTGCATCCATAGAAAAGTTGTAAACCACGGTAAGTTTAAAACTGCCACTCCCCACCTGTTTGTTTCCGGGGAAAGATTTTTCCAAAGAAGAAAAATTAACCATTTTTGGTAAAAGGTTGTTTTCCCAGAAAGGTCAAGCTTCAAGGCAAAGGAATAGGTGGATTCACAATTTAAGAAAAAATAAAAGAAAAAACCACAGAGCAAACACAAGCTAAATCAACTTGGGTCATAAAATCCACAAAATTTTCATTTAAATTGGAAAAAAAAAAACAGAAAAATATTTTTTAAAAAAAAAGCTCATTCATCAATTAAATGCCCAAATAAAGTCAAATTAAAATTAGGCCTGAAAATTTATATTCTAAACCAAAGAAAGAAAATCGAAGATAGCCAAATCAAAATAGTAGAAAACTCTTTGCGAAAATAATCATCGCCCAGGAAATTATTAATGGGTAAGAAACAAATACTGGAAACTAGGAAAGAAAGAAAGAAAGAAAGAAAAGATGGAAAAATGGAAGCTACCTGGATTATATCTGTATAAAAGAAAGAGAAGCCATGAAATTAAGAGGAGGTGAGAGTATGAATATACAGAAGAACTAAAAGAGGTGAAAAAGGGGAGTGTGGTGGCATTGATTGAGTAAGAAAAAACTGAAGAAGAAGAAGAAGAAGAGAAAGAAAGAGAGTAGGAGACGCGTGCCTGTAAGAGGAGGAAATATGAGGCACGAGTCTTGTCTTGTATTTATTTATTCCACTCAAAACATTCATGCATATATCAACCCACCCAACCTCACCCCTTCACTTATTTCTATTTTCCATTGTTTTTTTCCTTCGCATTGTCATTTGAGTAAATACCAAGACGCCCAACTTTTTAAAAATGTGATTCCTTAAGAGTCTAGCCTGGACAACCATATCTATTGGTGATTATAATGAAATTTTGGATAAATGAATTTTATTAAAGTGATTATAATTTATTACTGTTTTTAATCTTTCTAAAAAAAATAATTTAATCATTATATATATATATATAATTATATCTATCAAATAATATTTTTAATCTTTCTCGCACTACCTTTTTAAGATTGTTAGAGTAGATATTTTGTTTAAAGACATGTTCTCTTCTTTTGTTGTTTTTATTAATAGTCTGTAAATTGAGAATAATGGAGTTGACTTATTGGTTAAAATTTCGTTTGTTTTGTTAGCATTAACTCGGTTGAATTTTGCTTTCTTTGCTTGAATGAGGTTCTATCTTGAAAAAGAAAATGTTTCTTTTTCCTCCAAATTAATATTTTTAAAATATTCTAGCTAAATGGAGGCAAATAATATTATAAAAGAAAGAAGAAAACCACACGGCTCAAATTAGAATTTGTATCGTTATTACTATCACTATAAATAGGTCATTAGCTAGACCATAATTTCAACTTTCTATCCTTCCTTGCCATTTATTGGTATAGTATTTGATACATATTTGTGCAAAGGTGTGTGTAAATTTCAAAACACACATAATTAACCTTTACCATTTTATTGAAATTTATCAATCTCTAGAAGGGGAAAATGTATAAATTCCTAAAAAAGGGAAAATCGGAAACAATGCCTAACTTTACCTTTAAAATCCATATAAAACTGATCAATCACTAAAAGGGAAAAAAATGCTGAAATCATTTAGGCCTGTATAAGAGCAAGTAATTGATAGAATTCTACTTCATTCAAACCTCCCTCAATGGCCCATTCTACTTATCTTGCATGTTTTTCAGAGAAAAATAGTTAGGATCAAATTCATTAAAAAATCTATAAATTACTTGAAGGGCAATTTTCATAAAAAAAAAATTATATTTTTTTAACTTTTAAATATATATACTTTCAATATCATATCAAATGTAGTATTGAAAGAGATTTATTTTAGACTGATTGTAAAGTGATCTTTCGAATTTATTATTTTTATTTGACACTGCTGACATATATAGTATAAAATTTATATGTTATTTAAATGACTCTCATATTCAAATTATATCTACGCTGATCTAGTTATATCTATATAGATCAAACTCGCATGTAACTAGTCTAAGCAAATATATTTATATTTAGATTGTTTTTGGATTTTAAAGCTAAATTTTTTATATTTGTGGTTTTAAATATTGGCCGATATGTTACGTATCACCCATTATGTAATTTTTTTATAGTTTCGAGATACGAAACCGATAATCCTTTGCTAATTGAAAACAATATAATAACACTATTGTATTATTCGTTGTAAGCAATACGAATGATATAGAGCGATAGAAACGTTACACAATAGTAAAAAAATTAAAATCTATTTAAATATTATTAATTTAAATTATGTATATAAAATTATTTAATATTATTTGAATTAATATATTATTCTTTTTTTCATTTTTTTAAAGAGATTATATTAGTTATAACATGTATAATCATTGTAATATATATATATACCAAAATTTCTTAAATTTTACATTTAATAGGTTAGCTTTGGCTACTTCAATTTAAATTAAATATTATATGTATTTTTATAAATATAATTTTTAATTTATTTTATATTATTTAGTTATAGGGAGAGATTTTTTTATTATTTTTTTCTTTTTGAGAAATGTAATTTTTTTCTTCATATTCAATAAAAAATCTATTTATTTATCAAAAAAATCAAAAAATTATTTTATAATAAAGTTGTTTAATTAAATAGTATTTATTATACTATTATGTAATTTATATTTTTCAAAATAAAAATAATATTTATTTAAATATTTATTAACTTAATATATTATATATTAAAATTAGTTGGTCATGCATTTTTTAAATTTAGAGTACTGATAGACAAAGCACTCGAATTAGAACTTATACTATTACACTAATTCTAATACAAATATCATATGTCATGCTGATAATCAAAACTATAAATATATTTACAAATATCTAATTCATTTTGAATTTTAGATTAATTTTACATAAATTTAGATATTTTTTAATTTATTAATACATATTAATTGTGTCATCACAGCCAAATTAAATTAAAATTATGCTTGGTGCTGCTTTAAACACAATTTACTGAATAGATATAAGATAGAAAAGAAGAGATGGGCTGGTGGTGGAGGTTTCTGACAAGATGTAAATAAGATGTAAATGGTTTGCATCAATCTGTAGGACCATATAGACGACCATTCAATGTACAACTTACACGTGGATTTACCTATCAGAATATGACAAACCTCACACTTTCTGGGGCGGCTATATTTAAAAAAATTATATTAGATATTGTCTATCTATATTCTATACTAAAAATTAAAAAGAAAGATATATATATATATATATATATATATTAATAAATTTATATTCCATAAAAATAATACAACGCCGATTATAATTAAAATAGATAATTTTTACTGATTACATTCTAATTAGAACCGACAATTCGTATTATAATACAATTATACTAAATTCATATATAATTCGATTAATTAATTATATCGTATCGTATTAATATGAATTTTGATGTCGTTTCATTAAACATGTCATTCACGATTATGTTTAATACAATTAACTAATCATATATAATTAAACCGACTATATAATTAATCTACATAAAAATCAAATTGTTCTGTTATTCACAAACCAATCAATTTAATTGACTAATTTTTAATCAGTCTGATTGAATAAATTAAATTTTAACTGTTCATAATTGTTCTTTTATAGAGTGTTTTAACGTATCAGTTCATTATTTTTAACGATGTAAAATTGATTATTAAAAAAAAAGAGTTATATATATTACGAGGCGTCAACTATAAGACAATGTAAAATTTAATAATTGATGGTTGCAAAACAAAACAATTTATTTTTATGTTATATTAATATTAATAAAATAAAAGTTCAATTCAATATGAAATTAATTAGTAAAAAATCTGCATCTCCTAAAGGATCAATGCATGATAATAGAAGACAAATTTTTCTACTAATTTAGAGTTGTGTATTGTTAAAATTAACTCTATTTTTTTATTATAGAATACTCATACTAATTTTTGTTTATAATCATAATAAATATAATATCATATATAACAAAAAAATAATTAACTAAAATTAAAATAATAATAGTATATATGTTACTCAATAAAAATAATTTATTAATATTTATTTTTATATATAATATACTAATATAATTAAATTTATCAAAATGTATTATAAATTTAATCATATATAAATATATGTTATAGATATTTATTATAATTATATATATTTGAATATTTTATATATTTTGAATTTTAAATATCACTAAAATTATTAAATATTTTGTATATTTTTAAACGTATTTAAGTTATGTAGATAAAATTCATTTATGACAATTTTTTGTTTGTTATAAACGTGTTGACAAGATTATGATATATATCCGTTTAACTCAAATCTATATATGCTTAAATTCATATCATTTTGTATCGTTTAATCGTATCATATAAAAAAATATCAGCTTTAACTTTAACTATACGACTCATAATAATTCAGTATTTTAAATTTTATTTGTAATATTAAATCCTTTTAAAATTGATTTTGTAAGATAAAACTATTTCCGTTTATATATGTTAATTGAGTTAATGGTTTGTTGATGTGACATTTACATATTGACAATTTTCTACCTCATCTTTGTTGTTATTTCGCTTTCCTCTCAAACTCTCTCCTTAATATTTCTCTCTCCCCACTCCTCTAAAACTTTCTACTACAATTCATTTTTCTAGATTTATGATGTTATGCATTTTCTCGACATCCAAGTAGATTATTACGGAACAATTTTTTGTTGAAAAAACTAAAAACATAACCATATGGGTATTTCATCTAGGTATCTCTCATTCGGAAAAATTGAGCTCAAATTGTTGACTTAGATTTCAAAATGTAAAAGAAATCTTTGCAAAGTATAATATAAGCAAATAGAAAAGAAATCCAGAAGAAATTCATGCAAAATATAAACCCAACAAATAGAAAAGAAATCTTTATAAAGTATAAATTAAATTTTTAAGCAAAAAAATCCCAGATAACAACATGAAATTTTTGCAAAGTATAAACTAAGCAAATAGAAAAGAGATCCAAAAGAAATCTTGCAAAATATAAACCCAACAAATATAAAAGAAATATTTGCAAAGTATAAACTAAATTTTTTTAAGAAAATAAAATAACCCTAAAAGAACATGTAATATTTGCAAAGTATAAGCTAAATTTTTTTAAGAAAATAAAATAACCCTAAAAGAACATGTAATATTTGTATTTTGCATTGCCAACTTTTTCTTGGGTGTTCTTGTTGTCAACAAGTTTTCTTCTCACCCTTCCTTCCCTTCTCTTCTCTGAAATGTTCGAAATCTTGCCTTTAAAATGATCAGTTATTAAATTTGCAGGCACTAATTCCAAAGATCAAAGCTTTTAACAATTTTTTTAGTGCTATTTTGGTTCTTTTGTTCCCTTTGGTGTGGGATGAAGAATTTCAGATTGTGGATTACAAAAACATGTGCATAGTATGAGTTTTCTTTATAGATATTAGTTGTTGTCTACAAATTTCGGGCTTACTTCCTATTTCTTGGTTTGCTACATTAGACACATTTACTCTTTCGCCATGTGCTCTCAGCTTCAGGATGTAGAATGCTTGTTTTGGAAATTGTTAGTAGATCTACGTTGTTGAACTATTTGGCTAGAGATTATGAATGTGTTAATTAAAAAAAGATTGTAGTTGCTTATTTGATTGGCTTGTTTTGTTGATTAGAAAATGGGGGAAAGTGTGAGAAAATTCAACTTTTAATAGAAAAGTGTAAAACCAGATATGATTTTTAGAAAATTAGAGAGAATCTGTAATTATAAAGGGTATTATTGTCTTTTTATACTTTAACATTCAATGTTATTTTTTTGAAAAAATTCTATGTACGTGGAAATTCAACGTCAATATTCTGTTAAATCAGGTCAACAGACTTTAATAGAAGTAGTTTTGTATTACAAAATTAATTTAAAAAAGGTTTAACATTATAAATAAAACTTAAAGTATTAAGTTGTTACGAATTGTATTGTTAGAGTACAATCAATAAAAATTACTGTAATTAAAACATTATGAATTCAAATATAATTCAAGCTAAAACTTTGGTTTTGGGAATATTTTACATTAGGCATATGTGATTTGTTTTTTTTTTCTTTTAAAAAATAATGCAGATTTTCATTATTCATTCAAATTTACATAGTGACGGGTCTAAAATTTATCTTTAGCAAGGAAAAACTTAATTTAATAAATAATAAATGAAAAATCATATAAAGACAACTGATATATAAAAAAATACAAATTTTCGAATACTCATATATATTTTGGTATAAAAAATGTCACATTCATAATAATATAACAATATAAATTTAAATTATTACAATTATTTTTTTCGAATACTTATTATATTTTGATATCTTTTGTATAATATTTTTATTGTCATGAGGTAAGATCATATATATATATATATATATATATATATATATAAAATTTTAAAACATAAAAGAAGTACTAAGAAATATTTTAGGGCAATGGGAGCAAATGCCTCCATTGCTTCCATCTTAGATCCGTCCATGTATTTACAAAGGATGAAAAATTATAAAAATTTAAATAAATTAGATCGGTGAAAAAAAAGCTTTAAGCTAAAAAGTGAATAACATTGTTCACAAACCTCTAATAATAATAATAATAAATAAATAAATAAATACATTGTTCATATCTTTTATATAAATAACTGAAAAATTAATTGATGAAAACTGCAAAGCTTGAGCAACTAATTGTGAATTGCTTTTATAATTCATCATATTTTTTTAAAAATTTATGATGAAATTATGTGATTTCTTTTTCATTTTAGATATAATTTGATAAGTGAAATCAACTTTTTTTTAAAGAAAAGCCCTCTCGTCTATAGTAAGATGCAAAAGGCACTAACAAATTTGGAGTAAATTACACTGAAATTATTTCAATTATAGGGTGCGTGATACATGAATTTCAATTTGTAATAGAAAAATATTTTATCTATAACTTTATAATTAAAAAAATACTTCCATCCATATCCATCAATTTGCTTAACGGACGTGAATTTCTTCGTCATCAACAAAATTACATGTGATATTTTCACATCAACACTAAATTATATATAAAAATAACATGTTAGATACCATACTATTGCACACCTTAAAGTTGGAGTGTAATTTACTTCATTTCTCACTTTTTCAGCAATTAAATATATTTTTCTTTAAAATTCTTTCACTTTCTCACTAACCAAATAATTGTAAAAACAATTCAAAAAAATTAAATACATTTAAAAAAAAAGTTGATTTAATGTATTTTTTTTTTAGAAAAATGCTTAATCGATAATTTTCTAATTAAAAAATACTTCCATCCATATCCGTCATTTTACTTAACAGAATGTTAACGTAAAATTTTCACATCAACAATAAAATTACATATGACATTTCCACATCAACACTAAAATTATACATAAAAATAACATGTTAGGTACCATATTATTACACGCTCTAAAGTTGAAGTATAATTTATCCAATTTTTCACTTTTTCAGCAATTAAATACATTTTCTTCAAAATTATTTCACTTTTTCACCAACCAAACAATTGTAAAATTTTTTTTTTGAAATTTTTTTTATTTAATGTATTTTTTTCAAATAAATTCAATAAAAATTTACATACAATTAAAAAAAAAGTTGATTTCATGTATTTTTTTCTAGAAGAGTTATAGGACAGAAATACATGAGAAAGTGAGATTTTTTTTCAAAATTAAATACATGAAATCAAAAATTTCTAACTCTTATGGAAATAAAAATACATAAAATAAATTTTGTTTTGGAAAAAAAATGTATTTAATTTTTTTTGAAAAAATATATGATTTTTTTTACAATTTTTTGATTGGTGAGAAATAAAATATTTTTGAAGAAAAATATATTTAATTGCGAAAAAGTAAAAAATGAAATAAATTATACTGACAGTACTTCCACTTTAGAGTATGTAACAGTATGATACCCGATATATTATTTTTACATGTAATTTTGATATTAAGAAAGAAATATTATATATATTTTTGTTGCTAACGCAACATTCCATTAAATAGATTAACATTCCATTAAATAGATTAACAGAAATAAACGAAAGTATTTTAGAGTTATAAAATTATAAAAATATTTTTCTGTTATAAATTTAATTTTAGATACTATTACATTATATGTTATATAATTGGAATGCCTTCGGTATAATTTACCAAATAAGTTAGTGAAATCTTAGGCACGCAATTATTAATTCTTGAAATAGATGGCGTTAGTGAAATCTCCAAAGTTGGGCAATTATTTACATGCAGTTTGGACGGTGAACAACTTTGTCGTGTCTCGGCCGCCCAAAGGACATGACGATGCTGGACGGTTCTTTCTAAAGATTAGTTGTTATATTTATGTTAAAAAAACAAAATAAATTCATTACCAATAATACTAAGTAATACTTTCTTTTTCATTTTTATTTTTTATATAAATTAAAAATAATTAGTATAATTCAAAATATACATTTCATTTAATATATCGTTTAATTAATTAAGGATATTATTAAAAAATAAAAAAATTATATAATATATTTATTAATAATAAGGCTAAATATATTTCTGAAAGGAAAACTGGACTAAGAGGTACAAGACAGGCAGAAATATTACTATACGACTTTAAAGATTATGTATTATTTACTAATTAGAATATAAATAAAAATATTAATTAAAATCTAATTAATGATAATGCAAGACATCAATTGAATAGATTTTGAAGTAGTTCCTATTCAAAAATTATTTACTACCTAATTAAAAATAATTAATTGAAAAAATATTCAATTGAAAAACCACATTAGTTAATTAAGAATGTCAATTGAATTAATTTTCATTTGATAAACTTGATGGTGTAAATTTGTGAATATTAGATGTTTAATTAATTATGAGTAATTTTGGTTGATTTATAGTGTCCCCCTCAAAGACTTTCCATTCAGACTAAAATCTCCATGGGCATGGGCCGTACAAAATTGATGCCGGCCAGGTCTCAAATAGGTCAACTTTGGGCTTAATTGTTTTGTTTTCCTTTTGAACCTAAAGGCCCATAAATAAATAAACCAATAAATTTTAATTTAGGATCTCTTGTAAGAAAAATAAATTAATAGTTAGGGAATATGTGAAACAAACAAATTTGAGGGATGAAAAAGTTATTTGTAATATTGAAACTTAAGACTTAAAAAGTGTGTTGAATTTGTTAAGATTTGTTAAAAAGTTGTGTGAGACAATGGCAATCTCTTCCTAGATTTAAATATGATGCTGACTCAATCCCACTTCAACATAAAAAAAAAAAAGAACTACATGTCAATCTTAGGAAACAATAAATGAGTTTTGATTTGCATGAGTTGACAAGTATGTAAGAGATATTGATGGGTTTTGAGCTGTGACATTGTATCCATTTCTAGAATGGGAATTGAAAATACAAAGCTTCACCTTCTCTGAAAACAGGTCTCCAAAGTGATTCAAACTAAATGGAATTCCAATCCCAGCAGAGGAAATCCATAGACAACGAAATAGCACAGCAAAAATGCCTACCTCGACATATTTAACAAAGGAGAAAGCAGGCTAGCTTGCAAAAAATGATGTTGTCCTGTGGCAACCATTGCTTCTGTGGTAAATAATAACTGAGAGATGGAGAAAAGGAAAACATTGTGAATTTAGGATCGTTTGAGTGTTAAGTTCGATTATGAATCTGTAAATATTGGTAAGCAATTAGAATATCAAAATTTCATTATTTCAATTAGTAAACGAGGGAGGCTAGTAACATTTTTTTTCAATACTTTTTTGAACATTTGCTTTATAATTGGTACATGTCTTCAGATTGAATTTGAATAACTTAAAGCAAAGGGAGCAACATTCAAAAACATAAGCTTTCAGATTATGAACACAGAGGATATGAGAAAAGTGAAATCAGAGGACGGTGATGGAGAGAAAGAAGCTGCTCTAATTTTTTTGGTAACTTTTTTTTTTTCTTATCTTCAATTAACGATGTCGTTTTCTCTTCAACCCGGTTTAATGTTTTCTTATTCCAGCTTGCCCTGATACTTCAGAACTTATCCGATTTTGATAACATTGTACAATGATTTTATACAAGCCACTGCCATATTATATTAAACTAATGGCATATTAATTTTAATGTTTAAGCCAATTCAATTGAATAAAGAACGTGTAATTAAGCTAAAAAACATACCAAAGAATCAATGAAGTTGAGCAATAAACAATAAAAGCTGACAGATATTGTATTTTCCTAGAATTTGCTGACTAATTGATGACGCCCCTCATTTAATTTCTGACAATTGGGTAAATCTACTTAGGCTAGAGGGTATTTGAATGCAGCTGACACTGATTCTAGAGACGTGCAATTTGCTGCATTTAGTGCTTCCGGACTCGACGGAAGATATGGTAAAGATTCAAGCTTCTTGCTGCAATCTCTCAAATTTGTAAAGATGTTGTTTGGTGGAAG
Source organism: Triadica sebifera (assembly GCA_023653625.1). Classification (NCBI taxonomy): domain Eukaryota; kingdom Viridiplantae; phylum Streptophyta; class Magnoliopsida; order Malpighiales; family Euphorbiaceae; genus Triadica; species Triadica sebifera. The sequence continues at coordinate 5,102,504 of CM042900.1, forward strand.
ATGAAAATTCTATTACTTCCAGATGCATCCAGTTTCTCCAAAAATTCTAAATTCCCCAAATGCTATTCTAAGATCATGGTTAGATTTTTTGAGTTATTGCAGCAAATGTGTTTCAAATTTCTGAGGCTGTAAGGAAGAAAGAAAAACATAGAAATATATCAGCTAACATACCTGAAATATATATACAAAATCTTCCCAAATTATAATTTCCAACTTTTTGTTTAATTCCTCCATTACATTTGGAACAAAAGAGTGACCATCAGATTTGTTGTTAATTTTATTGAATACTTTGTCAGCAACAGTTGTCTTGCCAATACCGCCCATTCCCCAGATTCCGACCATTTTCACACCATTTGCTTCTGGCTAAATTAATAATTCCACGGCCTCAATTCTTGAATTCATTCCAATTAATCTGCCGTTATGCGAATTGATTGTTAACAAGTCACTTAAAATTTCTTGTCTCCATCATTTGCAATATCATCACACAATTGGCCTGCGACTTAACCACATAAATATTTTTTTTAAAAAAAAGCAATAATTAGCATGTTAAAAACCACAAAAATACATCGAAAAGTAGAAAAACCATTTTGTAAATATGACCTAACCGCATGCATTTCATGAAGTATTAATATAAATACAAAACTTTTGGACGAACAAAGTATGCATCTAGTTTAAACTCCCTCTTCCTCTTTTCTTTATTCGATGTACAATAGATTTTTTAAGTATGTATTTTCATTTTAATTTTGGATATCTTATTCAAATGAATTAGGAATTAAATTTCTCATTTTCCTCTTAAAAAAATCAATCTAATAGATTTCAAAATAAAAATTTTTATAGTATATTACCATAGGTTGAGCATTCATTTGGACAAAAAAAAAAAAAAATACAAATAAGAAAAAGTTCAACACTCAACATTGAAAATTTCTGGAATTCTCAATGATCAAGTAGTAAATTGTTTATTTCAGTGTAGTTTTTTAGTCAACTGGGAAAAAATTTATGTGATTGGAAAATTAGATCGACCGAGTGAAAATCATATGTAACTTAAACATTGTAGAATCATATTAATTACTAGTTGATCATATAAAAATTGAGAATGATTGTTATCTTTCATTGATCATTAAACGTGTATATATACAAAGATTTTAAGATAAATACAAACTCCATCGATCTGTAAACCCAACCCAATATGAAACAGAACGATAGAATGATACACAAATGAAGCATACCCATTATCCTTATCAGATCATTGATTAAAACAATTCGAGAAAAATGTAATTAATGATATATAAAAAAGAGGAAGAGAATATTAGGAAGAGAAGTTATTTATTGTCGTTCCAAAGGAAATAACTTCTCAGTGTACAGCTTCACCAAATGAGGAGATTCTTCATGACAGTTTACAAACTCTTCCAAGAAAATTTTGATTCTAGCAGGAAATTAAATTTGAGCAACATGGGAAGAGATGTAAATCGGGGAATAGGTATTTTCTGTTCTTGGGGTAATGAAATTTCTATTTTCTATTAGTTTTTCTCTAATCAAATTAATACCAAGAGTCAGAATTATTCATTCCCGAGTCGATTTTGTCCAAACTAACATTTTCAGTCACAACACAATGCTGAAAAGTGCTCATTCGTCTTCTACATTATTTGATACGTAGAATCTCCTTATGATTTCTTTTGGTACATTTTCTAAATTTCTGAATCCAGAAAATTGTTTTTCTTAATTACTTTTTTTTTTTTGAAGTTATATGTTTACTTAAGTTTGGATTGTTCCTTTGTATTTTTTTTTTTACATTGTCGTCAAAAAATTGAATAGCTTAATCCCTGATTAGTTCACGTTATATCTTACTTAGCATTATCCAGAAGAGTTGGCAAACGGCTGTAATCTTTCATATGTATCTGCAACAATATTGTCTCTGAAATATCAAATACGTACGCCTATCAAATGCTTGCCAAACTCCAAACCCAGCTTTCCCCAATTTAGCCATCGGTATATAGTTGCCAAAGAGCATGGTATTTATGGTCCTGCTTTTTACTCAACCTCGTGTTGTTGATTTTATTTACTATAAATTAAAGCTGTTGAAGTTGCTGGTGTTGGAACCACCGGTGTCGATTTCCTGCTTGCCGTTACTTGAGCACTGGGATATGCCGTAGTTTGTTAATGCTCCGAAATCATATTGAATCAGTTTTCGAATATGGACAAAACTGATTTTGTTCTTAATATTAAAAACAGACCGAAAAAATAGAATTAGAAAATTAATGGGTTTGATGGAGAATTAATGCTAGGAGTTCAATTGGCTCTGAAATTTTGGTTTAGATGCTCGAGTGACCTAACATCATCTTAACAGTACATATAATTTTTGGCCCGTACATAAAGATCTATTTGTACATTTGACAAGTATCTGAAAATATTATCATAATACTAGTAAATTACCATAGCATTGCAGCAGAAAGGTAAAACTTAGACAACGAATAAAACAAATAATATATTAAAAAATCAAATTTTAACATATACAAATGCATTAGTCATTAACATAAATATATATAATAAAAATGAAACTTTATTTTTTCATAACATATAAATTTTGTTAAAATTTCATTAAAAACAAAAAGGCGACTCTATTGAAAATTAAGTGGGAGAGAATTGTGGAGTCCGTCATTTTGTATTCTGAATCACACGCCCATACTGCGATTGGATGCATCGGGCCAACCGAAATCGATGTGCTATCCAAGACCAGAGATGTTGTAGACTAGAGTGTAAATTCGGACTGAGAAAGTATAAAAAATAACAATAGGAAATTTAATTTTGAAAGGAAAAGTACGAAATTTAATTTGAACTAAAATTGGAGTAGTTAAATTAATTAGTAGAGTATTTAAGAAATTTTAATAGAGTATGTTATTGGAAAAGAGTATTTAATTTGGTACTTACATTAGAGAAAATAAATTTATTTTATATATCAAATTGAAAAAGGACAAAAATTTAGTGGGTCAATTACTGGAAAATAGAAAAACTGATAATCAATAGTGATATTTTGCAATATGAATGTTTAATTAATTAAATTAAGTTAAATAAGAATTTTTTTTAAACTAATCAAATGTGTATATGCGTCGTGTATCAACACCACATGCTAATCAATCACTAATTAGTGATATAAAAAAGAGGAAAAGAAAATCAAAGTGGGTCATTCTTTTGTTCTTTATTTCCTTTCTTTTTCTTTCAACTGAGCCATATTTGAGTGCTTCGGTCATATTACGTCCGCTAGTTTGGATCTCGACCAGCGCAAGTATTTCATGATCGGAAATCATGTGCATTCGTAGTTGAAATTATACTGATGTAATTGAAGTCTAAATGCATGTTAACAAAAACAAGAAATAAAAATAGAATTTTTTAATTTAGAAATAATTAAGTAAAATTAGAAATTCCGACTAAAATGCAGAACAACGCAATTTAATCAAAAGTGAAATTGGAGCAATTAAATTAATTCATATATAAATAATTTAATAAAGAGATTAATAAGGTATAAAATTGGTGAGAATTATTTAGTTAGATGCTTGAATTAGGAAAAAAAAATTTATGGACTAAATTGAAAATAATCAAAATTTAGGGAGCTATACGATGGAAATTAAAAAAATAGATGATTAAATAAAGAAATTGCCAAATTAATTAAATAAATCAATGGATTTCTGCCCACCCAAAGCCAATGCATGTTGATTTTTGGTTTAATCATTTTAATTAGTAATTTATAGTTAACATAAATAGGAAGAAGTGGTACAATTTGACATCTTTTACGAAATTCTAGATTTTTCTATACTTATTTCCATTGCCTTAACACAATCGAACCACCACCTTCAACTCTCAAATTTCAACCTACCATAATTCTCATCCAAATTCAACTTGCTTCAGTTTTTCTCTATCAATAGGCAAAAAAAATCAAGGTTTATAAAAAAGGGAAGTTGAAAACAGATGCAGGCAGATGGTTCTCCACAACAGGTGGATGAAGCTCCCAAACAGGTGGAGTTTGATAAAAGAAGAATTGTTGATCCAACAATTATAAAGTCTGATAAAATTACTCATACGACAAAATATGAGATAATGGTAGAAAATGAATTAGATGAGGAAGCTGAGGTTTCAGCATAAGAACCTCCTCAGCAACTTGAGCCAATTGTACTACGAAAGCCAAAAAGGAATACTAAGAAACCTGCTCGACTTGAAGATATGACTAATTATATATCTTCAGTCTCACTTATTGTGAAACTATTCAAAGCTTAGAAGAAGAAAAGTGGAGAAAGACTATGAAAGAAGAGATGCAATCCCTTAAAAAGAATTAGATATGGAAGCTAGCAAGTCTGCCAAAGGAAAAGAAAGCGATTGACTGTAAATGGGTTAATGCAGAGAAAAAAGGATTTTCTGACAAGAATGATATTCGCTACAAGGTAAGATTGGTAGCTAAAGGCTACGCTTAGAATGAGAAAATTGATTATAATGAAGTATTTTCTCTAGTTGTAAAACATTCCTCCATTATAATGAAGCAATCTCCAAGACAGTGGTACAAACGATTTGACAAGTTTTTGATAAGACAGAAATACACGAGAAGTAAATATGATCATTTTGTATATTTGTGCAAGTTATGAGCTGATTTCTTTATCTATCTTCTCATTTATATTGATGATATGCTGGTAGCTTCGAAGGATGAATGAGAGATTAGAAGTTAAAAGCTCAACTAAATTAGGAATTTGAAATGAAGGATTTAGGAGAAGCTAAGAAGATTCTCGGTATGAAGATATGTAGAGATAGAAAACTGGGGAGACTTCGTTTGACTCAGAAACAATATCTGTAATGCCCACAAATTAGTATAAATTAAAATAAGTATATGTTATACATAGAAATCACATGATAGACATAAAAATTTAAATAAATTGAATAAATAACTAAATTAGAAATTAAAATAAATTAAATTTATTGACATAATAAATTTGATTAAATTATACCACATAATTAAATTATATTTTTGGTATAAAACAATTAAAGATATTAGATATAAGGAAATATGTGAAAATAATAATAATAATAATAATAATAATAATAATAATAATAATAATAATAATAATAATAATAATAATAATAATAATAATAATAATAATATTATTATTTTTTTAAAAAAAAAGAAAGAAAAGTGAACAGTAAAAAAATACACAGCAGAAAAAAAAAGAAGAATACTAAAATCGTGAGAAAGGGAGGAGGGGAAAGTCAATTAACTTTGCCTCATTTCTTCCAACTCTATCTCTTTTCTCATTCTTATTCTTCATCATCCCTTTTCCTTCCTCCATATCACAGCTTAAATTATTCATCGTCTTCTTCAAGATTTGCATAAAAAATCAGTCCAAATAAATCTGATATCGGTAAGAAATATTTTTTCCATTATTATTGTATTATTAAAACTCTTTAGATTATATTTTTATAAGATATTGCACTCTATTGTTGATTATATTGTGAATCGAATATGGGAAAGTGTTAAACATAAAAGTTGTTCATCTATATCTTTTGTATCTTTCTGTCAAATTTTATTTTATGATTTTGAGTATAGGAAGAGAAATAGTTATTGGAGTGAAACTAGTTCAGGGAGACATATCAACTAAATAACCTACTATTTTTGTAAAACTTGATCATCTTAGTGGCTTAATATGAGGTTTTATAAAACATGAAAGTTGTAGGTATATATTTTATTGAGGTATGTGCAAAATTTAGTATAAATATCTCCTGTGTAGGTTGAGTTATTCTAAAATGAACTATGATTGTTCCTTGATTGAGCTGGTTTCATATACCTGTACAGCTCCAGTAACTTCATCTTTATATTTGACCTCTTTTTAGATTGAATTAGCCAAAATTCAAAACATGAAAGTTTTACTCCTATGACTTATCTAAATTCTTGGGAAAGTATCACCTTAAACTATCATGTAGTTTGTGAGTTATGAGCTGAAAAATTGAACTGGTTGGGTTGATACTCTATGTTAAACTAGTTATATATCCTTCAATATTTTAGAACTTTAGAAACTGAATCTGAAAATTAGTTAAACATGAACAATGTTTCAAATTTACTTATATAACTGTATAAAATGTTTCATAATAATTTAAGCTACACATTGAAAGATAAGAATTTTTAAATGTAGTACCCCGAAACTGCCTAAAGGCAGAGAACAAATCAATGTTTATAAATATACCAAATATCGTGTAATAGTTAAAAAATTCTAAACTTTTAGTATGTTTTAGTTTTAGATGTTATATTTACTCAGGATTAAGAATCATATAAATTGGATAAGTGTAAAAAATGTTATTGATCCAACAGTCCTAAAAGGTCCTATTCCAGCTTATAAGAAACTGTAGTTATTTATTTAAACTATATTAAGAATAAATATTTTATCAATGTATTAATTATTTATATTTTCGGATTAGATTCTCAACAAGAAGAAGACCAATAAAAGTAGACAATCTCCAAATTTTAGATTTTGGAAAAAACTCAATTGAGGTTTGTACATATATGCATTTTAGTTTATCTTGTTGCATGCTTGTGTGTTATTTGAATGAGTTGAATATTTAAATAATGTATTAAAATGTGTATATATGAAATGAATTAAGATGCTTAATTAATGAAACTTCATGTTACTGCATGTATTGACATATGGATGAATAATTGATTGATAAAATATAGAATATGTAGCATAATATATTTTTCAATAGGGATTAGTATATGATTGATTAAAAATGTGATAATTATTAATGGTAATTATTGAATAATTAGGATAATAAAGAGTGAAGTTAGCAAGTCATGTATGACATATGTATTTGATATGAAAAGAGAGGTTATATGGCATACTTGTACTCGTAAGATTATTATAAATTTTAGTTTTATATTAAAAGATTTGTTGGCTTTGATTGTATAGAGAACTAATTAAAGTATGCCAATATTACTTAAATGGTTATATAATGGAATATCATATGATTATATGATGTTAAAATTTTATAATAATATTTTCATTATTAATGTAATGGGAATATTGATTCCAACAAATTAATATATAAAGAAAATAAATAAGTAATAACATTAATTGCTCAGTTCTCAATCTGTGGACTAATTAGGGATAGTGGTGCACCATTGCGAGGGCATTACGGTACCGATATTGATATGGTTTAGGAACATGGTGGTATTAGCTCAGAAAGCACCCCTGTCCTAATTATACACAGATGATGTGATTATACTCGGTCATGAGGCTTAAGCTCTGCGAGCGCTATTGACTTGAGACTATAGTGAGTAGGGTGCTTAAGCTCTGCGAGCGGCCTTACTACACGCGCTATATCCGAACAGTCCAGGAATGAGATTTGGGCTATTTATATTAAAATATATATAAAAATTAATTTAATGACATACATGTACACATTGAAAGATAAAATGTGTGAAATAACATGAATTATAAATATTTATTAAGGTAAGCTAAATTTATAATTGAGTTATATATATATATATATATATATATATATATATATATATTATCAATGAATTTGGTAATATTGTATAATCATGTGGTTGTCCTTGTATAATGTATGTTGGAATATTGTGTACTGTATTATGAATTATCTATCATGCATTTTGGTAAATGTATGATAAAATATTTATGCTTATATGGATTGAGATTTGAGTTAACTAAATAATCATAATTTTAGGGAAATCAATTAAATTAAAATGAGTTATGGAAACATGAGAGGAGGTAGATTGCTTAATATTTTATATATTACATATGGTTGATTATATACAGTTCATGTCGTGATACAAATATAATGATGATATAATAAAACATAAATTTTATTATAATATTTTCTAAATTTGATGCAATGATTTTTTTAAAATTATATCATGATTATTATGACCCACGTTTGTGTGACTGCATGGAAAAATTTAAATGCTTATAAGTACCACTAAGCTAGAAATGACTTAGCGTGAGTTTTTCCCGCATAGGAACTGGAGCTTGCAAGTAGTAAACTGTGAAATTGATAGAATAAGTACAAGCCCAAACTAGACGAGACGCATCAGAACTGGTTGAGGGTCAGATGCATATTATTTTTGCATTTTCTTCATTATCATACATATGGGTTTGTTAGACATGTCTTATATATAGTTAATAACATATTTTGTATTTTGCTATTTTATCTATATAGTTAGATGTAAGGTAAAAGCCATTAATTTTGATAGTCATAATGAAGTATAATATTTATGTAACATAATGATGTATTTGATAATTGAATCCATATGTATATTTGAATATTAAAAAAATATCAATTTAGTTATTAAATAAAAATTTTAAATTCAGGCTAGTTTTATTTAGATTGTCTGTGTCATTCCACTTATGTAATGAGATTATTCCTATTATATAGGCGAGATGTCACATTTATTGGTATCAGAGCTTATGTTTAAGCATCTATTGACTTAATTGGAGAAGGGTTTGTCATGCATACATATATGTGTCTCCTATAACTCGAATATGGGCTATATCTCTGTCAACTTATAGGTTTATAGAGATATGTTTTCGGATGAGCCTGGAATGGTTGAGAATTTTAGTTCTCTTGACACTAAGTCCCCACGACAGTCTAGTGCCATGAGTGTTGAGGGAATTAGTACTACTCCTAATCCTTCTCAACCTACATCAACTGCAAAGTATAAGATAAAGAAGACTATGATAAAGAAAAGAAGAATAGAGGAGTCATATAATAAATCTGCTGTTCGAGAGACCAATTTTACTAGAAAAAAAGAATATATACCCAAGTGTGATAGTTGCAATAGACACCATAAAGGAGAATGTTGGCGTGTCACATGTGTTTGCTTTAAATGTGGGTCCAAGGAACATATACAGAAGGATTGCCCACTCTTGACAAATAGAATTCCTACTCAGATGACAAAATCATTTCTAATTCAGCCTAACATATCATCTATCATGACATTAATTACCTTATTTGAACTTGACATTTAACATTTAAAGCATTCAATTCAATCATCACTTAATTAACACCCAATATGCCATACTTTGGGAATTTAAATGTGTATATGTACATACCTCTAATGGAGCATCACAAAACCAAGCTTATCTCAAGCTTGCTTATCCTTTTGGTGGATTTCACCACCTCCCCTTTCAACTCCTATCAAATATAACATATCTTTATCAACATCAAAAACTCATATGTTTAGCCTTTAAAGCCATAAAGGTAAAAATCCTAACTTTAGCCCTTTCAACACCCTTAAACTCATATAACCCCTTACTAACACATGTTATAATTTTTAAACTTAAAGAGGGGTCTTTAATCTTAATCTTTCAAGATTAAACATTAACCTAATCCATTTGGAAATAGGTTTTGTAACACCCTCTTATATAGTTAGGAATAATCCCAACTATATAGGAGAATGTCACATGCCTATTACCTTAAATTTCATTGGGATTAAAGTTTATTCCATGTTTGTTATTATATTTTCATATGTTAACTAATTTTTTTTTCATGAAAGCAATATGTCATTCAATTAATGAATCTATTTTATATGTGGAATTAACAAACCGTGACCACATTTTTAAACATGTGTTTGGGCTTTCATTATCCCAATGCTTATAAAATACATATAATCCAAATAAAATTTCATGTTCCCAACATAAAAAGACATGTAAAACTTTTGAAAACCATAATTATAGTCAACTATGACATAAGGACAAGAACAAAATGCATGTCATATAAAACACCAACCCTCTGATGTGGATTTACTTTATTTGACTCTGTATGAGCTTGCTTCTCTTCCTGTCAACTTCTCTCTATAGGCTCCAAACCTATGTATGGGAAAACACCCACACGTTAAGCAACGTAATGCTTAGTGGTACATATGTGCATAAATATTTATACATATACTTATGATATATCATAAAAATTCCATGTTCATATTATCCAATTTTGCATATAAATAATCATAAATAATAATCCATATATCATAATTCTTTTTATAGCAATATAAAAAAAATAAATCAATTTATCATATATCAATATGTAATATTGCATAACTAGTTTACTGGTTCAATATATATACATGTCATAATTTACAAAGGTAAATTCATATTCATACCTCATTTATGAATTCTATTTCCTTGTTTCATTTACCTGATAACTAATTTTTTTCCATATTTCTTTTTTTTTAAATATTTTATATTTTATAGCCCCAAAATTTTAAATCCGGACTATTTGGATGCGGGTTGTGAAACAAGAGCGCTCTCACCCGAGCTTAAGCCACCATGCTCACTATCTGTATCTGTCTGTATAAGTGCTCAACCGAGCTTCTCAAGTTAAGAGCGTTCTCACCCGAGCTTAAGCCACATTGTCCATATAATGAAATTTTTAATATCATCATAATTTCTACGGTACCATAAACCCCTCAATGGCATGCCATCTATCCTATTTCTAGTCCTAAATTAGAGAATTTGGCTTAATTGATGTTCTCATCTTATTGTTTGTATAAATCATCAAAATTTCCATATTCATAATAATTTTCAGTTTACATGCCCTATACATATAAAAATTTCTCAATCTCATTTGAAACCTCAAACCGCAAAACATCATATTAATTTAGTCAATACACAATAAGAATTTTAAATATAACTATTATCACATTATTTAAAATTAAAACATATATATATATATATATATATATATATATATATATATATATATATATATATATATATGTCACCCATTATTTAAAATACCAAATTACTAAATTTTTATTTCTAGACAGATTCCTGTCCTGATTTTGGATTGCTCATTTCACCTATTTTTCATTCGAATTTGACCTTATTGTATTTTATGAAGTTTTAGATTAATGTCTTATCTTTCATATACAAAATGAATCATATACATCTGAATTTTCTAGCTAAAGTTATGTCTAAATAATCGTATAATCCTCAGTAAAACTATGTCCAGTATTTTTCAGAATATTCTAAGGTCCGAGATTTTGTATCAAATTTTAGGTACAAAATAAATCATAACTAGCATTTATACTCTTAATAAAGTTTTTGTATCTATGTGTCTACTTTAATTTTCAACTAGTTTCATCTCAATATACGTTCCAGAACAAACAAAATAACTAAAATATCATAGAATATTCAGAAAATAATTACCCAGAATTTTCTGGGTACTTTCCAATCCGAGATTTTGTAGAAATATTTAGACCAACTTAGAATCGAATATAGCATTTAAACGCTTTATAAAAGTTTTAGGTCTATGTGTCTAGTTTCATTTCCAACTTATTTCATCCCGATCCAAGTTACAGAACAAAATATATAATCAAAATACCATAGCATGTTCAGAAAATAACTACCCAGAATTTTTTGGGTACTTTCAAATCCGAGATTTTGTAAAAATTAGTAGACCAACTTAGAGTCAGATATAGTATTTACAATCTTCAAAAAAGTTTTAGATCTATGTCTAGTTTTATTTCCAACTAATTGCATCCCGATCCAAGTTTCAGAACAAAAGATATAAGCAAAATACCATAGCATGTTCAGAAAATAACTACCCAGAATTTTCTGGGTACTTTCAAATCCGAAATTTTGTAAAACTTTTTAAATCAACTTAGAATCCGATATAGTATTTATACTATTCACAAAATTTTTAAGTCTATGTGTCTAGTTTCATTTTCAACTAATTTCATCCTGATCCAAGTTTCAGAACAAAAGATATGATCAAATAAATCAATACTGTTCCAAACAAATTTTAACAAAACTAGCAACCACAACAAGTTATTTGTTCACTCTTCTTTCAATATCAAACATCATTGTAATGCAAATAAAATGCACAAAGGAATAAATATGCTTATATGTACAAACTTTGACACAATGAAGTCTAAACCTTGACACAATGAAGTCTAAACCTTGACACAATGAAGTCTTAACCTCTTGAAAGCTTAAGCTATTATAGTTATTTTATGTTTTTGGAGAGAGAAAGAGGAAGGAGAGGAAGAAGAAAATGAGTGAAAGAAGAGAGAATTTGTGTATGGAAGAGTGGGAGAGAGGCTAGGGTTCTGAAATTTGGAAGAAGAATAAGAAAATAACATTTTTATACTCATGGTAAATACCCTATTAGGCCCCCCCTTATTTTTGCCAAATATCCACTTATATCCTTGGTTTTTATCTTATTATTATTAACTTACCAAACCTTTCTATTTATTTTATTTAACACACATAACTTAATAAAAATTCACTTATAAATATTTTTATTATATTTTATTTTCAAATTTAGTCTCAAATAATTTTAGTTACGATCATTAAATATGTTAATTATCTAAGCCTAAATTGACGGGCGTTACATTTCTCTCCCCCTTAATAAATTTCGTCATCGAAATTTACCTAATTGTTTATGTTGAAAACAACTAGAGATATTGTGCCTTCATCACTTCCTCACTTTTCCATGTCACTTCTTCAGTTGAATGATTCCTCCATAACACTTTGACTAATGGGACTCGTTTATTCCTCAACTCCCTCACTTCACGAGCCAAGATCTCCGTTGGTTCGTCATCGTATATTAAATGTGGCCTTACTTCGATGCTGTTGGTTGGAATAATATAAGAAGGATCTCATCGATACCTCCTCAGCATGGAAACATGAAAGACATTGTGGATCTTACTCAACTCTGGCGGTAAAGCAAGTCTATAGGCCACTGGTCCAATTCTGTCTAAGATCTCATAAGGTCCAATAAACCTAGGGCTTAAGAGGACATTTTTCCAAGGGGAAACCTTGAGAAACACCTTGTCTCCCACTTCATACTCTGTGTATCTCCTTTTGAGATCTGCATATGATTTTTGCCTATCTGAAGCCGTCTTCAACCTTTCTTGTATAATCTTAACCTTTTCTTCTGTTTCTTGGACTAACTCTGGTCCCACTAGCTTCTTCTCACTGAGTTCTATCCAACACAATGATGTTTAACACCTTCTACCATAAAGTGCCTCATAAGGAGCCATTTAAATGCTTGACTGATAGCTGTTGTTGTAGGAAAACTCCATCAATGGTAGGTATTTGACCCAACTTCCCTCAAACTCTATTGCACAACCCCTCATCATGTCTTCCAAAATTTGAATAACCCTTTCTGATTGTCCATCAGTCTGAGGATGAAAAGCTGTGCTGAAACTAAGTTTGGTACCCAAAGCTCTTTGCAGACTACCCCAAAACTGAAAAGTGAACCTGAGGTCCCTATCTGAAATAATGGAGACTGGCACTCCATGAAGCCGTACTATTTCATTTACATATAACTCCGCTAACCTGCTTAATGGGTAGTCCCTCCTGATGGGCAAGAAGTGAGCTGACTTCGTTAATCTATCCACAATCACCCACACATCATATTTTTTTGGTGTCAAAGGCAACCCAATCACAAAATCCATAGTTATTCGTTCCCATTTCCATTCTGGAATCTTGATTGGCTGTAACAACCCTGAAGGTATCTGATGTTCTGCCTTGACTTGCTGACATGTCAAGCACCTGGTGGTGAAATCTGTGATCTCATTTTTCATACCTGACCACCAATACTTATTCTTCAAGTCATGATACATCTTGTTACTTCCTGGGTGCATGACATATTTTTTCTCATGTGCATCCTTTAAGATCCTCTGTCTCAAATCTTTCACATTAGGTACGCATAATCGACCTTGGTAGTATAAACTGTTATCTAAACTAATTGTATAATAAGGTCTCTCCTCCTTAGAGACTGACTCAGCTATCTCAACTAACTTGTCATCTTGTTTTTGTACATCTTTGATTTCTTGGCTGAGAGTCGGACGAATGTGTAATTCTGCCAAAGTCTTTCGGCTTAATGCATCGGCCACAATATTGGCCTTACTTGGATGGTAGTCGATCACACAATTGTAATCCTTAATCAACTCGAGCCATTTTCTTTGTCTTAAGTTCAATTCCTTCTGGGTAGGAAGATACTTTAAACTCTTGTGGTCGATGTAAATAAAACACTTTTCCCCGTACAAGTAATGGCGCCATATCTTTAAGGCAAAAACAATGGCAGCCAGTTCAAGGTCATGTGTGAGGCAATTCTTCTCATGTGTCTTCAACTGTCTAGAAGGGTAAGCTACTACGTTGCCCTCTTGCATCAGTACACACCCCAATCCATTGTGAGAAGCATCACTATAGATGACATATTCCTTATCAGGGACTGGTTGTGTCAAAACGGGAGCCTCAGTCAAGATCTTCTTAAGTCTCTTAAAGCTATCCTGACATTTCTCTGTCCACTCAAATTTCACATCTTTCCTCAGTAATCTGGTCAAAGGAGAAGCAATCATTGGAAAGCCCTTAACAAATCTCCTATAATAACCGGCCAAACCAAGGAAACTCCTGATTTCTGTCACATTACGGGGAGGCTTCCAACTCATAACAACCTCTACTTTGCTGGGATCAACTTTGATGCCATCTGCTGACACAATGTGTCCAAGGAAAGCCACATCATCGAGCCAAAACTCACATTTTAAGAGTTTGGCATAAAGCTTCTGTTCCTTGAGGGTCTGCAAAACTATCTTCAAATGTTGACCATGTTCTTCCTTATTCTTGGAATACACTAAGATATCATCAATAAAAACCACCACGAACAAATCCAAATATAATCTGAAGATTCGGTTCATCAAGTCCATAAAGGCTGCTAGAGCATTTGTCAAACCGAAAGGCATCACCAAAAACTCATAATGCCCATATCTGCTTCTAAATGTTGTCTTAGCTATGTCCTCTGTCTTAATTTTTAATTGGTGGTACCCTAATCTCAAATCAATCTTCGAGAAAACTCCTGCACCCTTGAGCTGATAAAAAAGATCTTCAATTCGTGGTAACAGATATCTGTTCTTAATAGTCACCTTGTTCAACTGTGTATAATCTATGCACAACCTCATAGACCCATATTTCTTCTTTACAAACAATACCGGTGCACCCCATGGAGATACACTTGGTATAATAAAACCTTTATCTAATAACTCTTACAGCTGTGCCTTTAATTCCATCAACTCTGTTGGTGCCATTCTATACGGTGCAACTGATATTGGTGTTGTACCTGGAGTGAGCTCTATAGAGAATTCAATCTCTCTATCAGGAGGTAGCCCTAGTAGGTCATCTGGGAACACTTCTGGGAATTCATTCACTATAGGGATATCCTTAAGATCTGGACCTCCCTCCTTAGTATCAATCACATGAGCTAAGTAGGCCTCACATCCCTTTCTGATCATTCTTTGAGCCTTCATCATAGATATCACTTGAGCAGGTGGTAGAAACCTTTCGCCTTCCACTACTACCTCTTATAGTTCTGGAGTTTTAAGAACAACTGTCTTAGATCGACAGTCCACTACTGCCTTGTGTTTAGAAAGCCAATCCATGCCTAAAATAACATCAAACTCGTGGAATGACAATTCAATCAAGTCTGCTAAAAATTCTTTCCCATGCACTATCAAAGGGCAACTTTTGTATACCCGGTTAACAATCACACTGTGTCCTAGGGGATTTGTGACCTCAATCTCATATTCAAGATTTTCGCTCGTCATACTGTTTTGACTAGGTGTGCTCGTGCATAGATAGGAATGTGTAGAACCAGAATCTATTAAAGCACATAAAAATGAGTCATGTAAAGAAAACATACCCACAATCACATCAGTGGCTTTTTGGTCCTCTCTGGCCTTCATAGCATATGCCCTAACTGGAGTCCTGCTGGGTCCTAGCCTGTTGATTGTTTTTGATATGTTCTGATTAGGTTCTATTCGACCACCTCTAGTCTGAGTCTGATTCTGAACCCAAGCTGATCCTGCAGTCTGTGTAGGTGCACTAGTAGTCATCATAGGGCAATCTCTTTTCATATGGTTCTTGGACCCACATCTGAAACAAGCACATGTGACCATCCAACATTCTCCTCTATGGATCTTGTGGTAGGTACCACAAATTGGAGAGCTCTCTCGGGTAGCCTGTGTATGTATGCTACCGACTGCAGATGTAGCCCTGGAGGGCTGCCCCCTCCTGTGAAGTCCACCCAGTGTATAACTCTTATTATGTCCCTGACTCCTTCCATGAGACTGTCCTGGGTAGTATCGACCTTTCTTGCCTATAGATTGGGCCACTGGAGTTACTGTCTGCTTAAAATCTTCCTCTGATCTCTTTCTCTTTCTCTTTTCAACACTAACTGCGGATGCAATTAGTTGAGTAAATTTGACATGCTGAAGTGCAGTCACAAAATTCCCAATCTCTGTATTGAGGCAATCATCAAATCTTCTACACTTATCTTTCTCACTCATGATAATCTCAGAAGCATACTTACTCAATCGAGTAAACTCTCTCTGATACTCTGTCACTGTCATCTTGCCTTGCTTAAGGTTCAGAAACTCCCTTTTTTTCTCAGCTATGTAAAATGGAGGAACATATTCTTCCTTGAACTCAGTGATGAAGAATTCCCATGTCATAGGCTTTGGAGCCTCTGGTTTCAAAAGAACTAATTTCCACCAATCATAAGCATCTTCTTGAAGCAGAGATATGACATATCTTGCCTTTTGGTCAGTAAGAACCTCAAGCCCATCAAGGACTCTTTCGGTCTTTTCTAACCAATATTCTGCAGCAGCAGGATCATCATCTTTCGTGCCTAGAAAATTGGTGGCTCCATACTTACGAAGCTTGTCCATCTGTACTTTCTGTTTCAGTGGTGGAGGTGGAGGAACTAGAGCAGGTTGTGGTACCACTCTTGCGATCTGTTGTAGTAAACCAGCCATCTGCTACATCAAAGGGTTTTGGTCCTGCTCGGCATGTCTAGGAACCTGCTGGATTGCGACTGATATAACATTCGGACCCTGAACACTAGCTACACTGGGCTGGTTCGGTGCTCCAGTATTAGGAGAGCTATTGCTTTCAATAACTTCATGCGCCTGAATTTCCTACTATATTCTAATCCTACAAGTCGATAGAGAAGTAGCCCATGTTAGAGTCATATGAGACATACAATGCATGCATAATAAACCTTTAGCCCGCTTAGGTCTAGGATTGCCTAAACCTGGGCTCTGATACCACTAAATGTAACATTCTTCTATATAGTTGGGATTATTCCTAACTATATAAGAGGGTGTTACATTTAGTGGGAATAAATATGCTCATATGTACAAACTTTGACACAATGAAGTCTAAACCTTGACACAATGAAGTCTTAACCTCTTCAAACCTTAAGCTATTGTAGTTATTTTATATTTTTGGAGAGAGGAAGAGGAAAGAGAGGAAGAAGAAAATGAGTGGAAGAAGAAAATGAGTGAAAGAAGAGAGAATTTGTGTATGGAAGAGTGGGAGGGAGGCTAGGGTTCTGAAATTTGGAAGAAGAAGAAGAAAATAACATTTTTATACTCATGGTAAATACCCTATTAGGTTCCCCATTGTTTTTGCCAAATATCCACTTAAATCCTTGGTTTTTATCTTATTATTATTAACTTACCCAACCTTTCTATTTATTTTATTTAACACACATAACTTAATAAAAATTCACTTATAAATATTTTTATTATATTTTATTTCCAAATTTAGTCTCAAATAATTTTAGTTACGATTATTAAATATGTTAATTATCCAAGCCTAAATTGACGGGCGTTACAGGTTTCTACCATAAACGAATCATACATGATTAAAGCTACGAAAGCTTGTAAAGAATAAGGAGAAATGTGATTCCTTACCTTACTCGAAGGAAAGACAAATGGGATGGAAGATTCCACTTTTATCTTCCTCCTAAGGTTCGCCTTCCTCAAGAACACCACCTTTTTTGTGCTCTCTTTTCCCAAGAACTTGATGGAACCTTTTGCTTTGGTTTAGAGATCTAGGGTTGGGAATCAAAGAGAACATCAACTATTGGCCTTTGGTATGAGAAAATCTCAAATTCTTGGGTTCCCTTTTGAGTTCTAGGTCATGGATGGAAGAAAGAACAACTGATATGATTTTATATCTATTGATGTTCACAGGTGTGACAATCCTTGTCACAACCGTGAATATATTAAGTACCAGAATTCCATATTGTGATGGTTCACGGTCGTTAAAGAGCGGTCATGGGCGTGAAACCTATGACATTTTATTTTATTTTTGTCTCTATTCAACTCTTGTCCCATAACTTTTAAATATACTTATCATTTCTAATGATCAACTATATGTGACATTAGTTTTTTTGAATAGAATACAACCTATATATAACCAAATAATTGTAATTCAAAATGAGAGTTTAATTTACTGTAATAAAATTCTAAACAAGTTTTCTTTTTATTTTTGTAATTCAATAGTTTCCATGTTTTCTATATATGGTTAGGCACTGTAATGATCTATTGGCTCTCTTCGTAAAAGAAAATAGGTATATATGAACAAAATCTAATTAAGACTCTTGTCAAATTTGTATTATATGTTTTGATTCTTTTGGTAAAGCAACTAATCCAAAATGGGGAAGTAGGATTTTATGGGATCTGAATAATAGCATGGATATTAGCCTAATTTTAGCCACAAACTTGACAATATACACTTTACTATATTTATATTCTAAGAAAAATATGAGGAATGATGGAAATTAATTAGGAGACTTTATTACATATAAATATTCTTAGACTTTGTTACGATTCATATATTTTTCAACCCCAAATTAGCTTAAACAAGATGCAAATGTTTAACCTAATAAAAACTTTATCTCCCATTTTCTAAAACTTCATTGGATGTTCACTCAAAAATTATGTCAAATCTATGAGGGAGATATGTTATAATATTTAAATTTATTGTTCATTTAATTTTATTATAAGATTTAACATGATATATATATATATATATATATATATATATATATATAGCCTTGTATTTTAAAATATTAAATATTAATGTATATATAAATTATTTAAGTAGTTATGCATATTTAATATATAATAAATTTATTATAATATTAAACTAATTCATATATTAATTTGATTCTTATTATAATAAATTAATAATAATAAACTAATTTACCTATAAATTAATAATAAGAAACTAATTAACCTTATTATTTTCTTATATCTACACATTTCAAAGAAAAAATATTAACAAAAAAAACGTGTATAAAAACAAAATTTATATATTTGGAAAATAATTAACACAATAATTTTTACCAAAATAAAATTTTAAAAATGCCCATAATTTACAAAAAAAAAAATCAAGTAATGAGTACTAGCCTTAAATGGGCAAATTGAAGTGATTTTCCCTTATAGTACATTTTATCTACCTTTATACTATTAAAAAAAATACCCACAAATGAACAAAGAATAAGAAAGAAGAATAAAGAAAAAAAAAGAAAAAAGAAAGAAAAAAGGGAAAAATACCCACAAACACGACAGACGGTGACCGGAAAAGAGTTAGGGCAGCTGAAGTTGGGGAAGGGGCATGGGAAGCTCCGGTTTGGTCAGCTGGAGGGGCAGAATGTAATGGCTCAAATACCAGGTTAGTCAAAAATTGTAGTTTTTGAGATTGATCAGCATACTCGGGGGTCAAAAATACACATGTAGGTTAAAAATATTTTATTTGATTATCAAAAAATATAGGTTATGACTACTTCAGGAGTAAATTTTAGAGTGAAGATAAGGTCAAATAAGTCCTCAAAAGTTAAAATTAAGAAAAATAATGATCTGGTTTAATTAATAAAGTAGTTGATCGTACTTTAACTGGATATGAAAAATAGCAAATAACATCTAAAAATTTATTTTAAGTCATGGATATACTTTAAATAATATTTGGGATTATTTGACAGTGAAAAATGAATTTTACAGTAACACCGAAAATTAAATTATCAATCCGGTTTGAGTGAGCTGGACAGAAAATGGACTCCGATTGAGTTAAAAAATTTTGTGTAGACATATAAAAATATTTTATGAGAAAATTAATTTATAGTGTATAATTGGGCCTAAATGGGTTGAACTTTATTTGACTCAAGCCCACACAACTTAGATCACTATAAATGAGCTCAAAAATTAGAATTCTCTAGAGAGGATTTTGCTTCTTCTGCTTCCTCTTTCTTTCCCTTATGGCCGGAACTTGCTTCCCACTTTTCTCGCCCAAAATTCTTCAATTTTTTTAGTTTTTATACCAAAATCAACCACCCAAAAATAATTTCAATATCTCTAGTAGCTAATAGAAGTTTTTAATTTTCTATTGGAGGGCTAGAGTGGAAAGAAATCAAAAGAGAAAAGTTAGGATACAAATTTGAGGTAAGTGAAATTTATAGTTTTAAATTAGTTTAATAGGTCAATTAAGTAGTTTAAGGTATGTAGATGGTAAATATGAAGTTTATTTGAGTTAAGGAAGCAAAATAATGGTGGATTAATGAAGGGTAAATTTTGGTCATGGTAGGTTCAAGACGAAGTGAAGGTGTTTCCAAGGAAAAGGCTAAGGAAAATGAAGCCTATGAAGGCCAAAGGAAGAAAATAAGGTTATTAATTTCAGAATCTATCTATTTCCATTAATTAAGCACGATTTAGAGTTATGAAAATTTAGAAATTTGTGTGTTTGCATGTAATTGCTAATTAATGCTTAAAACATGATTAAGGGATTATGAAAAGTGAATTAGAATGGTTAACTTCAATTAAAAAAATTAATTAGTGGAAATTATAAAATATGACCTTATTATGTGAAAAATGAATATTAAGGAATAAATACATTTTATTGTAATATTATGATACATATGGAATAATGAATGTATCAATTAGTAAAATGAATAATTAGAAGGTGAAAGAAAAATTTTAATGATGAAAATTAATTATAAGCCGAAACAATAAGGAAAACTTAATATTTTTTTGCTAATTAAATGAAAATTTAGTCATGAAATGCAAGAAAATATGATATTGAGTGTGTATAAATTTATTGACAATTTTTAAAATATGTATTGAATATTTTTCTAATTATTGATTATATTATGCATGAAATGAAAAATAATGAATAAAGTGTGTTTAGTGATGCTTAATGACTTAATTGAATGTTCATAAAGAATTATTGGTATATTAGAATGGAAAGTATGGAAAAATTATGGTAGTGATAAAATTGTTATGAATAAATAAAATGTTAAGTGATTAATAATGTAAAAATAATGAAATTTATGAATTTAATAGAAATTGAATTAAATGAATAAAAAAAATACCCTTAGTTAATTTTCTGATCGTTAAATCTAGTATATGATATAATTGGCTAGTCATAGGGACACCATTACTGCGGTGCGGGTCATGACGAATTGCTTATATAGGTCAATGACTGTCTACTTCAGGGATAGTGATTCAGTGTACAGTGCAATGCTCGGATGGTCTTTCGGGATTACTTTTCAATGTAGTGGACTCTTGGGCTCCATGTCTCATGTATCCGGTTCAAAGATTTTCTATCGGATTGAAATTATGGACAAATGTGAATAAAATGAGTACAAATTATTTAAGTAAAAAATATGATAAGAAAAGATGCAAGTGAAAAATATGATAAAAGTAGCAAATATGAATTAAATGATAAAAAATAAAAATAAAAATGATCAAAATGACAAATGTGAATAAAATGATAAATGTAGCAAATGTGAATGAAATGATAAAAGTGACAAATGTGGATAAAATGATAAAAGTGACAAATGTGAATAAAAGTAGTAAAAATGAATAATATGATAAAAATGACTTAAGTGAAAAAAATGATAAAAATGCAATAAGTGAAAAATGTAATAAAAATAATAAAAGTGAAAAATACGAGAAAAATGATAAAAATGAAAAATATAATAAATATGAAAAATGTGAGAAAAATGAGATAAGCGATAAATATGATAAAAGCGATAAAAATGATAAAAATGAAGTAATAATAATAATGATAAATGTGATAAATATGACAAAAATAGTAAAATTGAAAAATAAAATTTAAGTGGAAGAAAAATGTTAAATATGTAGTTAAAAAGAAAATAAATGTAAAGCAATGACAAGATTGTAAGTAAATAAAAATTAGGAACTAAAGTGAAATTTGTAGCTAATTAAATTAATGATTGAAAAAAAAGAGAAAAATGAATGATTAAATAAATAAATAATGGGAAAATGGATTAAATTGAAAGAAATTGAAAGTTCAAGAGTAAACTGGAAAAAAATAATTGAGAAAATTTGTTAAAATTAATTAACATATTAAATAGTGAATTAAGGATAAATAAAAATAAAGTATTGATAAAAAGAATAATATATGAAAGAGAAAATTTGAATAGTGTATTAAAAATATTATTTCATGTATGTATGAATGAAAATACATGTTAATAGAAATTTTTAGATTAGTAATCACCACTAAGCATATTAATGTTCAGCAAGTAGTTATTTGACTGCGTGCAGATTTTGGGCTAAAGGAATAATAAATAATAGTAGTTTAGTATCAAGAATGACATGTGTATACATATGTTTAGATATGCAATTGTAGAAATAAAATGTTGTACATATTATGATAAAAAATATTTATGAATTATTATGCATAAAAAATGAAATATCAACTTGTGGTTGAATGAAAAATATTGTATTATATGTGTATAGTTGTACCCAAAAATTGGTTGTATATTGTTTGAATTGCATGTGAGGTAGTTAATTTATAGCCATTATGATGCCAAAATTTTTGAAAAAAATGATTAATAAATACTAATAATATTATGGTCATTAAATTAAATTAAGAAAAAAAATTAGGTATACATCGGCTATCATCGTATTAACACATGTAACATACGTATAGAATAATTATTATAAGGGTGTCATACAGAGAGTGTGGGTCTATTTTGTTAGGCATTGAAAATCATACAAATAGGGATGGGAGAAGGGGGAAAATTTTCGCATCACTAAGTGAAATGTAAACATAACGACACATTACGACGTCGCTAAATGAAACACAAATGTAGCGTTTCAACGACACATTACGGCGTCGCTAAAACGCTACATTTCAGCAATGCCATTTTGGCATCGCTACGCGCACAGCTGAAATTATGTGTTTCAGCAACGGAACAATGACGCCATTGTGCTATTGCTAATTCTTTATGACAACCTTTTGTGGTGTCAAGTTGTTGCAATTATTGATGCCAAAAATGGCATTGCAAAGGCGTCACTATAGCGTTGCTATTTTTTTTCCAATATTTTTGTTGTCATTTCATCCTTGATGGTCACAATTGTGTTGTTATTTACAGTGGTGTTATTTTAGTAAATTCTTGTAGTAGCATTTGAATTAGCATGTGGAGTATTTTTGTATGGATTGTGGTTATGTATACATGTTAGTATACAAAAGTGTGAACTAAGGCATTTAAAATATAATAATATGGTACAAGTCACATGTTTATAACACTATTCCATTTGTATTATGGTTGATGTCTTTTTACATAGGAGCATACTATAACATCCCCGACTTTTCTACATGCATATCTACATGCATTTCATTTGAACATATGCATTTTACATATATTTCACTTGAACACATGATTAATATGCATTTCAGGTATTTTACAATTGTATAGAAGTGCACATGCCTGTTTTATAATATAGATGAAAATAATATGAAAATAATATTTAATTGAACAAAGAAACTAAATTGAATTAATTAAATTTAATATAGTTAATTAATTAAATTTAAGTAGAGGATTAAGTTGTATTTTTGGTATTGACTAGATGTCTAGATACATGTAATTGTATAATAAGAATAAGAATAATTAAATAAAAATAAATAAAAATAAAAGTCAGAAAAAGAAAAAGAAAAAGAAAAGTCAAGAAAAAAAGGAAAAGGGACGGGTGAAGAAAAAAATGAAAATGAAGACAAATTGTTTGACTTAGGGTAAAGTCCTTATTTTCTTCTTCTTCTTCTTTGCTTCATTTCTTCAGTCCATTCTTTGAAGTTCTAGCAATATTTTCTTCTCTTTTCACTCCAGAAATTACAGCAACAAGGTTAGCCAAAGGTGATTATAGGTGAGTAAACAATTATTTTGTGTTAATTTTGATTATAGTGTTTATGATTCATAAATAGAAAGTGTTTTGTACTAAGGTTTTGATGATTTTAGATATCGAATCTGGAGAAGTGTAAAACATAAAAAGTGTGCCTTGCTATCTTAGGTTTATGGATATATAAACATTTTTATAATATGTGGTATATAGGAAGAGAAACCCTCTCTTGATTGAAATTGGTTTGGATGCGAATCCTAGCTGAATTAGCCACGGGTTTTATTAGTTTTGAATATAATAAAGCCATTATTTGAATTATCTCAAAATATAAAAGTTGTATATATATGTGTTATGTATATTTATACCAAATTTTAGCTTCATACATCGTGTTTAATTTGAGTTATGATGAAGAGAACCATAACTGTTCCATAGTTGCTAAGTGCCATGTACTGGTGTAGAACATTGTTTAATTATTTTGAGCTTCTTATAGATAGATTATGTAAATTATCAAAACATAACAGTTATAGGTATATATATTACCTAAATTTAGATACTAATTTCATCTTAATACATTATGTATAAAGTAAGTTATGGCCGTTACAAAGTCATACTATCCTAAAAACCAACTCTGTTCTATAGCAGTAAAATGTTGCTTATAATTTGAGGGTCTTAGAGACATAATTGATAAAAATTATAAACATGAAAAATGTTTCATTTTAATCCATACAAGGGTCTGTAAATTTTTATTGCAATATGAGTTATATATCATAAGTTATGAGAAGCTTAAGTTGGTACCCTGAAACTGCCTAAGGGCAGAAAACAAAACACGTTTAGAAATTCTACCAGAAACCCACTATCTAACTCAACAAGCTTATTATCTTATCTTTCAATATCCTTAATTTTCTAAGTAAAATTAAGCTGAACACACAACCTTACCACAATCTCTCTGCTCACAATATCTACTCTATCTCAAATTCAACTCTTCCTAAAGGAGAAAATATTTCAAATTCTTGGTTTTCTATATAGAAAAAAAACAATTCCCTCAAAAAAGATTATGGTGACAAAATTTAATGCAAAAAATATAGTTGTTAACTCTAGATCATACATAGAATAATTTTTCCCATACATTATTAAAGGCAATCTCTAACTACTTTACCTACCCACACATTGTGATCTAAAGAATTTATAGTCTCAATCTCATATTCTAGTCCCCCTCCAATCATGATATGTTAACTAGATGTACTTGTGAAAATATACATAAACGTGTGGAACCCGGATCTATAAGTGCACAAATGTCAAAATCATGTAATGAAAACATACCAACAATAACATTTGTTGCCGCCTGATCTTCCTTAGCTTCCATGGCATAGGCTTTGGCTGAAACTCTACTAGGTCCAGGTCTATTCACTGTCTTTGGAAAAGCCTGCCTAGTTTGGCTTGATCCTCCTCTATTCTGAACTAAGTTTTTTTTAGGTGGATTGTTACATCTAATCTCTATTACATAACAAAAATATAAATAGATTATTAGAAATTTTGCGACTATAATGACTATTTTTTTTAATTGTGTCGAATAAAGATTCTCTGTTTACATATCAATTTTGGTGTAATCTACAAAGAACTTAGACACTAAGCTCAATTTTAGTATAATCTTTCATCCTTGGGTGGATGCATTATGAAGGAGAACTACTCGAGAAAAGCTTAAGGCAAATATAATCAGGTAGAAATCGTATTATGATATTAAGATATGAGATATTAAATATGTAAGGGGGATAAAGTTTCTCCTTAAAACTTCACATTAGAAGAAAGTGATGGAATCTAGAAAGAAAACAAACAAAGAGAGAGGACAAGTTAAATTCAAGATTCATCTGACCTTATGAAATTGTATAAATAGTTATGGCGGTGACTAATAGACTCGCGATGTCGTTGGAATTGAGTCAGATATACAATGTGTCATATGACTTGATGTTGGGACAATACATATCAAATTCTTCTCACATTGTACTAGATGAGAGGATTCAAGTGAAACAAGATTTGGCATCTAAAGAGGAAATTAGTCCACATCTTAACATGAGAGATTAAGGAATCCCAAAATAAGCATGTACCATTAGTGAACGTACTATGAACAAACCATGCAATGAAATGAGCTACTTGAAAAGCGGACAGGTGATTAGAACACATTACTCCCCAATTGTTCAACCGCAATGTATCAAGTATGTTTCGAGGACGAAACATCTTAAGGGGGAGAGAATTGTAATGCCCACAAATTTGTCTAAATTAAAATAAGTATGTGATATACATAGAAAACATATGATAGACATAAAAATTTAAATAAATTGAATAAATGACAAAATTAGAAATTAAAATAAATTAAATTTATTGACATGATAAATTAGATAAATTATACCACATAATTAAATTGTATTTTTGGTATAAAAAAATTAAAGATATTAGATATAAGGAAATATGTGAAAATAATAATAATAATAATAATAATAATAATAATAATAATAATAATAATAATAATAATAATAATAATAATAATAATAATAATAATAATAATTTAAAAAAAGAAAAGAAAAGAAAAGTGAACAGTAAAAAAACACACAGCAGAAAAAAAAAAGACTAAAATCGTGAGAAGGGGAGGAGGGGAAAGTCAATTGACTTTGCCCAATTTCTTCCAACTCTATCTCTCTTCTCATTCTTATTCTTCATCATCTCTTTTCCTTCCTCTATATCACAGCTTAAATTATTCATCGTCTTCTTCAAGATTTGCATAAAAAATCAGTCCAAATAAATCTGATCTTGGTAAGAAATATTTTTTCCATGATTATTGTATTATTAGAACTCTTTAGATTATATTTTTATAGGATATGACACTCTATTTTTGATTATCTGGTGAATCGAATTTGAGGAAGTGTTAAACATAAAAGTTGTTCATCTATATCTTTTGTATCTTTCTGCCAAATTTTATTTTATGATTTTGAGTATAGGAAGAGAAATGGTTATTGGAGTGAAACTAATTCAGGGAGACATATCAACTAAATAACCTATGATTTTTGTAAAACTTGATCATCTTATTGGCTTAATATGAGATTTTGTAAAACAAAAAAGTTGTAGGTATATATTTTATTGAGGTCTGTGCAACATTTAGTATAAATTTCTCTTATGTAGTTTGAGTTATTCTAAAATGAACTATGATTGTTCCTTGATTGAGCTGGTTTCATATACCTGTACAGCTCTAGTAATTTCATCCTTATATTTGACCTCTTTTTAAATCGAATTAGCCAAAGTTTAAAAAATGAAAGTTTTACTCCTATGACTTATCTAAATTCTTGGGAAAATATCACCTTAAAATATCATGTAGTTTGTGAGTTATGAGTTGAAAAATTGAACTGGTTGGGTTGATACTCTATGTTAAACCAGTTATATATCCTTCAATATTTTAAAACCTTAGAAACTGAATCTGAAAATTAGTTAAACATGAACAATGTTTCAAATTTACTTATATAACTGTGTTTCATAATAATTTAAGCTACACATAGAAAGATATGAATTTTTAAGTGTGGTACCCTGAAACTGCCTTAAGGCAGAAAACAGATCAATGTTTATAAATATACTAAATATCGTGTAATAGTTAAAAAATTCTAAACTTTTAGTATGTTTTAGTTTTAGATGTTATATTTACTCAGGATCAAGAATCATATAAATTGGATAAGTGTAGAAAATGTTATTGATCCAATAGTCCTAAAAGGTCATGTTCCAGCTTATAAGAAATTGTAGTTATTTATTTATACTATATTAAGAATAAATATTTTATCAATGTATTAATTATTTATATTTTCGAATTAGGGTCTCAACAAGAAGAAGAGCAATAAAAGTAGACAAGCTCCAAATTTTAGATTTTGGAAAAAAAATCATTGATGTTTGTACATATATGCATTTTAGTTTGCCTTGTTGCATGATTGTGTGTTATTTGAATGAGTTGAATATTTAAATAATGTATTAAAATGTGTATTTATGAAATGAATTAAGATGCTTAATTAATGAAACTTCACGTTAATGCATGTATTGACATATAAATTAATAATTGATTGATAAAATGTAGAATATGTAGCATAATATATTTTTCAATAGGGATTAGTATATGATTGATTAAAAATGTGATAATTATTAATGGTAATTATTGAATAATTAGGATAATAAAGAGTGAAGTTAGCAAGTCAGATATGACATATGTATTTGATATGAAAAGAGAGGTTATATAGCATACTTGTACTCATAAGATTATTATAAATTTTATTTTTGTATTAAAAGATTTGTTGGCTTTGATTGTATAGAGAACTAATTAAAGTATGTCAATATTACTTAAATGGTTATATAATGGAATATCATATGATTATATGATGTTAAAATTTTATAATCGTATTTTCATTATAAATGTAATGAGAATATTGATTCCAGCAAATTAATATATAAAGAAAATAAATAAGTAATAACATTAATTGCCCAGTTCTCAACCTGTGGACTAATTAGGGATAGATGGTACACCATTGCGGGGGAATTACGGTACCAATATTGATATGGTTTAGGAACAAAGTGGTATTAGCTTAAAGAGCACTTCTGTCCTAATTGTACACATATGATGTGATTATATTCGGTCATGAGGCTTAAGCTCTGCGAGCGCTATTGACTTGAGACTATAGTGAGTAGGGTGCTTAAGCTCCGCGAGTGCTCTTGACTTGAGACTGTAATGAGTAGGGTGCTTAAGCTCCGAGAGCGGCCCTACTACACGCCTTATATCCAGACAGTCCGGGAATGAGATTTAGGCTATTTATATTAATATATATATATATATATAAATTAATTTAATGACATACATGTACACATTGAAAGAAAAAATGTGTGAAATAGCATGAATTATAAATATTTATTAAGGTAAGCTAAATTTATAATTGAGTTATATATATATATATATATATATATATATATATATATATATATATATATAAACATATATTATCAATGAATTTGGTAATATTGTATAATCATGTGGTTGTTCTTGTATAATGTATGTTGGAATATTGTGTACTGTATTATAAATTATCTACCATGCATTTTGGTAACTGTATGTTAAAATATTTATGCTTATATGGATTGAGATTTGAGTTAACTAAATAATCATAATTTTAGGGAAATCAATTAAATTAAAATGAGTTATGGAAACATGAGAGGAGGTTGATTGCTTAATATTTTTATATATTACATATGATTGATTATATACAGTTCATGTCTTGGTACAAATATAATGATGATATAATAAATAATAAATTTTATTTTATTATAATATTTTCTAAATTTGATACAATGATTTTTTTTTTAAATTATATCATGATTATTATGACCCACGTTTGTGTGACTGCATGGGAAAACTTAAATACTTATATGTACCACTAAGCTAGAAATGACTTAGCGTGAGTTTTTTCCGCGCAGGAACTGGAGCTTGCAAGTAGTAAACTGTGAAGTTGATAGAGAAAGTACAAGCCCAAACTAGAGGAGACGCGTAAGAACTTGTTGAGGGTCGGATGCATATTATTTTTGCATTTTCTTTATTATCATGCATATGAGTTTGTTAGATATGTCTTATATATAGTTAAGAATATATTTTGTATTTTAGTATTTTATCTATATAGTTAGATGTAAGGTAAAAGCCATTAATTTTGATAGTCGTAATGAAGTATAATATTTATGTAACATAATGATGTATTTGATAATTGAATCTATATGTATATTTGAATATTAAAAAAATATCAATTTAGTTATTAAATGAAAATTTTAAATTCAGGCTAGTTTTATTCAGATTGTCTGTGTCATTTTGCGTATGTAATGGGATTATTCATATTATATAGGTGGGATGTCACAATATCTGAGAAATGTACTAAAACGTTTTGGGATCAATGAGAAGACAAAACCAGTTAGTACTCCACTTTCTCCTCATTTTAAGCTCAGTGCATCTTTATCTCTGAAAGTGATGAAAGTCGAGAATATATGTTAAAGGTTCCATATGCAAATGTTGTTGGTAGCTTGATGTATGCAATAGAGTATACGAAGCTTGACAATTTACAAGCAGTTGGAGTTGTGAGCAGGTACATGGATGATCTTAGTACAGGATATTGACAAGCTGTGAAATGGATTCTATGGTATATTCAAAATAATGCAGATGTTGGTACAATGTTTGAGTGATATGAGAAAATTGGTCAAAATATAGTTGGATATTGTGAT
Source organism: Triadica sebifera (assembly GCA_023653625.1). Classification (NCBI taxonomy): domain Eukaryota; kingdom Viridiplantae; phylum Streptophyta; class Magnoliopsida; order Malpighiales; family Euphorbiaceae; genus Triadica; species Triadica sebifera. The sequence continues at coordinate 5,132,757 of CM042900.1, forward strand.
TCCGACTATGTAGGTGATTTAGACACGTCGATCTACTATCGGTTATGTGTTCACACTTGCAAAAGCACCAGTTAGTTGGAAGTTCCTCTTACAGTCAACAGTTGCTTTGTCTACAACAAAGACAAAGTACATGATAGTTTTAGAAGCTGTTAAGGAGGCAATTTACCTTCAGAGGTTGCTGAATGAGTTAGAAATTGGTCAAAAACATGTCAAAGTACTATTTGTTTAGCAAAGAATCAAGTTTATCATACAAGAACGAAACACATCGATATTCGATATCATTTTGTATGGAAAATTCTTGAAAATGGTGAGATAATACTTCATAAGATTCTGATTGTTGAAAATCCTGCAGATATGGCAACAAAAGTTGTGACAAGTGTCAAGTTCCAACATTGTTTAGACTTGATAAATGTTCTTAGAATTTGAAATTGGGTGTTTCGAAGTGCATTTAGAGACATTACTGAAATTTTTAAAATAAGAGTTTGGAAAATATTTATTTGGAATTGTGAGATCGCCAAGGTGGAGATTTGTTGTGTCATATCCGCTAATTTAGGCCCCGAGTCGCACGTGTCGCGAAATTGACTCGTTTGACTGATCGGAGTTTAAATTCAGATTTTGACCGAAATTAATAAAGTAATGATTAAATTATGTTGATATATGTTTAATTAAGTGTTTATAAATCTTAAAGAAGTTAATTTACGGTAAAGGACTAAATTGCAAAATTTGAGAAGTTTTGGGGTCAAATTGCAATTTACCAAAATTTGAAAGATTAATGACATTATTTATTAATTAACATATTAATTTTTGGACATTTTAAATGGGTTGGCCGGCCATTCAATAAGAAAAAGAAGGAGATTAAGTTTAATTAAGCCTAAAGTCAATATTTTTGTCAAAAAATGGTGGGACCCATATAAGACCTTTGGCCATTCTTTTAATTCTTGTTTCTTCTTCCTTATCTCTTCTTCTTAAATTATTTCTCTGCTCAAAAACCAGCCTATATGCCAGCCCTCCTTTCCACCATAGTTAGAGCTTAATCTAGAGAGAGAAAGAAAGAGAAGAGAGGGAAAAGAACAAGTCAAAGCCATTTTCATGCACAACAAGAATTGGAAAAGTTAAGGAAGGGAAGAAAGGAGGAAAAAGAGGAAGAGAAGAGGAGAGATAAAACCTTCAAGTGTTGATCAAGAAGAGGAAAAATTATAGGTAAGAAGCTCTCCTTCTCCTCTTCAACTTTCATAAAAGGAAAATATGATTTTGAGCTCATTTAGAACTTGATTATGTAGAGAAAGACTTTAGGGTTTCATGAGAGAGAGTTTAGGGTTTCATGAGAATTTTGATAAGATAAGGTTTTGATGATGATTTTGTGTATTTTAGGAGCTCACGGAAACAAAGGAAAAGAGAAAGCTACCTAGAGAAAGTGAAAGAGATTAATAAGAGGTTTGTGCATAAATTAAGGCAATAACCTATGTTTTATTTTCAAGTTGTATGATTTGAGAAATTGATATGTAAATTAACTTTATTTCATGGTACAAATGGTAGTATCTTACTGAGGCTAAAGGGAGGTTGAGAGTTCGACTCTTGCCTCCAACAACCTGCTGTGATTAAGTCGTTGCTGAACCCAAGTTCAGGGCTTAGTACAATGATGGGTTGGGGGTATTGGGCCATGGACCTCGGCAGCCCGTTGGTCTCAGTGAGACGACGGGTGGGCTCAGTCGTTGCTGAACCCGAGTTCAGGGCTGAAGCCCAGTTGTTACATGTTGAATTTTGGTAATCTCTCAATCCCACATCGGAAGTGAGAGAGGGAGGAAGAAAAATATTATCCTATAAAAAAGATTTCATTCCCTCTTAACAATTCATTCCAAATACCAATCCCTTACTTCTAAGATTGGTTGTATTTTCCTTCTCTCTTGTAATATTTCACTTTGTAATATTTCTTTGAAATAGTGGAATATTATTTTAGTAGTGTCCGATGACGTAGGCATAATTGGTCAAACCTTGTTAAATTCTAGTGTTTCCTTTATTGTCTATTTAATAGCTTTTGTCAGGTCATTTAATTTTGTGATATATTGTGCTTTAAATTATCTGATAAAATTTTGTCACCAAGACTCTAAGAGTTTAAGGAAGTTGGTTTTTAAGGGAGACCATTTGTGACTCTACCAACTACCTGAGAATTTTTCTTTGTCTTAATTTTTGGCACAATTATTCATTTGGTGGAAACTAATCCGATTTCCACAACGAGTACTATTGCCCACTCTGACCAAAAGATTGGAAAGCATCGGTGCATAGGCCGACACATTTTTTAATTTTTATTGCAAAATAGGTATGAACATTATTAAAATGCTTCTAAGCAATAGAATTAGATGGATGTTGCTTTACATCATCCTCAACCTCATGTTCCGTATACCACCTCTTATCATTAGGAGTGACTTTAGATGCGTATAATCTAAGAAGTTGTGACGTCAAAGGGAAATAAAATATTTTTTTTAAAGGTACATCGGTTTTTGTCCTCCCTCTTCCATCAGTGTCACAACTTCTTTTAAAACATGCATCGCCACAAAGCTTGCACAAATTATGTTTAGGTCTTCCCCCATTAGATCATGTATTTGTTAGGACAACAATGTATCTTCTCCATACACTTTGTATTGTAAAAGCTTTTGATAACAAGATTGTCTTTTGGCATAACTTCTTTGATCAATTAAGCAATTATGATGCGAATCAAGGCTATAGGGGTTGCCACATCAAATTGCATCAAATGCACGCTCGGAAAGATGGTGTTTGACCTTAATATTTAATATTCTAGAGACCATTAATAATTGGGAATGAGTTTTATACCCAAGCCACAATGGATTATTGGCAACATCTAACATATCATAAAATTATTGAGTCTTTGAATTAAGATTCTTTTCATACTTATAATTTTGATTGAAAGAAGGATTGACGAAATCCATAACCATTGTTTGGTAATAATTGCATCCTCTCCTTTGCTGCCTCACCAACCATAGCTCTTTCTTCACCTCATCACAATAATTTCTTTCATCAGTACTCGTTTCATTAGTACAAGTTTCATATTTAAGTTTATGAACTAGATAACCTCATACTTGAAGGGAATAAATAACCTGAATAGTCAATATTCGAGTTTAGTATTCTCAATAGTTATTTAAGGCCAAAACTCAAGCACGATTATCAAGTTTAGTATAACATTACTTTTTACCATGAATGGTATGACTTAAAAGCTTTTTTTGAATTATGATAAAAGACCTAAATGCAAAATTTAAAAAGTTTGTGGTAAGTTTGTAATTTACTAAAAATTGAAAGATTACCTAATTTTGAAACATAAGCCACTTTAAGTAAGAAAAGATTAACATGTTAATTATATAAAATATCTATATATTTTATATGAAAGTGGGACCCACCATTGAAATTTAATTTACTTTCTTTTTCTTTTCTTCTTCTTCCTTCTTTATCATCTTCTTTGACTCAATTTTCTGCACTTCACCATTCTTTATTCGTTCCCTTATCTTTCCACCATAGCCAACCTTGTGAAAAGAGAGAAAGTGAGAAAGACATATAAAAGGCAATTTTATGCATGGAAAGGCTTGAGGAAGTTTAAGGAAGCAAAATGAAAAGAAACATGCAAGAAAAAAAGGAGATAAAGTCTTAGTGGTTTGGCCATAGAAAGAAAAGGGTGATGGTAAGATATTTTTCTTTACCTCTACACTTTACTCTAAAGGAAAATGAGGTTTTAAGCTTATTTAGAGCTTATTTTTGAAAAGGGAGAGTTTAGGGTTTGAGAGAGAAAAAAGGGTTAGAGATTTAATGATAAAAGAAAGACTTTGATGGTATTTTTACATGTCACAGGTGTTCAAGGGAAAGGAAATCAAGAACAAGAGAGGGAAAAAAACAAAGAAAAAGAAAAAGAGACTTAAAGAAACCTAAGAGAAATCAAAGAAGTATGTGCATACCTAAGGCAATAGCTTATAAAATTATTATATGATTACATAATTTAAATATTTGGCATGTTAGTTTGTAATTAAGATGAATTTGGTTCGATAACTTTGCATGAATTTAGGATTGAAATATGATAATATGAGTTATATTATTTGTGTTGTTTTGTTGGAAATTATTAGGGATCAGTATGTATATATTTTGCTATAACTTGTGTCTAGAATTTAATGTGTTCCTAATTGGGTTTGAAGCTTAATACATATAACTAAAACTTCCATAAAAAATATGTAATCTAATTTTGATTATAACTATGTTTAAATTGAGTATAAATATTTGACCCTAGAAATTATGGGCATGATTTTAATCAGCAATCAATTTTTAAATAAGTATATCTTTTGCTACAAAACTTCAAATTAAGTTATTCAAGTTGCATATTAAAACTAGAATCTTGTGCTATAATTTTCTAGAGATAATTTAATCCATTTTAGATGAGAACATAGCTAAAATTGAGGTATAAAATAGGGAAACATTCCGTCTAGAACAAGGCAAACTAAAAAATAAAAATAAAATATTTAAGTTATATTGGGGTAAATATTATAAAATAAATTTTACTCAAATGAAGTATATGAGAAATCAAATGAGTTATTAGGCCCTTAAAAGTGATATGAAAATAAAATTGTTGTTGAATATTTTATGATTGAGATAATAAAAGAAAGAGGAATACATGTTTATTTCCTTAGAGTTAAGGATTAAATTTTAGAAATGAAATGAAATAATTATAATTATATATCATGAATTGGATTTTGTATTATAATTCACTTGAATAATACGATATAGTAAATATTTGATTTTATGATATGAATGACAATAATATGCTATGAAGAGATAAATGTGAAGTATATATAACGGTAAGCTAAGAGAATGAATGTATATACAAGAGAATATACAATAAAATAAGGTAGAATAGGTCATGTGATTGTACCATTCATATATATATATATATATATATATATATATATATATATATATATATATATATATATGAACCAAAGAATGTGAACGCAGACCGGCAAAATTGCATTTATTGACACGGGTCTGCAATAAGTTTTTGAAGAGAAAGCTGGCCGAACGGTTGGAATTGCATTTACCACTCACAAAAAAGCAGATCGTGCACAAAAGGAGGCAGAGACCAGTGCACCAGTTAGACTGGTGCACAGATACTGTGCGTTAGTCTAAATAGCACATAGATATTCAACTTCTTATTTTGACAAAAATCTACCCCAAAAATAGAATTATTCATAAAACAATCCTAAAGTTGGAAAATACTTTTTGAATTACCATAAACCGAGAAATACCCCCTTGATCTATCTCAAAAATAAGGTGATAATAACCTCTCCCCAGTGAGATAACATGCCATGAGTTATTTAATCCCCAAAGAGACATAAGCTGACGTTTTAGCTCATCCTTTTTCCATGGATTTTCACCTTTCAACAAAACCAGCCTTCCAATTAAAACGTATCAACATTGTTCTCTATAAATTTCCTCATTGATCTTGATGGAAATAAAATCCCATTTATCAATAGCTATATGGAGGAAGGCTCCGACAATAGAGGAGAAGTTTTGACTACCGATGCAAAAGACTTCTTAGTCTCCTCAATTATCGTCAATTCTTTCTCGACGTTGAAGCTAAACATGTCTCTATGACTAATGTAGTCCATCGAAAGCCTGCTCTGATCCAACAATCAGTTAGAGGTATATAATGATATTTATTAAGAAAATAATGACATTTTTTTTATCTAAAAGTTTATATCATTTGCACACTTATCTGATAAAATTCATAGAATAAATAAAATTATGTAAAGAGAGTCATATAATGAGATTATGATGGTAAGATTTATGATATTATTATTAAATAGTCTATTCGATTTAACTGGCAATGAGCTGTTAGCGGTAACTATTAGCCATTAACAGTTACAATAGGTGGCTTGCTGTTGTATGAGCGAATAATTCATAATTGATATTAAAGTGTTTGATAATTCTATAGTTGAAAATAAATTGTAATTTATAAAATAATTATTAATATTTATATTCTCTTATTAATATGATATATATCTATATTAATTTTTTATTTGTTTCATAATAAATACAAATATAGTATAAAAAATTAATTATATACAAAAATATAATTGAAAATATGTATTATTAGAAATTGATATCAGTACAAATAAAAAATTTATTTTATATATTAAATACTTAAAAGCTAGTTTTTGATATGGAAGCTGAAAATTCCAGTTTTTCATAAAAAGCTAATTTTCAGTATAAATTTTAATAGGTAATGATTGAAATTTTTAACCGTTAGACTTTCACTTTCTTTTAACCAAACACTTAATCAACTTTTAGTTTGTAAGACAATTAAGCTGAATTAATTAAACACTCCATTTAATTTTTAATTTGTCAGACCCCTAAAAATTAAGAAAACAAATTGCCAGGTTGAAGGAATAAAAAAACAGTAAAACAAAATATATACAAAGTTGAACCTTTGATTAGAATATAATTTTTAAAATTTCACGGTATTTTATAAATAAGATGCATGGATATTTTCTATTAAAATTGACTTGACTCAATAACCCAAAACTTGACTCAAAAAATTATATGATCCCCAATTGATTGCTTGAATTCAAAATGATTCAAACCTAAATATAAATTGAAAATATATGATTCGAAATTACTCAAATTATTGGTTCGGTTTGACTTGATGATTAAGTTTAATTCAACCTTTTTTCTCATAAATAGGCAGCTTATTTAGTTTTGTGTTTTATTTAGATTATGTCATTCTTATTAATTATTTTTAGAGAAAAAAATAATTTTTTCAAAATTAAATTAACAACTATAATACATACATAAATGTATACTTATATAAGCATATAAAAATTTCTAATTTTTTTTGGAAAACATATTAAGGACAAATATTATAACATATATATATACATTTAGAGATATAACTATATAGGAATGAAGTAGTAAAATTTACCAAACACTTAATATTACCATACATTAGCTAGATGAATGTTAAAGACACTCTTCGTTTTTCATCACTTTCCAACATTTACTTCCTAATTAATTGGTGCGGAAAAAAAAGAAAAATTTATTTTTAAAAATTAATTTTTACTCATCAACTAATCAACTAATTAGAAAGTGAGTGTTAGAGAGTGGTCTAAACACATTAACTAACTGTAATAGCTGTTTAATTATTTATAAAATTATTATCCAGCGAGCCTTATGGACCATACAGCATGTGGCATGTGCAGGATATGTTTCATATCTCCCTAAACGATCTGTTGCTTTCCTAGGTGGAAAAACCTCACATTTCTAATCTTTTGGTTTTAGTTTTTTTTTTTTTTTTTGGGTTCTGTTGTCATTTCTTGTTGTTTAGCATTTCTTTACGTAAGCAGTGATGTTTATTTGCTAACTTTTGCACCATAACGGTCCGAGAAGGAAATGAAAAGCAGGGGGCCCTTTTCTGTTCAAATCTAAAATTAATTTTTTTTAAATAAAAAAATAGTTGAATCGAATTAAAAATATAATATCTTAACTTGATTTGGTTCGATTTGATAAAATAATAAAGAAATTTTGTTAATCAAACCAAATCATTATTGCACCTTTATTTTCTTCAAAATTAAATACAATTCGAACCGAATTATGACCTATTAATTAGGTCTCATTTGAGTTGAGAGATTTTAAAATTTTTATATTATAGGAATTTTATCATTCTACTTGAATATAAAATTTATGAATTGATGACGTAATTTTTCTGATATTCATGTTTGGTTCAATTACCCCAATCTATATATTTAACAATTAATTTTTAATTTACCTTTTATTAAATACTGATAATTTATCATTAAATAAGCATTTTCTGATACTTTTATTATGTTTATACTGAATTGTAAAATAATATAATTTAGAGTAAATTTTTTAAAAATGCAATTGATAAATTATCATTATTGTCAAATTTAAAATATGTTATAAAGTTTTTGCTTAAAATTATATATAAACCAATTATCTGTTTTATGTTTATAAACAAATTAATTCATTAATATTTTTTTCTTTTTCTAACGAACTCATCAACATTTTTTGTTAATTCATATTTAAACCAATACAGATAAAATAAATGAAAATAAAATAAATTGGCAAATAGCTTTTGATATATTTTTAGGTTTAAGAATAATTTTAGAATATTATTAATTTATTAAAGACAAATTTTAATTAAAAAATTTAACAATAATTTTTCATTGATAAAAATTGATGGATTTTGCCAGGAGAAAATCAAATCTTAAAAAATTAGAAATTTTAGTGGATGAAATGAAATTTTTAAACAATGAGGAATTTTGGTGGGATGATAAATGAACAAATCGATTTTGATTTGGTCATGTAGCACATCCAATGCATTCATGTAGGCACCATTATAAATTTTCATCAAACACATGAAGGGGATTTCATCTTTGAAAGTAGAGCTATAATAATTTTCTCTCATTGACAGCTCTATTTCAAAGCAACCTATTTTCATATTATTTTCTTTTTTTTCTACATTGAATGCAGGCTTATATATAAGTACATGCTTGTCTTCTTTCTACTGGCTTACACATCCTTGCGTGTTCAATCTCCTTCGCTAAGGCATCTATCCACATCAATATGTCCCACCTATTTCCTATCGATCAGAGTATCAAATTTGAACACTGAATCTTAATATATTCTTCATTATTAATCTTAATTTATCAGAGTATCAAATTTGAACACTAAATCTTAATATATTCTTCATTATTAATCTTAATCTATCACAGTATCAGATTTGAACACTAAATCTTAAAGGTTGCTGACATTTTTTTTACCCAATTAAAAAGGTTGCTGGAATTTGCAGCAAATTGCTTATGTATCGGGTGAATCAAATTTAAAATCATATTATAATGTGACAGGCTCTTTTATTAAATAGACTTAATACTTGTGTGGTCTCTTTACTCGCAACCATGGTCATTATCTTCTGTATTTATTTTTGATAAACATTATACTATATATATATATATATATATTTATTTATTACTGTAACTGTATAACATTGGACATTAGCCTCCTTAATATGATATCACATTAATGTTGCGCGTGATTTAATGAAGATCAATGTCAGTATCACATCAGCCTATATATTTTGACTGTTGAACTCACAAATGGAATAATTAAGGAGTTTGATTGCAACAATAAAAGTACAGACAGAAAATTTTTTAATATAAATTTAGTCTAATACATTATTTTTAAATTAATTCAATTATTTTATTTATATTCATCAATTAATACTAAATTAGATAAGTACATCTACCTTTTTGTCTTGAACTCGAAGCATGCTCTTTTTAATTTTTGGCGGCGCGCTGTCAGCATCAGCTTTAATAGCAAAACGCTTCCCCTCTCCCTCACCCACGAAATAGGATGTGCCTCTTAAGTGGAGTTGTACGGAAATTGTTATCATTGAACCGTTGTTTATTCTAATTGATTATTGATTTGCATAGTTATATATAGGTACCATTTCAATGAGTCACTCAATTTAAAAGTTCAAAGCCTTGAGAATATTCTGATATCACATTCTTAGCTTACGTGCCTAGTTTTTCCATATTTGAAATTTTTATTTTAATAGGCTAATAGCCAAAAGTTCCCACAAAAATAGGACAAACGACAACTAATATTGGTTATATCTCCATCATGAATTTTAAGATTCCATGCATAAACATTTTTTTATTAAATGTTTGATTGTTACATTTATTATAAAATAATTTTGAAAAAGAGAGCCTTAAGAAAATGTGTAAAAAAAAAATTTATCAGTTAGAATTTATTTTCAAATTTCTTCATTATTTGTAGGATTTGCTTATAAATATTGTTATCAGCAGCTTGTCTATTTTGCATATGTTTTCTTTTTTTAAAGCAAAAAAATGGACAAACAACAGAAAGTAATAGCAGAGAGAGCAAAAACCCATGTACTGATTTTCCCATATCCTCTACAAGGTCACATAAACCCATGTTGGAAATAAAATACTCACACAAACAACTTTTATTCAAACTCAAGCAAATATTACAAAAACACTCTCACTCAACAAACAAGAAACTACAACTCACTCTTATAAAATTTTGCTTCTTCACTCACTTAGAAGCTTTTAATTTTTCTTGATGTCTAAAACTAAAATGGGGAGAGGTATTTATACTACTTAAGAACAATTCTACACCACACAAATAAAATAATCCAAAATTATAATAACCATACACCTCATTCTTCTCCATCCTTCTCCATCCTTCTAATAATATTTTAAGTTACCAAATGATTTACATGCATAATTACTACACTCTAGAAAATTCTAGGTAGATGGCTTATAATTTTGGACATTTATTATGGACTTTGACTCTAATTTGGTTGGATTTGGGTTTGGGCTCCAATAATGGATCAAGTTTATGATCCAACACCCCCCCTTAAACTTGATCTTGTAACCCTTAGTAAATTTCTTAATCTTATGAAGTCTTCATTTGTCAGTGGCTTGGTAAAAATATCGGCAACTTGATCTTGTGACTTCACATATTCAACTTGCACATCCTTTCTTGCAACACACTCTCTTATATAGTGGTAGCGAATATCAATGTGTTTACTTCGATTATGGAATACTGGATTCTTTGCTAAGGCAATGGCTGACTTGTTGTCGACACAAACCTTGGTCGGCTCTTCTTGTATTAAACCTATCTCCTTTAGTAGATTTCTAAGCCAAATTGCATGACAAACGCATAAGGTAGCAGCAACATATTCCGCTTCACAAGTGGACAGTGTGACAATCGTCTGTTTCTTTGACATCCATGTGAAAGCAGTATCTCCCATGAAACATACGAATCCAGTAGTACTCCTTCGATCATCTATGTCTCCACCCCAATCACTATCGCTATATCCAACAAGATTATAATTATTAGAAACTGAATAGAATAAGCCAAAATCAATTGTACCCTTCAGATAGCGAAGAATTCTCTTTGCAGCTTTAAAATGGGTGATTGTTGGAGATTCCATGTAGCGACTAACCAATCCAACTGCATGAAGAATATCAGGCCTCGTACAAGTTAGATAGCGTAGACTTCCCACCAAACTTTTGAAAAATGTTGGATCTACACTTTCGCCTTCTTCATGTTTGGACATCTTGATTCCATATTCCGTTGGTGTGCTTATCGGCTTACAGTTCTCCATCTTGAACTTCTTCAGGATCTCTTTTGCATAGCTTTCTTGTGAAATGAAAATTCCATCCTTTTGTTGCTTAACTTCAATACCGAGGTAGTACGCCATGAGCCCCATGTCTGTCATCTCGAATTCTTTCATCATCACTTCCTTGAATTCATTGAACATGCTTGGGTTGTTTCCGGTGAAGATCAAATCGTCCACGTAGAGGCACACAATCAAAATATCTCCATCTTTGATCTTGATATATAGAGCGTGCTCTTGGAAGTCATTCTCTTGGAAGTACTTGTCGATTCGGCTATTCCAAGCCCTTGGTGCTTGTTTTAGCCCGTAAAGAGCCTTCTTCAACTTTAACACTTTGTCTTCGTGGCCTTTGACTTCATAGCCTGATGGTTGTTGAATGTAGACTTCCTCTTCAAGAACTCCATTTAAGAAGGCAGACTTTACATCCATTTGATGTATCTTCCACTTGTTTTGAGCTGCCAAAGAAATGATTAGTCTAATAGTTTCCAATTGAGCAACAGGAGCAAATACCTCATCATAGTCAATTCCAGCCTTTTGACTATATCCTTTAGCAACTAGCCTCGCCTTGTGCCTTTCAATATCTCTTTTAGCGTTTTGTTTTGTTTTGTACACCCATTTGACACCTATCGCCTTATGTCCCTTGGGAAGGGAAGTGAGTTCCCACGTGTCATTCTTTTCGATGGCCTTGATTTCTTCGTCCATCGCATCTCTCCACTTCTTCTCTTGTACTGCTTCTTGAAAGCTCACTGGTTCACAATCAGCAAACAGACAAAATAATGTAAGGTTATCTTGTTGTTCGGTTACCTCATAGAGATCTCTAAGACTTCGTGTGTGTGACACAACTCTTTCACTTGATGATGACGAAGGTGATGAGTCTCCTTGAGTGGTTGGTGAAGTGGGTGGAGTTGTTGTCTCTTGTTGGGCTTCTCCATGTTGTTCTATTGGTGTTAGCTCATCTTCTTCAAATTGAGGAAAGAAATTGAAGTCATCTGTATGAGAGCTAAAATCCCATTCTTCTTCTTCATTGAATACCACATCTCGACTAATCACAATTTTCTTATTGTCTGGATTGTATAGCTTGTAGCCCTTCGAATTAGTATCATAGCCAATGAAGATAAAACTCTCGCTTTTATCATCAAGCTTTGTTCTTCTCTCATCTGGTACATGAACATGGGCTATACTTCCAAAGATTCTCAGGTGGGAAATGCCAGGCTTTCTTCCACTCCATGCCTCTTGTGGTGTCTTTCCCCATACATTTCTTGTTGGAGATCGGTTTAACAAGTAAACTGCACACGCCACTGCTTCTGCCCAAAATTCCTTGGGTAATTTCTTGCTTTTGAGCATGTTTCGTGTCATGTCGAGGATTGTTCTGTTCTTTCTTTCTGCCACGCCATTTTGCTGGGGGGATCTAGGAACTGTCATTGGTCGCCGAATTCCATTTGCTTCACATAACTCTTGAAACTCCCTGGAAGTAAATTCTCCACCTCGGTCGGATCTCATGGCTTTGATTTTTCTACCGCTTTCTCTCTCCACTGCAGCTTTGAACTTCTTGAAAACTTCAAAAACTTCTGACTTCTGTTTCAAGAAATAGACCCAGGTTTTTCTTGAAAAATCATCAATGAAAAGAAGAAAATAGCTACTGTTACCGAGAGAGCTTGGCTTGATTGGACCACACACATCAGTATGGATGAGCTCGAGTGGCTTCTTGGCTCTTGACTCTGACTCCTTTGGAAAACTTTTCCTGAATTGCTTCCCAACTAGACACCCTTCACAAAGCTGGTCAGGATGGTTGATGCGAGGTAGTCCCTTTACCATCTCCTTCTTAGATAGCAGCTCCAAACCTCCAAAATTTAGATGCCCAAATCGAAGATGCCAAAGTCATGATACATCTTTGTAGTAAGATTTCAGGCACTTTGCAACATCGTTTTGTATGTTGATCAAGAACATTCTATTATTTGACATCGGCACTTTAGTAATGAAGTTATTTTTATCATCTTTTATAGAAAGATTATAATCTTTCATATGAATATCATAACCTTTCTCTAACAGTTGTCCTAAACTCAAGATGTTACTTTTCATATTGGGCACATAGTAGACATTGGAAATAAACTGATGTCTCCCATCTTTTAAACGGATAAGGATGTTACCTCTCCCTTTCACTGCTATTGTGGAATCATCTCCAAATGAAACATTTCCGTTTACTGATTCGTCTAGCTCCACGAACATGTCTTTCCTTCCACACATATGATTGCTTGCACCACTGTCAAGATACCAGGAATTTGCTTGGCCACCATCAGTTTCCTTTCGTGCTAAAAGAAGAGTTTCTTTATCATCTGTCTTCTCCTCCACGTAGTTGGCCTTCTCCTCAATTTTGTTGTTGGGAGCTCTACATTCTGAAGCATAATGCCCAAACTTCTGACAATTATAGCATCGAACTTGAGATTTGTCATACCTTGAGTTCGGATTGATTCTCCCACGGCCTCGTGTTGAGCTTTCTCCTTTCTCATAGTTGTTGTTGGAATTGTTGTTGTGGTAATTCCAACCTTGTCTACGACCGCGACTTCCACCTCGTCCATGGCCTCTACCTCTACCTCGGCCACGTTGGTTTCTATCATTGCCTTGACTTTCATGCATATCCTTGAGTTGCAGCTTGAAGAGTTGCTCAGTAAATCCTTGCTTCTTCTTATGCTTCTCTTCGTATGCTTGCAATGATCCTTGGAGTTGCTCGATTGTCATTTCTTCCAAGTCTTTAGTTTCTTCAATCGTCACGACGATGTGCTCAAATTTGGGATCCAACGAACGAAGTATCTTCTCTATTATCCTCACATCTTCTAACTTTTCACCATTTCTTTTTAGTTGATTAGAAACAACTACTACTCTTGAGAAATAATCTGAAATAGACTCAGATACTTTCATATGTAAGGATTCAAATTCACCTCTTAATGTTTGGAGACGGACTTTCTTCACTTGCTCGGATCCTTTGTAAGAGGTTTGCAGCTTCTCCCACGCTTCCTTAGCAGAGCTTGCACTTGAAATCTTTTCAAATCCATCATCATCTAAAGCTTGATAGATGAGGTAGAGAGCCTTCTTGTCTCTCTTTCTTGAATCCTTCAAAGTAGCCTTTTGATCTGGTGTAAGAGTAGCAAAAGCAGTATCATCCGCAGGCTCGTTGTAGCCTTTCTCTATGATATCCCACACGTCTTGTGATCCAAGAAGTGCCTTCATTTTGATACTCCAATTGTCGTAGTTATTGTTGTTGAGTGTCGGGACTTGGAATGGTGTCATACCATTTGCCATATCTCTCAATATAATAAGAATTTGTAAGATCTGATTGTGCGGATGAATCCGGAACGTCGAAAAACTTTGGAAAGGACAGCTCGGTCCACTCGGCTCAACTTTGTGAGTCAACTCAGTTTTCTGGTAGCACTATTCCAGCGGAACGTTTGAACTCCGATCGGGGCAATTCTGACGGTGTCGAATTCCTCTTGTCGAGACTTCCGATTTGATATGCAATAGTATAGATTTTCCAACTAGCTCTGATACCACTTTGTTGGAAATAAAATACTCACACAAACAACTTTTATTCAAACTCAAGCAAATATTACAAAAACACTCTCACTCAACAAACAAGAAACTACAACTCACTCTTATAAAATTTTGCTTGTTCACTCACTTAGAAGCTTTTAATTTTTCTTGATGTCTAAAACTAAAACAGGGAGGGGTATTTATACTACTTAAGAACAATTCTACACCACACAAATAAAATAATCCAAAATTATAATAACCATACACCTCATTCTTCTCCATCCTTCTCCATCCTTCTAATAATATTTTAAGTTACCAAATGATTTACATGCATAATTACTACACTCTAGAAAATTCTAGGTAGATGGCTTATAATTTTGGACCTTTATTATGGACTTTGACTCCAATTTAGTTGGATTTGAGTTTGGGCTCCAATAATGGATCAAGTTTATGATCCAACAACCCAATGCTCCAATTCTCAAAACGTTTAGCCTCAAAGGGTGTAAAAGTCACAGTCATAGCCTCAACTTCCATAGCTAAATCCCTGCTATCTCCTCGAGAAAGCTATATCAATGTAGAAACCATTTTCGATGGATTCAAAGAAGGAGAAAAGGAAGCAGACCCGGATGATTTCATACGACGATACAGGGCGACAGTCCCCTATAGCTTAGCCGAGCTAATTGAGAAATATGGTAGATCTCAGTATCCAGTGAAGTGTGTGATATATGACTCCATCATGCCCTAGGTTTTAGATGTGGCTCGCAGCTCAGGGATATATTGTGCATCCTTTTTCACTCAGTCCTGTGCTGTCACTGGTTTATATTACCATGCTCTTCAGGGGGAAATCAAATTTCCTTTAGAGCAGCCAATGGTTTCTCTAAATTCTTTTCCAGCAATGGAGTTCAATGATCTGCCATCTTTCATTAGTGGCCCAGGCTCATATCCAGCAATTTATGATCTTATTTGGAGCCAGTTTTACAAGATTGATGAGGTTGATTGGCTCCTGTGGAATACTTATAATGAGCTTGAAGATGAGGTAATTAAACTTCTTATACATATATATATATATATATATATATATATATATATATATATATATATATATATATATATATATATATATATATATATATATATATATATATATATATAATTATGGTTGTTAATTAAGGATTACGGTAGTTACCAATGAATTAATTATGGTTGTTAGTGATTACCATGGTTACCAATGGAATTGTAACTATTGAATATATATATTAATTCATGCTTTTATGTTCAGTCGCAATATAGTAGTACTGTAGATTTAAAACGAAATGAACGCCGTTTTTCTTTAACATCAAATCAAATTTATTCACAATAAGGGGAATTATGGAAATTGAAATAGGAAAAAAAAAAAAGGTTAAAGAACCAAAACAAAGGACTAAACAGGAATTTGTAAGAGTTACGAAGGGTTTGTCCTGATGATTTAGTGATTTTGAAGTCTGCATAAGAACAACATATCTTGACACGATAACAGTATGGCTGCATCAATTATTTGTATATATGCATGTGTACTAACAAAAAAACCAATATAATCCAGATATATGGTCCAGATAAGCTTATAACTTTTGTGTGGTTTAGAAATTTCTGAAATGACCCAAAATTTGCCTCAAATCATTGAGAAACAGGGCAATCATGGGTACCCTGTAAGTTGTCTTCTGTACGATTTCAGTAATTCCTTGGGTTTTAGACAGCCAGAGAGCTGGGTGGAGGCTAAGCCTGCTTGTGCAAGTTTCTTCTATTCTACTTAATCGTGGGCTGCCTTCACTTTCAATTGTGAATTACCCTCTTTATTTATTTTTTTTTTGTTTGGGATGTGGAACGTTATCACCGTGCTTTAGGATTAATGGTAATTAGTCAGTTCTCAAATGTTGACAAAGCAGATTGGATCCTTTTTGATACCTTCAATTGCTTCGAAATTGAAGTATATAACTTCCAAATACTAGTTAAAATTTGTCATTTTGTTCATTTAATTAGCTAGCTTATGAAATTTCGTCAACTACTCACAACTACATAAATAAGGAGATTTGTGCAACAAATTGTTAGTAACAGATGTATGTCATAGAAATTTTATGGCTTTAAGTTAGTAAAAATTTCAAATTCTAATTAACTAGTACAACAACAAATGTTGGACAATTATTTTGGTAGGGATCAATTTTAAATGTTGGTCAATT
Source organism: Triadica sebifera (assembly GCA_023653625.1). Taxonomy (NCBI): domain Eukaryota; kingdom Viridiplantae; phylum Streptophyta; class Magnoliopsida; order Malpighiales; family Euphorbiaceae; genus Triadica; species Triadica sebifera. The sequence continues at coordinate 5,149,710 of CM042900.1, forward strand.
TTTTTGGTAGGGACTTTCTATTATTATAGGAAAACTCATTGTTAGTATTAAGTTTTATTCACTTAATGTTTTTTTTTTCTCTTGTTAGATTGTGAATTGGATGGCAAGCAAGTGGCCAATCAAGCCAATAGGACCAACAATTCCATCAATGTACCTGGACAAGCGACTAGAGGATGACATAGACTATGGCCTCAGTCTCTTCAAACCCAATTCAGAAACTTGCATGAAATGGCTAGACTCAAGGGAACCAAGCTCAGTGATTTATGTATCATTTGGGAGCCTTGCTGCCCTAGGAGAAGACCAAATGGCACAGCTAGCTTGGGCTCTAAAAGCAAGCAAAAAATTCTTCCTATGGGTAGTAAGAGAATCAGAAGAGAAAAAACTCCCACAAAATTTTGGCGAAGAGACAAAAGATATGGGCCTAATTGTAACATGGAGTCCTCAATTAAAAGTTCTGGCTCATAAATCTGTCGGCTGCTTTATAACACATTGTGGGTGGAACTCAACGCTTGAGGCACTGAGCTTAGGAGTGCCAATGGTGGCAATGCCACAGTGGACTGATCAGCCAACAAATGCCAAGTTTGTTAGCGATATTTGGCGCGTCGGTGTTCAAGTAAAGAAAGATGAAAATGGAATTGTAAGTAAACAAGAAATTGAGAGATGTATAAGGGAAGTCATGGAAAGTGAAACAGGGAATGAGATGAGGAGAAATTCAGAGAAATGGAATAAATTTGCTAAATTAGCAGTAGATGAAGGTGGAAGCTCTGATAAGAACATTGAAGAATTTGTTTCAAAACTCGCATGCAACTCTATAAATGGTTCTAAAGATTGAAATTGATAATGTTTCATGTATTATCCAAAAAATTAATGTGTTTTTGTTTATGGAGAAATTTAGTTTACTGCACTATTTGCTTAGCTATCTTTTGGTTGGGAATATTTCTACTGAGACTTAAACTCATCCCACAATCATGAAACAATTGGAGTAACTGTCATTAATTGTCTCATTTACTAAATGTTACTTTGTATTTGTTTGACAAAATAAAAGGAAGAAGCTTGTGTGTTTGCTGCGAGAGTTGCACCAAAGAGCCAAGTGATATAAAAGAACAACTACAATGAATGAAACAAGCACTTTTTGAAAATTGTTGAAGAAGATGTTAGCAAATTGTGGCAAAGAGAAATGTTAAAAACATGCTTCAATACTCATCTCTTTATTGGTTAATGAGGAGAAAGAAAAAATATATATTTTTAATTTTTTTTATTACAAATCAATTAATAAGTAAATGTTAGAGAGTATTAAAAAATAAAGAATGTTTTTAGCAATGGTGGCAGATGCTGAAAAAGTTTGCTAATATATATAAATGCACCTAAATATGTTTGAAATGCCTATGCGTTAGGAGATATATATGTTTTCTGTAACTTCACACGCGAATTTGTCAAGATTTGTGCAGATTTGTTGGGGGCTTGCTACTTCATTTCCAAAGGCTTATGGCCTATAAGTACCGAGCCATTTTTAAAGTTATGTATGTGTGTTTACTCCGATACTGTTTTGCACGGTACTGGTATAATAAATCAAATTTTATGAGATAAATAATAATTTTTTAGTTCATTAATTATAGAGAGATTACTAAAAATATGTTCAGGCAAATTTGAAAAACTAGCCATCACTCTTTCGTTAATATTATCCTTTTCCTTTTTTTTTTTCTAATTTTAATTCTTTTTAGAACTGTTATTAGCGGTTAATGCCGATTGTTTCTTTTTTTTTTTAATTTTTGTTTTAATATTAAATTTGCTACTATTTTTCGCATATTTGTAAATTATTTAGATTTTTCTTAGTGCATTTTTATAATTGAATTTTTAGATGTAAACATATTATATTTTTTGAACAAATTACAAAAAAAATCCTTATGAAATTTAATAAATTACAATCACAATAATTTTTTAAAAAACTAACAGTTTACCATCTTTTCTTTTAATAAAAATATTGTTTGAAATAATAATTAGAAATACTATGATTTAAATAAACTGATTACTATAGAGTTACAGTTATTGATAATAAACAGAAATTGTAAATTTTTATAAAAATTATTAGACTGTACATAAAATCTTAAGAATTTATTTAAAAATATTTTAAGTATAAAAAAATCATATGGTATATTGCGTTGCAATTTTTAAAATTTATATGTATTAAGCGAATGAGCATTATCTCAAATAACAAGAGAAAAACTATTATTTTTTTCAAAAATTTGTCTCTTATTATAATTTATTAAAATTTTAGAGAAATTTTCTATAATTTATTCTATGTTTTTGTTTTTGTTTTTGTTAAAATAAAATTTGGAGCAAGTAAAGATTTTGTTATAGAAAATTGTAATCCTTGTATTTAAGGTTTTTGATCTCATATAAAAGTTGTCTTTCTTAGTCCTTCTCACAGCTAAGAGACTGAATGAGTGTCTTGAGTGTCTTTTGAAGATTAGATTATTTGTGATATGTTACCATTCACCACTTTTTTCATATACAATAAGTTCATTATTTTTAAGTTCATTATTTTTGTATATATTATATATTTTAAATTATATAGTTGTCTTATACATTGCCAATGTACTCTTTTAAATTATTAATAAAAAATTATTTGCATTCAAAAAAACAATTGATGAATGATTATTAAAAAATAAATATTATTGATATTTTTTTAAAATAAATATTCTCTAATAAATTAGATTCAGAGATAACTCATCATCATTACTAATATCAACTGAATTAATAAGTTGGCTGAATTTATTTTTTTCTTTTTCCTTTTTAATTTTCGGAGTAAAAACCATTTGCAAGTAGAGCTTTCAGAGTAAAAAATATTTGCAAGTATAATGGTAAATGAACCAAATCAAATCGAATATTATTATTTAAGTTTATTACAAGGTTGAACTCAGCTTGAGCTCGATTTGAATTTTTATACGAGTTCGAGCTTGATTCGAGTTTTTATATTTGAATTCGAGCTTGACTCGTTTAATAATTATCATATTCACAAGCGGCTCAAAAAAATTTCGTTTATTATATTTAACGAGTTTAGTTCGAGTTCGGCTCGTTAACTAATGATGACAAAAATTCGAATTCAGCTCATTAATTAATAATAACAAAAATTCAAATTCGTCTTATTAATTAATAATGATAAAAGTTCAAATTTAACTCATTAACTAATAATAATAAAATCTCGAGTTTAGCTCATTAACTAATAATGACAAAAACTCGAATTTGATAATAAAATATAAACGAACCCTAAATGAGTATGTTCACGAGTTTTTAAATGAACACTTTTATAAATTTTTAAATAAATATATTTACGATCTTTTAAATGAATACATTCGAAAACTTTTAAATGAATACGTTCTTAAATTTTTAAACAAATATATTTATGAACTCGTAAACGAATACGTTAACGATTTTTTAAAATAAATATATTCACGAACGTGTTCGCGAGCTCATAAACGAAAATGTTTATGAGCTGAAAAATCAAACAGTATTAAATTCGAATTTAAACTCGGATTTGAGTTTAAGTTTGGTTCATTAATAATAATAAATAATTTTAAATAAATTTTTTTAAATTAATATCCAAATACTTCTGAACAATTTAATTCATTTATAAAACATATAATTCGAAAATAAAGGACAAAACCACAAGACAAATATATCATAATTAAATTTAAGAATATTGATTTGATTAACATCAGTCCAAATACAAAACGACATTTCAGTCTATGTGCCCATATGTCATTTGGTCATATTGATTTGATTAGAACGTCTCTTCTTGTTTTAGTCATCTAGAACATTAAAAAAAAAAAAAAATACTGTTTCGCCTTTTTTAGAATTTAAATTTTGAAATAAAAATAATTTTTTGTAAATTTGAGTTTTAAATTTAAAATATTTTATAATTGAATTCTAATTTTTTATAAAAATTCATAATATTTTAAATTTATTAGTATTTGAAAAATTTTCCTTATTTTTTAATAGAAAATATTTTATATTCTCTGAAAATATCTTCAATAAAATTAAATCGAATATAAAAATTAGATTCTAATTCTAATTATATGAATATACTAAAAAATATTGAAATTTCAAAACACCAGAAAATAAAATTTCATTTTATAAGAAATTCTATTATTTTAATATACCAAATATGTCATTAGTTTTCTCATCATATAAATAATATAAATAACAGTTAAAACAGAATTGTATATTATGTTAATATAACATTATTTATATATGAAGATATATTTTCTATTTTTCAGTTTAACAGAACTTTGTAATTCTTTTAAAACTAAAATAGGAAAAGTTATATAGTTTTTTTTTGCCTCATAAAATGTACTGTTTTTTTTTTATCTCTTTTAAATTTTATGTATTATCTATATCTATTTTTTTTTACTCTTGATTGTTTTCAGAAATTTTCTTACAATGTATTTTTTTATAGGCTATATTAGAGATTATCTATATAAGATACGATATATTGTATATTCAGTTATCTTTTTATATAAGTTTGGAAATTTAACTCTCATAAAATGCGACCACTTCAACCCTATGTAATAGCCGCAAAATCAATATATAGTAACGGATTTGAACCGTAGCTAACACAGGGACGGATAAATTTATTGCTATTATTTTAAAAATTATCTTAAATTAGTGACGAAATTTTCTGTCGCTAATTTAGCTACATTTGCAATCCTTCTTTAATTGGTCTCTATCATTTAAAGGACGACAAATTTTACCGGCAAATATTTTTTGTACCGAGTTATTCTAAAACTAAATTATACCGAAAGAATTGAATATCAATTGTCTATATTTAATAATAAAATAATTTATATACAATAATATAACATTATTTATAATTTTATTATACTAGTATAAGATAACTTATACTTATAATTATTTATACTTTAATCCATAAAATTAAAATTATAAATTTAATAATTAGCTAACAAAATTAATATGACATTTATAGTAACAATGAATTCAAATAAGTAAAAAATTTTAAAATAATTTTATGCTAAAAATTTATGATGGTGGTGTAGAGAATTGAACCCATGACCTCCATATAAATTTAAAATATGACAACCATAAAGCACATTAATTATCATAAAAATATTTATAAGATATTGCTAGTTTTCATTTTTGACTTATCACTAATTATATTTTCTTAGCATTTATAATTTATTCCAATTGTGTTATATATTAAATCTAAATTAATTAATATATGATTTTGTAAACCAATTTAAGTGTAATCTATTACAACGAAATCTAATCTATAATAAGTGTATTATAATTAAATAACTAATGAATCTAATTTATTATTTATTTTAATTATATTATATTATTTTTATCAAAATAATTGTAATATATTATTATTTATTCCCTTTGAAATTTTTATTGATTGTGCGGTCTCATTTTCTATCTTTTTTTTTTTAATTATTGAAGAATATGCTATGAATGGAGGTCTATTTGAATTTTCTGCATTATTTTACAGTCTCCTTTTTTATTTTGTCGTTCGTATGATTAGTAGTTTGGAAATTGAGTTTTTTCTCCATTGATCTTGTCTATATGTTTTCCTGACCCCTTTATTTGGTACAATGAGCATAACCCTCCTTTTCTTTTTTGTTGTTTGTTTCTTATTCAGCAGTAGTATTGTTTGTAAGCTTCTTATTTTGAGATGTGCATGTGAACAATTAAATGCATTGGCAATATATCGGAAGCAGTAGAGCATAAGGGATGATCAAATATTTGATCATCTTTTCATAATGGATACTTGGAGATGATTAGCATTCTGCAATCATAATCATAGTCATAATTTGTGTTATCTTTATGTCCATATGAAGCAAAAATGGAAAAGGGCATTCGATTGTACCAAATCAAGATCTTAATTTGGCAATAGAGCATGAGGGATGATCAAATATTGATCATATTTTGTTGGAGGATACTTGGAGATGATTAGCACTGTTACACATCCACTTTTGCTGCAATCGAAAACCTTAACATAGTCATAGTTTGTGTTATCTTCCCATGTTGTGTCCATATGTGAAGTAGGACCTAATCCCTCTCCAATTATTTTTATTCAAAACCATTATATACTGCAAATTTATTGGGCAGAAAAACTAATTAATAAGTGAGGAAAATTAAATTAAAAAAAAAAGAACAGAAATAGCAAAGTTTTTTTTTAATTATTAAAAACAAAGTGGGTGGAATATGGGAATTAACCATCCAAATTCACACATTATCTCAACCCATATTGTGGTGACTTGGTCTTATACCTGGATTACCACGTGGTTTACAGTGCTTATATGTGATCAATATAGACATAATCAAACTTTGTTTTTCTTCACTTGCAATTAAGAAAATAGAAAAAAAAATCATGGGAACCATAAACTACAAAGAGAAATATACTCATCCATGTCTTCATATATATTAAACTTTTTTTTTTTTAAAAAAAAAAAAGGAAACCATTTTGACTCATAAAGTTGAAAATTAACTATAATTATTTAATTTACCAAATAAATTTATTAATGATTAGATCAAATGACCAATGCCCGTATTATTGTATTAATTAGCACCAAAAGATCAGAAAAAAAAATGTTTTGAATTATCTCGAATTTTTTAGATAATATAATACAAAAACAATTTCTTAAATATAATACAAGATTTGAATTTATAATTAATTTCTAACTTATCTGAAAACTTTTTATATTTCAAATTGAACCGAACTATATACACTCCTACCTAATATGATCTCTTTGATAGAGAAATAAAAGTAAGAAGGCTAGTACAAAATTTTGATAGGCAAGAAAATAAATAAATCAACTGAATTAATAAGTTGGCCGAATTTTATGCTTTCTTTTTCTTGAGTCAAAAAAACATTTGCAATTACATAATAAATAGAGGTGACAAGAGAATATATTACTTGCGAAATTCAAACCCAATTATATATATTCCTACCCAAAAATATTTAAAATTATAATATTAATCTCCCATTGTACTCTTGATTAACATTAACCGATTAATACATAAATCTATATAATTATCCTTTTATCATTAAAAAATTTCAAATAAAAAAGATTCAAAATAACTAAACAATTAAAAATTTAAAAATAAATAAGCAATTTACTACAAAATAAAATAAAATATAAAAACCAATTGAAGGATTTTTTATTTTTTTACTTTATTTTTTTATTTTTGATAAATAAAAAATTGTTAAATTAGAAGACGGATGCCCAACATATCACTGGCATATGATTGAACGTAGAACTAATATAAATAAATATCTAAAAATATATATATAAATAAAAATGATAGTTTGAGAATTCAATTAAACACCATAAAAGAGTAGAGACTAAATCAAACAACTCGTTATAATCTAGGTACTTCAAAATAGATTTTGCCAAAAAGAAAAAACAAGAGGCAGAGCTTCGTCCAAAGGAAATCAACTTTTATACGACTTGAATCTATGAGAGGAATGAGAGAGAGAGAGAGAGAGAGAGAGACTCTCAGGCTTCCCCTATTAATTTGCTTCTAATAATAGATTCAACTCCGAGCAGCAAATTCAACTAGATTCACTGATAACACGACACAAATTCTCTATCAGATGCACAAATTCCATATGATAACCCATTTCCATAGTTACATGATATGCTGCTAGATATCCCGAGATAAAACTCTTCAGTATCATTTTCTGCGTATTTTCTTCTTGCCTATTAGAATTAATTTTTACAGCACTAGTAAACTTGTGCAATATCAGTAGGACACTAGAGAATCTAAAGTTGCTTCTATATAATATATGACACTAAGTATGAAGACCAATGTCGAAATAATTGACAACTGCAAGTCATAGCATTCAGTAAATACTGACATCATATGATCAGTAAACTTAAATGCTAATTAGATCGATATTAGAACCAACGAAAATTAAATCAGGGATGTACGAGTACAACACCCCTCCTACTCAGCTGTATTGGTATCTTCTGCACCACTGCCCAATTTTACAATGTCTTCAACAAGAATCTTCCCATCTGTTACAATGAAAATTAATGAAATTACAGTTACATTTGGTAAACAAACATAATAATGCATTAATCAACAGCGACATAAGAACATATAACAATGATCATAATTTAGCGGCAAAAAGGTCACCATAAAATGATTTGCCCATGATGACCAACTTTTTAAGCCCAGCACCTCAGGTTTATACTTGGCAGATCTCATATTAATGGTCAAGGCAAGTGAGTCTGATGAGAAGTATTTCATTTCTATGTATTTAAAAAGTAGGCAGTCGCGTCTTTATAAATAGCAATCAGTCAGATTTTTTTTTAATTTTAGTTTTAGAACAAACAGTCAGAACTTACAAGTAGAAAATAACCTATATTAGGACACAATTATCATGAAAAGACTGTAAGATAAACATTAAAATTCACGTGTATTCATGCCCACATATAAGCAGTAAGAATACATGATGAGACCTCTGAGAGAGAGAGAAACAGACAGAGAGACTGGTTAACTGACCTCCATCTTTGGAAAGACTGCTGATGAGTTCTTGAACACCTTCCTTGCCCAGGGTGTCCTTCAAGTAAATAGCAGCAGTAGCCACCTCTTCAGGTGTAACTTTGCCATCATGATCCCTGTCAATAAACAATATAAATTAATATAAGATTGCAGTTAAAGTTGAAAGAGACATATGCTGATGACATAACATGTCAAAGTCCGCGCATAAGAGTCATGGCCAACTGGCTGTTACAGTGCCCCTACATATGACAAGATTTGCAAGAATTTTACTAGATCCCTAAAATCTGAACAAGAAAGTAAAATCTAGAAAATTTTTAATTATAATTTATATGCATTATTTTATTTATCAGCCAGGTTAAAGCAAAACATTAAAAAAAAAAAAAAAAAGGAACTTGATAAGCATTCCACTGCCACTACAAATAGCTATATCATGACTCTAAAAGCATTTTGTTAAAAAGATGAATAGTTGAAAAAAGCTAAAATGCAGTCTTATTTATGAGCAAAAGTATAATTTTACTGAGAACAGACAAGTTAATTTTTAAAACTTATAAGAGAGATTTAGGTGTCATTCAATATGCATGCATTGTAATAGAGATATGCAAATGTCATGCAAAAACAAATAGTTAAGAAAGCGTTTAAGACGAAATGTTTTAAAGACAACAGCCATTACCTAAACTTCCTATTTGACGTGGAAGATCAAAACTTAGAAAAACAGAAATGAAAAAAATAAAAAGGCTTAAATGAATCAACTAAGGATAACAATGGTACATAGTCCATTCCCTTTCATTAGTTTCCTCAAGCACAGGACAGGTTACCAACACCAAATGCAAAACACTCAGCCTTACTTCAATATTTTCTTGTTTCAAGAACAATGAAACATGTTGATTCAAAGGTTTTTCTAATTACATGCATAGTATTTCCGTTCCTACAAATGGAACCCTACTACTTTATGAATCAGAAATGGCACTTTATATCTCATAGAGGAGTTGATAAACAGATCTGGATTGTCGTTTTTACCCCAAACACAACCATATTAAATCAGCAATCCCAATTCCGACCCCATTTCTCAGTAAGCAAAACAGGACTGAACTTTTGCTAATAAATTTCACCCTGCAAGGCTGCAACATACCTCATTCTATTTCCTTATAATTTCTTTCCGCTCTAGTCATCAACAACCACAGACCCCCAATGGGGTAAATTTTGGATATTATAATATTATACCATAGTTAACTAAATAATCTAATCCAAGAAAATATTTCCAATACTATGAACATCTCTAATAGCTTTGCATAAATAGAAATAATATATAACTATTAAAAGAAAATACAATTACTGTAAGAGCCGCAATCTGTGTATCTGAAGTTATCCATTGAAAGTTTAGAGCTTTTAAAACAGTAACGGCTGAAATGGTCGTCATTCTCATAAACAAAAGTACTGTAATGGTGGTTTCATCCATTTCACTAGATACATAGCCATTTCAATTGTGATTTCTGGACCACATTATACTATAACAGTCCGTCCTGAATTGCCTAGCTACAATCATGTTATTTAACTGGGCAATATGTTTTGTAATGGTTGATTTTTAAAACCCTGCGCCAAACTCAACAGCTAGAAGTCCATCACAAGTTCACTTTCATGATAAAAAGGGCCACCTTAAGCTTTAACACTATCAAAAATATCTTTTCAATTGACGGTTAATAATTACGGACCATGCTACATATATATAGAGAGATTATGTGAGTCTATGTTACTCTAACACTTCATTTTTGAAAAAGTACTCGTACCCTTTGGGTATGACATTGGTATGGGTATGAAATCCTTACCGAATTCTTCACTTTAAAAGTGGGTACTCATAGTCCCAGTTTCATTTAAATTACAAATGCAAATCAAATGGACTTGAAAGAGTTTGTAAATTTATAATAATTATCTTTTAACGATTTACAATTGAAGATTATGATTTGTAGTGGTAACAAAAATTAATATAAATTATATAGCAAACTTGGGTTGATTTACAATTTAAATGAACTTAAAATTATTATTTTATTGTTTGTTTGTAGTTTGAATTTTAGAATTTAAGTTTGTAATTTAAATATTTTATCCAATTTTATTTTATTTAGCAATTTAATGTTATAATTTAATCTATCTTTTAACTTAAATTATTTTATATAAAAATTAAAATATTTTCATATATATATATAGACGTATTCCTATACCCGTACCCTAATTTTGAGTACTTTTTAACCGTACCCACATACCCTAAAATTTAAAAAATAAGAAACCGGACTTCTAAATATGTACCCGTGTCGGATATCCATACCCGAGTTCAAGCAACATAGATGTGAGTGCATATCTTTTATCATAGTAGAGGATATGAAAACATGGAAAACTAATATTATAGCAACAAAAGAACAATCAAGAAGTAAAATTATAAAAAAGAATGATCCACCTATCCAGTAGTCGCCAGCCATCACCAATTTCAGCATCAACATCATCAATTTCCTTCTCAAGATTATGCAGCATTGCATCAACCTGGAATACAATCAAGGATCCATAAGAATTAGCATTGATAGCAGCCAAGTGCCAAATTTGCATATAGGAGCTGAAATGATAAAGAATCTTTGAGTGTTACTCTTTCTATCAGAGCAGAAGAAACATCATCACGTTCATCTACTTCAGAAGATTGGTCACTTTTGTTTCGGGCAGCTCTATATGCTCTAATGGCCTCTTGTTGGCCATCTGTGCCGTCCTTCTCTACCATGCTATTGTAGAGCTCTATCTGAAAGCATACTTTTGAGTTAGATACTTAACAAACTTTCCCTGCCTAGAAGTAACATCTATTCCTTAGAAACCAGCACAGTTGACTTCCTAATAAGATTATCATATCTTGGCATATGTAGGTGAAGCTTTACTTTTAATAAATAAAATATACAACATAATCTATACAGCATTGATAATTCAAGGTTTCATGATACCTCCTTGTTGACTAGGCTTAAGAACTCTTCCCGTTCTCTGCTTACTGACTGCAAGATTAGAGAAAAAATAGAAGTCAATTTACAAAGAACATCAAACTTTTATTAGAAAAACTAAACAACCAACAAAACCTCTTTTTTATATTATTTTTTGACCAAAAGGCAACCTCTAACCAAAACATCTTATTGTACTTTAATTGTAAACCAAGGGAAGCTGGGTTTATAACACCCCGGTCCAAGGTAATCAGCATGATTCAGTTCAAGGCCTTGCTCAAGGCAAGCTTCAAAAAATAACAAAAATTGGCCATTAAAATTTGAGAACCCCAGTCCTTACAGATGCTGAAGCTAAAACTGCAAGTGCACGACTAAGTTCACATAGCTGCTCTTGTTTCTCCAATGTTCTTGCTCTAGCTAGTTCTTGTGCTTCACGTGCTCCTGTTGTAGTCATCTCTTTCAATGCCACATCCTCTTCGCTAATTTTAGATTCTTTCATTCTTGCAAGCTCTTCTTCCTCCTTCTCTTCCTCCTCCTACAAATTATCAATTTAAAACCAACTTAGTAACTCAAAGATGAGGCTCATTCTAAAAGAGAGAATAGTGCATGTCACAACTCAATGCAAAGGTTTACTCTTATTGCTATTAAAATTAGATTTTTATCTGTACATTGAAATAATCCATGTTTGGCTCATGCAACATTGACCAACATGAATGCATCAAAGATAAATACAAAATGTCTAATACTAGACAGTAGACAAGATGAATCTTAAAAAACATCACAGTCTATTCTCTTAAATTAAGCAAGCAGTTAAGGAGGCTCTTATGTTTCCAAGAACATAGAAACATAATCAAATCCAACCTTGATCAGTTCCTCCTGCATCTCAAGATACTCCAGCTTCCTCCTCCTTTCAGAAACGGAATCTTCCGATGGCAAAGCTGTAACACCAACAGTATCTACAACCTCATCAGGCAGAGAAGACAGTGTTGCTCGAACAGCTTCCTCTGGTTTCAATTTACCAGACACAGTAAAGGCCCTGCATAAGATTTGGACCAGAAAATTAATATGTAACTGAAAACTAAAATGCACAGGAAAGATGAAGTTTAATACGGGAAAATAAAACAATGGGATTAATAGGGGGCTTCAGTTTACCGTGAAAGAATCAAAAGAGAAGATGGAACTGAATGATTGAGTGACAGATCCAGCCAATCACGAAGCTGCACATAGAAGTCAAGCATCTGACAAATTAACAATGATACTTCATTTAAAAACATCCCCTAACATTATATACATCTCTCAGTAAATAATAAAATTTCACTATCAAATATGCGCATTACAACTTTTATTACAAAGAATTCACTAAATTTACCCACTCCAGACTACCCCGAAACCCCTCATTTACAGAACAAAGATGCTTGAAGGATGAAAATTATGAAGAAGTTAAGAGAAACTAAAGGATCAATATTAGCAGACCCCAATGCAACATTTCACTGTTCACGATAATATGCACCAACCTGAACCTGATGTTATGATATGTTGCTTGTTCAAAAAAAATCACAATCTGGAAAATCATCTCTGGAAAAGGAAATAAAAAAATAATAAAAAAAAGCACTAAAGGCCAAATCTGAAAACCTGTTGCCGCATTTCTTCAACTGACAACAAACCAAGCATGCCTCTTTCCCTACAGTCTTCACGAAGTTCATCCTCTGAAAGAGACTCCAAACCCTCTGCTTGAATTAACTTATCATCTTCCTTGATCCTAAGAGTACAATAGCATGATGATCAACAGCCAAAAATGCCATCGCACTATGCAAGTGGCAACTTGATAATTCTCTCTAATCTGATTCAAAATTTATAAAGCTCTATATACCATCATATTGAGCACAAGTAACTTGAAAAAAGTTTCATACAGCCAAACTTGAAGAGTAATCTACCATCTCAAACATATTCTGTTCTGTCCTAGAACAGAATTCACAAAATTATTAATGCAATTACCATGAACAGAGAATCCCACCTTTGAAGTCTCTTACGGAGCATATAACGCAAGTATGCATCTGTTCCAAATGGACTGATTCCCATATACTTGCACATGCTGACCAACCTAGGCCTAAAGAAAGCAAAAGAAAGCAAAAAAGAAATGCATCACTCGGCAAGCAGATAGATTAGCATTGAAGAAAACAATATGCCTTCTAATATAAAAGCAATTACAAGCAACACCAACCTGCTAATATTATCCAATGTTAGTTCATCATTGAACAGCTTCGCAAAGCCCAAAATCTCCTCATTAGAGACACCTGCACCTCTTCTAACCTGCATAATAATTGCAGGTTGCACTGGTGAAATTAAATATCAAAAGTAAAAAAAAGATACAGCAAATTAACGTAAAAGAGTTTGACTGCTGATTCTAACCTTGTTCAAAAACTCATCAAGATCCTCAGCAGTTTCCTTAATTTCTCCACTCCGTGTGTTTTGGACTTCCTTAGCCATTTCTTTGACTGTATCCTGAAGGAACTTGGCATATTCTATCCTTGCATTCAACCTCCTTTTCAGTGCTTCCTACATATTGATCAATTTACAAAGAAACCAACAGTCTAATTAAAAGAACCAAAAAGAAAGAAAAATAACCCAAGTTATATGATGCATCATGCATATTGGTACATCAACAAACAATTCAAACCATGAGAAGCAAGCCAACTTCAGCATGTTTCAGCTTTGATGGAATTTCTTCAGCTCAAAGATCCCAAAGTTGGCTTGAACTTGCCTTGGCTTTATGTTCCAGGAAAACAAGCCAAATTTAACTTGTTAATTCACTCCTTCAATGAGTGAAACACTACCAAAAAGATTAAACTATTTACAGTAAACCTTTTACCCAAACCGCTAATTTTATTACTTAACAATAAACCATAGCTCTCCAAATTTTTTCAAATCATATTATATTTATTTTCTATCTCAATTAGTATTAGTATATCCTATTGTGATCAAACTGTTATTATTACTTACCTATAAAAAATAAAAATAAAAAAAAAAACTATGACATTGTAAGACTAATATAGAATTGGACCCCAGGAACTGAATACATCAACATTGAAATTTGCAAAATTCATTTACAACAAAAATATAAAATTATTATCTATACAGGATCTTTCTAGGATTATTTATATATATATAAAATCAAATTAATAACATATAAAACGATGCATGTGCAATGAACAGAAACATATAAAAATGAATATAAAACATAGTTTTCATTTTATTTATGCAATTAAAACTATAATGATAGCCATTAATTTCTACATAAAGTTGGATTCTTTAAAAAAATAGAAATATAAATTATTACAGTATTATGGTATTATGCTTTACAGCTCAATGTAAAAATAAATATATATTTTACAATGCATAAAATCAAAGAATAACTTTGACCTTTTTATTGCAACAAAAATAAATTATTCATTAGTGCACAAATTCATGAGCGTACAAAATCAACAGGTCACGTGCAATGCACGAAAACAAATAACTAGCTATAACAAAAAGCAATTGCATCAAAATACATACCTGCTCTTTCATTTTATCTTGAAACGTTGAGGGCAACATGTTAGGGAACAATTTCAGGAACACTGGTAGCAAAAATTCCATGAATGGTACAACAATAAATACTGCAAAAGGGACTAGTCTAAAAATGTCTGCGGTGGTTCGAGTTAGCTGTTGTCTCTCTCTTCTGGACAGACTCTTCCCACCTGCAAGTTTTAGTAGCAATCTTGAGCTGATCCTCACATCAGCCCACAGAAGCTTAAAACCTAACCAGTAATGTTTCAATGTTGAGACAAATTCATGTTTCCAGTGAGCAAGTTTCTTTACCCAGTCCTCCCTAGAGAACAAATAGGTTGCAAATAAGAAATTCAACAGAATGCATCGCCATTGCTGCTAGTGATTATAACCAAATGAAAACAAGAACAGCTTAGAGGTAAAGTTTAAACCTGCTCATAGAAGCTACAGCCCTCAAAGCAGGACCGATACCCAGAAGCATCGTCCATGTCCTTTGCAAAATAGATTTAACAACTTTTTGAGATTCATGCAAACGTTTGGCTTTCACTTTGGCTTTTGCAGTACTCAAACCTTCAACAGCTTGATCACATTCTTCAGGAGATGCTTCCTTTCTCTTTTTAGCAATCTTATCTGATTTTTCCTCATCATCACTCTCCAAGTCTGGTTGCTTAGCTGTAGCAGTGGATGCATTGCGAACAGAGAGTGACATCAACCATATTGGATTGACAAACTGTGATCGTACATGTCCAAGACCCAATCTCGTGCTGCTGTAACATCTATGACTAAACTGCCCTACAGCTGAAAATCCAAGTAATTCTGCTCTGTTTGCTAAATTTATTTCCTGTTCCGTCAAATTATTACAATCTGAAGAGAACTGTTTTGGAGCACAGCTATAGCTGTCTAAATACAAATTCTGAGCTCCATGCCCAAGACATTGGAAGCCCTGTATTGAGCGAGTGGAGACATTCAGATAATCAGAAATGAATCTCTTCCGTCTCAAGATTGCTCTAGAGGCCATTTTTCAGGTATTTCCCACTTCACAGAGATATGCATTCCATTCCCTCAGGAACCACTCAGAAAAAGCTGGCAAAGATGAGATTCACAAAAGAACTTATCAAAAACCAAAAACAATCAACATATAAAAGCACCTACTGCTTATAATGACAGCTAACATCTTAAAATAGCAGTTTCATCCAGCTTTCATAAACAAGGTGTTGTGACAAACTAATTTCATAAACAGGCTCACACCTGGCTTCATTGAAGAAGGGAAAAAAATCAAATCAAAGGTTACAGCTTCAACTGATGAGCAATTCATGAAGGGGCAGAATCAAAAATGAAAATACAAAAAGAAAACATTTATTGGTATTAACTTGATAAAATTAGCAAACAGGAAAAACGAATAGAGAAAAGCATACAATTACGAATAAACAAAAAACTTTCTTGGTATTAACTTGATAAAATTAACAAACAGGAAAAACGAATAAACAAAATCATACAATTACGAACAAGCAAAAAAATTTCCGAGAAAGTCAGCAAACAAACAGAGCGAAATGGAAACTAAGAAAATCCACACATAATTTTTCAACAAAAAAAAAAAGGAAATCAAATCTGACAGAGTATACTTACAGGTTTAAACCAAAAAGAGAATTTCGGATGGAAGTTAGACGGGAGAGACGATTGAAATTATAGAGGCGCAGACGCTGTCAATGTGAGAAAAAAGAAAAGAAAAGAAAAGAAAAAACCGGAAGGGGTTTTGGAGGGGTATTGTGAAGGACACAATTCTTCTATAATCAAACGTATGATTATTGTGAATTGGTGTGTTATAAACCGTCCGATGAGTAGATTAGTTATTGTGTCTATAGACCCGAACATCGAATCCGAGTATAAAAGTACTTTTCCATTTTAATTATCATATCCATTTCTTAATAGTCTTTATGGCCATGTTAGCTCATTTATTATTATTATTATTATTATTATTATTATTATTATTATTATTATAAAGAACAGATTATAGATAATTTTGAAGGTTTTAATAAATTACAGCCGAAAATAAATTTTTAAATATGCTTAAATTAATTTGAGCAAACAAAGCCAAGCATGCACTAAAACTTTAAGTATTTCAAAGTTTAACAACTAAAAAGTTGATCCTTCACACCGGGCCATAAAGATTGGATTCTCAAATGTGGCATATTTTGGAAGTATTGAAAATGTCAAACATCCTTCACGCTAAGTATGTAATTGAATGGATACAATATTAGGTTGGAGTTTTAAAGTTTGAACTCCACTCGAATTTAATTGGTTTTATTTTTAATTGTTCGAAATTTGACTAGATAAATATTCGATTTTAACTCAATAAATCTCAAGTTAATTAAAATTTTTTAATAAATAGTATACTCGGCTCAATTCAAAATCAACTCGAGTTAATTCGACTTGATTAAGTTCGAATATGTTTAAATATTGGAGATATAAAAGTAATTTAATAAATAAAAAAACTACTCGATTAAATTTACAAGTTTTACGAGTCGGAAATTATGATATTCGAGCTCAACTCGATAAATTTTGAGTCGAATTCAAATATTTTACGAGTTAAACTCGAGTAGCTCACAAGTAGTTTGACTCGTTTACTCCCCTACTTCATACCAATAAAAAAATATTTCACAGTCATGAATCATAAATTCCTAAAAATGTAGAAGTTTTAAAATGCTCTATGATTTGGTTCACAACTTGTTTCAAGACTTAATCAAGTTTTTTCATGCCCATGAAAATTCATTGACATCCATGACACTTGAAGCTCCAAATAATTAAATTTATCTAAAATACTCTAGGACTTGCTTTAAACTTGTTTCAGGATTTGATCTGGTCCTTCATGCCCTTGAAAGAAAGCTTCACACCCATAAAGACCCGCTTCACAACTATGGAGCTTCCTTCAGGCTCATGAAACCTAGAAAGTTCAAATTTTAGTTTTAGGTGTCAAATTTGAAAATAGATCCGCCAAAAATAGTTAAAAGACTCTATTCGCATTAAATACACATCCAATAGTTCTTTTTCATTATGAGAGTATAAATAAATCTTATTTATGACTCCCTAGGGTAAGAATTTAAGAAAAAAATACTTTGAGAAAATCTTTCAAGAGCTTTGTACTTTTAATCCTTTAAGTTACTTATTCTTTATTTCTTAAAACTACTATTTAAAACTTCATGAATTTCTTTTTAAGTTCTTTAAAACTCAAGAGTTCTTGAGTTTTAGGGTTGTGAGTATTTAATTTTTGCAATCAATAATGAAATTAAATAATTTGGGTTGAAAATTTAAATATTTGTAAGGAGTTCAATGTTAGCCATTAAAATACTTTATAAATAGTTTGAGTGTGAGTCTTGGAGAAACATTTTGATAAATTAGAATTAAGTTTATAAGAATTTTATCTACACCTTTAATAGATTCAAACTCCCAATGTGATTGAGTAAATGTTGTAAGTTTTGATGACTGAATCTCTATAAAATTCTTGTGTTGTGTTCTCTTGTTTTTCCTTTTGCTTAAAACTTTTAATATTCCACTCCTTAAAATCATCAATTCACATCCCTTTTTGGTATTTGTAGAACTTCAAAATGGATTAAAAAAAAAGCGAGAGGGAGATTTCAATATGTTGGTAGGCAGCCAAATTTTTTGAAAATTTTAGTGTGGATCCCACCACATATAAAATAAAAAAATATTAAAAGTTGTGACAATTCAATTTCGAATTAAATTCTTCCAGCCAATATTTTTGACTTTTTTGATTTGTGTTCACACTGAATATTTTGCTTATAAATAGTCATATCTCCTCTCATTTGAATTACAACAATCTCAATTCATTTGAGATAATTTGAGAGAGAGTTAGACTTTTAGAATATTTCCAAAAATTAGAGAATGACAAAAATAGTGAGAAAAATATTTTGGGAGTGTTTTTGGGAAACACTTGTATGCCACTATTTTTGAATTTATCTCAAAATTGTTGTATTACCTCTAATCTGTGTCTAGGGAAAACTCTTTTTGTATCTATTAATTTTTATTAGTGGAAAAAAAATATTCAGAGTGTTTTCCGTGGACGTAACCCAAATAAGGGTGAACCACGTTAAATTGTTAGTATTGTTTTTTGTTGATTATTTTATTTCATATTTATTTGTATTATTTTACCCGCTGTGCCCAACACGATAAATCTTGAATTTCTAGTTACATATTTATACTTAGGAGTGAGCAAGTTAGATCCATATTGGGGATAAATAAATCTTAGAAATTCAATGGAATTTCAATCCTTTGAAAAATCAAAAGATTGGACCCATATTGAAAATTAAAAAGTTATGTATTGAATTATATTGCAAAATCGATACAATTCACTTTGGAGTTTTAATCCTTTCTAGACAAAACAATTCAGTACAATGTAGATCGGAATTTGGACATCTTTATATACTAGAAAAACAATTTGAAGTTGTCCATGAAAAAAGAATATGTTATAAATAAATAGTAATGAATATCAAAATATTACTTCAATACTTTTGTTACTAAATTTAATTTTTAAGCTTCCAAAAAAACTTATTGACAAATTTAACGTAGCTAATGTAGCAATTGAGAAAAAATAGAGTAAGGTGAGAGGTAGCGGCAAAATCAGGTTAAGGAAGAGAGTATGGTGAATTTGGTTAAAGACGACATAGTAAAAGAAAGCCATAAATTTTTATTGAGAGGATTAGATTTTTACTTCAAAATGGTGAGGATTATCAGGAAACTTAATCTTCTAATTGCACAAAAAAATATTTAATTTTTAAGTCATAATTAAGAACAAGTTCATTAAAAATTGGAGTATTACATATACATCAAATATATGAAGCTTCTAGTTCTAATCTAGACCTAGCAATTGAGCTAGGTTGGATAGATTTAGATCCAGTCATTTTTTATTATCGTTTTTGAGCCAATTTTTGAGTATTGGATTGGGTTAATTGAGTATTGGATTGGGTTAATTGGGGGAGCTATTGCGTCAAATTTTCTTCTAAAGACTAAATTCAAATGATTTTCTGGTTTAAATTTCATCAGATTTTCGATTTGAATTTTTTCGGACAGATTTGATCAAGTCAAAAATCACAAGGTTTACTAGGAAAGCATTATTTTATATGGAGTGAATGAAATCAACTCATAATTTTGACGTCCTTTGTAAGATAATTGAATGAATATCTTATAGTTTTTAGAGTTAATTTCAAGAATCAAATTAAAGACATTAATTTTAAGTTCATATTCATATTTAGAAATTGAATATGACTAATAAAAGATAAATGTAAGTATGTATATTAAAATTTTAATTAAGGAATGAATTATGAACTAAAAAATAATTTGTTAAAGTGAGAAATTCATACTAGATTACCAATTACCACCACTTAAATTATTTTTTTTTACTCTTGTTCATAAAATGAGCATAAAAAAAGAGTATAGAAGTATTATCTTCTAAAAATATGTATAAAAACCCAAAATGACGAACGTGACAAGTATAGCAATTGACATATGTAATAATCCTGAGAATAAATATTATAGTTACTTTAATTTTTTTTTATAATTATGAATAATTTATTGATGTGCAAAAATTAACTAAAAGAAATAAGAATTTTATAATTAAAGAATTTTAAAAAGATGAAAAAAATTTCAAATTGCAGCTTTTGGAATTAGCATAAGTTAGGAGTTTAAACTTAATGCATTTATAATGAAGGCCTTAGATAAAGAACCACTTTATGAGTTTTTTTGCTATTGTCCTCTGGTGGGATCGGCGCTGGATAAATAATACGATGTCGTCTTTGGCAATGTTAGTATTAGCGAGATTCCAAAGTTACTCAAGTTAGCAGTGTTTTGAGAGCCGGCTGATTAAAGAACCGTAAAAGATATATGATCAAGGGTTAGGAATTAAACTAGTTAAAGTGAATTTTTTTTTAAATATAATATTTAATATATATCATAAATAATAAAATATGAAAAATATTTACATTAGACATATTACATATACAATAATATGTTCAGAATATTAAATATTCAAATTTAAATTAATACATAAATCTATTCAAAAATATTTTCAAGTATAATAATATCTAAATTTATATATATTATTTTAAAAAAATAAAATTGATTTATTTGTATTTTATTTATTTTTTCCAAAAATCATAATAGATAATAATTTTTAAAAAATAATATTCAACATGAATTTATTTCTCAAGTAAAATATTTTTTTCATAAAAAAAATAATTTTAAAGATAATTTATATGAAAATTTTGTTATAATGTGTATTAATAACGAAAATACAAATATTTGAATTCAAATTTATCAATTATACATATTTCTTGAATAATGTGAATAATTTTATGAATAATTAAAATCAAAATAGATAATAATTTAAAAAAAATTATAGAATATATTTTTTCTCAATTAAAATTGATGAAATCAAAATTAATTTTAAATTTTTTTTGTCATAAATGAAAATATAAATAATTAAATTCAACTTTATTAATTACATATATCTCTTGAATAATAAAGATAATTTTATAAATAATCAAGATCACATTTTAATATATGAAGAAATTATATAAATAAATACTAAATTGATAGCCTAATTTAGATTTATTTATCTATATATTTATTTTGAGGGTTAGTGAATCAAATAAACTGTATCTAGTTCAAACGGATATCGATCGAACTGGCCGAGTGATTGATTTTTCTATCGGTTAGATATACTTCCGGTTTAATATCTTGAACTAGTCTAACTTTGGGATCAGTTCCTAATTTAACGAGTTGAACGGGGCTGGACCGGTTTTAATAATATTGTAGGTTAGTGCCAACATGCAGCATGTTATGAATGTCTTTCATGACTCAAGATGTGGATGCTGGAGCTTTTACCTCTGTGTAACCAAATGGATTGGTTGGACACCTCCTATGCCTAATGGGGCTAGTTGAATGTTGACGGTTGCTGTAAAGGTAACAAGGGAAAAGCTGAAGGTGGTGGTATATTGCGAGATTCCAGTGGACGTTGGCTCATTAGATTATCTGTTAATATTGGCATATGCTCATCTATTGAAGCTGACTATGGACGATTATTCAAGGTCTCTGTTTAGCTTGAGACCAAGAATTTCGTTATTTAATTTTGGAGTTGATTATTTCCTTTCATATTCTTGGCTTTTTAGGCAAGTTTGGAGTGACTAGCAGATTTTCTAATTTTGTTCATACCTGTTGTCGGATTCTGCAATGAGATTGACACGTTAAGAATCATAATGTACATAGAGACAGAACTATAAATGTTTAAGATATGTGTTTCAGTGGCAAATGACTTAGCCACTTCCCAAAATTTTCGGTTTTGAAACTCCATACAAACCCAAAAAAAGAAAGAAAGAAACATAAATGCTAACTTCTTGGTAAATGCTTCTTTGAACCCAAATCTTTGGATACAAGTATTACATAGACCTCACTCGGATATTCATGATATTTTGTGGCAAGATAGAATTAGGGTGTCTTGCTTCGTCAAATTCCTGTCGCTAATTGAGTAGCTTTATTCCTTGCATTTTTCTTCTAAGTTTCCCCCTACGTTGAAAAGTACAATATTTTTTTATGTGCAATTTGCCCAAAAAAAAAATAATATTAGAAGTTAGAACATTGAAATTGACAGCCTGAGGCCATAACATCATTAACTGCAAGACAACGGACCGTATTAAATTAGTAAAATAAAACCCATTGCTCGTCGTGCATTGCACTGCAAAATTTTTAAAAAATATATATAACGGCTTTTTCGCCCATCCCTTTCTTTCACGCGCGCGCGCTCTCTCTCAGAAAGCGAGAGGGAAAGGAAAGCGAGAAGCAGAGCCGCGCAATTTCCGTATCTCTTCATCTCCCTTGCGATTCGGTCGGATCTTTAAAACCAATCATTCATTCTTTTGTTTTCTCCTCCTCCTCCATTTTTATATTCCATTCTTTCTTTTCCATTTTGCTTTCTCGCTCTCTCTGTCTCTCTCCATTGCTCGAAATCGAGACCACAGTCTTCGTTTCTGTGAGCTCTCGATCCATCGAGCAAAGGTATAAGAAGAGAAAGGAGAATCAGTTGACATTAAATTTATCGACTTTGAATAGAGAAATTTAAAAAAAAAATATATATCATAACATTAACAAGAAATTTTGTAAAAAGAACAAAGGAAAATGGAAGGAATCGCGATGCAATTGAAGCGAGGGATTTCGCGCCAGTTCTCCACGGGATCGTTGAGAAGAACCTTGAGCAAGCAGTTTTCAAGGCAGTCATCTCTTGATCTGAGGAGGAATAATCTCAGATTTAGCTTCGGGAGACAATCTTCGCTTGATCCTATACACCGGAGTCCCGGCCGCGACGAACAGTTCTCAGTGCCGGAGAATCTTGATTGTACCATGCAACTTCTGTTTATGGCGTGTAGAGGGGATGTTAAAGGGGTAGAGGATTTGTTAAACGAAGGAATTGATGTTAATAGTATTGATTTGGATGGAAGAACTGCCTTGCATATTGCAGCTTGTGAAGGACACGTGGAGGTCGTCAGGTTGCTGTTAAGTAGAAAGGCTAATATTGATGCTCGTGATCGCTGGGGGAGTACGGTAATTTACATTTCCCTTTGGAATCGAAAGGAAATTTATGATTCCTTTCTTTCCTTAATAAGAATGTTGGATACGGAATCAAAATTTTGAGTATACTAACTATAATTAACACTATATTTATTAACTGACATCTCTTTGCTAATCAAACCAACCAGTTCTATAATAACAACTTTGATATCATAGCTTGAATGGTAAAAATCTTCCTTTGTACAGGCATGTGCTGATGCTAAATACTATGGAAATGTAGAAGTTCACAATATTTTGAAGGCGCGAGGAGCTAAAGTACCGGTAAAACATGAATTTCTTCGCTCCTCCTTTTTAGCATAGATTTTGGTTCTTTTCTTTTCCTCTTTTGGATGAAGGAACGAGGATTATTGATTTTTTATGTATGTATTTTTTTTTCATTATTATTTTAGAAAACCAGGAGGACGCCAATGGTTGTTGCGAATCCTCGAGAAGTTCCAGAATATGAGCTTAACCCATTAGAGCTTCAAGTTCGAAAGTGTGACGGCATCTCAAAGGTATGTCCCATTTTTCCCTTCCAATTTCAATTAATCTAGTCTTCTTTATTTGGGAGCTTGGGTTTTTGTTTCCAGGACATGTAGTTATTACGGAAAAGGGTTGTTTCACCTTCAATCCTCTGTCAGGCATTAGTCCTTTTTCCTGTTTTAACATTAACTTCAATATGCTATGCGATTTAACACTCTATGTTGGGCTTCGGAAATTATGGTTGTCAAGAACTTAGCAATGATTATGAGGCTTTCTATTATGTTGTTGTTGATGCTTGGTATAATTGAATCTACAGTACTTGCTCATTCTGTTATTCATTCAAAACTGCAGTTCTTGTGTACTTCTGTTACTGTTTATCAATAAAATTTTGTTTGTCCAGTAATTTTCAATTAATTATAAATAAAATATCTATGGCTGGGATTGACTTTATTATTTTTCACCTGATGCGCTATCAGAGTTATTAATGAATATTTTCCATAGCAGGGATCATATCAAGTGGCCAAATGGAATGGCACTAAGGTCACCGTGAAGATTCTTGATAAGGACAGCTATTCAGACCCGGAGAGCATGTATGTGCTCACTTTTTTTCTGTAGATTTTTTCCTTTCTGGTTTGGAGAACCATATGAGTTTCTCATTTCTGATATGAGCCATCGAGTCTATTTGAGTTCTTCTTATTCTTTTGTTTTCTTTTCCCAATGTTTACATTAATATCTTGCTTGTCTAAAGCAGACTTATAATCCTTATTGTTGTGTCAAAAGACCTCTCATGTAGAGCGTTGAGTCCATGCATATATGACGTTGTGATTCAATTTTTTTCACATCTTTCATTATTAGCATATTTAAATCATCACCACCATTTTGGTCCTTTGAGATTATAGGATCTTATTTAACCTATTTCTGCAGTTATAAAATGTGTTCTTTACATGAGGCACCGTGATGTCTTCTTTGTCAATTTTTTCCTCAGGATGGTCCTTCTTGTAAATTGTATAGATGGTTCTACTGTACAAAATTTATAAGAAAAATCAGGGTATCTTGGAAGCAAATACCATTTAACCATCTGCTCATCGCCTTTGATATTATGAAAATTCAATGGCATAGAAGAGTTCTGGTAATCCTGGGTGGCAGCCCCTTCACCAAGAACCTGCAAAAATTGAGGTGTTCTGTTATGATCAACAACTTGATAAAACATATTTTCATAAGTTCTGAGTTTCAGTTGTGATGAGTTTCTTTTGAATGTAAATGTGGAAATTCATTTTAAAGTTTCTTCGTCTGGACTATTACACAGTTCTTTTTTCTTGGTTTTGCAAAAGGTTATAATTGTTTATTGATCCCATCATTTTTTATATTTCTAGAACTCATTTTCCACATATTATACGTTGCTGTTGAATTTGAACACTGCTCTTGCTGCTAGAGTTTCTCTGAAGCTACTTATTTTGGATTTTCTGTTCCATGGAGTTGTGGAGTTTATTGTTCATGGTTTCAACATTACATTTTCTTTAGTCTCATTATTCTCCGTAGCTTTTCTGTTTATCTTCTTCTCCATCATCTTTTATTTTTGTTTTTATATGACAGAAATGCTTTCAAAGATGAGCTAACCTTATTAGAGAGGGTCAGGCATCCTAATGTGGTTCAGTTTGTTGGAGCCGTTACCCAAAATGTACCCATGATGATTGTTTCAGAGTATCATCCAAAAGTAAGAGGCGCACACACTCACACTTCACCTTATATATATTAATATGTATTGTGTTATTATGAGATGTTTAATATTGCCATGCATTGCTGGCAGACCAGTAGGTAAACCCATTGCATGCAGAGCTTCTATAGTTAAAAAGAAAAAGAAAGGAAACAGATATGGCTTGTTATAATACAGTTAAAATCTAGGAGTTCTATATTAAGAGTGCTGAACAGCCAATATGTCCCTACTAAACTCAGCATATTATTCTCTGACAATAAGGTGCTCATTGTCATTCAATACTTCATAGAATTCAGAATTCTCATAAAATATGATCTGGTCCAAGAGCAAGACAGAACACCATTACATTTTTTTAATTAATTCATTGACATCGGTGGAAAAGTGACTGCTGTATTTGTATTGAACTGATTAGGGATGTTCTGTTATTGCATAATTGCCTTGAGCAGTCATACTCATTTGAATGCCTAAAATATGCTTGATAATATTTTCAGAAAATTGAAGCATTCTTCTATTATACTTTCTGGCGTCTTCTATTCAATCTGGAACTAAACTGGGTATGGAGTTTGCTGGATTTGTGAATTCAATGGAGAAATATATCCCAAAGAAGCTAATGAATTGATGATGTATTATGTTTGATTTTTTAATTTTCATATCACTAATAAAAACAGGACTTCCATTTTCAGTTTTCGTAAATGGCCGGTTTTTATATTTCAAATCTTCCTAAATTCATTTTGTTGAATTATATCTACAGTATTTTTCTTGGAACAGTTTATAATGCTTTAGCAGACAACTTTTTTACCTTAGTTCAGTGGATTTCAATCATAATTTTAACAGTCAAAGTTGTGTATTTCAGGGTGACTTGGGATGTTATCTTCAGAAGAAGGGGCGTCTCTCTCCATCAAAAGCTCTGAGATTCTCTCTTGACATTGCTAGGCAAGTGCAACTTGTTAGAATATAAATAATACTTTCTGAATTATTGAGTTTAGAAATTTAGAATAATGTACGCACTGTATGCACCACCCACAGAATGACTAGGAATGCCTTTATATAGTTCTCATATCATGTCTCCTGCTTATTGATTTTTAATCAATCTTGATCTCTTGTTAGCAGGGGTATGAACTATCTTCACGAATGCAAACCGGAACCAATCATCCATTGTGATTTAAAGACAAAGTAAGACAACCAAATGCCGAAGTTAAATACAGTATAAAATTAGTTGCAACTCAAAATTTGATGTTTACCTATTTGGACGTACAGTTCTTTAATATTTGAAATTTTGGTAAGGTGCCAGAAATATTTTGCTGGATAATGGTGGTCACTTGAAAGTTGCTGGGTTTGGTTTGATAAAGTTGTCAAAAATTTCTCCTGACAAAGCTAAATTAGTACCTGGATCTCCCATTGACGCTTCAAGTAAGTTCTTGACAACATTATCTTTTATTTTACTGGATATATCTTGCATGTTGCACCTTAACATCAAAATATAGATAAAATTAAAGCACATAAAATATAATAACTTCAGTTTATGATTTGTTGAGAATTCTTCTAACTCATTGTATCATATTAAATGCATCTTTATTAGTTAAAAAATGAAAAAAAAAGCACTTACATTCCTTACTTAAATTGAAGTAATAATGGTGTTGCTTTGTTGATTTCTAGATATTTATGCAGCACCTGAGGTTTATAAAGGTGAAATGTTTGATAGAAGTGTGGATGTATACTCATTTGGTGTTATTTTATATGAGGTACATTTCCTTTCTAAAATATCTTATATGTTGTGTTAGCAGCAGGATTAGGATGTATCAAGTTAAATTAGCATAATGAAAGTCGAATTTTGAATGTCATATCCTGTACTGATATGTCATGCAGACATTATGTTTATAGTGGTTTAACAGAAGGTGCCTTTTTGAGTGCTAATCACATATTTCTTATACTCTTCCTTTTTGTTTGGGCTTAGATGATCGAAGGAGTGTTGCCTTTCCATCCTAAGTCTCTTGAAGAGACCGTGACATTGATGTGTGTGGAACAAAAAAGACCACCTTTCAAGACCAAAGCAAGAGGTTACCCTCCAGATATGAAAGGGTAAGTTTAGTTTTTAAGTTAAACACCATATCCACTATGGAACCTTTTCTTCCACCGCCCCTCCCCCCAGGGGGGATTAGAAGCTAATAGGATCAGAAAAACTGTTTTTAGAATATTGCTTAGTTAGGGAGGCTAGTTATGTTTCTTGCTAATCTTTCTTTCAAGTACATGGGAAATAAATTTTATTTATGCTTTCAATTGCACGTGTGTAGCTCTTCCTTATAGGTTTGCATGGTTATTATTTTGTAACACTATTTTATTTTTTAAATGAAAGGGTGTTTCATAAGTATAAATTGCATCATGGAAGCAGAAGTGTCTAAAAATAATTTAACAAAAAGATGGTCTATAGTTTGGGATGATTGCCCAAATCTAGTTAGAGATAGGACATGGATCTGAGGCTTGTGTGCAAATTTGTTACATAGTGACAATCTTTGTCATGGGTTCTTCTTAAAGAGGGATTTTGTATTTTATTACTTTTCTAATCTTCTTAACTTCCCTTAATGAAGTTCGATATTTATAGAGCCAGGAAGTTCATTACTTTGGGTTTCTTAAATCATCTACTTATTATTTTATTTCTTATAAGTGTGCCTATATTATAACAGAGTGATGAAATATTTGATTACCTTTTATATCAATGTTTTTCCTGAATGGAACCTATTGGTTTTGGATGTATTCCTTGATCCCAGGTTGATTGATGAATGTTGGCATCCAGATCCTATTGCTAGGCCATCCTTCTCTGAGATTATCGTAAGATTGGACAAAATTGTTGCCCACTGTGCGAAACAGGGATGGTGGAAGGACACTTTTAAGCTTCCTTGGTATGCTTCTCTGATCAAAATCTCTCGTAAATGACATTTTTTTCCATTTATTTACATACTGAAAAAGATGTCATATCCAATATTCTTGGCGTGATCTTTTACATATTCATATTAAGCATTTTTGATGGATTGGTAAAGAGGACTTGACATTTCCCTTCTGTAAACAAAATATGCTAGATGTTCCTAGTTGAATGAATATCTCAAACTCTTTGGCTTTCTTAGGAAGAAACCCCTTTCCTTCTCATGCATCTATGACCTTTAGCTACCAATTAATGGTAGATCTGATGTACTATGATTAACTAATGCACTTGACTATTTAGATGGAAAAACAGTTTAAGTAAGTTGCCTTGATAGCTGATACAAGATGATTTTGGATTTACTTAATAAATAATTTTTAGCTGCTTTAAAAAAGCATAATCTACAATTGATTAGTAGACAATTAACTATAACTTTTGGGACGACACTTGCAAAAAAGTATATTTTTTCTGAAAAATAGTGGAATTTCTGTTAAAATATTGTAAAACAATATCGGTCAGGATTAATTGTGCTTTTCTTTGTTTTGCAATTTATAATTAGTATGATTTTGTGCAGGAAATAGGAAAAGGAATTAAGTTTCATTTCAAGGATCAAAATAGGAGAAAGATAGGAAATCACCATCGGCGTAGCAGATCTGAAGCTTCATGTACAAAATTCTAATTATAATTCAAATGAGAATTAGAGTTGGGGATGAATAATTGAAATGAAATTTAGAATGAAATTTATCCCTGCTTTTTTGGCCTCTTAAGGTGGAATAGTTCCTTCTAATGCATAATGTGCAAAAACCTGCGCTTTTTGATAGTGTATTTCAGATATAGACCTAAATATTCACTTTAACAAATGCAAAGAGAAATAATATATACACTTACTAAATTGTGCATAGAGTACATTGTAACTATGTTAAGTGATGTGTAAAACCCACATTTCCTTTCTTCCAGTGCAAGGTTTTTTATTTTCCAAACGTCCGATTGGAAATATATATATATATATATATATATATAGGAACTTAGATGTGCAATTTTATTTCTGAATCTTGTTTACATTTTTTAGCCAGTTTTTTGAAAATGCTGATGAGAGGAGGAGAATGTGTAAAGCTAAGTGGTAAATTTGAGTATTTTTAATCCTGCGAAAAAAACAATAATACAATAAATTTTAAAAATTAAGCCAATCATGATTCAATAAAATAGTCAATACAATTTTAATCGGTTCAATCTTAAGGGAGAAAAATGGAGGATGCTGCTTTCTCTCGCTCCAAAGAGGAAGTTGATCAGTTTGAAAGAAGTGTCAAAAAGCCTAAGAGGATTGCAAATGGCGATGGTAATACTTCTTTAGAGTTTGATATGGCAACCATAGTGGAGGAAACACCACTTCATGGGGATCTAATGGAAGGGAAAAATATTAAGACTTTTCAGACGCCTCTTATCTTTATTTATTTATTTTTTTCCAATATAAACTTATGGATGATTCAGATTCACATCGAAAGTCCAATGATGAGGCCGAGATATGGCATCAGATGATGAAGATGAGATGTTGGATAACGAAGAAAATGAGGATTGCCTTGTTATTAGAGTTTCCAAAGAGGAAAAATTGCTCTTACGTAAACCTCGGCAACAAACTCTTGTTGTCAAGGTGTTTGGACGTAAGGTTAGGTACAATTATCTCTTTCGAATAATTAAAGCAATGTCGAGGACAAAATCTCTTATTGAATTAGTTGTTATTGATAATGATTATTTTCTAGTGCGGTTTGCATCTATAGATGATTATGATTATGCAAAATATGAAGGACTATGGATGGTGCTTGATCATTATCTTACAGTTAAGGAATGGACCCCCAATTTTGATCCGGAACAAGATAGCATGGAAAGAGTTTTACTATGGGTACGTATTCCTTGCCTTCCTATTGAATACTATGATCATGACTTTCTTATGAAAGTAGGAGAGCATATAGGAAAACCTATCAAAATTGATCAAACTACATGATATATTACAAGATGTAAATATGCTCATCCGTGTGTTGAAGTGGATATTACTAAACCACTTCTTTCAAAATTCAAACTCCAAAGACGAGTTAGGAGAATTGAATATGAAGGCATCCACCTTGTTTGCTTTAAATGTGTTATTTATAGACACCGTAAAGAGACTTGTCCGTCTCTGAAACATCTAGAACAACAACACCAAGTGACCAGAGATGGAGACCAAGATGTACAGGAAGCAGAGACTATTAGGGAGAACCCAATTAGGAAGGATGAATTGATAGTGAATCCGAAAATTACGAATAACTTTAGGCCATGGATGCTGGCCAAGCGAAAAGTCTCGCAAGATGGAGAAAAAGTGTGATATTTGTAATGAGGTTCCCAACCTGCATGAAAATAGGAACAAATATGTGGTAAATAAGGAAGCTTCACGTGTCTCTTTTAAAGGAAAGTCTAGATTTGTAGTGCTGGAACCTTATAGGAATCCAGAGATGGATGTGGAGCTAATAGATGGACCTAATGCTTATTATATGCATGACAGTAATGTGGGGGCCTTAGGATTTAAGATTGGGAATAATAATGTTAAAGGAAAAAGGCCCAATATGATTATTAAGGAAATTGGAGAATCATCACACCAAGCCCATAATATTCAACATCAGCAGCGGGTATCCAATAAAAATAAGAAACCTTCTAGAAGACCAGAGCAAGTTGCAGCAGAAATGGAACACATCCTTGTACGGGGGTCAAACAATGGGAATCAGATTGAGAAAAAAATAATCAACCATGTGCTTCTAATGCAAAAGAGAACACTTCTCTTCTAGAATTTGATGATATTTTCGAGCACCATTAAGACCTGTCATTGGAAAATCAATTGGGTTTCGTGGATGATGCTATGGAGAATGACAATAACAGTGATGATTTTACCTTAGAGGATGAGGAATCAGACATGAATGAGCTTAAAGTTGATTTGGGCAATAACCCGATTGTGTAAGTGGTGTCTTCCTTTTTCTGCTCTATGGGTTTCGAGATTTCTCTTGTCTCTTATTTTCCCTTTTTAGTTTATGTATTGTTCATTTTTATAAATATTATTATATGGAACTGCCAAGGTGCGACCTCGAGGGAGTTTAACCGCATTCTGAAAGACATCCTGAAGGCTCATAAACCAATTATCCTGAGTTTATTAGAGCCGAAAATTTTTGGTCACCAAGCAAATGGTATTTGCAAAAAATGGGGTTTTGATAACTAGATTGGAATGGAATTAGTGGGCTTTAGTGGATGTATATGGGTTTTTTGGAGTAATGATACAAAGATTGAGGTTATTTATTCTCACCCCCAATTTGATAATCTTTGTATTCAACTTAATGGGTCAGATTTTTGGCTTTTATTTGTTATGTATGGAAGTCCAAGTGCTTGCCTTCAAAAGTTCCTATGGCAGAATCTGGACAAGGATTTTTTGAATATTCAATAGCTTTGGCTGATGGTAGGGGACTTTAATTCTATAGTGTCAATGGATGAAGTTAGTTTTGTTGGTCCTCTTCCTTTATGAGAAGTGCTAGCTTTATTGAATGGATTTTCAACCAGGGGCTTATTGATTTGGGTTTTTCTGGATCTAAATTTACTTGGACAAGAGGAAGGAGAGAAAGTAGCTTTCAAGGGGCACCGTTGCACAGAGCCTTATCTAATCTGGCCTGGAAACAAATCTTTGGAGAAGCTTCGGTCATTCATCTTCCAAAGATACAGTCAGATCATTCTCTAATTCTGGTATGACTCAATAATCTTCAAATTTGGGTGTCTCATTTCTCCTTCAGATTTCAAGCTGTTTTTGGCTTACACATCCTGATTTTCAAAATGTTACTCAAAGAGAATGGGATCCTAACGCTTCTTTGGAGGTGAATAATGAAAAATTGGCCTCAGTGTTGACTACTTGGAACATGACTACTTTTGGAAGCATTTTCAAGAGGACAAAAAGGTTATGGGCAAGACTGCAGGGTATTCAGAGTATTTTGTCCAATAACCCGTCTCATCATCTTATTAAGCTTGATCAATGCCTTAGAAAAGATCTGGGTTCTATGTTGTATCAAGAAGAACTACTATGGTTTCAAAAATCTAGGAAGGAGTGGATAAGATCAGGTGATTGCAATATCAATTTTTATCATGCCTCCACTAAGAAAATATAGCAGGAACAAAATTGAAGTTTTGAAGAATTTCTCAGTGGATAGGTTGTTAGAGAAATGCTCTAAACACAATCATCTTTAACACTTATTGTACAAATTTATTTAATTAATGAAAGATATTTTTATTAATTTAATATTCATTTGATATATGAATTGATAGTGATCTTGAATCAATTAATAAAATTATTGATACATAATATAACATGAATAAAATTATGGTGAAATCATAATATTGAGGTTTTTATCATTCATAATTTTATTAGTGTCTAAATTATCCCTAGTTATATGATTAATAAGACATGACATTGTTAATCCAGATAGATTATCACATGTTATACTTCTTAATTAGATCAAACAATCGATCTCATAATATGTAAATATGAGATATTTGGAGTTAACATGTGGATGCTTGCTAAGTGTAGCTAAGTATATTGGATGACCTACTATGAAAAAATCTTATAGATAATATTTTTAAATATCAGTGATAGTCTCATTATAGCAATGATGCAAGTATTCTTAAATTTTAGATACTCAAGAATATCTTGGATATTAATTTTGTACTTTGACGTTATTTCTTATTGACTTAGGGAGGTTGCTCATAAGATGATGATTAAGTACAACTTGAGATATTCGAAAGTACTTGGATAACCAATAAATGATTTACTATTCCTGATAGAATGAGTATACCTATGACATTTTGTCAGGATCATTGCTCGAAAATCTCTGGTTATAGTGGAAATGTCATGAAAATAGTTTTTATTGGCATATCTAACAAAGTAATGATCATTTGGGATAAGAACTAACATTATTTAGGTTAGATGTAACGTATTCAGTCTAGTAAAAATTGACACATGTTCATACTCTAAACCAAATGGGGTATAAAATGATAAAATGATTAATTGTACGAAAATTGTTTATGGAAAAGTTCATAGTTAAACCACTGATTTTTCGGTCGATTGAGGATCATGATGTATTGTTAGATACCGCTAATGACTTGCTTAAATTAATTGTTATTCTAAGTGACTAATATAACTGAGCCTAATGGGTCACATACATTGAAAATGTGAAAAATGAGTAAAATAGTTTTGGATGAGATCCAAAAATATGATAAATTTATTTTGGATTGGATCGCAATAATATCATACGAAAAAATCATTCTAAGGGTAACAAGCCTGTGCGGGTTGATAGGCTAGCTGAGCCTAGCCTGCCCAACATGCTAATTGGCCAATGGTCAACAGTTGGCATAATTGGCTTTAATTAGCCAATTAAGCTAAATTAAGGCAAAACCCCCAAATTCCCTTTCATTGTCTTGTGTACCTTGTACCTAAACTAATTTTGAGGTAAAAATATTTTTGAAAATTTCAAAAAGTCATAATATTATTTTTAGAAATTAAAAAAATAAATTCAAAATAAAAAAGAATAGTTATTTTTCATAATCTCTAAAAATAGAGCATACATCATGGCTAGCACTTTGAAGTGTATTCAACCATTTTTTGTAGTTTTTTTTCATATTTTCATGTGGATTAATATTAAAGACATTTTAGTATGAATTGTTGTGATTTTCTATGACCCAAAGGTAAAAATTTGAAAAACAAATTAAAAAATTACAAGATATCATTTTCTAATTTTTATGTTTTGATAAATTAGTTTTAATGACACAAGCAAAATTCTTATTTTGGGTAAATTTTTATTGCATTTATGAATTAAATTTTTCTTCAAAACTCTTTAGTGGCATCGGAGCTCTTTGTGTCTATTAAAATTAATTTTAATTGAAAGTGTAATGAAATTGTACGGTTTTGATGGTTTTGAATTAATAGGTTTGAAAAATTGAAATTAATTTATAAAATTTGTTTTCATATTTTTCTTTCTCTAATTTAGTCATGAGATTATTAAAGATGATCATTTTAATTGAAAACTGATTTGAATATGATTCAAATAATTAATTTCGTATTTATTTCAAAAATGCTGAAAATTGTATTATTTATTAATATATGTTGTTGTTTAGCTTAATTGATGAGACTGTTTATATTTTTCTTATAATTTGATTATGAAAAAAATTATTTATACATTTTAAGAATGTGTTTAAGCCTTTAAAAGTGTCCAATAGTTAATTAAATATTGTTTTAATTAATTTTTCAAAAAATATAAAAAAAAAGATTATTTTAGCATACCAGCAAGACTGTTTTGTTTGATTTTTTTGTATGTGATTATTTTATTTTCAACATCTTGAAATAAATTTGATGTGATTAAAAATATATTATTTTGAATTTAGAAACATAAAAAAATTATTTTTTAATTTAAAATTTAAAAAAATTATAGATGTTGAATGGGTCGTTTTGAACTTGTAGGTATATTGGTTTGTTTGTCTTAGTAATTTTGAATTGTGCCAAAAATATTTTGACAAACTTGAGATGACATAAAGATATTTAAAATGATTATTTAAGGTAGTGGAATTTTTTAGACTTTTTGGAATTAAGTTTGAATTAATTTTAGTTGAGCAATGATAATTCTAATATGACTAGAAATTGGTACGTATATTAAAATTAAATTATTTAATTTTAATATCATAATAATTTGATTTTAAGGTGAATTAATTCTAAAAATATGGAATTTAATTTAATTTGATTAAATATTAAATTCCACATTGAAATGACATATAAAATTAAATTAACCGAACAACACAAATAGACAATTTCGGTTCAAGCATTGAATCGATTTTTAAATTGAAATCTAAAATTGTCATTATTTTATTTTATTTTATGCATTAAAGAATGCATGTTAGAGGTGTATGGAAAGACATGAATGATGATTATGGAATTAGACGAAATGTGATTGAGCATACATAATATTATTTTATTTTATGGTAAATAGGGTCTGCATGTCCCTGCTTCTCTATCTTTCTCATATATTTCTCTTTTCATTTTACTCTCCTCAAATGTAGATTGAAGTTTTATGTACTTTGAAATATATAATTAGATTAGAATTAGGATAGAATAAAGATACAAAGGAGTAAGAAGCAAATGAGGTGGTGCTATAAATAAGAAGACTTATAAATAGGAATTTGATTTCTATTTTTGGTTGTAAATTCATGCATATACATACGTAAGATCTAATCAATCTCTCTTTAGCTCAAGAAATTGATTTTAATATATCCATAGTCATGTCATTTAGTTAATGTAACTATCTTTATATATCTATGTGATAAATGTATGATATATAAAAACATGCAATAATAACATGATGAGACTTGACAAAGAAATTTCTCGCTAAATAAACAATTAAGTCTTACGCCTTCCATTAATATGGAGAGAACTAGAGTTAGGGTTGTTGAGTTGCCTCAAGCTCACTCTATAAGAATATGTTCAAACCAATGAAATTAGATTTCACAATTAATAGGTAGGACTTAACCGATATCATCAGCTTGTTGGATTTATGCCAAAGTTAATATGTATTGGAGGTAAAGTTGAGTTAGTGTACATGAGATATACACATATCAAGAATTGACAGTCCAATGTATGTGCACACATCAATTAATTGATAGCACAAAATTCAATAGTTGCATGAATAATGTAATTGATATGGATTAGATACCTATTAACCAAATTAAGAATGACTTATTGAGTTGCCTCAAGGTTATTCTTAGCTAGTGAACTTCCATATTGGTTCTCTTAGGTTCATAGTGAAGGCTATGATTTCAAAATAAAATAGTGGGAGTAATAATATGATTTTAAACACCTAATAAATGTACATTTGCTTGTATATTCTAACATGCTCTATTTTACATCTAGGTTGCTAGAATCATCATTATATCGACAAGTGTGAATTTACGATCACTAATGGAATCAAATAAGTTGACTGGACCTAACTTTTTAGATTGACTAAGGAATTTGAGAATAGTTCTCAAATCCAAAACTTTTGGCTATGTTTTAGATTAGACACTTCCCAATTCCACTACTGTTAATGCTTCTGAAAATGTTCAGAAGAAATATCAAAAATATCTCGATGATAGTGAAATATCAAGTTGCATTATGCTTACTATTATGTCAATTGAGTTGCAAAAAAGCATGAGGTTGTGGATGTTTGTTCCATAGTTTACTATCTAAGAGAGCTTGTTTTTTATG
Source organism: Triadica sebifera (assembly GCA_023653625.1). NCBI lineage: Eukaryota > Viridiplantae > Streptophyta > Magnoliopsida > Malpighiales > Euphorbiaceae > Triadica > Triadica sebifera. The sequence goes on from CM042900.1 coordinate 5,186,756, forward strand.
AGCAAGCACATTCCAAAAGGTTTGAAATGTCAAGGCTGCTCTTCCGGATTAAGATAGTTGAGAGAACATCTCTAGTTCAATATGCACTGAAGATGAATGACTATATTAAGAGGTTTTCCACCTTGGGATTTGTGATGGACCATGAATTAAGTATTGACTTAATTCTAATTGGTTTGTCTGATAGTTTTTCATATTTTGTGCTTAACTTAGGATGAACCAAATCTCCACCAATATTCCTGAGCTAATCAATATGATAAAAAATAGTTGAGCCATCTATCAAGAAGGATAGTAAGGCTGTGATACTGGAAGAAGAAAAAAAACTTTAAGAAAAATAAGAAGAAGTCCATGAAGCTTAAGGGAGGCGTGGCTAAGAAGAATGCTAAAGAGACTGCTCCAAAAGGGATATTCTTCCATTGTGACAAGAATGACCATTGGAAGAGAAACTGCAAGACCTACTTGAAGTCCTCGAAGAAGAAGTCATCTGATGCCCCATCTACTTCAGGTATTTTTGTCATTGTAATACTGTTTTCAATAATGATACATGGGTATTAGATATTGGTTGTGGCTCACACATATGCACTGATATGTAGAGCTTAAGGAATAGTAGGCAACTCAATAAGGGAGAGTCAGATCTGCTAATTGGAAATGGAGCAAGGGCTGCTGCATTAGCTGTAGAAACTTATGTATTAACCCTCCTTAGTGGGATTATGTTAAATTTTATTATGTACATACTTTGACTAAAAATATTATTTTTGTTTCTAGTTTAAATAAAATGGTTTCCATTTAGCTTTTAGTAACAATTATTGTTCTATTATGTTGAATGGTATTTTTTTATCCTAGTGATACAATATGTAATGAAATATACATATTAGATATGTCAAATCCATTTTTAAACATCAATAATAATAAATGGTAAAAACAAGATATGTTGAAATCATCTTATTTATGGCATTGTCATCTTCGTCATATAAGTGAAAAATGCATAGCTAAGCTATACAAGAGTGGTTGTTTTGGGTCATTTGATTATGAATCATATGACACATATGAATCTTGCTTATTAGGAAAGATGAATAAATTACCCTTTAAAGGAAATGATGCTAATGGGTTTTTAGATTTAATACATTGTATGTGATCCAATATCCACAAATGCCAAAGGTGGTTTCATTTACTTCATTACTTTTATCGATGACTACTCACGATATGGGTACGTGTATCTTATGAGATACAAATCTAAACTCTTTGAAAATTTCAAAGAATTCATAAATGAAGTAGAGAAATAACTTGGTAAAAGTATTAAAATACTTCAATTAGATCAAAGAGGTGAATATTTGAGCCAATAGTTTTTAGATTATCTTAGGGATAATGGGATATTATCTCAATAGACTCCACCTTACATGCCACAATACAATGGTGTTGATGAAATGAGAAACTGAACCCTATTAGATATGGTAAGGTCTATGATGAGCTTGCGGAACTCCTTAAATCCTTTAGGGGTTATGCACTAAAGACTGCCATTTATATATTAAATGGAGTCCCTTTGAAAGTCAAATGATGTTACTTCATATGAGATGTGAAATAACAAGAAACCCATATTTTCTTACATGAGAGCTTGGGGTTATCCTACATTTGTGAAGCGGACAACGTCATATAATCTAGAAGTTAAATCTGATCAATGTCTATTCATGAGATATCCAAAAATATCATATGGATATCAATTCTACCACCCATTGGAACAAAATAAGTTTGTTTCAAGACATGCTATCTTTTTACAGAAAGAATTTCTTTTAAAAGGAGATAGTGAGAGCAAAATTGAACTTAAAGAAATTTAATATACTTAAGCATACGCTGATCAACTATTTGAATCTGGGCATGTTATTCATACAGATGATATAACATCTAATCTTTCTGAAGCACAAGAGTTTCGTAGGTCAAGTAGGATACATATTGTTCCAAAGAGATATGGATGTCTCATTAGTGAACAAAATGAAATATTGCTCATAGAAAATGATGAGCCTATAACCTATGAAGAAGTTCTAAATAGTTCAGAAACTGCCAAATAGTTTAAGTCACGAAGTCAGAAATGGATTTCATGTATAAAAATTAAGTATGGACTTTGGTTGACTCATTCGAAGGGATAAAACCTATAAGGTGCAAGTGGATTTTCAAGAAGAAAATTGACATAGATGGTAATGTGGTTTCCTATAAAGCTAGACTTGTAGCTAAAAGTTATCGTCAAAGATAAAGAATTGATTGTGATGAAACTTTTAGTCTATAAGCTATGCTTAAATTCATAAGGATACTCATAGTCGTTACTGCTCATTATGATTATGAGATATGCAAAGGGATGTGAAGGCAATTTTTCTTAATAGGAATATGATCGAGGATATGTACATGACACAACCAGAAGACTTCATATCCAAAGATGGCAAAAAAGTATGCAAGCTTTAAAAATCCATTTATGGATTAAAGCAAGCATCCAAGAGTTGAAATATTCAGTTTGTTCCAATACAACTGTATTGTGACAATAATTGAGTCATTGCACAAGCAAATGAGTCACAGTCTTATCAAAGATCTAAACATGTACTCAGAAAATACCATTTAATTAGAGAAAGCATTGGTAGGAATGATGTAAAGATAGAAAGAGTGTCAACTGATAAGAATATTATTGATCCCTTGACTAAGCCACTTCCCTATAAGAAATATGATTCTCAGGTTCTCGTTTATGGAATTAAATACAAAAACAATTGGCTTTAGTGCAAGTGAAAGGTTGTTAGAGAAGTGTTTTAAAGGTTATCACATTTAGTACTTATTGTACAAATTTATTTGATTAATGAAAGATATTTTTACTAATTTGATATGTGAGTTAATGGTGATCTTAAATCAATTAATGAAATCATTGATACATAACATAACATGAAGGAAATTATGATGAGATCATGATATTGATATTATTATCATGTGTAATTATGTTAGTATCTAAATTATCCCTAGTCATAGAATTAATGAGATAGAATATTGTTAATTTGAATAAATTAGCACATGTTATACTCATTGATTGGATCAAGTAGTAAATCTCATAATTTGTAAATATGAGATATTTAGAGTCAACATATGGATGTTTGCTAAGTGTAGCTAAGTACATTAGATAACCTGCTATGAGACAATCATATGGATAATCTATTTAATGTCAGTGATAGTCTTATCATAGCAATGGTGCAAGTATCCTTAGACTTGAGATAATCAATGATATCTTGGATACTGATTATGTACTTTGATGTTATTCCTAGTTGCTCATAAGGTGGTAATTGGGTATAACTTGGGGTATTCAAAGGTAATTGGGTAAACAACAAAAAATTTACCACTTATGATAGAAGAAATGTATACCTATGGCCTCTTGTCGGGGTCATTACTCTGGAATCCCTAGCCAAAGTAGAAATGTCATGAAGATAGTCTTCATTGACATATCTAACAAAGTAATGATCCTTTGGAACAAAAACTAACATTACTTAAGCTAGATATGACATAGTTAATCTAGTAAGAGTTGACACATGTTCATATTCTAAACCAAATAGGGTATAAAATGGTAAATGATTAATTACACAAAAATTGTCATGGAAATGTTTATAGTCAAACTACTGACTTTCTGATTAATTGGAAGTCATGATGTGTTGTTAGATATTGTTCATGACTTGTTTAAATTAATTATTATTTTAAGTAACTAACATAATCGATAACTTAATGGCTTACATGCATTAGAAAATGTGAAGATGAGTAAAATGGTTTTGGATGAAATAAAAAAAAATATGAGAAAATTATTTCAAATTAGATTGCAATGAGATTGTATGAAAAAATTGTTTCAGGGTTCATGGGCACGTATCAGCCTGCCAGGGTTGCTGGCCTGCTAGTCTAATTGGCCTTAATTAGCCAATTGAGGCAAAACCCCCAATTTTTTCCCATTGTCTTGTGCACTTTGTACCTAAACTAATTTTGGGGTAAAAATATTTTTGAAGAATTCAAAAAGTTAGAATATTGTTTCTAGAAATTAAAAAAATTAAAAAATTAAAATAATAGTTATTTTTTGTATTATTTCAAAATAGAGCATACATCATTGTTAGCACTTTGAGGTGCGTTCAACCATTCATCTTGTAGTTTTTTCTCATATTTTCACATGGATTAATATTAGAGACATCATAGTGTGGATTGCTGTGGATTGCTGTGGTTTGCTACAATCCAATAAGGTGAAAATTTAAAGAACAAATCAAGAAATTATAAGGTATAATTTCCTATGTTTCATGTTTTGATGAATTAGTCTTAATGACACAAGCAAGATCTTTGTTTTGGATTTTAAAAATTTTAATTTTCCGTTGTGTTTATGAATGAAATTTGTCTTCGAAATCCTTCATGGATTACGAATTCATCCTAGCTTGAGAACTTAGTCCAAAGCTATTTCAATAGTCCGTTTATTGGTAAAAATAATTATGGTTTGAACCTCATTCCAAAAGATTTTTTGCCACTATTGAGTGAATTAGAGATGCAACATATTATTCAACCTTTCTCTTCAAATGACAACAAATGGGCTCTAATGGATATGTCACCGTACAAAACCCTAGGTCGAATGGCATTCATGCTAGTTTTTATAAAAAAAATGTGGCACATTGTTGGCACTTCAATTTATGATTTTGCTTTGAGTTTCTTGAGCACTAGTTGTTTACAATAGGGTAATAATGCCACTTTGATTGCACTCATTCTGAAAGTCCCTTCTCCAAAATTACAAAGCAGTTGAAGCCGATTAGCTTGTGCAATGTGGGTAAAAAATTATTACAAAGGCTTTAACAAATAGATTAAAGAAGATCTTTTTGTTTATTGTAGCCCTTAATCAAATCAAATTTGTGCCTAGAAGACAAATTGCAGATAGCATCATCATCTATCAATAACTGTTTAATTCTATACGACTTAAAAAAAGAGGCACGAGCATTATAACAATAAAAATAAATCTGGAAAAGGCCTACGATAAGCTATCTTGGGATTTCATCAGATACACTTTCAAGGAAGTTGGTCTTCCTTATGATTGGATGAAAAATATTATGGAATGTGTTTAGACCTTTAAAATGTCCATCGTTTAGAATAGCAAACAATTAGAGTGGTTAAAACCAAACAGGAGTATTAGACAAAGTGATGTGATATCTCCCTATTTGTTTGTTATATGCATTAAGAGATAGGGTCACATTATAAATAAATCGATTGAGATGGGGGAATGGAAGGCCACTAGCTTAGCGAGACGTGGACTTAAATTATCTCACTTATTTTTTGCAGACGATTTAGTCCTTTTTGCTCAGGCTTTAATTGACCAAATTCTTGTTATTCTCGGCTGCCTTAATAATTTTTGCATGAGTTCGGGGCAAAAGGTTAATTTTCAAAAAAGTAACATTTTTGTTTCTAAAAAAGTTGAAGTGCATCTAGTTACTAAAATTTCTCATTTATATAGTATTCTACTCACCTATAATTTGGAAAAAGATATATGGGAGTGCCTTCTATTCATGGTCAGGTAAATACAAATCTTTATAATAATATAGTGGAGCGTGTGAAGTCTTGATTAGAGAGGTGACAGATGAAATGTCTCTCTTTTGCAGGTCAAGTGGTTTTAGTGTAATCAGTTTTGTCCATTATTCCTCTTTATTCTATGTAGACAACTCTATTTCTAATAAGAATATGTTCTCAAGTTGAAAAGCTTATTCGTAGGTTTTTTTGGGGAGGAAGTGATAAGAATAAAAGTGTTAGCTTAATATGATGGAATGTTATTTGTAAGCTGAAAAAGAAAGAGGGTATTGGCATTAGAAATCTTCATCATATGAACTTAGCTTTTCTGGCTAAAATTGGCTGGTGAATTATGCATGAAAAAGAGAGTTTATGGGTGAGAGTGATCAATGGTAAATATTTTTGAGATGTAGTATATGTTAAAAACTTCACTTCTAAGCGTGAATCTTTAAATATTTGGCAAGGTATTGTGAAGGCAACCCCCATTCTTGCTAAGGGTGTGCGCGCCTTTGTTTGCAATGGCCAAAAAACCTAATTTTGGCTTGATAGTTTGCTAAATGATCGACTCCTCTCGCATTTTATGATGGAAAATATTAATTTGGTGGATTTACATAGACGGGTTAATGATTATTAGAAGCCCGATGTTGGATGTAAATGGGAAGTTCTCTATCATTTAATCCCCAAAAATATTAAAAATAAGTTGGTTGCCTTTATCATCCAAAAAGATAAGGATACTGAAGATGGGTGATTTTAGAGTTTAACTAGCAGTGGTATTTTCTCTATTAAGTCAACTTATTCAAATTTAGTTAGGTGTATGGATTCTCATGACGACTAAGTTTGGAAAGCAATTTAGAGAATTGAGGTACCAGATCATATTAGATTTTTTTTTTGGTTGGTTACGCATGGAAAAATAATGTGTAACACAAAAATGCTTAAAAGGGGATTTACTTCAAATGGATGCTGTATTTTCTGTCCAAATTTATTGGAGGATGCTAATCATATTTTTTGAGATTGTCCTAAAGCTGTGGAAATATGGAATCAGTTGTTGCCTTCAGGTGAGTATATTTTCCAACATTTTGTTTCCCTTAACAGCTAGCTTGAGCATAATCTAAAAGGAAATGTTTCTTATGACTTTTTGTGTTTAATTGGACTATTTTGTTTTCTATTTCACTATGGTGGATGTGGAAATGATGAAATGATGTTGTGTTTAATAATATCTAGCATAATATTGAGTTCAAAATAGCTTGGTTAAAAAATTATGTTAAGTAGATTGAGCATATTTTTGCTAATAATAGTATTGTTCAAGGGCCAACTAGAAGAAAGAGTATTAAGCTTATTAGTTGGTTTCCGCCTCTTTATGGTTGGATTACATTAAATTCATATGGTTATTTCAAAAGAAGTACAAATTCTACTGGTAGATGAGGTGTTCTAAGGGATGTGAATGGAAATTGGCTTAAAGGTTACACTATGAATACTGGAACCTATAGTGTTACAGAGGCTGAACTTTGGGCTATTATCTAGGGATTGACTCATGCTTAGGGTGAGGGTTATTATAAAGTGCTGGTTGAAACTGATTCTACTATTGTAGCTCAATGGTTAAATAAAGTAAATTGCCCTTGCTTTATCATTTCTAATTTGTTAGAAGTATGTAAGGAGCTGCTTATACAAGATTGGGAAGTTAAAATCACTCATGTATAGAGAAAGAAACCGAGTTGCTAATTTTATGGCTAATGAAGCTATTCATCATGCTCGTGGAGTTAATATCTTGTATTGCCCGCTTGATGGAGTTCATACTTTACTTTGGGGGAGGACAAGATTGGCATAGCCTGGCCAAGGAGAATTTTTAGTAATGATAGTTAATTATTTTGGTTGTTTGTAATGTTTGTTTTGGATTTTCCCCTTCCTTAGTATAAAAAAAATACAATTTTAATCATATTTGTCAGTGACAACATCAAACAAATGGGTAATCTTGTAATATTATTTTAACAAGTAACCATGGAAATTCAAAGATGTTATTCAATGGTAAGAAGCCAATAATAAAATCCAATTTTTTACTGTTCTAATTGTAAAGGCTAAATTAGTAAATCAATATACAGTAAATACCTTTGTAAGCATTATTTGGCATTGCGATTAGAAAAAAAATATATTTTTCAATTTTTTTAATTTTTTAATTTTTGAAAACTATTTTTGGAGAAAAACTAATAAATGCATATTTTTTTCAGAAATAAATTTGAGAAAATTATTTTTTAAAAAATTTAAAAAATCAATCAATTAAATAAAAAAATTAAATATATTTTTTTGACACTCAACAACAATTCTAAACATTCCTCTTACCAACTAAACTTTAGTGTAATATTCATTTTTTCAATAGCTAAAATTATAACATATACTTAAAAATATTTATGTTAAGAAAATTTGTGACCTTTATAATTAAAATTGTAATAATACTACAAAAAATTTATCAAGAACTTATTTAATTTAACGATAAAAGAACATTGGCGATCAAAGATCAATGATAAGTAATGAAATTGATAATTAACTATCAATAATTCATAATCAATTATGAAACATCTATTAAATGATAAATTAATTTTAATTTATAAAATACCCATAAAAGTATATTTATACTTTAATATTTTTGTTATACATACTCCATTTTTTTTTAATTTATCATACTACACACCACATATAAATTAAAAATTATTTCTTAAAATATTAATAAAAATATATTAGTTAGCTAGCATTTAATTATAGAAACAAAAAAATACATATAAAACTTTAAAATTTTATTTATAATTAACATTTCAATTTTATGAGTATGTATGTATTCATTGGTACTTTCGAGCTTAATTTCTTCCTCTCTTTCCAAGCTTAAGTTCTATACTTGTTTTTTCTTTTTTTTTTTTTTGATAAACTATACTTGTTTTTTTTTTTTTTATAAACTATACTTGTTTTTCTGACTTGTTAAAATTGTATCATTGTTTATTTAGTACAACAATCATCATGACCAATCCTGTAACACCTGTCAATTTAGACCCGAATTAAAATGTACCTTAAAGTCACAATTAACATTATTAGAGTCTAAATTTTGGATTAAAAATTAATAAAAGAATATTAAATGATTAATAAGGTTATGCGTAAGTTCTAAAAAAAATAAAACCAAGGATCGAAATGAGCATTTGGCAAAATAAGAAGGGATCTATGTGATAATTTGATGAAAACAATGAGAGATTTATGTGGTAATTTGACATGGATATATAAAGGTCCTTTTATTTTCTTCATTTCTTCATTTCACACACACTTTTCTCTCTCTGACTCTCTAAAAAATCATATTTCTCTCTTCTTCTCCTTTTCTCTCACTCTCAAAGCCCTAAATCATCAAAGACTCAAGAGAGATAAGTACCACCATGGTCGAATTTCGAAGGAAAGAAAAGGAAGGAGGCTTCTTGAAGCTTGTGGGACCCATTTCAAGTAGGAGGAAGGAAGGATTGGCCAAGATATCCAAACTCACATTCTTCCTTAGCAAAGAAATGGTAAAAAAAGCTTGTAACCTTCTTTTTCATTTTTTTCTTCTTTGTTTTATACTATTTTTGGGTTTGATAGAGAGCCATTTCAAATAGGTTAAGTTTGATGTCAACTAGGATTTTTATTTATTGAAACTTCCTTTAAACATCTAGATGGATAAAAACTAGAGCTTGATATAGATTAAGGCTTAAAAGATGTACCTTGATAGTTAAAATAAGGCCTTAAGCCTTAAAATGAGTTTATGCTAGGGTATATGTTATAGATGGATTTAAAGAGACATTTTTATATTTTAATAGGTGATGGAGAAAATGGTGATAATCTTAAAAAAGAAAAGATTGAGGTTGAAGTCAAACTAAGAGGTTAGTAAATATGAGCATCCAAACCTTTTTGCGTGAATTGATGCATTATTGGATGATTAAATGTGATAAAAAGAATATGTTTGATATTTGAATGGGTAATAAATGGGTATAATTGTTATCTACGGTCATTAGTATGTGAAAGAATGTGTTGGTAATGGTCTTGATGTGTTTTTGGTGTGATTGGAATAAATATTTTGCATAATACACAAATTTACACATTTTCTACCCAGGTTCACATTCATGAAAGGTTGTTCACACCCGAAACCCCTTTTACAGTCATAAAGCCTTGAACTAAAACAAACACCCTTTCATGACTTGTTTCACAACTAAATTCACCACTTGTTTCACACCCATGAAATATCTTTCACAATTGTGGACAATTTTTTCATAGTCATGAGCAAATCTGTCACAGTCATGAATAAATATTTCACAACCATGAACACTTGATTAAATTCATAATTTAGAGATATAAGAAAGGTTAAATTATGCTACATCACATCACTTACTCTTTATAAAATATGTTATGAGTATGAATGTACATGAGATACCATAAATGATATATGATGTAAGCATATGAAAAAATTATATCAAGTCTGTAATATATTATAGTGTTTTATGATAATGAGATATGAATATGAAGGTGATGACTATATGTATGATATGAGATGACCCAAATGACACGTATAAATAATGCAGGAATTAAGAAAATATTAATATGATGACGTAAAATATACCATATGAATACTTAACCAAGATTATCTTATTATATCGCATAAAATACTTAATGAACACACAAGATTATGAAAAGCTTGGCATGGACTTAAAATATGAACATACAAATGTTATGATTCTATTATTTGGTTATATGATGAGCATGATAATACAAGACATATGCATAGCATGTGAATCAGAAACATTATGGATATGGTACATGAAATGATAAATGCATAGGTATGATATGGGGTAGATTAATATGTCGAGTAAGGCATGTCACATTTGAAAACAACCATGCACGAGTAACTTATACCATGATGATAGTAAAGAAATGTTATGTGGACATGACTATTGTATTGGAAGTTCCTTTGTCATGTTGACATGAAATAAAAACTGTATACATGGCATTTATTATGAGATCAATGGGATGATATAAATATTGAAATAAGTATGATATGTGTATGATACGGTGTCATGAGATTATATGATTGGTGAAGTGTTATAACTTGATTATATAAATATGTACATAATGATTATATGAACAAGTAATGTCCATTACTCTATATTAGGACTAGAGTTAGGATACATGACATGTCATTAAGGGAGTTTGCAGTACTGTTGAATATTAATATAGATCTTATACTTTAAGGATAAAGTGGTTTAAGCTCAGAGAGTGCTCTTGATCATGTGTTGCATACAATTTATTTATTTTACTAAGTCAAGATGGCTTAAGGTCGGAGAGCGCTATTGACTTGATTAGGTTGGACAAGCACACTTAGACATAGATAGTGGCAAGGTGACTTAAGTTTGGAGAGTGCATATGTTCACAACTTTTATTCAAATAGTTCAAGTTTATAATTTCGAGCAAAATAAAGGAAAGATGATAAATATGATAGGTGAATTTTATCGTAAATTTATGGATGATATGATGCTCTAATTCATATATTATATATGACTATGGTTAATGATTTCTAAAAGTATTTTGATGTGACTCAAGGTAAGAAATGGTGTTTGTAACATGTTATGTAAATGTTGTCATGGTTAAATATATATATGCATGATCACAAATATGATTGATGGAATACTAAACTCATTATGATATTGTATGAATGAATGTCATTTTGTACATTAATGAGTGTCATTCATAGAGAAGCAAGATAAGGTACATTGTTGTTATGTTCTCATGTTTTAAACATAAAAATGAATGAGTTAGAACGTAATATAAAATCACATGAATTTGGCTTGATATGTAAAAATCATTAATAACATTAAAATCAATATTAATTAGAACATACATGTTAAGTAATATTTAAACATGGTAAGTTGTGTAACATTACTGAGGCACATCATACAAATATTTTTGTTGCATATGAGAATACCATAATAATGTTGTAGGTAGAATAATAAACCAAAGGTGAAATGACACACATACATAGATATACTTATTTATATATACATAATTACACTAGGAATTAAATATGTCTACACACATATTTGAGTATGAGATAGATCAATTAAGTTTAGAATAGATGTCATACATGCAACATATCCTATGTATAAAGATTATAGTTTGTATGCACATATGTACCACTAAACACTATTGCTTAGCGTATGAGTATTTTTTCACATGCAAGTATGGAGCCATAAAAGGTCAATAGAAGAGAAAAGTGAGTCCGCCAAGAGTCATTTGGATAAATCGGCATCTCAGGGCGATGCCACGTATTAAAGTATTTTTTTATGATGTATATTCTTTAGAACAAAAAGCGTTGTAAGATTTAAATCATTTGAATTGTATGAATCCATTTTAAATATGTGTCACATAATGTAATATTTTATATATTTTTTTGTTGAATTTTTTACAAACAATTATCAAGACCATGATGCATCAATAGTATTTTGTAAAGTTTTAAATTTTACTAAATTTCAACACATGACACTATGGCATTAATTTATAAAGTGAGGTTTAGTCATATTATATAAAAAAAGTGTTATATTTAGTGGTATTATATTTTAGGTTTAGGCAGTTTTTGGACCTAAGTGGGTTTAAGATATCATCATGCATATGCTTTGAATCCTGCAAGTCTATGGTGAAGGCTCTTCTCTATCAAAAGTAAGTATCATATAGCATAGAGTTAGAAAGTTTATATGAAAATAGACTGAGAGTAACAACCTAATTAATTATGAGATGTAGAATTAGTTGAGTCAAGCTAGTGCTGTAGGTATATTTACATGTACATATTCAACAATAACGTTGTTGTGGGACCAGTATGGCATACTCAATTGCAATTCGTGTAAGAAACAATTGATCTTATTAGAGTATGACCCCGTGATTTTGCTTAAGCCATTGTACAAAAGTTATGAAAAGAATGAAACACCATGTTTTAAGAGCTGTAAAGACGATATTTCAGCATTGTTGGATATGAGTTGGAAGGAGTTGAATAAGTATTACAGTAATTCCAATACTCTTTGGAACGAAAATACGAACGTACATTTTTCATTGCTATAGAAATATGCTAAAGACGTGAATGGGGTTTTGTTCATGAATTCCAAATGATTATTTCATCTTTATGAGAGTTTCTTTAAGCAAGTTACATGACAAGAATGAGTTGCAAGGCTTACGCTGATCACAGAAAGCAAAAGAACCTAGGGTTTAAGACATAGAAGTATGTTAGTATTGAAGTCAAAGTCGAGATTTGTCAGATTCAATGGGTATGCTATAGATATTATAGATAATGAAGTGTATGATGACAAAGGATCGAAGAAGAACAAATTGGTTATTTGCGATTTCAGGACTACAAACTCATAGATATAGCCTTGATACAAAGATATATAGGGACCACAATAAGTACAACTCCTAATCAATTCTATTATTTATTAAAATAGTAAATATAACTATAAATATTATTATATTCTTAGAATATTTTTAAACATAATTATATATTTATTTAAATTTTGTGCATTAGTTTTTTGAGTATATTATTGTGCACAACACATGTTTATTATATGTATTTTTAACATTTTACTATGTATGAATACAGGGGTGCATTCGATTGGTTTGGTTTAAAACCAAATAAAAGTTCTATAAACCGAACCGAACTAAAGTATTTCAGATGACCAAACCAAAGTTTCTTTAGAACTTAACCGAATAAGAAACAAAGTTTGAACAATTATGGGATAATATTAAGGATAAATAAATATACGTGATAATTGATGCACTCACATCATCTCATTGTGATGTACATACAATGATGGATCTGGTGGCCCTATATTCACATATATATGTATGTTTACCAATACATCAAATCAGAAAAAGGTGACCGTAGGGATTTCAAAGTGCTACATTCTGAACCTTGATCGATGGAACATGATATTAGGATTGATAAAGTATATATACACACATAAGTAAGTATATGTGTACATGTTGTTAAATGTTGGCATAAATAGAAGGACTCACAATTAATGTAATTATTAAGCTGAAGATGTTATAATGAGAATGCATAGATTTTCATGATAAAGGATGATAAACAAGAGTTGTTCAAAATAGATTGATCACGATATTTTATGAACAAGAATATGAGGCAGTACAAAATGAAAGGTTCTTTGACCATTCATTAATATCCCTATTGAGGAGACCGAGAACTTCAACCTAAATAAGATAGTCTAAATAATAAGATCATACATGTAAAGAGTAATGTATCAAGACGTTTCCATGTGAGTTATAAGAAGTACCTTGAAAGAAAAATGAGTCAATCATTGACATTATTCCAGATTTCAACTAATTTTAAATCGTGCCTTTATGAAGTGATCCTTATCGAATCAAGAAAGCTATCATAAGCTGTTAGGACAATGGTTTCATTAGAGAATTTTAGATTTACATATGAATCAGTTGTAGCAACTAACACCTTATACATCTATATACCACATATGTTATTTTTATATTAAATTATCATGTATGAAACAAGAAAAAAATGAAATTCATGTTTACAGTGAGAGTAATTTTTTTTACTCATATCATATTATCAACAATAATTTCACAATCAATATGGAAGTTTTAATCATAGCCTATAACATCACATATATTAATAACTTAAACATTATGTTTAAAAGTTAGTAAATTTACAAGTTGAATATATATATATATATATATATAATATCCATACATAACATATTAATATAAAATCAATACCAACATTTAGATAAGACATATACCTATGACTTTCATGTTTTGATAATTTACAGAATCTATCTGTAAGAAGTTCAAAATGATTTAACAAGTTTCTGGACCTGTACAGGGCAGTAAGCAACTATAGAACAGTCATAGTTCTCTTCATCATAACTCAAAATCCACATAATATATGAAGCTAAACTTTGGTATACAGATATATGACATATGTATCTAAAAATTTCATGTTTTATATTTCATCAAATTATATCTCTAAGATAGTCAAAATAGATAAAAACAGTGAGGTAGTCTGCTGAAAATTGAAACAGAACTGGTTTTATTCAAAGAACGATTTCTCTTAAAATACATCAAATATTATAAAACTGTTTTAGAGACATATATATAAGATATATATCTACAAATTTTGTGTTTTAAACTTTTTCAAATTCGATCTCTAAGAGCATTGAAATTGTGGTACAAAATATTGTCTATTAATGAACCCTAAACACCATAATCAAGATTAACACAAAATAAATATTTACTCACCTATAATCACCATTGGCTAACCTTATTACTGGAATTTTTAGAGTGAAAGGGAGAAGAAAATATGGTTGGAATTTCAAAAAAAAATAGGCTGAAGGAATGAAGCAAAGAAGAAGAAGAAGAGGAGGAGGAAAAAGAAAAAGACTTAGCCTAAGTTAAAAGGCCACCACAATTTTTCTTCTTCTTCTTCTTTTTTTCATTCGTTTCTTTTTCCTTTTTTTTGACTCCTTTTTTTTTTTACTTTTCTTTTTCTCTTCTTTTGTTGTATGTTTCTTTTTGTTTTTAATTTTATTATTATTATTATTATTATTATTATTATTATTATTATTATTATTATTATTATTATTATTATTATACATCCATGTATACATATATATATTTACCCAATTTTACTAACCAATAATTAATATATATATATATATATATATATAATTTAATCACTTATTTTAATTTAATTAAATTAATCATGTTAAATATTTTTATTAATTCAATCTAGTCTCTTTATTCACTTAAATATTAATTTCATATCATTTTCATCTATATTATAAAACAGACGTGCATTTCTTTATAATTGTAAAATACTTGAAAATAAACTAATTGTATGTCATGAATATATTAAAATAAAAATGCATATTATGCATGTGTTCAAGTGATATATATATATATATATATATATATATATATATATATATATATATATATATATATATATATATATATATATATATATGCAAAATGCATATGTGCAAATGAGATGTTGCAGAAATGCATATGGAAAAAGTCAAGGAAGTTACAATTCTCCCTTCATTTTAAAAATTTTGTCATCGAAATTTAATACCTAAAAACAGGTGTGGATGTTGCTTTTTCATATTTTTTTTTGTTTCTTATGTTACCTCTTCTTGTGAATGATTTCTCCAAAATACCTTAATTAAAGGTATTTCTCGGTTTCTCAACTGTTTAGTTTTGTATCTGATGATTTCCACTGGTTCTTCAACATAACTCATGTCATCTGCAATCTCAATGACTTGATCTTAAAGTACATATGCAGGATCTGACCTATATCTTTTAAGCATGCTCACATGAAACACATTATGAATCTGAGTCATCTCTGGTAGTAAAGCCAATCTGTATGCCAGTGGACCAACCTTCTCAAGAATTTCGTAAGGTCTTATGTATCTTGGGCTCAATTTACCTTTCTTACCAAATCGGATTACCCCTTTCCATGGAGATACTCGTAGAAATACCTTTTGACCCAACTCGTATTCCATCTCCCTTCTATGTTGATCAGCATAACTTTTTTGTCTGTCTTGTGCTGCCTTTAGTTTGTTTTTGATAATTTTTATTTTATCCATTGTATCTTACACTATCTCTGACCCTTCTAATGCACATGCACCTTCTTCATCCCAAATGATAGGGCTTCTGCATTTTGTCATATAATGCCTCATATGGTGCCATCTGAATACTGCTATGATATTGGTTCTTGTATGCAAACTCCACCAATGCCATATATTCATCCCAATCACCTCTAAATTCCATAGAACAAGCTCTAAGCATATCTTCTAATGTCTGTATAGTTCTTTCTGATTGTCCGTCAGTCTGTGGGTGAAATACGGTATTGAAATTCAATTTTATTCCTAATGCATTATGTAAACTCACCCAAAAACGTGAAGTAAACCGTGGATCTCTATCAGACACAATTGATACTGGAATGTCATGCAATCTGACTATTTCATTCACATATAATTTGGCCAAACTCTCAAGTGTACACCCTCATCTGATAGGTAGAAAATGTGTTGACTTGGTTAACCTATCAATAATTACCCATATTGCATCATTTTTCCATGGAGTTCTGGACAATCCATAAACAAAATCCATCGTTATTTTTTCCCATTTCCATTCTAGCACTGGTAAAGGATGTATTTTACCAACTGGTGCCTAGTGTTCAATTTTAATCTGCTGACATGTCAAGCATTTAGAAATATATTCTGCTATGTCTTTCTTCATTCTTAGCCCCAGTAATGAGGCATTAAGCTGTGATACATCTTTGTCATCCCTGGGTGCATTGCATAGGGTGCATTGTATGCCTCTTCCATTATTTCCTGACGCAAGTTCTCAGTGTTTGGAACACATATGTGTGACTTTAACATCAGTGTATCATTCTGCAAATGAAACTCTGTATCATTTCCCTGTCTTACCATATTAATTTTTTCACATAATTGAGGATATTTGCTTTGTGCTTCTTTAATTCTCTCATTCAGTATAAGTTTGACTTGAAAAGTAGCAATCAGTGATCCTCTATCATGCATATTTAATTCAACATTCATAGATCGTAATTGAATCAAATATGGGAAAGAGGATACTTGCAAGTGACCTACACTGCTACTGGTCTTCCTACTCAATGCATCTGCTACCATATTGGCTTTCCCTGGATGGTATTCAATTGTACAGTCATAATATTTCAATAGTTCTAACCATCAGCTCTGCCTCATGTTTAATTCTTTCTGTGTCAGCAAATAACCCAAGCTTTTATGGTCTGTGAAAATATGGAATATCTCACCATACAGATAATGCCTCCAAATTTTCAATGCAAATACAACTGCAGCCAACTCTAAATCATGCACTAGATATGAGATCTCATGTGATCTCAGTAGTCTGGATGCATAAACTATAACCTTACCGTGTTGCATTAATACACATTCCAAGCCTTGATGAGAAGCATCACTATATACTGTAAACCCACATGTACCTATATGGATGGTTAACACTGGTGCTGAGGTTAGCCTGTGTTTTAGTTCATCGAAACTCCTTTGACATTCTGGAGTCCACTTGAAAGACACATTCTTTCTCAATAATTTGGTCAAAGGGCTAGTAATTAATGAGAACCCATCAACAAATCTACAATAGTATCCAGCTAAATCCAAAAAACTACGCAATTCTGACACATTCTTGGGTGCTTCCTAACTCACTATGGCCTTAACTTTATTTGGGTCAACCTCTATGCCTTTTCCCGATACTATATGTCCAAGAAACACAACATGATCAAGCCATAATTCACACTTATTAAACTTTGCATACAATTGTTTCTCTTGCATAATCTGAAGCATTGTTCTTAAATGCATCTCATGTTCCTCTTTACTTTTAGAGTACACCAAAATGTCATCTATGAAGACAATAACAAAATTATCCAGATAAGGCTGAAATACCTTATTCATCAAAGCCATGAAAGCAGTTGGTGCATTGGTTAATCCAAATGGCATGACTAGAAATTCATAGTGGCCATATCTAGTACGAAATGCAGTTTTAGGAATATCTGTCGTAGCTATCTTAAGCTGATAATAACCCGATTTTAGATCAATCTTATAAAAGACTTGAGCTTCATGTAACTGATCAAACAAGTCATCAATTCTTGGTAAAGGATACTTATTCTTCACTGTCACTCTATTAAGTTGTCTATAGTCTATACACAATCTCATCATTCCATCTTTCTTTTTTACAAACAACACTAGGGCTCCCCAAGGTGATACGCTAGGTCGAATGTATCCCTTATCAAGTAACTCTTGCAATTGAGTTTTAAGTTCCTTTAACTCAATCGGTGCCATCCTATATGGAGATATAGAAATAGGTGCAGGCCCAGACACCAAATCTATAGTAAATTCTATCTCTCTATCTGGTGGCAACCCAGACAAATCATCTGGAAATGCATATGGGAACTCACACACTACTGGAATATTCTCTAACATAATATCATGAGTTCTTGTGTCTTTCACATAGGCTAAGAAAGCCTCACACCCTCCTTTCACCATCTTAAAAGCTTTAACTGCTGAAATCAAACATGCAGGTACCAACTTCTTTTCTCCTTTAAACACAATCCTTTGTTTATCATAGGACTTTAAAATTACCTTCTTAGAAAAATAATTCACTATGGAATGATGTTTAGTTAACTAGTCCATTCCCAATATTACATCAAATTCATGCAACGATAATAAAATCAAATCAGCTTTCAATTCAGCTTTATCAATGAATATTGAACAGTCACGACATATCTCATTCACAACTACTACTGCTCCTAGTGGAATACTCACATTTATATCAAATCCCAATGACTCATGCTTTTGATACAGTTTGGATGTCATATGTAATGATATAAATGAATGCGTGGATCCTGGATCAATCAATACAAATGCCAGTATATCATAAATATAAATATTACTAGTAACCACTTTAGAAGCATCAACTGCCTCCTTCCTAGTCATAGCAAATACCCTGGCTTGTGGAAGGGGTCTAGAACTCTGACCCTCAGATCTGGTCATTCCTTTGCTTACTGCACCAGTTCTGCCTCTATCTCTGCCTCCGACATGTGTCCCACTGGTAGTGTTAACCTTTGGTGTTTCAATTGTAGTCTCAGATACTCCTCTGCCTCTACTAGTTTCTGCTAATTTAGCTCTTTCTGGGCAATCTCTATACATGTGATCTAAGGACCCATAAAAATAACAAGCTCATGTGAGCCTTATGCATTCACCTGTGTGTTGTCTACCACAATGAATACAAGTAGGCTTCTGTTCTGTATACTAGCTTTGTCCTCTACCTAGATAAGAGAAAGTCATGCCTTGACCTCTAGAACTGGAGTACCCACTTCTGTTGCTAGACTGGCTCAGCATATATCTAGCTTTCTTTCCATATCCTCTACTAGACTCTCTAGTAAACTCTCGTGTCACCCTTTTTACTTGTTGTTCTCCAGCTTCTTTCATTAACTTTTCAGCTCTAATCACAGCAGCTCTGAGTCTAGTATAACTATCAAGATCAGTAATTGTAATTCTATTTCTGATCTCATACTTGAGGCCCTCTTCAAACTTTCTGCATTTGTCTCTTTCAGTAGAGACCATAAAGGTGGCATAATGGGAAAGTTTGTTGAACTGCACCTCATACTCAACAACTGACATGTTCCTTTGTTTTAGATTTAGGAATTCCTTCATCTTCTCATCTTTATATGCTTCAGGCATATAGTTATTTTGAAATTTTCAGAGAAAATCATTCCATGTTAGAACTGGAGGTTGTGCATTACTATCTGAGACTGTCTCCCACCATTCATAGGCACTACCTTGAAGCAAAGATACCGTATAATCATATTTCTCCTCTGGAGTGCATCTCATCATATTCAATACCCTTTGTGTCCTTTTAAGCCATGTCTCTGCTTCAACTGGATCAATCGAGCCATAGAAATCAACTACACCCTATTTTCTTAGCTTATTGTAATGTCTTTCTCTATGCATTTCAGGCCAGTGTACTTCTTGTTTTGGGTTTTCAAATGGCATTTCTGCATGTGATGATTGGGATGCATGCACGGGAGCTCTAACTTCTGGTGCTGGTTGATCTCGATGCAAATGAGGTGATGCCTTATGAGGATGCATTTCGGTCGACCTCTCTCTCCTTGGTGAATCATGTCTTATAATGGCCCTAAAACAAATGAAATTATGTCATTACATAATGTTCAACACATATTATGCACATGTTGTCATACTTATATGCATATGCATGTTCCCATAGAACCTATCCCTGCTTTGATACCAAAATGTAATACCTAACACCTTATACATCTATATACCGCATATGTTATTTTTATATTAAATTATCATGTATGAAACAAGAAAAAAATAAAATTCATGTTTACAGCGAGAGTAATTTTTTTTAACTCATCTCATATTATCAACAATAATTTCACAATCAATACGAATGTTTTAATCATAGTCCATAACATCACATATATTAATAACTTAAATATTATATTTAAAAGTTAGTAAATGTACAAGTTGAATCCATTTATATATATATATATATATATATATATATATCTTAGTACATATTCATTGTAATTATACATATGCAAGTATTCAACCCCCAAATATAAATGATATGTTATTATGCTTATGTGGAATGTAAGGAGAGAAAGTGAGGAGGGTCGACTGATGACCTTTGATCCATGAATTTTATATGCACCTCAATATGAACTACTACTTTTCTCTACCGAAAAAATGGTGCAATTTGGTGAGTTACGACTCAGTGAGAATAACCATCAAATGAGTTCTAAAGTACCAAGTATTTCATAATAGCAAATAACAAATATACTTAATACACGCTTTATATTCCATTTCATCAATCAATAACATATAAATATAGATAAAATCAAATATTCATTAATTGCTCTTTACTTATACTTATGCTTATTCATTTTATTTTGTTGTGACCAGGTTAAACAGACATTGCCCCGAGTTTCCATGTGAACATTTGTCATGTGAATATTTGCATTTGCATTTGCTAGCTAGCTTGATCATTTGTTTCATTTGCACATTTGTTGGGTCATAGGCCTCTTCTTTTGCTTTGCAATGTCGATTAACTAGTCACAATGTCTTTTAAGTCATTATGCATATGCACTTGTACTTACATATTCATCAACCATTGTATCTTATCACATATATTATACATATACCACATATACTATAATATACCACATATATACCTCATATGTCAACACATATACCTTGCATATACTATACATATACCATGTATATATATGTATGTATATATATATATATATATCATATGTCAAACATATACCTCAAATATACTACAAGTATACAAACTTATATGTACCATAAATGTCACAGATTATTCATCATCATATTATCAAGGACAAATCATAAAAATCATATGAATCACATAGCAAGCAACATTCATATGCACTAAAGAATTCAATTGATAATTAGACTCATCTTTTTCCTTTGATTCCAACCCTTAATTTATTGTCTACCCCCTTCTTGTGTATTTTCAATTTGTCTTGAGCCTAATCTTGAAATATAATTTGTTAATTTATGACTAGAGAAACTTAATGTGAGTTAAACAAATTAATATGTATTGTTCATATTAATAATTAAAATTTTTTCTCTGAGGCAGTGTGATCTTATGAGACTGTTTAACCTATATATTTTTCTATACTTAACCAATTAATCTGATTCTTATTCATAATTAAAATTAACATATAATTATATAATATATTAAAATTTCAGATCAATTTGATCATTGTACAATTTTTTGTGGAATATCTAAATGTGTTCTGTTTTATGCCCTGTTTTATGCCCTTAGACAGTTTCAGGGTACCAACTTTGATTCATCATAAATTATAATATATAAGTCATATTTTAATGAAACTTTATAGACACTTATATGGGTTTAGATGGAAATTTTTCATGTTTAAAAATTTCATCAATTATATATCTAAGGTCCTCAAATTATAAGCAACATGTTACTGGTCTAGAACAAAATTGGCTTCTAGACTAGTATGACTTGTAAAGGCTATAACTTACTCTATATATAAAATATTAATATAAGACATATACCTATGACTTTCATGTTTTGATAATTTACAGAATCTATTTGTAAGAAGCTCAAAATGATTTAACAAGTTTTTGGACCTGTACAGGGCAGTAAACAACTATAGAACTGTCATGGTTCTCTTCATCATAACTCAAAATTCACACTATATACGAAGATAAAATTTGGTATACAGATAGATTCCATATGTATATAAAAATTTCATGTTTTATATTTCATCAAATTATATCTTTAAGATAGTCAAAATAGATAAAAACAGTGAGATAGTCTGCTGAAAATTGAAACAGAACCGGTTTTACCCAAAAAATGATTTCTCTTAAAATACATTAAATATTATAAAACTGTTTTAGACACATGTATATTAGATATAGATATACAAATTTTGTGTTTTAAACTTTTTCAAATTCGATCTCTAAGAGCATCGAAATCGTGGTATAAAATATTGCCTATTAATGAATCCTAAACACCATAATCAAGATTAACACAAAATAAATATTCACTCACCTATAATCACCCTTGGCTAACTTTATTGCTGTAATTTTTAGAGTGAAAAAGAGAAGAAAATGTGGCTGGAATTTCAAAAAAAAAAAGGCTGAAGGAATGAAGCAAAAAAGGAAGAAGAAAAAGACTTAGCCTAAGTTAAAAGACCACCACAATTTTTCTTCTTTTTTTTTTCATCCGTTTCTTTTTCCTTTTTTTTTTACTCTTTTTTTTTGACTTTTTTTTTCTCTTCTTTTGCTGTATGTTTCTTTTTTTAAATTTTTTTTATTATTATTAATAGTATTATTATTATTATTATTATCATACATATACATATATCCATGTATACATATATACATTTACCCAATTTTACTAACCAATAATTAATATATATATATATATATATAATTTAATCACTTATTTTAATTTAATTAAATTAATCATATCAAATTTTTTTATTAATTCAATCTAGAAATTAATATTTTATAGTATCAAATTAATAATATATATATATTGGAATAAACATGATATGTGTATGACATGATGCCATGAGAATATATGATTGCTGAGGTATTATAACCTTGGTTATACAAAATATGTATATGATGATTATATGAATATGTAATGCCCATTGCTTTATACTAAGACTAGAGGTAGGATTGATAATATGTCATTAAAGGAGTTTACGGTAACGTATAATATTAATATAGGTCTTATACTTTGAGGACAAGATGACTTAAACTTGGAGGGCACCATTAATCCGATGTTGTATGTAATTTATTTATTTTATTCTATTAAGGTGGCTTAAACTTTGAGAACACTCTTAACTTGAAAAACTTAAAAAGCTCGGATGAGTACACATGGACATAGATAGTGGATTAACTACGGAGAATGCCCATGTTCACAACCTATATCCGAATAGTCCATATTTTAAGTTTTTGGCAAAATAAAGGAAAAATGATAAATATGATAGGTGAATTTTACCGTGAATATATGGATAATATGATATGATGCTCTATTTCATACATTGTATATTACTATAAAAGTATTTTGATGTGACTCAAGGTAAGAAAATGGTGTTTATGATTGAAGTAAAATAGAACTCATATTATGATATTGCATGAATGAATATCATTTTGTACGTTGATAAGTGACATTCATAGAGGAGTAAAATAAGGTACATTGTTGTTATGTTCTCATGCTTTAAACACATAAACGAATGAGTTAGCATGTAACTTGAAATCACATGAATTTAGTATGATAAATAAAAAAAGTATTAATAACACTAAATTCAATATTGATTAGAACACATGTTAACTAATATTTAAACATGGTAAACTGTGTAGCATTGCTAAGACATATCATATAAATATTTTTTGTTAGTTATGAGAATACCATAATAATATTCTAAGCCAAATAATAAACTGGAGATGAAATAATGCACGAACACAAATATACTTATTTATATATATAAATGGTTACAATAAGAATTAAATATGCTTACACATACATTTGAGCAAGAGATAAATCAAGTTTGGAATAGATGTCATACATGCAACATATGCTATGTATAAATATTATAATTTGTAAGCACGTATATAGCACTAAGCACTAATGCTTAGCATATGAATGTTTTTTCACATGCAAGTATAGAGCCATAAAAGGTAAACGAAACAAAAAAGTGAGACAACCAAAAGTCAATTGGATAAACAGACATCTTGGGTTAATACTATACGTTAAAGTAATTTTCTTGTTAGATTTGTATTTATATAAATTTGTTTTAATCACGTGTCACACAATATAATATTATATATATTTTTTAATGAAGGTTTTAGAAATAGTAATAATAGTCATGATGTATCAATAATATTTTGTAAAATTTTAATTTTTATTTGATTTTAATACATGACACTGTAACATTCACTTATATGATAGTATTTAGTCATATTATATAAGAAAAATGTTACAAATTCACTAAATAATAATAATAATAATAATAATAATAATAATAATAATAATAACTCCCTTAAGTATTAACAAATTACAATCAGAAATAAATTTTTTAAAAATTAGTAATGCGTCCCTATTATTTGAGATAATACTTATTCATTTGATATTATTTGAATTTCAAATATTGTAGTATAATATAATATATGATTTTTTCATATTTAAGAAACTTTTGCATGAATTTTCTAAATTTTCATATATAGTCTAATAGTTTTTTTAATAAAAGTTTAGAGTTTATGTTTATTTTCAACGACTTTAACATAAAATTGTTAAATGTCATTATCCAATTATTTGTAAGTATCAAAATGGAAAACATCTTAAGTTTCAACAGACTTCATAGATTTTCCGTGAAAGGTATATTAGGCAATTTACATAGCAAAATTTTAATCATTTTTTGTCATTATTTTGGCGTCCTTAAACAAATATCATACGACTAATAAGCTATAGCCCATAGTTTAATGGTAATAATGTAATTATCAGATTTTAGGATTCTCGAATTTAAACTGCCATCAAATTCATATGAACCAAAAAAAACAAAATACAACTTGCCAGCAACCTTCTTTCAATTTTACTAAATAAATTGAATTGATTGTTGATGAATATGTGTTGCCCATTCATGGAATAGCAACACTTGCAACTTTATGGTGGGCAAGTGGAAGATGAAGAGGATATGATAATGTTGTCCCAGCCGACGTGAGTGACCAATGGGCCAAACTATTAATAATTAACAAATAAATACAAACCAGCAGATTTTATCAATAATTTAAGAATATCGATCATATTGTATTTATTTCTAGAATGTGGAATAGTCTTATCAAAAATCATATTTCTATTATTGTCCCTTTCTCTAAAAGAAAAGGAAGAAAAATATACCTAATATGCCGACAATGAGATCTTATTGCAATGATTAATTTATGGGTCAATGTCTCGTTGCATGTAAAATAATCATTCATTGCAGTTGTGTTACCGGATAACCATATAGAAATCAAATAATTTAATTTATGTGCTCATTCATGCCAACTTACAACCATTTGTTCATACTGGGTATGCTTATTTTATATCTACCTATTTTTTTTTCTTTTAAATCAACCCACCCATATTATATATAGATATGAATATATGCATATTTGCGTTATTGTGAATAAAAATTAGCAAATCTATAAAAAAGAAAAACAATTAAAAAAACCATATAAATTCCAAGGTTGTTAGAGAGTTTCAAAATAAATTTGGTATTTCTATTAATTCTTTGAATGCATATTTACTATTTAGGCTTCAAATTTGAATGAATGAAAATGTATTTTAACTCGTGCCAAAAACTTTAATTGAATTTTTAATTTTTTTTTGTGAGTTCTCAAAAAAAAAATTTGTTGTTTTTTTATTAGTAAACACCTTCGTAAATGTTCCTAGTTTAGATTTGTAACAATTCAGCATATAAATGATATGTTGAACTATGAATTTATAATGTTAAATTTTTATTTATTTTATAATTAAAAAAAAAAGAAAAAAAAAGACCCTCCATACCTTTTTTATTTTTAAATTCCATTTTCCTTCAATTTTTTTTTTTATTTATTCCGTGTTTATGTTTGGACAGATTTATAACTAGCCTACATAACTAACCGATTGGTCACATGAGCAGTGATTAAGAAGTTCCACTTTAACCTCTCCAGAAAAGATCGAATCAATTACTATTTGAACACTATTTTGATATTTTCAACAAATTTATTGAAGAAAGAAAAAAATCTAAATTTGAAAAGCGAAATCGATTTCTTATATTTTGAGTCCTTAATTAATGTTCACAGCCTGGAATTGTGAAAGTAGAATCAGAAATCAAATGCAAATAATGAAATAATGACGAAGCTGATTTCTGTTAGTCCAACAAATCAAATACAATTCTGTTAGTTCCTATCATTTCTGCCAAATAGTAGATTCAAGATCACCACGATTCACGTACCAAAAAGACATAAAGCAAGAATCTATAAAAGGAAACTGTAGCAAACGTGATTGAAATGGGAGTAAAAGAATGCTGATGACCTTCAAAAAGAATTCGAAATCGACTTCATCATCCAGATTTTGATACAAATCTTGAATAAAAGAAGCTCTTTCTGTTGTGGAAATCGGGTTAATTTCCACAAAAGTGAATAATTGTGCCAAAAATTAAGATAAAGAAAAATTCTCAGGTAGTTGGTGGAATCACAAATGGTCTCCCTTAAAAACCAACTTCCTTAGACTCTTAGAGTTTTGGTGACAAAATTTTTCTCAGATAATTTAAAGCATAATATATCACAAAGTAAAAGATCCGACAATAGCTATTAAATAGAAATAAAAAAGAGCACCAGAATTTAACGAGATTCGGCTAATTATACCTACTTCCTCAGACACTACTAAAATAATATTTCACTATTTCAAAGAAATATTACAAAGTGAAATATTACAAGAGAGAGAAAAAAATACAACCAATCTTAGAAGTAGAGGGATTTGTGTTTTTGGGATGAATTGTTAAAAAGGGGATGAAACTCTTTTATAGGCTAATGCTATTGTGAAAATTTGTTAACTTTTCGATGTGGGATTGCCACATCACATTTCAACAAATCTCCACCTTGGCGATCTCACAATTCCAAACAAACATTCTCTTTACAAATTTCAGTAATGTCTCCAAATGCGCTTCGAAGTGCCCAATTTCAAATTCTAATAACATTTATCAAGTCTAGACAATGTTGGAACTTGACACCTGTCACAACTTTTGTTGTCATATCTGTGGAATTTTCAGCAGTCAGAATCTTCTGAAGTAGTATCCCACCATCTTCAAGAATTTTCCGTACAAAATGATATTGAACATCGATATGCTTCGTCCTTTTATGATAAACTTGATTCTTTGCTAAACAAATAGCACTTTGACTGTCACAATGCACTTTGACATGCTTCTGACCAATTCCCAAGTCATTCAACAACCCTTGAAGCTAAATTGCCACCTTAACAGCTTCTGAAACTGTCATGTACTCTGCCTCTGTTGTAGACAAAACAACTGTTAACTGCAAAGTAGACTTCCAACTAACCGGTGCCTTTGCAAGTGTGAACACATAACCGGTAGTAGACCGACGTTTGTCTAAATCACCTGCATAGTCGGAATCACAATATCCAACTATATACTGACCACTTTTCTCATCCCGCTCAAACATTATACCAACATCTACAGTATTCTGAATATACCGTAGAATCTATTTCACAGCTTGCTAATGTCCTTTTCCAGGATCATGCATGTACCTGCTCACAACTCCAACTGCTTGTGAAATGTCAGGCCTTGTACACACCATTGCATACATCAAGCTACCAACAACATTTACATATGGAACCTTTGACATATATTCTCGTTCTTCATCATTTTTCGGAGATAAAGATGCATTGAGCTTAAAATGAGGAGCAAGTGGAGTAGTAACTGGTTTTGTCTTCTCATTTATCCCAAAACGCTTTAGTACTTTTCTCAGATATTGTTTCTAAGTCAAACAAAGTCTCCCCAATTTTATGTCTCCGCATATCCCCATACCGAGAATATTTTTAGCTTCCCCTAAATCATTCATTTCAAATTTCTGATTTAGTTGAGCTTTTAACTTTTGAATCTCTCCTTCATCTTTTGAAACTATCAGCATATCATCAACATAAAGGAGAAGATAGATAAATGAACCATCTCATAGCTTGCGCAAATATACACAATGATCATATTTGCTTCTTGTGTATTTCTGTCTTATCATAAACTTGTCAAATCGTTTGTACTACTGTCTTGGAGATTGCTTCAATCCATACAATGATTTGCTCAATTTGCACACCAAATTTTTTTTTCCAGCAACTTTAAATCCTTCTGGCTGAGTCATGTAGATTTCTTCTTCTAAGTCTCCATGTAAAAATGCAGTTTTTACATCCAGCTGAACTAGTTTCAAATCAAATTGTGCTACCAAGGCCAACAGTATTCTAATGGAGGAATGTTTTACAACTGGAGAAAACACTTCATTATAATCAATTCCCTCCTTCTGAGCGTAGCCTTTAGCTACCAATCTTGCCTTGTAGCGGATATCATTCTTATCAGGAAATCTGTCTTTCTTTGCATAAACTCATTTACAACCAATCGCTTTCTTTTCCTTTGGCAGACTTGATAGCTTCCATGTCTGATTCTTTTCAAGAGACTGCATCTCTTCTTCCATAGCCTTTCTCCACTTTTCTTCTTCTGAGCTTTGAATAACTTCATAATAAGTGGAAGGAATCTCATCATCTACTGAAGATGTATAATTAGTCATATCTTCAAGTCGAGCAGGTTTTTTAATATTCATTTTCTACTTTCGTAATGCAATTGGCTTGTGCTGAAACATCTGCTTCCTCATTTGATCCATTTTCTACCATTATCTCCTCTTCTGCCATAGGAGTAATTTTATCAGACTTTACAATTTCTGAATCAACAATTCTTCTTCTATCAAACTCCACTTGTTTGGGAGTTTCCTCCACCTGCTGTGGAGAACCATCTGTCTGCTCCTTCGTTACCTTTAACATGGTAGACTCATCAAAGGTAACATCTCTACTAAAGATTATTTTCTTCTTCTCTGGGCACCATAGTCGATATCCTTTGATACCAGAGGATATCGCATAAAGATAGCTTTCTTTGCCCTTGGATCTAACTTTGATTCCTTAACATGATAGTATGCAGTGGAACCAAACACATGTAAGGAATTATAATCTGTAGCAGGTTTTCCATACCACACCTCCAAATGTGTTTTGCCATTGATAACAGTTCATGACAAACGATTAATGAGATGACATACGTATGTTACAGCCTCAGCCCAAAACTGTCTGCCTAATCTAGCATTAGACAACATACACCGAACTTTCTCCAGTAGAGTTCGGTTCATGCGTTCAGCCACCTCATTCTGTTGTGGTGTATTTCTGACAGTGAAATGTCGAACAATTCCTTCATTTCTGCAAACTTTCATGAAGGGATCACTTGTGTACTCTCCGCCATTGTCTGTTCGAAAACACTTGATCTTTCTGCCCGTCTGAGTTTCTACCATATTCTTCCAGATGAAAAAAACTCCCAACACTTCATCCTTTGTCTTCATTGTATACACCCATACTCTTCTTGAACAATCATCAACAAAGGTAACATAGTAGTGTTTACCTCCCATTGAAGCAGTTTTGGAAGGACCCTATACATCTGAGTGAATATAATCTAGAATACCTTCGGTATTATGGATTGCAGTGCCAAACTTCACTCTCGTCTGCTTCCCTTTGATGCAATGCTCACAGAAGTCTAATTTGCAGGTTCGCACTCCTTGCAATAATCCTTGATTCGCCAGAAGTTTCAAGGATTTTTCGCTTGCATGCCCCAAGCGCATATGTCACAATCTGGTTATTTCTAGCTCCTGGTCATCACTAGAAATTGCTGCTGCTGTTCCAACAACTGTGTTGCCTTCATAGTAATACAAGTTGTTGCTCATTTGAACTCCTTTAATCACCACAAGTGCTCCAGATATAACCTTCATTACTTCATTTTTAATGATTATAGTGAAACCATTTCTCCCAAAGATTCCCATAGAAATGAGGTTTTTTGTCAGACTAGGCACATATCTTACATCTGTCAGAGTTCTGATTGATCCATCACGATTCCTCAATTGGATTGAACCAATTCCAGTTGTTTTGCAAGGGTTGTCATTTGCTGTTTAGACAACTCCACCTTTAATTTTTTTAAAATCGAAAAACCATTCCCGATTGGGACACATATGGTGGCTACAGCCTGAATCCAGGATCCAAGCAGTCGAACTGCTTATTGATGGCATCAATGCTAATGAAAATTTTGAATCATCACATTCAGCTACATTTGAATCTGCAACAGTCATGCCTTTGCTAAATCTGCTTCTCAACTTAGGACAATCTTTCTTCCAGTGCCCCTTTTCTCGATAAAAGGCACATTCATCTTTGCCCACTCTGGACTTTGATCTGTCTTTCTTTCCCCTATTCTTATTTTTCGAACGACCTCTTACTATCAAAGCTTCTGCTGCTCCACTGGTGCTATCCTTCTTGTTTTTTTTCCTCAATTCATAGTTGTATAGTGCAGCACATACTTCACTAAGAGACACCTCAGCTTTCCCATAGAGTAGAGTAGTTTCTAGAAACTCAACTCTTCAGGAAGGGATCCCAACAGCATTAGGGTCAAATCTTCATCTTCAAATGTCACATCCAAGTTCATCAGATCTACTATAAGTTGATTGAAATTGGTGATGTGATCATTCATCGTGGTACCAGGAACATATGTGAATCTGAACAGTCTTTTCTTCATATGAAGCTTATTTTGACTGTTATTTTTCAAGAATTTTTCCTCCAGTGCCTTCCACAATTTACTTGCAGAAGTTTCTTTACAAAAGACGTACTTCTGCTCTCTGGACAGACACGATTGAATTGTACCACATACCAAACGATTGATTGTCTTTCATTCCTTCTCATCTGCACCTTCTGGCTTTTCTCCCTCAATGGCAATGTCTAAGCCTTATTGAAATAAGGCGTCTAGAACTTCATCTTGCCACTTGCCGAAATGGCCTGTACCATCAAAAAACTCCACTACAATTATTGTATTTGTCACAGCAGTTCTCGCCAAAATTGATGAAGTAGAAGCTGCTGTGTCCATGGTGGATTTTTGTCCGTCTCTTGCCATTTTCTCTTTAAGACTATTTAATAGCTTTCAAATGCGGAATACCCAAGAATCCAAGAAAACTTTTATGATGTGGAAGATCAGCTTACGCCGCAACCACAGAGCATATAACTTAGTAATCTTGGCTCTGATACCAATTGTTGTGGAAATCGGGTTAGTTTCCACCAAAGTGAATAATTGTGCCAAAAATTAAGATAAAGAAAAATTTTCAGGTAGTTGGTGGAGTCACAAATTGTCTCCCTTAAAAACCAACTTCCTTAGACTCTTAGAGTCTTGGTGACAGAATTTTTCTCAGATAATTTAAAGCACAATATATCACAAAGTAAAACACCCGACAATAGCTATTAAATAGAAATAAAAAAGAGAACCAGAATTTAACGAGGTTCGGCCAATTATGCCTACTTTTTCGGACACTACTAAAATAATATTTTACTATTTCAAAAAAATATTACAAAGTGAAATATTATAAGAGAGAGAGAAAAATACAATCAATCTTAAAAGTAGAGGGATTGATATTTTTGGGATGAATTGTTAAGAATGGGATAAAACCTTTTTATAGGCTAATGCTATTGTGAAAATTTGTTAACTTTCGGATGTGGGATTGCCACATCACATTTCTAACACTTTCTTCCTCCATCAGATTCTTACCAACTACTTTCTTGAAAGTGTTTTTGTTCTTTTCCTTTTTGGTTCTTTCTGTATCTCAAAAACTGTGTATTTTGGTATTTGTTTACGCTAATAGGCAAACTTCTTTTGTTATTGTGGGAGAGTTTACATTATCATTATTATTATTATTATTATTATTATTATTATTATTATTATTATTATTATTATTATTATTATTATTATTATTATTATTATTACTAATACATAGGTCAAGAATTTATCTTTTACATTTTTCTGTGTATATTTAATAGTAAAAAACAAAAAAGAAAGAAAATCAACATATTTGAGTTTACCTATAAATTTTTTTTCCTTTTACATACTTTTATCATGTTTCATACAATTCTATAATTTATACATAATGTTCACTTTAAGATAATATATTCAATATTATATGAGGTGTATATTCAATATATGTGCAATATATATTTAGTATATTTGAGATATATGAAGGTCCATATAATATATTCTTAAGTCTAAATACTTTGCATATTGTAATTATTACATATTGATAAATTAATAATTAATTAGTTATATTATGTTCTACAATAAAATAATTTATATTTAGTAAGATTCATGATTTTAGCCTCCATAATTATATAAAATTTTTGTATGAATATATATTTCTTTATATTCTCAAGCTTTTATATATATATATATACATATATATATATATATACTCGAACTCATGTGAAGTTGAAATTGAAATGAATTTTATTTATAAAAATTTATTTTTAAATCCAATAAAAAAAAGTTAAGAATCATTCTGGTACTAGAAAATATTGAACAGATTTATTAGAAAGAAAGACAAAAGGGAAAAAGTATGCAAGTATTAGTTAAATCACGTGTAGGATACGCATGTTCATTGTGAATTAACACACAACATGTCAAGCAAATATATAGTTGAAGCTGATTTATACTCAGTGTAGCAAATTGATTTAGTTTATGCACAAATTATGACATGAATATAATTTTTAAAAAATTAATTACAAATTAATTATTTTTAGTAAAATTTTATCATTTTATACAATTGAATGAATAAATAAAACAAAAAAAATAATAAAAATATTTTATTAAAATTATATATAAATAAATTTTACATATAATACCGCAATAGCATGCATCATTAATAAGATATATGTTTAGTATGTAAAAGATATAATTTTTTTTTAATAGAAGTAAATTGAATATAGCACAATGAGTTTTCTCAATCTTCAATTTCTTAATTAATCATATTCATGGTACACAAATTATATCATGGATAGAATTTTTAAAAATTGATTACAATTTAATTATTTTATTTGATATATTGTTTATTTTGACAGATAAAAAGATAAGTTTATACATAATATAAATAATAAACACATTTTATAATTATTTATGAACTAATAGTTAATAGAATTTGCTTATACTCTTAAATTGTAAAAACAAAAATACAAATAATTTTTTTATTTAAAAAAATATAATTGAGTGAATGATAATAATCCATCCATAGAGTGAAAATATAAAAGTCATTTCTAAAAAAAACAAATGCTGGAAAACAAATATGAAGAGAAAGGAAAAATGCACGTGTGACTAATGTTGAAGAAAAAAATAACATAAAGAGAAAGGTAAATAACATATGGATCATCTTTCGGTACGTGGAACAAATAACATTAAAAAAGAAGAGCGGTAAAAAATGAAGGAAAAGGCACAAATTTGCGGAAGGTAAATTTTGAAAACAAAAATAAGAAAAATGTATTATTGTCATGTTTGAATTTTAGAATTAAAAGGGAAATACCGTCGACATTTTGGATATTTATGGGTTGTTATACTACAGAGGTTTATATTATATTATACATCTCATTCTTTTACAAATATATATATATATATATATATAGAATTGAATATAATTAAACTAATAAATATAAAATAAATTTAACTTATAAATTTATCATTTTTTAACTTATAAATTCATCAATTATAATTTACAAATTTATCGTTTTGAACTTATAAATTCATCATTTTAAATTTACAGATTTATCGTTTTGAAATTTATTATTTAAAAGTTACATGTTCAAGATTTATAAGTCACAGTTTTATCGTTTTGAACTTTAATTCATTATTTTAAAACTATATATTATTGTATATAAATAGATTTATTATTTAAAACTTATAGGTTTATTATTTAAATTTTATAGTTTCATCGTTTATAATTAATTGTTTCATTATTTATAAATTTAACGTTTATAACTTAAAATTTTATCGTTTTGAACTTACAAATTTATTATTTTAAATTTACATGTTAATTACTTAAATATTTATTTTTTATAATTTATAGGTTCATTACTTGCAGGTTCATTATTTTTACAGAACATATCGTTTTTAACCTCAAACAACTCAATTTTTTCTTTCTATATTACTCATTTTTAGTTCAAATATTTTTATTCTCAACCATTTTCTTTCACAAAATATTAAAATAAAATATTTTTATCTCAAATAATAATAAAAATTATTACAAAATTCAAAAATACTAAAAATAAAATTAAATATACAAATTAAAAAAATTTAACTCTCTAAAAAAAATTAAAAAATATACTTTTTATTTATTTCTATGAATAAAAAAAAGAAGAAAGAGAAAAAGAAAAAAAAAAGAAAAAAAATACGATAAATATATAATTAAAAAATTATACCATATTAATTAATAATATATAAAATATTCTGCATAAGCATCGATAATGTAATTTGCGCTTGTCCCTTAGAAAAAATTATAAAATAAATAAAACTAACGAGTCCAAGCCCATCCAACCTATTAAGTGGATCACTTGCAGACCATGAGTAATTGCAATAAACAACCCAATGAAAAATGATTTTCCACTCGACATCTTTAGTGTGGGCTTTATTTTGTTAAAAAAAAAAAATCGAACATATTGATTTCCTTTGAGTATTTTATGCATTGAAATATCAAGGTATTGGTTCGCATGGGACACCTTGGTGATTCAATTCTCTCTATCTCCATATATATGTAGCCTTTTCCATGTAATGTTATTAATAAATAAATAAATAAATACTTCTTCCGTCCCATTTTAATAGATTTATTTGTATTTTTATATAAATTAAGAAATATAGTTAAAATTATTAAAAATATGTATTTTGTTTAATATAATCCTATATTAATTAGAAACATTATTGAAAAATTAAGATAACAACTCATTTATTAATAAAAAAAAACACATTAATTAGGGATATAATAAGAAAATTACACACATAGCCATATTTTAAAAAATAAAAGTGAACTATATTTTGAGACAATTAAAAAAGAAAAATAGGCCTGTTAACATAGAATGAAGAAAATATTATAAACCAAGTTCATATTCTACATTTATTTATTTATTTTATATATATATATATATATATATATATATATATATATATATATATATCTTATATGGTACATTATGTATTCATGGTTAAATTCAATGCCAAATCAATATGCATAGTTTTGATCTTTCTTTTTTCCTGAATTTTATTTGAAAAATAATTATTATGCTCTTATTTTTGAGCAAAATATTGAATTGGATCTTATTATTTTTAACTGTAAAAGTTTAGCATATCATTCTCTTAGATTAAACGGCAAACAAATATAGCTACTCATACTATTGTTAGAATAGTTATTTTATATGATTGTTTTCATAGTTGATTTCTCTATCCTGATTTTCTGTCTTTTATATTATTATATCTGAAATTTTACTTAACAAATTTAGATTGGGTGTAATGGGGGAGCCTACCAATTAATAAACTCCTTTGGCTCTGCTTTTTCTATATAATATTGCCATTTTTTCAAAAAAAAATTAAATTAGAACTTAGTTAATATAGTATAATAATAAGATTTTATTTCAATTTCTTTATTTATTTAGTACTTACATAATGCACTTTATTTTTGGCATAATATAAATCGGTTAAATAATTATTATAAAATTAATTTCTTTTGGAATAATTATCAAAAAAATAGTCAAACTATTCATGTTTTAATAATTTTAGTTTTTTTTAATAAGAATTTGTAAAAAAATACATAAAACTTTCATTTTTCTTTCAAAAATAACTTCCAATCAGAAAATTTGTGATTTTATTAAATTTTGTTGTTAAAAAAAAAAAGATGAGTCAACTTAAATTTGCTCACTCGTCAAAACAAAGGGCCAAAATTATAATTTAAAAAAATTAAGGATTAAGTTAAAAAAAAAAGAAAAAAAATTCTCCTTTTTCGTTTGCTCAACCGGACCATAGCCATAATCATCTCTTCTTCTTCTTCTTCTTCTTCAGTGTTAATCTCAGTCAAACTTGTCGGTGGCGGTGATGATGAATTAGCCTGGTTTTCTAGCAGAGGATCAGAGTCATTATCCACTTCCGGATAACCCCTTCTTTTCCCCAACCAAATACAAATTTTAAAATTCTAAATAGAATAATACAAAACTTTCCAGTTATCACCCAAACTGGAATTTGAAGAAACCAAGATAAAGATAGACAAAGTGAGAGAATTAAAAACTCAAAAATAGACAAAATCCTATAATCTAGTTGCTATATTTAAAATCCAAAGATCGTATAAGTATCGAATAAAATTTTCAATTATTTTTTAAAGTTTTTACTATTTGATTTGGAAGTTTAAGTTTGATAATTAAGAGAGGCATTTTCTAAGTCCATTTCAAAGAAATCAATTTTTCTACCAAAACAATAGGAAATCAGATTTTCTTTTTCAGGTGAAAAATTGCAATATTTTTTTAAATAGAAAAACTTACAAAGAAAGCTATTTCTTCTTGTCAATATCAAATCCTAGCCTTCACAAGTCTATTTAGATCGGTTTGACATCGCATGGTAAAAATATTTTTGAATTTTAAAAATTATTTTTAAAAAGAAAGAAATAAATATATATTTTTTATTAGAAATAGATTTAAAAAAATAATCTATAAAAAATTTAAAAAACCACTTAATTAAATCAAATAAATTTTAAACTTATTATTACCTAACAAACAGCAATTTCAGTGCCCATTTAGTAAAAATTGATAAAAGTAATTAGTATTTTTAACGTAAATTTCAATTTATAGGGATGATATGACCTCGTCATGCAAAGAGATGACTTGACAATGAATATATTAAGATTGCGACTTCTAAGAAAAAAATAAAAAGATTAAATAGTAAATAATGATGGTAGACTAGTACTAACAATACTATTTTTTATTTTGAAAATGAGGATAAAAGAGAAGATAAAGTCAAATGAAGTTGATGATAGTGATAGTTAGGAGTGACAACTATCAATTTGAATCCGTTTAAATTCTAATGACTAATTCTATTAGGATTTTAGAATGAATTTAAATAGTAATATTTAAATTCATCATGGGTTTGGATAGGATACGAGTAGAGGTATTTGGGTATCCGCTATCCGATAAATCCGATTATATATTATATATTATGCAATTTATTCTATTTTAATTTATTGAATATAATAATATAATTATTCTTTCATATATTTTTATAGATTGATGAATTACAAATGTAATAGAAGCTTAAAATGTGAAATATAATTTTTTGGTCATAATGAACAATATTTAATTTTATTGTTATTTTTGAAAAATTTGAAAAATTATTTTAATTTGAATATATTGAATTAAATTTTATATTTTATTTGATTTTATAGTAATTTATGGTAGATTATTTATATATTTTTAATTATTTAATTAATTTGAATTTTATTTTATTTTAATTTTTTTTAATGATAAACGGATAATTATTCAAATTTGGATATTAATCGGATAATATTAATCGGATTTGAGAGGGATATATGTATTAATATTATAATTTTAAACGGATTCGAGACAGATTT
Organism: Triadica sebifera; assembly: GCA_023653625.1. Classification (NCBI taxonomy): domain Eukaryota; kingdom Viridiplantae; phylum Streptophyta; class Magnoliopsida; order Malpighiales; family Euphorbiaceae; genus Triadica; species Triadica sebifera. The sequence continues at coordinate 5,224,669 of CM042900.1, forward strand.
AGATATATATATAAATAATTGGATTCGAATTTGGATAGGACAATTTTTATGGATACCCTACCTGTAATCACTCTGTAAAAATAGGAAAACCGAAATGGACTGCGTGACTGGCTGACTGCGGCTTCTTCCGCATTTCTGGAGCTCAGCTCACTGTCATGGCGGTCATATCTTCAACTAGTTCGGGAACAATTCACAACTTGAGATTCTGTTATTTTCTTTCTCCATCTTCTGCTACCAACTCTACTCTTGGTGGAGGAATCTCAAGAATAATACCAATCTCAAAATTCAATAACAAGTATCATCTGTGTTATAGGAAGCTCAAGGTCTCTGCTACAGCTGCCGATAATCTTAGCAACATCTCTGATGCTTCTTTCTCTACTAATGGCTCTGCTCCTCCTATGACCATGTCAAAGTATGTGAATTACTATTTCTTTCTGCATAAAGTTTGTTTTCTGAATTACTATGATTTGATTCTCCATCTGGGTATGTCTGCATGTCAGTTTATTTTTGAGTGTTTCTATTTTTTTGGTTTCTCTTACGTTTGATTGTTGCATTTGTCTTCTATTGATATTCGAAGTGATGGATTTAAATTCTTTAGCTATAATGGGCTCTTCGATTTGACTTGATTATTTCAAACCTTCTAAGGTACTTACATTTACTTCTCCTAAAATAATCTAGGCCCCAAATTTTAATTGCTATGCACAGTTCCCATTTATCTTACCTTCTTGTTTATTTGAAACATATTCTCAAGTAATTTCATTGATAAATTGTCCTTTAATACGTGTTTTGCTGCCTTGTATGATGATACTACAGGGTGCGGCGGCATACCATCTCTGTGTTTGTTGGGGATGAAAGTGGGATGATTAATCGGATTGCTGGGGTTTTCGCGAGAAGGGGATATAACATTGAGTGCCTTGCTGTTGGTCTAAATAAGGACAAGGCACTCTTCACTATAGTTGTCTCAGGAACTGAAAGGGTTCTACAACAAGTTGTAGAGCAACTGCAGAAACTAGTCAATGTTTTGAAGGTTGTAATATCATCGTAGACTCTCTCTATTCTTGCTGGGGTTGATCATCTATTCTCTGGTTGCCTTTCCTTGCTTACTCCTTTCAGTAATTTGTGTAAATTCTAATCCCTTGATTTGTTATGTTTAATCTGATATTCAGGTTGAAGACCTCTCTAATGAGCCACAGGTAGAACGTGAGCTAATGCTTGTTAAACTGAATGCAGATCCTAAGCACCGTGCAGAGGTAGCTACTCAGTCATTCTTTACTAGTTGAGCATGAAGAGGCTTTACGGGTTCCCAAGTGAGATTTATTTTCTCCGGTGAATTGTGTTTCTTGGTTTTTAATTTTCAGATCATGTGGTTGGTGGACATTTTCAGAGCAAAAATAGTGGATATCTCTGAGCACTCACTAACAATTGAGGTAAAAGATTTCTGAACTCTTAATCCAGTCCACAAAATGAAATATTAGTTGATGACCCTGAAGCATTAAAGATTAATATGTTTTTGAAATCATCTAGACAAGTGAATGGAAGTGAATGTGTTGTTGGAAAGTTCCCAAACATCTATATCTATATGGAAATAAAGCAATTGCGCGTATGAATATATGAATGTAATTAAGATTCAAGTATAGTAGATTATTGTAATTTCTGGTATTTTGGGCTATAAATGATGGTAATATATGCTGTATTAAAATATTTATGTGCTTTTAACATCAAATTTGCATTCAGCTCTGCTCAGGAATTACTGGTGTCTTGAAGTTACCAAACCAATAGCATGATTGCATTTTCTTGTTATTCAACTGTCAATTGTTCTGATCTATCGATTTGAACTTGGGTTGTTTAATTACTCCATTTTTAGTATATACTTGTTTGGTTTAGTTGCTAAATTAATATGAGACATTATATAATATGAAATGTGGCTAGTGTTTTTTAAAAATTTATGAAGAATGCGTCCCCAGCTCCAATCCTTTTTCGGTAGGAAATGGAATCTTTAACTTTAGACTGCTCATTTAAGGATCTATGCTTCTTTGGTTTCTATCCAACATCAGTTAGAAATGGAAATTTTAAGTTTCAGACTGCTCAATTTTATGATCTATGTAATTAGTGACTTCAACTTGCTTCCTGGAAGAAAGTTTTCCATTTTCTTACTAAAGAATTAAAGTGGTAGGAATCTAACAGCTGATATATATATATGAAGTTGGAGTTCTTGGATGTGCAGGAGGTGATAAAGTTGCTCATCATTTCACTAATTTGGAGTAATATATGGAGAATAGTTGCTTCTTGTATTCTAGTTACCACCAGATCTCAAAATTGTTTTGGAGGACAGAGTGTTGCCTTCATGGTGTCTTTTTTATTAGTATTGTACTCTACCGATATAAGTTATTCAGTTGTATTAGTTGCCTATCTACTATGCTTATGACAGGGGCTGCACATGCGATGAAGCCTCTAATTAGTGGCTGACTATATCTGTCTTATAATTTGCAGGAAGCCTAGATTTCTATAATAATCAATATCAATAATTTTTAGGCTCTGATTACCATTCCTAGGAGAGATCAAAGAACATGTTTCTCGAATCTTTTTCTCCAGCATGTGAAGTTCCTCATTTCTGATGCCTGAGCTCATCATTCTGCTTTTCATGCGAACTGAGATTTCCCTATCCATCTTTCTAGTGCTTTTCCATGTACAAAGTTTTTTGTTGATCCAAGATAATAGGTTGATTGAGCTTAGTTTACATCCATATGTTGTTTTCCATCTGATGCGAGTAGATGGGACAATCAAGTAATGTCTGGTGGGTTCAGGTTGTGTCATTTTATATGCTGCCTTTTGGTGTGGCTTCAGGCTTGGTATTTGGGCAGCTTTGAGTTACTCAATGATTCAAACTTTTGGGATCTTGTTTTGGATCATTGTTATTGTCTGGCTCATTTCCATAACTGATTTTGGAATTTATTTTGCAATTTTTGATCTTATTATTATTATTATTATTATTTGTAGAAAATTTAGAAAAATCAGCTCATTGATTGTAGGAAAAATCAGCTCCTTGATTATTGGGAAAAATAAGCTCCTTGATTATAGGGATATTTTCTTTTGTAATTTTTTGGCTTTATTTTTTGTCATTCTTCCACTTTCTACTCCTTGATTCAAGGGACAAAATTCCTATATAAAGCCTTATAATTTTCTGTTATTGTACAAGAAAATTGAGAGTTGTGTTACTCTCTCTTTCCAACATGGTATCAGAGCTGGGTTCCCAGCCTTTTTTTTTTCTTCTCTAAAAAATTATGTCATTCTCTAGGGTGTTAATTCCTGTTCTAATTAAGAGGTTTTTAAATCTCACCTCCCACACCAGAGGAAGCTCCAACCATCGTTAACTAACTGCTGATTTTTCTCCTTCTTACAAATGGCGAGCAACAATCACTAGAAAATAGATTTGACTGGTTCAACCAGTAGAGATTCAACTGTCAAAAGAAAACATTTCAAATATGAGTTCTACCTCATTCAGCAGTCTGACAGAAGGATCCAGTAATTCACTCCAATTGAATATCCACCAATTTAACGGGAAAAATTATGTAGAATGGTCCCAAACTGTTTGTTTAATCCTGGAAGGCAAATGAAAGTTTGGGTATCTGACAAGAGAAGTGACAAAACTTGCAGGTGGAGATCCGACTTTCATTGATTATAACATGGTTGGTGAGTTTAATGGAACCTGCAATTGGTAAGCCATTTATATTTTTTCTCATAGCTAATAAAGTCTGGGAAACAACTAGGGATACACATTTGGATATGAAAAATTCCTCGCAGATTTTTGAATTAAAATATAAGCTTTGGCATGCTAAGCAAGGTGATCAAGATGTAACCAACTATTATAATGAGTTGATGACTTTGTGGCAGAAACTAGACTTATGTTATGATGATGTGTAGGAGTGCTTTAATGATAGTGTCAGATTTATGAAGCGATAGTAGAATGATTGTGTCTTCATGTTCTTGGCTGGACTAAATAAAGAGTTAGATGAGGTGCGGGGAAAATTTTTAGGGAAGATTCCTTTGCCATTTATTTGTGAGGTTTTTCAGAGGTTAGAAGAGAAGAAACACGACAAAGTGTGATGCTAAAAACAAATCTATTTCCATCATCAATTCCTTAAAAATGGAAAGTTTTACCTTGGTAACTTAGAGGTTTCAAGAGGAAGGGAAAGATAATGGTAAGCGACTATGGTGTGATCATTGCAAAAAAAAAAAACATAAAGTTTTACCTTGGTAACTTAGAGGTTTTAATAGGAAGGGAAAAATAATGGTAAGCGACTATGGTGTGATCATTGCAAAAAAACATAACATACACAAGAAACATGTTGGAAATTCATGACAAGCCTAAAAACATAAAAAAAAAAAAAAGTTTGTTGAAAGAGGGCATGCACTTCATGCTAATGTCTCGGATCAGGAGCAACAATCTTCATCAAATTCGTTTCCTTTTTCCAAGGAACATATAGACTAATTGTACAAGTTTCTTGAGTCTCAAAAAATATCTTTTTGTTTTTTGGCTTAAAAAGGTAACTATTTAAAAAATATTTTCATTAGTGTCAATTTTGATCATATCTGGATCATCGATGCAGGAGCAACTGATCATATGATAGGATCGTAAAATCTTTTCTCTTCATATAGTCCCTATGCAAGTAATAAAAAAATTAAAATTGCAAATAACTCTCTCTTTTAGCCATTGTAGGAAAAGGTTCTATTGTAGTGTTTCTATCAATTACTCTTCATGGTGTTCTTTATGTTCCCAAACTCTTTTGTCTCTTGTAATTTATTATCGATAAATTAGTCATTCATCAAAATTGTCAATCTAATTTTTGGCCGAATCACTGTGTGTTCTAGAATTTGACCTCGGAAAGGATGATTAGTAGTGCTAAATAGAGTGGAGGGCTCAACTACTTTGATGATGGTTCTAAATTGGGACAACAATCTCATCAAATAAGTACCTTTTTTGAATATATTTTTTGTTTTTGATAATCATGTTATGTTATGACATTTTAGATTAGGTCATCCAAGTTTTATATATTTAAAACATTTGTTTCCTAAATTATTTGACAATAAAGATTCATCTTTGTTTCATTGTGAAGTATGTGAATTTGTGAAACACCATCATACTTTTTTTTTATCTTACAACCATATAAACTATTAAAACCATTCTCTATGATTTATTGTGATGTTTGGAGTCCTAATAAGAAAAGTTCACTTTCTGATAAGAAATGATTTATTCCATTTATTGATGACAATACTCGTATAAGTTGGGTATATTTAATAAAAGAAAAATCAGAGGTTGAACATGTGGTTAAAAATTTTTACAATATGGTGCAGACTTAGTTTTAAATTAACATATAAGTTTTCAGAAGTGACAAAGAAAAAAAATATTTTAGCATGATGTTGGGAAAATTTTTTCTTAAAAAAAGTATAATTCATCATAGTTCTTGCATTGATACACCTCAACAAAATGATGTTGAAAGAAAAAATAAACATCTATTGGAGGTGACTCAATGCATTACTTTTTACAACAAAGTTCCTAAATATTTGTGGGGAGAGACAGTTTTAACTGTAGCATACTTAATTAACAGATTTCCCTCCAAGGTTTTACAATATCAAAGTCATTTTCAAGTTTTCACAAAATTTTTCCTAATGATAGACTTTTTGCAGACCTTCCTCTCAAAATATTTGGATGTACAACTTTTGTTCATGAACATAAGAAAATTAGAATCTAGAGCTATACAATGTGTTTTCCTTGGCTATTCGCTAATTTAGAAGAGTTATAAATGTTTTGACCTAGTATTAAAGAGATTTTTTGTCACTATGGATGTTACTTTTTTTGAAAAACAACATTTTTTTTAAGGATATTCAAATTCAGGGGGAGAATTGCAAGGAAATTTCATTTGTTAAATTTTTTGATGTCTTTTCTTCAGATGGTGCTTCTCTTTCCCAACATCATGAGTCTAATGCATCTACAGCAAATGACCAAAACTTACTTATTGAAACTTCTTTTACTATGAGTAATGTTTTTCTTAAATTTAGGCTTACATTTGAAAAACAAAATTTTGAACAATAAACTTTGGAAACTGAGAATAATGGACGGTCTACTACAATATCACGACATGATAATACTTTCAAAGCAACAAATAATAGATTCACATACGGTGACCAAATATGAAAAAAGATTGTTTACTCAGAAAAATCATCAGCAAAAGAAAGAAGAATTGACTCTACAACATGGCCATAATTCCGAATTGAGGACAAACTAAAAATCTGAATCAAGTATAGGTAATTCTCATTCTATACTTAACAGTCAACACGAGACTTCTGATTTTGATATTCCTATAGCCCTTTGCAAAGGAGTTAGATCATGTACTAGATATTCATTATCTAAATTTGTGTTATATTCAAAATTGTCCCCATCTTTTGTTGCGTTCACATCTCAATTGTCTAGTGTAGAAATTCCTAGCAATATACAAGAGGCTCTAAAAATTCTTAAGTGGAAGGAAGCAGTACTTGAATAGATGAGAGCTCTTGATAAGAACCATACTTAGAATGTTGTGACATTGCCAATGGAAAAGATTTCTATGGGATGTAAATGGGTTTTCATAGTAAAGTACAACTCTGATGGTTCCGTGGAGAGGTACAAGGCCTAATTGGTTGCTAAGGGATTCACCTAGACATATGACATAGATTACTTTGAGGCTTTTTCTTCTGTTGCAAAACTAAACACGATAAAAGTACTATTATTTATTGCTACTGGTCTAGATTGGTCTTTGCAACAATTAGATGTGAAAAATGTTTTTCTCAATGGAGACTCAAAGGAGGAGGTATATATGGATAGTTCACTTGGATTTGAAGAATTTGGCTCTCAAGCAATCTCCAAGGGCTTGGTTTGAAAAGTTCACACAATTTATCAGAAAACAAAGATATTCTCAAGGACAATTAGATCGTATCTTTTTTTCAAGTTCTCTCATGAAGGAAAAGTTGTTGTGTTAATTGTTTATGTTGATGATATTATCCTCATATGAGATGAGATGATGGATTTGGGGGCTCTACGATATTTCCTTGGAATGGAGATTGCTTGTTCAAGGAAAGGAACTATGTGTCTCAATGCAAATATATTCTTGATCTTTTGAATGAGACTGGGTTGAGTGGTTGCAGACTGGCTGAGACTCCCATGAATCCTAATATGAAACTTTTGGAAAAAGGGAGTGTTCCTGTTGATACATGTAGATACCAGAGATTGGTTGACAAGTTAATCTATCTATCTCATATTGGACCAGATATTGCGTTCTCAGTCAATGTGTTAGTCAATTTATGCATACAACATATGAAGAATATCTAAAAGCAGTCTATCGAATTTTATGATATTTGAAGTCCACTCCTGGAAAACGGTTGTTCTTTAAAAAAAACTAATTAAAGGTGTGTTGAAGTATTTATTGATGTAGATTGGGTAGGTTGAGTAAATGACATGAGATATACTTCAAGTTATTGTATCTTTGTGTGGGGAAACTTGGTTACTTGGCAGAGCAAAAAAATGAAGTGTTGGTGCTCAAAGTAGTGGAAGGACAGAATTTAGAGCGATAACTCAAGGGATTTATGAAGTATTGTGGATATAAAGGGTTCTCGAAGAGCTTAAGAAGAAGATGTAATGCCCTTTGAAGCTATACTGTGATAGTAAGACTGCAATAAGTATTGCTCATAATCTTGTCCAACATGATACAACGAAACATGTTGAAATTGATAAACACTTTATAAAGGAAAAACTTGAAGCTGAAACCATTTGCTTTTTGTTTGTTCCTTCTAGTCAGCAAACAACCGACATACTAATGAAGGAACTTGCAAGACCTAACTTTGAACATCTGATAAGCAAGTTGAGCATGATTGACATCTATGCACCTACTTGAGGGGAGTGTAGAAAAGTTAGAAAAACCAGCTCATTGATTATAGGAAAAATCAGCTCCTTGATTATAGGGATATTTTCTTTTTGTAATTTTTTTGACTTTCTTTTTTGTCTTTCTTCCACTTTCTGCTCCTTGATTCAAGGGACAAAATTCCTACATAAAGCCTTGTAATTCTCTATTATTGTACAAGAAAATTGAGAGTTGTGTAACTCTCTCTTTCCAACATTATTATTTATTATGCACAATTCTGGTTTTAAATTTTTGGAATTGATTAATTTTAAAAAAATTATTTTATACTACTTGGATTGCATCCCTAAAATTTTCTGGTCATTCTGGGTTTGTGCAAGCTTCGACTTTTAACTTTGACTCAGAACCTAAGGTAGCTAATGTGCATAGAACACATAACTTGTTATATTGTTTACTGTGTAAGCACTTGATTGCATGCATTGTTAAGGGACCACATTTGGGAAATGTATAATTTCCATTTGTAGCAGCTGTTGACATCTCTCGATACAAATTTCATCAGAATGATGCTGTTGCTTGATCAATTAAATTTGGTACTGAATGTCTCGTGAGTCTTGACTGTCTATGACTACTTTCCTCTTGCCTCCAAACCTATTGCATTGGTGTCTAATCTTATGAGAGAGTATGCTACTTCCAAAGAGAAGATCCTATGGCTTTGAACGTCATTTAGGATAATAAACAGATGTTGGTAGTTTGATATTCGCTGGCCTGGACATCAGGGTTACAGCTTTTACAAAGGCTTTCTTGTGTCATAATTGAGGAATTTCATTTTTTTTTGTTTCTCCCGAACTAGATTTTAGTTTGTTTTTGCATGAATTGTAGTTGTTAGTAAATTCTATTGGGACTTTATGCTTCACATTCACTTGTACATTATGGGACACATTGTGATTTTAATTTGTATAAAATTTGTATCTTTGGCCTGTTTATTTGTGGTTTATTGACTTTATATTTTTCCTGATTTCCAATCGTACTGCATTATGGGACACATTGTGCACTGGAACAATTGTAGTTTTCAACTGTTGTTTTGAGAATAATAAGACCATATAGTTAAATTTCACCCACATCTTAGAACATCTAGTAAATCATGTTTTCTGTCTGATGTGCTTTTGATAGATTGGAAGTGTAATTATGGTTTCATATTCAGTTGTCTGCATGGAGTAAAATTCCTGAAGAACAAGTTAATTATTAATGGTTTAGGTGACTGGAGATCCAGGTAAAATGGTTGCTGTCCAGAGAAACTTAAGCAAGTTTGGAATCAAAGAAATTGCAAGAACTGGAAAGGTTGTGTTTCAGTTTTTCTTTTCATGGCTGATGTTGATTTATGCCTGCATGCAGGCTTGGTGTTAGTTTCTGAGCCTCTTGCTTTTAATAGATTGCACTGAGAAGGGAAAAAATGGGTGAATCTGCTCCATTTTGGCGATTTTCAGCTGCTTCATATCCTGATCTTGGAGAAACAAGGCTTGAGAATGCTCTCTTGGGATCTAAAAGCAGAGCAGTGATGGATGAAGATAACGCATCTGCAGGGGTATGCAGTTCTTCAAGCTTTGTATTCTTTGTTTGGATTTTCTCCTATATGAGTATGTCTGAACATTCACTACTATATAAACAAAATTGTCTACGAGATTGGCATTTATCTTTTCTGGCAGTTCATAATTTAACCTGGTATACTGGAGTAGGGTTTCACATATTTGACTTTATTGATAGTTCACTAAATTAGTTTTTTACTACTAGTCTTTTGCACATGATTCTAAAATCAGATCGATGTTTATCTACCACTTATTATTATGGTCATAACTGAGTAATGCATCCAGAGGTAAATTAAAGAAGTTTAACATTTTTTGGCTTGTCAAAGACTCAAAGATATATGGTGCTTGTGTTACTGTTATGCCATTTGACTTTTATCCACTCAAGAATCGCTGGCTTATCTGCAAATAACAATTTGAATATAGTCTCTGGTCTATGTTATAGTCTTATAGATGCACTTCCTACTGTCATCCCTTTTGAACTGTATCCATGGATTATGCATTTATACCTTTCCTTTCCTGCTAATCCAGGGGGATGTTTATCCAGTGGAGCCATCTGATAGCTTTACAGTCAATCAAGTTCTTGATGCTCATTGGGGCGTTCTCAATGAGGAAGATGTAAGAGTACTTATTTCTGCTTAGAACTTCATCTATTTCAATCTGTCTTGTCCTTTTTTGAGGCTTTTATTCTGAGCAAAGGTTTAATGGAGCTAATGATGTTCTGATATTGAAGAATGGTGTATAGGGTCAGCTAGACGTTACTTTTTTTTTTTTTGGGTTTGTGGTTTGTGCATTTATTATTAATTACCTATTTATTTTATCTCTTTGAAATTTAACTCGTGTGATATTGGGCCTGATGGTGCTTGAGATAATGTATTTCCATTTTCTTATTTTCATGTAGTAAATAATAATATATGGTTAAATATTTCAGACAACTGGACTTCGATCTCACACTCTATCCATGCTCGTAAATGACTCTCCTGGAGTCCTCAACATTGTTACTGGGGTATTTGCTCGGAGGGGTTATAACATTCAGGCAAGTTGGGTGCTTTTTCTTCCTTTGTTTCTCGTTGTTTCTCTCAATCCCAAAACCATCCAAAAGTACGGAGTATTTTCTCATTCTCTGCTATTTTCTTTCGTAGCAGAGTTTGGCTGTTGGACATGCAGAAACCCAGGGACTGTCTCGAATTACGACAGTTGTGCCTGGTTCAGATGAATCAATTAGCAAGTTGGTGCAGCAACTTTACAAGCTAGTAGATCTTCATGAGGTGAGAAAACTTCATTCATAAGAACCATGTAACATGTGGACAAGCATATAATGTTCACGCAAGTATATCATTTTTCATGTATTTTAGTTTTACAATTCTCTTGGTTAGATAAGACACAATTTGTGACTAGAGAATGAACAGCCTTTGAAACATGACTGTTGTATACCAATCACATGCTGTCTCAAATTTTTTCACTTTTCAACTTGAAGACTTGACAAGTCAGACTACAGACCATTCTTTTTGAAACAAAAGGCTTGATGTCCTCATCGAGGGAGAATACACCAACTGGTCAGCTATGTCAAAGGGAATGGGCTAAAGGGGCATTTTCTGACCTATTCCCCATAAAATCTCCAGGGCTTTCCTAGCCACTATGATTTTGGCATTTTTTTTATTTCTTATTTTTCTGATAATAGGTTTGATTTATTTAGCCTTTTCTGAAAAGCAGGAGAGTATTTCTGAGTCAGAATGGTTTTAAACATCTGTGACGAGAAGATCGTGCTTGAAAAAACTGTAACAGTATGTAAAGCAACCTACTTTCCTAAAAGGAAGGTTTTGCATTTAAGGGTTAAAGTTTCCTAATTATATTACTCAATTTCCGCTGCCCTTGCCAAGGAAGGAAAGGTTTTCCATATCTGCGGTCTAAAGGTTCTTGACACCGGGCATCACTTAAGAGTGATTTTTCAAAAAGACAAATTAATTCCTGTTAATTTATGTTATCTGTATGTTAGAAGCACTTAATCAGGCTCAAATAATGCATTTGGTTTGGTAACATTTTTGGTCAACTTGTTCAATCAGTGATTGACAGTGACTCCCTCAGGTTCGGGATCTCACCCACTTGCCATTTGCTGAACGAGAATTGATGATGATAAAAATCGCTGTGAATGCTTCTGCTCGACGAGATGTCCTTGACATAGCTAGCATTTTCAGGGCTAAGGCCGTTGATGTATCTCACCACACAATAACTCTGGAGGTAACCTCCACTCAATTTGTCAATTATTGCTGATAAGATGCTATTTTTGATTGTTATATTCCCTATTTGTGGACTCTCCTTCATGCCAATTGCCATGGTTCTATGGTAGGCTGTTCTGCCGAATGATTAGGTTCATTATCGATCCTTCATGTTGCTTTTTTAACCCAAGCTAACGACTTTGCTTTGAATGTTCTTTCCAGCTCACGGGCGATTTGGACAAGATGGTTGCATTGCAGAGGCTGTTGGAACCGTATGGCATTTGTGAGGTTTGTTCCACAGATCTTAGATGTTGTGCTTCACATTTTAGTGCACTCATGATGCAAAATCGGCTCATAATCATGAAATATTCTAAAAAAGGCTGCAAAGAGAAGCCTTTTTCTGTAATTGATTTTTGTCTGTCTTGACCAATTCTGAAATTTCATTACTAATAGGATTACTTCTAGTCCTCCAATGATGCAATTGAGCGTTTACATATATGATCTTCTCTTTTGGCTTTAGCAATCTAAATACATTATGACATATTTCCTCTTCTGTAGGTAGCAAGAACAGGGCGAATAGCATTAGTTCGTGAGTCAGGTGTGGATTCTAAGTACCTCCGCGGGTACTCTTTTCCCATATAATGAAGACATGGTGATGCACAAATGACTGCATACTTGTCTCCTGCGGGTACAGAAAATTTCTATGTAATGATGTTGCCAACCTAGACCTAGTACAAATGGTGTGTTTTTTTTCTCTTCTGTTTTTTAACCATCGTATTTTGTCAATTTTACTTGATTAATATAATTTTTTTTATTCCAACATCCAAAAAAATAGTTCATTTATCAGAGAGCCATTTCTACAAAACAAATTGTGACCATGGCTAGAGCGGGCAACGCAGAAAATGTTGAACCTCTAACAACATGACTAAGATACATTCTCATTCTCAACACCTAAAGTCTTTTAAGTCGATTGTTATAACATCATTCATGAGCGACAACCACCAACTGTTTTCCAACATTACGACCGGAGAATATTCCAACAAGAGCTGCCGGAGCGCTCTCAAGGCCTTCAGCTACGTCTTCTACATACATAATCCTTCCTTCCTTGATAGAAGGGATGACCAAGTCCAGGAACTTTGGATAAAGGTGATAGAAGTCACCGGCCAAGAATCCTTCCATCCGCACTCGTTTCCCAATTATGGTGCTTAGATTATGCACACCTTCAGGCTTGTCAAGATTGTACTGAGAGATCATTCCACACACCGCGATGCGACCACGGATCCTCATGTTGAGAAGCACCGCATCAAGCATTTTACCCCCAACATTCTCAAAGTAAATATCTATGCCTTCAGGAAAATACCTGACATACAAATAGAGATCCAAATTACATTTACTGTAATTACATCGAAATATTAGATGAAAAATTGAGAAGGATGCTTGAAATTTAGGACCCTCACCTTTTAAGAGCTGCATCTAAGTCAGGCTCTTCCTTATAATTGAAAGCTTCATCATACCCAAACTTGTTCTTCAGCAGGTCAACCTTGCGCCAAGGAAATGATCAGGAAAAAACATTTCAACAGGCATCTTTAAAAACAATGAACAAAAAATGCTCCTTGATGAGCAATTCTCCAACTACAATCCAGCAAAATAATATGCTTTCTAGTTTCTTAAAGCTAGCGGTCTGTGTATGCTTGGTCGTTCTTATTCATGTACAAAAACTGGGACTTTATCAATTTTTATTGTTATTTATGGTGATAACGATTGAAAGTTTGGAGCTTTTCAGTAGCACAATTGTTCAACTAGGACCAAATAAAACCATATAAACCATGGAAATAAACTTGCATATCATTTTCAAAAGTAAATGAAGAGGAACCGATCCATTGCAATCTATCTAGAATGGTCAATCAATTAGGCAAACTGGGTACCATGATTATGGTGGTTGGCTTACCTTTTCTTTTGATCCAGCACTTCCAACAACATAGCAACCTGCTAATTTTGCCAATTGCCCAACAATCTGACCAACAGCACCAGAAGCTGCTGATACATAGACGTATTCTCCTTTTTTAGGGGAGCAAACCTCATGAAAACCAGCATAGGCAGTCATACCGGGCATACCTAAAAAGAACAAAACAACAGCAACAAGAGTTTTGACCACCAGATTCTAGGGCTAATAAAGAAAATTACAATGTCCTCCCAACAAAATTTATATATCCTAAAAGTTCCAAAGTACATTTTCATCCAAAAATTTCAGACTTTCTTAGCAGCAGTACAGCTGAGGCTAGTAAATATGAAAACCCAAAAGAAACTGACCTAGAATTCCAGTATAGTAGGAAAGGGGCAGATCAGTATGCTCAATTTTTATCAAAAGATGCGGTGATACAATGAGACTGTACTCTTCCCACACTGTAAAACCCCATGCCAAATCTCCTTTCTTGTAATTTGGATGTGTAGACTCCAAAACTTTGACCACACCATACCCACCAAGTGGCTGCATAATTCAAAACATCAAAATCACCAAAACGAGTTATAAACAATTGGAAAATCATCTAAGCAGAATATTTTATCTTCAAAATCATCTCTCTCCGGTAACCCAGAAAAGACAAAAAGAAATAAAAAGAATTACATATTTATATATTATTCTTGTCAGTCCAAATCCAGTATCTTCGCACATTCATACCTAGGTTTTCTATGAACAAAGCATAATGGAATTAAAGAAACAAAATTCAATTTCCAATGGATGTATAGGCAAATGGGTTTCATGGGTGCTAGAAATTTACATCGAGAAATCTCAAAATCCACTCAAAATAACACACAAATATGAATAAAAAAATGATATTCAAAACCCAATCAAAATATTTTTTTTAAAAAAAAACCCACAAATATAAATCACAAACCTCTCCTGGATGGAAGGAAGAAACAAAGGAAGGAGTGTCACGCTTGGACATGCGGCCACGCATATAAGGATCACAAGACAAGTAAAGATTCTTGACCAAAACTGCATCTTTAGTACCCTCAGGGATCTTGAGCTTAATAGAAGAAGTGATTACCTCCATATCAGAATCCTTAGGGAACCCAGTCACATAGTTTTTCAATATCACCTGCTTGTTGCTCACTTCCTCCGCCATTGTTCGTCGATTGATTGTTAGCTAAGCTGTTTATTGTCTAGAGAGGCAAAGGAGAGTTTCTCAGTTTTATAGGCTTGGTGAGAAGGAGGAATAGAGAACAATTGTGATAAGTGAAATCAACGTTAGTTTTTATTTTCAGAAATCTAGATCATTTTTTTTTTATAGAGGACGACATGTTCTAGGTGAATTTTAATTATGGACAGCACTTTTAATTTATGTCTTTTCGTTCAAGCCAGAAAGAATCCCTTTCGAAATAGAAGCTCAAGGAAGCAGCGGTGTACAAGGAAGATTTGAACTCATTGACTCCTTATCCTCTAATCTGCATCCTTATTTCTAGATCCGTCCTTTTCGTTGTAATTGTAATAATATTGCAATTTCACTCCTTTTTATTTTTAATAATTTAAATCTGATTTCATATTATTTGAATTTTTTATATTTTCTTATTCATCAGTTTTTTTTCCATTTTTAATTTACAAGAATCTCACACGTTAAACATAGATTTAATTTACTATGTAAAGCTTATTGATATACATTTTTTTTTATATATTGAAAAGAGAAATATTTGTCCACTTATTACTGAAGTTGAATATCGAATTTAAAATTTTTCATCAAGTATATGTTATTAGAGCAGAAATCATTGACTTATTGATATACATTTTATTTGTATTGTGCAAAAAAAAAATCATATTATGTAAAAAAATCTATATATATATATATATAAGTTTCATCCTTATATTTTTACAATTGAAATAATAAATATGTATTTATGAGAAAAATTAATTAAAGTAAATTAGGTTGTGAAAAATAAATTATATTATTACAGCTTCTCTTATTAAACATAGAAATAATAGTGTTAGAATGTATTTCTCCAACATTCTTATTTCGTTTGGTTATTTTTTAGTTTAAAACCATTAAAAAAAAATTAGCCAGAATAAAAAATTCTATAAACATCACGAAGGAGAGTATCACTGAAGCCAATATATATATATATATAGTTTTTTTTTTAGTATTCAACAATCACTAAAAATTGTCCTAAACATTCTTCAAAAATAAATTATATAATGAAAATAACGAATATCTTTGTTTATTTTTAAATTTAGTGTGAACTAGTTTAGTTAGGGTATGTTTGTCTTGGATGAGGGGAAATGTATTTGGCCGTTATTATTGGTAAAATTCAAATCTCTTATCATTTTCATGCTTCCAATTCCCAACAATTAAAAAATAATACTTTGAAGAAAAAGGAAAAGGTACTTTGTTGATAAGAGCAAGAAGGCTATGACGCAGTTGATGACGTAATCTAAAACAGAGTTATTATCAAATGAAGATTTTTTTCTTCTCTTTGTCGGCGTTAGCCAATAATAATAACAACAGATAATAATAATAATAACCGAAAAAATAAAAAAACGAGATGGTTAATTATCAAGGTTTATGAGCAACATTAATAAGTGCATTAGAGCATTTTTAATAGTTTTTTAAGCTATTTTCTTTTTATTTTAAAAGTTATTCTATAAAAATTATCTTTAATACATTTTATATCTTTAAAATTTAAAATATATAGTGAATTTGACTTCTTATATCTTAAAAGTCAAATTTTACTTTATATTCTAATTGTAATTAATTCGCATTGACTTTTATAGAGGAATGTTAATGACAATTTTCATTTTTCAATATTCTTCAATATTCACTTTTTGATTTGTTTGTGATAAGAGAAAATTAGGAAAGAGAAAAATGAAAAATTATTTTTAAAAATTTATCTTTACTCATCAACCAATCAGAAAGTGAGTGTTAAAAAATTGAGAATTTTTTGTTCGGCACAATAGATAAAACAATACAAATAATTGTGAAATAAGATAATCAGTAAAAAATAACACTAACAATTTAAGGTGATTCGCCTTTTTATTTGGCTACATCTACGAAACAAATTCTAAATAATTTTTTTTACTAATAAAAATTAATTGGTACAAAGATAGAGTTTTCTCTAGACACGGATTAAAGATAATATAATAATTTGAGAAAACTCAAAATAGTGACATATAAGTATTTCTCAAAAATATTTTTTTTACTTTCCCAATTTTTAAAAAAATTTCAAAAGCATAACTCTCACTCATCAAAGCAAAATTTCTTTCAATACTCTATGGGCTACTACTCCTTAATTGTTCAATTGAAATTTTTTTGTAGTACATATTTTGTTGTGTGATGTGCTCTATTTATAGGGAAAATAGAAATGCAAGTGTCTAAAATTTTTGGCTTGACAGTGAAAAATTTCAAACTTAATTTTCCCTGGGGGTGCAGGGCAACATAAATTTTGTTTTCGATTTTTGACTTTTTTTTATATAATTAATTAGTAGCAGACTCCACATATTTGGAGGGACTCACACACTAACTTTTCAAGAAATGCGACTACCGTTCAACAAACCTCTCCCTCCCAACAACATGAGGGGTTTCACTATTCCAGTAGCTAATCGATAAAACTCAAAGTCTAATTTTTGTCAATATGTCTGATTTATTTTTCTCTATATGGATCTACTATATGGATCTTCTCAAACTATAATAGCTTCTTCTCTATCACATTCTTGAGCCAATCATATCTCATATCAATATGTTTTGATTTCGAGCGAAATGAGACATTATTTTCAAGATAGATAACACTCTGACTATCACAAAATAACTGATATTTGCCTTATTTTAACCCAAATTCTTTCAAAAAATTCTTCACCACGACAACTCTTTATATGCTTATGTTGTTACAATAAACTCTGATTTAGTAGTGGACAATGCAACATATTTTTGTAACTTTGATTATCATGACAAGTCCCTCTGAAAAAGTGATTAGATATAATGAAGTAGACTTTCTTGAGTCTACATCGCCGACCATATATGCATCTATGTATCCAACTAACACAGGTTTGATATCTCGAAAATATTTCAGGATTTAAAAAGAATCTGCTCACTACTTCAACCGATGAACGATATTTGTTCATGTGCATACAAGACATACATTAAACTTTTAATTGCTGAAGCATATGAAACCTTGTCCATCTTATCATTCTCTTCGTTTGTATAAGGGCTCTATTTTGAACTGAGTTTAAAGTGATTAATAAGGGGAAAATTAACCACATTAACTTGGTTAATTCTAAATCTCTAAAGTACTTTCTCAATGTATTTTTTCTGTAACAACCATAATTTCTTGGCTCTCATGTCTATGATAATTTTCATGCCAATAATCTACTTTGTTGGCCTTAAGTCTTTCATTGAAAAAAATTTTGCCCGATTTCTCTTTTAAGTTGTTAATTTTGAAAATATTCTGACTAACAATCAACATATCATCCATATAGAGTAAAACAATAAGGAAATATTTATCAGAGAATTTTTGCACAAAAATGCAATGGTCTGAAGTAGTTTTTTTTATAGTTTCCCCCCATAATAGACTCAAATTTATTTTACCATTGTCTTGTTCTTGTTTCAAGTTGTAGAGGTTTTTTTCCAATTTGCAAATATATTCCTCTTTTTTCTTATGTTTGAAACCCTATGGTTGTTTCATGTATATCACTTCTTCCAAATTACCATGTAGGAAGACAATTTTGATATCCATTTTCTCAACCTCTAGGTCAAGACTGGCTACTAATCCCAGTACTGTACGGATGAATGTCATTTTAACAACCGGTGAGAAAATTTCATCAAAGTCAATCCCTTTCTTTTGGATGAATCATTTGACCACCAATCTAACATTGAATCTCAAATGTAAACTGTTTTCTTCATGCTTGATTTTGAATACCCATTATTTTTCAAAACTCTCTTTCCTTTTAGCAGTTTCACTAGTTCATAAATTTTATTATCATACAAGAATTCCATTTCATCTTGCATGATTTTAACCCATTTATATCTATGCTCATCAACCATAGCTTCTTCAAAACTCTTTAGTTCTCCCCCATCACTGAGTAACACATACTCATTTGTTAGATACCTGCTAGACAGTTGTCTCGTTCTATTGCTCATTCTCAAAGGAACTGGAGAGGGCACAGGTGATAGTTGGTGATAAACATCATCATCTCTAACATCATATTTTGGGTCATTAATGTGAGCATTATCTTCTTCAGGCAGATCAACATGATCTTTATTCCCAACCTGTATTGGCATCGGTATTGGAAGAATCAATTCCAAATTTATTGAGTCACCATTAGAATTAGGAGCATTATTCTTCGTTCTGAGAATATCTTCAATGATATAATTTTCAACGAAAATAACATCTTGACTTCTGATAAGTTTTCTTTCTACTGGATCATAAAATTTGTAGCCAAGCTGATCTTTACCATAGCCAATAAAAACACACTTTCGTGTTTTAACATATAACTTAGACCTCTTATCTTTTGGAATGTGCACAAAATTCTTGCAACCAAATACTTATAGATGATCACAGAAAATATCTTTTCCTGACCAAACTTTTTCTGAAACATCTAGCTTTAGAAGAATATATGATAAAAGATTTAACGCGTACATAGCCGTGACTAAAACTTCTCTTCAAAATATTTTGGGCAATTTTGCATGTAAGAGAAAATATCTAAATCTCTCCATCAAAGTTTTATTCATCATCTCAGACAGACATTCAACTGCGGTATTTTTTGGAGGTGTTGTCTGATGTTGAATACCGTGCTTTTGCAGTAGGCATCAAACGGTCAAGTGTATTCTCCATCGTTGTCTGTTCGGATGGATTTCAACTTTTTTGTAGTTTATTTCTCAAATGAGACATGATATTCTCTAAAGACATTTAATATTTGATTTTTTTGTCTTTAAAGTATACACCCACATCTTTTCCAAATCTATCCCAAAGCCACTTATTAAGCACAACGGATAAAATAACAAAAATAATTGTGAAATAAAATAATCAATAAAAAAATAACACCAGCAATTTAGCGTGGTTCACCTTTTAATTTGGGCTACATCTATGATACAAACTCAAATAATTTTTTTTCCATTAATAAAAATTAATGGGTATAAAGAGAAAGCATTTGCCAGACATAGGCTAGAGGTAATATAACAATTTGAGATAAATATAAAAATAGTGGCATACAAATATTTTTCAAAAATAACTCAAAAATATTTTTCTCACTATTTTTGTCACTTTCCAATTTTTAGAAAAATTCGAAAAGCCAAAGTCTCACTCACACTCATTAAAGGAAAATTTCCTTCGGTACTCTCTGCACTACTTAATTGCTCAATTGCATTTTTTGTAATATATGTTTTGCTATGTGATGTGCTCTATTTATAGGGAAAATAGAAGTTCAAATGTTTAAAATTTTGGATGGACAGTGAATTTTCCAACTTAATTTTCCCTGGTGGGTGGAGGGCGGTATAAATTTTCTTTTCAATTTTTGATTTTTTTAATTAATTAGTAGTGGACCTTACATGTTTTAATGATCTCACATACTAACTTTTCAAGAAATGCGGCTGCTGTCTAGCATTTCCTTAGCATTTATGACATGTTATATCTTTTTATTGATGTATTTCTTTAAAAATATATTTTTTTCTATATAATAAAAATTATTTATTTTTTTATAAATATTAATTTATATGAGATAAAATAAAATAATGAGTAAAAATATGAAAAGTATATTGGAATTGTAAATTTTTTTTACTCTCTGTATTTAAAAATACTAGATGTTCATTATTTTACTAAAGATACGAAGAACAATACTATTAAAGATGCTCTTAGTAGCATAATTTAAGTACTAGGCATCCAACCCCGTTTTGCACAGTTGTTAGAGAATTCTTGAATTAAAATTTAATAGAGTTTATATTTATTTAATTTAATAGAAAGAAAATAAAATGTTAAAGAAAATTATAAATCTGAAAAAGAAAAGATAAAAAGACAAAGAATAGTTTTTTACTCATAGAATTAAATATATATATATAGGTGACATTATTTAGAAGAATCGAATATGAAAGGAAAATTTAACAGTTGTAAGATATATTTTTTAATTATATTATAATAGATTTATATGGTAAAATAATATAATTTTACAATTTCAATTATGATAGCACAAAATAGACATTTGAGTTGATTTAGGATTACCTCTTATATTGTTAGCTTTTTTTGGATTCCAGTGATATGTTCAGATAAACATATGAATTCTTGCTATATATATATATATATATATATATATATATATATATATTTATTTATTTATTTATTTATTTATTTATTGTGTCATTTGAATCCGGTTTCATTTTCTTCATGTTTTTCTTGTATTGAAATAGAATACGTCTTTGTTCCTCATATTAAATCAAAGAGCATAAGGATGTAACACCTTTTTATTTGTTTTGGTAGCTTGATGATTATTTGATCTGGAAAGGCTGTTAATCATGGTTCGAAATGGGAACTCCAAAAAATTCTTTATGTTATAAACAACTCATTCGCGCAATACATGTTTGAATTTACTAATATGATTGTGCTAGATAGTAGTCTGCATCATATTATTCTATATACGGTAAAAAATAAAATATGAGTAAGAGGAGAAATATCAATTTTAAAAAAGCAATAAGAAATAGAGATAAGATAAACATGAAAAAAATACACCCGACCTCTTCATCGATTAAGGGAGGTGTTTTGGATTGCTGTTTGATGTCCAAAAAATAGATCTATACACTACAAGAAAATTAATACTTACCAATGAATTTTATATCTGTTGGTAATTACCAATGGATTACCAATGAATTAACAACGAAAATGTTATTAAAAATTTTTAAAAATTTACCAACGGATTACCGACGGATTACTAACGAAATTTTACCAATAGAAAAAAATCCATTGGTAAATGTTGCGCATTTCTTTGGCGCCAACTTTATTAACGGATTACCAACAGAATTTACCAACGGAAACTATGTCGTTGGAAATCTATTATTTTTGTAACAAATACCAACGGAATATTCCGTTGGTATTTACCAACGGATTATATTCTGTTGGTAAATCAATTTATTTAATTTAATAAATATAAGTACAATTAAAATTAGTTTAATTAAACACATAAAGTCAATCTTAATTTAAGTAAATTAATTAATTGAACACCAATTTTAGTCAATTGAATCAAATTATTTAGTTGAATTTAAATTTAATCAATTGAGATGCAATTTAAAATTTGTATAATCAATTTAAGTTTAATTTATCAAATGAACTTAAATTTAATCAATTGAAATTCAATTTATGTTCAATTTAATAAGTTAATTAATATTTAATTTCAATTGAACCAATTGAATCTTAATTAATCTATTGAAGTTCAATTAAAAATTGTTTGATCTATTAATTGTACATATTAAATAATAATCATCAAAATATGATATCAGCATATTTCTAAATTTCTAAATTTGAACTAATTAATCTAGCTAAGTTATAATCAAAATTACTTTATTTATTAATTTGAAATTTTTATTACTAAATCTTTTAGTAATAATAACAAATGAAATATTGGTATATATATATATATATATAGGAAAACATGGCCCAACACATGTATCTTAAGAGGCAAACATCTATGTCCCAGCAGCCCAAAATGCCTCCAATGCTTGAGAAGAAAAACTCATAAACCAGTAGCTCCTTATCTTGACTCTCATCTCCCCCGTTTCTACTCCACCTTGCCCATCATCTCTGCGCCTCCGACTAGCCACCACCAAGCGAACTGCGCCACCAACCAACACCAGAAAAATAAATGTTATTTCTTCATATTTCAGCAGCCTAGTCTCCTTCCTCTCCGCCTCTCCTCGCTATGTCTTTTTACTTTAACCTTAAATTTGTAATTCAAAAAAAATACCTAAATTTAATATAGATGTAATATTAAAATCTTATGAGCAAATTACAGATAAAATTGTATTAAGTGTATATGATATGATAATTTTTTTAACAATTCTCTCGTATATTAATATGTTAGTATTTTTTTAAAATTCTTTTTTCTCCCTATTTTTCTTTTCATCCATTAAAAAAAAACCAAATTATCAACTTCATTATAGTTTACCAAAAGAAAAAATATATTATTAAGAAAAATTAAATAAACAAAAAAATAAAAGAAGGAAAATATTTTTGTAAATTAACTTCATTAATAGTATTTATTTCTTGGGTTATTTAAAAAAAATATTCGTACAAGCCCAAATTGATGCCCAAGCCCATATCCACCCCTTTAATTCTTCCCTTTCACCTTTCAATTCAAGTTTCAACTAATTCTAAATTTTCAATTCCCCGCTGCCTCCCATAGCCGCGACTCCATCTTTCTTCTCTCATTTCTCTCTGATTCGCTTAGCCTTTCTCCGTCTATCCGTTTGTTCACGCGTCACCGCTATTCTTCCCCAGCTCATTATTTCACTCGGCTGCTGCAACATGAACACTAAGCATATAGAGATATGGAGACAGAATTGCAGCTATAATCGGTCGAACCGGAGGATTATACTGTATACTAGCTCATATTCAAATCTTGAAGCATGGGGGAGTCAAGGTACTCTAATTATTTTTAAATCATCTGATTTCAAGTATTTTCTGCTATTTTATGTTAAAACTTTTTTTTCAAGTGTAAATCAGATTCTGCAAGTAAAGCGGATCATAAATTCGAGAAGAAGCTTCATTTTTATGCCAATGAGTTTTTTTTAATATGAATTTCGGAATTTATTCATGTATTAAGTGTTTATTTGTTCAAAATAGATTTAGTTGAGCAAATGCGTAGTGTGTGATTACCTTTATGATTAACCTTACAAATTTAACTTTTCATGATGAGTTTTTTGTATTTAATTTTATTCAGAGGTTAGAGATACGGTTACCGGTTTGAATGCTCAGAAATCTATTACTAAGGTAGGAACAATCCTTTTTACCTCTTGCTCTTTATTTATGTGATGAAAGTATTGTTGGATTTAAAATTGTCCGGAGTGTGATGTTGATCACTGTGTTGATTTTAGATGTATGTTGAAATTTTTATATGAACAATGTTAAATATTGCAGTTGGCGTGACATATTATCTCTCCTTGAGGTTTTTGCTGACTTTATTGGAGATTATGTTGTGGCTTATCTTTAATGGCTAGTATTATAGTGATCAGCTTTTATCTTTATATCTTGAATTTTCATTTTGCACCCCCGATAACGGCTAAGGAATGGAATATGGTGGTTTATTAGCTTGTTTTATATCAATTTACTGTTTTGTTCTATTAAGGTTTTGATTTTCTGTTGGATAATGTTTTTATATGTTTTTATAGTGCCTTGTCTTCTTTGATATGTTTTTATAGTGCCTTGTCTTCTTTGATAAAAAATTTCATGTTTTCCATGTTGAAATAATGCATCCTACATAAATGCTCTTTATCATATAGATAAATATACATTCCATTTGTCATTGTTATGTTTATTTGTGTTGTATCTTTTCCTTACTCTTTCCTGGCTACATAGTTTCCCCTCCACTAAGCAAAAGCACACAAAAGAGGTTTTGCATCTCTGTTGTAGCATGCTCGCCTACACTCATATTCATACCTAAACTTTACCTGAGTGCAGCAAAATGAAAAGGAAAATAACAAAGGATTAGCCTTCTTGCATCCATTATATTCGTAGCATTGTTTTTCATTTGTTGTAAATGGTAGCTGCTATTACAGTCCAACATGAAATGCTAGATGTCCCTTCTTATTTTTACTCCTTACATACATTTGAATAGAAATCATATTCTTCTTCTTTTTTTTTTCCTTTCTTCCATGGTTTAAAAATGTTTGTTTTCCTCACTGTTCTGGGTAAAATTTTTAAAAAGGATATTATTCTGAATATTTTGGTATGACTGAGTGAGATGATATTTTGCAAGTAGCTTTGTGCCTTGTGATTTAGTTGAGAAATAATTTGTTCAAGACAACTAGAAGGGCATATCTGTAAATTGATAAAATCTTCAGGTGATAAGCCTTTTTTTTTCTTGTGCAAATATTCCATTGAAGTGTGCGAAACTTATTTGATGGCATTTAAAATTAATATGCTAAACAAATTTAGATTTATCTAGAAACAAGAACATAAAGAAAAAAGGTAATTTGAAAAATTCCATGATTTGTACGTTTGATAAACATTTTAAAATTGGCTGTGTTATTTCATGTTTTTCTATTTTGTTTTACTTCCATTGATAAATTTCTGTAAATAAAGATATGTGTTAGTCCTTTTTGCTTCACAATGGAATTCTCTCTTTATGCCTTTTACACGGAAACAATCTAAGCAAAATGTACTTCCATTCAGAAAAGCAAACTTCAAAGCCGACAGAAGAAATTGAAAGCATATGATCTATCTTCACTTACAGAGTTTCTACTGGAGTTAAAGGCTCCTCAGGAGCCAACTCCTGCAACTCAATTTAATCTAAATTGTAAATCTAGACAAAAACTTCTATACGTGCAGTGCTTCAAGTCCATAATTTTTCATCATATTACAAATTTGTCTTTGTTGAATCTTCATAATGTAACAATTGCTTTATTCTTAACAGATTGAAGGAACGTAAGCAATTGAGTACTGTTCTTAACCGTCCTGCTTTCCTGTCAGATCCCTTGGAAGCCATCCATTAACACTTATCCCCGATGTAAAAAATACTTGAATTTTATCTCAAATGTATCTCATTCATTGTATTTTTTACCTATTTGGTATAAATATTGTTATAAAATATTGTGCAATTCTAATAGACGTTTATTTATTTATTTTTATTATTGGTCTCTCATTAATAATTTCTTTATATGCAAATAAATATTCTAGATATCGATAAAGGTTATAGGCAAACAAATAATTTCTTTATATGCAAACAAATTAAAATTAAAAATTTTAAATAAATCAGTATATTACCGACGAAATTTTTTCATTGGTAAATTTCCAACGAAATTTTTTAAAAATTTGTTCCGTCGGTAATTTACCAATGGTTTACCAACGAATTCTCACCAAAATTAAAATCATTTTTACCAATGGATTTAATTTAACAATGGAAATATGAATTGGAAATCTGTTGGAAAATTTACCAACGGACACTTTTTTTCTATTGATAATCCGTTGGTAACTTTACCAACAAAATTTTTTTTGCATTGGAAAATTTAACGACGAGCATTTTACTAATGAAATTTTTCCGTTGGTAATATGTTGGTAAAACTTAATTTTCTTGTAGTGATATTTTTTTAATTTAATTGACTGATTTTTTTTATTTTTTTGTGTTTTTCAAATATATTTCTGGAAAAAACATCTATTTACATATTTCTTTTAAAAAACAGTTTTCAAAACTCAGAAGATTTAAAAATAATTTTTTTTTCAAAAGTGTTTTTACCAAACGTAATGTCAAACGCACTCTAATATTATCTCACATCCTACATACACACCTTAATACGCCACTCCTCTCGAGGAGTGAACTCGTCAAGTAAAAAACAATTCATTATTAGAAATGCAATCATTCATACCAAAAAACAGTTAGAGAACATTTGTTTTCTGATAGAAACATTATATATATATTGTTGGAAAGATAGGTAATTAAGGAGAGGGTAGCAACATTCATGTACAGTTCATGCAACATCCCAAAAAGAATTCATTAATGTTTCTTATTTCAAAAACAGATGCATGAATATTTAATAAATATTTGTTTTAATATCCTTAATAATTTCAAGGGTAAAAGAGAAATTAAGATGAAATAAGATAAATTTAAGAAAAATCATTAATTATCACTAATTACCAGAGGGAACAAAGAAACAAAAATAACTCGTGAAATTATATGGTAAACAGATGCATGAATATTTAATAAATATTTCTTTAAATATCTTGAAATTATACTAATTGTATAAATATTTAATAAATACTTGTTTAAATGTATTTGATAATTTCAAGGAGAAAAGAGAAATTAGGATGAAGTCAGATAAATTTAGGAAGAAATAATTTATATAAGATAAATTTTACATGCATGTTTGAAAATCTATGGGCAGAAAAAATAGCTAATAATCAAAATCATTAAATGCGAATATTTGTTTAAATGTCTTGAAATTATATTTGTTTAATAATTTTAATGGAAAAAAAAGAGAAATAAAGATGAAGTAAGATAAATTTAGGGAAAATCATTAATCTACATAAGATAGGCGTCTTTCCACGCTTCGTGTGGCTGTTTTCAAAGAATTCTTGAGTTAAAGCTTAATAGAGTTCATATTTATTGAAACCATAAATTAGTATTTAATTTAATATAAAGGGAAATAAAATGTTAAAAAAATCAAAAGATGAAAAATAGTTTTTTACTCATAGAATTAGATATATGAGTGATATTATTTAGCATAATCAAATATGAAAGGAAAATCTAACTATTGTAACATTTATTTTTTAATTATATTGTAAATAGATTTATATGGTGAATAGTATAATTTTGCAGTTTCAATTTCAATAGTGCAAAATGGACACTTAATATGAAGTTCAATATTACCTTTTATATTACTAGTTTTTTTATGATTCAAGCGAGATGTTCCAATAAGCAGGCAAATTCTTACGATATGTTTTGGGTCATTTGATCCTAATTTCAACATTTTCTTTCAAGTTTTTCCCTACATTGAAGTAAAATATGTCTTTATTCGTCATGCTAAATCCAAGATCGTACGACTGTAACACATTTGTATTTATTTTGGCATAATAAAATAATCCCATAGTTATACAAATTTGATGATTATTTGATCTAGAAATGTTTTTGAGGATTTTCAATCCATCTTATTGCATATGATGGTTGAAGATATCACTACAAAAATATTGCAAAATAGCTAGGTAAATTAGTGATAGATTAAATTTGTCTCTATTTAAAGACGATTAGCAATGAAAAGGCAAGAAATAAAATTTTAAAAAAATCTAATGATGGATTACATACAAGTTAGATATTGATTTAACGAGGGAAACCTTCCATTATTAAAACCCATTATAAAATTTGCTGCCAAAGAATGGAGCTAAGTTTGGTGACGACATTGCGAGGTATTAGTGAGAAAATTTTAGCGATGGATATTTATCGGTCATTATATATGGCATCATCTCTTGGTGCCTAAATTAATAACAAATTAACATCGAAAATTTAGTGATGGATAAGAATCCATCGCTAATTTATTAAAGTTAGTAATGGATTATAATTTTGTCTTAATGTTAATGACAATTTTTTTTTTTATCTATCTCTATATTAGATGCATATTTAATATCTATTACTAGCTTAGAGATGAATTTGGCATTCGTTGCTGGATTTAGAGAAGAAGTGAATCTTCGTTACCAAGGTTAGAGATGAGTTGGTATTCTGTCACTAGATTTAGAGACGGATATGAAAACCGTCGCTAAATTAGAGATACTAAATTGGTCACTAATTTAGCGATGAATTTCATGTCCGTCACTAAATTTATAATAATATAGATATAAAGTAAAATTAAATGAATTGAAATAAAATTATGAAATTATGTAGTTATATTATTATAATTAAAAATTTAATATTTTAAATTAAACATAGATAAAATACATATATAGAAAAATCAATTTTGAATAAAAAAAGTATATATATGAAAGAAATATGTTTAATAAAACTATATGTAATTATAAATTTATTATATTATCATATTAATTAAATAACTTAATATTTAATAATAATAATAATAATAATAATAATAATAATAATAATAATAATAATAATAATAATAATAATAATAATAATAATAATATAAAATTATTTTCAAAATATTAAGTTATTAGTGATTTACTATATATAATCCCAATTAAAATATATACAAGAAAATAAAAAAAAAGTTACTTCTTATTATTTTCTTTTTCATTTGAATAAATGAAAATATATAATCATCGATTATATTTTTCATATATAAGATGTTACATGTATAATGTACAATCTCATGTAATTCATCTCGTTAATTAGTATAATTTTTATTATCATAATTAATGAAATCATCTCCTTATATGAATGGAAATTTAATTAATTGATTATAATTTAGCTTTCATAAGAAAGAAACTGCTGAATTATTGGTATGCTACTCTTTCAATCACACGAGCTTCATGAAATTGCTGAATAATTTAGAACTCTTAGACTATATTTGGTTCGCATAATAGAATATATAAGGAATAGAATAGGACTATAAGTGAAATTATTATTCTTATTCCACAATTTGGTTCATAATCTAAAATTATTATTCTATTCATTTTCTAATTGTTTGATTCATAAGTATAGTTATGTAGAATAATAAGTATATTTAAGCAACTTTGATACCCTTAAAATAAATTATATTATTAGTATCAAAATTAAATTGTCATACAATTTTAACATATTTTACTTAAAAAATAAACATATAATGTACAAAAAATTAGCATATATATTTTATTCCTCCAAAATAATTTAAATTCACAATAAATGATTTAAGTATGGATTTTTTAAAATGTTTCAATTAAACAAAAAAATTAAAAGTATATCATATAAAATAAATAAATTATATATATATATATATATATAATTTATGGTTTCCACCCTAAATTAAATTAAATTAAAAGAAAAATATTGGAAAATTTGAAATTAAAATATAATTTTATTTGATCATATCAAAACTATTCAACAAGTATTTTAAAAGATTTGGATAAAAAAAATTGATGCGAATTTTGAGAGGTAAATATAACTACATTTGTGTTATAACTTATATATGAAACAACAAATTAAATTAATTAAAAAGATATAATAGTTGTAGGTATCTTCAGAAGTTGAAAAACAATGTAAAAAACAAGGCAAAAATTGAAGGCTCAGTATGCAATGCATATTTAGTGGAAAAAACATCATTTGTTTGTTCTTACTATTTTGAGGCCATGTAAGTATGAAACATAGAAATGTGCCTTAGAATGATGATGGTTGTGTGCATGTAGAAGATAAATCTGATGACAAGCTTTTTGTCTTCAAAAACCTTGGAAGAGGATTTGGAAGAACTAAAACAAGATTTATGATGGATGATGAGTACTAAGGCAACTTGAAGCTACATTTTACTTAATTGTGAGGAGTTCGCACCATTTATTGAGTATGTATAATAAAACTGGAGAGTACATGAAATATGTGATAATTTTTAACTAAATATGGATAATTAAAACTTGATGAGATTGTTAGGTCTGTTTTTATATTTATGCAGTATTTATTTTGATAAGTTAAAACATAGACAACCAACCATTTCCACAAACGAGGTGGATTATAAGCTTGAAATTGAATTTGCAGATTGATTCAAGAAATATGTGAAAACTACTATAACTTAATATTTTCAATATTTTTATATACCAATATTTCAAATGTTCAATAAAAGCATTTATCTAATATATGAAATAGACAAATGATCATTCAAACAATGTTTAGAACAAATTCATATAGGATATCAGCAAAGACTCATTTAAAACTGTGACTACCATTTATCACTATTTTGTCAATGGATATAAATTTCACACAATAGGTCATGGTCATCTAGAGCAACTATAAACAGTGGTATTTGCATAAAAGAATTGAATTATAGTGTAGATGAGAGCGATTATTATGGCCAAACTAACAGAAGTTGTTGAGCTAGAGTATCCTAGATTGGCAAACAATAGGACCATATTATTCAAATGTGAGTGGTTCGATCCCACACCAAATATGGGTACTAAGATTCATCTAGAGTATAAGCTAGTTGAAGTTAACCATAAACATATATTTAATCGGTATGAACCATTTGTTCTAGGAGTTCAAGCCACTCATATTTATTATTGCACATATCTGAGTTTATCTCGTGTTAATAGTGACTAGTGGGCTGTTTGCAAAATAAAATCTCGATCAAATATTGAAGTACCAGATTCTTCACAACGTAATGCAAAGTTGGTAATTGCACCACCATTTCAAGAAGTTGATATAAATAATATTGAGCTTGTGTATATAGATGAAGATCCAAAAAGCTTATGTGATTCAAATGGTGACCTGATAGAAATTGAAAATGATCATATTGACATTGAAGATGAATTGGAAGTTTCATTTGAATTAGATGATATGTCTAAAAATTCATTAGAGACTGATAATGATAGTGATAATTATACTATTGTAATTGTATTAGAAATTTATAACTTGAAAGACATTTTTTTTCATTTATTAGGATTACAATATTATAATATGCATGATATTGGTATATACTTGTTGTATGTTCAATTTTTTTTTTAATGTATACTAGTGTAGATGACACATACAAGCCACAAACATAGACGTGATGAAGGTAGAGTTGGTCGTGGACGTAGATAAGATTATGGTAATTCTCTTCCTTTTCAATCATCACTATTATCACCATCCCATACTCTATCACCTTTATCAAATTAGAGACCATCATCCATTGTCATTCCTATACACATAGTGGATCCATCATCAACTGCACTAGGTTTTACACCACATTCTACACCATCACCACCATCATCAGCATCAACTACTGTTCTTCCTTTTATAACACCCGCAACATCATCATCTGTTGCTGGATCTTCTTTATCTGG
This sequence comes from Triadica sebifera, assembly GCA_023653625.1. Taxonomy (NCBI): domain Eukaryota; kingdom Viridiplantae; phylum Streptophyta; class Magnoliopsida; order Malpighiales; family Euphorbiaceae; genus Triadica; species Triadica sebifera. The sequence continues at coordinate 5,255,977 of CM042900.1, forward strand.
TGATAAGATTGTGGTGGAGATTGAGAGTGGAAGGTATGACTAATAAATATATAACAAATTAGTATATTGGTTTTCATGTTTTATTTTTTTTTTATTAATCATTTTCTTATGTTTTATATTTTTTATAGGTTAATTCTATCTCATAAAGTGTTAGGCGATTATTATAAAATCTTTCAAGAAAATGATTGAGCCTCAAGCATTTGGATAAAAGAAAGTGTTTGCATTGGTTAAACAAACTTCATTCGAAGAATTTGAGGTATATAAGCAAAATAAAAATTCAAATTGAATATTTAATTAGTTCAAACGATTAATTTGTTTTTTTTTTTGGTTTATAACCATATATAACTATTGTATTTGTTTTATGTTTTTTTTTCTTTTTATAGAAGCAATATTCATGGCATGCTAAATTTGATGGTCGTTTGAGAATAGTATAAGAGAGTTAGGCAGTCAAACGATACTCAGATTTGGTCCATACGTGGAAGAAGAAAAGAGTGAGGCCTGATAGTATATTGGAGGAGGATTGACCAGATTGGCTTGAGTATTGGTCTAAGCTAGAAGAAAAAGCAAAATCAGAGGTAACTAGTAGGAACCGATAGAGCGAGGTAAGTGGACCAGGTACATGCCCCTTTCGCCACACAGGAGGATCAAAGTTGGCCATTGAGCACATGCGAGATTTGGTAATACATTTATCTTGAAAACTCCAAATTATTTACAATTTTAAAATTTTAATTCTTTAAAAAAATTATATATTTTAGTATAAGTTAATTTGGAATGAATAAATTCTTTTTATAGACTAGAGAATTGGGTTGAGAGCCTAATGCTTATGAGATTTTCAAGAAGTTACACATGAAGAAGTCATGATGGTCAGTTTTTTGATAGCAAGTCTAAAGAGATTATTGTAAGTATCTCATACTTTATAAAATGTTAAAAAATGCTGGTATGAACATTGTCGAAAACTTTAATTCATTTGTGTCTATTACTATAATTTTCTTTCTATTTTATCTCAGGATTGCGTAAAGGAATGTGTGGCAGCTACTTCTCAGCCTGTTGAGGGTTTTATAGAACCTTAATCAATTGATTATACTCAGACATATGTGGATTCTATAAGAGGCGAGAAGAAACAACGACTGTACTGTCTCGGTTGCAAGTCATCATCTTTAAGTTCCTCTAGTCTAGGCTTTAGTTCCTTTACCTTCATGAACACGAGGCAGATTTGTGAGATGTAGGAGTAGACACATAGCATGCAAGAGACATATAAAAGACGTATTGTAGCTCTGGAGACACGGTTACAGGAAAGAGACTAACTGATATCTTTTATGAAGACATGATTGCAGGAGAGTGAGGAGAGACCACGTGATGTCATTTTTGCATACATAGTTGCAGGAGAGAGACCAGTGGATTTTACGATTAAAGAACTTGATGCAGTTGGTACTTTTCGAAAATCCAAATGCAGGTCAACAACCATTATCTAGACAACTTACCACAGATTCTGATGCTGATGATGATTAGAGACATATTTAGAACTTGAATATTTAATCATAATTTTATGTATTGTATTTTTATTATTGAGACTATCGTAAATAAATTTGATAGATTGTGTTGTTTGTGGTTTGGTGGCCTCTGCTCTTTTGAAGAATTTCTATTTATTTGTTAAATTTGATCACATGTATGATAATGATTGTGACGACAGAATTATATATATATGATATTATATTTTAATTAAAAAATAAGATAGTGACGAAATTTTTTGTCGTTAATGTAAACTACAAAAATTAGCGATGGAGATGGTAGGTAGTCACTAAATTCGTGATAGATAATTCCGTCGCTACATGTGTTAGTGCTCAATATTTTAGTCACATATGTGTCCGCCACTAATTTAGCGATGGATTATTTCGTCGCTATTTTGTAAAAAATCAAATCAAATATTGATAGAAAAATCTATCATTAAGTTTGCGACAGATTATTCCGTCTCTATTTTGCATAAAATAAAATAAAATAGCGACGTGTTTTTCTGTAGCTAATTTACCTAATTAATTTTTCCGTCACTAATTCGTCCTTAATAGTAGACTTAGTTGTCCAAAGAATGACAATTTTTACTGACACACAAAATTAAATTAACGACGGATTTTTCATTGTTAATTTTAATGATGAATTTTTTTCTCACTAAATATTTAGTTAGGAGATTGACAGTGACAAATAGTTTTCATCACTAATCTGTTTTTTTTATTTAATTAGTGACGAATTTTCTCTATTTAGTAAAGGAATTCTCCGTCGCTAATGAGCAATTTTTTTGTAGTGATATATATTCCAAATAATAATCTTGCTCTAAAATTTCTTTCACAAGCCATTTTTGCTAGCAAGATTCGACCGTGAATATTAATGTTGAGAATTTTTGATTCAAAATTTTAAAGTTCAAGGTTTTTCAATATATATGAGCTGTAAACAATATAGAACACATTTTTGCACTTGTACATGAAGGAAATAAATAGTTATTTATATGTCATATTTGAAATGGAAAAAAGTAAACAAAAATTTGAGAGAGTGAAAAACAGACAATAGGGAAAGATATCGGAAAATATTTTCATTATCTTGTAATGATTTTCGTACGATAATTTGTAGAATTTTACATGGCAAAAATATTAGTGTGTAAGTTGACATGATTTTTTTTTTTTTATAATTGTTTTCCATTGTTTATAAGTATGTGATTCAACAAAGTAAATTGTGGATATATATATATATATATATATATATATATATATATATATATATATATATATATATATATATATATATATATATATATATATATATATATATATATATATGTTGAAGTCAAAAGGAAGAAATATAGTCTGAAAAAATACTTTAACTTTGTTCAATGTATTTAGGGAGTGTTGATGTTATATGTATTAATTGATAATAATTTTTTATTTTTATTTTGATAATGTAAATTCTTATATGTTGACATATAAAAATAGATGATTTTTTTAGAAGTAGATGAAATTTATTACAATATATGATATATTAAAATATATGAAAACATGTATCTTTAAGTTGATTTCTATTGAAGATGTATCGTAATATAATAAACAATGATATATTTAATATAATGTAATTTTTATATGTTGAAATTGAAGCTTTTTGGACGTTGGGGATTTCAATATTTTGGTTTGAATTATATGGATATTTTAAGAAATGGAGTTTTTTTAAGTGGGAAGTGTTAATTGACTTTGGATTTTGGGGCATGAACACGTTTTTATTGATTTTTTTTCAAGAAATTGCAAATGATAAGAAAAAGAGAAGAGAAATAATAAAAATTTGTTGAGTGTTCATGTCATGGTTTTGAAGTATTTATGAAATATATTAGGAATATACAATGTATTTGATTATGAGAAATTGTGAAGTTTGAGAAAAAAAAAAAGAAGAAAAAAAGTGTGAAGAATCTGTTCTATTTTGTTCAATGTACTTATTTTGGTGATAATGTTCTTCATATTAATGGTTATTTATTTTTATTTGTTGTAATGTTTGTTTGTTATAAGTTGATATTAATATTAATAAAAGGGGAATACTTGGGTATAAATATGTTTAATATAGATTATATAATTAGGGTAACGAAAAGTTAGAAAAATTAAATGAATTGGATAATTAATTCATAGAAGCTGATTAGAGTGCAATGTTTTGGTGGCTTGTTGAAGCACTATATCAAAGGGTTTACTTAAATTTAGAAATTAAAAAAAATTAAATTATTAAAATTGCAAAATTTTATAAAAACAGAAAAATAATGAATGATCAAAGTCATTTTTAGAAAATTCTTTTATATATTTAAATAGATAATACATGCATGTTTGGAAACCTATGGCAATCAAATGCATGAATATCTAATAAATATTTGTTTAAATATGTTGAAATTATACATATGATCGTATACCCTGGATGATGGCTATAGATGGCGCAAGTATGGGCAAAAAGTTGTCAAAGGCATATATATATAAAGTTTGACATGCATTGTAGAATATATAAATATGGTCCTTTTAATACTCTACATAAATAAAGGAATGTTTTAAGCATTAATTATAAAAGCATGAATATTTAATAAATATTTGTTTAATTATCTTTAATAATTTCAAGGGGAAAAGAGAAATTAATTAAGATGAAGTAAGATAAATTTAGGAAAACCCATTAATTTATATAAATTTTTTAAAAAACAGAAACATTATTAAAATTGTAAAATTTAACAAAAACAGAAAAATAGCTAATGATTAAAAGTCATTAAATACTTAAAGCATTCCTTTTATAAAATTGCAACATTTTATAAAAAAAAGAAGCTAATTATCGAAATTATTAAATGCTTAAAACATTCCTTTATATATGTACATAGATAAGATAACAATTTAATTATCGCTGGCATAATTATCAAAGTTTAGTTATCAAATAACTTTAATATTAGTATTTGTTATTTGTTACGGTATGCAATTTATATTAGCAGTATAAATGTTAACTTTAATATGAATATTAGATTATTAATTGTTTGGATTCACTAATACTAATTTACCTTGCTCAAGAAATAGTTTTTAATTTAATTTTAGACTCTTATTATTTAGATAGTATTTGAAATTGCTATTGGGTGTTTAAAAGACAGGTTTATAATTTTTTTGATTTAATTAACTGATTTTTTAAATTTTTTATAAACTGATTTTTTCAAATCTGCTTCTGAAAGACATTTATATACCTGTTTCTCTCTAAAAACAGTTTTCAAAACTCAAAAATAAAAAAAATTTCTCAAAAAACATTTTTTCCAAATATAATACCAAACAAACCCTTAGAAATCCAAATGCTAACGCGTTGTTTGGATAAAATAAAAGGAATTCTAATAAAGTGAGATAAATTGAAGTATATTAGAGTAAAGAAGGTTAAAGTATGATATTCATTTTTTACATTTAGGATGGTATAAAATATATATTGGAAAATAAGGTTAAATATGAAAATTATGAAAATATTTCTAAATATTTACAAATAGTGTGAAGCAAAACCATTTGACAAATAAAAATTTAAATAGAATGATAAAATTGAAAATAAGATTTATAATCCCCTTCCTAAATTTAACACCTCACGAACTCCTCGAATATTTTATTAACAAATCTATTCTCTTCCCAAATAAGTGTACACTTCTAATAAATATTTCCTTACATTTTCCTACACTACACAATCAAACAAAGTGGAAAATTGAATTTTATAAGAATTGAATCCTTAGTTAGTATCTTCTATTCGGAAACTAAACAATTGAACCACAAATCAATATTAGATCATGTATTAGTGAAAAGAAAAACCTAATATTAAAAGGTTATGCAAAAAAAAATATGCATAAATATTATTGAATATAAAACCTTATCTTTTTTGTTAAAAAATAAAAAAAATCCGTATTTGTATTTCTTGTTGGAATAATATAATATATTATCTTTATATTAATAATCTATAATTATTAATATAATAATTACGCCTAAGAGGTGAGATATTAGGCGAGATGAGATAAGATGATAAAAATCCATTTTCTCTTCATTAGAGATATTGAGTTCGAGTCCTGGATATGAAGTACTTTTTAAATTTGGAAGGGAACGTTTTACCTTATAAATGAATCTACTTGGCGAGAATCATGATTATTAGATAGTTGAACCAAAAAAACTATTAATATAATAATTATATCTTGATTTACTACAAATTTTTGAGTAATGATTTCCTCAAAAATTATTTTGGATACATATAATAATAAATCAATCAAATTTTAAAATGATAATAGCTTTTAAGTGAATAAAATAATAGGAATATGAGAAGTGATAATAGAAAGCTACAATTTTTAAACCTTCCACTATTTGCCTCTTGCTTTTGTTCGCTCTATCTCAAAATTGGAATGCCAATCAACTAGACATCTTTCTTCATGGCCAACTTGAGGAGGATGTGCAACAGCTGCCCGTCTACACTGAGAGACATCGGTCGGTTCAGTTCAAAACCGAACTAATTGATTTTCATATTTGAGTATATCGAACCGATTATTTTTATAAATAAAACAGATTTGCACCGAATTGATGTATGTTGGTTCAGTTGATTCAATTCAATGCTTATTGGGCCATAAATTATGCTGATTTATTAGTTAATTCTCAAAAAATACACTATATTTCCTGTCTATAATTTCAATAAATCACATATATAATTTTAGTAAAATACAATAATCAAAATATAAAATCTTATTTAAGTACAACAAAACTACATTTTTTAAAACTAAATATTAATCTTGGTTTAATTTTTAAAGCAAACAATTTCGACAATCCAAAATTTATTTGAATCCATCATTACAAATATCTAATGAAACAAATTTAACAATTCCAACATAGCCGTTACATCAAATATTGAGTAGACTTGAAAATATTGATCACTTGAGCATGGCACAAAATGATGAAAAAAATAATGAAACTCAACTAATTAAAAACACTATACTCGATTCTTAATAATAATAATAATAATAATAATAATAATAATAATAATAATAATAATAATAATAATAATAATAATAATGTTAGATAATAAAGCGATAAACATTTTTTCTTTGAGAAACCTACAATACATCTATTGTTGATTACAAACAAATGTTTATCTTTGAGAAACCTACAATACATCTATTGTTGATTACAAACAAATTGATTGAAACTCTACAAATAAATAGTAAAAAAGATTTTAATATCATAAAAGGACAATATAATAAAGAAAAAACAACATCTTAATACATTTCTCCATATTTCCAGCATCATCTTTATTTTCTTTCAAATTGCGGAGAATAGAATGTCGAAGCCAATCTTGAGCCTATATAAGAAATTGCACACATTTAGGAGTCCATAAACTCTTATATGCATTTAGTATTTGTCCCCCAGTGCTAAAAGTCGGCTCTGAAGCAACCGTAGAAATTGAGATAACTAATGCATCCCTAGCCACTTTTGAAGGAATAAAAAATCTAGCACTATTTAATTTCCACCATTATAGAATGTCAAAACCAACTTTGGGTAGCTCAATTGCTTCATCCAAATACCTATCCACATTTGTTTTGCTTGTTATACCTTCAAGAATATCATAATACAAACTTTGCATTTCAAATTCACCCAATCTTTTAACCATTATTACTGGATTATTAGTGATCTCATTATCAATAGTCAAAACAAATTGTGAATGATATGAAGAAGACTCAATTTGGCTTGTAGGTGAAACTATATCATTGTATTCATTATGCATAGAAATTAAAATATCTTTTGCCTTATTCCTCATTGTTTCATCTACATCATTCCCATACATCTTACAAAGTGTCAATTTAATCCACTACAACTTATATGAGGATAAAAAATTCAAGTAATATAAATACAATAATTCATCTTTGAAGGATCTTCCAAATACTTATTATATTTTTGTTTCATTTTTGTAGCAATTGCATACAACTCATCATCATTCCTCTTTGTCCAAACATCCAATACGCGATAAACTATATAAATTTCATGAAAGAAAGAATTAGATGTCGCATACAAAGAGCCCAAAATTTTCAATGTAAGATCATAAAAATGACTCAAAAAGGTCATTATCCTTCTAATATTTACCCAATCACTAGTTTTAGATACCCCATTATCACAATTAAGATCAATTTTAAAGAAACGATCTAAATCTTCAAACCTTCTAAAAGCTCCTTCAAACTTTTGGGCTGTTTCCAACATCATATAGGTCGAATTCCACCTACTAGAAATATCAAAAGATAACAATTGTTTCCTTTTTACCTTCTCTAATTTACAAGCTTCTTTAATATTTTTCATTCTAGTGGTGGACCCCTTAACATAGCGAATTGTATCTCTAACCATTTTCACTGAAATACCAATTTCTTTCAACCTATCATTCATAATCAAATTAATTATATGAGTTGCATTTCATAACACTAAATCCCCTCCCTCAAATAATTAACGGCAATATCATTTGAACTTGTATTATTCATTATGATAGTAAACACCCTACTAATTCTCCAATTAAATAAGTATTTTTCAATTTCCAATCCTATATTTTTACCTATGTGACTAGATATTAGAATGAAGTTCAAAATGTTTTTATTCAGTTTCCAATTATCATCAACAAAGTGGGTTATAAGACACATATAACTAAGTCTTTGAATGGAAGTCCAAGTGTCTGTAGTAAGGCAAATTATTTGCGTTCTATTGCTCAAATATTCCTTTAATCTAGTTTTTTCATCAATATAAATTTGAAACAATCCATTGACACTATCCATCTAGATGAAATCCTAAATTATAGTTGGACAATAGACATAAGCTTCCTAAACCACACCCCTCAACAAATTTAAAATTCATCAATTATGATCATTTAAGCTACAAATTTCCTAATAGATTTTTGATCAAATTTCCAACAAGAAAGACCACTATCATCATCTAGCTTAAAACTTAGTTGACTTTATTTTGTACTATTTTCATCAATAAGACGCTTCTTACAAACAGTCATGTGATTTTTAAGTGCAGTGGTTTCATTCCTTTTTGGATCACAATAAAATTTTTTTATCATAATAATTGCACCTACCTTTCTATTGATTGTTAGCTTCGTTCTTGAATCTTTTGAAATGATCACAAACCACCGATCTTAGTGATACAACTTTCCTCTTTCTTTTTTTATTTTTATTGTGTTCCCACTATAGTACTTGATTGTTCAGTTTTATGAACATCATCAATATTTTGAGTGTTAGGGGTTTCATCTTTACAATACATTTGAAAAAATTCTAGCAATAATAATAATTAATAGCAATCAAGACATCTAAAAATAATTCAAATAACACGTGAAATAATGAAAGACAGAAAATAAATACTATTAATGGTGGATTACAATTTACAATTATTGTAAATGGTTGACTTCAATTTAAAACAAATAAAAAAAAATTAGTATCAAATTATAATTATGGGTTGACATAAAAAAAATTAAAGAATTCAATTATATCCAATTATAATAATAATGGCTGAAAATTACAATTATAATTAAAGAAATAAAATATGACTTTATAATTTCTCCTATATATATTTTTTAATCCATAATCATGAGCTTCAATCTTCCGAAATTACAATTATTTATTTATCTTAACTGTTCTTTAACTATATATACCAAAAGAGTAGTTTATTTGTACAAGGAAAAAGAACCTAAGTTCAACTATGCAACAACATGAACTAACATATGTACATGGGTTGTCTTTGTGAATACGAATTTATTATTTTAATCCAATGTATAAAAACAGGTCATATCTTATGTTAGTACGAAATTGGCCAAATGTATTGGAAGTTCAACATTTGTAGATTGTTATTGTTTATTGTTTTTCTTTTTGGAGTTTATTTGTTATTGTTTCTAAGAAAAAAGAAAAAAAAATCTATGCAATGGAAATAGGAAACCAGCAAAAATAATCACCGACTCACTTTCTAGATCATCATAGAAATTGTTGGCATTGCAAAAAAAAAAAATACATATAAAGAAAAAAATAGACAGAGAGTAAGTATATAACTTTATAGATAAACAATTTTTTTTTTTTTCATATAACACAGAACTGATGAACATAAAATTGTTTTTGCTCTTCCTCATGCGCAATTGGAACCAGTGAACACAAGTCTTTCAAAAAATTCACAAGAAACGAATGAGAATAAAAGACAAACCTTTGGAATGGAAGTGTTGGGCAGCTCTTATGTTTTCCCCAACTTCACACTAGAAAATGAAGAATGAGAAGATGAAGATCTGTACAGAAATAAAAATAGATGAAATTTGCACTTCATCAGTCTACCAAATCAAAAGTGAACAACCGTTCCTTGACTTGAAGCAAATCTCTTACCTTCAACGTGTGGTCAGTGATGGTTAGATGAGATGGAGGAAAAGGCGAAGACATTGTGGTGGAGAAGAAAATCTAGAAATAGGCGGTGACGAGGTAAAAGGAAAGGAAGAAACTCTAGGGTTAATTAGATTTAGATATGTAGAGAAAGGGGGAAGGGAGAATATTTTAATTAGAAATATAAAATATATAATTTATATTTGAAAATATAAAATGTTATATATATATATATATATATATATATATATATATGTTTATGCATAGTTCGGTTGATTCAGTTATCTCAATTTTTTATCTTTTCTAACTGAACTGAATTGATTTCATATAATTGTAAGAAAGTAACTAAACTGATAAAATCGGTAATCGAAAAAACTGAACCATTCAGATCGAAATGCAATTGATTCAATCCGGTTCTCGATTTCAATTCGGTTTTGCTCACCCCTGTCCAATAAGGCCAAATTATGTGTGTAAGCTTAACAAATCTATCTGTGAATCAAAACAAGCGCCTAGAATGTGAAACGAATGTCTTTCTAATGCAATATTGGACTACAGGATTCAACAATCCAAAATCGGTTCCTCTTTATATTATTTAGTGCATGATTCCACTTGTGATGACTTAATTATTCTTAGCAATTCGGGTAATCATGTCATTTCCTTAATTTGACATCTTGAAAGCCAATTTGCTTTACATAATCTTAGATCCCTTGGCTATTTCTTGGGCATTTCTTCTACTTGGAGGAAAAATGAGCTTTTTCTCTCATAAGCCAAATATATTAAAGAGTTGCTTAATCGTGCACAAATGTCCATGCGTTCAGCTGTATCATGCCCAATGATAAGATCAACAATGAAATCAACAACCCACTTTCTGAAAGCATTCTCTATAGAAGTATTATCGTTGGTAATCTCAATACATGCATGGCCCTACAAATGTTCATTGGACAATAGTTACACGAATTCTCTAATATCTTAATGGAACCATTCAGCATGGTCTATTTATTAGAAAATGAAGTACATTTGATTTACATGGCTACTGTGATGCAGATTGAAACAACTCAGTTGATGACCGAAAATCCACTACCGTTTATGCAATATTTGTTGGTTTTAATCTCATTTCATGGGCTTCCAAAACGCACTATTCTATGTCTTGATCTTCTATAGAGGCTGAGTATCGTGCCATTAGAACGACTACCTCTGAGATCATGTGGTTACAATCTCTTTTGCATGAAATTGACTTCCCTGTCCATCAAATGTCGTTACTTTGAAGTGACAACTTAAATTACATGACTATCAATCACGTCTTCCATCAACAAATAAAGTATTTAGAGATTGATTTTTATTTTGTACGGGATCTGGTGCAAAAGAATTAATTTTATGTGCGTTACATAAAGTTATGTTGATCAAGTTGCTAATATTCTTACCAAGCCCATGCTAAAGACTTCCATTCTTCATTTAATAGACTAGTTGACTGTTTGTGCCAACTTAGCTCAGCTTGCGGGGAAGTGAATAGGAAGAATGTAGTATTCTACTTATTGCCTAAGCCTAATAGCGTGTATAAATATTTGATTTACTAATGAATACAATCAAACGTTTACCTAATCTTATATAAAATATATTTGATTAAAGTTTTTGATAAAATTATTAATACTAATCATTAAGCTTCATAAATAAGTTTCAATTTTTTTAAAGAAAAACTATATTATACTCTTAAAAAAAGCAATATTATACTATTGAATAAAAAATAAAAAGGCTAAACATTACTTATATTAATGTACCTACTAAACACATGATTAATGGCCAAATAGAGAAAAGTCATTCATTGGCAATTACAACCTACTTGCTTACATTATGCTCGACAAAAAGACCAACCAAAGCAGTTGACCCATTCAATTTTGTCCTCAACTTATACATTTTTTTGGGGAGAAATCCTCAGTTTATTGTAATTGAAAAAAATTTACAATTTTAGGATAGTTTTTTTTTTTAAAAAAAATTCTAGATTTAGGGTGAATTTTTAGTCAAATTGACCAAATAAATGATTATGCATCATTTGAACTAGTGTATAGTATCTATGAGTCATTTTAAGTGGCGCATAGTTGTTAAGCATAAAGTCAGTTCTCACAACAAAAGAGATAAAAAGGTTAATAAAAATTCAAAGTTTTCATTCCAAAATTAGGCAAATTCGAGAGTGCTTGAATCCCAAGGATCAAAATCATACAAAATTCATAGAGATTCCCACCCAAAACAACCTAATAGCTTAATATAGCTATTCCACTAATAAACAACAACAAAATATCCTATTTACCTTCAACATATAGAGACCATCTAAAGCCCAGTCAGGAAAACCACAAAAAAATATTATAAGTTTTTTCCTAACTTCTATAATATATTCCAACTGTATATTATTTATAAAATTATGTAATAGGCTATGATATAATTTCATAAAATTTATAAATTAATTTTTCCAAACATCTTGCTTGTTCTTAATATAATTTTAATTTTTCTAAATTAAGCATATTAAAAGTAAATTAATCAAGAAATACAAAGCATTAAAATAAAAAAAAAAATCTGCAAACAAATAAATAAATAAACAGTAGCTCACCTTCAACTACAAGAGTGGTGCAGCGGGAGAAGACCGGAGATGGGAGACGACCGGAGATGGAAGACGACTGGAGATGGGAGTAGTGGCGCACGAATGAGACACATTGAGCGGAATAGTGGTGCATGACCAAGACACACAGAGCAGAGGCGGGAGATGATCGAGCGGGACAGACAAACAGTGGGCGAATGAGCAAGTGGGACACTGGTGAGCCTTCAATTTGTGCATTCGAAACAAGAGAGAAGGGACAACGGAGAGAAGGTCGACTGGGTCAAAAAAATTGAGGTAAAAAAATGGGATGCCGAGTTTGCAGGATTTTATAAAATTTAGGTGAAAAATGCGCCATTTCATGGGAAGGAAAACAATGTTGTTTTCTTCACTTTAGCTACGAAATTGGTCGTCACAAAACTAGTGACGACGTAGTTCGTCACTAACTTTTGAGACTGTTGATGACATGCTTGAATTTTGCCATAACACATTTTCGTCGTTAAATTAGTGATAGAATGTTGTTGTCATTAGTGTTAGTGATGACAACATTTCATCACTAAACATGGAGATGAAATTTTCTTTGTGATTTAGCGAGGACTTTTTTCATAGCCCATATTTGTGAAGGAAAAATGTCATCCCTAAACTTAGCAACAAACATAATTTCGTCGCTAATCTCTCCTATTCACGATGATTTCCATTCGTCTCAAATTGGCTCTTAGAAAAACGTCTCTAAATCATCGCCATATGTTCCCGCCATATTAGCTACAACATTTGGCGACAATGATTATTTGTAGCAAATTTTTTCTTGTTAATCTGTTGCTACTTCTGACGCTAGTTTTTCTCAAATTTTTTTAAATTTCGAAGCTAATTGCTATGAATTTCAATATGTCACTAAATTTCATTGCTATTCTATCATTTTTTGTAGTGTACCTTTCACCAAATGAAGTCTTAAACTAACTTTACAAGCTTTTCAAGCTTGTTTTCCCCTTTGTGATGTATTCCCTTGCTCACTAGTTGAATCTATCATCACAAAATATTCATATCAGAATTTTATAACTATAAACGAGCTAAACAAAATCCTAAAAACCAAGTTCTACCTCTATCTTGGTAAAATTCTATTAAACATCCATATTTTTCAAGCTTTCAAGCTTTATAATGGTGTTTTAGAGTTAAGATTAGTGGAGAAGATGACTACAACTTCTCTGAGTGTGTTGAAGGATGATTTGGGGGAGGTGGAATGGTTTTAAAGCAAGATAAAATGAATATGGAAGAGAAAAGTGTGGCTGCTTATGGGCAACCAACTTGCGTTCGCGAGTGTGAATGTTCTCTTTTGTTCAAACGATCATGTCATATTCAAAACTCTGTCCTTTAAACCACAACACAACTTTTCACAGGCATGAAAGCTTTCCATTTCAAAATTTTGACTTTAAACTTTAACCCACCTTAACCTCAATCTTTTTCTCTCTAAACACATAACTCATAGGTCATACTTTATGGGCGTTGCAATAACCAACATATTTTGACTTCATTTTTAGTGTATTCTAAGCTGATACATTTATATATCATTTTGAAAATTGCACAATCCCTTGAATTTACATTTTATGATGTTGGTGGCCCATAACTCATGTCTAAAATCTAACTTCAAAAAATTTAGAAGAAATTTGGGTACTCTACATATAAACTCCAAAATACCAACCCCAACATGTAATAAAATTGCATAATCATAAAAAGCAAGCATAGAAGAACCAATTGACAAAATAGACTCTACCACACTGAATTTTGGACTAATAAATGTAAATAGTATAGACATGATCAAAGGAAAAAAAGATGCAAAGGAACTGCATCAATTACTAACAATAAAAATATTTGTTTGTTCCTGTTTTAGAATATTTATATCAAATAGAAAGACATTCCCTTGTATCAATATTAATTCATATAATACTAAGAGGAAAAGAAAAACCATTATTTTGTGGTAATCCCTTGAGAATAAAGTTCAAGTTAAGCATCATAGGAGCTATTCGCTTGTAACTATTTGTAACATTATCACTTCTTGAAAGGACTTACATATATCACTGTATTAGGTCAAGACAAATGTTCACAAGCACTATGTAAGACTTTATACTTACTTTGCTTCCAGCAGTTCCAAGTGGCTAATGGATTATCACTCTCCCATTAGGCATGTTAAACCTTTTGCCTTTGGTACCGATAGCAAGAAGAAACACTCTCATAGATGCAACTAGTCCCAGACAAATAGTTGAAACATTAGTCTTGCACAGCTTCATTGCATCACATACACATCACATGAAAGGTTTCTATGAAAATATTGAACAAAAAGTTCAAGGGCCTGAAATATATAGAAAAATATACTATGATAAGTCGAGAAAACAAAGGGCAGTTAATTTTTATGGCCCGTCTGACCCAATAGAAGTAGAGACTTAGGTTAAGAGGACACAAAATGTATTAAATATGATAAGGTACATATATATGACATTCAAACTGCATCAAAATCATGAGCTTTTGGGATTTGATATACATGTCAGTACTCCACTTGGAGCAGTAGTAGTTGTAAATAATATATGTTGTGATTGTTCGAAATATATTGATAAAGCTGAATTGAAAGTCAATTTGATCTTATTGTCAGTTACATGAATTTGATGTAATATTGAGAATGAATTAATTAACTAAGCATCATGTAATAGTAAATTATTTTACTAAGGTTTTGATACAACTTTCTATTATCTAGGCAAAGAACCGAGCCAATATGTGGAATATTGCAATGGATTTGGTATAAATATTTTCAAACTTGTAAATTTAAAAGAAAAATATAAAAAAATATTTATATATTAGCATTTGGGATTTATATAAAGTTTATGAATTAAGTCCGAAGTTGAGTTGCTGAATTTGTTGAATGATCATATGAGATATGATAAAAAAAAATTAAAAATTATTATCGCTGTAGATAATATTTTTATCTACACCATGTATGATTATTTGATATAAATATATGTAATATCAAAATATATGAGGAATAAGATATTACATAGCTACCGAATTTTATTTTTTGGTTATGACAACAACCACCAGAGTTTTAATAGAAATTATGTACTATGGTTTTTAATATATCATGTGTGGACAAAAGCATTAATTTTTAGTGCCAAGTAGAGAGTAAAAATAATAATAAAAGACGTAGAAAGAAAGTCCAAACTTTGGAATTTCCGTGCAAGTGCAGGGTAATAATGTCAATTTTTGAATTACTCAAATATCAGAAATTCGAAAAAGGAGAAACTCGATAAAAACGAAGAAGACTCTTGAATAAAACAATTTAAAAAATCGCAACAGACACCCAATAAGACCCTTACATAAAAATAATTAAAAAAAAATCAGGGCCATGCACCACTTTGTCCCACCAATTCAGTTTTTCTATCCTAAAATTTGGAAATACTTTTTTAAATAACCATAAATCTAGAATTTTTTTAAAATTCTATCCTAAAATTATAAATTATTTTTTTAACTACCACAAACTAAGAATTTTCCCCAATTTTTCCCTTCTCTGATATTGGGCACAACCATTTCCAAGTACTTTGGATACAATTAATAGTAATCCATAACAAGGAATCCTTCCATTCTTATACGTTTCAGAATAAGATTCCCCAAACCACAGATTCCTTGTGGCTGCTCGAGAGGTTGTAATGAGATATCATCCTACATGCACTTCTACTTCCATGGGGCTTCATGTTTTGTAGCACTTCATCCAGCATTTTTCCACCAACATTTTCATAGTAAATATTTATGCCTTGTAGAAAGTACTTGTTTATACATTTCAATTTGCATGAAGTGTTTGAAGTTTTTCTTTTATATGTTCAGCTCCCGAATTTTTAATTTCAGTCATATATAGATATATAGTCATATGATGAATGCAGTTATTAAAAAAAAAAGTAATAAAAAGAAACCTTTTATTGCCACCATAAAAAAATGTCCAGTCAATTATAATTTGATGAAAAAAAAAGAAAAAAAAAGAATATTCAATTGGTTAATAAAATATCTCGAGTTCGAGCTCTAAGTATAAAATATTTTTAAAATTTCGAAGATAATATTTTACTTTGTTAATAAATCTATCCAATGTGCTTTCCAATATTTTTTATGCCATTGATGATGGCTAGAAGACGGTTCGTCATATCGGTGATGAATTCATTGGATTTCATTTTGAAGAGTTCATATTCCGAAGTAAAAAGTCGAATTTTTTTGGATTTTACTTACTTAGTTCATTCATGATAATTCTCCAATGTTTTTCATATGCTCTATGTGGTAGGACAATGTTAGATTCTACCACATTTTTCAATAGATAGAGAGCTTGCGAGGATTGTCATTACTTTTTTATTTTTTAAATTAGCTCTTTGTTGAGCCTCTATCCAACCATCTCTTTAAATAATTTATTCTTCACTATTAACTTCTCTTTTGGTTAGTGGTGTCCATTCTTTCCAAACACTATCCCAACTTCAATTGCTTCACTATCGAAATATGTCTCTATTTGAAATTTTCAATGAGCACAGTTCGCTCTATCAAAGTAAGGCAGACTTTGAAATCCTTCACTGGCCATTTGTTGATATTTGCTAGCGTTTATTAGGCTTTGTTGCTAGACAAATTCTGATACCAATTGTTGCTCAGACAATGAACTAAGAAGAAGGTTGAATTTGTTAGTAAATAAAAAATTGCTTAATTGAAAGTGCGGAATAAATAAAATAGAGTAGAAAATGAGAGATATCACATACAAAATTTATAGAGATTCGGGTATTAATAAATCCTACTCCTCTTCCTAATCTCGATTGAGTGTTTCACTAACACACTAAGTGTTATAATTAAAATTTTCAAACTCACTCTCAACTATGCTATTTTTCTTAATGGCTAACACCTAACCTATAAATTCTCTTGTGTTTTTCAATGGATCACACAAAAACCAATTTTCTTATGTTTTATAGCTCACACAATAAACTCTTACAAGTGTTTCACTCTTAATTCAATATACCTAAACTCACTTTTAATTAATTGATTACAATAAAAACACTCATTAACCTGCAATGCTCAGAACTTATAAACAATTAGGTTTTTATAACAAATAGAGAATTGTTGATGAATTATTAATGCACGAGGCTATAACAAGATAAAAGATGTAAAATAATTATATTTTTGTTTTCCTTCTTCTTCTCTTTGTTATATTTCTTACTAGGATTCATAAATAACTTTCATTTATATTTTCTATTTGAATTATAGCCATTAAGGTGCATTAATTGCAAAATTAGCCATTGAACCAACTTTAAAATTGATCTTGACATGTTTTTCTGTCTTCGTTTATGGGCGTGACTATATGTGTCACGGACATGAATGTTCTTTTAAGCTGTGGTCGAAGTAGTGACTTTGGCCATGATGCTTTCTGGAAGAATTGGAAGTGTTTGTTTATAGGCATGAATATTCTTTCAAACCGTAGTTTAAGTGATGATTCTGGCTATGAAGATTTCTGAAAAAATTGACATGTTTGTTCACGTGCATGACTTGTTTAATCATTCACGGTTGATTTGATTTTTTATGGCCGTGAATTTTGAATGGTGGAAAGTTGGCGCTCAGCTATATTCACGGACGTGACTTTGCTAATTCTTTGGTTTTTTTTTTTTATCTTCAAAACGTTGTCTTTCAATGTTACTTCATGTTCTAATTAAAATATTACCAATTTAACACACTTAGAAAACAATAATTGTTAAATATATTATTATTATTATTATTATTATTATTATTATTGCTATTATCAAAATAATAGAAATACCTCTTAAAATTCAGATATAATTTGGAAATGGTTTTTTTTATTTATTTCAGACTATTTATTTTTCAAATGACAAAATTATCCTTGCATTACTCTTTTGTTTTCACCATCTCTTTCTTCTCTCTCTTCATGATCAATTTTTTTTTAAGGGATATATTTTACTTCTTGCTTTTAAAAAAAAATAGTATTTATATATCTTAAAATAAAATTTTACGGTATATTGTACACTATATTTTATAGTATGTATACTGTAGTACGCATATATAGTATGTAGTGCAGTATATTGTATATACAATGCATGCGTTATATTCTGCAATACACTGTATATATATATATATATATATATATTTGCACACACGATAGAGTGTATGATGTGTAAAAAGTATAAACAATGTATTTTTAAATAAATATTGCATAAAGTATTTTATTTGTATAATTATTTTAATGCTTACATTTTTAATTTTTGTAAAAAAAAAAAAAGACATATTCATTAATGCAGACGAGCATTTTTAAGAAAATAAAATTTAAGATTGAAATCCTTATTCAAACAAAATATAAAATTCGTTTGATTTTAAATGAATTTTACATTTTATATGAATTATACGAAATAAAGAAATTCATTTGCAAATATACTTGATCATGAAATTCATTTGCAATGAATCAAACGGATTCCTTGATAGAATTTAACCAAACAGAAGCTGAATGAAGAGAAGCAAAGAAAAGTCTAGAAAACATTGGACTCGAATTGATAAAGAAAAGGTTGGAATTTAAAGTGAAAAATCACAATACATCGATTTTTTTTTTAAAAATATTTCCCCTATATAAGAACATTTGGAATATCATCAAACAGTACAAGATGAGTAATAATTACTGAACCGAGCTGGAAGGAGTCAACGTATCCTTCAATCTGAAGGTTTTTCATTCTGGTAATCATGTAAGGATCACAAGAAAGGTAAAGATTTTTCACAAGAACAACACTGTTACAACCTTGTGGGATGTTTGAGTTGGATAGTGTCATTAGTCACTTGCAGGTTTGATTCTTTAATTAAGGAAACATCATGTTACATTCTCCTTTACTGTCACCTGCTTATTGCTCACAACTTCAGTACTATCACCCCCACCCATTGTTGCGTGGCTGCAGCTTCGCTTGTTAGCTTCTGCCTATAAATTTTCTTTTCTTATAGAAATTCATCTGCATAGTTTTCCTCGAAAGACGTTTTTTCTTCTTTGGAAGCACAATTTTCGATGTGCTTTTGTGCTTGAAAACATCCATGTTATGCCATTTTTATTTATATTTCATGTTTGATTAGCATAGCTCCAACTGAAATTCGAACTCGCACAACCCAGAGCTCATAAATTTGGATATTATACAACTCTAATTCCAGAAAAAGTTGAAATCTTTGATTAAAGGTTTTACCAATTTGATGAATGGATAACATGTGCATTTCTAGTTTATATAACCAGCCAGAAGGTATAATCTAATCTAGCAAATATTCTAGAAAATCGCAGGATGGCTTATTGTAGAGCAATAGAGACAATTATCATAACAGAAAGCCACAGGTCATCTGTGATAGAAAAATATTTGCAGGGAAACACTCACTTAGAATATCAATACAGCATTAGGTGCTCATCTATACAACAGCTTGCTCTATAAAACACCCAAAATAAGAACACTGCGACCTTATAATCTATTGGATATTCGTAAGCTGCCTCATCCTACAACAGCCATCGTTACTACAGACAAAGTCATTCATAAGCAACAGCAACTACCTGTTTCCCGATATTCTGGCCTTTGAAGAGTCCTATTAAAGCAGCTGGGGCATTCTCAAGGCCTTCTGCTATGTCTTCTACATAAACAACTTTCCCTTCTTTGATATAAGGCAGGACCATTTCTAGATATTTTGGGTACAGGTGATAGTAATCGCTGACTATGAATCCTTCAATTCGAATGCGTTTGTAAATGATATGCATTAAGTTGTTTACACTTTCAGGCTGCTCAAGGTTGTATTGAGAGATCATTCCGCAAGCAGAAATTCGTCCATGGGGCCTCATGTTGAGCATAACTGCATCAAGCATCTTTCCTCCAACATTTTCAAAATATATATCAATTCCTTCAGGAAAGTACCTGTACAAAGGTGACGCAGATCTTTAACACTGAATAGTCTGTTACAGAAGCATAGTTTCATTCCTAGAATGGATAGTTTGCCCGTATCCTAGACAGAAGAGATCAAGATAGAAATAAAGTTAAACAGTTAGCATTGTTCTATTAGAAGGTGAAATGAATTCCCTTATTTACACCATCCCTTGTACTTAGGCTCCAAACAAAGATCATAGACTTAATCATAAATACTTGTTCAGAGCTGCATGCTGGATTAGTTACTAAGGCCAACATACAGCCTTCAATTTAACAAATTTTAACTGACCTCTTCAGAGCAGCATCCAGGTCTGGCTCTTCTTTATAGTTGAAAGCATCATCAAATCCAAACTTATTTTTCAATAGATCAACCTTAGCATTGAGACCAAAAAAAAAAAAGGAAGACAATTCATTAATGAGGCAGCTTGCTCAATTTGACAACTGAAATATATAGTCATATAGCCTGATGACAATTATCCAAGAGACATAATAAAATACATATATTATCTGAGAACTTGCAATTTTCCCAGTTTCCAAGAGTTCCTGCTCTCTTGCTAAGTGATATTATCAAGAAGAAATGCAGATTATTGGGGAAATGTATAATAGGCAGCTCAATAAATTCTTTCCAACCTCATACATTTTGAAAAAAATACATACATTTCATTAATCATGATAAACTATGCTAAGAGAATTCCAGATTCAACATAAAACAGCAAAAAATCATATTCCCAGGTCTACAATTTTGAATATCTCTCCACCAGGGATTATGGAAACTCACTGCACAAAAACAATATAGGCTAACAAAATTCTTATTCAAGCTTCATTTCTAAATCTAAACCTCCAAAATAGAGGGCCTTATTAGGTTATTATAAATAAGGAACTAAACAGGTTTTAAAGTAGGAAACGCGTTTTTTTGACAAACATCCTATCTGTTTAGAAGACTCAATCAAACGGCTATATACAAGAGGTCAAATCAAAATCAGCATATTAGATGGCAACCAGTTCTTACCATGCAGGTAATTAGGAACACATACATTCCCATTATAATACATAAGATCCAAGTCAGACATTCCTCAGAACATAATTACATAATCTCATACACTATACTAGATAGAGACAAAACACAGACAAACATTCAAAAAATTGCATTGGACAATAAAATTATCTATATATAGTAAAAAAGGGGACAGGGAGAATCATGGATTAATTTACAAAATGAATGTTCATGAGAAATGCTCACCTTATCTTCGCTTCCAGCACTTCCAACAACATAACAACCTGATATTTTTGCAAACTGCCCCACAAGCTGACCAACTGCACCAGAAGCCGCTGAAATAAATATGAACTCTCCTTTCTTAGGAGAGCATATCTCATAAAACCCAGCAAAAGCAGTCATACCAGGCATACCTAAAAATTATAAAATCAATTAGATGACTTTGATTGCATGGAAGAAGAAATAACAAGAAAAAATAGAAAGAACTATTGCTATATGAATTCTCAGCTAGTTCTCTTTCTTTATCTCATTATAAACAGCAAAACTTTAAAGGTTGGCAGCATTTT
Source organism: Triadica sebifera (assembly GCA_023653625.1). NCBI lineage: Eukaryota > Viridiplantae > Streptophyta > Magnoliopsida > Malpighiales > Euphorbiaceae > Triadica > Triadica sebifera. The sequence goes on from CM042900.1 coordinate 5,277,953, forward strand.
TTTCTCTGTTCAACTGCTATAAACCTTAGGATATTGAGAAGAGGTGGAATGTCCATGCCCTTCCAAGAGCAAAGATACATGGAAATCCACTCCACTTAGGCAGTTAAAACTACTGCAGGATAGCAAAAAAGGAAAGCCATGGCAGTGCCTAGCAAGTAAGACCAAATGGGGATATGAAACGGGCATCAAGAACGCTCAAGAAGGATCAGTAGCGCACCAAGCATTACTACATTCAGCCAAGCCATGTCACATTTTCAAGTTTTGAACATTTCATCTTAGATATTCTTAAAAAAAGAATGAATTACTTAATTGTTCCTATTAATGCACCATCTGAGAGGTGCATGAACCTCATTTGGAAGCATAGAGTTTGCTACATAGTAGAAGTGTTTTTGCTGGTTTTACTCTTTTACACTACAAAGATTTTTACAAAAATACTTGTAAATTCTTTTCTTGCCTTAATTCATTTCACCTTATTCGTAAATCATGATGAGCGACAAGAATCAAAAAGTGCAAGATTAGCCTCCATTCTCCCTGGTATATGTATGTGCACTAATGACCATGTAAGAATGATTTCATTGCAGAACCATGCAAGTAACATCTAGAAATCATGTCAGGTAACCATATAAAATTTTCATTTTGTTACAAGTCTTTCATCTATTGTCATGTACAATGTACAGAGAGAGTTAGTTACAGCTAACTCATGACAGTACTCGAATATACTATAAAGCCTCTATGATCATCATGAAGAACAGTCACATCTTAAGATTCAGATAAATAATAGTAGGACCTTCAACTTAATTTATTGTGCTGTTTCAGTGGAAATTAAAATGAGAACAAGTAATCCATTTGTTTCTGTTCATAACCATCATTGGGAAGGGCCCACAAACATCACATTAATGACATTATATCATACCAAGTTTAATATTTTGATAGGTTATTGTATAACAATCAAATTTCTTTTCCCAGAACCTAAAAACAACAGTGATCTGAGGTTATAAACTGGATATAAAATTCGGAGAGCAGGTAGGGAGTAATAAAGTACCAAGAATTCCAAGATAGTAAGAAAGAGGCACATCTTCATCTTGAATTTTGAATAGTGTCTCTGTTGCTGTTATGAGACTGTACTCTTCCCAACCAGTCATTCCCCATACTAAATCACCTTTCTTAAAGTCTGGATGCCCTGAATCCACAACTTTGGCAACTCCTCGCCCAATAATAGGCTGCAAGTGTTACTTCAACCATCTCAGATTCAATATGCTGAATGATAAATAGATGAGAAGAATTCTTTGAAACCAAATAAATAACTTCAAACATTAACAAACACAAGCCTCATCACTAATCAAATTCATTTCTCACAACCACCCAGGAAAGCGCATACAAACATACCCATTTGGCCCGTGAATTGAATTAGACTGCTAGTCTCAACAACTAATATCACTATAATTCTACAAATTGAAGTAAGCCCACAAAACTCTGAATTCAGTTCATAATCTGAACATAAGCTACAATAACAATCATCAAATTCGATACTTGATAGGTCTAAGAAATGAAATCCCAAAAAAAGAACAGACCGGTAAGTATAAAATCTTCAGAAACAAAGATAAAGAAAAATAGATGGAAAATCACTTACCTTACCCGGAGTGAAGGGTGTCATGAATGAGCCTCCGAAGTCTTTCATTCGCATTCTCATGTAGGGATCGCAAGACAAGTAGAGATTCTTGACAAGAATCCCCCTAGTACCCGGAGGGACCTTGAGTTTGATAGAATCAGTTGCAACAAACATGTCTGATTCTTGAAGAAAACCAGAGACAAAGTCCTTGAAAATCACCTGCTTATTGCTCACTACTTCACCATCATCACTCTCCATTGCTGCTTTCCTTGTATCTCTCTTTTGTCAAGTCTGAATACAGGAATAATGCCCGTATTATGTATATAGACTAGGAAGTGAGAAACACATGTATGTCGAACCATCTGACACGATTTCATGTAAAAAGAGAGTACATATTAATTTTGGAAATTGTTGACTTGTTTAAAAGGAATATTACTTTTTTATTTTTATTAGATAAAGCAATTGTAATTTGTTATATATATATATATATATATGGTTTTTTAATGGTAATAAATGTTATAGTGGTAAATATTTATAATTATTATAAAATTAATTAAAATTATTAGATTTGTTTTTATCTAATTGTATCAATTAAAACATCACTTATGTGCAGAAGATTTTTAGTTGGAGAATGACACGATTGTTAAACAAATCAAATTATGATCCCACACTCACTTTCTCTCCATATGTATTTATTTACTTATTTATGTGTGAATTTGAGAAAATTACTTTCCTTGTTAAGTACAAGTTTTGATGGGTCAATGGGCTCAAAATCTTGAATTCAATTCCGGCAATAGGATAAATGAATAGTGGATGATAGATGAGATATGTAATAAGCATTTACATATTGTAAAATATATAAATTTAAATTTGCAGTAATTTCAGATATACATAATAAATTAAACAAAAATTCAGAGTACTAATAATTTTTTCATATGTATATATATATATATATATGGAAAAATTAATAACTAGAGAGAAACAATGAACTTGTGTTGAAATTGGTGGGCCTATATAAACTTAAATATTAAAAATTTTGTGTTGAAAAAGTGTTTGGTGGAGATGATTTAAGGAAATTAGCATTGCTTAGTTAATTGTGCTTTTCGATCCTTCCTATATATGCAAGGGATATATGAAGAATTTTTTAGGTGCCTATTAATTAGTCATATTTATGAGAATGCCAATTTTGTTGTTGATTACCATAATAATGTGCTATATGATTTAGTGCAGAAACTGTTAATTGTTCTTAGATAATTATCTCTTAAGGCTGAATCTCTGGTTGCTGCATTATGTTTCAGAATTTTTTTATAGTCATTAATTTGTTATTTCGTGAGTTTTCTTGAAAAAAAAAATCGAAATTGGATGCAAGCTATCCTAAAACTGGATCAACCACATTGTACAAATTCTGCCAATATACAATTACAGACACATAAAACATACAAAATATATTTATTTCTATTAAAATGTGTATATATATATATATATATAGGAAAGAAGAAATCTATCATTCGCATGCATAAGAGATTAGGGTTTCATCAGTCATGAGCAACTACAACCACTTGTTTTCCAACATTACGGCCAGCAAAGAGACCAACAAGAGTTGCAGGCCCATTCTCTAAACCTTCAGCAACATCTTCTACATATGTTATCTTCCCTTCTCTAATATAAGGCACTACCAAATCCAAGAATTTTTCATATTGGGTATAATAATCAAAAATTATAAACTCTTATATGCGTACCCTTTTATAAACTATATTCATCAGATTACATATTCCTTCAGGTTGGGGAAGATTGTAATGTGAGATCATTCCACACACAGCAATTCGGCCATGGACTCTCATGTTGAGAAGAACAACATCTAGCCATTTGCCCCCAACATTTTCAAAATATATGTCAATCCCTTCTGGGAAGTATCTGTATCAATTTGATAATAAGGAGTTAAACAATTTTACTCAATTTGACTACCTATCCATATATAATAATAACACTAATACATTGGAATAGATTGTTTGCAGCAGATGTATTTGTAGAATTCATGTCATGTTTAACTATATAGCAATAGATTGATCAACAACCGATTTAAAATTTTAATTGTTGTAATCAATTCGTTCAAAGTGTTGCAATAATTAAGGGAGCAGATATAACCACTGTCAAGTGCAGAACAATAAACCAATTTCAATACGTATGAGAACAAGTTTCATGTTGCTGCAACTCATTTTTGTGATAGCATATTGTGTTAGCCGCAACATTTGACAATTAGTGAGTGAATCTCTTCAACATGTAAAACCCACTACTATTTAAAATTTTTAAAAAAAGAAAGTCAAACTTTTCGTTGCAAAAATTTTTCTGCACAGAAATCAAATTTTGAAAAAATCACCACTTAGTAGAAAAAATTGACAATCTGTACTCAACAAATGGTATTAGAGCTAGTCTATCAGTTTTATAAAATCTTTAGTATGCTTAGTGATTGCAATATTGACTAATATTTTACATCAGAAAATATTTTATTTGATTACTGTCAACTGAAAGAGTCTTTATTTTTTTAATAGAGACAAAGGGCACCAAGATAATCATCTTACATGGAAAGAATTACCACATATGATGAAGCAAAATGAAGGATCTATTATTTGTGATGAAAATACATTTGTTGATGTTTACTACAATTAAACCCAAAGGCAAAACAGATGAGGAATGAAAGTTTGCGCACGAGCAGGTGTGCGGCTACATCTAACAGTTCATCGAAGATGTGTACAACCACATCTGTAATGAGACTCATGCTCGAATGCTGTGAAACAAGTTTGAACAGCTTTACGCATCAAAGACTGATAATAATAAATTATTTTATTTAACAAACTTGATCAAGTTGAAATATAAAGAAGGGACTTCCAAACAGATCATTTAAATGAGATGCAATGAATTATGGACTAGCTGTCCAGAATGAGCATAAAGCTGGATGACGAAAATTTCACTTTGCTAGTATTAAGCTCTCTGCTAGAATCATGGGAGACTTTGAAGATTTCAATTACCAACACTGCACCTAATGGTATAGTTAGTATGAAATATGTAAAAAACAGTATCCTAAATGAAGAAATGAGAAAGAGATCAGAAAACTAATCTTCTTCATCACAACCAGATATTCTAGTTACAAATTCTAGAGGAATGAGCTAATTTAGGGAACTTATATCAAGAGAAAATAGCAGATGCAAGTCAAATAGATATGTCAATATTGAAAGTCATTACTGCAAAAATAAGGGTCATATTAAGAAATACAACCAAAAGTTCAAGAATGAACAAAAAGATATGAAAATAAAGCAAGATAACAACAGTGATGATGAAGTGACAAACACCATGAATAAATTCAATATTGTTTGTGATAATTCTATCAATTTTACATCCCACAACACCAGCTGGGTAATTGATAGTGGTGTTATTATTCATGCCACGATTTGGAAAGAATTCTTCTCATCTTACATAGTAGGAGATTTTGACATTGTGAAGATAAAAAATGATAATCTGTCAAAAGTTGTTAGTAGAGGAGATATTTATCTGGAGACTAGAAATGGTACCAAATTAGTCTTGAGAGTTATCAAGCATATTCCATATATTTGCTTGAACTTAATCTCTACAGGAAGACTAGATGATGCAGATTTCTACAGTACATTATTCAGTAACAAATGGAAGCTCAACAAAGGTTCCTTAGTGGTGGCCAAAGATACAATACATGTAAAACTCTCTGATGATACTGTGAGAGCTATGGAGAAAGAAAATATTATTGAATTATGGAACAGAAGAATCAGTCATATGAGTGAGAAATGGATGACTATCCTAGTCAGGAAGAAGATGTTGCCTATAATGGATGAAGTGCATTTGGAAAAATGTGATGAGCGTTTAGCAAGAAAGCAAAACAAAGTTGCTTTCAAAAGTTTCCCTCTTTCCAGAATGAAGATTGTATTAGATCTGGTCCATTCAAATTTATGTGGGCCAATGTCAAAGTCATTGGGTGGTGTTCAGTATTTTGTGACTTTCATTAATGACCATTTAAGAAAGATGTGAATGTATGCTTTAAAGATAAAAAAAATCAGATGTTAAATATCTTTAAAGAATTTCATGCCTCAGTTGATAAACAAACTAAAAAAAAGTTGAAATGCATCCAAAAAGATAACGATGGAGAATATATTGAACTGTTTGATGCCTATTGCAAAAAGTATGATATTCGACATCAGACATTACCTCCAAAAATATTACAGTTGAATGATTTGGTTAAAATGATGAATAGAACTTTAATGGAGAGATTTAGATGTTTGCTCTCACATGCAAAATTGCCAAAAATATTTTAGGAAAAAGTTTTACTCACAGTTGTGTAGTATTGAATCTTGCTCCTTGTATCCCACCAAAACTGGATGTTCTAGACAAAAAGCATGGTTAGGAAAGGATGTTTCCTATAATCATCTACAGGTATTTAGTTATAAGGCTTTTGTGCACATTCCAAAAGATGAAAGACCCAAGCTAGATGTCAAACCACGATAGTGTGTTTTTTACTGGTTAGGCAAAGATCAGTTTCATTGCAGATTTTATGATCTAGTGGAGAAAAAATTAGTCAAAAGTTGTGATGTTATTTTCATTAAAAATGAGACCATTAAAATATTGTGAAAAAAAAAGAATGCTCCTGATTTCGATGGTGACTTAACAGATTTGGAATTGATTCATCCAATATCGGTGTCGAGATAGGTTGAGGATGAGGATCATGTTGATTTGCCTAAAGAAGATAATGCTCTCATTAATGAGTCAAAAGATAATGTTGAAGATGATGATGTTTATCATCAACCAATACATGTGTCTTCTCCAATTCCTTTGAAAAGGAGCAATAGAGTAATACAACCTTCTATAAGATATCCAGAAAGTGAATATGTGTTACTCATTGATGGGAGAGAACTGAAAAGCTTTGAAGAAGCTATGACTGATTAGCACAACAGAAATGGTTTAAAGTCATGCAAAATGAAATAAAATCTTTGCATGAGAATAATTTGGTGAAACTGCCAAAAGGCAAGAGAACTTTGAAAATTAAATAGGCGTTCAGAATCAAGCATGAAGAAAATAGTTTCCATTCGAGATTCAAAGCCAGATTAGTTGTAAAAAGGTTCAGCCGAAGGATATAGATTGACTTTGATGAAATTTTCTCATTAGTTATGAAAATGACATTCATCCATACAATTTTGGGATTAACAACAAGTCTTGTCCTGAAGGTTGAACAAATGGATGTCAAAACTGTCTTTTTGCATGGTGATTTGGAAGAAAATATATACATAGAAAAACCAGAGGGTTTCAAACATAAGAAAAAAGAAGATTATATTTGCAGATTGAAGAAAAATCTTTATGACTTAAAATAGACACCAATACAATGATATAAGAAGTTTGAGTATGTTGTGGGGGAGTAAGGCTAAAAAAAGACTACTTTAGACTATTATGTTTTTGTACAAAAATTCTCTGAAAAAGATTTCATCATTCTTTTTCTCTATGTGAATGATATACTGATTGTTGGCCGGAATATTTCCAGAATTAACAATTTAAAAAAATAGTTCAGTAAGTCTTTTGTCATGAAAGACTTAGTACCAACAAAACAGATTCTTGACATAAAGATTATTAGAGATAGGGGTACCAAAAAATTATGGCTGTCATAGGAGAAGTACATTGAAAAAGTAATTCATAAGTTTAAAATGAATAAAGCTAAAGTAGTTAGTTATCCTCTTGCTAATCACTTTAAGCTGAGTTTCAAACAAACTCCTTCTACAGACGAAGGGAAATGTGAGATAAACAAGATTTCATATACTTTAACAGTTGGAAGTTTGATATATGTCATGGTGTGCACACGACCAAAAATCGTTCATGCAGTTGGAGTAGTGTGTAGATTCCTTACAAATCTTGGAAATGAACATTAGACTACAATAAAGTGATTTTCAGGTATTTTCGGGGTACTTCCAAAATATATTTATATTTTGGAGATACCAAATCTGTGTTAGTTAGATACACAAATGCATATATAGTTGGCAATGTAGACTCAAAAAATTCTACGTTAGGATACTGATCACTTTTGCAGAGAAGCTATGTCATGACAATCAAAATTACAGAAGTGTATTGCACTATCCACTACTGAAGCAAAGTTTATTATAACAACAGAAACATATAAAAAATTACTGTGGATAAAGAAGTTCTTGAAAGAACTTAAGTTGCTACAAAACATATATTAGTTATTTTGTGATAGTCATAGCATTATTCATTTTGGAAAGAATGTCTTATTTCACTCAAGATCAAACACATATTAATATAAGATATCATTGGATCGGAAATGTGATGGAGAAAAAGCTATTACAGCTTAAGAATATTCTTACAGAGAAAAATGGATCAAATATGTTGACAACTTTAGCCACTTCAGAGCTATATGTTTTCAATAACAAAATCTTTTAGAAATAGCCAATTTGTGGATTATATATATATATATATATATATATATATATATATATATATATAAAGTATAATTAAGAAGAATTAATTAATCTATTGTAGAAAGAAAAACTAAAGATTAAGGACGAAATAGATATGAGAGTTTACAGAGCCAGGAGTTTAAGGACTGAACATGCTTGATCTCAACTCATCGGGCTTCATCAAAATATGCAAATAGGGATCACAAGAGATATATCGATTCTTGACAAGAATACTTCAATCATTAGAATCTGGAGATAATTTCAGCTTAATACTACTAATTGTATGACGCATATCTGATTCTTTAAGAAGACCAGTCACGTAATCCATAAAAATCACCTGCTTGTTGCTCACAATTTGTTCATCATTGCTTGCCATTCTCAATCTCTTCTTTTATTCCTCGATGCAACTATGAGTTTGTGTTAGCTCTTATGTAGCTATATCTAATAATGTGCAGTTGAGTTTTTTTGTTGTGGGGAGATATATTCTACTTTCCTCAACTCCAAATTACAAATTTCAATGCTTCTTCTTAGATTTCTGTTTTCTAATAATGTACGGTTGAAGTTTTTGTTGCAGAGGGATGAATATATATATATATATATATATATAAACATGCATACTGCTAGAATTGTATGTAATCATGAGCCGGATCTGATAATTATGGATTAACCTTTACTTTATTTTGACTTGTGTCATTATGAAATTAACTTGTGTAGTGTTAATTAGTGATTAAGTTATATAAAGGCAAGAGAGTAGTAAAAGAAAGTTATCCCACATCCAAAAATACATAAATTAGGTATTTAAAAGTGTTTATTGTACATACTTGATTTATAAAAATGGATGGGAGATTTCAGAGGGGTCTTTGGCTTTAAATTGGAGCCTGAATTTAATAAATATTTTTACTATAATTATTTTTAGTTACAATTATACTGAAAAAAATTTCAGGTATTTTTTTTTCTTTACAAATTGTTAAACATGTTTTTGGAAAAAAAATTTTAATGTCTTGAATTACTGATTGGTTTTTCAAAATTTTGAAAGAATACTGACTTTAAATGAATGTTTGGTTTAGCTGTTAGATGTAGTTAATAACTAGTAACTGGTAGATAATTGACATTGGTGTTTGGTAAAATTAATTGAGTTGTTGCTGTCAGGATGTAAAAATTACTATTAGGGATATAATGTATTTCAAAAAATATATTTTATTTTAATGTTTAAAATAATAATAATAATAGAATATAATTAATTATAAATAAAATTTTTTTCAATGTATATCTATAATTTATAAATATAATCAAGTAATATAATATATTTTATATTGAATAAAATGATTTTGAATATGTGCATTTTGTTTTTAATAAAAAAAATTATATGCATTTTATTATAAAGAGAATAATTTTATCATTTTATTAAAAAAAAAATCAGCTGTTTTAAAAAAATTTTAAAATGAAACTTTTTCAATCTATATTGAAAATTAAAAAAAAAAAAAAACTATTAGCTGCCTACAGCTTAGTAGTTGGGGCATTAGTGTCTTAAAAACGGTGAATATATTATCAAAGCCTTATTTTGATTTCCTATTTTCTATTGATTTGCAAGTCATTTTCTAACCATTGCATCACTATTATAAGTCTTTATAGAATTATTTCCAACAAATTCTACAGACTTCTGCATCAAATCAGAAATTGCAATGTTTTGTTTTTGGACGTGTTTGTTGGCTTAACTATTCAAATAAAGGAAGAGGATAATCTTGAAGGAAGAAGTATCTAGTATCTAGAAATCTGGGGTGGTTTTTAATTTTTTGAGTGAGAGAGAATTTATTCAAAAAAAACTTGCAGCCGTATGAAAAAATGAACATCATCTATCATTTTGGGACGTTAAATTTTCATACAGACCGAATCAATATAGAGCTCAAAATAATATAAAAGTGTCATATAAACAAAATAATTTATGAAGTTGTTTTATTAGTTTGATCTACATAACATATAATAATTTCTGAGTGAGAACTCATTATTTGGTGGGATGTGTCTGCTAGTTTATAAGTGGGTTTGTGGTCCTTATTACTAGCATCATGAATTTAAGGAATTATTCACTAATTTGTTTTTCAAAATATGCATTATGTATAGCTATAAGTTTTTTTTAATTATTGTTTACAGGGGTTGAATGTTGATTTGTATGACTATTAGATATAACACTATAAATTTAAAAAAGGTCTCACTTTTTCAATTAATTTCTTTAATTTCACAAAATACTATAATAAAATTAAAATAAATAAAAATTGCGTCCTTAAATTTCTACCAATTGATTGCTTCATAAAAATGGTTGAATTTCGACATTAAATTCAGATGTGTGTGTAGCATTACTTGCGAGGAACTACATTTTATTTGAGGTTCGCAAGTTAGTGTTATATTTTCATATATTTGAAATTGAAACACTTAATTATTTGCATTAGCAATATTATTGTAATTTAAATGAAATTCCTCTTTAAAATAAAATTTTAATTGTAATATTTAAATTTATTCTGCTCTATTAAATATATTATATTTTCTCTATAAAGAACTAATCATTATAAAGGATGCGACTAATTAATATAGAGAAGAGAACTAATCGTGCATAATAATAATAATAATAATAATATTTATTCATAAAAAATTCTGAATTATTCAAAATTTAACTAATATATCCTGAACTAATTCTTTTCTGTTTTAAAAATTTGAATTTACATTTTCACTTCATAGATAGTTAACGACAGATTCTCATCACTTATCGATAAAAATTTCGGTGGCTAAATGTTTGAGTATAGATTCAAATTAAATTATGCAAAATAGCAACAGATTTTTATCATTTAGTGACATTTTTATCCGATGCTACACAAGAAATCAAAAAACAAATTCGTATATAATTTCATTATTTTTCTTATGAAAAACTCATTATTATTATTATTACTTTCAAAGCAAAATGTCATGGGAACATTACTCTTTCCCCAAAAGATCGATTTGGTGGGGTGTACAACGTCACTCGCTTATAGTCAAGACTCGTCTCCTTCACCTATCCGATGTGGGATTGAAGTCTGTGATATTCTCCCTCACCCAATCCTGTGACGCTCTCGTCACAGTGGGCCTCCCTGCCTGCCCCAAATCCGGCGAGACATTGGAGTCGGATCTGGATCAGCTCTGATACCATTTGTCACAGGGTCATTACTCTTTTCCCAAAAGATCAATTTAGTGGTATGTGCAACGCCACTCGCTTATAACCAGGACTCGTCCTCTTCACCTATCCGATGTGGAATTGAAGTCTGTGACAAAAAACTACCTTAAGATATTAAGGTCCAAAGCCCAATAGCTAACAATTGAAATTGAATTTGATTGTGCCTAAGTCCAATTATTATATTATGGATTCTTAAGGATCAAATCTCATTTTTAAGTGAATAGTACTTTTATTTTTTTATATATATATTTTAAAATATAATTTTTTTTACTATTTAAATAAATACACGATGGGCAAAACCTCACAACTCCTAAATCCAGTCCTATCTAAGGCGGCCTCCGTATAAACACACATAAAGAGGACGAAGATAGAAACATGACTTGAAATTTATATATTTATATAGAATATTAAAATTCCAACGGAGGCCTAGGCGTGTTGTTATTTAAATAGGGGAGAGGATCCTTGTGGAGTACAAGAAGATGACATAATAAAAGAGTGAAAGGGCAGCCAAAATCAGTGATGAGCGAGTGCCACAACTTGTTTACCGACATTTCGACCACTGAAAAGGCCTACAAGGGCAGCAGGAGCACTCTCAATTCCCTCAGCTATGTCTTCCACATAATTGATCTTTCCTTCTCTAATATAAGGCACCACAAACTCCAAGAATTTTGAGTACTGACCGAAGTAATCAAAAGACACAAATCCTTGTATCCGCACCCTCTTATACACAATGCCCATCAAGTTGTAAATTCCTTCTGGTTTCTGCAGATTGTATTGAGATATCATTCCACAGGCTGCAATTCGGCCGTGGGTTCTCATGTTCGCAAGTACTGCATCGAGCATTTTCCCACCTACATTCTCAAAGTATATGTCGATCCCTTCCGGAAAATACCTGCAACAACAACCTTCACATTTATTTAAGTTGTTTTTATGAAACAGATCATTAGCCGCGGATGTAAATATGTTACATTATTAATTATATGACAAACTAATTACCAATGAGCCAAATTCTAATAACAAGATGTTCAAACTGTTGGGATAACATATGACACCAAGAGCAGATGCAGCGGTTGTCAATCCGTTGCCATAATAATAACAGTTCTTATTGCTGTCATGTGAAGTGCTTGATATTTTGAATAAGGAAAGGAGAGAGGCTGATAATTCTTACTTTCTGTACTCAATTAATCACAGATATACTTGCCTTTTCAAAGCTGCATCCCAGTCTCCCTCCTCTTTGTAATTGAAAGCATCATCAAAACCAAACTTGTTCTTCAATAGTTCAACCTTATATATCAGACAAACCCAAAATCTGAATCAACTTAATCTGATCATCACAACCATTTCACTCAAAGGAAAACAAGTTCAAACCTGAGTATTTTAAGTATGGGAAATTAAAAAAAATATAGCTAACCTTGTCTTTACTTCCAGCACTTCCAACTACATAGCAACCCATCAACTTACCAAACTGACCAACAAGCTGACCAACAGCACCAGAAGCTGCTGAAACATATACTCTCTCTCCTTGCTTAGGTGAACATATATCATTTAACCCAAAGTAAGCTGTGATGCCAGGCATACCTGTTAAAACAGCATAAATTAAACCTTCTCACAAAATTGCATACAATATAAATATTTATATAAACCAGAAGAAACTATATTTGCATTGCTCATTTTCTTTTTTCCTTTTTTTTTTCAAGTAAAGAATCTAAAATGTAAAAAAAATGAAGAGGAGAAATAACTTACCAAGTAGTCCAGTATAGTAAGAAAGTGGTATATCAGCATCATGAATTTTAAAGAGTCTCTCAGGTTCTTCAATAAGAGTATACTCTTCCCATCTGACTGTACCCCATACTAGCTCTCCTTTCTTGAAATCAGGGTGCCCTGAATCAACCACTTCAGCCACTCCAAATCCAACTATTGGCTGTTGATTTCAATTTTATTCATTATTCTTATTATTATCATACCATCAATCATAATAGTCTAATAGTCTATTATATATTCATATAATTATTTTCTTAACAGCTATTAAATTTGGAATTTTAGGATAATTAATTTTAGTGAATTTAGTATTCATTAAAAATCAAACAAGACACCATCAGGACAAGCATTTACGAATTTTCATCAACAATTAACCTAAAATATGCTCAAAAATAGTTAAGAGAACATAAAATAATTGCAGAAATCAAGAAAGAGAGAGAAGGAGAGATTACAGAGCCAGGAGTGAAAGAAGAGAACTCTGAATCAGCAGATGGGAGATTTGACATACGACCACGCATGTAAGGATCACAAGACAAGTAAAGATTCTTCACCAATACAGCTTTACTACCTTCTGGGACTTTAAGGTGAATATTAGTACTTCCCAAATACATGTCTGACTCTTTAGGAAAACCACTCACATAATCTTTGAAGATCACCTGCTTGTTGCTCACTACCTCACCTTCACTGGCCATATCTTTTTACTTTTCTGGGTTAATTAGATCTCTCCTCTCTCTCTGTTATTGATGATCAAAGATGATGCTTTTTTTTTTATATAGTGATTTTCATTGTGAATGGAAACTCTGTAGCAGAGGATAAAACGTGGGATTTCATGGGTGGAGTGGGAGCTCACAGTCACAGACAGCAATAATTGTAGCAAACAGACTATGATGGGTGTGGGTCTGACTGACTATTATCTTTGTTTTTTCAATAATTGTTGCAAAGAGACTGTAGGTGGTTGTTCAACCTCTAAAAATTAAATTTAAAATTTTTTAATTTAATTAAACAAAATTTTTAATTTTTTATAAATTATTTTTTTAAAATCTGTTAATTTTTTAAACCTATTTTTTAAAAAATTATCTATATATCTATTTTTCTATTTCTAAAATTTAACAAATTTAAAAATAAAAAAATTTTCTTCAAAAATAATTTTTCCAAACTTATTCCGAAACGGATCCTACGATGGATGTGGGGTCTGACTGACTATTATCTTTCCTTTTTCTAATTTGTGTTTTAATTATGTAGGTGCTGAATGATTGGAACCATATCTCATACAATCAATCTTTTACTGTAATAAAAATGTCATTTATATTTCTGATAAAAAAAGAAAAGAAAGAAATTGTCATTTAATAATAATAATAATAATAATAATAATAATAATAATAATAATAATACTAAAATAATGATTACATCCTGAAAAACACATTTTCTCACGTTGAGCATGATAAATTTTATTAAATATATTCATTTAATATTTAATTATTTATTTAAATTATCAATAAATTATATTCATTTAATTTTCATTATTCATTATCAATAAATAATCAAAACTAAATATTAGATATTTATTTATAAAAATAGCATTAAATATCAACAAATGTTTAAGATTCTATGAACATATATTATAATATTAAATTTGGCTTGAAGAAATCTCAATCCGTCTCTCTTTTTGCAATTTGTTATCGAAAAACCGATCAGGTCAAACAACCTTAAAATTGAGATTTTTTTTTTCAATCAAATCGGACCATTTTATTTTTAGGCTATGCTACATCTTTTATTGAAAAAAAAACCGTTAGGGTTTCAATGGAAAATAACCCTATATGTTTTTTTTTAACCAAACAAATTAAATTAAGCATAACTCTTAGATTGCAGGATGCTATCTTTGCCTTATATCACTAGAGAATCCAACAAATACTTGAGACATAAACTAGGATTAATGGAAAGACTTAAAACGTTTTAGTGAAGATATACAATTCAAGAATGTTTTGAATAAAAAAAATCAAATTTATATTATTTTTATTTTCATAAGTTTTTATTTGAAAATATTTTTAACCATTAAAATGTTTTTATATTATTTTTCATTTTTCATTTTATGTTTTTATTCTATTTTATACATATACATATTATTCTATTTTTACTGATTAATTTTTATCATTTATATATTGCTTCAAATTGTTTCCGTTTGGATTATGGAATTGTTAAGGATCCAAAAATCATTAAGATTACTGGATTCTATTATTGAACATCTGAATCTTTTTAAGAAAAAAATAGTAAATGTATATTTTGGTTTTTAAATTTTATGAATTTATGTAATTAATTTTATTAACTAAAAATTTATTCAATTAACTCCCTTAATTATTATTATTATTATTATTATTATTATTATTATTATTAGATGCTGATTGTTTCATAAATAAGGACTATAAATTGGTTCAAATAGATTGTTAAGATAGTTGCCTAAATAAATTTCACAGTTGAAGGGCTAAATTTGTTCAAAATTAATAATTAAATGAGTCAATTAGATAAAATTTTAATTAATGAATTTTTTTTACACGATTTGTAAAGTTTGAGAATCAAAATATGTATTTTCAAAAAAATATATAAAAAATAAATATTTATCAAAATTTAATTTTAAATATAATGAATATAAAAATTATTTTTTTCAGAAAAAGAAAATTTTGAATTTTACTTTTAGTTCTCATTACTTTAACAAGTAATGAGAAATAGATGGAAATTAAAAATTTTAGAGAATATCCTAAGTAAAAATTCTTGAGCAGGTGTGTTTCTGCTTCAATAAAAACAGATTCAGGCTCAGTGGTAATTGAATTGAACCTTTGGGTAGTCTAAGCAGTAAGGGAAAACTCATTTGGAAAGGAAATAAAATCTTAGGGATAAGAATGAAAAGTTTTAAAACAATAAAGGGTCAGAAAAATATTCTGTATATTATATATGGACTAGTTAAACATGTGACATACTTGCCATTTCGTCGGTGAAGCACAGATCGAGGATAGTGGTGGTGGTCACTGGTCTCTGGTCACTGGTTAGGGCCATACCCATCATTTACATTTTTACTTTAAATCATTATCATCTTGATATATAGCAAATAAAATATACAAACTTTTCAGTTACATCTTTATATATTTTTTATTTTTTCAGTTACATCCTTGAGATTTTTTGTTGTATTATGTAAATTTGTTCATTGCATTTAGACTATGTAAATTATACAAAAAAATTTGCTCTGACATTCTGACGTGTTGAGTTATTATTACATTTTTATAATTTTTTAAGAATCTACTGTGCTAATTTGTGAATTTTTTTACATATGTATTCTTATCTATCTCCATTAAAAATTTACATATGATAACAAAAAAGAATATAACTTTTTGGAACTAAATATGTAAAAAAAATATCAAAATTTCTAAATCTTCAAAATAATAAAATTAAATTATATACTCAATAAATATTTTATAGTTTATAATTGAGGTACAATTTCATTTGGGATTTGGAACCAAAATTATAATTGAATGACACTTTTCGAAAAAGAAAAAAAAAATAAAGAATGATGATAGAGTGAAAGTGAAATTAGAATGATTATCATGAAAAGAGGACAGAACAACATTAGGAGGCATAACCAGATCAGTAACACCCTATCCATACCAAGAGCCATGTTATCCGAGTTATCTGCAACGTGTTTACCTTCTCTAAAAATATGTTGAACCCGAAAATCATCAACGAAAACCAACAAATCCTCACGTGCATTGACCAAATTGGCACAAGGACCATCATGAGAATCGTCCACAGAGATCCAATCCACCATAAGCTGGGAATCAACCTCAAGAATAACTCTGCTATAGCCCTTAATCCTAGCAGCAATAAGGCCCTTAAGCACTGCCCAGAGCTCAGCTTCAATAGCTGAACAACACCTAATGTTAACACAAAAGCCAAACAGCCAATCACCATACTTGTTACAAAAGAGACCTCCCCCACCTGCATTACCGTTATGCCCTTTAGACCAGTCATCGGTGTTTGACTTTACCCAAGGAGGAGGAGCATCTCAACCAACTTTTTCCCAATTTTACAATCTCAGTCGATCTCATGCCTTTTCATTCTGGAAACCATATCGCGGCAAAAAAAAAAAAAAAAAAAGTTTAACCTGTAAATCAACATCATTTCTTTGAAACACTCTGGTGTTCCTCCATCTCCATGTTCACCAAATGGCCCTCATAAAAAAAAACTATCCCATCTACCTACAAATCCAAGTCTAGTTTGGCTCTTAAGATTAATAAGTAACCAATGGCACAAGTCAAGAGATTTATCCTAGTTAACAATGGCTTGAGGAAGAAAAGACTCCCAAATCTTAGCTGCATAATGACAGTCCCACATGATGTGTAAAGTATTCTCCACTGAATTAGTGCAAATGGCATAAAGGATTAGAAGTAAACCAACGCATGCAGCGCTCTTCATTGGATAAAATTTTCTAGTTATAATCTACAAAAAACATATGGATTCTTTGAGGCACAAGGCTACGCCAAATGAGCTACCAAACTTAATTTACCTGATGAGAATTAAAGCTAGACAGAACTCATATGCTGACTTAACAGTGAAATCCCTATTCTTGGAAAAACGCCAAATCTCCTGTCACAGTGATAAATCTTATTACTAACCAGAAAAGCAACTAATTTTTGCTTAGTAGCTATTGAAAGCTTATCATCTAACTGGTCCAGACCATCGCCAACCAACCCTATCACACCAGAAATCACAAACACGCTTAGTTAGATCTAAATGACTAACGGTTAATTAATTCATTCACTTCCACCTTATCTTAACAAATTCTTTCTTATTTTTGTCCAAAACTGAATTGTCATGAAAAATTCCTTTTTGGAATACGAAACAACAGCTTAAAAATATTGAAAAGAGGTACAAAATTGCAAAACTAATTAATATAGATAAGGTTAACACAAAGATAAAATGGGAAGAAAAAAATAATATTGAAAAGTGACATACAAGAAAAATATATTTTAACGACAGACAAATCCGTCACTAAAATTAAAAATTTCGTCGCTAATCTAATTTAGCTACAAAATTGCGACGGATTTAATCCGTCGCAGAAAACCTTCTCACAAATCCAATAGCGACAAATTATTATTCTGTTGCTAACTTTAGGGACAAAATTAGTGACAAAATATCTGTCACTAAGTCTATTGCACGAATTGTAATGACGACAGAAAATATCTCGTTATTTAGCGATAGAAATCGTACGTCGCTATTTTGCTATGGACTCTAGTTGCTACAGAAAGAGTCCGTCGCTATTTTGCTACGGACAGCGTCCGTCACTATTTTACTACGAACAAGGTCTGTCGCTAAGTTTTGTTGGACATTTACTCTATATATTAAATTTTGTAATTTAAATATTTTTGCAATTTAAAAATTCAATTAAATGAAAACCGAAATTTTTTTTAGCTGAATTCATTAAATAAATATTAAAATTTTGTAGTCCAACATGAAAAATATTCAATAATTGAAAATGCTACAATATATATATATATATATATATATAGTCCTACATCCTGTCAGATTGAAGTGGATCACTATATGGAGCTGATGAAATGTTGGTAGAATTAGTCATCTCTGCTATCAACTGTCGCATCTCTGCACGCATCTCGTCTCGAAACTCAATTCGAAGTTCTTCGCGCATTTGTTCTCACATTTGCTGCTTTTGTGACTCCAACATAGTCTGAACCTCCTGCTGCATATCTTGCATAATACTAGCACACAGCTGCTCTGTACTAATATCTCATGATGTGGCAGTAGAGTAAAATGAGGAGGTACCAGTGTAAAAATGTGCTGTCTTTGTGCTCATTCCATATACACGCCGTTTTTTCTTGCCACCAGCATCCTCTAAAAATAACTGCCTCAAATCTGGTAGACTCATTAGATCCCTCAATTGGTTAAGAAGCAGTCTCTCTAAGGGTTTGTACCTGATTTTTCAATATAAATTTTTAGAAGAAAAAATATAAATTCCATGAGATTAATAGAAAAATAAGCAAATAAAATTTTAAATATGCACAATTAATGAGTTTGGTAAATACATACTGCAACAACTTTAGACCGCTGATCTACATACCGAACTTCTAATGAAGTCTTTCTAGTGTGTGTTACCTCAAAGAGTTCTATAGGATTTGGTTCACGTCCTAACTCTTTTGTCTGATTATAAGAATAAAATAAAATTAAAAACACATTAACTACAAAATTACAAGTATAATACATAAGCAAATAAAAACAAAGACATTAAGAAATATTTTACAACCTAAATATATAAATGAATAATAAATTCAAATTAAGTTATCATTATCAATTTACCATCCACATGCTACGCTCAACCATAGATATAGAACCCCCAGTATGTCGTGAGGGACCTGAACCTAAGCCGCCCGTCTCAGTAAGTTTGTTTTTAGAGACTGATAGATTTTTTCTTGAACTCAGGAGTGGACCATTCTTTCTGCCAAGTATTCCAAACTTGCTCTGGAACACGTGGTGGTTTACTACCAGAAGATCTCCACTTGCTCAAAGTATCACTATAACGTGTAGCAGCCTGTTGTAACCATTTACGCTTGACTATCATCTCAAGTTCTGGATCCCAAGTAAATTGATTCTAAAATATAAATAAAAAAATAACATATAAGACAATTTTTTTTTCTTGCAACAACCAATTAAGATATATATATATATATATATATATATCAAAATAAAAATTTTGGCAGAGTGCAATGTCTTAAGCAACCAATGAAGCATAAAAGACATTAAATATTCAATTTATAATTGAAATTTTGACAGAGTTTCGTCTAAAACACAAGTAAGCTGACCTAAATTACATGACCTCTAACATATTCTTTAAGAACAAAAGAGATTAAATAAAATTTTGGCAGAGTTTCGTCTATAACATAAGCAACCTAACCTAAAGTAAATGTCTCAATCAACCAATTAAGCACAAAAGACATTAAATATTCAAGTTCAAACTGAAATTTTGGCAGAGTTTTGCTTATATCATAAGTAACTTGACTTGAAGTTCAAAGTCTTTAACAACCAATCAATCACAAGAAATACATTTTTAACAAAGTCATTCACCCAATCACATTGTTTACTTAAAGAAATGTTTTTTACCTGAAACTCAAGCCAATAGAAGTCTCTGACGTCATCAGGTACAGTCTTCCATACATGTCTTCTATCACTCAAACGGAGTAAAAAAACTACGGATGATAGCCGCATAAACTACATGAGACTGAAGAAAACTTCCACTATGCAAAAATTACAAACAAACTATCCATCAAAAATAAACAATTATGAAACATGAATGAAAAGATTTCAAGAAATAATAATAGTAATATTACCTTATAGGATCGATATTGAGTTGTCGTCTATTATTGGTTGACTCAGCGACTGATGCTTCAGATTGTAAATGTAAGGCTGAAGTAGCTGGAGGAGATGATGTAGTAGGTTTTGATATAGGATATGCTGATGTAGAACCTCCTAAGATGGACATAGTTGCTGATGGATGAGCTGATGATAATGGTTGTGGTGGTGGTGTTGATTGTTATGGTTGTGCCAATAACTGTAGTAATGATTGTGATGGTGTTGATAAATGTGGCGATGGTTGCGATGGTGTAGATGAATGTGGCGATGGTTGTGATGGTGTAGATGATTGTGGTGATGGTGGTACAAGTAATGGTGGAATTAGTGGTCGATTTGAGAAATTACTCTTATCTTTCGATCTCTCTCCTTGTTTTGTAGGCCCTCTGCCTCTACCATGTAATATATCTTTAGATGATGTACGACCCATCTGCATATTAGTCACTCCATAACAGTAAAAAATATCAAAAGCAACAATGAACACAAATATCAATTGCTACTTAAAAAGAAGAAGAATAATAAAAGCAATACAAATGTAACAATTTACAAACATATCTCTAATGATTAAATATTTATGAATAGTACATAATATCAAAAAGATATTGAACATCTTTCGTTTAGGAATTACACCTAATCACTATCATGATCGTTAGAATCTCACTCATCCACATCAGTTTCTTCATCATCATCATGTGATTCATTTTCAAGATCAGACTCTTCTTTTTCTTCATTATCCTCTTTGATATCAATAAATGCACTTGTTGAACGAACTAAATTATCACTTTCATCATTTTCAATATCTATAAAATGAATATCAATGTCATCTTCTTGGAATGCTGTTGATACATTGGAAAGTTGACTGTTTGATGTTGCTTGTGGAATTTCAAATTTAGCCCTTGCTTTAATTTTTCAAACAGCCAACCACTCACTTCTTTCACGTTTGATAGTTGGATATGTGATATAATTCACCTGACAAACTTGAACCGCCATAACAAATGGCTCGTACTTGTTAAATCTACGTTTTTGATTCACTTCGACCAACTTATAATGTGGATGCACTTTTGTACCCAAATTTGGTGTTGGATCAAACCACTCACACTTAAATAACACAGTTCTCTTAATTGGTAATGCAGGGTACTCCAACTAAACAACTTCAATCAAACGACCATAATAGTCACATTCATTTGCACTATAATTTGAGCCTTTTATGCATACACCACTGTTCATTATAGATTTACCAGATCCATGCACCTCAGTGTGAAATTTATATCCATTCACATAATAGCTCGAGTAAGACATAATTTTAGGTAATGGACCTTTTTCTAAGTCCTTTATGAACTGATTGGATATGTTGCTTGATGGATTGTGTGCCTAAAACAAATGTCATCAATTGTATAAGCTAACATAGCTAAGTAGAATTCTTGTTAATTGTAAATAAAAAAAAGTTTGAAAGAAAAATAGTACTCACATGTTTATTAAACCAAATTGGGAATTCTTTTTCAAGTTTAGCATCAATTTCTTGAGTAGAAATGTTCACTAGAATTTGCTTCAGCTCCTCAATATAAATTCTTCAATATACAAAAAAAAGAATAATAATGATTAAATTTTATAATTTACCCAATGCTCAAATGAAAATGTTAAAATTTATTGATAAATCATGACTTACTTAATAAAAGGTGCAACTTCAATGCAATTAAGAAGAATGTATGATTGTGCAGCAGCATATTCTTTCTCTGTAAAAAATCGAGATTTACTCTTTCCAAAGGCTCGGCTTGACTGTGTGAATATGGATAAGTTGCATTCATATTCTTGTACCCTATATTGACCACCGTCATCATTGCGTGACACTTTTTGGTGTCTTGTATTCACGTGATCCTCAAAATAGTAAGAACAAAATAATGAAGCTTCTTCCATCAAATAAGCATTAGATATTGAACCTTCAACTCTAGCTTTATTTCGGACATTATTTTTCAATCGTCGAAGGTACCTGAGATATTAAATATACAAGTATGGTAAATATAACACCATTAAATTTGATATGCATTATTATTAAGTTCTTTTATATTACCTCTCGAAAGGATACATCCATCGGTATTGCACTGGACCTGCTATTCTTGCTTCATATGGTAAGTGCACTAGTAGATGTTCCATTGAATCAAATAAGCTTGGAGGGAATATACGCTCAAGCTTACAGAGAATAATAGGAATCTCTTCTTCAATCCGTGCCATGTCATCATTGGTTATAACAGTAGATGTTAAATCCTTAAAGAATAAGCTTAATTCTGTTAATGCCTTCCAAACATTATTTGGAAGTAGTTCACGAAATGCAATAGGGTATTAAACGCTGCATAAACACATGACAATCATGACTTTTCATCCCAAACAATTTAAGTTTCCTCATATCAACACATCTAGCCATATTTGACACATAACCATTGGGAAATCTCAACTTTCTTAGCCATTCACACACGACTGATTTTGATTGATTATCTAGGGTGTAACAAGCTTTAGGATATTTTTCCCTTATAGAATCTCGTTCCAATTCTGGCCGGCGACAGTATGCATTCAATTCCTTTCGAGATTTGGGTGTATCTTTTGTTTTCCCAACAACATTCATTACAATGTTAAAAATATTGTCAAATACATTTTTCTCAATATGCATAACATCTAAGTTATGTCGAATGAGAAGGGTACTCCAATAAGGCAAATCCCAAAAGATACTTTTTTTCCGCCAACCACAATGCTTGCAAATAGGGCCATTAGTTATCTCGACATCTTGTTCTGTTACCTTCTTCAAACCCAACTGATCAATTTCAAACAATATTTCACTTCCACATCTAATATGGGGTGCTTTTTTAGTCACTATCTTATTCTTCATGAATGATGTTTTGTTTCATCAGAATGGATGGTCTTCAGGTAGGAATTTACGGTGGTTGTCAAACCAAGATTATTTTCTGCTCTCTAAAAGAGTAAAAGCATTAGTATGATTCATACAATAAGGACAAGCTAACCTTCCAACAGTACTCCACCCAGACAGCATTGCATATGCAGGAAAGTCACTAATTGTCCATATAAGAGTAGCATGCATTTGAAAATTTTGTTTTATCGAAATATCATAAGTTTGCACACCATCTAACCATAGATGATTAAGTTCTGATATCAATGGTTGTAACTAAACATCCAACTTATCCTTAGGGTTAGTTGGCCCAGGAATCAATATCGTTAAGAACATGTAAGCGTCCTTCATACACAACCAAGGTGGCAAATTGTATGGAGTCATAATGACTGGCCAAGAAGAATATTGTTGTCCAGATTGTCCAAATGGTTGAAAACCATCAGTGGAAAGAACTAATCGAACATTTCGAGTCTCTGATGCGAATTCTGGATGAGTATCATTAAAATGTTGTCATGCAGGGGAATCAGATGGGTGGATCATAACCCCATCTTCATTTTCATGCTCAGCATGCCACCTCATATTTGCTGCTATGACATTGGATGCAAACAATCTTTGCAATCTAGGAGTGAGGGGAAAATAATACATCTTCTTTTCAGGAGTAACTGTTCTACTACCATGACGTTGCCTTTTGTATCGAGGATGACCACAAAACTTACAACTAGTCAAAATATTATCTTCACTCCAGTATATCATGCAGCTATTTTTACAACAGTCAATTTTTTCAATTGGAAGACCCATTCCTTGTACTAACTGCTTTGTTCTATAGAATTTTTCAGGTACTAGACTTCCTTCAGGAGTAATCTCTTTCATTAATCGAACCATGTCATCAAAATTACGTTTAGACATATGGTGTTCTGACTTCATGTGCATTAATTGAGCAACTAATGATAACTGTGAATGACTTCTACATCCAGGGTACAAATCCTCATCTGTAGCCTTAAGCATATCATAAAACTTTTGGGAATTTGGATTCGGTGTTTCTTCCATGTAATTTTCATTGAATGCTTGACCAACAACATCTATAACCATGGAATGGTACCGACTGGATGATTCTGCATAATCAAATACAACAGAACTTTCGCTCATATTTGTGACATTGCTATTTAAGTTACTTACAACTGCTTTGTTCCCCGTGCAAAGTCCAATAATAATAATCTGGTACAAAACCGTTTTTATACAAATGTAACTTAACTGTATCCACGTTATGAAACATCTGATTCTGACACTTGCGATGAAAACATGGACATCTTATCCTATCATTGTCCATCATTTCCGGGTGACTGCATGCAAATTCTATGAATTGTCTCATACTAGTCATGAACTCTGGGTTTAAAAGTCTATCTCTCAACCGTTTATACATCCATTCACAATCTGGTTTCATTTTTTATTACCTCTATTAAATCAAGGAAAACATTGAAATCAATTTGAAGTATGAAATTGTAATTGATAAATCATAATGAAATAAAACTATAAAATAGTTTAATATTATAACTATTGCTATTAACTTTCATAAATACTTCAAGTTATATTAATCTAGCTTTAGAGCAACTTAGCTATTCTTTCAACCGAACGATAATTTTAATTTTAATCAAACTAATAGCTAAATAGCTTTTTTATTAACCTTAGTAATTAAATTATTTTATTAAACTTAGTAATTAAACTATTTTATTAAACTTATTTTATTAAACTTAGTAATTAAATTATTTTATTAAACTTAGTAATTAAAGTATTTTATTAAACTTAGTAATTAAAGTATTTTATTAAACTTAGTAATTAAATTTAGCTATTTTATAATTTTTAATCAAACTTATTAGCTAAATAGCTATTTTATTAAACTTATTAATTAATTTTAGCTATTTTATAATTTTAATAAAACTTAATAGCTAAATAGGTATTTTATTAAACTTAGTAATTAAATTTAGCCATTTTATAATTTTTTGCCTAAATTATCTATATTATGTCCTAGCATTATATTATTTTTATAAATATGTATGCAACTTATTCATATAATTAATTAATAATATGTTATATAATATGTTCCAACATTACAAAATTATAAAATAATATACTTAAATTACTAAGTACACTTAAATTACAAAATAATATGTAATATAGAAAATAATATACTTAAATTACAAAATAATATGTCATATAATTAATTAATAATATGTTATATAATATGAATGAAATATGTATATAAATTACTAAGTATACAAAATAATACACTTAAATTACAAAATAATATGTCATATAATTAATTAATAATATGTTATATAATATGTTCTAATATTACAAAATAAAAACATACAAACAAGTAAAATAAAAAAATTTGCATAAAAAACACAGCAGCTACTGACCGGGACCGCGAGCAGAGGAGGGAGAGGACCGGAGCCGATCGGTGCTGGGAGCAGAGGAGGAGCACGACCGGAGGAGACGCAGTCGACGGTGGGAGTGAGAGAGAAGAGAAACCGGCTAAGTGGGAAGGGGGGAAAAAGGACGCGCATGGGGGGAAATTTTTTGGGTTTCAGATTTATAACTCATCCAAGCAAAACAACGCCGTTTCATATTAAAGAAACGGCGTTGTTTCTTTAATTTTTAGCGACGAAAAATTTCCGTCGCTAACTTTCGTCACCAACGTAAAGATATTTTCTGTCTCTAAATATCAGCGACAAACAATTCCGTCGCTAAATTTTTGACAATGTTTTTTACCTTTAGCGACGGCTTGTTCCATTACTATATTAACGACGGCTTGTTCCGTCGCTATATTAGCGACGACTATTTGTCGTCGCTATATTAGCGATACGGAAAAATTGTCGTCGCTAAATATTTATGTAACTATCATTTGATTTAGCGACGACATTTCCGTAGCAAATTTGTGACAAATATAATTTTGTCACTATTTTATCAATTTTGCGATGGTTTTATATCCGTCGCTAATTTGTTGTCCCAAATTCGTCGCTAATCTGTCGCTATTTTTGATGAATCAACTATTAATTTTTTTTTTAATTGTTGTCGCTGATCTATCGCTGATCCGAAACTAACTGCTACGGATGTCAATCCATCGTTAAATTCCGTTGCTATTCTATTCATTTCTTGCAGTGATATAATTGAAATTTTTTATTAATGAAGGGAGTACTTATTTTGATGATAATTATCTATATATATCTATATAAAAGAATGTTTTAAGTATTTAATGACTTTATTCACTAGTTTTTTTTTCTATTCTTATAATATTATTCAATATTAATACTTTTTATTTTTATTTTGAACAAACCTATACAGATTAATGATTTTTTCTTAAATTTATCTTATTTCATCTTAGTGTCTCTTTTACCATTTAATCTTACTTCGTCTTAGTTTCTCTTTTACCATTTAATAACTTTGATCGTTAGCAATATATTTAAATAAATATTTATTAAAAATTCATGCATTTGTTTTTATTCATGTATCTATTTTAAAATTATAAAACATCCATGAATTCTTTAAGGATTTTGCATAAATTTGTGCATGAATTTTGGTGCCCTCTTCTTAGTTACCTAACTTTCCAACAATATTTCTAATATTTCTATTTGTAATCAAATGTTCTCCAGTTGTTTCTTGGCATAATTAACTGCATTTCTAATAATGAACTTTGTTTTACTTGATGAAATCACTCTTTCACAAGAGGATTGATGTATTAAGGTGCGCGTGTGTAGGATGTGAGACTCTGTCAATGTGAAAAATAATAGTGACTTGATGAGTTTGAAAATGATTTCAATTGATGAAGAGGTCAGATGTATTTATTCATCCTCATCTAATATCTACTTCTTCTTGTTATTTTAAATTCTTGTTATTTTAAAATTAATATTTCTCCTTTCTTATTCATATTTTCTTTTTTTCCTTTATATAGATTAATATGATGAAGAATGCTGTCATGTCTCTCTTCTTTCCTCTTCCCTGATACCCATTTTATTAGTATGGCAGATGAAGGAGTTGCTTTGTGTTTTGATATTTTAATCATTTGCTTCTATTTTTTTAGTGATGAGTTTGTTGATTGCAATATTATAGACAATGTTTTTTTCATAGAGTTGAGATTCCAGATACTCGATGGAGGTAATGTCTTAGTTCTTCACTAAAAAATGCCTTTTGAAGTTATGATATGACTTTTGGGTTTTTTGTCCTTTTTCTTCTTTTAGACTTTGTGTCAATTTATGAGATAGCTGCTAATGATGCACCGCAATTCGAGGTGTCTCAATATGGTGGCTGCCTAGGTAGCTTGCTTTCGAGCTGTATAGGCACATTGTCTTAGGAAAAGTTACCATTTCTGTATTTGCTTTTGCCTTTTGATTTGCTTTGTTATGATTTTATTGGTGGTTTGGGTTTGAATTTGCATATTAAATTATGCATATATTATACATGAAATTGATATGAGAATGCAAAACTTGGCATGGATTGAGAGATACCTTTTTTTTTTTTTTTATCGAAATGAACATTTTACATTACTAGAATAATGGTGAAGATACATATTTACATATCATATTACATAATTCAGGGGGCATAGCATTATATTACTCCACTAAAAAACAAAAACTAATTTTTTGCTAACCAATCAGCTACTTTATTAGTAGATTTTCTAATATGAACAAACTTAAAGTTATGCAATCTTCCAGCAACTTCTTGTATCTCTTCCATGAGGGCACTAATCTCCCAGGGAGTAAATTCATTGTGGTTGATAACTTCTTCTATCACCACTGATGCATCAAATTCAAAGACAACTGATTGAAGACCCTTATTGTTCGCAAACCTTACTGCCTCCCTTAGAGTCATAGCTTCTACCACCAAACTTGACCTACATTTGATTTTCTTTACTGCTGCATGAATAAATTGCTCCCTTGCATCTCTACAAATAAAGGCCACTTGCCCTTTCCCTAAAATCTGGTTAAATGAGGCATCACAATTTATCTTAACCTCTCATTGAGCTGTAGATATTCATCTTTCCCTCTGCCAGTTTTCCTCTGATCCAACTTCAGTGAGTAGAATTTGTTTCCATGAGTTTAAGTGACTCTTCAATCTTTGATCAGTTTTTGCACATATTTAATGAACCTCTTCCAAAAAATAATCATGGCTCTAATAACATAATGATCCCCTTATGGCTACTATTAATACATTGGAATATATAACAAGTATGCTATTACACACGGTCTTCTCATTGGCCTAAAATGTCTACCTCTTAGTTATCAATTTCATAAATATTAATAGAATCATTTTGAGGCCTTATGAGTACAAAAGCTAACTAGGATTGAAAAAGAATAATTTAGAGAGACAAATTTTAGAAAGATACTAGAATTTTTATTTATGATATGTTCTGTCTTCAGACAAACCAAAGAGCTTTTTATATAGAGCTAGAAACAAGATACAAACTCTCCATTATTTAAGTAAAGATTCTATTGAACTTTAAAGGGTATTCCCATAATTTTGATAATAACAAATAATTGGAAAATATGGAATTTAACCATATTTTGTACTCTAAATGTTTAGATAGGTTAAATATTCCTTAACCACAAGCAAGCTGATTTCAAGTGAATTAAAGTTCAAAGAATAAATTTGAGAAATCATTCACGCCTGTAAAAAAGAATGTCATGCCTCTAAATATAAATCACGACTGCTAATACAAATAGACACCTCGTGAAACTGCTTTTTCATGCTCGTGGAAGACAAGATAACGTATGTGAATATCTATGCATCCAAACCTTGGAATTCAATTATTCATGGATGTGAAGCTTTTGGCGTACCCGTGAAGCAAAAATAGTCGCATTCATGAAGGATTATGCAATTTCTGGATAGAAGTGTTCATAGCCAGTTTCACCATTTCAATCACAACTTTACCAAAAATAATCACGCCCATGAACCTGCACATTTAATATTGACAAATGCAAACAAAAATAATCATGCCAAAAAATAGTTGCATTCGTCAAATGACATTATTTCTTAGAGGAAGTATAAATACAATCATTTATGAACTTCTAAGGGTTAGACAATAAGTTATTAAGCATCTAATCTTTGTAAAGTCATTTGTGCATTTATTAAAACTTCATTTTTTATAATCTTTGTAAAACTATTATTGCTTAGTTTGTTGAGTTATTTTAGTTATTGAGTGCTTTCATTTTTGTAATCCAATACTCATTAATGGGTTTGAGAGATTTGGATAGTGAGTGAACACTTATAAAGATTTTTATGTGAGTCATCAAAATACAAGAATTTAATTATTGTATTAGCCAATAAAACACAAGAGTTATTATTGGGTTAGGTAGTTAAGAGAGTAAAAATATCATAATTGAGAGTAAGCTAAGAAAACTCTATTGTAACACTTTGAATATTAGTGAAATACCCAATTGAAATTGAGAAGATGAGTAAGATTTGTTAACATCTGAATCTTTATAAATCTTGTATCTCTATTTCTCTACTTCTCATTTACTTACTCTTAGTTGTTTATTTTAAGCAAAATTTTATTTGCTAACCAATTAAATCCATCTTTTTGGTTATTGTTTTCGGTAACAAATTCCATACCTTTACTTTAATAAAGCATACTAACAAAATGCATCCCACACTTTAATTATACAAATTCATTGGACACTACACTATTACAAACTTTAAAAAAAACATACAACACACTTTAATTCTATTAGTTTGAAAAGATTTCTCTTTACTCCTTCTGCCTAATTGGTTCATAACTTGGTGACAAATTCATATAATTGTTTGAGTCAAATGAGGGACTTGTCGTGTCCTCATCTTTTTCATGTGATGAGTTTGCTAGATTATTATTTTTTTGAGCAGTTGTGATGGCTGAATAAATTTTCTTTTCCTCTTTTATTTGATTCCTATGGGCTGAATGAATGTTTTCCCAAATTGCGCCTTTTTCATAAATAAGTCATATCTATCTTGGAATATATTAAAGTTCTCTGACTTCCATAGGATGAGCATCACATTCTTCCTGAATAACATAAGGAAATGACTAATAAATTCAAATAAAGAATAATGCTCTGTCCATTAGAGAAACATAATTTAATGAACATTTTTTGCTTGAATATGTACACTTTAGTTGTCCTGAAGAATCTTGAAAAATGACTATTGCAAACTACTAAAAGTTTAAATCAATTTAGAAATTTTTTGGAATTTTTTTGGCAAAGTATTGCTTGCAATAGCATTGTACCATATGAGAGGAGAGAAAAATATTATTCCAGGAATTTTTCTCCAATGGGAATTTTGAAAACTTCCATGAATGGATAATATGGATGAAAGGTATCAGGTTTGACAAAAGTTTTGTCATATTTTCTTATGACATTATACTGGCATGAACGCATTCTATCTTTCTACTGATCTTTGGTCATTGTTTTGATAAGAGACCATCCTAAGGGAAATTTTGGATTTTCGACTGTTTTAGTAAAGTAAATAAGAGGGATAGTTCATATTTCAGTAATTAAACTATTTTTTTTGGTTATGGAGGCCTTAATAGAAAATTTAGGATCAAGTTCTTATCTCTTTTTATATGTTCAACATCAAAATTGTATTTGGAGAACTAATCATTTCATATGAGTAACTGAGCATGTGGAGCTTGTGTTTCCTTTGAACTTTAGAATATTTGGAAAAGATGAATAGTCCATCAAGATAGGGAAATGATTTCCGATTAGATGGAATTCAAACTTTTTTATCCCATACTTTACTGCTTGAATTTCCTTGAAGATGGAGTGATAATGACATTCTAATTCTTTGAACCTACCATTAGCATATGCATATATTTGTCTTTTTCCTTTTTTTCTTCTAACAAAAGTGCACCCCTATAATTCATAACTTGCATCAGTCTGTAAGATTTTTTTTCCATTTGTTGGGATGTGCAAAGGAGGAAGATCTTTGCAAATTTCTTTGATATGTTGTACGACTATTGATTGTTCCTTGGACCATGGTGATGCATGTTTCTTCAATAATTGTTGTAATGGATAGGCTAGCTTTGAAAAGTGGAAAATAAAATTTCTAATGTAATTGGCTATGCCTAAAAACTGTTGTACTTGTTTTACAGTTAGATCCTTACTAGGAAACTTTAATAATTCAATCTTAATATGTGGGCAAGGCTAATAAACACCTTCTTTAAATCTCATACCCAAAACTTCTATATATTTTAATTGGTAGTGGTGGAGAAGAAGGCAGATATGGCATGAGTGGATTAAAAAGAATGAATCTTAGCAACAATGGGTCTCAAAAACCTGTATTCCCCAATTTCTTAATCAAATCCGAACACCCATACCTCTTGTATGCATTTTTTAGGCTCTAGAACATGATTTTCCATTCCTTCAAGAGTCTATGGATCCCAATAAACAAGTTAAAATGACTTTATACATAAAATCTTTTGGTCTGGATGCACATGGACAACCTAAGGAAATTACAGTGGGAGAATCAGTTTTGAATTGACAAACTGATAATGTTTTAGCTCAAAATGTTGTTCTTCAAAAAATTGAAAGAAAAGTTGATCAAGTTTCTTTGTAAGTCAATCAGATGGAAGCAAAAGTAAGCAGTCAACTCAATTTTCTTCAGGAGTTCATGCTAAAACTTTAAAGGTAGATCATGTCTTTTCACCAAGAATTAGTCTATATGATTCAACATAAAATTATTAGGCCCTTTTTTCAAAATAAACAAAAGGAAATTATGAGTCAACAATTGTTACAAGTTGAGCCAAATTTGCACGTTAAAACTTCTTTTAACTATTTGCCTTTACCAGTATCTTACCTTTACCAAAATCTATATCTTTTATTGTACCCGCACAACACAATATAGATCCAATCTTACTCCAACATGAAAATTTTCAGAACATGTTCAAAGCTAAAACTTCTTCTTCAAAATCTCAAAAAGAAAAAACTTACAATGGTAACTTCAACCTTAGAAACAATACATGTCCGCAAAAGACCTAATAAACAACCAACTCATGATCCTTTTCAAGTCTCTTAAGACCCTTACTAATATATGATCCAAAATTCTCTAAAACTATAACCATCTTTTAAAAACCCATTTAGATAATTCCTCATAACAACTTCTAATCAACATTCAAGATAAGTCATCATTTGACTCATATTTATCTTCTTTTCAAGATGATCAAAGTGATTCATCCATCCCATTTATAAGAATTGTCAATCCTCTTCAAATAGCTCCAATAACACAATATGCTCCAATTGAATCCTTTACACATGATTCAACTCCATTTGTTCATGAGCCAATTGATGAAGAAATATATTAGTCAACTTTTAAAGCAAAACCATCAAATGGTCCATGGTTTACAATAGATAATGTTCTTCTAAATTAAAGGAGAGTCTGCCTTTAAAATATGCTTGGTTTGAAACTAGAGTTCAATATGGTATTTCTCTGCTTGAAGTTATGCAAGAATTCACCACTAGATTTACAGAAAGTTTACGTGAATGGTGGATTAGCATTGCAGATTATTCAAAAATGTAGTTTTATTAGTTCATATCAATTGTTGCGGCTTTGGCCTATATTGAAACCGAATTCATAGGCAGTATAAAAAGGATAGTATGGAAACCGCAATAATTGAATTCTTTCAATTGAAATGTTGTTCTCTCAAAAGAAAAGATATTGATAAGCATTATATGCATATATCTTCTCGATATTACTGATTAGGTGAAATTGGTGATTTTAATTTAAAACAGTAGCTTGTTGCTTTTGTTCCTATAGAATTTAGAGATGCCACTCTTTGATATTTTAGAAAGCAAGACATAACATTCTGTCTTGGCCACAAATTTATTAAAAAATACTTATTGTTCTTAATGAATTATGTGCTCATAGAACACAAGTCAAGAAAGCTTTTTTGTGGATGCACAACAAAAGTCTTGATTATGTTTGCAATTGTCTGGATCTTACACTCAAATGTACAGATAAAAAAATCGCAATTGTATGCAATGAAAAAAGGAAAACATTTCAAAAAAATACATAAAAGCTTTTTGGCAACAAAAAAACACAAGAAAAAATTCAAATATTTCAAGAAAAAATATTGGCGATTCCAGAAAACTGATCGATGTTATTTATATGAAAAAAAAAGAAATTTTCTAAAAAGTATCCCTATAAGCCCAAACAAGTTATCTAACTCATTCAATAACTAAAAGATCTGTATGACATCAATTTGGAAAAAGCTAATGTAAAACCCTTCTTCTTTTTGGAAGTTGAACTCACCAGTGATTCCCTTATAGGAATAAAAGTTGTATCCTTCACTTCAGTTTCTGAAAAGGAATGTGTACCCAGATAAAGATCCAAGAAGTGGGGTTGAATTGGATATTAAATAAAAAATTCTTAACTTTAAATGCGGAATAAAATTAAATATAATAGGGATGAGGAGATATCACACATGAGATTTATAGAGATTCGGGTATTAACAAACCTTACTCCTCTTCCCAATCTCAATTGAGAGTTTCACTAACACATTAAGTGTTACAATGGAGTTTTATAAGCTCACTCTCAACTATGGTGTTTCTATCAATGGCTAACACCTAACCCATAAATTCCCTTGTGTTTTAATGGCTCACACAATAAACCAATTCCTTGTATTTTATGGCTCACACAATTAACACTTACAAGTGTTTTACTCTTAACTCAATATACCCAAACTCATTTGAGTAATAGATTACAATGAAAACACTCACCAACCTATAATGCTCAGAATTTATGAGCAAATAGGTTTTTACACAAAATAAAAGTTTTGTTGAAAGTAATTAATGCACAATGGCTACAACAAGATTTTTTATTCGAAAGTAATTGTTGTTCTCTTGTTTAAGATTCATAAATGACTTGCATTTATAATTTCTCAGCGAATTATAGCCATTTAGATGTATTTAATGAGAAAATAATCGTTGAACCAACTTTTAATTTCGCTCCTAACATGTTTCTCTTTCCTCATTCAAGGTCGTGAATGTTTGTGTCATTGTCGTCAATGTTCTTCCAAGACGTGGTTCAGGTGGTGACTCTAGCCGTGAAGCATTCTAGAATAATTTGAAGTGTTTGATCACGGGTGTGATTTTATACTTTCACGGGTGTGAATATCCTTCCAAGCTGTGGTCCAAGTGGTGACTCTGGCCATGAAGCTCTCTGAAAGAATTTGACATGTTATCTCACGAGCATGACTATCTTTCACGAGCGTGATGGTTTGATCATTCATGGTTAGTATGATCCTTCATGGATGTTGGAGAGTTGGCGCTAAGCTATATCACGGGCGTGACATAATCAGTCACAGGCGTGAACATGCTATTTTTTCTTATTTTTACCTTCAAAGGTTGTCTTTCATTCTTGCATCATATTTCATACCCTGTTCAGCAAACTTAGAACACAAGCATTGTTAAAAACATTATTGCTATTTTATTTGTTAGCATCAAAATGACAGAAATACCCCTCAAGATTCAACAATCTCCCCCTTTTTAATGGTGACAAATAATTTAGCAATATGTGCTTTTGATAAGTCTCCCCCTTAAAAGGTGCTTAGAACAAAATAGTAATAGAGTGCAAGAATTGAGCGATGTATAACATGAATCTTTGCTTGCTAGTTAGGTATATGCAAGGTATATTCAAAGTATATCAAATTGTTTGCTTAACTAGTTAAGTATATGCAAAGTATATTCAAAGTATATCAAATTGTTTGTTTAACTAGTTAAGTATATGCAAAGTATATTCAAAGTATATCAACACATTTGCATTCATATATTGCTAGGTTCTCCCGCTTTTGTCATCAACAAAAATAAACCATAAAGTGAAAATGATGTAATTATATTAATACCAAATAGAAGAAGTACAAAGTTTGGAAAAGTGAATTAAAATCCTACACTTACAATATTAGAAAAAAGTAAACAAAATGAAAAAGCTAGAAATCTAACTGGGCTTAGAGCCAGAAAATCCATCTCTAAGGTGTGCTACTTCCACCTCGATATGCGAAACTCCATGAAATCTTTGAGGTTTTCCAACCTCTCATCGATAGAAGCCTGTAATAGGTCAAAGAGAGGTGCTAAAAGATTAGCCACCTGCTGTACCAAGTTAGGTGTAGAGGCCGAGGATTGACGACCTCTTGCTCAACCTCTAGGGTCGCCGTCTTGACTCAAACTCATTTTCTTTACTGGATTCCTTGGAGGCCAACTTTGAATTCATCCGAATCTTGGTCTTCCCAATCGATTTCACTAGCTGGAGTGGTGAAGCGGTAATAGACATTATTTTCATGGATTATTCAAACCGTTGCTGCCATTTTTATAAAAGACTCGACATCTAGCCGGTCTAGAAGATGTGCTGGAATGAGGTTAAAATTGTGCTCATCGAGCTTTAGATACCCGAGCTCAATTGCAAGGTGAGTCACGTACCCACCAATAAAGATCTCTCCCGATGGCTTTGTTGCAATTGAGAGAAGATGATTTGCAAACCATTGAGACAGGGCCACGATTAGACCTCTTCGTGCCATTTCTAGGAGGAAAAGTTCAGATTTACGGATTGCACCATTGCTATCACCTCTTGCAAAGATACTATAGGTAAGAAACCTATGTAAATATTTATGCACGGGAGACCGAAGATGGGTGCTTTTAGTCTTCTTCACGTCCCAGGTACAATCTAATCCAAAATGAGTCCATGCCGGATTGGCATAGAATTCCACCTCACTCTCATTGAGGATACCATATGAGGGAAGTTTGAAGATTGCACCAAACTCTGCTGTTGTGAGAGTGTTTGGATGCTTACAAAGTTGGAATTTGATTGTTCCGATGGGAGAGACTTGCAAAGTGTTAACGAACTCGAGAGTTGGTTCCTTTAGCTTTGGCTGATGAATATCCACAAACTCCTTAAGATGACAAGCTTGTAGTTGTTCTATCATACTTGTCTCAAGACCGAGGGTTCTGACAACATTCCATTTTAGCAATAATGGAAATCATATAAGAAGTCAGGAATCAAGAATCAAAGTATGACTATCCCTGAAGGTTCACTCTTGGCCACTGGTGGGACTGTCCTGTTATGATGCTTGATTCAAGAAATCTTAAAGAATTTTCAAACTAATGGTTACTATATGGATCGTAGACTGTTTGTTATGGATGATTTAAGGATCAGAGGAAGAAAGAGTTTAAACAAACATATTTGTTTATTTTACAAGGAAAATTACAAGCTAAACACTCGATGATCCCCTTCTTTCCTATAGAAGAGGTAAAAATAATACTTAGGCAGTGAAATTATGCATCATTGCTTACATCACAATATTCCTTAATAGTACCTTGATAATAATGACAAAGACTTAAAGAAAAAGTAAAAAACAAACCACACTATTCAGCTATCACGCGTACTGAATTATTACAACTTTTTACAAGGTGACAAAGTAAGTGGAAAACATATTTTATTTTTTGATGGGTTCATATGATGTTGACATGTTGAGATCTTTAAATGTCAGTTACGGATCATACTTGGGCCAGTCATCAAGATCTTCTGGCTCATTTGGAAATTCGGGCCAATTATCTGAATCATATCTTTCTGGTGGAGGATCCCAATATTGTAGGCGATTAACATATGTGTCTTGATCAACATGAAAATTTGGAAACACTGGATGACTAGCTCTTTGAAGAAAACTTTCATCATAGGGCCTAGACTCTGGATTGGGCCTGGGCTGCAATCTTGAACTAGATTCCTCCATTGGCTTTATAACAGTAACATCTGCAAGATTGGGCTTGAGAAATTCATCTTCTTGTGAATCTTGATCAATGACTTGGTCTTCATCCTCCTACCTGAGTTTAGGCTTAAGAGTGGGAGGCCATGGAAACATTTTAATCCTTTTACAAGGATCTGGACCAAGGGTAGTAAAACTGATTGGAGCAAATGGAAATAATTATTTTCTCTTCTTAGTTTCTTCATAAGATTTGTTTTGACATTTTTCCAAACTCATTGGATCTTCATGACATATTACTCTCCATATCTGAGATCTCCCAAGAGCAACAACTGTGGAAATTCCTACAATATGAGTGTAAGATCTGTGGAATATAAAAATTCCAACAATATTATGCGAAAATTTTGTTGGGAGTTGAATTTTCTGTGATCAATTATGCAAACAACTTTTTCCAATAACTGAGAGGTTGAAACCAAGTTAAAAACTTAACTTGTGGGGATAAGATATTTTCCTTGTTGCAAATGAAAGTAAGAAATTCTATCATCTCGATCTGCATTGCATGATAGTATAGTGTCGACTGACACCATAAGTACCATAGCTGCTCAGGAAATATGGGTTCTGAAGTGAGTCGGTAGACAATCACCCAAGGATACTCTAAGTAAATATTTTTTCTTGGACTTCCCAGCTTATCTTGAAACAAGATCATGTAAGTGAAAAGCATGTTCTAGGCAAACTCCTTATTTGCTTGAGGTCGGGACCTCTTGGACAGTTGGGAGAAAAATCTGAAAGAGTGACAATAGGAACACTTGAACCAAAACTCGAGCTAAAAGCCATGAGGATAAGAGAAATCTCTGATGAGGAAGAGATTAGATCAATTTATGAAGAAGATGGTGGAGGTCTGGATAGGAAATATGGGATCAGATTCTTGTCTCCTTTTATATGCTGAACCTCAAAACTGTAGCGACTGAACCATTCTTTCCATTTTAGCAACTGTGGATGTGGAATATTTTTTTTTTTGAAATCAAGCATGCGCGGGAAGGACGAACAGTCCATCACAATAGTAAAATGATGACCAATCAGATGAAACTCAAACTTCTTGATCCCATATTTAGGATCTCCTTGAATGTTGAATGACAATGCAACTCGTTATCCTTGAAATGACCACTTGCATATCCACAGACTTCTTTTTTATCTCTTATAATCTCAAAAAGTATTGCTCCCCAATGCTCATAAGATGCATCTGTCTGCAATATGTTTTTTCTTGTAGAAGGAATCTACAGGTAGGGCAAACTTTGAGTGACTGACTTGATTTGTTGGATTGATTTAGTTTGGGTGGCCGACCATGGTGGAGACTCCTTTTTCAAAAGTTGATATAGAGGTTTCACCAACTTACTGTAGCCTGAAATGAATCGTCAAATGTAATTTGCAATACCAAGGAACTGTTGTATTTGCTTAACTATCGAATTCTTATCAGGGAATTTTAACAGTTCTTAGGCCAAATGGGGCTGAGGCCTGTAAGTTCCATTGGAAAACTTCATCCCAAGGAAATCAATTATTGTCTGGTCCAGCTACATCTTTGTTAGGCTGAGCATCACTGCATGGGCCTTTGTTAACTCCATGAATTTTATGACTATCTCATGATGTGAATTTATATTTGGGCTAAACAATAGGATATCATCAATGTAAATGAAGGTTGTGTGCAACAATGGTTCATAAAATCCTGATCATAGCTTTCTGAAACAGAGAAGGTGCCACTTTAAGACCAAATGGCATAACCGTCCATTCATAGTGGTGATTTGGAATACAAAATGTTTTCTTGTACTTGTCTTCAGGTACAATACCTAATTGCCAAAATCCCGCCTTGAGATCAAACTTTGAAAGTATTCTTGCTGAAGCCATGAATGGGAACATAGAGTCTATCCTTGGCAAAGGACACTTGTCATCCTTCAGGAAGTGATTCAATGGCTTATAGTCTATAACAAGTCTTTTCATTCCACAAACTTGTTATGATCTCTTATTGACATAAAATGCCTGACATGCCCGATTGGACTTTGTGAGTTGAATGAGTCCTTCAACCAATAACTGTGAACATTCTTGAACTGCTAGCTTCAAATCTTCTAGGGACATTCATGGGTGTGAAGCTTTTGTGGGATTCATATCTTCAGAATTCTTAAAAGGAAGTGTAATAAAGAATTCAAGTCTTGTTTATGGGGGGGAAATGATGTTTTTGTGCAAATTCTGTATGAGAAAGAGCACAACAAGAATTTTGAAGTTCTTGTATCAGTTATGGGGATAGTGAAGGAAACTGTTGGGAAGGTTGTAGGGTAAACAAAGAAGGTATGGTTGTATAGGGTAGTATTTGGTTTTTAAACCACAAACCTGTAGGTAAAATGGACAATTTATTGAACTTAAAGTAAAGATCAAATCCTAGGATCAAATCTTTTTTCTGGAAGTTCTGATCCAAAGACTTGAGTCCAAATAGTAAGCTCAGGAAATATTTGCAAGTTAATGGGGTTTCTGGTTTTTAGGGTTAGAGTGAAATTTTTTCCATCTGCTGTTTGGAAGTGTTGATCATGTTGGATCTAGTACCTTTCTGGAAGGATAGCAGGATTCATCATAGACCTGTGAGCACCAGTATCTATGAGGGCAATGATCTTTATAGGCTTGGCATATTTGTGGGGGAAGACTGTAATAGGGACTAACGGAATTGGGTGTAAGGTTTGAGTGGAACAAACAATTGGTAGTGTAGATAAGGTTAAATCTGTCGAAAGAGTTGTTTCTGGGATAAGGGGAAAAGGTTCAATGGTATAGATTGGGGGTATGTAGTGATCAGGAAAAATTGAATTTTGAGAGGGTAATAACTCCTCATACAATTCCTCATCTGTTTTTGATTCTAAGTCTGAGAATTCAGCTACAAACAACGCTCTTGAGTCTGACTCATCATCTAATGAGAATAATGATTCAATGTCAGCATCCTCCAAATCCATTTGAGAAACTTGATGGATTTTTTTGAATGATTTTTGCCGCCTTATTTGGCTTGTTTGGACAGTTCTTCACAAAGTGACCTTTCTTTCCACAAACATAACATCTATCTCCTCTCTTGAATATGTCTTTTCTTCATTTAAAAAACTTGTACTTCTTTCTCCTTTGTTTCTTCTGCCTGTATTCATCAAGAGGTTTCCTTTTGTGAAATCTCATGGACTTCTGAGGAGGACAAGTACATTTTTTTTCTTTGCATTTGATCTGCAAATCTGGTCGTTTACACGCTATTTTCCATGAAGAATCATGATCAAAAGTTATCAATTCTCTAACCATTTTCAATTGAGCACATATCTTGTCAACTGATAGAAAAATTCTTTGATAAATTTCACCAATACTGAAAGAATTTAAATCAATATTATTTTCCCTGAGTTGGAATTGAATATGATTAAAAATACTATTTGGAAAGGACATCAAAAATGTATGCTTCAAGTTTGCATCATTGGCTCCACCTAACAGATAAAATCTTTTTGTCATTCGTTGATAATGCTTATCCAGGTCTCTTATTAACAAAGAACAACATTTCATTTTAAAATATTCATCCCTGGCCATATCACCATATTCAATAGTACTTCCAACAAACTCTTGATGAAGAGTTGCGAGAATTTCTGCTATTGACTGGGCATGATAGAATCTCAGCATTGCAGCTTCTGGAAGTCTTACAAACCAATCTCTCAGTGCACTTATAAATCTGGAAGTAAATTCCATAACTATCACCGGGAATCTAGAATTGGGACGTATTTGTTGTACTTCAATCCAAACATAGAACTATTGGATTCGATCTCTCCATTTATATGGAGGGATATCATCAAAGGTAAACCATGGACCATTAGATGGAATTGGTGGAACTTGTGGACCAATTCCAGTTTTTGGAACATTTGTCTCAATTTCTTCCTCAGGTTCTTCAGTATGATAGGCAGGTTGTTGATGGGTTGTACCACTCTGCTGTGAAGAGGTTGGGTGTGCCATAAACTGAATAGGAGGCATAAAATGCTTTGGATCTGGATCATCATCTGAGAGCTCAATTTCATATTCTGAACTTTCAGAAGAGAGACAAGGTATTTCAGGAGATGGGCTTTCAAGATGGGGTAAGGTTTGAAGTGCTTGTTGTTCTATGAAGGTAGTGATGACATTGATGGGTTTGGATTCTTATGCCATATGGGAATGGGCATTTTCTTTATGTTTTTGAGACTGAGGTGCTGGTCGGGAAACAAGAATGGGCTCAGTAGTAACAGGAGGTACTGGCTCAGGTCTTATAACAAGAGGTGTTTGGGTTGGAACAGTACTGGGTTGAATAGTATTGGGCTAAGTTGAAATAGTACTAGGCTTTGGTTTAGGAATAGGTTTTGGGCCTAGATTAAGTTGTTCCATAAACTGTTTATGGAATATTTCAAATTGAAGACCAAACCTTTCCAGTTCTGCCTGAGAGGGACGATGAATAGAAGGTGGTATGTATAGTGGTTGGTGAGAAGTATGAGGGTGCAATGAAGTAAACAAAACCAAAGGATCTGAAAGAGAGGGAGACTTGGGATAGTCTTGCCTAAGGTCTTGCTTCAAGGAAGCAATTTCTCTTTCTAGCTTTTGTAGTTTGACTGCCTTGGCATCAAAAGTCAAATCATACATTATGGTAGCAATCATATTCATCAATTCACCTTTTAACTCCGTTTGCTGCCTTTCAAGTTGTCTTAACAGCCTGTACAATGTTTCATATTGTGTTATCTGTGTATTATCCAGAATAGAGACCTTATTAGCAACTTTATCAACTTTAGTCTCTATCCTCTGAAGCACTTTGTTTTGCACTTGTGCATTATGAGTTTGCCAGGTCAATACTGACTCCACTGCAGTAATAGGCTTGGATATACCTTCAGGTGTCACCATCATAGGTCGAACATATGGAGTAGTTCGAACCTGTGAAATATGATCTATGTGATCTTGAAGAGGTGGAAATTATGTATCATAAGAAGGTGGAGAAGAAGGTGGTTGGTACATAGCAATTATAGGGATTGGTTCAGGGTTGGCAATTTTAGGTTTAGAAACAAGTTTGTAACAAGGAAAAGGTTTTGGTTTTCTGGTAGTTTAGGTGGTAAGGGATTATCAAGGTGATCATCCCATGATGGTGATGTTGGTGGTAAGGGATTGTTGTAGTGAGATGGTGGGGAATATGAAACAACATAGTCATACTTGCCTGACGGTTCTCCTAAGAGACCAACAGAAGGATCTCCATCTTCATATCTGTCATGGAATACTTCTCAGAACATCTATTTTTCTTTTTAGACTTTTTTCCTTTCTACATCAATCTTCATTTTCCTTTGCCATGCAATCTGCATAACAGTTATCACAATCACATATGTCAAAGTAATTATGATTTGCATTAAGAGATTGTTAAATTGGTTGTGCAGAGTTGGAGAAAGCAAGAATAGGAATCTTCTCATACGAACATATTGGCTGCATCATAAACTGCGTTGAGAATTCCACTAGTGTACCAACTTGAGATTCATTCTCATCAGGAGTGAAGAACTAAGTCTCAACCATTCCATCCTTATGCTTGATGAAAAAAGGTTTTGTTGAACATACTGGTTGGTTCTTCTGATGAAGAAGCTCATAATTTGTCAACTAGGAATGAGGAAAGATCTGAAGAAGATCTTCCTTGTTCAATTGCTTCGGTATCTGTACCACTTTTTGAACTTGAGTAGAATCCACAGTAATGCTCAAATCATCGTCAGACGCTGGAATGCACAGATCCGTTGCATGGTTTTGGACTCTGTAAATCATTTGGTAGTGAAGAGTAGCTATATCAGTTGTAGCTACGTTATTTACTTCAGTAATCTATACCTGTACTTTCAAAGTAGTAAACGTATGAGGATCCTACAACCTCATTTTGAAATTAGGATAAAATGTACAGAAAACAGTGTCAGCGTTCAAAGTAGTTTGAATAGTTCCAATCACTGCATGTTGGTACTCCAGGAATCTGGTATCCAATAGTGGCATCAGAGCCATATTAGATTTTCTGTTCTTGGTCTGATTTATGGTGATGAGGAGCTGTCTTTCCTATCATGGCAGAACTTACAAGAATGTCTCGTTCTAGTTCTTCTTCTTCCTTATCTCTCCAACCTACTTCTTCTACTTATAAAAATCTTAGCCATCTCTACGAGCTCTCCTTTCTTTCGGAAGATCAGAAAGTTCAAGAAACTAATATTCCTTTTCTTAATCCTTATCACATCTTCCAAAAACATAAATCTTTTTTCACCGCTTCTATTAAAGCTTTGATCCATCATAAACCTTTATCTGTAAAGGAGTATGTACAGTCTTCTTCTTTTGACCAGTGTCCTATCCAAGGAACTGGTGAAGAGTAGTTTATTACTTTGGAAATACCTTCTGAGTTTCCTACTCAGTGGCGTAGTCATGGGTATACTCATATCCATTTTGGAGCTATCAGGCTTGCTTTCACTTTATCAACTTTTGAAAAAGTAACCCCCACCATGGTTGGCCATTCACACTAGATCAATTCATATGATCAAATCAGTCACTTAAAGTTTGTCTCATTTGCAGATTCCTTCTATAGGAAAAAGATTGTTGTAGACAGACGTGTCAGATGAACATTGGGGAGCAGTACTTTTTGAAATCAATGAAGATAAGAAAGAAGTGTGTGGATATGCAAGTGGTCATTTCAAAGACAGTGAACTCCATT
This sequence comes from Triadica sebifera, assembly GCA_023653625.1. Lineage (NCBI taxonomy): Eukaryota > Viridiplantae > Streptophyta > Magnoliopsida > Malpighiales > Euphorbiaceae > Triadica > Triadica sebifera. The sequence continues at coordinate 5,321,733 of CM042900.1, forward strand.
ATCATTCGACGTTCAAGGAGATCTTAGTCGTTAAATATGGAATTAAAAAGTTTGAATTCCATTTGATTTGTCATCACTTTACAGTTGTCATGGACTGTTCATCTTTTCCATGCATGATAAATTTCAGACAGAAGACTATTCCACATCCACAACTGTTGAGATGGAAAGAATGGTTCAGCAGATATAGTTTTATATAAGAATCTCATCCCTGATTTCCTATCCCGATGTTCACCTTCACAAATTGATCTTATCTCATTAACATCTGAAATATCTCTCATCCTTATGGCTTCCAGTTCTCAATCCAGAGTTCTAGTCCTCAGTCTTTCAAACTTCCCTCCAAATTTTCCAAGAGGTCCAAACCTCAAATAAATCAAAAGCTTTGCCCAAAATATATTGTTCACCTACATGATGCTATTCCAGGATAAGTTAGGACTTCAAAGGAATATTGTTTATTGTCCATCGGATATCCTTAAGTGATTATTTATAGGCTCTCCACAGAACTTATGTTCCCAGAATAGTTATAGTATTTATAGTGTCAATTGACACTATATTATCATGCAATTCAGATTTTCCTGATAGATTTTCTCCCATTCATATGCAATAGAGAAAATCTGCAATCCTCACAGGTTAAGTTTTTGACATGGTTGCAGCCATTAAGCTATTGGAAGAAATTATTTGCTAAAGTAATTGCAGATAATTCAACTCCTAGAGTTCCTAAGAATATTGTTGGAATATTCATATTCCATCGTGTTTATACACACATAGCAGGAACTTCTACAGTCGTGGCTCTTGGAAGCACTTAGTTATGGAGAACAATTTGTCATGAAGATCCCATGTGCCTGAAAGAAGTGAAATCAACATTTCATTTGGAGTTGAGATGAAGGAATAACTACTACCATTTGCCTCCAACGAGTTTCACCTCATTTGGACCAGATCCCTGCAAGAGAATTAAGATAGTTCCATGGCCTCCTACACTCAAGCCTAAACTTAGACTTGAAGATGAAGATCCAATCCTTGATCAGGATTCACAAGAGTAAGATATTTTCAAGCCCAATCCGGTAGATGTGACTGTTACAAGACTGATAGAAGAGTCCAGTTCAAGCCAAAGTCCTAGCCCAGGCCCAAGATTCAGAAATGAGGTCCCAGTCTTTCCAAATTTCAATTATAATTAGGACCTACCTTTTTTACAGTACGATCCACCTCCTGAAAGTCTAGAGTAGTCAGATGATCTTGATGATTGGCCTCATTCGGAGCCCACACTTGAAGACTTTAATCTTTCACCATCACATGAGCTGATCCAAAAATAATAATGTTTGCCATTATATTTGTCACTATGTGATACTTTTATAAAAGTTGTAATAATTCAGTTGATATAATAACAACTGAACAGTGTGGTTTGTTTTTTACTTTTACTTTAAGTCTTTGTTAAAATAATTATGTTACTATTTAGGAATCTTATGATGTAAGCAATGACATATGTGTCAATTGCTTTATTATTACATAAACCTATTTGATATACAAAGGAAGGATCATCGAGTGTTTAGCTTTGTATTTCCCCTAGTGTGAAATAAAAATATGTTTGCTTAAACCTCTTTCTCTTCCTCTAATCTTTAAATTAAGGCATAGAAAACAGTCTACGATCGTACATTCATTCCAGGTCATGCTTGAGAATTATGTTTGAATGCTTGAGTTGAGTATCAAAACAAGATAGACCGACAAGTGGCCAAGAGAAAGCCTTCAGGGTTAGCCATACCTTGGTTTTAACTCTTGTTTTCTCTTATAATTCTCATAGTTAACATTTATAGGTTCTTAGAAAGTTTATCGGCTGGAATACTGGATCTGTTAGGCCTAGGGGGTAAAAGGGCAACTTTGAGGCTTAGGCCATGCATTGCCATGATCTTGTAACAAAGCCACGAATGAACTAATAACTTTATATCTGTTGATTATTCTCATATAACCTACCTAGTTGTAATGGTCACATCTGCCAGATTGGGCTTGAAAATATCTTCCTCTTGTGAATCCTGATCAAGGATTGGAGCACTGGTAGGTTATGTGAGAATAATCAACAGATATAAAGTTCTTCGTTCATTCATGGCTTTGTTACAGGATCATGATCCAGTATTCCAGCCGATAAACTTTCTAAGAACTTATAAATGTTAACTATGAGAATTATAAGAGAAAACAAGAGTTAAAACCAAGGTATGACTAACCCTGAAGACTCTCTCTTGGCCACTTGTGGGTCTATCCTATTTTGATACTCAACTCAAGCATTCAAACATAATTCTCAAGCATGACCTGGAATGAATGTACGATCGTAGACTATTTGCTATGGCTTAATTTAAGGATCAGAGGAAGATAAAGAGGTTTAAGCAAACATATTTTTATTTCACACTAGAGGAAATACAAAGCTAAACACTCGATGATCCTTCCTTTGTATATCAAGGAGGTTTATATAATACTAAACCAATTGACACAAACGTCATTGCTTACATCATAAGATTCCTAAATAGTAACAATTATTTTGACAAAGACTTAAAGTAAAAGTAAAAAACAAACCACACTATTCAGCTGTCATTATATCAGCTGAATTATTACAACTTTTATAAAAGTATCACATGGTGACAAACATAATGGCAAACATTATTATTTTTGGATCGGCTCATGTGATGGTGAAAGATTAAAGTCTTCAAGTGTGGGGTTTGGATCTCTCTGAGGCCAATCATCAAGATCATCTGGCTCCTCTAGACTTTCAAGAGGTGGATCATATTGTGCAAAAGGTAGGTCCTGATTATAATTGAAATTTGGAAAAATTGGGACATCATTTCTGAATCTTGGGCCTGGGCTAAGACTTTGGCTTAAACTGGACTCCTCCATTGGTCTTGTAATGATCACATATGCTAGATTGGGCTTGAAAATGTCTTCCTATTGTGAATCTTGATCAAGGATTGGATATTCATCTTCAAGTCTAAGTTTAGGCTTGAGTGAAGGAGGCCATGGAACCATCTTAATTCTCTTGCAGGGATATGGTCCAAGTAAGGTGAAACTCATTGGAGGCAAATGGTCGTAGTTATTCCTTCATCTCAGCTCCAAATGAAGTGTTGATTTCACTTCTTCCAAGTACATGGGATCTTCATGACAAATTGTTCTCCATAACTGAGTGCTTTCAAGAGCCACGACTGTAATAGTTCATACTATGTGTGTATAAGCATGATGGAATATGAATATTCCAATAATATTTTTAGGAACTCTAGGAGTTGAATTATCTGCAATTACTTTAGCAAATAATTTCTTCCAATAGCTTAATGGCTAAAACCATGTCAAAAACTTAACCTATGGGGATTGCAGATTTTCTCTGTTGCATATGAATGAGAGAAAATCTATCAAGGAAACTTGAACTGCATGATAATATAGTGTCGATTGATACCATAAATACCATAACTGTTCTGGGAACATAAGCTCTGTGGAAAGCCTATAAACAATCACCCAAGGATACTCCGCTGGACAATAAACAATCTTCCTTGGAAGTCCTAACTTATCCTGGAATAGCATCATGTAGGTGAACAATATATTTTGAGCAAAGCTTCTGATTTGTTTGAGGTTTGGACCTCTTGGACAATTTGAAGGGAAGTTTGAAAGGCTGAGGATTGGAACTTTGGACTAAGAACTGTAAGCCATAGGGATGAGGGATATTTCTGATGTTGATGAGATAAGATCAATTTGTGAAGGTGAAGGTCGGGATAAGAAATCACAAATGAGATTCTTAACCCTTTTTATCAGTTGGACTTCAAAACTGTATCTATTGAACCATTCTTTCCATCTCAGCAGTTGTGGATGTGGAATAGTCTTCTGTCTAAAATCAATTGGCAATTGTAAAGTGATGACCAATCAAATGGAATTCAAACTTTTTAATCCCATATTTAACTGTTAAGATCTCCTTGAACGTCGAATGATAATGGAGTTCACTATCTTTGAAATGACCACTTGCATATCCACACACTTCTTTCTTATCTCCATTGATCTCAAAAAGTACTTCTCCCCAATGTTCATCTGACGCGTCCATCAACAACAATTTTTTTCTTGTAGAAGGAATTTTCAAATGAGGCAAACTCTGAGTGACTAATTTGATCATCTGAATTGATCTGGTGTGAATGGTCAACCATGGTGGGGGTTGCTTTTTCAAAAGTTGATATAATGGCTTTACCAACTTACTGTATCCTGATATGAATTGTCGGATATAATTGGCTATCCCGAAAAACTGTTGAATCTGGTTCACTGTTAAATTTTCATCTGGGAATTTTAACATTTTTTTGGCCAAATGGGGCTGAGGCCTATAAGTTCCATTCAAAAACTGCATCCTAAAGAAATTAATGATCGTCTGGGCCAGGTGCATATTTGTTAGGCTGAGCATTTCTCAATGGGCCTTAGTTAACTTCATGAACTTCTTAACTGTCTCATGATGGAAGTTGATATCTGGGCTGAATAGTAAAATGTCATCAATGTAGATCAAGGATGTATGCAACAATGGTTCATAGATCTGGATCATAGCCTTTTGAAATAATGAAGGTGCCACTTTGAGTCCAAATGGCATGACTGTCCACTCATAGTGGTAATTAGGAATATAGAATGTTGTTTTGTATCTGTCTTTTGGAACAATACCTAACTGCCAGAACCCTTCCTTTAGATCAAACTTTGAAAATACTTTAGCCGAAGTCATGAAAGGAAACATTGAGTCTATCTTTGGCAGTGGATACTTATCATCTTTCAGGAATTGATTCAAAGGCTTGTAATCAATAATAAATCTCTTTTTCCCACGAACTTGTTCTAATATTTTGTTCAAATAAAAGCCTGACATGCCCAATTTGACTTTTTAAGCTGAATGAGACCTTCAGCCAATAACTGAGAACACTCGTGAATTGCAAGCTTCATATTTGCTGGGGACATTCCTGGATGTGAAGCCTTTGTTGGATTAAGATCTTCTGAATTCTTGAATGGAAGTGTGATGAAGAATTCTGATCTAGTCCAAAGAGGAGAATGATGTTTCTTTGCAAATTCTGTGTGAGAAAGAGCACAACAGGAATCTTGAAGTTCCTGTACCAATTCTAGAGATAGAGAAGAAAACTGTTAGGAAGGTTGTAGGGTAAATAGGGAAGGTGTAGTGGTGAAAGGTAACTTATGGTTCTTGTATTGCAAACCCATAGGTAAAATGGACAGTTTATTCAATCTGAAATAAAGTTCAAATCCTAAAACCAAATCCTTGTCTAGAAGATTTGATCCAAGGACATATGTCCATATGGTAAGCTCAAGAAAGTTTTGCAATTTGATAGGGTTTCTGGTCTTCAAGGTTGTGGTAAATATTTTTTCCATCTACTGCTTGAAAATATTGATCATGCTGAACCTAGTATCTTTCTAGAAGAATAGATGGAGAATAGATGGATTCATCATAGACCTATAAGCACCAGTATCTATGAGTGCAATGATTTTTATAGGTTTGGCAAATTTATGGGGAAAGACTGTAATTGGAACTAATGGAATTGGTTGTAGTGTTTGGATAGAACAAACAGTAGGTAAGGTTGATAGGGTAAGATCTGTTAAAGGAATTTTTTCTAGTATGAGAGGAAAAGGGGTAATGGTATAAATAGGTGGAATGTAGTGATCTAGAAATATAGAGTTTTGGGAAGGCAATTCCTCATCTATCTCTAATCTAGAGTCTGAAAATTCTGCTGCAAATAATGCTCTCGCATCTGATTCATCATCCAGGGAGAATAATGATTTAATGTCAGCATCGTCTAAATCCACTTAAGAAACTTCATGGATTTTTTGAATTATCTTTCCTGCTTTCTTTGGCTTATTAGGGAAATTTTTCGCAAAATGACCCTTCTTTCCACAGACATAACATCTGTCACTTTTTTTTGAATCTATGCTTCCTTCTTTTAAAGAACTTGAATTTCTTTCTTCTATGCCTTCTTGACTTGTAATCATCCATATGTCTTCACTTGTGAAATCTTTTGACTTTTTAGGAGGACATGTACACTTCTTGTCCTTACATTTGGTCTGCAAATCTGGTCTTCTACATGCCATCTTCCAAAAAGAATCATGATCAAAAGTCATCAATTCTCTAACCATCTTTTGTTGTGCACAAATCTTATCAACAGATAATAAGATTCTCTGATAAATTTCTCCAAGACTGAGAGAATTCAAATCAATATTCTTTTCACGAAATTGGAATTGAATATGATAAGAATACTATATGGAAAAGACATCAGGAATGTTTGCTTTAAGTTTGCATCATTAGCTCCACCAAGTAGATAAAACCTTTTTGTCATCCGCTAATAATTCTTATCAAGATCCATTCTCAAAAGAGAACAACATTTCATCTTGAAGTACTCATCTTTGGCCATATCAGCATACTCCATTGTGCTACCAACAAACTCTTGATGAAGAGTTGTAAGTATCTCTGCAATTTACTGAGCATGATAGAATATGAGCATGGCTGCTTCTGGGAGTCTAACAAACCAATCTCTTAAAGCTCATGTAAATCTGGAAGTGAATTCCAAGACTATTGTTGGGAATTTGGAATTAGGATGCTTTTGTTGAACTTCAATCTAGGCATAAAACTCTTAAATCCTATATGTCCATTTGTGCAGAGCGATATCATCCAAAGTAAACCACAGACCGTTTTGTGGCATAGGAGGTATTTAAGGACCAGCTTCTGGAACATTTGTCTCCATTTCTTCCTTAGGTTCTACTGTATGATAAGCTGGTTGCTGATGAGTTGTTCCATTCTGCTGTGAAGAGGTTGGGTCTGCCATAAACTGAGTTGGAAGAAAATGTTTTTGGTCAACCTCATCATTTGAGGCTTTAGTTTCATATTCTAAACTTTCAGAGGAAAGACAAGATATCTCTAGAATGGATTATCCAGAAGAGGTAAAGTTTGAAGAGCTTGTTGTTCTAAAAAGGTTGTAATAGTGTTTACAGGCTTGGGTTGTTAGACAATATGAGAATGGGCAATCTCCTTTTGTTTTTGAGACTGGGAGGCTGTTTGAGAAATAGGAATGGGTTCAGTAGTAACAGTAGGTGGTGTTTCAGGCCTTATAACAATAGGTGTTTGGGTTGGAACAGTACTGGGTTGGGTTGAAATAGTACTGGGCTTTAGTTTAGGAATAGGCTTTGAGCTCAAATTGAGTTGTTCAATGAATTATTTATGGAATAGTTCTGACGTAAGTCCAAACTTTTCCAATTCTACTTGTGAGGGATGGTGAACAGGAAGTGGTGTGTACAATGGCTGGTGAGAAATAGAAGGATGTAAAAAGGTGAACAAACCCAGAGGATCTAAGAGTGAAGGAGACTTGAGATAGTCCTGTCTGAGATCTTGCTTTAAAGAAGCAATCTCTCTTTCAAGCTTATGCAACTTCACTACTTTTGCATCAAAAGTTGTATCATACATCCGAGTAGTTATCATGTTCATCAATTCACTTTTCAATTCTACTTGCTGCCTTTCAAGCTATCTCAACAGCTTATACAATGTTTCATATTGTGTTGTCTGCCGATTATCCAGAACAGAGAGTTTATTTGTAACTTTATCAACTTTAGTCTCAATTCTCTAAAGCACTTTATTCTGCACTTGTGCATTCTGAGTCTGTCAATTCAACACTAATTCTACCACAGTAATAGGCTTAGATGTTTTTTCAGGTGCTACCGTTATAGGTCCGACATATGGAGCAATCCTGACTTGTGAGATAGGATCTATGTGGTCTTGAAGAGGGGAAAGTCTGTATCATAAGCAATTGAAAAGAAGGTCGTTGATACATAGCAATCACAGGTATTGGTTCAGGGTTGGAAATTTTAGGTTTAGAAACAAGCTTATAACAAAGTAAAAGTAATCATTTTTCTGGTGGTTTGGGTGGTAAAGGATCAGAGTGATCAAGGTGATCATCACATGAAGGTGGTGAAGGAGGTAAAGGATTTTTATAGTGAGAAGGTGGGGAATAAGAAATCACATAATCATATTTACCTGAAGGTTGTCCTAACAGACCAACAGAAGGATCTCCATCCTCATATCTTTCAAAGAATTGTTTCTCTGAATACTTCGTCTTCTTTTTGGATTTCTTGGCCTTTCTATTCCAATCTTCACTTTCTTCTGCCCTGTCATCTGCATAACAGTCATCACAATCACATATATTAAAGTAATTGTGATTTCCATTATGAGACTAATAGATAGGCTATGATGATTTGGAGAAAGCGAGAATAGGAATCTTCTCATGAGAGCAAATAGGTTGCATCATAAATTGTGTAGAAAACTCCACAGGTGTACCAGCTTGAGATTCATTCTCATCAGGAGAGAAGAATTGAGTTTCTACCCTGCCATCTTTGTGCTTTATAAAAAGTGGTTTTGTTGAACTCACTAGCTGGTTTATTTAATGAAGAAGTTCATAGTTCGTCAACCAATACTGATGAAAGATCTGAAGAAGATCTTCCTTATTTAGTTGCTTTGGAATTTGTACCACTTTTGGAACTTGAGTAGAATCAATTGTAATACTCAAAGCATTTTCAGACGCAGGAATAAAAAGATCCATTGCATGATTCTGCACTCTGTAAATCATCTAATAGTGAAGAGTAGTTATATCTGTAGTAGCTATGTTCTTTACTCTAGTAATTTGAACTTGTACCTTCAAAGTAGTAAACGTATGAGGATCCTGAAGTCTCATGTTGAAGTTCAGATAGAAAGTATAGAGAACAGTTCCAACATTTAGAATGGTCGGAATCGTTCCAATCACAGCATCTTGATACTCCAAAAATATGGTATCTAGAAGTGTTATCCTATCAACAACTGGTAATCCTTTTCTACCATGATAAGTAAGAACAAGTCTGATAGTTCCAAAATGGATATGAGTATACCCATGATTATGCCACTGAGTAGGAAACTCAGAAGGTATCTCTAGAGTAATAAATTGTTCCTCACCAGTACCTTGAATAAGACACTGGTAAAAGGAAGAAGACTGCACATACTCATTTACATATTAAGGCTTTTGATGAATCAAGGCTTTAATGGAAGTTGTGAAAACGTACTTATATTCCAGATAATAAATCAGATGATTCATTATCTCCTACTAGGTCTCAGATGGAAAACTTTTCTCAAATTAATTAATGAAAAATTTTGAAACTAACAAAGAACTTTTAAGAAAAGATTTAGAAGTAGAACATAATAAATTAAAAAGAATTTGGTATTTTAATTCATTTTCTAAAAAATAATTAGAAGATTTTAGAACAAAATGGTATAAAGAAATGAAAATATTAAAAATAAATATTCCTTTATTTGAGTGGTTTGAAACTTATTGTTATTGTGAAAATATATAATATCTATTTTGAACAATAAACGTTCATAGTAAGATAGCTAGGGTTTGGACAATTATAGATAAAGAATCAGTAATATCAGTACATCCACCTTTAGAAAAATTAGTATTTAAACATGATGATACAAATTATATGGTTTTACCTCTTAAAAATGTAAATCTAGATAGTAAAGATTCTGGTATAACATCAAAAATAAAATATATTTAGTTACAAGAAAATTATACAAATAAAATATTATCAACGATAGCTCAACAGTTAGATAGAGTAGAATCATTAGTTCAACCAGAATTATCAACTCCTAATATAACTGAAACTATATCAGAAAAACTTTTATTCAAACCTTTTGAATTTCTCCAGGTTCAGAAATAAAATTATGATCTCATCAAGCTTTATTACAAAAAAATAGAAAATCAACTTAAACAATTAAAAATTTCTAAAACACCAATAATATTAGATAAATTTGAATCTAGTAAACAAAAAGATAAATTAGTATCTGTAATAACAAAAACATTTAATACTGATGATGACTTAGAAAACATTGAAAATCAATTTCAAGACAAAACAAATATTCAAAAAATACATTTTGGCAGTGGAAGTTCTTCACAAACTTATACTACTGAAACTAAAAATTTTTATTCAAAACCAACACCTCAAGATATATAATTTGAAGAACGCGGTCAAGTAGTACAAGTTAAATATGACAATACCTCCATTTACGAATGGAATATTGATGGTTTAGCTGAATATCAAATTTTAAATTTATTACAAGAAATGTCTATGGCCGCTAGTTCTTATAAAGCAAATAGTAATAATGATCTATCAATTGTCCAGATGATCATATCAGGATTCACTAGTCAATTAAAGGGGTGGTGGGATTACTACCTTACAATAGATCAAAAGGAAATTATTCTATCAGTAAAGAAAACTATTGTAAAAACTGAAAATAATACTCAAATACAAATACAGGTAGATGATATATTAAATACTTTAATATTTACTATAATGAAATATTTTGTAAGAAACCCTAGTCAATATCAGGCTAGAAACTCAGAAATATTATTAAATTTGACTTGCCTAAAATTACAAGATTTTAGATGGTATAAAGATGTATTTTTAACTAATGTATTTACAAGAACAGATTGTAATCATTCTTATTGGAAAGAAAGATTTATAGCAGGTTTACAAAAATTATTTGCAGAAAGAGTTAGATCAAAACTAAAGGCAGATCATAATAATTTAATACCTTATGACATATTAACCTACGGTCATTTAATCAACTATATAAATAATAAATAATGAAGGTTTAGCTATTTGTTCAGATTTGAAATTTAAAACAAAATTGAAAAAAGATTTTATTTCAAGTAGAAAAGAATTAGGAGCCTTTTTGTCAACAATATGGTTATGAAACAATAGTAGCTCCATCAGCCAATTCCAAAAAATATAAAAAACTGAAACAAACCCAATATAGGCCAAACAGAAAAAATATTATTCAAAGTCCAAACTAACTAGTCAAAACTAATCGTATAGAGTCAAACCTTCAACCAGAAAACAAAAACCCAAAAAGAAAAGTAGTCAACAATAAAAAGGATATTATAATTTGTTATAAATGCGAAAAAATTGTTCATTATGCAAGAAATTGTAGCATTAGACAAATAATAAATGAATTAGATTTATTACAAGAATTAAAAGAAAAAATTCTAAAAATATTTTTTAATGAAGAAGAATTTGATAATAATCAGGAAGATAAATTATCAGATTACTCTGAAAATGATTTAAATCAATTAAATGAAGATTCAGAATCAGAAACAAATGATGAAGATGAATGTGATAGTTTAGGACCTTGTAATTGTAATAATATAAATATGATAAATACCGAAAATGAATTCTTATTAGATATTATAGAAAAAATTGATGACCTAGAAGTCAAAAGACAATATTTAATGAAATTAAAATATATTATAGGAACATCTTCTAAATCAAAAAATTTTGAATTTTATAGTTTTCAAGAAATATGTAATAGATTTAAACAGAATAATAAAACTATTGGAATAGACGAATTACAAGAAGAAGTTAGAAATATTAAAATAGAATTAAAAGAAGAAATTAATATGTTAAAAGAAAAGGTTAGTAAATTAGAAAGAGAAAAGTTAGCAAAAGATTTAGAAAAACTATTAAAACAACAGGAAGTAGAAACAAATGATTCAACAAAATATGTTAATAGTATACAAAAAATAAATTATCAAAAATGGTATGTAAAGATAAATATAATAATAAATAATACACATCTAGCTACAACAATTTTAATAGATAGTGGAGCTGACCAAAATTGTATACAAGAAAACTTAATCAGAACAAAATATTATGAGAAAACTTCAAAAAGACTTCATACTGCAAGTGTCTCTAGATTAATAGTTAATTATAAATTATCGAATGTAAAAATTTGTAATCAGGGATATTGCTTCAAAACAAATTTTATTTTAGTCAAAAATCTAAGTACTAATATAATTTTAGAAACACCATTTATAACCATGATATACCCTTTTATTGTATTAGAAAGGGGCATTAGTACAAAAATATTAGGAAAATAAATTATATTTGAATTTTCATTTCCTATTAAGACAAAAGATATAAATTGGTTACAAGCAAATAATATTCAAAAAATAAATTTAATAAAAAATAAAAAACAACACTTAAAACAATTATCAAATGAAATAAATATTAAGAAAATAGAAAAACAGTTAGAAACACCTATTATCAAACAAGAAATAAAAAAGATTGAAGAAAAATTCATATTAAATGTATGTGCTCCTATACCTAATGCATTCTGAAATAAAAAACAACATATAGTTAGTTTACCATATATTAATAATTTTAATGAAAATAAAATATCTACTAAATCTAAAGCTATACACATGAATCAAGAATTAGAAAAAAACTTGTCAACAAGAAATCATAGATTTAAAGAAAAATGGATTAATAAGAGATTTTAAGTCTCCTTGGTCATATTCAGCTTTTTATGTAATAAATTAGGCAGAACTTGAACGAGGAACTTCTCGACTAGTTATCAATTATAAACCTCTAAATAAAGTTTTAAAATAAATAAGATATCTAATACTTAATAAAAGTGATTTACTAAAGAAACTTTATAAAGCAAATATATTTTTAAAATTTGATATAAAGTTAGGATTTTGGCAAATACAGATTATTGAACAAGATAAATATAAGACAGGGTTTAATGTCCCTTTTGGACATTATGAATGAAATATAATGTCATTTGAATTAAAAAATGCTCCATTAAAATTTTAAAATATTATGAATGATATAATAAGCCCAATAAATTCATTCTTTATAGCCTATATAGATGATGTATTAGTTTTTTTTAAAAAAAATCTATTAGTCAACACAAACAACACTTAGAAAAATTTTATAATATAATTCATTCTAGTTGAATGGCTGTATCTGATACTAAAATGAAATTATTTCAAACAAAAATTAGATTTTTAGGACACGATATTTATCAAGGAACTATTAAATCAATAATTAGAAGTTTAGAATTTTCTAATAAATTTCCAAATAAAATTAAAAATAAAAATAATTACAGAGATTTTTAGATTGTTCAAATTATGTTCATGAATTTTTTAAAGATTTAGAAATATTATGTAAACCTCTTTATGATAGATTAAAAAAGAATCACAAATCTTGGTTAGAGGAACACACTCAAATTGTCAAAGAAATAAAGTCTAAAATTAAGACTTTACATTGTCTAAGTCTATATCACTCTGAAGTTTTTCTTATAGTTGAAACAGATGCGAGTGATAAACGTTTTGGAGATATTTTTAAATGAAAATATAATAATCAAGAAAATTTAATAAGATATTATTCTGGAAGTTGGAATTCAACTCAAATAAATTATTCAACAATAAAAAAGGAAAAATCAAATATTTTTTTATGTATCAAAAAATTTGAAAATGATTTATATTTAAAGAAATTTTTACTTCGTATTAACTATTTAGCAGCAAAATATGTTTTGAAAAAAGATGTTCAAAATTTGTTTTCGAAACAAGTATTTGCTAGATGACAAGTTTTATTAAGTCATTTTGATTTTAAAATTGAATTTATCAAAGGAGAAAATAATTATCTCCCTGATTTTCTTTCTCATGAATTTCTATAGAGAAGATGAATTCTAATCAAAATAATTATAATAAGCAGATTTTGACCCGTGCTACATTTAATAATCATAATAGCCTAAGAACTCCAACCCAATCATCTACACCTTCCAATTCTATATTAACTCCTTTATTAAACCAAAACCTTGTTTATCTATTAAGGCCTAGAACTCAATCTAATCAAATAAGACCTTCATTTTCTTCTACCTTAATAAGACCATCAAGCTCAAAGAATTCAAGCCCATTTACCTCTAGTCCATCCAAACCATCAACTAGTCAAAGTCCACAGGGATCTTCCTCAGGATATATTCTACATCCTAATAAGTTATTTGTGAAGACTTTGGATGATGAAGAAGTATCTATTGCTTCAGAATGATTTATAAAATTAATTTCATTTTTATTTCCCAAAAATTTTCATTTTCAAGAATCCGACTTTACAAGAACTAGAGAATTTTATCAATATATTTTAATAGACACAAGATCAATTGAAATAGAACATAATTTTAATAAAATCGATCCCACAAAAATTGATTATTCAAAAGTAAAATTTTTTATATTATTTCTTCAGCTAGATGGAATCAACAAATCCATACTAACAAAAGATTTTCAAATTATTTTAACCTTCAGACTTATAATTATTATGATTATCAAATGACGTGGTATAAAATTTTTTATTTACGAAATTATAATCACTCTTTGTTTTTCTATTTTTCAAATAAATTTTCAGTAGAATTGCCAAACTGGTTTTACATTTGGTTTATTTACTTTCATAATCTAGTAGAATTATTTCCTCAAGATATTTTAATAGCCTATGATAAATATTCTAGTTATTTTCCTAATGAGAAAAATACACTCAAACTTTTGGTCAACTTTATTATCATCTTTCGAATGCCTTGGATTACCACCTGGACGTATCATCTGGATAGTGGATCAGATACTAAATTCCCTACATTATATAGGGAATTTTGATCTAAATGGTGGGACAATTTTAATAGCAGTCAAGCGGATATCGACTCGGTTATTCAATATTTTTTACCAGCAAAACAAGATTTCATACTTCCAGGATTTTCACAATCTAAGAAGGAAATTTTAAAAAGAATCTATGCAGCTTTTAATCCTGAAGAACTACAAGAATTACTCAACAAGTACTCTAGTGAAATTAATAGTTCTCACTCTTCATAAGAAGATAAACTTCCAATTTTTAGTCTAAATTCACAAAAACCAAAATTTAATTTTGAATTAAATTAAATATTTTGTAATCATGTAAGTATAAAAAGGTAATTTTTCAGTAATTATCAAAAGATGACAGCTTATCAGCAATTATCAAAAGAAGACAACTCATCAGCAATTATCAAAAGAAGACAAAAACAACTTATCTTGAATTGTCGGCAACTAACTCTTGTCGGCCACATAAAAGAATCTTATCTACCACGTCTCTTCTTCTATCACTCCATAAATACCTCTCTCCTCTCTAAAAGAGGCAGAAGCCATTTCAGAAAAGAAAATCAAATGCCCTTTAATTATATCAACTTCTCATTGTTCAAAATCCCTAGATCTTCAGCTTGTATTTTCCAGTTTATGTCAACATTTCCCTTCGGAGTCTTCTATATTATCAACAGATTTTAATAAAGGTATTTCATTTTTATTATTCAAAATGAGTTCATTTCTTGAATCTTTTATTACTGCTCTTTCTTATTTAGATTTTTCTGATTTAACAGAATTAATTGCTCTTATAATGACTTTACGATATTTTAAAGTTACTTTAGAACAAGAACATTTATTAAGACATGAAGAATTTATTTATTGTGATTGTCAAGAATATGCTAGACGTATTACTTTTATTAACATTATGTTTGACTGTATTAATATTTTTATTCGAAATTATAATCATTAATCAATATTTATAATCCTTATAAAAGTTTATCGGCTGGAATACTGAAACTGCTAGGCCTATTGGGTAAAAGGGCAGCTATGAGGCTTAGGCTATGCACTGCCAAGTTTCTACAACAAAATCACGGACTATATTAAGGATAATTATAAGATAATAAGATAATAATGATTTCCATTGTGGATCTTAATATCTTAATTAATCTTAGCAATTATAAAAGAAATAAGAAAGAAATTATTAAATCAACAGTTATAATCCTTAATATAATTTGTGGCTTTATTGCAGGATCTTAGCAGTACATAGCCTAAGCCTCAAAGCTGCCCTTTTATCCAATAGGCCTAGCAAATCCAGTATTCCAGCCGATAAATTTTTATAAGGATTATAAATATTGATTAATGATTATGATTTTAAATAAAAGTATTAACACAACTAAGCATAATATTAATAAAATTAATGCGTCTAACATGTTATTGACAATGAATTTGATTAATACTTTCTTAATATCTTAATAAATGTTCTTGTTCTATAGTATCTTTAAAATATTGTAAAGTCATTCTAAGAGCAATTAACTCTGTTAAATCAGAAAAATCTAAACAAGAAATAGCAGTAATAAAAGATTCAAAAAATGAACTCATTTTGAATGATTAAAATGAAATACCTTTATTAAAATCTCTTGATAATACAAAAGACTCCGAAGAGGAATGTTGGCATAAATTGGAAAATACAAGTTGAAGATCTAGAGATTTTGAACAATGAGAGGTTGATATAATTAAAGGGCATTTGATTTTCTTTTCTGTAATGGTGTTTGCTCTAAAATGGCTTCTACCTCTTTTTAAGAAAGAAGAAAGGTATTTATAGAGTGATAGAAGAGGAGACGTGATAGATAAGATTCTCTTCTTGTGGCCGACAATGAAAGATAAGCTACCTTTGTTTTCTTTTGA
Organism: Triadica sebifera; assembly: GCA_023653625.1. Classification (NCBI taxonomy): domain Eukaryota; kingdom Viridiplantae; phylum Streptophyta; class Magnoliopsida; order Malpighiales; family Euphorbiaceae; genus Triadica; species Triadica sebifera. The sequence continues at coordinate 5,338,079 of CM042900.1, forward strand.
TAATGGCTAATGAGTTGTCTTCTTTTGATAATTGGTGATGGGCTATCTTCTTTTGTCTTCATTTGATAATTGCTAATGAGCTGTCTGCTTTGTTTTTATTAAACTTACATGATTACAAAATATTTACATGATTACAAAATATTTAATTTAATTCAAAATTAAAATCTGATTCTTATGAGTCTGGGTTGAAAATTGAAAGTTTATCTTCTTCTGAAAAGTGAGAACTATTAATTTTACTACAGTACTTGTTGAGTAATTATGGTAGTTCTTCATGATTAGAACCTGCTAAGATTCTTTTTAAAATTTCTTCCTTAGATTGTGAAAATCCTGGAAGTACGGAAGCTTGTTTTGCTCGTGAAAAATATTGAATAACCGAGTCGATATCCACTTTACTGCTATTAAAATTGTCCCACCATTATATCGAAATTCCCTATATAATGTAGGAAATTTAGTCTCTGATCCACTATCCAGATGATACGTCCAGGTGGTAATCCAAAAGATTCGAAAGATGATAATAAAGTTGACCAAAAGTTTGAGTGTATTTTTCTCATTAAAAAATAACTAGAATATTTATAATAGGCTATTAAAATATTTTGAGGAAATAATTCTACTAGACTGCCAAAGTAAATAAACCAAATGTAAAACCAAATTGGCAGTTCTGCTAAAAATTTATTTGAAAAATAGAAAAACCAAAAGTGATTATAATTTCGTAAATAAAAAGTTTTATATCATGTCATTTGATAATAATAATAATTATAAGTCTGAGGGTTAAAAGAATTTGAAAATATTTTGCTAGTATGGATTTGTTGATTCCATCTAGCTGAAGAAATAATATCTAAATTTTTTACTTTTGAATAATCAATTTTTGTGGGATCGGTTTTATTAAAATTATGTTCTATTTCAATTGATCCCGTATCTATTAAAATATATTGATAGAATTCTCTAGTTCTTGTAAAGTCGGATTCTTAAAAATGAAATTTTTTTGAAAATAAAAATGAAATTAATTTTATAAATCCTTCTGAAGCAAGATACTTCTTCATCATCCAAAATCTTCACAAATAACTTATTAGGATGTAGAATATATCCTGAGGAAGATCTATGTGGACTTTGACTAGTTGATGGTTTAGATGGACTTGAAGTAGATGAGTTTGAATTCTTTGTGCTTGATGGTCTTATTAAGGCAGAAAAAAAATGAGGGTCTCATTTGATTAGATTGAGTTCTAGGCTTTAAGGGATAAAAAAGGTTTTGGCTTAATAAAGGAGTTATCTAGAATTGGAAGGTGTAGATGATTGGGCTAAAGTTCTTGGGCTATTCTGATTATTAAATGTAGCATGAGTCAAAATCTATTTATTAGAATTATTTTGATTAGAATTCATATTCCCTGTAGAAATTCACGAGAAAGAAAATCAAGGAGAGAGTTATTTTCTCCTTTGATCAATTCAATTTCAAAATCAAAATTACTTAATAAAACTTGTCATCTACCAAATATTTATTTCGAAACCAAATTTTGAACATTTTTTTCCAAAACATATTATGCTGCTAAACAATCAATACTAAGTAAAAATTTCTTTAAATATAAATCTATCTTCAAATTTTTTGATACATAAAACAATGCTTAAAATTTTCTTTTTTATTGTTGAATAATTTATTTGAGTTGAATTCCAACTTCCAGAATAATATTTTATTAAATTTTCTTGATTATTATATCTCTGTTTAAGAATACCTCCAAAATCTTTATCACTTGAATTTGTTTGTACTATAAAAAAAGTTTCAAGGTGAGGTAGACTCAAATAAGATAAAGTCATAATTTTATACTTTATTTCTTTGACAATTTTAGTGTGTTTCTCTGACCAAGGTTTGAGATTCTTTTGTAATCTATCATAAAGAGATTTACATAATATTCCTAAATCTTTAAAAAATTCATGAACATAATTTAAACAATCTAAAAATCTCTGTAACTGTTTTTTTTTTACCTTTAATTTCTTCTGAAAATTTATTAGAAAATTTTAAACTTCTAATTATTGGTTTAATAATTCGTTGATAAATATTGTGTCCTAAGAATCTAATTTTTGTTTGAAATAATTTCATTTTAGTGTTAGATACAGCCATTCCACTAGAATAAATTATATTATAAAATCTTTCTAAGTGTTGTTTGTGTTGACAAATAGATTTTGAAAAAACTAATACATCATCTATATAAGCTATATAGAATGAATTTATTGGCCTTATTATATCATTCATAATATTTTGAAATTCTGATGGAGCATTTTTTTTTTAATCTAAATTACATTGCATTCAATTCATAATGCCCAAAAGGAACATTAAACTATGTCTCATATTTATCCTATTCTATAATCTGTATTTGCTAAAATCCTGACTTCACATCAAATTTTGAAAATATATTTGCTTCATAAAGTTTTTTTAGTAAATTTCTTTTATTAGGTATTGGATATCTGATTCATTTTAAAACTTTATTTAGAGGTTTACAATTAATAACTAGTCGATGAGTTCCTCATTCAAGTTATGCCTGATTTATTACATAAAAAGCTGAACATGACCAATGAGATTTAGAATATCTGATTAATCCATTTTTCTTTAAATCTATGATTTCTTGTTGACAAGTTTTTTCTAATTCTTGATTCATGTGTATAGCTTTAGATTTAGTAGGTATTCTATTTTCATTAAAATTATTAATATATGGTAAACTAATTATATGTTGTTTCCACTAGGACAGAGGGGATGAGCTAGCCTAATTCTTACTGGTACGTGGCGTTGTTAAACCAGTCTCACAACGAGATGGTTACCGTCCTTTGCCCCAGTAGAGCGCAGAGTCTGGTATTCCAACCTATATACCAAATAGGAATTAAACTAACTCACCATAAGAATGAAACTTACCAGAGAAGTCAGGAATCAATAAACAAGATATGACTATCCTGAAGGCACACTCTTTGGCCACTGAAAGGAATGCCCTATTATGTATTCTCAACTTATGATACCTCAGAGTAACTTTCATTTGCTAATGGCTAACTTGAACGATCGAAGAGACTGTGTATTGGCTACTATTAGCTGACTAGCAGCTTAGAGGAGAGAGAGTTTAAGCAAACATATTGTTTATTGCAAACTCGGGAAATTACATCCTGCCTTGAGATCAAACTTTAAAAAGATTTTTGCAGAGTCCATGAAGGGAAACATAGAGTCTATCCTTGGAAGATGATACTTGTCATCTTTGAGAAAATGGTTTAAAGGTTTATAATCAATTACTAGCATTTTCTTTCCCCTGACTTGTTCTGACCTTTTATTGACATAAAATGCCTGACATGCCCAATTTGATTTAGTGAGTTGAATCAATCCTTGCTCCATTAATTGAGAACATTCAGCTACTGCAAGCTTCATATCTTCTGGTGACATACTAGGATGGGAGGCTTTAGTAGGATTTATGTCTTCAGAATTTTTGAATGGAAGAGTTATGAAAAACTCTGGACGAATCCATAAAGGAGATGGATGTTTCTGAGCAAACTCTATATGAGACAGAGCACAGCAAAACTCTTGAAGTTCTTTTACCAGATCAGAGGATAAAGTAGGATAGACTTGTAAAGGATGTAGGGTGAAAAGAGAAGGTATGGTTGTAAATGGGATAACTTGATTTTAAATTTAACTCCAGTGGATAGAATGGATAATTTATTTAACTTAAAATACAAATCAAATCCAAGAATCAAATCCTTATCAGGAAGATTTGATCCTAGGACATGAGTCCATATTGTAAGTTCTAGGAAGATTTGTAACTTAATAGGGTTTCTGGTTCTAAGGGTAGTGGTGAATATCTTTCCATCAGCTGCTTGAAAGTGCTAATCATAATGCATCCAATACCGTTCTGGAAGAATGGCTGGATTCATCATTGATCTATAGGCTCCAGTATCAATGAGTGCAATAAGCTTAACAGGCTTTGCATATTTGTGAGGAAAGATGGTAATAGGAATCAAAGGAATAGGATGTATAGTCTGATTAGAACAGACTGATGGTAAGGTGGACAAGGTCAAAGTTGTTGAGGGTGGTGATTCTGATTGAAGTGGGAATGGTTCAATGGTTAAGACCGGAGGTATAAAATGATCTGGAAAGATAGAATACTGAGAGGGAATCTCCTCAAGATACTCATCATTATTTTCTGATTTTGAATCAGTAAATTCTGCTGCAAACAGTACTCTTGAATCAACTTCATCATCTAATGAGAACAAAGATTCTACATCTGCTTCATCTAGATCCACTTGTGTAACTTGATGAATCTTCTGAATGATCTTGGCGGCTTTCTTTGGTTTGTTTGGACAATTTTTTGCAAAAGTCCCCTTCTTGCCACATATGTAGCATCGATCACCTTTCTTGAATCTACCTTTTCGACGCTTAAAGAATTTGTACTTCTTGCGTCGATGTCTCTTTGATTTAAACTCATTAAGAGGCTTCCATTTGTGAAACTTTTTGGATTTCTTAGGGGAACAAGTGCACTTCTTATCTTTGCACTTAATCTGAAGATCTGATCTTTTGCATGCTTTCTTCCATGAAGAATCTTGGTCAAACGTCATGAGCTCCTTGACCATTTTCTGTTGTGCACAAATCTTATCTACTGCAAGTAGAATTCTCTAGTAGATTTCTCCAAGTGTAAGAGAGTTCAAGTCAACATTCTTTTCTCTTAATTGAAACTGGATATGGTTGGAAATACTATCTGGGAATGACATTAGGAATGCCTGTTTCAAATTTGCATCATTTGCTACTCCAAGAAGATAAAATCTTCTAGTCATTCTCTGATAATGCTTATCAAGATCTTTTCGTTGTAGAGAACAACATTTCATCTTAAAATATTCATCCCTTGCCATATCATCATATTCACTTGTACTGCTAACAAACTCTTGATGAAGAGTTGTTAATATCTCAGTTATTGTCTAGGCATGATAAAACCTTAGCATTGCAACTTGTGGTAATTTGACAAACCAGTCACGCAAAGTACCTGTGAATCTAGATGTAAACTCCAGAATTATAGCTGGAAATATGGCATTAGGATGTCTTTGTTGAAGTTCTATCTAAGCATAAAATTCTTGGATACGATCTCTCCATTTGTGCGAAGGGATATCATCAAATGTGAACCAGGGACCATTTGAAGGCATTGGTGGAACTTGTGGATTTGTCCCAGATGGAATATTTGTATCCATCTCTTCCTCAGGTTCTTCAGTTGTGTACTCAGATTGTTAGCGGGTTGTACCGCTCTGTTGTGAAGAAGCTGGATCTGCCATAAATTGAATGGTTGGCATATATTTTGGATCTGGATCATCATCCGATAGTTCAATTTCAGACTCTGAACTTTAAGATGTGATGTATGGAACTTCTAGGCTTTCAATTTGAGGTAAAGCATGGATTGCTTGTTGTTCCAAAAAGGAAGTGATAGCATTGGGCTTGGATTCCTGGGCCATATGAGAATGGGCTACTTCTTTCTATTTCTGAGAAGTTTCAACAGGAATGGGTTATGTAGAAGGAGTAGGCTCTTTTATAATTAAAGGCTTTTGAACAGGAACAGTACTGGGCTGAGTGGAAATAGTACTGGACCTTAATGTAGACTTTGGCTTTGGAGTAGGCTTTAGGTCAAGATTAAGATCTTACATTAATTGTCTGTGAAACAATTCTGAAGCCATGCCAAATCTTTCAAGTTCTGACTGAGAAGGCGTATGAGCAGGAGGTGGTGTATACAGTGGTTGGTGAGAAGTGGGTGGATACAGAGATGTAAACAACCCCAGAGGGTCAGAGGATGAAGTGGACTTAAGATAATCTCGCCTGAGGTCTTGCTTCAAAGATTCAATCTCCTTTTCAATTTTTTGTAGTTTAACTGCCTTAGCATTGAAACTTGCATCATACATTCTTGTAGAGATCATAGCCATCAATTCTTTATTCAAATATGCTTGTTGGTGTTCAAGCTTTCTCAACAGTCCATGCAGTGCCTCATACTGCGATGTCTGTGTTTGATCTAGAACAGAAGTTTGTTAGATTACCACAAGATGCAATGCTAAGGTTTTATCATGCCTAGACAATAGCTGAGATATTAACAACTCTTCATCAAGAGTTTGTTGGCAGTACAAGTGAATATGATGATATGGCAATGATGAATCAGTCATTCTTCCAGAACGGTATTGGACGCATTATGATCAGCATTTTTAAGCAGCTGATGGAAAGATATTCACCACCACTCTCATAACCAGAAACCCTATTAAGTTATAAGTATTCCCAGAACTTACAATATGGACTCATGTCCTAGGATCAAATCTTCCTAATAAGGATTTGATTCTTTGATTTGATTTGTATTTTAAGTTAAATAAATTATCCATTCTACCCACTGGAGTTAAATTTAAAAATCAAATGATCCCATTTACAACCATACCTTCTCTTTTCACCCTATAGCCTTCACAAGTCTATCCTACTTTATCCTCTGATCTGGTAAAAGAGCTTCAAGAGTTTTGTTGTGCTCTGTCTCATACAAAGTTTGCTCAGAAACATCCATCTCCTTTATAGACTCGTCCAGAGTTTTTCATAACTCTTCCATTCAAAAATTCTGAAAACATCAATCTTACTAAAGCCTCCCATCCTAGTATGTCACCAAAAGATATGAAGCTTGCAGTAGCTGAATGTTCTCAATTAATAGAGCAAGGATTGATTCAACTCACTAAATCAAATTGGGCATGTTAGGCATTTTATGTCAATAAAAGGTCAGAACAAGTCAGGGGAAAGAAAAGGCTAGAAATTGATTATAAGCCTTTAAACCATTTTCTAAAAGATGACAAGTATCCTCTTCCGAGGATAGACTCTATGTTTCCCTTCATGGCCTCTGCAAAAATCTTTTCAAAGTTTGATCTCAAGAAAATCTTTTCAAAGTTTTTGTCAACTTGGCATAATACATAAAGATAGGTATAAAATAGCCTTTTGCATACCCAACTATCACTACGAATGGACGGTGATGCCATTTGGATTGAAAGTAGCACCCTCACTGTTTCAAAAGGCAATGATCAAGATTTATGAGCCTCTGCTTCATACAACCTTAATCTACATTGATGACATCTTATTGTTTAGCCCAAATATACAAGCCCATAATGAAACAGTCAAGAAATTTATTGAGCTCACAAGAGCCCATGGAGTTCTGTTAAGCCCATCAAAGATACAGTTGGCCCATACGACAATAGATTTCCTTGGAATGCAATTTTTCAATGGAACATATAGGCCTCAGCCACATCTGGCCGAAGAACTATTGAAATTCCTGGATGAAAATCTCACGATAAAGCAAATCAGTGACTCAGACACTACCCTACCTGCAGATTCCCTCTATAGAGAAAATATTACTTCAGACTGATGCGTCTAATGAACATTGGGGATCAGTGTTATTTGAAATCCTTGGAGATAAGAAAGAAGTTTGTGGATATGTCAGTGGTCATTTCAAAAACAGTGAACTACACTCCCATTCTACGTTCAAAGAAATTCTAGCAGTAAAATATGGAATAAGAAAGTTTGAATTTCATCTGATAGGACATCACTTTACAGTTATCATGGACTGTTCGTCACTGATTTGCAGGTAGGGTAGTGTCTGAGTCACGATTTGATCTCCTGGATTGCTTTTGTGTGTATGGCCAACTAAGGTGGTGTTTCTTTTTTCAACAGTTGATAAAGAGGTTTTACCAACTTACTGTAGTGAACAATGAATTGCCTGATGTAGTTTGCTATTCCAAGAAACTATTGAATTTACTTTATCGTGAGATTTTCATCTGGGAATTTCAATAGTTCTTAGGCCAGATGTGGCTGAGGCCTATATGTTCCATTGGAAAATTGCATTCCAAGGAAATCTATTATTGTCTGGGCCAATTGTATCTTTGATGGGCTTAACATAACTCCATCGGCTCTTGTGAGCTCAATAAATTTCTTGACTGTTTCATTGTGGGCTTGTATATCTGGGCTGAACAGTAAGATATCATCAATGTAGAATAGGGTTGTATGAAGCAGAGGCTCATAAATCTTGATCATTGCCTTTTGAAATAGTGAGGGTGCTACTTTCAATCCAAATGGCATCACCGTCCATTTGTAGTGATGGTTCGGTAAGCAAAAGACTTTTTTATACTTGTCTTCAGGTATTATGCCAAGTTGCTAGAAACCTGCCTTGAGATCAAACTTTGAAAAGATTTTTGCAGAGGCCATGAAGGGAAACATAGAGTCTATCCTCGGAAGAGGATACTTGTCATATTTGAGAAAATGGTTTAAAGGCTTATAATCAATTACTTGCATTTTCTTTCCCCTGACTTGTTCTGACCTTTTATTGACATAAAATGTCTGACATGCCCAATTTGATTTAGTGAGTTGAATCAATCCTTGCTCCATTAATTGAGAACATTCAGCTATTGCAAGCTTCATATCTTCTGGTGACATACCAGGATGAGAGGCTTTAGTAAGACTGATGTCTTCAAAATTTTTGAATGAAAGAGTTATGAAAAACTCTAAACGAGTCCATAAAAGAGATGAGTGCTTTTGAGCAAACTCTGTATGAGACAGAGCACAACAAAATTCTTGTAATTCCCTTACCAGATCAGGAAAATAAGGTAGGATAGACTTGGGAATGTTGTAAAGTGAAAAGTGAAGGTATAGTTGTAAATGGGATAATCTGGTTTTTAAACTTAACTCCAATGGGTAAAATAGATAATTTGTTCAGCTTAAAATACAAATCAAACCCGTGAACCAAATCTTTGTCAGGGAGATTTGATCCTAGGACATGAGTCCATGTTGTAAGCTCTGGGAAGACTTGTATCTTAATGGGGTTTCTGGTTCTAAGGGTAGTGGTGAATATCTTTCCATCAGCTGCTTGAAAGTGCTAATCATAATGCATCTAATACCGTTCTAGAAGAATGGCTGGATTCATCATTGATCTATGGGCTCCAGTACCAATGAGTGCAATAAGCTTAACAGGCTTTGCATATTTGTGAGGAAAGATGGTAATGGGAATTAAGGGAATAGGATGTATTGTCTGATTAGAACAGACTGATGGTAATCTAGACAAGGTCAAAGTTGTAGAGGGTGGTGATTTTGATTGAAGTGGGAATGGTTCAATGGTTAAAACTGGGGGTATAAAATGATATGGAAAGATAGAATACTGAGAGGGAATCTCCTCAAGATACTCATCATCATTTTCTGATTCTGAATCAGAAAATTCTGCTGCGAACAGCGCTCTTGAATTAGCTTCATCATCTAATGAGAACAAAGATTCTACATCTGCTTCATCGAGATCCACTTGTGTAACTTGATGGATCTTTTGAATGATCTTCGCGACTTTCTTTGGTTTGATTGGACAATTTTTTGCAAAGTGTCCCTTCTTGCCACATACGTAGCATCTATCACTCTTCACTTGTACTGCCAACAAACTCTTGATGATCAACAACTTTGACCTTGTCCACCTTACCATCAGTCTGTTCTAATCAGACTATACATCCTATTCCTTTGATTCCCATTACCATCTTTCCTCACAAATATGCAAAGCCTGTTAAGCTTATTGCACTCATTGATATTGGAGCCCATATATCAATGATGAATCAGCCATTCTTCCAGAATGGTATTGGACGCATTATGATCAGCACTTTCAAGCAGCTGATGGAAAGATATTCACCACCACTCTCAGAACCAGAAACCCTATTAAGTTACAAGTCTTCCCAGAACTTACAATATGGACTCATGTCCTAGGATCAAATCTCCCTGACAAAGATTTGGTTCTCGGGTTTGATTTGTATTTTAAGCTAAACAAATTATCTATTTTACCCACTAGAGTTAAATTTAAAAACCAGATTATCCCATTTACAACCATACCTTCTCTTTTCACCCTACAACCTTCATAAGTCTATCCTACTTTGTCATCTGATATGGTAAAAGAGCTTCAAAAGTTTTGTTGTGCTCTGTCTCATACAGAGTTTGCTCAAAAACATCCATCTCCTTTATGGACTCGTCAAGAGTTTTTTTATAACTCTTCCATTCAAAAATTCTGAAAACATCAATCCTACTAAAGCCTCCCATCCTGGTATGTCACCAGAAGATATGAAGCTTGCAGTAGCTGAATGTTCTTAATTAATGGAGCAAGGATTGATTCAACTCACTAAATCAAATTGGGCATGTCAGACATTTTATGTCAATAAAAGGTCAGAACAAGTCAGGGGAATGAAAAGGCTAGTAATTGATTATAAGCCTTTAAACAATTTTCTCAAGGATGACAAGTATCCTCTTTCGAGGATAGACTCTATGTTTCCCTTCATGGCCTCTGCAAAAATCTTTTCAAAGTTTGATCTCAAGGCAGGTTTTTGGCAACTTGGCATAATACCTGAAGACATGTATAAAACAGCCTTTTGCATACTGAACCATCACTACGAATGGACGGTGATGCCATTTGGATTGAAAGTAGCACCCTCACTATTTCAAAAGGCAATGATCAAGATTTATGAGTCTCTGCTTCATACAGCCCTATTCTACATTGATGATATCTTACTGTTCAGCCCAGATATACAAGCCCACAATGAAACAGTCAAGAAATTTATTGAGCTCACAAGAGCCCATGGAGTTCTGTTAAGCCCATCAAAGATACAGTTGGCCCATACGACAATAGATTTCCTTGGAATGCAATTTTTCAATGGAACATATAGGCCTCAGCCACATCTGGCCGAAGAACTATTGAAATTCCTGGATGAAAATCTCACGATAAAGCAAATTCAACAGTTTCTTGGAATAGCAAACTACATCAGGCAATTCATTGTTCACTACAGTAAGTTGGTAAAACCTCTTTATCAACTGTTGAAAAAAGAAGCACCACCTTGGTCGACCATACACACAAAAGCAATCCAGGAGATCAAATCAGTGACTCAGACACTACCCTACCTGCAGATTCCCTCTACAGGGAAAAGATTTTTTCAGATTGATGCGTCTGATGAACATTGGGGAGCAGTGTTATTTGAAATCCTTGGAGATAAGAAAGAAGTTTGTGGATATGCCAGTGGTCATTTCAAAGACAGTGAATTACACTACCATTTTACGTTCAAAGAAATTCTAGCAGTAAAATATGAAATAAAAAAGTTTGAATTTCATATGATAGGACATCACTTTACAGTTTTCATGGACTGTTCGTCCTTTCCAAAGATGCTAGATTTTAGACAAAAGGCTATCCCACACCCACAACTGTTACATTGGAAAGAATGGTTCGGTAGATACAGTTTTGATGTGCTGCATATAAAAGGAGATAAGAACTTGATCCCAAATTTCTTGTCCAGACCACCTCATTCTATAGATCTCATATCCTCTTCTTCAGAGATTTCACTGAACTACATAGCTTCACCCAGCTCAAGTTCACCTTCTAGCACTCCAACTCCACCTCCATATGATTTTCTTGGAGATACTCCTCCTGGATGTCCAAGAACTGATCTCAAGAAAATAAGAAGCTTTGCACAGAACATGTTATTAACATACATGATTCTCTTTCAAGATAAGATAGACAATCCTAAAAGGATTGTCTACTGTCCATCAGAGTATCCTTGGGTGATGATTTACAGGCTTAGTCCAGCATACATGTTCCCCGAACAGTTATGGTACTTATGGTGTCAATCGACATTATATTACCATGCAGTTCAAATCGAGCTGATTAAAATGCTCGCATTCATTGAAAACAGGGAGAACCATCAAACACCACAAATCAAGTTTTTAACTTGGTTTAAGCCACTGTCCTACTAGAAGCAGCAGTTTGCAGATCTTATTCTAAGAAATTCCAGTCCAAACAATGTTCTAGACCATATCATAAGTATTTTTATCTTTCACAGGTCTTACACTACAGTTGCAGGAACTTCCAAAATTGTTAGTCTCACAAGAAGCAGAATGTGGAAAGTCATATGTCATGAAGACCCTGCTAATCAAGAGGAAGTCAAGACAGCTCTTCTTAGAGAACTAAGGATAGAAAATAATTTCAATCATCTTCCACCTATCAGTTTCGCAGCCATTGGACCAAACCCTTGCAATAGGATAAAAATGTTTCCATGGCCTCCAACTCTAAAGTCCAAATATAGGCAAGAAGATAAGGAACAAGTTTTTGATCCCGACTCACAAGAAGATGACTTCTACATGCCTTATGAAAATGATGTTTCCATCACAGTTCCACAGTCTCAAGCAAGTTCCAGTACAAGGCCCAATCCAACTGAAATGTCTATGTTCCACACAGATGAAGATATGGATTTTACTTGTTTGCAGTATTGGAATCTTCAAACACAATGTTGGGATCCTCCACCAGAGCCTCTTCAGCCCAGAAGATATCCAAACAACAGGCCCATTCCACCAGGAGAACAAGATAATCTAGATGACTGGCCCATGGGAAGCCCAGAACCGTCTCTAGAAGATTTGAACATGTCCCCATCACATGAGTCTATCCATAAGTAATAATGTATGTTTGTTGGTTGTCTTCCACTTAGTTTGTTTGTTTGTATTAAAGTAGATGTGATAGCAACTTTAATAAGTGTGTGTTACTATTCACTTTACTTTAAGTCATGTTTACTTTTCTTTTATGTCATTATAAAATAGTGCTTGCATTATTAAAGTACTATTAAGGAATCTTAGCATATGTAAGTAGTGATGTCATATGCCACTGCCTAAGTATTATAAATAGTTATTCCATTAGTTGGAAGAGGCAGGATGTAATTACCCGAGTTTGCAATAAACAATATGTTTGCTTAAACTCTCTCTCCTCTAAGCTGCTAGTCAGCTAATAGTAGCCAATACACAGTCTCTTAGATCGTTAAAGTTAGCCATTAGCAAATGAAAGTTACTTTGAGGTATCAGAAGTTGAGAATACATAACAGGACAATCCTTTCAGTGGTCAAAGAGTGTGCCTTCAGGATAGTCATATATTGTTTCTTGATTCCTGACTTCTCTAGTGAGTTTCATTCTTATGATGAGTTAGTTTAATTTTTATTTGGTATATAGGTTGGAATACCAGACTGCGCTCTACTGGGGCAAAGGACGGTAACCATCCCGTTGTGAGACTGGTACTGTCCATACGGTACTGTCCATACGGTACTGTCCTTACCTGTAGAATAGGATCTACATGGTCTTGTAGAGAAGGAAATTCAGCATCATAAGATGATGAGGAAGAAAGAGGTTGATACATAGCAATCATAGGGATTGGCTTTGGTGCAGGTGCAGGGATTTCTGATTTATGGACAAGCTGGTAACATAGAAGTGGTTTAGGTTTTAGAGGTATGGGATCAGGTGGTAAATCCCACGATGGAGGTGATGGTGGTGATGGATTTTTATAATGAGAAGGAGGGGAGTAGGAGACCACATACTCATACTTACCTGATGGTTCTCCCAGTAATCCAACAGAAGGATCACCCTTATCATATCTGTCCTGTAATTGTTCCTCAGAACACTTGTTTTTCTTTTTCTGCTTTCTTTGCTTTATATTGCCTTCCTCAGCTTCATTTGCTATGCGATATGCATAACAGTCATCACAATCACAAATGTCGAAATAATTGTGATTACCATTATGAGATCTGTAGATTGGTTGAGCAGAGCTGGAAAAAGCATGAATATGGATGTTTTCCCTTGGGTAGAAGATGCATCATGAACTGAGTTGAAAACTCTATTGGTGCTCCAGGTTGAGCTTCATTCTCCTCAGGAGAGAAGAATTGTGTTTCAACTTTGCCATCCTTATGCTTAATAAACAAAGGCTTTGTAGAACTGACAACCTGATTCTTCTGATGAAAAAGTTTATAATTTGTCAACCATGAGTGAGGAAAGATCTAAAGAAGATCTTCCTTGTTCAGTTGCTTCGGGATCTGAACAACCTTCGGAATCTGTGTGGAGTCAACTGTGATGCTCAAAGCATCAGAGGATGTTGGGATGCAAAGATCCATTGCATGGTTTTGGACTCTGTAAATCATTTGGTAGTGCAAAGTAGCAATATTCGTAGTTGCTACAGTTTTTACTCTAGTAATTTGTACTTGTACCTTTAATGTTGAAAACGTATGAGGATCCTACAACCTCATATTAAAATTGGGATAAAAAGTACACAGCACAATGCCAGCATTCAGAGTAGTCTGAATTATTCCAATAACAGCATGTTGATACTCCAAGAATCTGGTATCCATGAGTGCTATGCGAGCCACTACTTGTAACCCTTTTCTGCCATGATAGGTAAGAGCAAGCCTGATTGCTCCAAAATGGATATGAGAATACCCATGACTTCGCCACTGAACAGGAAACTCAGGAGGAATTTCTAAAGTGATGAACTGTTCTTCTCCAGTTCCTTGAATAGGACACTGGTCAAAGGAGGAAGAATGTACATACTCCTTTACAGAAGAAGGCTTTTGTCTGATCAGAGATTTTATAGAAGTGGTGAAGGTAGATTTATGTTTCTAGAAAGTATTGTATGGATTTAGAAATGGAAGGTTGGTTTCCTGAACCTTTTGATCTTCAGGAAGGAATGATAATTCATAAAGATGAGAAAGAGATTTATAAGTAGAAGAAGAAGGTTGAAGAGATAAAGAAGAAGAAGAAGATGAACGACGTAACTTAGTAAGATATGTCATGATGATGAGAAGTTCCTCTCCACTGCTTATCAAACTAATAGTAAACCAATATAGTCTCTATGGCTCTAATACCACTAGGATATGGGGGTGAGCCAGCCTAATCCTTACTGGTACATGGCATTGTTAAACCAGTCTCACAACGGGATGGTTACCGTCCTTTGCCCCAGTAGAGCGCAAAGTCTAGTATTCCAACCTATATACCAAATAAAAATTAAACTAACTCACCATAAGAATGAAACTCATAAGAGAAGTCAGGAATCAAGAAACAAGATATGACTATCCTGAAGGCACACTCTTTGGCCACTGAAAGGACTGTCCTGTTATGTATTCTCAACTTCTGATACCTTAGAGTAACTTTCATTTTCTAATGGCTAACTTGAACGATCGAAGAGACTGTGTATTGACTACTATTAGCTGACTAGCAGCTTAGAGGAGAGAGAGTTTAAGCAAACATATTGTTTATTGCAAACTCGGGTAATTACATCCTGCCTCTTCCAACTAATGGAAGAGCTATTTATAATACTTAGGCAGTGGCATATGACATCCCTGCTTACATATGCTAAGATTCCTTAATAGCACCTTAATAATGCAAGCACTATTTTACAATGACATAAAGAAAAAGTAAACATGACTTAAAGTAAAGTGAATAGTAACACATACTTATTAAAATTACTATCACATCTACTTTAATACAAACAAACAAACTAAGTGGAAGACAACCAACAAACATACATTATTACTTATGGATAGGCTCATGTGATGGGGACATATTCAAATCTTCTAGAGACGGTTCTAGGCTTCCCATGGGCCAGTCATTTAGATTATCTTGTTCTCCTGGTGGAATGGGCCTGCTGTTTGGATATCTTCTGGGCTGAAGAGGCTCTGGTGGAGGATCCCAACATTGTGCTTGAGGATTCCAATACTGCGAACAAGTAAAATCCATATCTTCATCTGTGTGGAACATAGACCTTTCAGTTGGTTTGGGCCTTGTACTGGAACTTATTTGAGACTGTGAAACTGTAATGGAAACATCATCTTCATAAGGCCTGTAGAAGTCATCTTCTTGTGAGTCGGGATCAAAAACTTGTTCCTCATCTTTTTGCCTATATTTGGGCTTTAGAGTTGGAGGCCATGGAAACATTTTTATCCTATTGCAAGGGTCTGGTCCAACGGCTATGAAACTGATAGGTGGAAGATGATAGAAATTATTTTATATCCTTAGTTCTCTAAGAAGAGTTGTCTTGACTTCCTCTTGATTAGCAGGGTCTTTATGACATATGACTTTCCACATTCTGCTTCTTGTGAGAGTAACAATTCTGGAAGTTCTTGCAACCGTAGTGTAAGACCTGTGAAAGATAAAAATACCTGTGATATGGTCTGGAACATTGTTTGGACTTGAATTTCTTAGAATAAGATATGCAAACTGCTGCTTCTAGTAGGAAAGTGGCTTAAAACAAGTTAAAAACTTGATTTGTGGTGTTTGAAGGTTCTCCCTGTTTTCAATGAATGCGAGCATTCTAATTAGCTCGTTTTGAACTGCATGGTAATATAATGTTGATTGACATCATAAGTACCATAACTGTTCAGGGAACATGTATGCTGGAGTAAGCCTGTAAATCATCACCCAAGGATACTCTGATGGACAGTAGACAATCCTTTTGGGACTGCCTATCTTATCTTGAAATAGAATCATGTATGTGAATAACATGTTCTGTGCAAAGCTTTTTATTTTTTTGAGATCAGTTCTTGGACATCCAGGAGGAGTATCTCCAAGAAAATCATATGGAGGTGGAGTTGGAGTGCTAGAAGGTGAACTTAAGTAGGGTGAAAGCCATATAGATCAGTGAAATCTCTGAAGAAGAGGATATGAGATCTATAGAAGGAGGTGGTCTGGATAAGAAATCTGGGATCAAGTTTTTATCTCCTTTTATATGCTGCACATCAAAACTGTATATACTGAAGGAGCATATACATCTAATATGATTTTTTCTTTAATCTTTTTTTATTTCTTGTTTGATAATATGTATTTCTAACTGTTTTTCTATTCTCTTAATATTTATTTTATTTGATAATTGTTTTAAGTGTTGTTTTTTTATTTTTTTATTAAATTTATTTTTTGAATATTATTTGCTTGTAACCAATTTACATTTTTTGTCTTAATAGGAAAGGAAAATTCAAATATAATTGTTTTTCCTAATATTTTTGTACTAATGCCCCTTTCTGATACAGTAAAAGGGTATATCATGGTTATAAATGATGTTCCTAAATAAAATTTGTTTTGAAGTAATATCCCTGATTACAAATTTTTGTATTGGATAATTTATAATTAACTATCAATCTAGAGTCACTTGAAGTATGAAGTCTTTTTGAAGTTTTCTCATAATAGTTTGTTGGGATTAAACCTTCTTGTATACAATTTTGGTCAGCTCCACTATCTATTGATGTTGTTATAGCTAGATGTGTATTATTTATTATTATATTTATCTTTTCATACCATTTTTGATAATTTATTTTTTTGTATACTATTAACATATTCTGTTGAATTACTTGTTCATACTTCCTGTTGTTTTAATAGTTTTTCTTAATCTTTTGCCAAATTTTCTCTTTCTAATTGACTAACCTTTTTTTTAACATATTAATTTCTTCTTTTAATTCTACTTTAATATTTCTAATTTCTTCTTGTATTTTATCTATTCCTACAGTTTTAGTATTCTGTTTAAATATATTACATATTTCTTGAAAATTATAAGGTTCAAAATTTTTTGATTTCGAAAGTGTTCCTATAATATATTTTAATTTCATTAAATATTGTCTTTTGACTTCTGGGTCATCAATTATTTCTATAATATCTAATAATAATTCCTTTTCGGTATTTATTATATTTATATTATGACAATTACAAGGTCCTAAACAATCACATTCATCTTCATCATTTGTTTCTGATTCTGAATCTTCATTTCATTGATTTAAATCATTTTCAGAGTAATCTGATAATTCATCTTCCTGATTATTATCAGATTCTTCTTCATTAATAAATATTTTTAGAATTTTTTCTTTTAATTCTTCTGATAAATCTAATTCATTTACTCTTTGTTTAACTCTACAATTTCTTGCATAATGACCAATTTTTTCGCATTTATAACAAATTATAATATTCTTTTGTTGTTGACTACTTTTCTTTTTGGGTCTTTGTTTACTGGTTGAAGGTTTGACTCTATATGATTTGTTTTGACTAGTTAGTTTGGGCTTTGAATAATATCTTTTTTTGTATGGCCTATATGTTTCAGTTTTTTTATATCTTTTGGATTTGGCTGATGGAGCTACTATTATTTCATAACTATATTGTTGACAAAATGCTCTTAATTCTTTTCTACTTGAAATAAAATCTTTTTTCAATTTTGTTTTAAGTTTCAAATATGAACAAATAGCTAAACCTTCATTATTTATCTAGTTGATTAAATGATCGTAGGTTAATATGTCATAAGGTATTAAATTATTATGATCTGCCTTTAGTTTTGATCTAACTCTTTCCGCAAATAATTTTGTTAAACCTGCTATAAATCTTTCTTTCTAATAAGAATGATTACAATCTGTTCTTGTAAATATCTTATTTAAAAATACATCTTTATACCATCTAAAATCTTGTAATTTTGGGCAAGTCAAATTTAATAATATTTCTGAGTTCCTAACTTGATATTGACTAGGTCTCTTACAAAATATTTCATTATAGTAAATATTAAAGTATTTAATATATTATCTACCTGTGTTTATATTTGAGTATTATTTTCAGTTTTTACAATAATTTTCTTTACTGATAGAATAATTTCCTTTTGTTCTGTTGTAAGGTAGTAATCCCACCACCCCTTCAATTGACCACTGAATGCTGATATGATCATCTGGGCAATTGACAAATCATTATTACTATTTGCTTTATAAAAACTTGCGTTCAAAGACATTTCTTGTCATAAATTTAAAATCTGATATTCAGCTAAACCATCGATATTCTATTCATAAATGGAGGTACCATCATATTTAGCTTGTACTACTTGACTGCGTTCTTCAAATTGTGTATCTAGAGGTGTTGGTTTTGAATAAAAATATTTAGTTTCAATAGAAAAAGTTTGTGAAGAATTGCCACTGCCAAAATGTATTTTTTGAATATTTGTTTTGTCTTGAAATTGATTTTTAATTTTTTCTAACTCATCATCAGAATTTAATGTTTCTGTTATTACAGATATTGATTTTTCTTTTTGTTTACTAGATTCAGATTTATCTATTATTATTGGTGTTTTAGAAATTTCTAATTGTTTAAGTTGATTTTCTACTCTTTGTAATAAAGCTTGATGAGATCCTAATTTTATTTCTGAACCTGGAGAAAATTCAAAATGTTTAAAAAAAATATTTTTCTGATATAGTTTTGGTTCTATTAGGAGTTGATAATTCTGGTTGAACTGATGATTCTACTCTATCTAATTGTTGAGCTATCGTTGATAATATTTTGTTTGTATAATTTTCTTGTAACTGAATAAAGAAAATTGATGACAATGATTTCTGCAAGAATGTACGATGCTAGCTTAAACTTCAATGCTAAGGCAGTTAAGCTGCAGAAGCTTGAAAAGGAGATTAAATCTTTGAAACAAGATCTCAGGCAAGACTATTTCAAGTCTACTTCATCTTCTGATCCTCTGAGTTTGTTTACATTATTGTATCCTCCTACTTCTCACCAACCACTGTATACACCACCCCCTGTTCATCGTCCTTCCCAGTCAGAATTGGAAAGGTTTGGTTTAGCATCAGAACTGTTTCATAGACAGTTGATGCAAGATCTTAATCTTGGCCCAAAACCTACTATAAAGTCAAAGCTCACACCAAAGCCCAGTACTGTTCCAACTCAGCCCAACACTGTTCCTGTCCAAAAGCCTTTAATCATAAAAGAGCCTATTCTTCTTGTAACTACATAACCCATTCCTGTTGAAAAAATATCTTCTTAGAAACAAAAAAAAGTAGCCCATTCTCATATGGCCCAAGAATCAAAGTCCAATGTTATCACTTCTTTTCTGGAACAACAAGCACTTAAAACCTTACCTCAAGTTGAAAACTCAGAAGTACCATGCCTCACATCTGAAAGTTCAGAGTCTGAAGTTGAACTCTCAGATGATGACCCAAATCCAAAGTACATGTCTCCCATTGAATTCATGGCAGACCCAGCTTCCTAACAACAGAGCGGTACAACGTGCCAACAGCCTGAGTATACAACAGAAGAGCCTGAGGAAGAAATGGATACTAATGTTCCACCTAGAATAGGTCCACAAATTCCACCAATGCCTTCAAATGGTTCTTGGTTTACATTTGATGACATCCCTCCACACAAATGGAGAGATCAGATACAAGAGTTCTATGCTTGGATAGAACTTCAGCAAAGACGTCCCAATGCCAGATTTCCAGCTACAATCCTAAAGTTCACTTCCAGATTCACAGAAACTCTAAGAGATTGGTTTGTCAGATTACCTCAAGCTGTAATGTTAAGATTTTATCATGCGCAGACAATAGCAGAAATCTTGACAACACTTCATTAAGAATTTGTTGGCAGCACCACTGAATATGATGATATGGCACGGGATGAGTACTTTAAGATGAAATGCTGTTCTCTTCAAAGAAAAGATCTTGATAAGCATTATCAAAGAATGACTAGAAGATTTTATCTTCTTGGAGGAGCAAATGATGCTAATCTAAAGCAAGCATTCTTAATGTCATTTCCAGACTATATCTCTAACAACATTCAGTTTCAACTCAGAGAGAAAAATATTCATTTGAATTCTCTCACTTGGAGAAATCTATCAAAGGATTTTACTTGTAGTTGATAAAATCTGTGCACAACAGAAAATGGTCAAGGAGCTTATGACATTTTGAAGCTATCAAACTTGCTTTTACTTACCATGGCAGAAAAGGGATACCACTAGAGGGGATGAGCCAACCTAATCCTTATAGGTATGTGGCGTTGTTAAACCAGTCGTCCAACGGGATGGTTACCGTCCTTCACCCTAATAGTCAAGAGGCTATTTCGGGTTGCAATGTCGGGTATTCTAGCCGATATACCATATAAGAACTAGACTAACTCATAAAGATGAAGCTTATCTTAAGAAGTCAGGAATCAAGAAACAAGGTATGACTATTCCTGAAGGCACACTCTTTGGCAAATGATGGAACTGTCCTGTTATGCATTCTTAACTCAAGAAATCTCAGAGTAATTTTCATTAACTAATTGCTTACTTGAACGATCGATGAGACATATAGGCTACTATGGCTAACTAATAGCTTTGAGGAAGAAGAAACTCAAACAAACATATTGTTTATTGCAGAAATACTTGTGTTTTTACATCCTGACTCTTCCATCTGAAGGAAGAGCTATTTATAATACATGGGCAGTGACATATGACATCACTGCTTACATAGGATAAGATTCTTTAATAGTGCACTCACTATTTTACAATGACATAAAGTAAAAGCAAATAGTAGATCACACTAATTAAAGTTACTATCATATCTTTTTTATCATAAAGCAACAAACTTAGTGAGGGACAACTAACAAACACACTCTAGTGCTTATGGATAGGCTCATGAGATGGTAACATGTTTAGATCCTCGAGTGATGGATTTGGATCACGCTGGGGCCAGTCATCAAGATTTGGCGGTTCATCTGGAATGTGGGGCCAGTTGTTTGGATCATATCTCCTGGGCTGAAATGGTTTTGGTGGAGTATCCCAATACTGTGTTTGAGTGAAGTCCATATCTTCATTGGTGTGAAACATCGAGCTGGGCCTTTGAATTGGATTGGGCCTTGAACTTGAGCCTGTGTGAGGTTGGAGGACTGTGATTGTAACATCTTCGTCATTTGGTCTGTAAAACTCATCTTCTTGAGAATCAAGATCAAATATCTGATCTTCATCCTCTTCCCTTAGTTTTGGTTTTACAGTTGGAGGCCATGGAAACATTTTTAATTGATTACAGGGATTTGGACCAATAGCTGTGAAACTTATGGTGGAAGATGAAAGTAATTGTTATCCTGCTTTAGTCGTCGAAGAAGAGATGTCTTGACTTCTTTTAGATTTGTCGGATCTTCATGAGGCATGACTCTCCATACTTGGCATCTTGCAAGAGCAACAATCTTTGATGTACCTGCAACAGTAGTATAAGACATGTGGAAGATAAAAATTGTTGTGATGTGATCTGGAACCATATTTGGACTAGAATTGTGAAGAATTAAGTCTGTGAACAATTTCTTCCAATAAGAGAGATGTTGAAACCAAGTTAAAAACTTGATTTGTGGGGACTGAAAATTATCCTTGTTGCCAAGAAATGCGAGCATTCTAATCAATTCAATCTGGACTGCATGGTAGTATAGTGTTGATTGACACCATAGATACCATAATTTTTCTGGAAACATGTAAGCTGGTGTGAGTCTGTAAATCATAACCCAAGGATATTCAGATGGAGAATAAACAATTCTTTTAGGATTGCCTATCTTATCCTGAAATATAATCATGTAGGTGAATATCATGTTTTGTGCAAAACTCCTGATCATTTTAAGATCTGTTTTTGGACAATTGGGAGGAAAATCTATAAGGAATTGAAAATGAGTTGGAGTACTAGAACTTGAAGAACTTGGTGAAGCCATATAGATGAGTGATATCTCAGAAGAAGAAGAAATGAGATCAATTGAAGGAGGAGGTCTTGATAAGAAATCTGGGATCAAATTCTTGTCTCCTTTTATATGTTGCACGTCGAAACTATAACGACTGAACCACTCTTTCCATCTTAACAGTTGTGGATGGGGAATAGTTTTCTATCTAAAATCTAGCATTCTGGAAAAGGACGAGCAATCCATAACAACAGTGAAATGGTGTCCTATCAAATGGAATTCGAATTTCTTTATTCCATATTTCATGACTAGAATCTCCTTGAAAGTTGAGTGGTAGTGCAATTCACTATCTTTGAAATTACTGCTAGCATATTCGCATACTTCTTTTCGATCTCCAATTATCTCAAACAGTACCGCTCCCTAGTGCTTATCAGATGCGTCTGTCTGAAGTAATCTTTTTTCTGTAGATGGAATCTGCAGGTAGGGTAGCATCTGAGTTGCCGATTTGATTTGTTGTACTGCCTTGGTGTGTATGGTCGACCAAGGTGGGGCTTCCTTTTTCAAAAGTTGATAAAGA
This sequence comes from Triadica sebifera, assembly GCA_023653625.1. Taxonomy (NCBI): domain Eukaryota; kingdom Viridiplantae; phylum Streptophyta; class Magnoliopsida; order Malpighiales; family Euphorbiaceae; genus Triadica; species Triadica sebifera. The sequence goes on from CM042900.1 coordinate 5,360,911, forward strand.
GGTTTTACCAACTTGCTGTATTTGACAAGGAACTGTCTGATGTAGTTCGCTATCCCAATGAACTGTTGGACTTGTTTTACTGTGAGATTTTCATCTGGGAACTTCAATAGTTCCTGAGCCAAATGTGGTTGAGGCCTGTATGTACCATTGGAAAACTGCATTCCAAGGAAGTCTATTGTCGTCTGTGCCAATTGCATCTTTGATGGGCTTAACATAACTCCATGGGCTCTTGTAAGCTATATGAACTTTTTAACTGCTTCATTGTGAGAATTGATGTCTGGGCTAAATAGCAATATATCATCAATGTAGATTAAGGCCATGTGCAACAAAGATTTATAGATTCTGATCATGGCTTTATGAAACAGTGAGGGTGCCACTTTCAGACCAAATGGCATTACTTTCCATTCATAATGGTGGTTCGGTATACAGAAAGCTATTTTATACCTATCTTCTGGTATAATACCAAGTTGCCAAAATCAAGCTTTCAAGTCAAACTTTGAGAAAATATTTGTCGAGGCCATGTAAGGATACTTGGAGTCTATCATTGGTAAAGGATATTTATCATCTTTCAGGAAATGATTCAGAGGTTTATAGTCAATGACTAATCTTTTTCTTCCTCTGACTTGTTCTGACCTCTTGATGACATAAAACGCTTGACATGCCCAATTGGATTTTGTAAGTTGAATCAATCCTTCTGCCATCAATTGCAAACATTTTTGTACTGCCAGCTTTATTTCTTCTGAGGTCATTCCTGGGTGTGAAGCTTTTGTAGGATAGATATCTTCAGAGTTCTTGAATGGTAAAGTCATGAAGAATTTTGGACGAGTCCATAATGGAGATGAGTGCTTCTGTGCAAACTCTGTGTGAGAGAGAGCACAACAAAACTCTTTAAGTTCTTTTACCAGATCAAGGGAAAATGTTGGATATATCTGAGAAGGTTGTAAGGTAAAGAATGAAGGTACACTGGTGAATGGTAATATCTGGTTTCTGAATCGAACTCTAGTGGGTAGAATGGATAACCTGTTTAACTCATAATATAAATCAAATCCAAGAACCAAATCCTTATCAGGAAGACTTTATCCTAAGACATGAGTCCATATTATAAGTTTTGGAAAATTTTGTATCTTTATGGGGTTTCTCGTTCTGAGAGTGGTGGTGAAAATATTTCCATCAGCTGCTTGAAAGTGCTGATCATAACTTATCCAACATCTTTCAAGAAGAACGGCTAGATTCATCATTGATCTATGGGCTCCCGTATCAATGAGTGCAATTATTTTAATGGGCTTAGCATATTTGTGTGGAAAGATAGTTATTGGGACCAATGGAATGGGATGTATTGTTTGGGTGGAAGAAACTGTTGGTAATGTGGATAGGGTTAATGTTGTTGAAGGTTGTGTTTTTGGTATGAGTGGAAAAGTTTCAATGGTTAGGACTGGAGGAATGAAATGATCTGGAAAGATAGAGTATTGAGAAGATATTTCTTCAAAATATTCTTCATCAATTTTCGACTCTGAATCTGTGAATTCTACTGCGAACAACACTCTGGAATCTGCTTCATCATCCAATGAGAATAAGGATTCAACATCTGCATCTTCCAAGTCTACTTCCGTAACTTGGTGAATCTTTTGTATAATCTTTGCAGCTTTCTTTGGCTTATTTGGACAGTTCTTGGCAAAATGTCCTTTCTTACCACATACGTAATATCTGTCACCTTTCTTGTATCTGCCCTTTCTTCATTTGAAGAACTTATACTTCTTGCATATGTGTCTCCTTGATCTAAATTCATCAGGAGGTCTCCATTTATGAAACTTTTTGGATTTCTTGGGAGGACAAATGCATTTTTTTGTCTTTGCACTTAAATTTGAAGATCTGATCTTTTGCACGCCTTTTTCCATAAGGAATCTTGGTCAAATGTCATAAGCTCCTTGACATTTTCTGTTGTGCACAGATTTTATCAACTGCAAGTAAAATCCTTTGATAGATTTCTCCAAGAGTGAGAGAATTCAAATCAACATTTTTCTCTCTAAGTTGAAACTGAATGTTGTTGGAGATACTGTCTGGAAATGACATTAAGAATGATTGCTTTAGATTAGCATCATTTGCTCCTCCAAGAAGATAAAATCTTCTAGTCATTCTTTGATAATGCTTATCAAGGTCTTTTCTTTGAAGAGAACAACATTTCATCTTAAAGTACTCATCCCATGCCATATCATCATATTCAATGGTGCTGCCAACAAATTCTTAATGAAGTGTTGTCAAGATTTCTGCTATTGTCTGCGCATGATAAAATCTTAATATTGCAGCTTGAGGTAATCTGAAAAACCAATCTCTTAGAGTTTCTGTGAATCTGGAAGTGAACTCTAGGATTATAGCTGGAAATCTGGCATTGGGACGTCTTTGCTGAAGTTCTATCCAAGCATATAACTCTTGTATCCGATCTCTCCATTTGTGTGGAGGGATATCATCAAATGTAAACCAATGATCATTTGAAGGAATTAGTGGAACTTGTGGACCTGTTCCAGGTGGAACATTAGTATCCATTTCTTCCTCAAGCTCTTCCGTTGTATACTCAGGCTGTTGGCGGGTTGTACTGCTCTGTTGTGAGGAAGCTGGGTCTGCCATGAATTGAATGGGAGGCATGTACTTTGGATCTGGGTCATCATCTGAGAGTTCAACTTCAGACTCTGAACTTTCAGATGTGAGGCATGGTACTTCTAGGTTTTCAACTTGAGGTAAGGTTTAAAGTGCTTGTTGTTCCAGAAAAGAAGTGATAACATTGGACTTTGATTCTTGGGCCATATGAGAATGGGCTACTTCTTTTTATTTCTGAGAATATATTTGTTCAACAGGAATGGGTTCTGTAGTTACAGGAAGAATAGACTCTTTTATGATTAAAGGCTTTTGGACAGGAACAATACTGTGCTGAGTTGGAATAGTACTAGGCTTTGGCTTTAGAGTAGGTTTTGGGCCAAGATTAAGATCTTGAATCAACTGTCTATGAAGCAATTCTGACGCTAAACCAAATCTTTCCAATTCTGACTAGGAAGGATGATGAACAGGGGGTGGTGTATACAGTGGTTGGTGAGAAGTAGCTTATGACATTTGATTGAGAAAAATGTTGATTTGAATTCTCTCACTCTTGGAGAAATTTATTAAAGGATTTTACTTACAATTGATAAAATCTGTGCACAACAGAAAATGGTCAAGGAGCTTATGACATTTGACCAAGATTCCTCATGGAAAAAGGCGTGCAAAAGATCAGATCTCCAAATTAAGTGCAAAGACAAAAAAAATGCACTTGTCCTCCTAAGAAATCCAAAAAGTTTCATAAATAGAGACCTCCTGATGAATTTAGATCAAGGAGACACAGATGCAAGAAGTATAAGTTCTTCAAACGAAGAAAAGGCATATACAAGAAGGGTGACAGATGTTACGTATGTGGCAAGAAAGAACATTTTGCCAAAAACTGTCCAAATAAGCCAAAGAAAGCTGCAAAGATTATACAAAAGATTCACCAAGTTATGCAAGTAGACTTGGAAGATGCAGATGTTGAATCCTTATTCTCATTGGATGATGAAGCAGATTCCAAAGCATTGTTCATAGCAGAATTCACAGATTTAGAGTCAGAAATTGATGAAGAACATATTGAAGAAATACCTTTTCAATACTTTATCTTTCCAAATCATTTCATTCCTCTAGTCCTAACCATTGAACCTTTTCCACTCATACCAAAAACACAACCTTTAACAACATTAACCCTATCCACATTACCAACAGTTTCTTCCACCCAAACAATACATCCCATTTCATTGGTCCCAATAACTATCTTTCCACACAAATATGCTAAGCCCATTAAAATAATTGCACTCATTGATACGGGAGCCCATAGATCAATGATGAATCTAGTCGTTCTTCCTAAAAGATACTAGATAAGTTATGATCAACACTTTCAATCATCTGATGGAAAGATTTTCACCACCACTCTCAGAACCAGAAACCCCTTCAAGATACAGATTTTTCCAGAACTCACAATATGGACTCATGTCTTAGGATCAAATCTTCCTGATAAGGATTTGGTTCTTGGATTTGATTTATATTATAAGTTAAACAGGTTATCCATTTTACCCACAGGAGTTCGATTGAAAAACCAGATATTACCATTCACTAGTGTACCTTCTCTCTTTACCTTACAACCTTCTCAGATCTATCCAACACTTTCCCCTGATCTGGGAAAAGAACTTCAAGAGTTTTGTTGTGCTCTCTCTCACACAGAGTTTGCACAGAAGCACTCATCTCCATTATGGACTCGTCCAGAATTCTTCATTACTTTACCATTCAAGAACTCTGAAGATATCAATCTTACAAAAGCTTCACACCCAGGAATGATCCCAGAAGATATGAAGCTGGCAGTACAAGAATGTTCACAATTGATGGCAGAAGGATTGATTCAACTTACAAAATCCAATTGGGCATGTCAAGCATGTCAACAAGAGGTCAGAACAGGTCAGAGGAAGAAAAAGATTAGTCATTGACTATAAACCTCTGAATCATTTCATGAAAGATGATAAATATCCTTTACCAAGGATAGACTCCATGTTTCCTTACATGGCCTCGACAAAGATTTTCTCAAAGTTTGACTTGAAATCAGGATTTTGGCAACTTGGTATTATACTAGAAGATAGGTATAGAACAACTTTCTGTATACCGAACCACCATTACGAATGGACAGTAATGTCATTTGGTTTGAAAGTGGCACCCTCACTGTTTCAGAAAGCCATGATCAAAATCTATGAACCTTTGTTACACGTGGCCCTAATCTACATCGATGATATTTTGTTGTTTAGCCCATACATCAATTCTCACAATGAAGCAGTTAAAAAGTTCATTGAGCTTACAAGAGCCCACGGAGTTATGTTAAGCTCATAAAAAATGCAATTGACCCAGACGACAATAGACTTCCTTGGAATGCAATTTTCCAATGGTACATACAGGCCTCAACCACATTGGCCAAGGAACTATTGAAGTTTCCAAATGAAAATTTCACAGTAAAACAAGTGCAACAGTTCCTTGGGATAGCGAACTACATCAGACAGTTCATTGTCAACTACAGCAAGTTGGTAAAACCTCTTTATCAACTTTTGAAAAAGGAAGCCCCACCTTAGTCGGCCATACACACCAAGGCATTATAACAAATCAAATCGGTGACTCAAACGCTACCCTACCTGCAGATTCCATCTACAGGAAAAAATATTACTTTAGACAGACGCATCTGATAAGCATTGAGGAGCGGTAATGTTTGAGATAATTGGAGATCGGAAAAAAGTATGCGGATATGCTAGTGGTCATTTCAAAGATAGTGAATTACACTACAATTCAACTTTCAAGGAGATTTTAGCCGTGAAATATGGAATAAAGAAATTCGAATTCCATTTGATAGGACACCATTTCACTATTGTTATGGATTGCCCATCCTTTCCCAGAATGCTAGATTTTAGACAGAAAACTATTCCCCATCCACAACTGTTAAGATGAAAAGTGTGGTTCAGTCGCTACAGTTTCGACATGCAGCATATAAAAGGAGACAAGAATTTGATCCCATATTTCTTATCAAGACCTCATCCTTCAATTGATCTCATTTATTCTTGTTTTGAGATATCACTCATCTATATGGCTTCACCAAGTTCTTCAAGTTCTAGTACTCCAGCTCAGTTTCAATTCCTTGCAGATTTTCTTCCCAATTGTCCAAAAACATAACTTAAAATGATCAGGAGTTTTGCACAAAACATGCTCTTCACCTATATGATCATATTTCATGATAAAATAGGCAATTCTAAAAGAATCGTTTATTGTCCATCTGAATATCCTTGGGTTATGATTTATAAACTCACATCAGCTTACATGTTTCCAGAACAATTATGGTATCTATGGTGTCAATCAACACTATACTACCATGCAGTCCAGATTGAATTGATTAGAATGCTTGCATTTCTTGACAACAAGGATAATCTTCAGTCCTCACAAATCAAGTTTTTAACTTGGTTTCAGCATCTCTCTTATTGGAAGAAATTGTTCACAGACTTAATTCTTCACAATTCCAGTCCAAATAAGGTTCCAGATCACATCACATCAATTTTTATCTTCCACAGGTCTTATACTACTGTTGCAGGTACATCAAAGATTGTTGCTCTTGCAAGATGCCAAGTATGGAGAGTCATGCCTCATAAAGATCCGGAAAATCTAGAAGAAGTCAAGACATCTCTTCTTCGACGACTAAAGCAGGATAACAATTACTTTCATCTTCCACCAATAAGTTTCACAGCTATTGGTCCAGATCCCTATAATCAATTGAAAATGTTTCCATGGCCTCCAACTGTAAAACCAAAACTAAGAGAAGAGGATGAATATCAGATATTTGATCTTGATTCTCAAGAAGATGAGTTTTAAGACCAAATGACGAAGATGTTACAATCACAGTCACACAATCTCACACAGGCTCAAGTTCAAGGCCCAATCCAATTCAAAGGCCCAGCTCAATGTTTCACACCAATGAAGATATGGACTTCACTCAAGCACAGTATTGGGATCCTCCACCAGAACCATTTCAGCCCAGGAGATATGATCCAAACAACTGGCCCCACATTCCAGATGAACCACCAGATCTTGATGACTGGCCCCAGCGTGATCCATATCCATCACTCGAGGATCTAAACATGTCACCATCTCATGAGCCTATCTATAAGCACTAGAGTGTGTTTGTTAGTTGTCCCCCATTAAGTTTGTTGCTTTATGATAAAGAAGATGTGATAGTAACTTTAGTTAGTGTGATCTATTGTTTACTTTTACTTTATGTCATTGTAAAATAGTGAGTGCACTATTAAGGAATTTTATCCTATGTAAGCAGTGATGTCATATGCCACTGCCCATGTATTATAAATAGCTCTTCCTCCAGATTGAAGAGTCAGGATGTAAAAACGCAAGTATTTCTGCAATAAACAATATGTTTGTTTGAGTTTCTTCTTCCTCAAAGCTATTAGTTAGCCATAGCAGCCTATATGTCTCATCGATCGTTCAAGTAAGTCATTAGTCAATGAAAATTACTCTGAGATTTCTTGAGTTAAGAATGCATAACAGGATAGTTCCATCAGTGGCCAAAGAGTATGCCTTCATGAATAGTCATACCTTGTTTCTTGATTCTTAACTTCTCAAGGTAAGCTTCATCTTTATGAGTTAGTTTAGTTCTTAGGAATACCTGACGTTGCAACCCGAAGTAGCTAAATAAGGAAGTTCTTCTTCAAATCTTTCCACATTCATGGTTAACAAACTATGAACTTCTTCATCAGAAGAATCAGCCTGTCAGTTCTATAAAGCTTTGTTTATCAAACACAAGGATGGTACTGTTGAAACACAGTTCTTTTCTTCAGAAGAAAGTGAAGCTTAACCTGGAGCACCAGTGGAGTTTTCCACACAGTTCATGATGCATCCTGTTTATCCAAGGGAAAACATTCCTATTCATGTTTTCTCAAGCTCTGCTCAACCAATCTACAAATCTCATAATGGTAATCACAATTAGTTTGACATATGTGATTGTGATGACTGTTATGCAGATCGCATAACAGATGAAGCTGAAAAATGGAATGGAAAAGGAAGAAAGTTATAAAAGAAAAATAAATGTTCTGAACAACAATTCCATGACAGATATGAAAATGGAGATCCTTCTGTTGGTCTGTTAGGAGAACCATCAGATAAATATGATTACGTGGTCTCATATTCCCCACCTTCTCATTACAAAAACCCATCACCACCATCATGGGATTTACCACCTGATCCCATACCTCCAAAACCACAAAAACCTAAACCACTTCCATGTTATAAGCTTGTTCAAAAGTCATAAATTCCCACACCTGCACCAAAGCCAATCACTTTGATTGCAATGTACCAACCGACCTCTTCACCAACTTCATATGATTCTGAATTTCCTTCTCTACATGACCATGTAGATCCTATCTCACAAGTCAAGACAACACCGTATGTTAAGTCTACAACGGTGACACCTGAAGGAACTACTAGACCAATCACTGCTGTTAAATTAGTTCTTAATTGACAGACACAAAATGCACAAGCTCAGAATACAATCCTTCACAAAATAGAAATAAAAGTTGATAGAGTTGCAAACAAAGTTTCTGTTCTGGATAATACTCAGACATCTCGGTATGAAGCACTGTATGGATTATTAAGAAAACTGGAGCAACAACAAGCAGATTTGAATAAAGAATTGATGGCAATGATTTCTACAAGAATGTACGATGCTAGCTTCAATGCTAAGGCAGTTAAGCTGCAAAAGCTTGAAAAAGAGATTGAATCTTTGAAACAAGATCTCAGGCAAAGACTATTTCAAGTCTACTTCATCTTTTGATCCTCTGGGTTTGTTTACATTATTGTATCCTCCTACTTCTCACCAACCACTGCATACACCACCCCCTATTCATCGTCCTTCCCAGTCAGAATTGGAAAGGTTTGGTTTAGCGTCAGAACTGTTTCATAAACAGTTGATGCAAGATCTTAATCTTGGCCCAAAACCTACTCTAAAGCCAAAGCCCAGTACTGTTCCAACTCAGCCCAGTATTGTTTCTGTCCAAAAACCTTTAATCATAAAAGAGCCTATTCTTCTTGTAACTACAGAACCCATTCCTGTTGAACAAATATCTTCTCAGAAACAAAAAGAATCCTGCTTTAGTCGTCGAAGAAGAGATGTTTTGACTTTTTCTAGATTTGTCGGATCTTCATGAGGCATGACACTCCATACTTGGCATCTTGCAAGAGCAACAATCTTTGATGTACCTGCAACAGTAGTATAAGACCTGTGGAAGATAAAAATTGTTGTGATGTGATTTGGAACCTTATTTGTACTAGAATTGTGAAGAATTAAGTCTACGAACATATTCCAATAAGAGAGAGGCTGAAACCAAGTTAAAGACTTGATTTGTGGGGACTGAAGATTACCTTTGTTGTCAAGAAATGTGAGCATTCTGATCAATTCAATCTGGACTGCATGGTAGTATAGTGTTGATTGACACCATAGATACCATAATTGTTCTGGAAACATGTAAGCTGGTGTGAGTTTGTAAATCATAACCCAAGGGTATTCAGATGGGCAATAAACAATTCTTTTAGGATTGCCTATCTTATCATGAAATATGATCATGTAGGTGAAGAACATGTTTTGTGCAAAACTCCTGATCATTTTAAGATCTGTTTTTGGACAATTGAGAGGAAAATCTGCAAGAAATTGAATCTGAGCTGGAGTACTAGAACTTGAAGAACTTGGTGAAGCCATATAGATGAGTGATATCTTAGAAGAAGAAGAAATAAGATCAATTGAAAGAGGAGGTCTTGATAAGAAATCTGGGATCAAATTCTTGTCTCCTTTTATACGCTGCACATCGAAACTGTAGCGACTGAACCACTATTTCCATCTTAACAGCTGTGGCTGGGGAATAGTTTTCTGTCTAAAATCTAGCATTCTGGAAAAGGACGAGCAATCCATAACAACAGTGAAATGGTGTCCTATCAAATGGAATTTGAATTTCTTTATGAAACAGTGAGGGTGCCACTTTCAGACCAAATGGCATTACTGTCCATTCATAATGGTGGTTCGGTATACAAAAAGCTATTTTATACCTATCTTCTGGTATAATACCAAGTTGCCAAAATCCAGCTTTCAAGTCAAACTTTGAGAAAATATTTGTCGAGGCCATGTAAGGATACTTGGAGTCTATCATTGGTAAATGATATTTATCATCTTTCATGAAATGATTCAGAGGTTTATAGTCATTGACTAATCTTTTTCTTCCTCTGACTTGTTTTGACCTCTTGTTGACATAAAACGCTTGACATGCCCAATTGGATTTTGTAAGTTGAATCAATCCTTCTGCCATGAATTGCGAACATTCTTGTACTGCCAGCTTCATATCTTTTGGGTTCATTCCTGGGTGTGAAGCTTTTGTAGGATTGATATCTTCAGAGTTCTTGAATGGTAAAGTAATGAAGAATTCTGGACGAGTCCATAATGGAGATGAGTGCTTCTGTGCAAACTCTGTATGAGAGAGAGCACAACAAAACTCTGGAAGTTCTTTTACCAGATCAAGGGAAAGTGTTGGATAAATTTGAGAAGGTTGTAAGGTAAAGAGAGAAGGTACACTGGTGAATGGTAATATCTGGTTTTTGAATCGGACTCCAGTGGGTAGAATGGATAACCTATTTAACTTATAATATAAATCTAATCCAAGAACCAAATCCTTATCAAGAAGATTTGATATTAAGACATGAGTCCATATTGTAAGTTCTGGAAAAATCTGTATCTTGTTAGGGTTTCTGGTTCTGAGAGTGGTGGTGAAAATCTTTCCATCAGCTTCTTGAAAAGTGCTGATCATAACTTGTCCAGTATCTTTCAAGAAGAATGGTTGGATTCATCATTGATCTATGGGCTCCCGTATCAATGAGTGCAATAAAGAGTTTGAAAAATTACAATAATTTGGATTTTCTAAATTACTAGAGTCACAGGAAGATCCTTGCTTAGGTTCTTTAATTGCTAAAATCGTAGCTAATTTATCCATTAATAAATTTAAGTTACTAATATTAATTAAATTAAGTTTAAATTAGACAACTTAAACATGTTAGTTGGTCAGCATTGAAAAGCATAGCGTTGGTCAGCCGTAGAGTGCCGAGATGACAATAGGTGGTCCCGATATGCTGGGTATTATTTTTTTTGTAGTAGAATATACTTATACCTTTTTTTAATAAAAAGTCAAAGTAATGATTCGAACTCAAGATCTCATAGCCCTAATCACAATACCAGTATCACTAAGCTAAAATTTATTGGTATTTACCTTAGTTATAGTTGACTATATAGCATTCAGATTGTCATACTAATATACTTGTACAAGAGCCTTGAGCAAAATCCATAATTGAAGTTTTATATAGTTCTGAAACTCTAAGAAGATATTAAATTATTGATTTGGATTGTTGATATTGATTAGTTTTCATGAATTTGTAACAGGTTTTCATATAATCTAGTAAGAAAAGCAACATAAGTCAAAAAAAGAAGTGCACGTGAAAATTAAGAGGCTCACCTTTTCTTTGCTTCCAGCACTTCCAACTACATATCAACCACTCAACTTGGCAAACTGCCCCAGCAATGTGACCAACTGTTCCAGCCTCTGTTGAAACATGCACACATTCTCCCTTCTTGGGACAACAAATGCCATATATCCCAATGTAAGCAGTCAAGCCGGACCAACCTATAAAAAAAAAAAAAAAACATACTTTCCTGAAGAATGCAAACAAAATTAATACAATACCCAAAAAAGAAAAAAAGCCAACAAGAAAATTTTCTTTTAAACAAAAAAATTTGAGCCCTTCAAATTAAGGAATAAAAATTCAAGAGTAAAATAGACGATTTAAACGTACCAAAATATGTTGTTAGCAAGTCATGCCTAAGCAATAGCCAAAGTCCCCCTAGAATATGTATTAAAACACAAGAAAAACCCAAGCCAATTCCAGCAAGACCGCAAAATCTCGACTAATCTAAACAACAATTAAGAAGTGATGAAAGAGCTGACCTAGTAATCCAGTGGAGTAGTAAAGTGGTACATCAGTATGATGTATCTCAGTGAGTCCCTGAGTGGATGTCACAAGACTGTACTCTTCCCATTTGATCAAACCCCAAACTAAATCTCCTTTTCTGAAGTCAGGGTGCCTTGAACACCACTTTAGCCACTCCCACATTAATCAATGGCTGTTCAACCAATATTCCAATCATTTATATTCTAAAATCTCAGACTAAATTCAGCAGTATTTCACAACCAATAATCAATAATCAAACTGGTAATAAACAATAATCAAACTAGTAAGCAAAAGAAAAAAGAAAAAGAGAAAAAGATAGAGAGGAATATAGATTACAGAGCCAAGAGAGAAGGGGGAAAAATCACGATTCTCAGTGGGAAGATTTCTCATGCAACCACGCATGTAAGGGTCACAGGCCAACACCAGATTCTTGAGTAATATAGCATCACTACCTTCTGGGACGTTGAGAATTGTGGTAGAAGAGATCACTTCCATGTCTGATTCTTTAGGAATACCTTCGCTGACAGTTTCTCAGCACCACCTGCCTGTTGCTCACTACATCCCCTTCACTCGCTATTTCTTTTCCTTTTCCTCTCCTCTTTTTTCTGCTATTAATGGTTGAATCGTATACAGAACTAATCAGTTTTATATATTGATTTACATATCGTCAATCAATTATTGCATTTCATCGTCTCTGTAATTTAATCAAATCATAGGGTCTTGTCGAAAAACAAAAAGGAGACAGGGAGACCAGGGATAGCCGAGCCAGCTAGCCTTAACCCCATAATTTGGAAACTTTCAATATAATACCTGTAAATTTTAAAATTTCATTCATACCCATATTAAAAAAATACATTTTTATTTTTAATTTTTTTGTTCACTACGAGGGTAATGGACTGTGAGCGATAGATGACAGCGAAAATATTCAAACTCGAAATATTTTTGAGAAACTATTAGTTTATATTTATTATGTATGAATATATCTAAAGTTGAAGTTATTCAAATAATATATTATCTTTTAAATAATCCAATTAATTATCTTTTAACAGGTATTTATGATTCACTAATTTATTTTTCTAAAATTTAAATTATATATATACCATAACATAAAGTACGTGTGGAATTAAAAATATGTAAATAAATATTTGACATTAAGAATACTATTTAAATATATTGTATTAATTGAAATAGTTCTAATTTATCAAAAATTTTAAAAAAAATCTTCAATTACATTCACAATTAGTAATTTTTCCTTATTTTTTAGGTAGAAAATATATTTTCCTTAGTTATATTATGTAGATAAAATATATGTCGCTTTTTTTTGGTATAAAAGATTTGACTGAAATTCAAATTTAAAATCTTATAACTCTAGTAATCAGAATAGTACCATTAAATTAAAGTTTATTGGTAAATATATTTTGCTTTATAATTTGTTTTGGTATAATATTTTATAAATCAAACAAAACTATATTAAAAGTTTAAAGCGGTTAAAAAAATTTCAAATGAAACTGATTTTTTTTACTGAAAATCAAACTGAATTACTTTAGCTGATAATAAATAAAGAAATATTAATTAATTAAAATTTTATGCTGTTTGATTAGCAGTATCTAAACAATAAACACTCAATTGTTATACAAATTTGTCATAAAGAAAAAAATGTTATACAAATTAGGTGGGTTATTAGGTGAAAAATAATATAATTGATAATTTTTAATACGATACGATTAAACTACAAGAAACAACATGAAGTTAACCATATATAAATTTGAGTTAAACAGATATAAATTATAACTGTATCAACACGATTACAATACGAAAAAATTCATGATATAAACAGATTTTATCAGCATAATTTGTTAAAATAAGATTAAATATGATTAAAAATATATTATTTTTATGAATATATATTTAATGATTTTATTGTTATTTAAAATTCAAACTATATAAAAAATACAAATATATAATATAATATTATAAATATATATAATATATATTTATATATAAATAAATTTATAATACATGACATTAGTATAGTTTATATTGTTATTATTTTTATATTATATTAATTAATATTATATTAATATATTTATAAATTTATATTTAGATGAATGAATAATTATTTTATATATATTTTTTTAAATCTAATAAGAAAAAATTCTAAGATGTAAATAGAAAAATTTCGAATTTACTATTCGTATATAATCATATCATGTCAGTTGTACATATTTAGATATGTTAAGTAAATTGTATCGTATATTGTAATATGTACACATTTAGATACTTTAAATTAATCGTGTTGTGTTATGTTAATACAAATTTTAATCATATTATATCCATATTTTGAATTTAATATAATTAATTAATTGTATCGTATTCATATTTAATATAATTATAGTTGAGATATAATACAATTAAACGATTCAAGACTACAGGGAATTACAACCTCTTCTGAAAAAAAAAAAAGAAATTAGCAGAGAATATGTTTATTTATTTAAAAAAAAATTAGCAGCATGAGGCAGAGCTGCCAAACGCCAAATCTTCATTGTCACTAGGACAATCAGTCAACATGAAGTAAATGGACTGTGGATCTCATTCCATTTGGGGAAATATTAGCCGCACGCCAATTTAAAATTTTAGCGATGGTTTCATTGGTTAAAAATTTTAAAAATCTCCTAAATAATTCAGTCAACTCTCGTATTTCCTTTTTTCCAATTTATTTTTATAAAACAAATTTCCTTTGAAAGGGATCACATTGAGAGATGTTTGCTAATTAAAATATTTTTTAAAATTATTGTTGCCGTATTAAAAAATAAATTTAAAATTTTTTAATTTAATTAAATAATTTTTTTAATTTTTTGTATAAACTGTTTTTGTTATATTTAAATGTTTTTTTTTTAAAAAAATAGTTTTTAAAACTTAAAAGAAAAATAAAAATTTTTCTTTCAAAAAAATATTTTTTCCAAAACACAGGATCTAAGAACTTCTATTGGGATACTGATCCATCATCATTGCTTCCAAAAATTGCCAAGTTTATGGAGATGATTTACAATTAAGAGCATAAAAGGAACTTTACAACCACTCTTAACAACATAATTTCTAGTAGAGTGAAAATGCCAAACCAATCCATCTGCTCTTCGATTTGTACCCAACGGAATTAACTTATTGGGTCCACATCTACAAATAAGAAAATCCATCAAATTAAATCCCAGTTGGAAGATTCATGCTTCTTAATCATCAATTTTGAAACTTTTGATTACCATATACAACTGATAATCAAGCTGCAAATAATAATATAGCTGAATATCATACTATAAGTAATGATAAAATCAGCAAACTTAGAAAGTAAAATTAACAAATAAAAAAAAATAAAACCAGCTGATAGAGCACAAGATGCAATGCAGATTGTAGACTGAAATACGAGATAGAACACAAGTGGGCAAAATTATTTGGTCTATATCTACAAAAAAAAAAAAAAGAAGAAATATTTTTCATTTTGGAAGTTTTTTTTTTATTTTCATATTTTACTTAACACGTTGGGCTTCATTATTCATTTGTTGGTCATTTGTTTTAAAATAATTATGTAATTAAATAAATTTAAGAGTATAATTTAGATATTATCCTAAAAACCATCACATAAGACAAACTTTAGGAAACACAATGCCCATATTATTCTACATAATAATGTCTCTAATAACATCATGAGTAATATAAAGATCGTGGTACCCTACAGACATGTTAAAACCCATATTAGACAAACAATTAGCACAGAGATTAGCTTATCTATAAAACATGAATTTACTTATTTAAAATTAAAAACTGGAAACGATAAAGGAAAAAACTACTAACGAACTGCTTATGAACATATGTTCTCAGTGAAATTGACATGAAAAATCTAGCAGGACTTGCATATTATTCCGTCGGAATTATTTCAATTTCAACCGATTTTCCTTTATGACGAGAAGTCGAAGTTTCAGTTTTCCTTTCTAGTTGGGAAACGTCAGAGAGGCCATACATCTCGCCAACTTTGTTTATATGTTCATACACTTGTTGCATTGTTGGTCTTTGGTCTGCAATGGACGCAATACAACTGAATGCAACTTCAACAAACTGATAAATATTCTCATCAGCAAATCCTTCTCCAATAATTGATTTATCAATAAGGTCATGGAAAGTGGAAGAATTTCTATCCAAAAGATCATTAACCCATTCATTAGGCGAACCATCCAAACTCTTGTTGCTTGAATCTTCCCCAGTAACCAGTTCAAGAAGCACAATTCCAAAGTCATACACATCCTCCTTAGCAAATGCCATTTCCCAATATTCAGGATTTACATTAGAATTCGAACTTGGAATCACGATCATTGCCTCTCCGAAATTAGACAATTTAGGCTCGAAATTGTGATCAAGTAAGATGCATTTTGAGCTTATATTAAGATGGATTACACGAATATTACATCCCTGATGAAGCCATGCCAAGCCTCTTGCCAATCCAACGGCAATTTTAGCCCTTAGAGGCCAATATAAGACTTCTGATTTATTTTTTAGCCAGTCATAAAGTCTACCATTTGGCATATATTTGTAAACCAAAAGCCTTTCCTTAGACTTCATGCAAAATCCCACCAGTGGAAGTAAGTTGGTGTGTCTTAATATGCCAAGTATTTTCAACTCAGCTATGAACTGCTCATCAAGGAATTGATAATAGTGTAACTTCTTCAGTACAAGAAAATTACCAGTAGGGAGTGTTGCCTTGAATGTTATCCCCATCTTGCCCATGCCAATCAAATTCTTTTCATTAAAATTATTTGTTGCATTTCTGAGATCAGTGTAAGGCAATCTTGTCACCATCTTTTCCAATTTGAGAATCTGTAGATGAAATTAAATTTAATTTCATTATCTCTAAAGAATATTTGAATTTAAATTAGACCAGCTGGTTAGGATTTAAAGCTATACTTAGATGACAATTAAGGAAGTTTTGATCTGGTTTAATCGGCTATATGGATTTTGTCTCAACTCAATTATTATTATTATTATTATTATTATTATTATGGAAGTTCAACTCAATTATAATATTCACTCCATTCCCATTAAATGTCTTTTTGGAATTTTTTTTAACTTTAAATGTGTTTCTAAAAAAAGGGAAAATATTATTTTTTTTCTTTTTACTTTACCCTTTTCTTGTTAACTCTACTATATTTATATATTTCTTACTATATTTCTCTATTTTAATTAATAAAAGGATAACAATTATCTTAGAAAAAAACTTAAAAGAAAATGGAAAAAGTAATATTAATTATTATAATTACGTTAGAATCTTTCCAAATCCAATTATATATCTTGTAGATTAATTCAATTACATTAATTATTGTATATTTAAATCAACCAATATGAATAAAACAATAAAATAAGTGTCACTATATGATTGAATTATTTTATAGATGATATAATAGATTGAATTTATTTAAAAATTTATTTTCGTGTAAAGGCAAATTTAAATACCCTAAAAATATAGTGTAAATTACTCGAATAATAAAAAATTCAGATGTATAAGATATTAAGAAAAATATATTTAAATAAAATGAAAAATGAGTACCTGTCTGCCACCTTGCAGTAGATTATCAGGATATTCTGTCTCCTGATCATATTCTCTCATCTTGATCTTTCTCCTCACTTTCAACTTCTTATTCCCGGTCTTGAACTTCACCCAATTAGAAGGCAATTCATAGGGCATTAAAGCAACTACTACTGCAAGAAAAGAGGCGGCATAACCAATCACAACACCAATCCTGAATGAATCTTGTGACCAATATCTATGATGTTTACAGGATTCTACAAAGGATTGTTCAGTAGAATTCTGGCAACTGACATGAGTTTCAATTGCCTTACTTGGAATAAGAGTAGAAAACAATAAACAGATGAAGGCAAGATGAAAAAGATTGGGTAAATTTAGAAAAATGGCTCTAGACATGTGATTCTAGCTAGCTAGTTGCAGAATACCGGCTATCAATTAAGAAAGAAAGGTCAGAAGAAAAAAAAAAAGAAAAGAATAGGAATATCTTTTACTTTGTCAAGTAGGAATGAGAAGAAAATATGAATGAATTGGAACTAATTGATTCCTTTATAGTGTGAACCATACAATAAGTTGTTGAATTTCACCAAGTCACGATGGAAACTGATGGTCAATCAAGTCTACTGCATAACATTATCCAAGTCTACATCAAAAGCGATTAGGAAGCTGCAACGAAGCTCAGTTAGAATGCGACTAAATGTTTAAATATGAATCTAATAGTTATGAAAATAAAGTATACTGCATATCATGATCGAAATCTACATCAAAAGCGACCAGGAAACTATGACGAAGCTAAGTAAAAAACTAATAAAATTGTTAACTATATTTTTAATAGTTATGAAAATGAAGTCTGCTGCGTGTCATAATTAAATTGATCTACAATAAAAATGAACAGGAAGCAACAACAAATTTTACTAAAAGCAATTTCAAAATGTGAGATGAGATGAGATGGTAAAAATAATTTTTTTTATATTAAAGATTTTGAATTGAAACTCTAAGATATGAACACCTTTAAAACTTAGTAGGGAGTTTTTTGCCACTTCAATAAGCTTACTTAGCGCAAATCAATATTAGTTTATAATGCAATAGAATTTAAATAAAAGAAAAAATTATTAAAGTTTTAACCATGAATTTAATAGTCTAGAAATGCTCAAAGCCTAATTAACATATTATTCAACTAACTTCAGCATCGGACGCTAAATGGGTTTATACCGATGAACATGGAGTCTAGCTAGAGTAGAGCACCAAATATATTCAGATTAGTCATTATATAAATATAATATGAATGTTACATTGAAGAAATTAAAGAAAATAGGATGATCCAAAAATAGATAAGACATGCCAAACTAATGGAGCTTATAATTTTTTTGCTTTGTATATTATAAAAAGGTATTACAATTTCATGTAAAAGAAAATGGTTCTAAATGTGAGAGAATGACGTAGTGGAAGTTTACTATTCATTACTTCACACAAAGTACTAGAATTGATCTTCTAAAACCTATTGATTCTATAAATACTAGAAAATATATATCAAATTCGTTGACTTCAAAAAATAATACCAAAATTAGAATAATATTAGGGTTTTCTTATTTCAACCAAACAAAATTGTCCAAACAAATTGAAAAGAATGTATTTATATTATTTCAAATAAATCCTAATTATTAAAAGGCCAAAATAAAGTCTTACACAAAATAAAAAAAAAAAAAGAAAAAATCTAAAAAAACATAAAAATATCACTAAAAACCGAACAAAAAATTTTAATATTCACTACATTCCCATTAAATGTCTTTTTGGAATTTTTTTTAACTTTAAATGTGTTTCTAAAAAAAGGGAAAATATTATTTTTTTTCTTTTTACTTTACCCTTTTCTTGTTAACTCAACTATATTTATATATTTCTTACTATATTTCTCTATTTTAATTAATAAAAGGATAACAATTATCTTAGAAGAAACTTAAAAGAAAATGGAAAGAGTAATATTAATTATTATAATTATGTTAGAATCTTTCCAAACCCAATTATATATCTTGTAGATTAATTCAATTATATTAATTGTTATATATTTACATCAACCAATTAGAGGAATTCAATTTAACCCACATGTGGAGGGACCCATACCAAAATTTTTAACAAATTCGGCGTCTACCAACAAATTTCCCCCTTCCGACAATGTGGGGGCTCCACCATTCCAGCAGCTAAACGACAGTATTCAAAATATGATCTTGACATAATCTTTGTTAACATGTCTGATCCATTTTCTTCTGTATGGATCTCATCAGTACAATAAGTACTTTAAGTTAAAGGTTATATATGTCTATTGACTAAATTCCAGACGCTTAAAATGGATGTGGTGACATTTTTGTAAATATATTACTTGTTATATGCGTCTGTCATTTACAAATGTCAGTCATATAAAGTTTAGGCGTCTGTCATTATAAATAACCGACGCATATAACAACTAAGCTATTTATAAAATTGTCACCGCCTCTATTTAAAGTTTTAGACAGAGTATATGTGTCTGTCATTAATAATGACAGACACATATAACTATCAAAGAATATGTGTCTGTCATTATAAATAACAGACATATAAATGTTAGACGTTTGTCTTAAATAATAACAGACGCATATGATGTTATAATAAACGTCAGTTATTATTTAAGATAGACGCATATAATTTTTTTAAAAATCTAAAAACGAGCCTCTTTACACAGTTTCGTCTGCAACAAATATTTTCATCTGAAACTACTCATACATTTCGTCTCATCAACAGATCCAGCTTGTTAAATGGAATGTGGGGAGGGGGAGAGTCCAATCTGACATTCTAAGAGAAAAAAGTATGTAAAAATTTAAAATCTTATAATTTTAATTTTAATTTTAATTTTGTGGTTATTATTTACTGTTCTGGTTTTTATTTGATGATATGGGTTGTTGGATATTTCTGCTTCTTTCTTTTGCTTTCGATGATATGGGTTTTTGATGATTTTGTTTCTTTTTAAGTAATCAGCATCACTTTACAAGTTTTTCGAAGTCATTATGCATATATATGGTTAATGTTTCATGTTTTATCATAATTGTTTTTGCTCCCTAGCTTTTCCTGATTTGATTAAATACAAAATTTTTATGGTTTATCTTATAATTTTTTCCTGATTTGTCTGTCACCAAAATAGTTATAGCTCAAACCTGTCGCTAAGAGTTACAATTGTAACTCTTGAAGAAAATAGCAATGCAACGCTATTGAATTTTTTTAGTAGATATATTCAAATAGAAGAATTCCATTTTTGACTCAATAAGAAAGTACAAACTGCTTTTTTTTGTATAGCCAAAGTAGTTAGATAACCTAAGTTACCTTAGCAGATTAATTACATTATGTTTCATAAGCTAATCTCTATTCCAAGAACCTGTGAGCATTCTCTTTTGCAGCCACTACATCACTTTTAGTATATGTGGTAATTTTTATGAACCTGTTGCAGAGTTCTCTATAAAGAAAAACATAGACAATTCATTCTAAGTCTATTTATAAGTGGTAACAAGGTAAAGTCTCAACCTAAAGCATAAAGAAAATACTTCCTTACCTTTGACAGAAGAAGAAATTTAATATGTTTCATTCATCAAATCCCTAGACATTATTTAATATAGTTATTTTTCTTATTTATGAAAATTTCTTGTCCATCCAAAATTACATATCAATTGCACCATCCAGGCATTTGTATGAATTATCCCCCAGGCCTTCTATTGGACCAGTTGACCTACTTATCAAGGCTATTCCTATGACACAAAGTAGGCCCAGAAATTCTAATTTCCATGTCATCAGTAGCAATCACAAAATGGGGAAAAAATAAAAATTATGAGAATTGGCAATTGAGCAAGCTTTTAGATGAAAACTACTTGACAGAACCAGAGAGTCTATTCATTGTCAAATAGGTGTGTTGTCTAAATCAGTAGATGTCTCTAATATTATAAGATTGATTTAAAAAATACAAAAATAATACTTATATATGTATTGTGATTCATGCATGCAGGTACCTTCATAACTTGTGCGATACATTTTTCATATCGTCGATCGGACTTCTTTGTCCAACAATGCTTTCTTTGATGTTCACAGAGACTAACTCAGTAGAAAGATATATTATAAAAGCTTTGAAGGAACAAAGAGATAAACATTTCATTCTACTACCATATTTCGAGAAGTAAGAAATATTTACATTCATGTTTGCATAATTTTTATTCTCAACATTTTTACTAACTTCTAACATATTTGTATATCTATAGTAACCATTGGATGTTGATTGTATTTTGTTGTGAACGGAGTGAGGCATTTTTCATGGATCCTCTATCTCGTGGCAGCCGCGATATAAGTCTGAAACCTCATATTAACCTGTAAGTTATAATACTACTAGCTAATAGTTTCTACGATGTTTGTAGCATTTTCAATATTAATGCCGATTTTGATATACATTTATTTTTTAGAGTCTATAGAACTTATGCTATAGAAGGTGGAAAAAATAAAGGTGTCAAGTTAAAATGGAATGACATTTCGGTGAGAATTTTATATTATGAATTACTAGTTAAATTAAAATTTTTATGATTTTATAATCCTTTATTTAGCATGGAACTTTGTTGTTTTTTCTATTTTAAATGCCCTCAACAACAAGAAGGTGTTGAATGCGGATATTACATCATGAGGTATATGTACGAAATTGTCGTATATCATAATAGTGATACAACATTGCTTAAGGTACGTTCTTTCAAATACTAGTCAGTTTATATTACAAATATCATACATAACTAGCTATTAATTTTTTCATTTCTAATATATTTTCTATTATCTGTTTATTTGTCTTGTAGGGCTTTGAAAAAGGATCATATAGTCAAGATCAAATAGATGAAATTCGTCATATGTGGTCAAATTACTTTATGAGAGAGTGTATGTAATATTTTTATTTACTTTTGTAAAATATTTCATATATATTAATGAAAAATACAATTTTAAATTAAAGAATTTTGAATAACTTGTAGATTAATTATTTAATGTGAATTGTTTTAGGCATGATGTTATTGCTTTGATTTATTTAATTTTTTTAGTTTGTGTTGTCCTGTGAATTTTTGATTATTGAGTTTTATGAGTTGAATATTGGATGTCTATTGTGGCTTATTGAAGCTGAATTATTATGAATTTTGAAGTGCGCAGGTTATATATATATATATATATATATATATATATATATATATATATATGAATGGTAGCATTATAATATATATGAATCTAAATTAAAAAATAATAATTACGCGTCTGTCGTTGAATAATAGCAGATGCATATAAATTTGATTATATGCGTCTGTCGTTTACTATTTGATAGACGCATATAATCAAGGTTATACGCGTTTGCTATTAGTAAATGACAGACACGATAATTGATTATATGTGTCTGCTATTATTAAACGACAGACGCGTATAATTGATTATATGCGTCTGCTATTATTAAACCACAGACGCGTATAACTATTTATATGCTCCTGTCAAAATGACAGATACATAAAATATATATTATATGTGTCTCCTATATATGTGTCTACTATTTGACAGACGCATAAAATGCAAAATAACAGACACATATAACACTATTTTGTACTAGTGTCTTCTCAAGCTGTAGTAGCTTCTTCTCTATCACATCTCTGATTCAGTAATATCTCACATCAATATGCTTTGATCTTGAGTGAAATGAGGCATTCTTTCCAAGATGTATAGCACTCTGACTATCACAAAATAATTGATATATGTCTTGCTGCAATCCAAGTTCTTTCAAGAACTTCTTCATCCATAGCAACTCTTTATATGCTTCTGTTGCTGCAATAAACTCTGCTTCAGTTGTAGATAGTGTAACGCACTTCTGTAACTTTGATTGCCATGACACAGCTCCCTCTGAAAAAGTGATCAGGTAACCTGACGTTGACTTTCTGGAATCAACATCGCCAGCCATATCTGCATCTGTGTATCCAACTAGCACAGATTTGGTATCTCCAAAACATAAACATATTTTTGAAGTACCTCGAAGATAGCTGAAAATTAACTTTACTGCAATCCAATGTTCCTTTCCAGGATTTGAAAGGAATCTGCTCACTACTCCAACTGTATGAGCGATATCAGGTCGTGTACACACCATGGCATACATCAAACTTCCAACTGCTGAAGCATATGAATCTTGTCCATCTCATCCTTCTCTTCGTTTGTAGAGTCTGAAACTCAGTTTAAAGTGATTAGCAAGAGGACAACTAACCATTTTAGCTTGGTCCATTTGAATTCTCTGAAGTACTTTCTCAATGTACTTCTCCTGTGACAACCATAATTTCTTGGCATTCCTATCTCTGATAATCTTTTTGCCAAGAATTTGCTTTGCTGGCCCTAAGTCTTTCATAGCAAAAGACTTGTTCAACTGTTTTTTCAAGTTGTTAATTCTGGAAATATTCCGACCAACAATCAACATGTCATCCATATAGAGCAGAAGAATAATGAAATCTTCATCAGAGAATTTCTATACAAAAACACAATGGTCAGAAGTAGTCTTATGGTATCCTTGCTCCCCCATAATAGATTCAAACTTCTTGTACCATTGTCTCGATGCCTGCTTCAAGCTGTAGAGGCTTTTCTTCAATTTGCAAACATATTCCTCTTTTCCCTTATGTTTGAAACCTCTCCTAATGGCATTAGCTTCGATTAGTTTCAGTGGAGTTAGCCCCTGCTAACCTGTAGGCACCCTCGGAGTTCAGTTTCACCCAATCCGTAGGGGAGGTTCCTACCCAATAAGCTTTTCAACTCTACTTCATTTAGTTAGTCCCACATATGCCCCCTTTGATCTAGTAAGGGGAATGAAAGAAACTTGAATGTTGGACAGTAAAGTGCCAGCACTCATCCCCAAACTCCATAGGCCCCTACAATAGAAAGAGTTTACCAGTGCCGAAGAGCCAAAACCGCTAACCGAAACAAGACATCTCTGGTTGCTCCATATATATCTCCTCTTCCAAATCACCATGTAGGAAGGCAGTTTTGACATTCATTTGCTCAACCTCCAGGTTAAGACTTGCTGCTAACCCCATCACTGTACGGATGGATGTCATTTTCATAACTAGTGAGAAAATTTCATCAAAATCAATTCCTTTTCTTTGACTGAATCATTTGACGACCAATCTGGCTTTGAATCTCAAATGGGAACTATTCTCTTCATGCTTGATTCTGAGCACCCATTTATTTTTCAAAGCTCTCTTACCTTTTGGCAGCTTCACTAGTTCAAAAGTATTGTTCTCATGCAAGGCTTTCATTTCATCTTGAATGGCTTCAATCCATTTCTATTTGTGCTCATCAGTCATTGCTTCTTCAAAGCTTTCTGGTTCTCCCCCATCAGTGAGTAACACAAACTCATTTTCTGGATATCTCGTAGATGGTTGTCTTGTTCTATTGCTCATTCTCACAGGAACTGGGGAGTGCACAGGTGATGGTTAATGATGAACATCATCATTTTCAGCATCATCTTCTGGATTATCAATGAGAGCATTATTTTCTTCAGGCAGATCAACATGATCTTCATCCCCAACTTGTATTGGCACCGGTATTGGAGGAATCAATTCTAAATCTATTGAGTCATCATTGGAATCAGGAACACCTTTCTTTGTCCTGACAATATCTTCAATGGTCTCATTCTCGACGAAAACAACATCACGGCTTCTGACAAGTTTCTTCTCTATTGGATCATAAAATCTGTAGCCAAACTGATCTTTGCCATAGCCAATAAAAACACGCTCGTGTTTTGACATCGAGCTTGGACCTCTAATCTTTTGGAATATGCACAAAGACTTTGCAACCAAATACCCGCAGATGATCATAGGAAACATCCTTTCCTAACCACGCTTTCTCTGGAACATCTAGCTTTAGAGGGATACAAGATGAAAGATTTAACACGTACACAGCTGTGAGTAACGCTTCACCCCAAAAAACTTTAGGTAATTTTTCATGTGAGAGCAAACATTTGATTCTCTCCATCAATGTTCTATTCATCCTCTCAGCCAGGCCATTCAACTGTGGTATTTTTGGAGGCGTTGTCTGATGTCGAATACCATGTTCTTTGCAGTAGGCATCAAATGGTCCAATGTATTCTCCACCATTGTCTGTCTGGATGCATTTTAACTTCTTCCCAGTCTGTCTCTCAACTAAGGCATGAAATTCTTTAAAGATATTTAGCACCTTATCTTTTGTCTTTAAAGTATACACCCATGTCTTCCTTGAATGGTCATCAATGAAAGTCACAAAGTACTGAGCACCACCCAGGAGGCAATTCATAATTCAATTAAAGCAACTACTACGGCAAGAAAAGAGGCGACATAACCAATCACAACACCAATCCTGAATGAATCTTGTGACCAATATTTATGATGTTTACAGGATTCTACAAAGGATTATTCAGTAGAATTCTGGCAATTAACTTGAGTTTCAGTTGCCTTACTTGGAATAAGAGTAGAAAACAATAAATAGAGGAAGGCAAGATGAAAACAATTGGGTAAATTTAGAAAAATAGCTCTAGACATGTGATTCTAGCTAGCTAGTTGCAGAATACCGACTATCAATTAAGAAAGAAAGGTCAGAAGAAAAAAAAAAGAGGAATATCTTTTACTTTGTCAAGTAGGAATGAGAAGAAAATATGAATGAATTGGAACTAATTGATTCCTTTATAGTGTGAACCATACAATAAGTTGTTGAATTTCACCAAGTCACGATGGAAACTGATGGTCAAGCAAGTCTACTGCATAACATTATCTAAGTCTACATCAAAAGTGATTAGGAAGCTGCAACGAAGATCAGTTAGAATGCGACTAAAATGTTTAAATATGAAACTAATAGTTATGAAAATAAAGTATACTGCATATCATGGTCGAAATCTACATTAAAAGCAACCAGGAAACTATGATGAAGCTAAGTAAAAAACTAATAAAAGTTTTAACTATATTTTTAATAGTTATTAAAATGAAGTCTGCTGCGTGTCATAATTAAATTCGACAATGTTGCCCAAATATTAGACCAAGAAGGGGGGTTAAATTGGAGTTTCAAGAATTAAACTTTAAAGTGCGGAAATAAAATTATTAATTTTAGAAGGGATAGAGAAAATCAGACACAAAGATTTATAGAGGTTCGGGTATTAACAAACCCTACTCCTCTCCCCAATCGCAATTGGGAGTTTCACTAACACACTTAGTGTTACAATGGAGTTTTACAAGCTCACTCCCAAATATGGTGTTTCTCACAATGGCTCACACCTAACCCAGAAATCCTTAGTGTTTTAATGGCTCACACAATAACCAATTCCTTTGTGTTTTACAAGCTCACACAAACAACTTACACTTTGTGTTTTACAGGCTCACACAAACAACCTATACTTTGTGTTTTACAGGCTCACACAAACAACTTATACTTTGTGTTTTACAGGCTCACACAAATAACCTTTTAATTTGTGTTTTGGAGGTTCACACAACTAACCCTTACAAGTGTTCTTCTCTTAACCCAGAACTACCCAATGCTCACTTGAGTAAAGATTACAGAGAGAACTACTTATAAATCTTTATTGCTCAAATATGAGAAGCAATAAGATTTTTACAGAGAATAGATTTGTTCTTAAAGTATAAAAGTACAAGATAGCTTGTGATTTTAAGTATATGCTAATCTTTTGTTTTTCTTATCATTCTCTCTTTTCTTAATGCCTAAATGACTTCAATTTATACTCTTATGGCTTAATATAGCTGTTGGGGGGCATTAAATAAGAAACTAGCCGTTATACCAACCAAAAAATTGCGTCTGACATTTTTCTCTTTCATTGTTCACGGGCGTGAGTATGCCTGTCACAGGGGTGACAGTTCTTCCCAAGTCGTGACTGAAGTGGTGACCTTGGTCGTGAAGCTCTCTGGTATGTTTTGACATATGGCGTCACGGGCGTGACTTTAATTAGTCACGGGCGTGACACTCTTCCCAGCCGTGAGACAAGTGGTGACTCAGGTTGTGAAGCTCTCTGGATGAAATTGAATGAATCATTCACGGGGGTGACACCTTCATTCATGGGGGTGAACATCTTCCCAGTCGTGACCCAAGTGATGACTCTGGTCGTGAAGCTCTCTGGTTGAAATTACATGACTCTTCACGGGGGTGACACCTTTAGTCACGGGGGTGACTGAAATGCTTACTTCATGGTTTGGTTTTCCTTTATGGCCGTGAACTTCAAATGTTGGTTTTGGTAATGGTTAGTTTCCTTCACAGGGGTGACTCCTAGAGTCACGGCAGTGAACATGCTACTTCTTGCTTTTTGTTTCTCAAGTATTTATTCTTCCAATTCTCCATTATTGCTATTTTAATTCATGTCATGTATAATATACTTACAAAAATAAGTATGTTAAATACAATATTGCTATATTATTTATTATTATCGAAATGACGGAAATATCTCTCAAGGTTAACAGACAATAAAACTGAACAGAAAGAAACAACAAATTATACTAAAAGGAATTTCAAAATGTGAAATGAGATGAGATGGTAAAAATAATTTTTTTTAATTAAAGATTTCGAGTTCAAACTCTAAGATATAAACACCTTTAAAACTTAGTAGGGAGTGTTTTGCCACTTCAATAAGCTTACTTCGCGCAAATCAATTGTAGTTTATAATGCAATAGAATTTAAATAAAAGAAAAAATTACTAAAGTTTTAACCGCGAATTTAGTAGTCTAGAAACGCTTAAAGCCTAATTAACATATTGTTCAACTAACTTCAGCATCAGACGCTAAATGGGTTTATACCGATGAACATGGAGTCTAGCTAGAGTAAAGCACCAAATATATTCAGATTAGTCATTATATAAATATAATATGAATGTTACATTGAAGAAATTAAAGAAAATAGGATGATCCAAAAATAGATAAGACATGCCAAACTAATGGAGCTTATAATTTTTTTGCTTTGCATATGATAAAAAGGTATTACAATTTCATGTAAAAGAAAATGGTTCTAAATGTGAGAGAATGACGTAGTGGAAGTTTACTATTCATTGCTTCACACAAAATACTAGAATTTATCTTCTAAAACCTATTGATTCTATAAATACTAGAAAATATATATCAAATTCGTTGACTTCACAAAAAAATACCAAAATTAGAATAATATTAGGGTTTTCTTATTTCAACGAAACAAAAATTGTCCAAACAAATTGAAAAGAATGTATTTATATGATTTCAAATAAATTCTAATTGTTAAAAGGCGAAAATAATGTCTAACACAAAGTAAAAAAAAAAAGAAAAACAATATAAAAAACATAAAAATAGCACTAAAAACCGAACAAAAAATTTTAAAGCCTCTAAAACTCCTTTAAACGATATTGTTTGGGTCAGAAACTAGTTGTTACACTTATAGATCCCTAAATGAGTTTCAATAACACAATTGGAGTAAAAAATTATGGCCTCCCAAAGTTAATCTGTGCGAGAAGTCCATTCGCTTTTTATCCAAATGCTCCAAAAAACTTCAAAGCTTGTTGATTTATGTAACGCCCGTAATTATGACCTATAAGTTATGTTATTGGTTAGTGAGAGTTGTGGATTAAGTGAAGTTTTTGGAACTTGAGTGTTGCTAAAATCAGATGTTTCACCGCCGTGACAATGGATGTCACGGCCGTGAAACCTAGGTAGACAAAGTAGGTGAGGCAGTCTTGTTTTTCTCTTTGTCATTCCTTTCAAATCTGCTCCCATATCCCTATAACCGATCTAGTACACCATATCTTCATCTCCTTCACCGTCAAAAATCTTTATCTTCCATTGATGAAGTTTTAAGAGAGTAAAGTGAGAGGAGGGTGAAAAAGGAAACCTGTGAGCTTGGGAGTAAATAGTAGGTTTTTGAGTTTTTCTGGGTTTTGGTCGATTTCCAGAGACCAAGAAAAGCATTTTTCATCTAGCTAGGACTTGAAGAGAGAGTTGGAAGTCCATCCTAAAGAAGATGACAAGCTTGAAGAGCTAGAGTAGTGGCTTCCTCCATTTTAGATGTAAGGTTTATACATAACAACATCAAAGGTTTTTATTTTCATGTTTTTATGTTAATTGCCTTATATACATGATATAAATGATCAATGAATAGATAAATGTTATAATGTGAGTTTATATGCATGATGAGAAGATATATATGAACATGTTAGATTGTAATGTTCGATGAATTAATTTGGCTAATGTAGATAATTAGAAAGTATATGTTTGTGATAAATAACTAAAATGCATGCTGAAGTGTTGATAGGGTGGCTAACATTGGTCAACCGTAGAAAATATTGCATGTGATAATGGCATGAAGTTGTGATGCTCTATTTGTCAGAAAAATTTTCAGATTCACAGTTGTGACTAGAGGGTTCATGGGCGTGAATGTGATGAAAATGGATTTTTTTACTAAGGTAGACCCATTCACAAGCAATTTTACAGTTGGATTTATGGTTTGGTTCAAGCCCGTAAAGGAGTGATCACAGACGTGAACATATGCTGACTCACGAGATGAATCACGGCTTGGTTTATGGGTAAACTACCTGTGAGGTAGTGTTTCATGGCCGTGAAAGGTTATTCATAGGCCTGAAGCTGGTTAATTTGAAAATCTTATATGCTCATATGTGAATTAAAATTGAGTCGTTATGAGGTGAAATACCTATGTTGTATGATAATACATGGTATGATAATACATTTTGCAAATGTGATTGTGAGATATCACGGTAGATTTATATAAAATATGGAAAAATGGATAGTATGGAAACATATATGATACATGTTGTGAAATAGTTAAGCCCAATACTCTAACTAGGACTAAAGGTATGATAGATGACATGTTATTGAGGGGAGTTCGGTACCGACTGACCTAGGTTGGTCATATATATGAAGGTCTAGAGGTTAGCAATGAGAGCTTTCTCGATGGGTTATATTTGAAGCCCCAGAGGAGAGCTTCCTCGATAGGTTATAATTAAAAGTCCAGAGATTAGCAATGAGAACTTCCTCGGTAGGTTATATTTGAAGGCCGAGGGGTTAGGAATGAGAGCTTCCTCAGTGGGTTATATTT
This sequence comes from Triadica sebifera, assembly GCA_023653625.1. Classification (NCBI taxonomy): domain Eukaryota; kingdom Viridiplantae; phylum Streptophyta; class Magnoliopsida; order Malpighiales; family Euphorbiaceae; genus Triadica; species Triadica sebifera. Next base: position 5,391,203 of record CM042900.1, read on the forward strand.
GAAATTCCAGAGGTAAGCAATAAGAGCTTCCTTAGTGGGTTAAGTTACCCATATCTATTTTAGTCTAGTTATGAGTAAGACGGGTAAAAAAGTAAGATAAATGATTTTGTTTGTATGTGATATATACTAGTATGTATTTTATGAAGTGTTTGGTATGCCATGTACGATGTATGTTGGATGCATGAGAGTATAATGATATGTCATATAGAGTATGAAATGATGCATGTGCGGGCTTTGAGGTAAGTCGCTATGGTAGGTTGGTAAGTATGTCATGCATATTATATATGCTTTGTTGTATGCCTTGCGTGTTGTTATATACTAGTAGGCACAACTTGCTTAGCGTATGAGCTTTCTATGCAAATAATTGGAGCTTAGGTTTAAAGCGATAAAGGAGGATGTCTAGTGATCATATTCAAAGGAATATACTCAAAGTGGGTGATACAATCATTGTATTTTTTTTTTGGTTATTTTGTTGGGTTGGATAGTTAAAGATTTACATGCTTTTATGTTAGAGACATATAGTTTTCTATTTACTCGTTTGTAAATTTTTTAGCTTGTGTATGCCCTTACGAGATTATGTTTAAACGTTTATTATTTGAGCTTTATTTGAAGTCATTAAAAATATTCTTATTTTGCTTTAAGTCATCATGGCCATGATGCATCAAAAATTTAAAATTTATAGCGTTTTAAAATCATGTGCATCGTAATATCATTTGATATAATTATGTTTATCCTTAATTATGTTAGAGGGTGTTACATTTTGTGGTATCAAAGCCTAAGTTTGTTTAGGCAGTTCTAAACCTAAGTGGGATTAGTGTATTATGTGTATGAGTGTTATCCTATATGACTATGATGTGGGCTACTATCTATTGACATGTATGCTAAAAAATGAATATGGAGATTGAACTGCATGATGCAGCCAAAAGTAACAGTCCTCTGGATATAGAGACTCAAAATTAGTCGAGCCAAACTAATATTCAAGGACTGGCTGGCGCACCTTCTTTACAGCAACAGATGGCTAGTCAAGATGATTAGGCTCAGGATCTTCTAATGCAAAACCTAGTTGTTCTGTTATAGCAGTCGGTACAGGTTATGTTGTCACCACCTCCTCCACCATCACCACTTCTACCGCCTCCTCCTTGACCATCAAAGTGGAGATAACAAATGGATAATCTTTATAAGTATGTGGCCACTGATTTCATTTACAAGAGGGATGATGACCTTGAGGTAGCATAGTACTAATTAGAGAGGATTAAGAGGGTTTTCGAGGAGATTGAGTGTGCCAAAGAGTACAAGGTTAGGTATGTTGTTCTTCTTCAGGAGCATGCTTATGATTGGTGAAAGTTTGTTCTTCAGAAGCCTTATACTCTAAATCCATCTATATAGGTCTTCTTTGTGGCTAAATTTAAGAAATAATATGTTATGAGAGTGTACATTAATGAGAAGAAGCAAGAGATCTTGACCCTATGGCAAGGGAACATAACTATGGCAATGTGTACGAGAAAAAGCTCACTAGAATGAGCAAGTATGCATCTGGCATTGTAGAGGATGAGACGGATAAATGTCGTCGATTTAAGGATGACCTGAGAGATGAGATTAGCATTCATGTCCTTTCAAAAGATTAGATTATACACAAACATAGCTGAGCGATATTACATATTAGCAAAAGATTAGATTATGTGATAGAGGTGACTAGCCCTTTAGGGCATAGCACGGTGGTGAACTAAGTGTATAATAATTGTCCTATTGTAGTTCAAGGAAAAGAGTTCATGGTAGATTTGATTGAATTGCCTTTTCATGAGTATAATGCTATCCTGGATATGGATTGACTCTTTCAACAGGGTGTAGTAGTGGACTGCAGAATGAAGATAGTTGAATTGAGAACATCGAAAGATGAGATAATGTTTATTCAGGGGGAGAGATCCTCATAACAAATAAGGATCATCTTCATGATGAAAGTACATAAGATAATCATAAATTGGTGTGAGGCTGATTTGGCTCATGTGATTGACAGCATGAGGGAGAGCCTAGATCTTAGGGATATTTCAATAGTGGAAGAGTTCCCAAATGTATTTCTAGATGAGTTACTATGGCTACCTCTAGAAAAAGAGATAGAGTTCTCAATTGAGCTTACTTCAGGTACAACTCCTTTATCAGCGATACCATATTGTATGACTCCATCAAAGATGAAAGAGTTAAAGGCACAGTTACATGAACTGTTAGATAAGGATTTTATTAGACCGAGTGTATCTCTATGGGGTGCACCAATATTATTCGTCAAAAAGAAAGACAGATCAATGAGATTGTGCATAGACTACGAACAATTAAATAGGGTGACCGTTAAGAATATGTATCCATTACCACATATAAATGATCTTTTCGATCAATTGAGAGGTGCAAGGGTTTTCTCTAAGATTGATTTGAAATCGGGATATTATCAGTTGAGAATCAAGGCGGGTGATATAAAGAAGTCCGTTTTGCGAACCAGATATGGTCACTACAAGTTTCTGGTTATGCCCTTTGGGTTGACCAAATCTCCAACGGCCTTCATGGATCTAATGAATAATATCTTCAAACCATTTATGGATCAGTTTGTCGTAGTGTTCATAGATAACATCTTGGTGTATTCGAGAAACAAGAATGAACATGAACAACATTTGAGAACAGTTTTGCAGGCTCTTAGGGAGTAAAAGCTATATGTTAAACTCTCTAAGTGTGAGTTTTGGCTAGATGAGGTTGTCTTCTCGGGCATGTGAAATATGTTGACGGTATTAGAGTGGATCTAGAAAAAATCAAAGCGATCTTAGATTGAAAACTGCCATGAAATGTAACCAAAATCAGGAGTTTTCTTGGTGGATTATATTTGAAGGCCCAGAGATTAGTAATGAGAGCTTCCTCAATGGGTTATATTTGAAGGCCCATATGTTAGTAATGAGAGATTTCTCAGTGGGTTATATTTGAAAGCTCAGAGGTAAGAAATAAGAGCTTATTTAGTGGGTTAAGTTACCTATATCAATTTTAGTCTAGTTATGAGTAAGGCAGACAAAAAGGTAAGATAAATGATTTTGTTTATGTGTAATATATACTTGTATATATTCTATGGGGTGTTTGGTATACCATGTACGATGTGTGTTGGATGCATGAGAGTATGATGATATGTCATATAGAGTATGAAATGATACATACACCATGGTAGGTTGGTAAGTATATCATGCATATTATTTATATTTTATTATATGTCTTGTACGTTGTTATATACCACTAGACACGAGTTCTTAGCATATGAGTTTTCCATGTGTAAGGTTGGAGCTTAGGTTTGGAGTGACAAATGAGGATGCCTAGTGATTAGAGTCAAAGAAATATACTTGGAGTAGGTGACACAATCATTATATTTTTTTGGTCATTTTGTTGAGCTGGGTACTTAAAGATTTACATGTTTTTATGTAAAAGACATGTAATTTTCTATTTACTCATTTATAAAATATTGGACTTGTGTATGTCTGTACGAGATTGTATTTAGACTTTTATTATTTTGAGATTTATTTCAAGTCATTAAAAATATTTTTATTTTGCTTTAAGTTATTATGATCATGTTGCATCAAAAATTTAAAATTTATAGCGTTTTAAAATCATGTAAATTGTAACATCATTTGGTATAATTAAATTTATTTTTAATTATATCAGAGTATGTTACAATCTATCATTAGCTCCTCATCAAAAAGTTAGTGGACAAATTTAGAGTTAAACAAGATAACCAAATTAGAATGCTTGTTTTTCATCTTCTTTAACATCAACATTACCATTTCTGGTATCATTATATTCTCTTTACTTTTCCCCATATTTGAACCCAAGGTACACAATACGATGCATATAAAACTAGTGTTGAAACAACAAAACCACATACCCAATTACAAACCCACCTTTGAATGAATTCTTGAAAGCTCTTTTCATCTTTCCAAAGGTGGTCCATAAAATTCGAGGTATTTGCATAGCAGTCTACTCAAATCTTCTTTTGTTGTATTTTGCTAGTTTTGTCTCTTTATTTTCTTTTATACTTTTGTTGCCTCTTCTCTCGTCTCCTCTCCACTCCACTCCAAAATCCTAATACATATCCTTTTGGCAATGTCAAAAGGTAATGGGGGATATTCTTAATTTAGTGTAGTTGGAGAAAAATATTACTAATTTAAGGTAGTTTTTTTCTTTTTTTTTTCAAAATTTTGATTTTGAGTAGTGTTTTAGAATATTTTTGAATTTGTGATACTTTTAGTGATGTGGCAGGGGGAGGGCAGTGAACCAATTAGACAAGCATATAGGTTCTAAAGTGGCCCATAGAAAGGAGAAAATTTCTCTGCAACAATCAAACTGGCGTACAGAGCCAGTGCACCAGTCCAATTAACGTACTGAGTTTAGACCAACCCTATTGATCCAAAAATTATTGCCAAACCTGGTAAATTGGTAATATTTTTTCCCACCTATACTAAACTAAGAAATATTCTAGATAATGATCCCTGAAGTAAATTGGTAATATTAGTGTTTTAGAATATTTTTGAATTTGTGATACTTTTAGTGATGTGGCAGGGGGAGGGCAGTGAACCAATTAGACAAGCATATAGGTTCTAAAGTGGCCCATAGAAAGGAGAAAATTTCTCTGCAACAATCAAACTGGCGTACAGAGCCAGTGCACCAGTCCAATTAACGTACTGAGTTTAGACCAACCCTATTGATCCAAAAATTATTGCCAAACCTGGTAAATTGGTAATATTTTTTCCCATCTATACTAAACTAAGAAATATTCTAGATAATGATCCCTGAAGCTCATTATTTGAAAAGTCCAATTCTGGTAAGAAAATGATTAGTTTAGTGTAATTGAAGAAATATTTTACAAGTTTAAAGTAAAATTTTTTAAAAAAAAAAGCTTTAGAGTAGTTTGATAAAGATTGTGGGCTAGTCAAAGAGCCGTAATGGTACACATTAGGGGTGTCAAAATGGGTCATAACACGTGAACCCGACACACGTAACACGTATATTTAGTGGATTAGTTGAGTTTATATGGGTTCGTGTCAAAAACGGGTCGATCTTTTTATGACACGATTTAAATGAATCGTATCACGGGTTGACATGTAAACCCGTTACAACCCACGGGTTGGCACGCATAATTTATACTAAATATTAAAATTAATACTATAATTTTATAAAAAATAAATATTTAAATATATCAAATATTTAAATATGATTCAACCTGTGTGATATAAATTACTGTTTGATTATCAATAGCTCATAATTTTATTAAATAATATTTAATTCAATTTATTTTTTTAAGATTAATTAGTTAAATCTATTATTTTTTCAAACTCATTTAATCAATTAACCAAAACTCAAACCATAAAATTCTTAAATTAATTAGATTAGTAAGTAACTCGTACATATATATTAATGGATAATGTTTTTTCTTATTTTCAATTTTTAATAGTTATACATTTATTTATTATTTATATATAAGGATATTTATTTTAAAAAATTTATCACAAAAAATTATAGTAGTCTTAATTTAATAATGTATACTGATATATAAAATGTCTAAAATTATATGTTATGTCATGTAAAATATTGGTGGTTGAACTATCTTTCATTGATCATAATGTGAATGTTGTAGTGAGAATAAAATTTAATTCAAATTAATACATATATTGAGCAAATTTAAATGCATCAATTAAAAAAAATTGGAATTAAATAAGATTATCAAAATATAAATGGGTCAAACAACAAATTAAAATATTAAACTTGTATATTTGTATTTATTTGTAAAAATATTTGAATTTTGGTATTGTAATAACTTAATTTGTGCCTTACTTTAGACATATTTTTAATTATTTTAGAAATATTTGTTAATTTTTAGTTTATAATTGATATACAGGTTAAATGAGCTAAATAGGTCGTATCGGATTAAATGAGTTAAATGGGTCGTGTTGGATTAACTGGATCGTGTCAGATTAAGTAGATAAAAATTAAACATGTTATTTGTATCGTGTTGTGTAATCCATTTAATTTTTGTATCGTGTTCGTATTGATACGATTAATAAATTGACCGTGTTCGTGTCAACTCTAATCGTGTCACTAAAACAGATTGATACAATCCATTTAACAGGCCAATCCATTTTGACACCCTATTACACGTGATCTGTGCGCCACTGAAACACTGCATGGGAGTTGCAAATAGGACACTCGGCACTGCATGGAAATGTCTAAAAGGTCATTGCCTATTTAGAATTTTGTTAACATAATAATCCGTTCAATAGAATGTATCTAAACAATAAAACTACGTCCATAGGCCAATGCATAATTCGCAAATGCATAATCAATAATAGCTGGCCAAATGATATATATATTTTGATAATTTCTAATCATTTAAATAATAATTTATTAAGATTTTCTTAAATATTAACTAATCACTATGGATAATTAAAAATAACATCAACAATTAAATGGAATGTATTCAATAACAATTAAACAAAGATTTGCTTAAATATTAACTACTCACTGGCAATTAAAATAACACTATAATAATTAAATAGAATGTATCTAGGCAATAAAACTATCCATAGGCCAATGCATAATTCATTTGATAGTCTTACTATGGAAACCTCAACAACTAGCGTCCTCAATAATATTACTGCTTTTTTCAATGCTGAATAACAAAATAATTCAATTATTTTATTTAAAAAAATATTTGAATCAATTCTTAGTGATTAAAAATATTAATTTCATATAAAAAATTAAAAAATAAAATGTTTTTATCAACAAATTTTTTATTTATTAAAAATAAATTTATTATTATTCATCAAATTGATTGAATTACTTTAAGATTATAAAATTTGAAAAAGGCACGGGACCATCTCCAAATCCTCTTTAGAGGCCCCATTCAGGGCTATGCCCTCTGTTACCTGTTAGATTAATTGCCTGAAAGTATTTCTTTTGCAAGACCTGCATGTTTCTCGTTGCCAACCTGCCTTGCTTTATTGTGACAATCAAAGTTCAATGCAATGCACATTTCTCACAACCCGGTGTTTCATGACTGCTCTAAGCATATTGAGATTAATTGTTATATTGTGCGTAATAAGGTGAAGGATGACACTATTCATTTGTTATCTTTCTCAAACCAGCATGCTGATTTTTTCACCAAGCCTCAACCAGCTCCCCGTTTTCATGATTTTCTCCGCAAGCTTAGTGTTAACAATCTATTCACGAACTGATATCTGATTGGATGTAACAAGATATCCGATGGGACTAAACGGTGATATGGGAAATCTGATCGGACTAGTCAGTAGTTAATTTCAGTTATGATCATGCACATGTATTATTTATTCAGCATAGTTAAGTATTTTGGTTTTAGTTAAGCTTAGTCAGCAATTAGTTAGTCTAGATCCGAGGAGTAGTAACATTTTCCTGTGTATATATATACTTTAGTTCTGTTGAGCTCATTTTTCAATGCATTCTCTTCAATTCAATTTATCTTGTTGATTCTTTCAACTCTAATATATAGTAAACCATACATAGATGTGCACTTCTTATATAGCGTCCCTATCCTTTTCATACCAAGACTTTAATGGCTTACTTTATAAGGTAAATAAAATGCCACATCTTGGGCAATATATCAACTCTGGAAAATATTAAAATAAGTCAAAAACTTCTTACAGGAGACTAGCATAAAGAAATTTCAAAAACAGAAAATAGAGATTGCGCATTCATGTTTAGAGAATTTAGTTAAAATACTATGTCAACATAAAGCAAGCAAATTTTGCATATTTCTGTGGTGTACAGAAAAATAAGTAACAAGAAATTTAATAGAAGTTATGCATATTTTTGTGCTTCAGTTCACCTGTCATTGGTCATATTCGTGCACACATCAAGCATGCTAGGCCTTTGCTCAGGATAGGGCTGAACGCAATTACCTGCAACTCTAAGAAACTGAATGATCTCTTTGTCATTTCCTTGCCCTATCAGTAGCTCATCAACTTCATCAACAGGCAAAGAAATGCTAGAAGCAAGAAAACTCATCCATTTATCAGAATTTGTTAAAGAAGTAACCTTTTTTCCTGTAATCAGCTCAAGAAGCACAATTCCAAAGTTGAAAACATCTTCCTTGAGAAAACATTCCTCCCAAAATTCAATATCCATAAGGAAACCCCCCCTGCTCTGATCATTGATCTCATTCGGATTGAGAAGTGTTGCCATTCCGAAATTCGACAACTTGGGTTCGAAATTCTGATCAAGTAAAATGCATTTAGAGCTTATATTAAGATGAGCCACACGAAAATCACATAAATGGTGTAGCCATGCTAAGCCTCTTGCCAGATCAACAGCAATTTTCCTTCTTAAAGGCCATTTCAGAATATTCTTCTTCTTGCCATCCACTGAATGTAACCAATCCGAAAGGTTCCCATTGGAGGCATAGTTGTAAACCAGAAGCCTTTTATTCGATTCTTTGCTGAATCCGATGAGTGGAATGATGTTCTTGTGTCTGATTCTTCCTAATATCTTTAACTCAGTTGTGAATTGTTCTGCAGATTCTTGAGAATTATATAATTTCTTGACTGCAAGGAACCGACCATTGGAAAGGGTTGCCTTGAACATGGTTCCTATCTGTCCCAACCCAATCAGATTATGTTGGCTAAAATTTTCAGTTGCTTCAAGCAGATCTTTATAGCTCATTCTTGTAACGAAGTTCTCCGAGGTAGAAATCTGTGGTCACGTTACTACTTCTTACATTACAAATAAAAAATAGATAGAAAGAATTCATTTCTGCAATTAAAAACCAGGGCATGCATGGAAATTAAATTCCGAAAACAGAGTGGGCTGCTTATACTATAAAAGATCAGGCCAAACCAGGTAAAGCTAACTGAATAGCTTTTTTTCTTTCCTTAAAATTTTAATTAGAGTTTGAACTCAAACCATCCTACATAAGTTTCATCCTCAGAGGGAAAAGTCCCCAAGTGATTCCTATCTAAAGAGAAATAAATGTTTTTTATTACAAAGGGTCGGATTTGTGATTAGAATTTAAAATCTCACAACCCTGTATTAGAATGGCACCAATAAGCTAAAGTTTATTGGTAAATAAAAATAGTATTAAAAAAAATGTAATTTGAGGTAAATCTCCTAATGGGAATAGGGGAAAATTGTGATTATCCCAATAAGTACAATATGCCGCATCCTAGAGATACACAGCTTAAGCCAAGCCTTATGTAACGTCCCGCGAAAGTACATACTGGATTTCACGCACATTTACATTTTTACGCATATTTACATTTTTCCACACATATGTAATATTCTAGAAGACCATTGTAAACCGTTAGATTAAATGGATCGTGGTCGTCCATTTCGGTAGGTAGGAATTAATCCCAGCCCTCCATTTGGTAGGTAAGAATCAATCCTAGCCATTCATTTTGGTAAGTGGGAGTTGATCTTGACCATCCATTTGGTACGTAGGAATCAATCTTAGTCATCCATTTGGTAGGTGGGAGTTAATCCTAACCATCCATCTGGTAGGTGGAAATTGATCTCGGTCATCCATTGAGGAGGTGGAGGTTTATATATATCTTATGTAAATTCATTTGTAATCATTCAAGCAATTGAAGCATTTCAAGTAATACAAAGCATTCTTCACAAACTCTGGTGTTCTTGTTTTGCTATTGAATCTCCTAAATCTCTAAGTTATTTTCTATTCTCTTTGGTAATTCATCGGGTTGGAAGGCAGGTTTAGTGCAACGGACTGTGCTAAGTGTCGCACAATTGCTAGTTGAAGTCTAGGGTCGTGACAGTTGGTATCAGAGCCAAGGTTCGAAACTTTACTACCTTTGGCATAATGAAGGTTACTGCCCTAGCTACACCTAACGTGGAAGTTCCATCATTGGAACATGGTCATGAAGAAGTTCGGAAACTATCTAAAGAATCTCGAGCCAAGTTGAAAGACTTGATTTCTAGCTTGGAAGCACATGTTGTGAGTGCTCAGGACAACTTGGGGGAGTTGTTCGACCGAGTGGACAATTTGGAGGAATGTTGCAGCGGCTTGGAGGCCGAGGATGCAGAGATCCATGCAGCGGTCAAGATGTCCCTCAACGAGCTAGATGGTGGGTTAAGGCAAGAGATTGATGGGCTGAAGTCCGAACTTGCCAAGGTACGTGATCTCTTCCAAAGAGAAATTTCTAATGTGTTGCTTAGAGTTGAGGATATGGGTGGTGATCTAGCACTATGCAAATGAGTTATGGCTTCGAGAACTAATACAACCACCATCATTGAGGCCAAGAAAGTGGAAGTTCCCAAGACAAAGACTTTCAATGGTATTCGGAATGCTAGGGAAGTTGAGAACTTCCTATGGGGGCTTAAACAATACTTTGAGGCTACTGGCATAACGAACCATGTCAGCAAAATCCGAACTACTGTCATGTACTTAACCGACACTGCTATACTGTGGTGGAGACGAAGGCATGGAGATGTGCAACGTGGGGTGTGCACAATTGATACCTTTGAGGACTTCAAAAAGGAGTTCAAAAGTCAATTCTTCCCCGTAAATGCTGAGGAAGAGGCGAGGGGCCGACTTCGACAACTAAAGCAGATGGGTAGCATAAGAGAATATGTGAAAGAGTTCACAACCTTGCTGCTAGAAGTCCCTGACACATCGGACAAAGATGCATTATTTTTGTTCATGGATGGTCTCCAATCATGGGCTAACCTTGAGCTCAAACGACGTGGTGTTCAAAACTTATCTTCGGCCATTGTCGTTGCTGAAAGTCTTATTGATTACTCCTCAAACAAAGAAGGCCAGAGGCCAGCTGATAGAAAGTTTGTTGGAGCAAGAAATGGGAGAGGTCATGCTAAGAGTCAAAGCTACAAAAATCATAGAGAAAGCTCCTCATTCAAGCCGCGAGACAAGGGGAAGGAAAGGGAAGAACGTGGTGCCTCAAAGCCCCGTGTGACATGCTTTATATGCGATGGACCGCATTGGGCACGAGAATGTCCCAAAAGAAAGATATTGAATGCTTTAGTTGCCTCCACTCATGATCAAAACAAAAGTGAGGCAAATGAAGGTGCGAAGATGGGATCTTTGCGGTTGCTTAGTGCATTGCAAAGTGCTCCGACGTCCCTCAAAGGACTCATGTTTGTGGATGCAACCATCAATGGGAAAGTTGCCAAAGCCCTAGTCAACACAGGTGCATCTCACAACTTTGTTTCGTTAGAAGAAGCCAAAAGACTCGGTCTCAAGGTTGCCAATGGAGGTGGCTCCCTCAAAGCAGTTAACTCAATGACACAACCTCTCCAAGAAATTGCCCCCCGAGTGAAAGTCAGTCTTGGTGCATGGACTGACCAAGTGGATTTATCTGTGGCACCCATGGATGATTTCTCGGTGGTATTCGACATGAAGTTCTTAGACCAGGTTAGAGCTTTCCTTGTCCCATGTTCAAACTCTATGTGCATTATGGATGGACCAAAGGCTTGTCTAGTACTGACAGAAAGGACCATCAAGCCTACTACCCAAGCTCTCTCAGCACTTCAATTCATAAAGGGATTGAAGAGGGAGGAAGAGAGTTACTTGGCCATTCTAAAGTAGTATGATGATGATGAAACATCACCACAACTAAGCTTACCGACGGAGGTGCAAGTTGCCTTGGATGAGTTCCAGGATGTGATGCCGAAGGCGTTGCCAAAACAGTTACCTCCAAGGAGGGAGGTGGACCATGAAATTAAGCTGGAGCCTGGCACAAGACCACCAGCAATGAGTCATTACCGGATGGCAAACTCGGAGTTGGCAGAATTGCGGAAGCAACTCAATGAGCTGTTGGATGCTGGTTTCATTAGACCATCCAAAGCCCCATTTGGCACCCCGGTGCTTTTTCAGAAAAAAAAGGATGGTTCACTGAGAATGTGCATTGACTACCGCACTTTAAACAAGATCACGGTAAAGAACAAGTATCCTATCCCACTAATTGTTGATTTGTTTGATCAATTGGGGAATGCTAGATACTTCTCCAAGTTGGACTTGCGGTCGGGATACTACCAGGTGCACATAGAAAAAAGGGATGAGCCGAAGACTACATGTGTAACAAGGTACGGTGCTTATGAGTTCTTTGTTATGCCATTTGGTCTCACCAATGCACCTACTACCTTTTGCACTCTCATGAATAAACTTTTTCATCCCTACCTCGATCGATTCGTGGTAGTATATCTTGATGATATTGTAATATATAGCCGGACTATGGAAGAACATCTTGAGCATTTGAAGAAGTTGTTTGAGGTCATTAGAGAAAATGAGCTATATGTTAAGAGGGAGAAATGTTCCTTTGCCCAAGATGAGGTGACGTTCTTGGGTCATGGGATAAAAGATGGGAAGCTTATGATGGATGGAGACAAGGTGAAAGTCATCCAAGAATGGGAACCTCCTACTAAGGTCCCCGAGTTAAGGTCCTTCCTTGGACTTGTGAACTACTACCGGAGATTTATCAAGTCATATTCAGTAAGAGCAGCCCCACTAACCGACCTACTCAAGAAGAAAAATACTTGAGAGTGGACAAACAAGTGTCAAGCCTCATTTGATGACTTGAAAAAGGCCATTACCGAAGAACCAGTGCTTTACTTGCCAAACCCCTGTAAGATGTACGAGTTGCATATAGATGCCTCAGACTTTGCCATTGGTGGAGTATTGATGCAAGATGGGCATCCGATAGCATATGAGAACCGCAAGCTCAATGACACCGAACGCCGCTACACGGTGCAGGAAAAAGAGATGACTACTATCATCCATTGTCTAAGGGTGTGGCGACATTACTTGTTGGGTTCTCACTTTGTGATCATGACAGACAATGTAGTAACTAGCTACTTCCAAACTCAAAAGAAGTTGAGTCCCAAACAAGCTCGGTGGCAAGACTTTTTGGTAGAATTCGACTACAAGCTTGAATACAAGTCTGATAAGGCCAATGTGGTGGCTGATGCACTAAGTCCAAAGACGTAGCTGACAGCTTCGAAAAGATCAAAGAAGGGTTGGAGCATGATGCCCTGACTCAAAACCTCCTATTCCTCACCAAAGAAGGAAAGACAAGGCGATTTTGGCAGAGTGACGGACTACTCTATGCCAAGAAAAATCGCATCTACATTCCTAAGTGGGGGAACTTGAGAAAAAAGATGATCAAGGAATGCCATAATTCACTATAGGCTGGACACCCAGGCATGAAACGCACCCTTGCCTTGATCAAGTCTATTTACTATTGGTCTCAACTACGGGATGATGTTGAAGCCTATGTGAGAACTTGTCTTGTTTGCCAACAAGACAAAATAGAGCAGCGTGCACCCAGTGACTTGCTAGAACCGCTGCCTATTCCGGAGAGACCATGGGAGAGTGTTTTAATGGACTTCATCACTTGCTTGCCAAAATCAGAAGGCTTTGGCAGTATAATAGTGGTCATCGATCGCTTCAGCAAATATGCAACCTTCATTCCTGCCTCGATAGATTGCACTGCAGATGAGACTGCACGGTGGTTCCTCAAACATGTTGTGAAGCATTGGGGAATTCTATCTAATATCGTGAGTGATCGAGACCCACGATTTACTGAAAAGTTCTGGACAGAGTTGTTCAAGCTGTTGGGATCAGACTTAAACTTCTCCACAAGCTTTCATCCACAAGGCGATGGGAAGACAGAATGTGCCAACGCATTACTAGAGCTTTATCTGAGACACTTTGTTAGTGCCAACCAACATGATTGGGCTAAGTTGCTGGATGTAGCTCAATTCTCTTACAACTTGCAGCAAAGTGAATCCACTAGCAAGAGTCCCTCATGCTTTGGCCACAAGCTATGAAGGGAAGAATCCTACATCTTTCAAATTTGCTAAGGCATGAGCAAGCTGAGTTGGCCCGAGCCTATTTGAACAAGGCATCCAAAAAAATGAAGAAGTGGACTGACAAGAAAAGGAGGATGGTCGAATTTCGGGAAGAAAATTTGGTCCTTGTCAAATTATTAACACAACAGTTCAAGTCCTTGCGAAAGGTTCACAAGGGGTTGGTACGGAAATACGAAGGGTCATTTCCTGTCCTTAAGCAGGTTGGTAAGATGTCTTACAAGCTACAACTCCCTCCCAAGCTTAAGATCTATCCAGTCTTTCATGTAAGCATGTTGAAGCCTTATCATGGAGATGAGAAAGATGCAAGTTGAGGAGAGTCGAAGAGGGCACCCACTGTGGTAGTAACCTCCTTTGATAGAGGAGTGGATTCCATTTTAGCAGACCGCCTAATTCGGCGATGAGGTGTACCAAGTTATTGTGAATACTTGGTCAAATGGAAGAATGCCCCAGACATAGAGGCAAGCTGGGAACCTGAAGACACTTTGTGGCAGTTCAAAGATGACATAGAAAGGTTCAAGCTTGAAGGCGCAACGAGGGCGTCGCGAACTTGAGTGAGGGAGAATGTCACGCCCCGCGAATGTTCATACGAGATTTTACGCACATTTATATTTTCCCCCACATATGTAATATTCTAGAAGGCCATTATAAACCGTTAGATTAAATGGATGGTATCCGTCCATTTCGGTAAGTAGGAATTAATCCTAGCCCTCCATTTGGTAGGTGGGAATCAATCATAACCATTCATTTTGGTAGGTGGGAGTTGATCTTGACTATCAATTTGGTAGTTGGGAATCAATCCTAGCCATCCATTTGGTAGGTGAGAGTTAATCCTAAACATCCATCTGGTAGGTGGAAATTGATCTCGGTCATCCATTGAGGAGGGGAGACCTATATATACCTTATATAAATTCATTTGTAATCATTCAAGCAATTGGAACATTTCAAGTAATACAAAACATTCTTCACAAACTCTGGTGTTCTTGTTTTGCTATTAAATCTCATAAATCTCTAAGTTCTTTTCTATTCTCTTTGGAGTAATTCATCGGGTTGGAAGGCAGGTTTAGTACAACGGACCGTGCTAAATATCGCACGATTGCTAGTTGAAGTTTAGGGTCGTGACACTTAGGTACCCTATTAGTATTTAAATATATACTCTCAAACCTTGAATGTAACTTTGAGTATTTAAATATATCCCAATATGTACAAATTGTGAGTATCTAAATATTTTTGTTTTCGATAACTAACTTAAACATCAAACCCTTATGTCAAACATAGAGTCTAGTTGGAGCAAATCACCGAACATATTTGAATGGGTTCTAATGTGAGAGTGCTAGTGGATGAAGTTAATTACCTCTTTCTCGTGTAGGAAGTCCACAGTAGACAAGCTAGCCAAATGGTCGATCTCAGCATTCTTTTTCTTGATCTTCTTCAACATCAACGTTACCATTTCTGGTATAGTTACCATCTCATTCCTCTTCCCGATTCGCATCCAAGGTACACAATAAGATGCATATAAAACTACGGTTGAAACAACTGAAACCGCGTACCCTATCGCAAACCCACCTCTGAATGAATAATCAAATCTCCATTTGAATTTCTTTCTGCAACTTTCCAAAGGTGGGCCGCAGAGTCCGAGGTTATTTGCATAGCTGTCAGCTGAAATTGAAGGATTCACAATGTTTGGCACTGGCCCTGATAGCTGATTGTTAGCCACACTAAAATGCTTGATCCTGCCCAGTAAACCAATTTCTGGTGGAATCCGACCTGTCAGATGGTTGTGATCAAGCATAAGAACATTTAGATTGGAGCAATTGGCAATGGATGATGGGATTTCACCAGAGAAATTGTTAAAAGAAAGATCTAGGATTGTAATATATTTAATCCTTTTGGAAATATCATGTGGAATCGGTCCCTGAAGCTCATTATTGGAAAGGTCCAATCCTGTCAAACTTGTACAATTTTCAATCCCCAGTGGGAATTGACCCTTCAAACCCAAGTCACTAAGTCTGAGATTTAAGATCTTATTCTCATCAGGATGCCAGCAGTCCACTCCAGCAAATCTACAGATGTACCCTTCTGTATTATTGTTGAAGTCCCATGATGATTTCAAATAACCGTGAGGGTCCTCTAAGGAAGCTTTAATACTTTTTAAGCAAGCAATATCGGTTTCCGCGGCGATAGATGCAGAAAAAAACCCCAATAATGCTAAGATAAAAGTGGAGAGATGAACAGCATCAGCACTTGATTTATCTGCCATTTTGATTTGGGTTTTCACTTCATTAATGCTTTCACAATAAGATGATAGAAAAATCCAGGTCACTGAATACAAATTAAGGAGGCAACTAAATCATTGAAGAGAAAATTCGAACTGGTTTCATAGAGTTTAAAATATGTTGGATATTGAAGCAAATAAAAAAACTTGCTAAGTCTTTGCTTAATCAATGTTATCAATATCGCAGAAGACTCAAAAATTCAAAGCCAAAAAGTTAAGAAAAGGACATATACAACTTCCGAGAACTTCACAAACTCCTCGACATACACAAGTAAGGATTTTTCTCACCTACAGCCAATAACAGTGCCATATGCAATTCACTTGCAATTTCTGTGGAAAAACGATGTAAAAGAATAAACTTACCCATATTAATCATTTATTTCTAAAGTATTTCGTGAGCAAGTGTTTTTCTTTTCTAATTCAGAAAAATTTTTAATTGAAAATATAGTGGGAAAAAATAATATCATATTTAGTTTTACCAGTGAAACTAAACCCAAAGATGAAGTATGTACACATGATAGTAGCAAAGAATTCTCAATACAAAGTAATTGCAAGGCCAGGCTCCAAAGCAATACTCATGTGCTGGATATGCCGCAGGATCAAGCAACAATTACATCTCTTCTTTATCTCAAATGGTAAATCCTTTTCCTCCCTAAAGACAACTAGAGGGCTGAACGAGTCCAGAGGCTGTTCCATCAGCATTATTACAGGATGCATTAGCCAGCTGATTCTTGTAAATGAGCTTCACGTCTTGAAGTTTAATTCCAGTACATGGGTTCTTCTTACTGCAATCAAATTTAACTGCTACTTGTGTCGGTGATGTACCATGTATGTCTTGGTACGTCACTTCACTTATTTTAACACCCGATTCCTGTTTAACCAAAATTACCACATTAATTGCACAATTAAATAGCTTTCTTAAGATATATATCAAAGAGACAATATATAAAAATAATTTACCTGACCAGGACAATTTTTGTTATCAGGACAGTAATTTTGGTCGACGACAATGGGATTTTGGACATTAGTCATCACAGCATGTTGGAATAGAATGTTCCTTGCGAAGCCACTGCTTGGCCTTCCCCATGATTTGATTCTCAGCCCATTTGAGTCCCAGTATATGTAACTGCTTTAACTGTCACATTCTGTACACATGGCTCTTTAAGATCCTTGCCCATGCTCCCAATGCTGCTCACCAAATAACAATGGATGTTAATTAATTAATTCAATCATTATATAAATAATGATCATGTGAGGAGTGAATTTATAATTATAATGTACACCTAATGCCATGGCCAGGGTCCCATGTTATTTTTTCAATCCACAAGTCAGTAGTACTTGAACCTATTGAGATACAATCATCACCCGTTCTAATCCTCGAATTGAAGATTGTGGCACTGGTGGATAATTGGACATGAATGCCATCGATGTTAGGGCTTCAGCCGGAGGTAGAAACTATATCCCCCTTGTGAATATTCTTTGTGGCTAATTTCTCATGGTCTGCCATGAGCATCAGGACCAGGTGATTTGACCTATGCAATTTTTTTAATATGCAGGTTTGGATCTATGGCTTCCTATAAAGGAGAAAAATCATCCTAGGGTTGGAACATACAGATTGCCACCAAAGCAGATAGATAAAAGACAGACCCTTTGAGGGCCCAGGAGTGGCCGTGTATTGGCTAGCATATCTGCCATCTGTACTAAGGTATCAATAGTGGTCATTAGGGCTTGTGGTATCAAATTATCTTCTAAGAAAATGTATATTAGGTATGTATATGAACTAATGGAGGGTTAAGGGTCTTCATATTTAATGGAAACCAACTTAGCACCTTTATCATCTGTTACTGCTCCTATCACTATTTCTTCCTCCTCTTCTTTCAGAACCTCCAACAATAGTCGTTTAGATTTTCTTTATGAATTAAAACATATTTCAAATGAACAAAAAATTCCAATTACTGAAATTCTCTGTCTTAGTCCTTGTGATTATCAAAGTCAGTTCAAATTTTCTTAGAAAACCAACATAAAATCGCTAGTCAAAAAAACTTCTAAGTCTATAAAAGAGTATGTTCAGTCTTCATCTTTTGATCATTGAACCATTAAAGCCATGGGAAAAGAACATTTTATTTCCTTGGAAATTCCACTAGAATTTCTAACAATCTGGAAACATTATGGATATTCTCATATACATTTTAGACCTATCAGGCTAGTATTTTCTTACCATGAAAGAAAAGGTCTTCCTATTTTTGCTAGAATGACTCTATTTGATACTAGATATTTAAAATATCAACATGCTGTTATTGGTACTGTAGAAACAATACTCAATACTAGTACCGTGATGTTCATTTTCTTTCCAAATTTCAATCTCTCATTGGATGATCCACATGTGCTTTCATCTTTAAAATACAAGTCCAATCACTAGTTGTCCTCAAGTTATGATAGCCACTGCTACAACACTCTATTATCAACTAATATATAGGGTTCAAAATTATGCCCTAGATTTAGTTGTCCCGGTGTCAAATGATGTCTTACTAATAGTTGTAGATACACATTGTTCCCACATGTGTGCATGTAGCTAGACAAATATCCCAAGCTAAACTTCTGAAGTTCTTAACAGAAACATGGGTAACAAACTATGAAAAAATTCAAAATAATGCTTAGCCAGTTCAACATCAAGAATCCCAGTTCTTGAAAAAAGCATATGGTACAATAGAAACCAAATTTATCCAATCTGTAGAACCAAGCTCTAGTATTCAAATATTCAAAACCCAATTCATAATTGAGTCGCGTGAAGTTTAAGAAACTCTTCCTGTCCCTGGCTTTGATTCAACTGGAAAGCTAAACTATATTATGTATCAAGGAAATCATAAAGTACTTGATA
Source organism: Triadica sebifera (assembly GCA_023653625.1). Classification (NCBI taxonomy): domain Eukaryota; kingdom Viridiplantae; phylum Streptophyta; class Magnoliopsida; order Malpighiales; family Euphorbiaceae; genus Triadica; species Triadica sebifera. Next base: position 5,410,237 of record CM042900.1, read on the forward strand.
TTGTTTATGATTGTGAAGATTGCGGAAGAGATGTCTATTATGACTTTTGTGAAGATGAATCTTAGACTAGAAGAAACCGTAGAAAGAAAAATTCTTCTGGAAAGAATATGACATGTTCTTTTCATAATAATGATCCTTCAGTTGCATTACTTGGTAAGCCATTAGAAAAATATGACTATAAAGTCAACTTTTTTGAACCAAAATCATTCAAATTAAAAATGCATATTCCATGTTCACTAGAGTAGGATGAACCAAATATAAAATTGCAAAAGTTTGATCCTCTTTCATCGCCACCCTTTCCAATTTATAAAAAAAGGATTGGAATGGATCAAAAAATATGAACCATAACAAATTTGGGTTCCAAAGCCTTGTGCCTCTTAAGCTATTATTCAAATTCAATTAGTAAAACTTGATCCAACTCCTATTTCAACCATTTGTATGTTCCAACCCTAAGAACTAGATTTTCCTCCTTTACAAGAAAACATAGATCCAAACCTATAGTGGAATTATAATATCATGTATCATTGGATGAATTAACTCATTAAACATTGACCTATAAGAGAGATAACGTATAACTCCTCTTTAATAATATATAACATATTAACTGTGTATTCTTTTATACTTATATTTTTTAACCTCTTTTTCATTTCATTATGTTCTTAAATCACTTTGATATGATTACCCAACAACTCTGAATACTAAATATTCAGATATGGGTTATGAATAGGGGTGCTCTCCGATTTTAAGTCATCTTGCCACTGTCTATAATCATGTGTGCTAGTCGAGACATCTCAAGTCAATAGCCTTCCTAGAGCTTAAGCCACATTGATGAGTATAAAATCATTGTATCATAATCATTACAGTACCAAACCCCCGTAATGGCATGCCACCTATCCTACTTCTAGTCCTAGTATCGAGTCTAGGCTTTATTTGTTTATATTACCTTAATATACTTTATTATGACATTAATATCTTATAACCTATATATTTTGATCATATGTAAACTCATCATGTAACATTCTTGTTCTGATCTTCATAGAAGTATACTTTAAACATATCATTTAGAAAGCATGTGCATAGCCATTGCATTATAACCATTAAACATACAATATATATCATTTAAAGTAGGATTCATGAGCATGAACTGTGTGTTTACAACCGTGAAGGTTCATTCACGAGAACCCGTACCCATGAATTAAATTGTGAACTTAGTTGTAAAATCTTCTATCCATTTTGTGCACATTCTTCACAGACATGAAGAAATTATCATGGGTGTGACCTTATTCATGAGATGAGACTCACACTCGTGAACATCATGTCACGGGCATGAATCTAGATTTTCCAGTAGTTAACAAAATTAAAGACAAATATTTATTCCAAGCCACAAGTAAGACTTTAACGATTGTTCCATGACAATATATTTCTATCAATATTCTCATCATATCATACATTAAAACATGTTAAAATATCATTTAAACCCCTTAAGAACATATCTCAACATAAATTACCCTATCAACTCATTTAATGTCAATTCATGCATTTATGGTTTACCTCTTTTATAACCTCACTATATTTCCTTTTACCTTTCCATCATCATAACTTGGTATTTCATTTAAAACACATATGGTACATTTATTACACTTCGCAACATGACATCATTAATAGCTTTTATTAAGCATACCTAACATTCAATTCTTATAACATCATGGCATTAATTAATTCATTTAAACTCACTATAAACAATAGCTAGCATTTTAGGCATTCAAAGAATTTAACACATGCAATATGCCAAAATTGAAATTTAAATGTATATATGTACATACCTTTAATAACCTCAAAAATTAAGCTTTTCCCAAGCTTGTTTATCTTTTTGGTGGATTTCACCACCTTGCCTTCCAACTCCTATCACGCATAACATATATCCATCAACTTCTATAAATTAAAATTTTAGTCTTTAAAAGCTATAAAGCTCAAACTCTAACCTTAACCCTCTTATATAACTTTAATATCATAAAACCTTTTACACAAGCATATTATAAACTTAATCAAACTTAAAGAGGGTTCTATAAACATAAAAACTTATGTTCAACAGAACTTCTAACCCATTTGAAAATGAGTCTCTATAATAAGCGGGTTCTACCTAGAAAAAGGTTATGAAAACTTATAAAGAAAAAAGAGAAATATGATTCCTTACTAAGATTAAAGGAAACACGACTGAGAAGAACGATTTCGGACTCCTCTCTTTTTCTTTGCATTGGCCTCATTAAGAACACAACTTTTCTCTTACCTTTATCTCTCAAGAACTTGATAACATTGATTTTTGGTGTTGATTTGGTGTTTAAGGTCTAGAAATCAAAGAGAACACAAGATTTAGTCTTTGGTAAGAAGAACATTTGAGTTCTAAAGTTTCCTTTTAGATTTAGTTCATGAGAGAAAGAAAGAACAATTGCTAATATTTTATATATGATAATATTCAAGGGCATGACAACCACTGTCGTGGATGTGAATCAGCTTAAATCCAAAATTTTATCTCGCAATGGTTCACGGTCCTGAAAGCATTATCATAAGTGTGAACCCTATGACATTTTTTTTTCTTTTCAACTATTTTCACACACCCTAACTCTTAAACACATATTTAACTTCCCTTAATCCCTTGGTGTCATAGTTCTAGAAAAATAATATTAAGTAGGGGTGATAAATTTGATGAGTCAGTTATGTTATACCCAAAAGGGAAAAGTATTATAGATGTAGATACATATACTTTTAGTAGAACTAACAAACATATGGAGTTAGAGGTTATTCTCTTACCTCTAAATGCATCATCTAGCACACCAACAACACAAGAGCTACACATTGATGAGCTAGTCATCTTTTCATGCAAATATACATCTCATAATATTTTAGCATGCATAAACATCAAATTATATTCTTTTATCTCATACTTGTTTTACTTAATTAACATATTATTATATAAATCCATCATAAATATCATATCACAAGTAATAATTTCATTTATTTTCCAGGACTTATTTATGCCCACAACACTCAATTATCTTTTCACGCAAACATAAATTTCATAGTATTCCAGCATACATAAACATCATTACTATCCATATCACAATTCATGATTATTATCCATATCACAATTTAGTGTTCCTTTTTTTTCTATTTTATTTTGTTTTATTTTCAATCCTTCTTTATAGCCCACAACACCTATGAACCACTGATTAGGATAACGGAGTTTCCATCTAGGCACTTAGGAGTGCCACCCGGATAATATGATGTATGCATACAACTGCCATTACCGACTTCAATAATAATGTCATTTTCGGCTTCAATAATAATGTAATTACCGGCTTTAATAATTATGTCATTACAGGCTTTAATAATTGTGCCATTACTGGCTTTAATAATTGTGCCATTACTGGCTTCAATAATCATACCATTAATGATTTTCATTTTCATCATACACCCCCCTGCTTGGCATGCCAAACTATCCTAAGTCTAGTTCAAGTTAGGCATTTTAGGGCTTACTCAATGTCATTAGAATTCATAGTTATTAAATTCATCCCTTTCATGTATTTAAAGACTCAAAATAAATATATAATCACTCAATTAAATTAATATTTGCATAATATAACAAGATTCATATCATTTTACTCATTTCATTCCTCAACTCATATCCTGCCCTGTCACTAACAAATTTTGTGCTCTATTTTGGACCTTTAATTTTGGTCATATTACCATATGAATTTAGTTACAAGTTCTTAAAATATTAGGTCAGATCTTAACTTTAATATGCAACTTGAATTGCTTAATTCTGAGTTTTATATCAAAATATATGATAAAATTAACACACTGGTCACGAACAATTCTGCCCAGAATCTTCTGGATAGATTCTATGTCTGAAATTTATGAATTTTTCTGGATAATTACAAACATATTCAGATCTTATGGTATAAATAAAAGTTATAACCCTATGTCTTATCTTTTAAATCCAATAAAGAACATACAAAACCTAATTCCATAAATTAAGTTATAACAGTTTAGGTACTCACTGTTCATCCATTTCTTGCAAATAACACATATATGAACTATCTTCAATTTTTACTAAATTTAATCCTAAGTCTAGCAAACATGCACCCCAAGATTTTTATCATAAAATACTATTAATTTAAAATCATCAACATGCCAAATAATCAAATCATGTAACTAAAAATAATAAAATAGGTTATTGTCTTAGGTTATACACAAACCTCTTTTTTCTTTCATTTTACTTTTCTTTCTCTTTTCTTTTGCTCATTTTGAGCTAGATCCTTGTCAATTTGAGTTCCTAAAATTCATAAAGAGATCATTAGAACTTTACTTTCTCAAAACTCTATAACCCTAACCTCTCTCTCTCTCTTTTTTCTCTCTCAAACTTTCTTGAGCATGAAAATGAAATTTTTATTGCCTTTCTCTCTCTTTTTCACACTTTCTTTCACTAGAACTAAGCTTAGGCTATTAAGGAACTTGTGGAATGTGGGGCTGGTTTAGGAAGACAAAAATTATCAATGCAAAGGGATAAGGAAGGAAGAAGAAACATTTAAGAGAATGAAGACAAACTTAATTAATAAGAGGGACACCTAAGCCATATGATTTTAATGTCTAATTAATGGATTCATGCATGTTAATTGCCCACTTAATGTGCCACTTGGTTTGGCCAGCCCACTCCATGTGTTTAATGTCTCAATCATGCATTTAATTGATGATTATCCCAATTAAACCTCTAATTTTTGGTAAATTGCAAATTAACCCCTAAACTTTTCAAAATTTATAATTTAGTCATTTACCGTAATTTAACATCTTAAAATATTTTAAATACTTTATTAGCTATTTTTCATACTTATTTGCTACTATTTTAATTATTTTTCAATCAAAATCCAAATTTAGACTTCAGACAAACCGTCGAGTTGATTTAACAACTCGCGCGACTGCAGGTTTAAATTAGCGGATATGACATCCTCTCCCTCTTAAAATAAATTTTGTCTTCAAAATTTTACCTATTCATTTTGTGAATAACTGAGGATATTACCTCTTCATGACTTCTTTACTCTCTTATGTGGCTTTTTCTGTAGAATGATTCTGCCATAGCACTTTAACTAGAGGAATTCTTTTATTCCGAAGAATTTTCTCTTCACGTACTAATATCGCCACTGGTTCCTCTTCATAAGTCATATTTGTCTGTACTTTTATGTCCTCACTTGGTATGACATGAGTCGGATCAGACTTTATCTCCTTAGCATAGATACATGGAATACATTGTGAATCTAGTCTAACTTCGATGGCAGGGCTAAACGATAAGCCATGGGTCTGATTCTTTCTAGAATCTCATAAGGTCCAATGAACTTTGGACTTAGGTTTCTCTTTATACCGAACCTCAATATCTTTTTCCAAGGAAAAACCTTAAGGAATACTTTATCACCAACATCATATTCAATGTCTCGCCTCTTTAAATCGGTATATGATTTATGTCGATCCTGTGCTTCTTTTAGCCTTTCTTTGATCACTTTAACTTTCTCCTTAATCTATTGAACTATCTCAGGCCCAATCAACTTTTTCCCATTCAACTCGATCCAACAAACTGGGTTCTACACTTCCTTCCATATGAAGCCTGATACGGAGCCATGCCTATGCTTGTCAGATAACTATTGTTGTAGGTGAGCTCCATAAGAGGTAGATATCTATCTCAACTTCCCTTAAATTCAAGCACATAACTTCTCATCATGTCTTCTAATAACTGGATTATCTGCTATGATTGTCCATCTATTTATAGATGGAAAGCCATGCTAAAATTGAGTCAAGTTCCCAAAGCTTGTTGTAAGCTCCTCCAAAATTGCAAAGTAAATATGGGATCTCTATCAGAGATGATAGATACTGGCACTCCATGCAACATTACTATCTCACTTATATAAATTTTGGCTAGCTTGTTTAATTAGTAGTCCTTTCTTACTGGTAAGAAGTGTGCTGACTTCGTTAATCGATCCACTATCATCCATACTGCATCATGCTTTCTCTGAGTCATCGGTAAATTGGACACAAAATTCATTGCGATTCTCTCCCATTTCCACTCTGGAAGCGGTATTGGTTACAACAATCTTGTGGGTAACTAGTGTTCTGCTTTCACTTGTTGAGAAGTTAGACACCTAGCAACATATTCGATGATATCATTCTCCATCCCTGGCCACCAGTATTGAGTTTTCAAGTCCTGATACATCTTGTTCCCATCTGGATGCATTGTATACACCATTTCATGTGCTTCTTTTAATATATCGGATTTCAACTCTCTGGGCACACAAAGCCTATTCTTGAAGTACACTATGTCATCTTTTGTCAATGAAAACTCAGGCTTTTCTCCCTTTTTCACTACCTCAGCTATCTTTACTAGTTTCTCATCTTGCTTCTGAGCATCTTTGATCCTCTACGTCAAAGTGGATTGTACTTGCATCTCAACTAAAATCTTCATGCATAGTGCATATGCAACCACATTTGCTTTTCCTAGTTGATAGTCAATCATACAATCGTAATCTTTAATCAACTCCAACCATCTTCGTTGTCTCAGATTCAACTCTTTATATGAGGGAAGGTACTTAAGACTTTTGTGATCTGTATAAATATAACATCTCTCCCTATACAAATGATGTCTTCAGATCTTAAGAGCAAAGACTATTGTTGTAAGCTCTAAATCTTGCATCGAATAATGAAGCTCATGAGGCTTAAGTTGTCTGGAGGCATATGCTACTATTTTTCCCTATTACATAAGAACACAGCCCAAACCATTATGACTAGCATCACTGTACACAATAAAGTCTTTTCCTAAAGTAGGTTGAATCAAAACTAATGCTTCACTCTTAGCAAACATCCATATGTTAACTCTAAACATCTCATGTCTTCACCTTTATGAGACCAACTGCTTGACCTAGTCAAGAAATATAACATGTGCTAGTCTATATGGATTAACAATGTTCCATCTTATTAATCCTATAACTATAGATAATTTGGGTATAAACACAATTACACATGATATGAATCTCATCATCATGATCTCATTATGAATTCTTTCATGTTGGGTTACATACCAAGTAAACAGTTTAAGATCTATATCAATTCATATGCAATAAATATCATATAATGAAAAATGTCTTTTCTTAATAATAAATGAGTACATCAAGTGCCTAAGGTGATTGCCTTTAGAGCATTTTTCTAACATTAACAACTTCAAAAAACTAGACCACTTGTGTTGTTGCATCTTTAATGACATCTAAAGCATCAATAGACTTCACATAACATAGACCAACTGGACAATACACCAAAAAGTTGATTAAGATTCTCTGTTATTGATCAGTCGACCCATTAGCCATTATGGTACAAGCACTTTCTATCCAATGCTTTTTATAACTCTCAGTGAGTAATGCATATTCTTGTTTGCTATTCCTTAACAAATTCTCTCTCAAATTATGATAAGTTGGAGCTTTATATCCAGAACCAATAGTAGTAATAACATCCACAACAGTTTGATAAAAATTCAAATTAGAGGCATTAAAAGGTACACAAACATCATATGCTTTTCCTATTGTTTGTTTTCTAGCAAGAGCACTTCTAATACTAGGTTGAGATCCTACGGAAGTTCTTGAAACAAAATAATCACCAATCCTAGCATTTTGTTTTCCCTTCCCCTTTAATTGCTTATTTGTTGGATTTATCTTTTGCATTTCTCGCTCTCTCATAGAAATCTTAACTGAATCATTATCATTAACATCAACTTCATATACTTCTTATTTGTCATTTTACTTTGTTTTTGTTTATTGGTATTTTCCTTGAGAATCCCTTCCATTTTGACACCAACATCATGAGGAACGTTTTTACATTTCACTATTTGACATTGAATTGCAACTAAATGATATTTCATTTTGTTTATTCCACAACATTTGAAAGAAGATCCACAATAGAGACAAGTATATACAGATTTTCTAGTTTCTGATATCATTTCCTTAAAATATTCCCAAGCAGGAACTCTCTTTTTACGAACAAAAGGTGTAGAAGTCGTTGATTGCTTCTTAGAAGATTGAATGCTTATAGGATCCATATTATTTGAGTACCTAAAATAAAAATATACAAAAAAATAAAATAATTTAATTCAATGAATAAAAAAAACATTCATCATATTGACATTATTTTGATAGAAATTCAACATTAAAAAACAATATATCATAACTAATTTTATTTTTTATTTTATTGATTTTAATTCAAATAGGATTAAACCATAATATATTTTCTTCTCATTATATTCATAAATAACATAATTTCTATTTCTTTTCATATTAAGATTGCAATTCAAAAAGCACAAAAAATCAGCAAATGAATATTATTTATGGTAGCAATTTTGAATCAACATAAAATGTTATAAATCAATATTAAAAAACTCAATAAATATTATAAAATCACTTAAAATTCAGAAAATGATATAGAAAATAGATATTAAAAAAATCAGCAAATGTTATAGATCGATAAAAAAAATAAAAAACATAAAAATCAATATAAAAAAATTATGCTATAGATCAATATAACTAAAAATTAGACAAATTTCACAAAGCATAAAAAAGAGAAAAAGTTCAATATCAATATAGATAAATTTCACAAAATGTAAAAAAATGCTATGGACAAATTTCACAAAACATTAAAAAAAACAGAAAAAGTTCAATATGAATATAAAAAATCAGCAAATACTATAGATCAATATAAAAAAAAAACATAACAAAACATAAAAAAATCAATATCAATATAAAAAATGCAAATTATATAGAAAATAGTCAAATACTTGTTACGAGAGTAGCGAAAGGTGACCTACGATTGGCGACTACAACAACGAGCTATGAATGGCAAACGACATGAGGGAGGCTGGTGTGAGGGCGACAACTGGTGTGAGGGATGTTGTGCATGGGTTAGGCAGTTATCGGCTTATCATAAAAGAGAGGGATTGTGGAGACTGATTGTGCACGAGTTAGGTTTTGTAATGTTTTTCAATTGAAGTGCTATGAAACGACGCCATTTTTTGAAAAACAACTAGCATTGTTTCCCAATACAAAAATGGAGTCGTTTAAATCTTGGTCTGGATTCAAATATATTAGGCAAAATCTCTCAACGCATACCATATCAACCGATTTTCGGTCAAATAGGCCATTTCGACGGTTTTTTGTTCGGACAGTTTAACTCCCAAATTGAAGGTATAAAACCGACAAGCCTGAGGTTTGGTTCCCGATTAGCCCGGTTGAATCGGCCGGGCCAGTCCAATTTTTATAATAATAATATTTTGTTCATTAAGCTATTGAACTCTTATTTTCATTAATATAAATTTTATAAATAATTCAGAAAATAAAAACAGAGGTGAATCTTCTTGCTCTATTACTTTCTTAGACAATTAATAGACTTTTAACTCTAACTTCATCTTTTTATATATTTTTGTTATTTTTCCATCAAATTATTTTCTACTATGGAAATATTTTTTTATTAATGTCGTTTAACAACACTTATCATAGAAGTTAGAAACTAATTGTTGATACTGAATATCATAACTACATCATTAAAATATTTTTAAAAACCAAACTAAGATAAACCCGCAAAATATAAGAGCAAAAAGTGCTTTTTTTAGAATGCTAAGAATACTCATTTTTAAGATACTTTCTAACACTCATTTTCTATTTTTCTCTCCTTATTTACCAATCAAGAGGTGAGTGTTTGAAAGTATTTTAAAAATGAAAGTATCCTTAACATATGTTTTTGCCGGAATTTATTTTGTCATAATTCATAAAATTCAAAATTGTTAAAATCATTATAAAGGAAAAGGAAAACATAACTATATATGTATCTAACAAACATATACACAAACGATATATGGAAAACTATTCCTATAATTTGTTAAAGATCTTATATATAAACTATTCATATACTTCCAAAAACAATTCCAAACAACATTAAGAATGACAAGATTTGGGATATATATACATATTAAACATCGTTTTTCCAAACTAGTACAAAACCAAAAAAAAAAAAGGAAGTTTAGTAGAATGGAGCTAACTGCCCAAAATGTGAACTCGACAGTATTTTTTTGTCCATATACTCTTCCCATGGGAACTCAGTGCATTTTGCAAGCCAATAGATACAAAGCTATCAAATCTAAAAGTAATTTTTTTCTGTATTTAATTGTATTTAATTCTATTAAAAGCAAACCGTAATTAGGGAATTAAAGTGAAATCATTTTCATTAAAAGCCAAAAAAAAACCCTCATATTTCAGCCCCACATTAATTTCCATGTAAAAAAATGGCCCGCAATCTTAGTTCTAACTATTGCGATTAAATTTCTACAACCCTTCATCTCCATCATCATCATCACACACACATTAACTCTCAATTAATTATTTCATCAACCCTATGATGAAAACACAACAATCTTCTTTGCTCCTTCAATTTCTGATGTTTATTCTTTTTACGTCATCTTTAGCAAGAGCAACTCAGTACAATGTTATGAGTTATAGGGCCAAGCTTGGGGACAAGCTTATTGGTTAGTTGAGGCAGCCATAGTTTAGATGTGTAAGTTAAGAAGAATAAAATAACATAAATAAATATAAAATAAAATAATTGGTAAAAATAAATTAACAACAAATATTTAATGCGATTCACCTTTTTATTTGGATTGTGTCTACAAAACAAATTCCGAATAATTTTCTTCTACTAATAAAATTAATGGGTATAAAGAAAAATCTTTCTTAGACAAATGCTATAAGCAAGATAATAATTTGAGATAAATTCAAAAAAAAATAGTAGCACTCAAATATTTTTTAAAAATACTCTACAAATATTTTTCTCACTATTTTTGTCACTTCCTTATTTTTCCAAAAAAAAATCTAACTCTCTAACACAAGACTCAAAGGAATTAATCATTCAGACTGCTTGCTCAACATTTGTAGTTTGCAGTACATTCCTTTGAAATATTTGTGTCATTTCTTTTGCAATTTGCAGTACACTCAATTAAAATACTTGTATCACTTCTTTTGCAGTTTACAGTTTGCTTAACATTTGCAGTTTTCCAACTGCTAATTTCAAAAGTCAGTGGAGACTTTTGCTTCTAAAACCTTTATGTGGAATAACCAAAAATTTGACTTTTGTTTTGATAATAAATGTGGTGGCCCCCATTTTGAAGGGACCCACATCAAAATTTCAAATAAAGCTGCTTCTGACTCAACAAATCTCTACTTCCAGACTACATAAGGGTTCACCATTTTAATAGCTAATTGAATAAAGTACCATGGAGCCTCTTCTCAAATGATCATAGATTCATGTCATTTCCAATGCCTATTAGGGCCAAATCATCAAACTATAAGATTTACCAAGTCGATACATGAATCAAACTTGGAAGCAAATAATGGTTTTGTAATGTCATGTATTCTGCCTTTGTAGTAGATTAATGCAACTGTAGATTGCAAGCAACTTCTCCAACTGATAGCAGTATAACAAAAAATGAATATATAACCTGCCAAAAATCATCATATATCAAGATTTTCTACATAATCAGAATCATAATAACCAATTACTCCACCATAAGATTTGTCAAACTATAAGCAGTAATTTGAAGTTCCATAGATATATCTTAATATCCACTTTACTGCCTCCTAATAACCATTACTAGGACATAACATATACCAGCTGACCACACTAATAGCTTGAGTAAGGTTGGGACATGTACAGACCATTGCATACATTAAACTACCTATGACACTAAAGTAGGGGACTCTTTCCATGTAGCTTTCTTCCTTATCTGACTGTGGTAATTGACAGTTTGAAAGTCTACAATGAGTTGCCAATAGTGTAGAAACACTTTTTGCATCTTTCATGTCTAACCAATTAAGCAACCTCTTAAAATAACTTTCCTGACTAAAGTATAATATGCTAGCATCACGATCGTTACTAATCTCCATATCCAAAATTCTCTTGGCTCCACCTAAAACTTTTATCTTAAATTTACCACTCAACAAATTTTTTAGCCAACAAATTTTTTAGCCAACAAATTTTAGACTTATCTTTGAAAGCAATCAACGTATGATCTACATACAATAATAAATAAATGAAGGAATCAACACTAATTTTGTTTTAGGTACACACAACTGTCAAATGTTGATTGAAATAATTATGAGAAGTCATAAGTATATATATTGTTTAGAAAAATTAGGACTGGATAAAGCAGGATCGCAACTAATAATTTTAAAAAAATAAATATAAAATGGAACACACATATTTTATGTAAAAAACTTTCAAACAAATTAGAGTAAAAACCATTGGTAAGGATAAAAAAAATTTTCAATGTGAAAGATATTTGACATTACAACTTCTCTATAAATTTAAAAAGAAAATAATTACACTCTTTTAAAAATTAGAAGAATAAAAAAAATTATCTCTATATTTTTTTTTCTTTTCTCTCAATGAGATGCTCACTTCTCACTTATTGTGCTTTGAAGGCTTGTATGCATGTTTATTTATAGGCATAAGTTTGCTCAAAATTATATTCAAAAAATAACTACATTGCCATATGAAATAAAAAAACTATTCACATCAGAAAATAAGTTAGATTATTATTTACTATCGAATATCATTATAAAAGTAATGAGCGTAAAATTTGATATTGAAGTAATTTCTTATTTAAAAAATTAAAGATAAATGATATTTTGAGAAAATACCGGCTGAATCCACAAATAATAACATATATAAATCTAATCTCTACCGTAAGAGTTGGGTTGGAAATTGATTGTGTCTAAATTGAAAACCAATAATTATGAAATTACAAACCTTCATGACACAACACTGATATGTTAGAAAATAGAAAACATGAACTTTTTTTTTTGAGGTTAAAGAAAACATAAACATTTTCATGTGGTTATTAATAAAATAATGCGAATGTAGAGTAGACAAGAAGGGCATAATATAGTAATTAAATTAATGTGGAAATTAATTCCATTATCATGTGCTCTCCACTATTATTAGTATGTGTAATGATTAATATGTGATGGTCAACACAGCCACATGCAGCCTCTTGCAACCCAAATTCCCCCAAACATGGATGCCTCAGAACATGGAATTTGCATTTTATACAGAACTTTTAATTGCGTTGCGTCTGTCTATGTATTTTGAAGAAATTCAGAAAGAAAGAAGACAATCATTTAAAAAATACATTTTCCTAATTAACATTTTTCGTTTCCTTGATGAAATAACGTGCAAGTGTCTGAATCTAATTTTTTTATTATTAAATAAGAATTAATTATCATATTGTAATATTCAGAATCTTTCTGAGAAAATTTACTCTCCGTAACACATTTAATTACATATTATTTGTGTCCATAATTGCACAGTCCCTTTCAATGTGAGCTATCGGTAACTTTGAGTTATCGGCTGTCACTACCACACGACATCCTTTATACTCAGACAAATTTTGCAACTTTTGTTTGTCACCCGTCATATGATTTGAGCAACCGAAATATATGATCTAGTCATTTTTGTAGTCAATATGTTCTGATGTTGTTACCGTGAGAGCTAATTCTTCCTCCTCCATAGCAAATAATGCTTCGGCATCCCAACCATCTTCGCTATTCTCCTTAGAACTGGAAGTAGCAGTGTTAGTTTAAATAATTTTTTCTTGGTCCAACAATCTTTTGCCATGTGGCCCATCTTCCCCCAGTTGTAACACTTTCCATCAAACTTTCTACTATTATCGCGATTCTTTGAAGCTCCCCCTAGATGAGAGCCTCTCTTATCATTATTCTTTTTAGATCCAATGTCAACGTACCGCTTAAAAGTGTCTTTGCTTTTACTGGTAAAGAGTGCTACTTCCTCACCCTTCAGCAAGACTCCTCCCATTTGCTTAGTCATAGCTTCTTGATTTGCAAGAAAATTTTCAAATTCAACAAGTGATGGTTGTGTTGGCCACCCCTGTACAACGGCAACGAACCCACGGTATTCGGGTCTCCATCCATGGATAATTATTCTTTTTATCCTAGTTTCTCCAATAGGAGTTGTTGGATCTAGCTCTGAAATTTTGCGGCATATTGTTTTCACCTTGTGAAAATATTGGGCAATCATCATGTCACGTTGCACCATTGATAGCAAATTGTTCTTGAGAAATTGCAGTCTTGTATCATTATTCTTTGAGAAGAGTGTAACAAAAATGTCTCATGCTTCCTTTGGTGTTTTGACATCTCGAATGTGCTCCAACATTTCTTCTTTAATTGTGTTTTTTTAAAGCAAACATCGTTTTGCCTGCTTTAATCTTCCACTTTCGCAAGGCATCTTCTGTCGTTGGTTATGTAACTTCACTACCACTGACAGTCTCCTAAAGGTCTTGACCTTGTAAGTAAGGCTCCATATATGTTGCCCATGTATTGTAATTTTTGTTGTTAAGCTTCTTAATTCCTCCGACTACTTGAAGGTCACTCATCGTGTTGATATGATTTTGATTATACCGAACAAGCTTGATCAACAAACTTTAAGTGTGTCAAACTTCTCACGACTTAAGATAGATTTACTAAGAACGATATCTGATTGTCCCTCTCTGATACCAATCTTCAAGAGTGAATAATAATTTAACTTATTTTCTGATGTGGATGATCCACTTATTAGTGGCAACCATAGAACATACGATAAGTAAATATTAACACTCAAGTTAGGCTCTGCTACCAATTGTTGAGAAAAAATTTAGAATGAACAACTCTAAATTAAATATCTCAAGGAAGAAATTCACTCAAAAATTAGAGACACAACAAAAACTTCACTAAGCTAGAAATATTACAAAGAAAACTCTCTACTCTCACAAACACTCAAGACTTGTAGTTTTCACTCTTGGATGGTTTAAACCTTAGAAGTGTGCCTATTTATAGACTCAAAGTTTAATCAACACCATATATTTGTTCAAATCTTCACTATACATTTAGTAAAAAATTTGGTATGGTAGATGTACATAATATGAACTTAATTTTTCAACAAATTAGGTGGAGATGGGTGTACCTAATATTTGCTTAATTTTTCAACATAATAAACTTCATTTTTCAACAAATTGGTGGTGGGTGTACCTAATATTTGAACAAATTATTTGACATTGATTCTTAACATAGTCAACATAACATGGACACTCATAGTAAACTGGAAGTTAGTTAAATGAACTAGATAAATAGACCTATTTACAAGGGCAGTGTATCTTCTTCTCCTTTTTACATGGAAAATACGTTGTTTGTCCATGTTACAGTTTTCTTGTTTCCATTTAGTAATTTTCCTTTTCCTGCTACCAAAGAGATCAAGACTTATGCTATGACATTTACCTTATTCATTTTTAATTAATAATTCTCGAGTTTAGTTAATAATTTAGGAAAATTATTATTATTATTATTATTTAAGTTTTGAGAAATTATTTTCAAATAAAACAATATATTAAATATTCGTTAGTTACTTTGTTATTTGTGGGTTTCACTCATCTTTAAATACCACAAAAAAAAAAGAGTAACAATTTATAAAGTAAAGGGATAAGTTACCTGCAAATCCTAAAGAAATAAAAATTTATTTTAATTTAAAGTAATTAGAAAAATATTTGTCTAGATTAGATTTATGTTGATCAAACAAATGAGAAAATTCTATATAAGTAATATAATTTACATGACACTCTTTTATTGGCTTAATTCACCATAAATATAGTTTAATTAGTTAAACAAATATAAAGTATCTCAAATTTCAGGATTAATTTTACCTATGATCACTTAACTTTGCTCGAATTGACATAAAATCATAGAAGATATTTTCATCCCAAAAAAATCACAAAAGAATATTTTCATTTCTCTTAAATCACTTCTGACTAATTTTCAAGTATTGATAACCATAAATCTGATGTAGCAGCTGATGTGATACCAAATTTTGTCATTTCATGTCATATCATTATCTATGTAGATAACACATTAACAATTTTAAAAAATTGCGGTACGTTTAGCAAACTCAGCTGGAAAAAAAATGACATGTTAGGGTTAAATTTCATCAACAGTCACTGAATTTTTCTACATTTACTACAAAATCACTAAATTTTTTATTTTTGTTCGAAAAAATAACAAAACTTTATTTTCTTTTAACTTGAATAACTTCTAATCAAATATAGTAAATAAGCAACTGAAAATATGTCTTGTTAGCTAATGTGACACTTGATTCTTCGCATAAACTCTATGATCACAACTCTATCAATTTGATTCTACTTCTCCTGGGTAACTGGCTTGAAAAATTGGGATAACCCATCTTAGATAGAACTCGAGTTGGACCCAGATCCAGTAATTAATTTGCTAGCATTAGCAATTATAGGAGAAAATTAGTTTAAGATATAGCACTATTAGGGAAAACCTAGTTGTCAGAGCCACCATAAGTCATAATTTTATAGAAAGGAGACAGAAGATTCAAAATTTTGACAAAAATCTAGTACTACATCAACTACTAATTCAAATTTCTAATTGTCTATTCATCAAATTTCGCTGAAAATTAGAGAAAAATAAATTTTTATTATTTTTGTAGAACGAAAAAAAGTTATGTGATTTTGTGACAAGTGAAAAAAATTAAGTGACAACTAGTGAAATTAACTCTAATGTATCATCTTTCTCCAGTTGACTCTGTCATGTTGCAGCTAACGTAATATAATTTTTTAAAGTTACTAATGTATCATCTAAGTAAATAATAATGTGGCATGACATGGCTACATTAGTTGCCACATTAGATTTTTGTTTACCAATACCTGAAAAATGGTCAGAAATGATTTAAGTGAATTAAAAATATTTTTTTGTGATTTTTTTGAAATGAATTTTTTTTTATGATTTTAAGACAATTCG
This sequence comes from Triadica sebifera, assembly GCA_023653625.1. Classification (NCBI taxonomy): domain Eukaryota; kingdom Viridiplantae; phylum Streptophyta; class Magnoliopsida; order Malpighiales; family Euphorbiaceae; genus Triadica; species Triadica sebifera. The sequence goes on from CM042900.1 coordinate 5,427,168, forward strand.
AGCAAAGTTTAGTGACCACACTGTAATTAACCCCAAATTTTCTCATCAGTTTATTCTCAAAACTGCAATCCAACTTATATATAAGCCCTTTCAACTTATGTTCATACAATCACTCTTGCACCCATTGTTAACATATGCTCTACAAAAACAACTTGGATTCCTTTGCATAATATATGCCAATTGATTCATGTGACATCCTCTCAATTTTTCTCCAATCTTGAATCCTAAATCAAGATTTATCCCTAAATTCAATTTACCCACACTTTTGTATCACTAGGGCAAACGAAATTGGAAAGAAAACGACATTGTAGTGTACGAGGTAGGAGTAAAAAAATTTCCAGACAAAAATATTGTCATTTTGGTGGTGATAGGGTATTTTCCCTCATATCCAAAACGACATAATTTTATATATTGTCCAATGTGGTATAATTCATCCATATAGGATTAACTACTCCAATTTGTTTTATTTTAATAGTCATTCCATGTCAGCACCAATTAGGTTTAGAATAAGAGTTTGTTACCAAAGATACATTTATTTCAAAAACAAAAGTTTATATAATTAAAAAAACTTTTGATAAGTTATTATAAAATAAATATTAACTTTTTTTTGTTACAATACAATAACAAAAGAATTTTTTCCATGAAAATAACTTCAGACAATTGAGATTGTGTCAGCAGTAAAAAATCTAACATTATTAGATCTTTACTAGATTTTGCCACATCATACTATGTCGAATGATATGTGAGCACAAATCATAACTTCGATTGTCATGTCAGATGTATATATAGTAGTGTCATGTGAACAAAGTTAAATTCATATGCGGTAATTAAAATTGTACTTTAATTACATTTCAATTCGAAAAAAAAAATCTTTTTTTTTCAATTCCACTTCATTGTACTCAAAACTTTGAGTTTTTTTTTCCAATTCCTCTTCAAATAAATCTTAAATGAAAAACAAAATCTAAACGTTTTGAGTATAATGAAAAAAAATTTAAAAATGAATTTTCGTCTTAACATTAATGCAATTAAGATATATATTCAATGACCACAACTGAAATTAATTCAGAGCATGAATGGAAGATAGTTTTTTTTTTATCCTTTTGTTCATGTGGCAACGAAAGTAGGATTTTTACTTGTCATCTTACATGGTGTGATGTAGCAAAGATTTGGCACCACGTCATCAACCACATCAAAATTTCCACTATTGATACACCATCATTCGCTGAAAGTTATTTTAATGATTTTTTTTACCGTGTTGTGATAAAAAAAATTTAATAATTATTTTACTATAGGTTAGTAAAAGTCCAGTAACTGTCAATAAAATAAATCCAAATTTTTTTGTATTGTATATAATGGTAAAATTTGGAAATGTTCAGAATTTTTTGTGATATTTTCCTATATTTATATTAGATGGTTTATAAGTTTTTGCATAGATTATCAGAATTTAAATATATTTAAGGTTTCTTACATGGCTTTCTTTGATTAAAGAATTTTATGGCCAACAGACAAATAATGTTGTGCAACATTTCAGCAACGTAAGCTCCTTAAATCTTGCCCTAAACTCATTGAAGCAAACCTTCTCACACGTCCCTTTTCCCCATTGGAATTTTATTGATTGCTTGAGTCGTAAATTAATTAGAGGAATATTGAGATAAAAGTTACTAGTTAGTGCTAATTTGTGAACCTTTTTTTTTCCCCAGGCAATTTATTAATTCATTATATGATTACATTTTACTGAATTTTTGGTTAATAAGCAATACCTAAAGTTACTTATATATATGGTGCAAATTACTCAATTCTGACTAATATCATGACTCAGACTAACACAGCTACGCTAAACCATTTGTCTTCTGGTCAAAATTTTAAAATTAATTCAGAAAATAATAATTCTATTAACAAGATAATCCCTTCCTGATATACATGTAATTTAGCGAAATAATTTTATAAATGTGATGTGACAAAAAAAATATTAAAATACTAAGTACAGTTGCTTGCAAATGTGATTGCTTAAAACTCTCATTTCTATTAATTTTTGTAGAAAAATAAAAAAATAAAAAAGTAATTATTTATTTTTCTCATGCAAATTAAATGATAGACGAGCAAGCTTTGAGTTTCCAGACCGTTTGGATAAGAAATGGATGGACTTGATGTGCAAATCAATTTCGAGAGATCATAACTTTTAGCTCCAGATAAATTACAGATTAACCCATCACGACCGCTTTTTAGGCTCAAATTCAACCATTTGAAGCTGTTGTGAAGGTCTCAAAATTTTTATTTCGTTTTTAGTTTTTTTTTTTTTGTGCATTGTTTTTTTTTTTTGACTTTATGTTGGATTTTGTTTTGGTCGTTTAGTAATTAGGGTTTTGTCATTAATTAACGGTATAAATACATTTTGTTCACCTGTTTGAAAAGTTTTTTTTTTCCATTTGATAATAAGAAAACCTTAATTTTTCCCAATTTTGGTAGTTTCTTTTGAAAATAAATGAATTTTAATATCTATTTTTTAGTATTTCTGGAATCAACAGATTATAAAAAAATCAATTTCTAGCATTTGTGCGGAAATTAACAGATTATGATAGTTTAAACTACGTCATTTTCTCTCTCCATTTTAGTATTTCTTTCATTCTTCATCAACTAATGAAAAATGTTGAAACTTCGTCCCTACTGCCATTAGTTTTTTTTTTTTTTAAACGGATCCAAAAAAAAAATTGTGCATTACTAATTAGTAGATCTATGGAGCTAATTAAAGTGGTTGGTTGACTTGAATGAACACTTTAGGTTAGTTATGACGGTTATGCTATCTGGTCATCATTGGTTAAACAGTTTATAATTACTTGTATACATGAGAAATAATTTAATTTAGAGCCCATGATCTTCTGATGGTAAAAACGTCGATCCGCCGACTTTTTCTCCGTTTTATGCTCCACCTGTTAGGTTTCAATTTCACGTGGAACTAAAATGATTTTTTTTGTCTAATGTTTGAAATGAATTTAAAAAAAAAAACAGGAGGAAAAGTGTTTGAGGTAATTTACCTCTAAAAAAAATTCAGTCTGTTATATTATACGAAAACTAATCTAATTAATTGTTATATTTATATCAATTAATATAAATAAAAAAATATAACAATTAAATACGTATTATTTTATAACTAAATTAGTTTATAAATAATATAATAAACTGATTCTACCTAATAATTTATATGGTTTAAATATGAGATATTACCATTCACACTTAATACTGGATATTAACTATTGACCTAACATCGAAATAACGAGTGGCTTCAATAATATATTGAAATGAACTTTTGGATCTAACCTAATTGTGACATGTGGCTCATAGAAAAAAATTATTCAAATAATTATGAGGAGTATATTTATTTATTTTAACCAATCAAATATCAAAAAACAAAAATAAATAATTATGGGAAATAAAAGGTCACAAAAATGAGGAAAGAAGCCCCCAGAAACATGACACCTTGGCGATGGTTTATTGTATGGCTTGCCGTTTCAAATCCATTTTCCATGGATGCTGTCACATTCTAGAAAAACATTTTCGTTTGTAATTAACAAAAATTAATAAATAAATCATTCACAAAAGATGTCTATTTTTCAAATCATGTCTGTCCCTCCACGTTATGATCCAAAACTGCTGTTTTTTTTTTTTGTTAACTATATGTATCAAATTAACTAATTAATTGCATCTAACAATAAGTTGATTAATTGGCATTTAATTTTCTTTTATAAGTGATAGGGTCGGAGTTATTTACTTGCATTTCTATTCCTCAATCTACAAATTTTAGTTCATTTCATTATATTTTAAAACAGAAAAGAAATAAATAAATTTATTATTATTATTATATTATTATAAGGAGGAACACTTGCATGGACAGTAGAGTTGACAATTAAAAAAGATAATTTCTTTTAAATTATCTCCAATTCTCCATAGAATTAAAAGATTGAAAGCACGACCGTAGGTTTTTTTTTAAGGAATTTAATTGGAGATTTAAACTGGAAATCTCACATTGTTGGTTATCAAATAAGTTTCATTAAATTAAAATTTATTGATAGTTTTTTTGGTACAAAAAATCTGACTAAAAATTTAAACTCGGAATTTCACAGCTCTAAAATTTTCTATTAGATCAATTAACACAAAATTTGGCCAATACTATTAAAATTCTCAAAATTAAAATTTTGAATTTGGCTACATTTTCTTCATGACTCTTGCGTAAACAGGTAAATTTGCATTACGTCAATGCTGACAACTAATTTTTCTTTAAAGAAAAAAAAAATTGACTTTACTTATTGAGCACAATTTCAAGAATTTTCTCTAGCCACATTAACTTTTCTTTGTTGTTTGTTGGGCAATTCTCTCCGCTTGACTAACAGATTTAAAGCACGAAAAATAGCAATGTATTTCTGATAAATACTGTTGCTGGTGGTGGATCGGAGCATCCTATTTAAGGTTTCAACATCTAACCACGTGCAAAATAAGAAAAAGGCAAATCAAATCTTAATACTCTTTTCCGATCGAATTTTTTAAACTTTTATTTTATCATATTATTTTATTATATGATTATGATTTTCTGCATTAAATTATTATTAGATAGCCAAAAAAAAAAAGGGAATGCCCATAACACAAATAAAGTAGAAGGATTATATTGCATAACAGTGATGGAGACAGAATCCTACATAAACAATATATAAAATGTCATAAATGGTTTACGATTATGGATAAGTTAATTTTAAAATTATTAAGATAAGCAAAAAATGTTATATATGATATTAGAGTTCACATCTTAACAAACAAGATTATGGTTCTAATATTTTCTTCTGAAAAGCAATATAAGCCAACTCTAAAAAAGTTCAGCTTGTAAATTATTTTTTAGGGAATAATTTAAATTTAGAATACATTATATTGGTTTTTTTTAGTATGAAGGATGACTGAAAATTCGAATTCAATATTTCAGTTTTTTTTTAATTTATTAATTAATGCTTATTTGTTTTAGATAAACAAGCCCAGGAGAAAATAGAAATAAATGTAAAACTCACCTTAGTTTAACAACAAAGAATGTGACATTTCATTTTTCCATTCAATAAAGATTTGATGTAAAAAAAAAAAAGTTATTGATCAGAAACTTAAATTCAAAATTTAGGATCTTAATACCAAAATGTGGAAAATTCGTGATCCTCAAGATAGGATTTGCGAATAAGAAATACATCAAATTGAGACTAGGGAACAATACTTAATAAATGATGTAAATTTTCTTATTGATTTCAAGATTAAATGATTGAGTGTATGTGAAATCTACCTCGTAATGTTAAGATCCAATATCTAACAGCTTTCCCCTTTGTAAGTATTCAATGTATTTTCCCTTCTTTATTTAAAAAATTTCATATTCAAAGCTGCAACGGACTCCTATATAAACCCCTCAAACGGCTGCTTACTCCTCCACACCCTACTCTTCCCCGAATTCTTATATATCATCCAAACAAGAAATGGCAAACACAGTCAGCTTCCTTACTTTGGCATTTCTCTTCTTTTGCTTTACTGCAATATTGGCAGAATCAGCACAGTACAATGTGCTAAGTTATGGTGCAAAACCTGACGGAACAACCGACTCAACAAAGGCCTTTGCTGCTGCATGGGCACAGGCCTGTGGGTCTAAGTCCCCTGCCACTCTATATGTGCCTCCAGGCAGATTTCGTCTCGGCAAAGTAGAATTTCAGGGACCTTGCAAGAACACTGCCATTGTATTAAGCATAGATGGTACCCTCGTGGCTCCATCAGATTATTTTGCCATTGGTGATGAAAAAAATTGGATAATCTTTGAGCATGTTGATGGTGTTATAGTTTCTGGTGGTGTTCTCGATGGTCAAGGCACTAGCTTGTGGTCTTGCAAATCATCTGGCAAGAGTTGCCCTACTGGTGCAACGGTAATTAAGCTCAGGAAACACTTATCTATACTAATTAAATCCATGAAGAAATTCATGGACCAACTCAATCATAAACTGTCATATATGTAAAATAGTTATTGTTTTGCATGCACGTCAGGTTGTAATTGACTTTATCCATGAAATTTTTTATGAATTAGTTCTAAAAAAATAATTCAGTAAGCTATTATTTTTTTTTTTTAATAACTAAAAGTGCTTGCATTTGTATTAAGTCTTTTTTCTTATTTGAATACGCAGACACTAGAATTTTCCAATTCAAATAACATTGATATCGCCAGATTAGCATCGGAAAATAGCCAAAAATTTCACATTGTCATCGATGGCTGCCGGAACGTGAAGGTGCAAAATGTGAGAGTCTCGGCGGCTGGTGACAGCCCAAACACAGATGGTATTCACGTTGAATCTTCAAGTAGTGTGACAATTTTGAACTCCAAGATTGGTACAGGTGATGATTGTGTATCAATAGGCCCTGGAACCACTAATTTATGGATTGAAAATGTTGCTTGTGGACCAGGCCATGGAATCAGGCAATAATTAAGCAAAGCAATACAAATATATACATCATGAAGACATCAGATGCTATTTTTTTATTATGGATAATTTTCTAATGAAAGTTATATATTCATTCAGTATTGGAAGCTTAGGCAAGGAGCTTCATGAAGCTGGAGTGCAAAATGTGACAGTAAAAACTACCACATTTACTGGCACTGAAAATGGTGTGAGGATAAAATCTTGGGGCAGACCCAGCAGTAGTTTTGCCAGGAACATTCTTTTCCAACATGCTGTTATGACCAATGTTCAAAATCCAATTGTGATTGACCAAAATTATTGTCCTGACGAAAAGAATTGCCCCGGCCAGGTATCATACTGAACTTGATATAACTATGATGATAAAGATTGTGAGGTCTCGAACTCGAACCCCAATCACACCCTTTGTAACTCGAAAAAAATAAAAGTGTTTATATGACAAATTGCAAATAGCTATGAATCTAATGATTTATTAATGGCTGATAGGAATCTGGAGTTAAAATTAGTGATGTAACATACCAAGATATCCATGGATCGTCAGCAACAGAAGTAGCAGTGAAATTTGATTGCAGCAAAAGCCATCCATGCACTGGCATTCAATTGGAGGATGTGAAGCTCACATATAAGAGCAAACCAGCTGAAGCTTCTTGTAGCAATGCAGCTGGCCGAGCCTCTGGTTTTATTCAGCCCTCAAGCTGCCTTTAGGGGGAGAAAATTATTTCAACTTCTTTTATCAGGATATTGAATAATAATATGCATATATCATATATGTATGGAGTATAATAGCTTGTTGATTCCACAGTGGAATTTCCATTGGGCTTTGCTGTTACTTGATAGCATTTTTATGTTTCTCTGCACGAGCCTGTGGCTTGAGGCCTGTTTGAGCTTTGGTACAAGCCCGATCTTGCAACTATATCATTACATCTTATGTTGAAATTTGTATTGAGAAATATCCATTATATTTATAAAATTATGTTTTAATCTTCTTCTTCTTCTTCTTCTTCTTCTTCTTTTCAATCAGATTAAAATTCTCTCATCCTTTTTATTTATTTATTTACTTCGGTAAATGGGGATCATATGGCAATCATTTTTGTCTCTTTTTCTTTTTTATTTTTAGTCAATATTGATAGATTCTCTTCGTCTAGCCCAAACCATCAATATACAATACAGGGCCTCAAGATCATTTTGGCTGTTAAACAATATAGGTTTTGTTCCCATTTGAAGGTACTGATCTTTTAGAGAAAAAAACAATAAGAAAATGAGGATCATCAGATCCATAAGATGGGTTTTTGAAAATCCCTAATCATTAAATTCGATTAATTATTTCATCGGTTTCGGATTTTTAACCATTAACCAATGAATCCACCAATTAACATGTTGTCTGCGTATATATATGGTATTCAAAATCCAAATACGACAACAATAAGGATGACAATGAAGAAGGAACGGGGCAGAATTATTCTCTAATAATCGAGGGAATAAGGTAACAACTAACATGCATGTGAGCTTCATATTTAGTTTCCTCAAAAGGTGAGTAAAGAAAGACAAGCAAAATTAGGCCTATCGAGCCCTTTTAGCATTTTATGGATCTTTATTGAATTTCATCATTACAACTACATAAGTCTTGCTATTCTTTAAAACAATAAAACAATGTCCATTAGCTATGTGTTGAGAGAAGTCTTGAAAAGAACAGCAACAAAAAGTATCAACTCCTCAAAAAGGAGAAGATAAACGACGAAACCAAAACCTTATCAAACTTACATAATAGGCAAGTATTTCTGTATTGATTTAGCACATTTTTATGTTTGAACTAAAAGAAACTAAATAAAATAATATGGCCTGCATGTTATGATCCAATTATACGGACAAGGGATGCCAATAGGGAAACGTGAAAGGCAAGATCATGTTATATTGTTCCTAATTCTAATTAAAATAAAACATTACAGATATTTAGCGTAAAAACACTAAGAAACCAACTCATTCTCACCGTACATGTCATAATTGACGTTTAAGTAATGCATGAAAGTAACATGTAATTAACTTGTTTTAGAGGCTAAACAATTACTTAAATAAAATACTAATCCATAACAAGACCATACATATATAAATCCATCATCACAGTTAAATCTAAACCCATCAAGAAACTTGGAAAAGAAAAGGGTAAGAAATAATGGCCAATATTACAATATATTGTGGGGTCTTCCTGCTCTTGCTCTCATTATGTTTCAAAGAATCAAACGCAGCGTTTAATGTTGTGAGCTTTGGAGCAAAAGCTGACGGGAAAACAGATTCGAGTGGGGCATTTCTGATGGCATGGAGAGCTGCGTGTAATTCAATAGGCGCAGCCACAGTATATGTTCCTAAGGGGAATTTCTTGGTGAAGCCGATAGTGTTTAGTGGACCATGCAAGAGTAGTAAAATACTGTTGAGAATTGATGGAAAGATAATAGCACCAACAAATTACTGGTCATTTGGAAGTTCAGGGTTTTGGATACTGTTTTATAAGGTGAGCAGGGTTACCATTTATGGCGGCACTATTGATGGTAGAGGTGCTGCCTTTTGGGCCTGTCGCAAAGCTGGAAAGGTCTGTCCTCCCGGGGCTAAGGTACGCATGTCATTTTCTTACATTTTCATCATTTTTTTATACATTTTGTATATTGGGTATTAAAAGATTTCACCTTTGTCGTAACTATTTCATGTCATGTATACGGTAGTCTCAATTAGTTAATTTTTCAATAAATCATTAACACATATCCATTTTTTTTTTAACATGGATTCTATAACATTTAAAAATTAGACATATGTCATTTAAAAGATAAATAAATTAAAAAAAGTAGAATAAAAAAGGTAGTGAATTAGCATTTCTCTATATTCTTAAAAAAGCCTTGCTGATAGACTCTAATCATAGAGTGCCAAATAAGTTAAAATTTAGTTCAATATATTGTAATTCAATTTCGTATGAAATTTTTAAATAATTTATTTCCTGTTTATTTCAGATTTTAGCATGTATATTATTTTTCATATTCTAACTGATTTAAACAGATATTTTTTAGTTCGGCTCATTGTGTTTGGTTGTGTGGGTTATTTTTATTTATTTATTTATGCTGTTTGTTTTTGGCCTTTATTTAAAATGGTACTCAAGGGACACTTTTGTAAGAGCTCTTCTTTTGTTTTATTCCTTGTAAATTTGTTTGTTTAATGGCTAATGTTTGGTTTTCGATCATACAAAAAATTTAAATGGGTGCAGTCGATATCATTTGTGGGGTCAAGTAACATGGTAATTAGCGGATTAACAAGTATCAACAGTCAGTTGTTTCACATTGCAATAGACCAAAGCCGAAATATTGTGCTTGAAAACCTAAAAATAAAAGCCCCAAGTTGGAGTCCCAACACAGATGGAATCCACACCCAATCTTCGACAGGAATTACCATTCGAGACAGCACAATCATGACAGGAGATGACTGCATTTCTATTGGTCAAGGCTCCAACAACATCTGGATTCAACACATTGCCTGTGGCCCTGGACATGGAGTGAGGTATTCTTTTCTGCCTCATTAATACTATAATCTTTTCCAAACATAAATATAGTGTTCGGTTATTCAATATAAAAAAAAATGGGCAGCAAATTCTGAATGGACCAATTTTTGTATTTCCAACAGCATTGGCAGTCTAGCTATGTATGCCAGAGAAGCAGGTGTACAAAATGTGACAGTAACAGGAGTAGTTTTCACAGGCACTGATAATGGAGTTCGTATAAAATCATGGGGAAGGCCAACCACGGGATTTGCTAAAAACATTGTTTTCCGTAACATCATCATGAAAAATGTCTCTAATCCTATCATCATTGATCAATACTATTGCCCCGCTGGCAGTGGCTGTCCTAATCAGGTTAGTTCACTTTTATTTATGAAAAATACTTAGTTTAGTTTCTGCCCATAATTTTATTATTAATTCAGTTTATGAATAAACTTATAGGACAAATGTATAGACAGGCTCTTGAAATATGGGTCATAAAGCATATTGGCATCTATAGTAAATCTCGAATAATTTGATCTTTTATACTTAGATTCCGAACTATTTTACACCTCAATACTGAAATTTCGATTCAATCAGTTCCTATTAGCCCCTTAATGTTGGGCCATTTCGCACTTCGAAATTTTAGTTTAAGATGCATTTAGACTAAGATTTTATTATGGAAAGCTAATTAATAAGTTTTATTGTAGAGATTAATGTGCTTTTTAACTCATACCTTAGGAGTCTATTTGGCCTAAAATTATGTACTGTGTCTTTAAACGCCTGGCTTGAATCAGTGGTTAAACTCTTAATTAATCAACAGTGAATTTTTTTTTTTCTGAATTAGGATTCAAGCTCCAAGATAAGTGGGGTGACATATCAGAACATAAGTGGAACATCAGCCACAAAAGCGGCAATGAACTTTTCCTGCAGTAAAAATACTCCATGCAAAGGATTGAAATTGCAAAATATAAACTTAACATATTACAATAGAGGTATTGCTACATCTTCTTGCAGCAATGCACATGGGAGATCTTTCGGACTTGTCATTCCCCCGAGTTGTTTTCGATCCTAAAATTATTCTCTCTTGCTTCAATATTAATTTCAAGGACCTCCATTAAAGATTATATTTATATATAATTTGTCTTTTAATTTGTTCGAAATAAATGTTTCAAACGTATATATTGTATTTATTTATTTCATTCAAATTGTTCGTAAGGATGTGCTATGGGACAACTTATACATTAATTGTTTTGTGAGCTTTGTACTATTATTTTATTAAATAATAGTTTTTTAATATCAGACAAATTACATTAGTATGCTAATATAAAGTTTTTTTAATCTAACTTAAACTTATTATATATGATATGAATTAAATTTTATAATATACATATTACTCTTAATTAGATTGTAAATTCAATTCAATTATATACTTTAATTTATGCTAGATGAAAAAGGTAATTTTATATTAACTCACTAACTGTATTAATCTAATTTTTTTAAAAATATTAAAAAAGAACTCAATTATTAATTGAGTAATATTATATGGAATCAAATTATCAAAATAAAAGTATAAAAATCAAACAAAAAAGTCAAATTAGTATTAGTTTTTTAAGATAGAATCAAAGAAGCAATTTTATTAAGAAATTGCAATATAATATCTAAAAAAAAATCTTTTTCAAAATTTAAAACATTCATATAACGTTAAGCATCGACAACTGCTAAGTTATCCATTTATTACAAGGAAATAAAGTCGTAGCGGAACATTACCTATAATATATTTAGGACAAGACAGCCTCCGATATTCCAATAGGATAAGAACAACAAATAGCCAATTTGAGGGGTCAACTGCATCTGTTTCACGTACCCATATCTAATCAAACTATCTACTTTCACTAACTTAAACATCGTAAGTGTGACCTTTTTTTTTTAATTTTAACATTACAACATTACATTAAAAAGATAATTCTCATTTCATGTTGTACAACAGATACAAAAGATATATATATATATAGACTATTAATACATATAAGAAAATTTGGTAATTAGTGAGAAGAATTATAATCCAATTGTTATATTTAATATCAAGAAATAAAACTTCATTTTCTACTATATTAGCAATAATTTTCTTATTTCTAGAAGTAGTCGTTCGTACTTTATAAATGGAAGGAGCTGTTGCATGATTGAGAGCATTGATTTAAAGATAATTTTAGAAGGTGTCATTGCTTGTATTTGAATAAATCCCTCGATAACAAAACTATTATCACTTGATTGCTCTCCAATGTCCAACTTATAAAGATAACAACATAAACAAAATGTCACAATTTTTCTATATGCTATATTACAACCAATAGTCATACTTCTTAAATCAAGTTGGAACATATCGTCCACATATATTTCCAAAATTTCTATGAGAAAATTCATGTTCATAAGGTTGACATGGACTTTTGCAAGTAATGTCTTCAAATTTTATCCCAATTATTAGGATGATAAAATCTAAATTTTTTTCCTTAACCCAAGTTCTGAATGAATGTCATCTAAGTTAACTTATAAATGAGCTTACTTGAAGAATTTTGCACATTTTCTCTTGAATTGACTTCATTGTCATTTGAAGATTCTTTTACAATTAATTTTTTTATAAAAAAAATTCTATAGCTATTTTACATTAAAATTAATTCCAATTAGAATTAAAAATAATAACTTAAAATAAAATATTTTACTAATTAAAATTAAAGTTAACTTTATTTCAAAAAAAACTAATACTAATTTGACAATTAAAAATAAAAAAAATAAACTAAATTTGAAAAAATAAACCAAATTAAGTGCCAAAACTAATTCTCAAGTAATCGATTATTTATATTTCACATACTAATGAATAATAATGTTATCATTCTCCCCTAATTAATCAACCCTTAATTCATTTATTTTCTAACCATTTTCGGCTCTTAATTTATGTCAATTAGCTATCATATATATGTGAAGGGATTGTTCATATATAGGCCAAAAATCATGGCTCCACCAACCAGTTTTTCACCAATCGACACTCTCCATTGTTTACCGATTTATTACGAATTACTAGTTCCAATTGTCAATTTAATTTTCCCTCTACAGTCCCTATTTAAGCAGCCCAATTTAGTTCAAATAGGTCATGGTTTCAGCCCCTTCAAGGCTATCCAAATTTGGGTTTTGGTTCCATGAATTTTTTTCCTCTCGTCCTTTCTCAATTCATCTATTTTTCACCTACAATTTTCACTTTCCACCGTCAATTTCATTTCCCCCCAACATGTTATTACTAAAGCAACTTCTATTCTAATTGTCACAGATTTCATGAGATCAATTCACAAAAAATTATTTTATTTCAATTTTTATCAAATTACTCAATTAATTCAATTAATTTTTGTTTAATTCCATCAACTAAAATTCCTCCATTTTTTATCAAATTTCTCACAATTCTAGAATCAATAATGCACAAACCCATCAAAATCTTAAAGAAAAGCTAAATTAGAAGAAGAATTTCACTCTCTTTATCCTAATTTCATGATTGACCAAACCACCTTATTAGTCTCTCTTCTTCTTCTTCTTCTTCTCCTCCTCCTCCTCTTTTTTGCATCCGATTCTTGCTCATTTGTATCAAGATTAAATTTTCATCTTTATTCCATGTTTTGACCATATTTTAATACATAAAAAGGGTTTAGTTTGCTTCGGATTGTGGTAGGAGTGGAGATAATAGCAGTGGAGAAAAGTTGATAAAGAAGATGAATTTGATTTAATTGTGATAATTTAACTTTTGTATATGTATTAGATATTGGTTTAATATTTGTTAATGGGAGAAAATGATGATAGGTTGAGATGGTAAATAAAATAAAATAAAAAATCAAAAAGTAATCTTAATATATCTCTTTGTATTTTTTTAATAACTTACTGCATAAAATATATAAAACTAAGTTATATTTTTTCAAATGAGGGCAAAATACTATATATATATATATATATATATTAGAGAGGTACTAGAAAATATTTTAGAAATCATATAAGTTGTATTCTATGGATTAAAGGGGTACTAGAAAATATTTTAGAAATCAACAGAAATACTTACGGGAGTCATCCCTAATATGAATGAGATTAAGTGTGGTCTCGACATGGAGTCAGGTATATAGACTAGATCTAAATAAGAAAAATTCAACTGAATCATTCATTTTATGAAAGGTCAAATATTTGAATTTTTTTAATTTATAAGTTGAAATCTTTTTTTTTTCGCACAAGAATATCAAACTCGAAACTGAAACTTCTCCAAACTCTCAAAAGAGAGCTTATCATCAAGTTAAAATCTAACAGACAATTTACAAACTGAAGCCTTGAATTTGGCTTTGAGTTTATAATGCAAACTTGAGCTTCAATCAAATTTAAGCTTTGTTTCTTGATTCTCACAGCATTGGAAGCCTTGCTGGAGAATACAAGGAAGTTGGAGTACAAAATGTAATGCAATCTTCACATGATAAGATAATGGTGTAAGGATTAAATCATGGGCTAGGCCCAGCACTAGCTTTGTGAAAGATATTCTCTTCAAAAACATTATCTTGAGAAATGTGGAGAATCCCATTATCATTGACCAGAATTACTGCCCTGATAACATTGGTTGCCCCAATCGGGTAACTACATATTAAAACCCATTATCCAATGTACCAATTAATAAGTGCAGTTTCTTAATTATATAATCCTTAATTAGATTCTTATCTGATTTCATTTAATTTTAATTTGTTAATTGATAGAGCTCTGAGACGAAGATAAGTCAATTAACTTATAAAAATATACAAGGAACATCAGCCGCATCACAGGCTCGTGGGCTGTGAATTCGAGTGCAGCCGTACTAATCCATGTCTGACAGCACGTGGGTGATAATAGAAGTTTCCTTTGACCATCTTTCTCTGGAAAAATAAAATAAAATAAAATATAAATGAAAAATTATACCATTAAGCTTCAGCTTCAGCAGTCAATGTATTTTCCAGTTGGGCAAATGTGTCAAAGACGAATCTCACATTTCTTTTTCCAATATGATTAAAAAATATATAAATATATATATTGATAAGACAATGTGAACTAAATGTATCTTAATATGAAAACTGTTTTGCGCAAGGAATTACTTTTTAATAGATTTCTTAAAACTATGTCACCATCTTCAGGTATGTGTCACCTCATCCATATTTTCAATAACATATATAATTCATAACTAAATCAAATTACCCAAAATTTGCCTTTTTACTGCTAAAAAGAAGAAGCCATAACTGATGATGAGCAAAAGGCCAAAAAAAATTATTTTGGCATCTTTTTCAATTTTAGCAAAACTATTTTAGTGCAGTCAAATTTAATATCTTGACAAAATGTTAAGAAATTTAACTAGTAATAATGTAATATAAGTGTAATATCTATATAACTATTTGTGCAAATAAATACATTTAACAAAATTTTAAGAAATTTAACTAGTAATAACGTAAATATAAGTGTAATATATATATATATATAACTACTGCCGCAAATAAATACATTAAATTCATTTATTCTTCAAAATCTGTTTATATTATTAATTCTTCAATAATGAATAATTTTAAGAAGAAAAAGAATTAATAGATGTAATATTTGATATGATCCATAATTCAACATTAGAAAGAATATAAATCATATTTTTCAATTAATAAATGATGCAAAAGATTGAACAAAATATTCCAATTCTTGATGGCTATGATAAGGATAAGGATGAGACCATTACTCCCACATCTATTCTACTTGCATTATGTAATTGTCTTCTACTTCTTGTAGAACTATACTTAACTTGTATTCGAATTCTTTCAGTACTCCTCATGTATATATATGTTTATTCTATTCAATGAAATATAAGAATCATATTTACATCATGGTATCATAGCTAGGTCTAACCACCCAAAAATCTACCATCCAAATCTCCCAACTACACCATAGATAGAACTAACGAAATTATTTCAAACTCAATTGTTGTTCCATCAGTCATTAGGGCCCTATGTCCAATCTTGTCCATCAATTACTATTTAAACTCTCTTTTACTGACTTATTGTTGTGGAAAACACAAATTATTCCCATGCTTAAAAGATATGGACTTCATCAACATCTATATGACTCTATATCTCCACCAAATAAGTTTCTTGCTGAAAATCAACAAAATCCAGCATTCCTTAAGTGGGAACAACAAGATCAATTTGTTTTAAGTTGGATTGTTGCCTCTGTTACAGAAACAACACTTTAACAAATTGTCGGAGTTGAAACAACTGCAGAAGCATGGAATCGCTTAGTTCAAGCTTATGCCAAGGGATCAAAACCTCAAATCCATGAGTTAAAATCCCATTTACATAATTTGCATTAAGATAATGACAACATTACTGTGTATATACAAAAAGCAAAGGCTATTTCGGATCAACTAGTCATTTTTCATCACCGAATACCAGAAGATGATCTTATTGAAGCAATTCTTGAGGGACTCAATCCAGTATATTAGCGCTTTACCAGAAATCTCGATGAACGACATGAAGACATATCCTTTGATGATCTTTCGGTCTTTTACGCACTGAAGTCTCTCTATATCTCTACTTTCTTTTATTTATTCTTAATCATTGCTTATACCAAAATTTTATTTGTCAACCAATTTAACTTCTCCATTCTTCCTCTTCTTGGTGATTATTTTAGGCAATAAATAGTATTAGAACAAAATCTAATGTTCAAGCCTAACAAGAGCTAGTAAAGATAGAATTACGACCAATGAAGGGTTTCATAACCTCAAACCTTTCTTTGATAGAGCAAACCTTTCTTTGATAGAGCAAACTATTTAAATTGGAATTTCAAAATAGAAACTTATCTTGATAATGAGGGAGTAGATGTTTGGGACACAATTCGGAAGGAATGGACACCTCCAACAAGAAAGAATGTCGAAGGATAAAATGAAATCATTCTAAAAAATGATTGGACGGAACCTCAAAAGAAAGCAAATGGCAAAAACAAGAAAGCCCTGATTATTCTAATAAGCTCTCTATCACTTGAAGAATGTAGTATAATTCAACATTGTCCAATTGCTTACTCAATTTGGAAAACATTAGAGAACTACCACGAAGACATAAAGCAAGTGATGTCCAATAAGACTCAAATTCTTATCACCAAATATGAACTCTTCAACATAAAGCCCAATAAAACCACAACCGAAATGACCAACCGACTTTTTTCCATCGTTAATGGCATGAAAAAGCTTGGAAAGCATTATAGTTTGGAAGATGTAAACAACAAAATTTTAAAGAGTCTTTTAATGAAAGATTATAGCTCAAGGGTTACGAGTATTGAAGAAGTCAATGAAGACTTAAGCATAATTCCTACCGATATACTTTTTACCAAACTCCTCACTCATGAAATGGGTCTAGTAAGAGAAAAAAAGCTTGAAGGAGAAAAGGAAAAGAGAATGCCCCTAACACTCAAAGCTTAAACTTTTATGCCTATGGATAAAGATCTTCTCGGTGATGAAGAGTTGATTGATGAAGGAGATGAACAAATAGTCTTACTTTCGATGAGGATCAAGAGATTGATCATTAATAAGTATGGCTCAATCAAGAACTACAAGCAAAAAGCCTCAAGATTCACTCTTAGAAACTCCTCATCCAACAATAACAAGGAGGAAGTCAAAAAAGTACAAGAGGAAACCCAATAAAAAAAATGAAAAAAATGGTCAAAAAGCCACTTGGGATGATGACTCCTCAACATTCATTGAAGAAGAAAATGATGATGAGGTGGCTAACTTGTGCTTCATGGCTATTGAGGATAACTCCTTTGATGAGGTTTGCTCTACATCCCAACCTTGTGATGAATTGTGTGATTTAATTAACGATGATGATGACATAATTGAAGTCTTAAACCTAGAGATAGAAAGGTATAAAAAAAAAACTTGAACTTTATAGAAAAAATAGCTCTAAACTTTGAAATAATTTTAATGACTTTCAAAAAGTAGTTGAAAATCTAAAAACCTCATGTGACTCCTTAAAGAAGTTATTGGATGAGATTTTCTCAAAACCTTCAACCAACTCTTTATTAAAAGAAAACAATACTTTAAAAAATGAGGTTAAAGAGCTTAGAAATTTTATCTCTAAGTTCCATAAAGGGAAAGAGATCTTGGATACCTTAATTGTATCTCAAAGACTTCCTTTGATGAGATATGAATTAGGCTTTAATAGAGCATCATCATCCTCCCACCTAGAATAATATTTGTTAAGTCTAGCACTATACAAACATCTTCTATTGAGGCAATAGCCTCAAAGGCTAAAGTCAAAGCACATACAAATCCCTCTACTCAAAAGAAAAGTAATGAAATGTCACATGACTCAAGAGAAAAACCTCAAAAGGCTAATCATGTTTTCTTATATAAGAGGCATGCATCTAGGAAAACACCCACTACACATGCTTGTTCATGTTCTTGTGCACATGTTACCTCTAGAAAGGTAGTGATCCCTAAACCTCATGCAAAGTGGCAAAATCAATGTAAATCTAAACAATGCCACTATTGCATAAACCTCAGGCATATAAACATTCATGGTTTTATGAGGAAGACTCACTGAGAACCTTCTAAAGCTAACCTCTAAGGATCCAAGCTTATTTGGATACCTAAAAGTTAAACCTAAATTATTATTTTGTAAGTGTGCCTCATGTCCACATGAAAGGAAAATGTTTGGCTAGTGGATAGTGGATGCTTAAAACACATGACCGGAAATATGAACCTTTTCACCTAAATCAAAATGATTGACAGTGATAAGGTAACTGTTGGAAACAATGCCAAGGGTAAGGTAATTGACAATGGTTCAATTGGTTTAAATAATATTTCTTTAATTAAAATATTTTACTTGTTGATGGTTTAAAACACAATATTTTAATAAGGAAAACCAAATCACTTTTAGCTCTAATGGATGTCTTGTGACCACCCTAAATAGCCAAGAGATATTCAAATGAGATAGAGATGACAATACTTACATAATTGACTTACACAAGTTAACTAATCTTTCATCTAAGTGTCTTATGTCTATTAGTGATGAGTCTTAGGTTGACATAGAAGGCTTGGGCATGCAAGTATGGATTTAATTCAAAGCTTTAGCAAAGAAAAGCTAATGGATAGGCCACCCAAAGCCAAATTCACTAAAGATAAGATATGAGTTTTGTCAAAAGGAAAAGCAATATAAAACATCTTTCAAAGCCTAAAAATATTGTAAGTACTACTAGACCTCTATAATTTTTGCATCTAGATCTTTTTAGACCTATTAGAGTTGCTAGTTTAGGAGGTAAACACTATGTATTTGTTATAGTTCATGATTACTTTAAGTTTATTTGGATAATTTTCTTAGCTCGTAAAAGTGATGCTTTTGAATCTTTTAAAAACTTTGTCAAAAGAATTCAAAATAAAAAAAAAAGTTACTTTATTTTGAAAATAAGAAGTAATCATGGCAAAAAATTTGAAAATGAGTTGTTTGAAAAAATAAGTTATTTGAAAATTTTTGTTTGGAATATGGTATTTCACATAATTTTTCTACTCCTAGAATTCCTCAACAAAATGGGATTGCTGAAAGAAAAATAGAATTTAGTAGAGATAGCTAGAACAATGCTCAATGAGTATGGTTTACCAATCTACTTTTGGGCTGAAGCCACTAATGTCACATGTTATATTTCTAATTGTGTTTTCAAAATGCCTATTTTAAATAAAACCTCTTTTAAGCTATGGAATGGAAGAAAATCCAAGATCTCATACCTTAGAGCATTTGGATGCAAGTGTTTTAAAGGATAACCTTAGAAAATTCGCTTTTAAATTCAATAAAGACATCTTGTTAGGATACTCCACAACTAGCAAAGTTTATAGAGTGTTTAATAAAAGATCAAAAGTTATAGAAAAGTCTATGCATATTATTTTTTTATGAATCTAATAAACTTAATCTTGGAAAAAGAAATTTTTTTTTATGATGTTATAGGTTCAATGTAAAAGCTTAACCTTGATCATGAAAATGAATGTGAGATCTCAAAGAAATATGATGATAATGATCAAAAAAAGCAACACAAAGAGAAGCATCAAGAGGAACATTTATCTCAAGCTCAAGAGCAAGACTCCCAAAAGCTACTAAAAGAGTAGAAGTTTATAAGAAACCACCCCATTAAGCAAATCATTAATGATCCCACCAAAGGAGTAAGTACTCGATCTCATCTTAAGTTTTAAATTCTAATCTTGATTTTGTCTTTCAAATTAAGCCAAAGACTGTTGAGAAAGCTCTTAGTGATGAGAATTGGGTAATTGTTATGCAAGAAGAACTCAACTAATTTGAGAGAAATAAGGTTTAGACCTTTGTTCCAAGACCTAGAACTATCCAATTATTGGTAGTAAATAGGGTATTTAGTAACAAGTTAGATGAGCAAGGTCAAATCACTAAGAACAATATAATGCTCGTAATTAGAGTCTAGTAAATAAAATGGATTAAGAAAAGTTATGTGTTTAAGAATTAAGGTATATGAAGAGAGTTGAAAAGAAACAAGAAAATAAAATGTCACATTGTTCACGCCCGCGATATTGCTTTCACTACTGTGAATCATTACAAGATGAAATTATGGATTTAAGCTTATTCATGGCCTTAACAATGGTTTAACGCCTGTGAACATTGTCAGATATAAAATTCTAATGGTTATTATCTTTTTCTCTAACGAACCAAATCCAAAAGTAATCCCTAGAACTTGAATGGTCTTCCTATCAGAGACCAAGTCTTGTGTTCTCTTGAATTCCTAGAACTTAAACACCTAAATCAATATCAAAAATCCAAGTTATCAAGTTCTTAAGAGAGAAAGGTAATAGAAAGGTTCTGTTCATGAGGAGGCCAACCCAAAGAAGAAAAGAGAAGTCTAAAATTGTTCTTCCCAACCGTGTTTCCTTTGATCTTAGTAAGGAATCAAGTTTCTCCTTTTTCTTCATAAGCTTTCATAGTCTTTTTCTATGTAGAACCCATCTATGGTAGAGACCAATTTCCATATGGGTTAGGGTTTTCAGTTGAATATGAGTTTTTATGTTTATAGAACCCTATTTATGCTTGATTAAGGTTATAATATGCTTTAGCAAGAGGTTTATGAGATTAAAGTTATATAAGAGGGTTAAGGTTAAGGTTTGCACTTTATAGCTTTTAAAGGCTAAGTTTTTTATTTATAGAAGTTGATGCATATATGTTATATGTGATAGAAGTTGAAAGAAAAGGTGGTGAAATCCATCAAAATGATAAGCAAGCTTGAGAGAAGCTTGGTTTTTGAGGTTTCATTAAAGGTATATATATATATATATATATATATATATATATATATATATATATATATATATATATATATATATATATATATATATATATATATATATATATATATGCATTTAAATTCCAATTTTGGCATGTTATATGTGTTAAATTCTTTAAATGCCTTAAATGTCAATTAATTGTTAATATGAAAATAAGTGACACAATGAATGCTATGAGAATATGAGACATGAATGGAAATACTTGAAAGGAACCTTGTTATAAGTATGTCATATGTGTTTTAAATGGAATGCCACGTTATGATGATGGATAGGTAAAAGGAAATATTGTTAAGGTTATAAAAGAGGTTGTTAAACCATAAATGCATAAATTGGCATTAAATGAGTTGATAGGGTAATTTATGTTGAGATATGTTATAAGGGGCTTAAATGATGCTTTAATATATTTTAATGCATGATGTGATAAGAATGTTGATAGGGAAAGATTATCATGGGACAATCTTTAAAGCCTTATATGTGACTTGTAATGAATGTTTGTCTTTAATGTTGTTAAATACTGGAAAACTCAAATTCATGCCCATGACTAGGTTTTCACGACCGTGAATCTCATCCCATAAACAAGATCATTCTCATGACTATTTCTTCACGTCATGAAGAATGTACACAAATGGATAGAAGCTTTCACTACCAAGTTCACGGTTTAGTTCACGGGTAGGGTTACCCGTGAATAAGACTTCATGGTCGTGAACATATAGTTCACATTCGTGAAGCTTGCTTTAAATGATATATGTTGTATGTTTAATGGTTATAATGCAATGGCTATGCACATGCCTTCATAATGATATATTAAAGTATGTTTCCATAAATATCAGTACATGAATGTTATATGATTAGTTTACATATGAATAAAGCATATATGTTATAAGATGTAAATGTTATAATGAAGTATAATAAAATAATATGAACAAGTAAAGCTCAAGTTTGATATTAGGACTAGAAGTAGGATAGGTGGCATACTATTAAGGGGGTTTGATACCATAGTGATTATGATATAATGATTTTATACTCATCAATATGGCTTAAGCTCTAGGAATGTCATTGACTTGAGACGCCTCAACTGGCACATATGTTTATACTTGTTAATGTGGCTTAAGCTCTGGGAGTGTCATTGATTTGAGATGCCTTGACTTACACACATGATTATAGATAGTGGCTTAAGCTCGAAGAGTGCCCTTATTTACAACCTGTATCCGAATAATCTATGTTGAGAGTTGTTAGACAATCAATCATATCAAAGTGATCTAAGAACATAATGAAATGAAAAAAAGGTTCAAAAATACAAGCATACAAGAATACACATTTAAGATGTTATATTCTATTAAAAACGGATTATATGTCCCCTTTTGTGTTGTTTAATGCTTAATGAGTTAATTCTTCCCATAAGATAAGTATCTATATGATATTAAGAATTCACTGTTATGCCATGATATTTTATATATTGCCAGGAATTTGTATTTGTATTATTGCATGTTGAATTTTTATGCTTATATGTACCATTAAGTTTTCAGTAGCTTAACGTGCGAATGTTTCCCTACGCAAGTCGAATACTTGTAAATAGAGTTGAAATTGATCCAGAGAAGCTAGCCTAACATCAAAGATAATAGCTCAAACCCGATACGGGTTAGTGATATCATATGTCATACTTTTATATTTTGTATATGGCATAGGGATTTGGGTTGTTAATTTGCATACATATCTTGTATTTTGAGATATATGTAGTTTTTTTAAAGACATGTATTTTTCTAAATATTAGGCCTTTTGAGCCTCAAATATGTTATTTCTTTGATATATATATATGATGATGCTTTCTCTTGGATCAAAAGATTTGTCCATGGATGACTATATATAAGAGATGTATAATGTTTTCATATGCAAAGGAAGTGTTTATGAAAAAGAATTTTCCAAAGAAAATTAAAGTTTTAAATTTTATTGATTTTCGCACACCAAATTTTATAGCATCCATTCGTTAGTTGGGTTAAACTTGGTTAGGCGAGAGAGTGCTACAAACAAAGCTAGATTGGTTACTAAGGGGTACAACCAAGAGGAAGACATAGATTATGATGAGACTTATGTTTCGGTTACAAGATTAGAAGCCATTAGGATTTTTTAGCATTTGCATGTCATAAGAATTTTAAGCTTTTTCAAATGGATGTTAAAAAGTGCATTTCTAAATGGTTTCATAGAGGAGGAAGTTTATGTTGAGTAACCTCCCAATTTTGAAAGTCATGCATTTCCAAATTATATGTTTAAACTCACTAAGGGTTATATGGTTTAAAATAAGCTTCAAGAGCTGGTATGAAAAACTTAGTGCATTTTTCTTATAAAATGGTTTCTTAAAAGGACATGTAGATACTACTCTTTTTATCAAAAAGCAAGCATGACATTCTACTTGTTCAAATTTATATTGATGATATTATATTTGGGTCTACTAATGAATTGCTTTGTCAAAAATTTGCTAAGTGTATGACTGGAAAGTTTGAAATGAGCATGACAGGAGAGCTCAAACTCTTCCTTGGTCATCAAATCAAGCAAAGCAAGAAGGACATTTTCATCAACCAATCCAAGTACATTAAAGAGCTATTGAAAAAATTTGGAATGAAATGATGCAAGAGTGTCAAGACTCCAATGAGCACATCAACAAAGTTGGACAAAGTTGAGAAGGGTAAGGTTGTAGATGAAAATCTCCATAAAGGTATTATTAGATCTCTTTTATACCTTACCTCTTCTAAACCCGATATAATGTTTATGTATATTTGTGTGTTAGATTTCAATCATATCCTAAGAAATCTCATTTGAATGTTGTGAAAATGATTTTAAAATACATTCATGGCATAATGCACTTAGGCTTATGATATCCTAGGAACACTTCATTTCTTATCATTAGTTTTTTGGATGCTAATTATGTTAATAGTCTTCTAAATAGAAAAGCACATCCGGAACTTGTAACTTCATTATTGAATGTTTAGTTTCTTAGTTTAGAAAGAAACAAGTTTCAATTACCTTATCCACTGCCGAAGCGGAATATATGTAACACCTAACACCTTATACATCTATATACTGCATATAATGATTTTATATTGTTATCCCGCATGGAACAAGATTAAATAAAATTCAAGTTTACAGCAATAGTAATTTTTTTTAACTCATCTCATATTATCAACAATAATTTGACAATCAATACGGATGCTTTAATTATAGCCTATAACATCACATATATTAATAACTTAAACATTACATTTAAAAAGTTAGTAAATTTGCAAGTATTCAATCCCCAAATATAAATGATATGTTCTTATGCTTATGTGGAATGCAAGGAGAGAGAGTGATGAGGCTCGGTCGGTGACTTTTGATCCATGACTTTTATATGCACCTCAATATGAACTACTAATCTTCTCTACCTGAAAAATTATGCAATTTGGTGAGTTGCGATTCAGTGAGAATAACCATCAAATGAGTTTTAAACCACCAAGCATTTCATAATAGCAAATAACAAGCATACTTAATACATACTTTATACTCCATTTCATCAGTCAATAACATATAAATATATATAAAATCAAGTATTCAATAATTGCTCTTTACTTATGCTTATGCATATACATTTTATTTTGTTGTGACCAGGTTAAACGGACATTGTCCCAGGTTTTCATGTGAACATTTGTCATATGAACATTTGTATTTGCATTTGCATTTGCTAGCTAGCTTGATCATTTGTTTCATTTGCACATTTGTTGGACCATAGGCCTTGCTTTGAAATGTTGATTAACTAGTCACAACGCCTTTTAAGTCATTATGCATATGCACTTGTACTTACATATTCATCAACCATTATATCTTATCACATATACCAAACATATACCACATATATACTTCATATGCAACACATATACCATACATATACCACATATATACCTCATATGTCAACACATATACCTTGCATATACTATCCATATACCATGTATATATATCATATGTCAAACATATACCTCAAATATACCACAAGTACACAAGCTTATATGAACCACAAATGTCACAAATTATTCCTCATCATATTATCAAGGAAAAATCATCACAATCATATGAATCACATAGCAAGCAATATTTATATGCACTAAAGAATTCAATTGATAATTAGACTCACCTTTTTCCTTTGATTCCAACCCTTAACTTATTGTCTACCCCCTTCTTATATATCTCCAATTTTTCTTGAGCCTAATATTGAAATATAATTGGTTAATTTATGACTAGAGAAACTTAATGTGGCTTAAACAAATTAATTTACATTATTCATATCAATAACTAAAATGTTTCCTATGAGGCAGTGTGACCTTATGGGACTGTTTTGACTATAACATTTTCTATACTTGACCAATTAATCGGATTCTTATTCCTAATTAAAATTAACATATAATTATATAACTTATTAAAATTTTAGACCAATTGGATCACTGTACAATATTTGGTGGAATTTCTAAACGTGTTCTGATTTCTCCCTATTTTCTGCCTTTAGGCAGTTTCAGGGTACTCATTTGGGTTCATCATAAATTATAATCTATACGTCCTATTTTAATGCAAATTTACAGAAACTTATATGAGTTCATATGGAACATTTTTTATGTTTATAACTTTTATCAATTATGTCTCTAAGGTCTTAAAATTATAACAAACATTTTACTGGTCCATAATAGAATTGGCTTCCGGACCAATATAACTTCCAAAGGCCATAACTTAGTCTTTACAAAATATATTAAGCTGAAATTAGTATCAAACTTTATCTAAGACATACCTATAACTTTATCTAAGACATATACAGACACTTATATGAGTTCATATGGAACATTTTTCATGTTTCCAACTTTTATCAATTATGTCTCTAAAGTCTTAAAATTATAACAAACATTTTACTGGTCCAGAATAGAATTGGCTTGTGGACCAATATGACTTCCAAAGGCCATAACTTAGCTTTACATAACATATTAAGTTGAAATTAGTATCAAAATTTAGCTAAGACATATACCTATAACTCACCTGTTTTGATCATTTACATAATCTAGCTCTAACAAGCTCAAATGAGTCAAACAAGTTTCTGGATCTGCCCAGGGCACTCATTAGGCAGTTCAAATCATGGAACAATCATAGTTCCATTCACCATAACTCACCAATTACAATACCTATGAACCTGAAATTTGATATACATATTCATAATACATATATCTACAACTTTTAGGATTTGCGGTACTTCAAATAGTGGTTTTAATATACCCAAAACAAACAAACATAGTAGCTAACTTACTTAAGGTTCACATCCGGACCAGTTTCAGTATGAAGAGGATATCTCATTCTATACACCACATCTTGCAAATATATTTACATATCCATATATCTAAGACATAAAGGAACAAATTTTGTGTTTTAAGATTTTCCAGAATCAATTTATATGGATATCAAAATAGGGGTGCGAATCAGTACCTATTAATGAACCTTAGCAACTCAAATCAACCTTATATCAATAAGAATTGATTACTTACCAAGAACAAACTTGCAAGGGATCAATTTGCCTCAAAAACCAAGTGAAACAAGGAAGAATTGGTGGCTGAAACTTGAGAGAAAATAGGTTGAAGAAATGAAGCAAAGAAGAAGAAGAAGATAAGGAAAGAAAATGAAGATAATGGAGCCTAATTGGTTAAAAGCCACCTACCACCATTTGTTTTCCCTTTTCTTTTTTTTTTTTTTTGTTGTATGCTTTCTTTCTTTTTTTAATTTTTATTATTTTTTTTATTTTTATTATTATCATAGATACATACATACATATACATATATTCATGTATACATATATAAATTTACCCATTTTTACTAACCAATAATAAATAAATATATAATTTAATCATTTATTTTAATTAAATTAAATTAATCATGTCAAATTTTTATTAATTCAATCTAGTCTCTTTATTCACTTAAATATTAATTTCATGTCATTTTCATCTATATTATAAAACAAACATAAGCATTTCTATACAATTGTAAAATATTTGAAAATAAACTAATTGTATGTCATGAATATATTTAAATAAAAATACATATTATGCATGTGTTCAAGTGATATATATATGCAAAATGTATATGTGCAAATGAGATGATGTAGAAATGCATATGGGAAAAGTCAAGGATGTTACAATTCTCCCCTCCTTTTAAAAATTTAGTCCTCGAAATTTTATACCTAGAAATAGGTGTGGATATTGTTTTTTCATATTTTCTTCTGTTTCCCATGTTGCCTCTTCTCGTGAATGATTTCTCCATAATACCTTAACTAAAGGTATTTCTCGGTTTCTCAACTGTTTAGTCTAGTATCCGATAATTTCCACTGTTTCTTCAACATAACTCATGTCATTTGCAATTTCAATGGCTTGATCTTTAAGTACATGCATAGGATCTGACATGTATCTTCTAAGCATGCTCACATGAAACACATTATGAATCTGGGTCATATCTGGTGGTAAAGCCAATTTGTATGTCATTGAACCAACCTTCTCAAGAATTTCGTAAGGCCCTATGTATCTTGGGCTCAATTTACCTTTCTTGTCAAATCGGATTACTCCTTTCCATGGAGATACTCGTAGAAATTCCTTTTCACCCAACTCGTATTTCATCTCCCTTCTATGTTGATCAGCATAACTTTTCTGTCTGTCTTGTGCTGCCTTTAGCTTAATCTTGACAACCTTGATTTTATCCACTGTATCTTGTACTATCTCTGACCCTTCTAATGCACATGCACCTTCTTCATCCCAAATGATATGGCTTCTGGACTTTCTGCCATACAATGCCTCATATGGAGCCATCCGAATACTGCTATGATATTGGTTATTGTATGCAAACTCCACCAATGTTATATACTCATCCCAAGCTCCTATGAATTCCATAGCACATGCTTTAAGCATTTCTTCTAATATCTATATAATTCTCTCTAATTGTCCATCAGTCTGTGGGTGGAATGCAGTACTGAAATTCAATTTTGTTCTCAATGCATTATGTAAACTCACCCAAAAATGTGAAGTAAACCGTGGATCTCTATCAGACACAATGGATACTAGAATGCCATGTAATCTGACTATCTCATTCACATATAATTTGGCCAAACTCTCAAGTGTACACCCCCATCTGATAGGTAGAAAATATGCTGACTTGGTTAACCTATCAATAATTACCCATACTGCATCATTTTTCCATGAAGTTCTAAGCAACCCGTAAACAAAATCCATCGTTATCTTTTCCCATTTCTATTATGGCACTGGTAAAGGATGTAGTTTACCAATTGGTGTCTGGTGTTCTATCTTAATCTGCTGACATATTAAGCATTTGGAAACATATTCTGCTATGTCTTTCTTCATTCTTGGCCACCAGTAATGAGGCCTTAAGCTGTGATACATCTTTGTCATCCCTGGGTGCATTACATAGGGTGCATTGTGTGTCTCTTCCATTATTTCCTAACGTAAGTTCTCAGTGTTTGGAACACATATGCATGACTTTAACATCAGTGTATTGTCTTGCAATTGAAAATCTTTACTGTTTCTCTGCCTTACTAATTCAATTTTCTCACACAATTTAGGATCTTTACTCTGTGCAATTGTGATCATATCCTTCAATATAGGTCAGACCTGAAGAGCAATAATCAATGATCCACCATCATGTATATTCAATTGAACATTCATGGACCTTAATTAAATCATATATGGAAAAGAGGATGCTTGCAAGTGAGCTACACTGCTACTGGCCTTTCTACTCAATGCATTTGTCACCACATTGGCTTTCCCTGGATGGTATTCAATTGTACAATCATAATCTTTCAACAGCTCTAATCATCGTCTTTGTCTCATGTTTAACTCTTTCTGTGTCATCAAGTAACCCAAGCTTTTATGGTCTGTGAAGATCTGGAATATCTCACCATACAAATAATGCCTCCAAATCTTCAATGCAAATACAACTACAGCCAATTCTAAATCATACACTGGATATGAGATCTCATGTGGTCTCAGTTGTCTGGATGCATAAGCTATCACCTTACTATGTTGCATCAACACACATCCCAAGCCTTAGTGAGAAGCATCACTATATACTGTAAATCCACTTGTACCTGTAGGGATGGTTAACACTAGTGCTGAGGTTAGCCTGTGTTTTAGTTCATCGAAGCTCCTTTGACATTCAGGAGTCCACTTGAAAGGAACATTCTTTCTCAACAATTTGGTCAAAGGGCTAGATCTCAATGAGAACCCATCAACAAATCTACGGTAGTATCCGGCTAAACCCAAAAAACTATGCAATTCTGACACATTCTTGGGTGCTTCCCAACTCACTATGGCCATAACTTTATTTTGGTCAATCTCTATGCTTTTTTCGATACTATATGTCCAAGAAACACAATATGATCAAGCCAGAATTCACACTTACTAAACTTTGCATACAATTGTTTCTCCTACAGAGTCTGCAACACTGTTCTTAAATGCATCTCATGTTCCTCTTTACTTTTAGAGTACAGCAGAATGTCATCTATGAAAAAAATTACAAAATTATCCAAATAAGGCTGAAATACCTTATTCATCAAAGCCATGAAAGCAGCCGGTGCATTGGTTAATCCAAATGGCATGACTAGAAATTCATAGTAGTCATATCTAGTACGAAATGCAGTTTTAGGAATATCTACCTCAGCTATCTTAAGCTGATAATAGCCCGATTTCAGATCAATCTTAGAAAATACTTGAGCTCCATGTAATTGATCAAACAAGTCATCAATTCTAGGTAAAGGATACTTATTCTTCACTGTCACTCTATTAAGTTGTCTATAGTCTATACACAATCTCATCGTTCCATCTTTCTTTTTTACAAACAACACTGGGGCTCCCCAAGATGATACGCTAGGCCGAATGTATCCCTTATCAAGTAACTCTTGCAATTGAATTTTAAGTTCCTTTAACTCAATCGGTGTCATCCTATAGAGAGATATAGAAATAGGTGCGGCCCCAGGCACCAAATCTATAGTAAATTCTATCTCTTTATCTGGTGGCAACCCAGGCAAATCCTCTGGAAATACATCGGGGAACTCACACACTACTGGAATATTCTCTAACATAATATCCTGAGTTATTGTGTCTGTCACATAGGCTAAGAAAGCCTCACACCCTTCTTTCACCATCTTAAAAGCTTTAACTACTGAAATCAAATATGCAAGTACCAACTTCCTTTCTCCTTTAAACAGAATCCTTTGTTTATCAGAGGACTTTAAAATTACCTCCTTCGAAAAACAATTCACTATGGCATGATGTTTAGTTAACCAGTCCATTCCCAATATTACATCAAATTCATGCAATGATAATAAGATCAAATCAGCTTTCAATTCAACTTTATCAATGAATATCGAACAGTCACGACATATCTCATTCACAACTACTACTACTCCTAGTGGAGTACTCACATTTATATCAAATCCCAATGACTCATGTTTTTTATGCAGTTTGGATGCCATATATGATGATATAAATGAATGTGTGGATCCTGGGTCAATCAATGCAAATGCCAGTATATCATAAATGTAAATATTACCAGTAACCATTTCAGGAGCATCAACTGCCTCTTGCCTAGTCATAGCAAATACCCTGGCCTGTGGAAGGGGTCTAGAACTTTGTCCCTCAGATCTGATCACTCATCTGCTTACTGCACCAGTTTTTCCCCTGCTTCTGCCTCTGACATGTGTCCCACTGGTAGTGTTAACCCTTGGTGTTTCAATTATAGTCTCAGATACTCCTCTTCCTCTGCTGATTTCTACTAATTTAGCTCTTTCTGGGCAATCTTTATACATGTGATCTAACGACCCACAGAAATAACAAGCTCCTGTGAGCCTTCTGCATTCACCGGTGTGTTGCCTACCACAATGAATACAAGTAGGCCTCTGTTCTGTATACTGGCTTTGTCCTCTGCCTGGGTAAGAGAAAAAAGTCATGCCTCGACCTCTAAAACTGGAGTATCCACTTCTGTTGCCAAACTGGCTCGGCATATATCTAGCTTTCTTTCCATATCTTCTACTAGACTCTCCAGCAAACTCTCGTGTAACCCTTTTTACTTGTTGTTCTCCAGCTTCTTTCATTAACTTTTCAGCTCTAATTGCAGCAGCTCTGAGTCTGGTATAACTATCAAGATCAATAATTGTGATTCTATTTCTGATCTCATACTTGAGGCCCTCTTCAAACTTTCTGCATTTGTCTCTTTCAGTAGAGACCATGAAGGTGGCATGATGGGAAAGTTTATTAAATTGTACTTCATACTCCGCAACAGACATGTTTCCCTGTTTAAGATTCAGGAATTCCTTTCTCTTCTCATCTTTATATGCCTCAGGCATGTAATTATTTTGAAATTCCAGGAGGAAATCATTCCATGTCAGAACTGGTGGTTGTGCATCAATATCGGAAACTGTCTCCCACCATTCATAAGCATTGCCTTGAAGCAAAGATACCGCATAATCAAACTTCTCCTCTGGATTACATCTCATCATATTCAATACCCTTTGTGTCCTTTTAAGCCATGTTTCTACTTCAATTGGATCAGTCGAGCCATAGAAATCAATTATACCCTGTTTTCTTAGCTTACCATATCGTCTTTTCCTATACATTGCAGGACCATGCACTTCATGATCTAGGTTTTCATAAGGTACTTTGGCATGTGATGATTGTGATGCACGTGCAGGAGCCCTAGCTCCTGGTACTGGTTGATCTCTATGCAAATGAGGCGATGCCTCATGAGGATGCATTTCAGTCGGCCTCTCTCTCCTTGGTGAATCATGTCTTATGATGGCCTTTTGATCCATGAATTTTATATGCACCTCAATATGAACTACTAATCTTCTCTACCTGAAAAATGATGCAATTTGGTGAGTTGCGACTCAGTGAGAATAACCATCAAATGAGTTCTAAAGCACCAAGCATTTCATAATAGCAAATAACAAGTATACTTAATACATACTTTATACTCCATTTCATCAGTCAATAACTTATAAATATAGATAAAATCAAGTATTCAATAATTGCTCTTTACTTATGCTTATGCTTATACATTTTATTTTGTTGTGACCAGGTTAAACGGACATTGCCCCGTGTTTCCATGTGAACATTTGTCATGTGAACATTTGTATTTGCATTTGCATTTGCTAGCTAGCTTGATCATTTGTTTCATTTGCACATTTGTTGGGCCATATGCCTCTTCTTTTGCTTTGCAATGTCGATTAACTAGTCACAACGCCTTTTAAGTCATTATGCATATGCACTTGTACTTACATATTCATCAAACATTATATCTTATCATATATACCAAACTTATACCACATATATACTTCATATGCAACACATATATCATATATATACCACATATATACCTCATATGTTAACACATATACCTTGCATATACTATCCATATACCATGTATATATATCATATGTCAAACATATACCTCAAATATACCACAAGTACACAAGCTTATATGTACCACAAATGTCACAAATTATTCCTCATCATATTATCAAGGAAAAATCATCACAATCATATGAATCACATAGCAAGCAACATTCATATGCACTAAAGAATTCAATTGATAATTAGACTCATTTTTTTCTTTGATTCCAACCCTTAACTTATTGTCTACCCCCTTCTTGTATATCTCCAATTTGTCTTGAGCTTAATATTGAAATATAATTGGTTAATTTATGACTAGAGAAACTTAATGTGGCTTAAACAAATTAATATACATTATTCATATCAATAATTAAAATATTTCCTATGAGGTAGTGTGACCTTATGAGACTGTTTTGACTCTAACTTTTTCTATACTTGACCTATTAATCTAATTCTTATTCCTAATTAAAATTAACATATAATTATATAACTTATTAAAATTTCAGACCAATTGGAACACTGTACAATATTTGGTAAAATTTCTAAACGTGTTCTGATTTCTGCCCTGTTTTCTGCCCTTAGGCAGTTTCAGGGTACTCATTTGGGTTTACCATAAATATAATCTATACGTCCTATTTTAATGAAACTTTACAGACACTTATATGAGTTCATATGGAACATTTTTCATGTTTCCAACTTTTATCAATTATATCTCTAAGGTCTTAAAATTATAACAAACATTTTACTGGTCCAGAATAGAATTGGCTTCTGGACCAGTATGACTTCCAAAGGCCATAACTTAGCTTTACAGAAAATATTAAGCTGAAATTAGTACCAATATTTAGCTAAGACATATACCTATAACTCACCTGTTTTGATCATTTACATAATCTAGCTCTAACAAGCTCAAATGAGCCAAACAAGTTTCTAAAGCTGTCCAGGGCACTCATTAGGCAGTTCAAATCATGGAACAATCATGGTTCCATTCACCATAACTCAAACATTACAAGACCTATGAACCTGAAATTTCATATAAAGATCTATAAAACATATATCTACAAATTTTATGTTTTGATGTACTTCAAAAATTGGTTTTAGCATACCGAAAATGAACAAACACAGTAGCTAACTTACTTAAGGTTTACATCCGGACCAGTTTTAGTACGAAAAGGATATCTCATTCTATACACCACATCTTGCAACTATATTTACATATACATAAATATAAGACATAAAGGAACAACTGTTATGTTTTAAGCTTTTCTAGAATCAATTTTTATGGATATCAAAATCGGGGTGTAAATCAATTCCTATTAATGAACTTTAGCAACTCAAATCAACCTTATAGCAATAAGAATTGATTACTTACCAAGAACAAACCTGCAAGGGATCAATTTGCCTTAAAAATCAAGTGAAACAAGAAAGAATTGGTGGCTGGAACTTGAGAGAAAATAGATTGAAGAAATGAAGCAAAAAAGAAGAAGAAGATAAGGAAAGAAAATGAAGATAATAGAGCCTAATAGGTTAAAAGTCACCTACCACGATTTGTTTTCCCTTTTCCATCCGTCCAACCCTTTTTTTTTCTTTTTCTTTTTGCTATATGCTTTCTTTTTTTTTAATTTTTATTTTTATTTTTATTTTTATTATCATCATCATACATACATACATACATACATATACATACATTCATGTATACAAATATACATTTACCCAATTTTACTAACCAATAATAAATAAATATATAATTTAATCACTTATTTTAATTTAATTAAATTAATCATATTAAATTTTTATTAATTCAATCTAGTCTCTTTATTCACTTAAATATTAATTTCATGTCATTTTCATATATATTATAAAACAAACATATGCATTTATATACAATTGTAAAATATTTGAAAATAAACTAATTGTATGTCATGAATATATTTAAATAAAAATGCATATTATGCATGTGTTCAGGTGATATATATAGGTAAAATGTATATGTGCAAATGAGATGCTGTAGAAATGCATATGGGAAAAGTCAAGGATGTTACAATATATGGTAGCGGGTTGTTGCACTCAAGTTCATCTCAAGGACTATGGTCAAGAGATTGATCACATTTCCATTAAATGTGACAATACATGTGCTATAAATCATTCTAAAAATCTCATTCAACATTTTAGGATCAAACACATAGATATTAGGCATCATTTTATAAGAGATCATGTCCAAAATGGTGATATTGTGTTAGAATTTATTGACAAAAATAATCAATTGGCTGACATCTTCACCAACTCTCTCAATGATGAAAAGTTTTTTTTTATAAAAAGGGAGCTTGGTATACCTGATGGGAGCACCTTGTCTTGAAAATTGTTTTTAAAGATGTATATTGCATTTAGTCATGCATTTTGGTGCTTATATGTGAACCTTGAGTGTTATACCATGTTTTAATGATTTACTTATTAAATTGTGTGATATATGTCTGTATATCATGAAAAAGTATGTTTTATTTGCATAGGAAGAAGTTTTATGAAACAAAAATTCTTTTTGGAACTTATTTTTTATTTTTTGTTTTTTAAGGCTTCATGTCCATGACTAGTGAGTCATGGTCGTGAATGTTTTTGGACTAAAATTTTCTAATCCATTCAGGTTTTTGTTCATGCCTAGGGTCACAGCTTTAAAACTATGAAAATCGTTTTTCACTCTCGTGAATATTTATTCACGATCATGACACGTATAAGCCTTTAATTCCAGAGCCATTCACGCCCTTATTCATGGTCACTGTCACGATCTATCTTTTCCATGAACATTCAGTATTCACACTCGTGAACAAGTATTCACAGTCGTGAATCGAGTGATATAAAAACTGTTTTTCACTATTCTCTCTCGATTTTCTCTCTCCTCTCTCGCTGGCAGTCGCGTCTCCTCACCAAATCCAACCATTTTTTACCTTTTCCTCACCTTTTCACACCAAATCTTAACCGTTTTTCTTCATCTAAACACTTTCTACCCTTTTTCCCTTGTTTGTCTTCAAATTTTCTAGAGTTTATCAAAGTTTTGCAAGCTATAGGGTTTTGACTTGTTGGTTTCAACATTCAAGCTTTTTCATCCTTTTAGACCTTCATCATGGCTTCAAGAGTTGATTCTTCAAAGGAAATAATAGAATAACCACTTTAAGGTATTCGACAGATTTTATGTACACGGTTTTCAGCAGCCACTACCATTCCATGTACAATATTCTCAAGAAATGTTCCATTTTATCTTCTAGATCTTTTGATTGGGGCTGTATTAAGGCATTGGGTCTAGAAAATGATATGAAATAATGACTTAAGAAGTGCGGTTTACTAGAATTTGCCAATATCTACCAACCTAACTTTAAAGAGTCAACCCTAGAATTTCTAAACACCTTACAAGTCTCTTCGATAGGTAAGGTTTTGTTCCAGCTATGCAAACACGAGAAGACTCTCACTGCCACAGAATTTGCTGACATTTTCAAGTTACTACATGAGGACTTGATTCATGAGAATGAGGTAAAAAACTTCCATCCCACCTCAGTATAGGGCACTTTTGGAAATGAATGCAACTCAGACGTGAAAAAGACCAAGAGCACACTTTTGACCAATCAAGTTCACCGCTACATCCACTGGTTTCTCATATACTTTATCTTTACTCGAGTGGATAACAATGGTTCGATACATAAGTTTAAATTGCATTTGTTGGAATAGGCTCGAAAGGATAAGCCAATAGCCTTGTCAAGATGGTTTGCCTCTCATCTCATTTCTTTCGCTAGGAAGCCTACCTATGACATTCTCATTGGGAGTTATGTTACTCATTTGGTAGTGAAGCTAGGCTTTCTGGACCTTTAGAATCATTCCTACGCTATCATCCTTACTTCTCATTGTGATTGTCTTGATGTACAATTTTTTTTTCAAGATGGGAGATGTTGTCCACATCCTATGCAAAATGAGATCTTTTACAGGTTTACCACACTTACAGAAAAGATTGCTTGGGAGGCTGATGACTCTGATGAGTTCAATGAGGGATTATAAGGATTTCATTGAAATAGAGCTTGAGTGGAGTTTTTGGAGGCCCTAGCAGGTGGTACTGACACCCCTGCAGCAGTGCGATAACCTCTTCTCCTGCACCATTCTCGATAGAGTAGTTGATGGCTTTTTTTGGTGTTCGTTTTGACCTTCTTCAAGAGAGCTTGGATTCCTTTTAGCAGTCATTTGTTCAAAAGATGAAGGGTCTCAAGGACTTTGTTAAGTCTTGAGTAGAGAGCCTTAACAATGAAATGACTCATATACATAATCAATTATCTAGCATCAAGCGGTGATCTATCCTACCATTAGTTTTTGCTTAGGAACATTAGGATAACAAAGACATTTTTTGTTATGTAATCAAACTCTTTAAGTTTGTAATTAAATTGTGTATCTTTTTGATTTAGTAATGCATATGTTATTGTCTTCATCTTTTTTATTGCCTTTTTTCTCTTGTTTCTTTTTTATTGTGTTAAAAGGGGGAGGAAAAAATGCAATATGTATAATATGTATACTTTATATATGTCATATATATGCCTTCTATGCATGAGTTTTATTCAAATGATATGGCATATGCATTTTGCTTTGATTAAAACATACCTAGTTTATTGATAAGCTAAGTAAACTCCTTTGAACTTCTTTATATTTATACTTTTGGTTCGAGTTTGTGCCATGCTTATGATTATCTGTATTAAATTCTTTATAAGCATATTTTAAGGGGCAGAAAACAATTTTTTCTTAAGCCATATATTGCACAATTGTGTGTCACCATTAAAAAAGAAGGTGATTGTTGGACTTTGAGAGGTATTTCCATAATTTTGATGATAATAAATAATTGAACTTCGAAGTGTTTAGATAGGTTAAATATTCCTTAAACCACAAAAGCTAGTTGATTCAAGTGGATAGAAGTTTAAAAAATGAAATTGAAAAGTCATTCACTCCTGTAACATAGAGGTCACACCCATGAAGTTAGTTTATGCCCGTTAATGCAAACAGCCATGCCCATAAAACTGCATTTTCACATCCGTGGAAGACAAGGTCACACCCGTGAAGAATGTTCACACCAAATCTTATTTTCAATTGTTCATGACTATGAAGCATTTGGCCTACCCATGAAGAACAAACTGTCACGCTAGTGAAGAATTTTTCAAATTATATACATAAGCGTTCACGACCAGCTTCACCACTTCAATCACAGCTTCACTAAGAACAGTCATGTCCGTGAACCTGCATATTTATTGTTGACATGTACAAACAGAAAAGTGGTTGAATACTAGTTTTGCATTGAATGCACCCCAAATGACTTTATTTCTCGTATGAAGTATAAATATGACTCATTTATGAACTTTTAGGGGTTAGATAATAAATTATCAAGCATCTAATCTTTGTAAAGTCATTTGTGCATTTATTAAATCTTTATCTACTCATAATCTTTGTTGTAAAACCATTATTGCTCAATTTGTTGAGCTTTTTTGGTCAATAAGTGTTTTTATTCTTTTAATCAAATACTCATTAGTGAGTTTGAGTAATCTAGGTAGTGAGTAAAATATTCGTAAGGATTTTTGCGTGAGCCATTAAAAATACAACGATTTAGTTGTATTAACTATTAAAATACAAATGTTATCATTGGGTTAGGTGTTAGCCAATAGAGTAAAACACCATAGTTGAGAGTAAGCTAAGAAAACTTCATTATAACACTTTGTGTGTTAGTGAAATATCCAATTGATATTGGGGAGAGAAGTAGAGTTTGTTAATACCTGAACCTCTATACATCTTGTCTTTTTATGTCTCTACTTCCTTTTATTTATTCTTAATCATTTGCTTGGAGCAAAATTTTATTTGTCAACCAATTGAACCTCCTCCCCCAATTTATATATATATATATATATATATTGTACATATTTATATTAGTTATATATATGTTTTATTTATTAATATAATTTACATTAATACATAAGTTTAATATAATAAAATTGTTTTGATAAAAAAAATATAATATATATAGTAAGGTATGCATATAATAATATTTAAAATTTAAATTATTAGGTATATAAATTCATAAGTGTAAACTATAAATATATAATTATAAAGTATGTATTTTTATGACTATTTAATTTTAGAGTATATATATAACTATAATATTTTCATTAATTATAAAGTATATGAATATATAAGTTTTATTAAGTATATCAATTATATATTTTTTATTTAATAATATAATATAGATTAGTATTTAAATTTAAAATAATACAAATATTTTGAAAAAAAATATAATATAATTAGATCAAATAATAATTTATATTGATTTATCATATAATTATAATATATTTATTATAAATTAAGTTACTTTATAATTGATTCACTTAAATTAATTTACCAAATAATTAATATAATTTAGATTTATTATTTAATACAATTAAAATAAATTATAAATACTAAAACATATAATTAGTGATAAAAAAATTATAGTAAAAAATGAAACAACCAATATATTATGAATATTTTTTTATTTATATATTAACAACAAAAATAGTTGATTAACCAGACGATGAACTTATCTTATACTTATATAGAGATTATGAGTTCAATTTTCTACATTACTATTATAAAAATTTTACCATATAAAATTATTTTTAACATATAAAATTTTTAATTATTTAAATTCATTATTATTATAAATATCATATAAATTTCATTAAATAATTTAATTTTATAAATTAAAATATATATAATTATAAATTTAAGTTATATTATATTTGTATAATAAAACTATAAGGAAGAGTTTTCAATAGTTATGGTTTCATAGATAATTATCATAAATCATAGTGTTAAATAGTGTTAAATTATTAATATTAAATTGTCATAATTATTGTAGAATTAATTAGAATCATTATATATTTTATCTAACGGTTGAAAAGTAGTACGTATAGATTGGTAAGTAATGCACTAACCATTAAAATATCACCCAAAACTATAAAGTTAAAAATAATATTATATATAAATTATTTCATTCTTATCAGTTATTATATATAATAAAATTATAAATATTTAAATATCAGTTCTTTCAGTACAATTCGGTTTTTAGAACAGTTTGATACAATTCAGTACAGTTTTCGGTTTGGATATCACTAAAAGATCCAAATCCATAAAAATTAAAGTCAATAGTATAATACATTTCAATTCTAGTCAACAGTACAGTTCGATTCTTAATTTTTTTTTCGATTTTTTGGTTCAGTTCGAAAAAATCTAAAATCCGTGTACAGCCCTAGTAACCACTTTATTAAACTGGCCTATGTTGAAATTATGTTTATGTCCTTATTTGGTAGGTTGGCAAGTGCAACAAATTTATTTCTACAATTGTCCACCACTTTATTAGGTGATTGTATAACACTTTTCGATATAATTAAGAGTAAATCCAATTATATCAAAGAATGTTACAATACATATGATTTAAAATGCCATAAATTTTAAACTTTGATATACCATGACTATGATGACTTATAGAAAATATAAAACATCATACAATATCAAAAGGCTTGATAAAATTAAAAGATTTAAATACAATATTTATATGGGCATACATAAGCCCAATATTTTACAAAACGAACAGTTACAAAACTACATGTCTTTGAAAATAAAAGTATGTAAATCTATAATTATGAAACCCAACAAAACTAAAAAGTACAACAGTTGTATCAATCACCCTAAGTATGTATCCTCTATTTTGATATTTGGGCATCGTCCTCTGTCACTTTGCTTCTAAGCTCTGAACTTACTTATGGAAAGCTCATATGCTAAACAAACTAACATTTAGTAATACATAACAATATGAAGAGCATTACATACAAATGCAACATATATGATATTCTTACCAACATATCATAACGACTTACCTCAAAATTCGTACATGCATTAACTCATATATTACATAACATACCAAAATGATCTCACACATTTATACCAAAATGAACTTGGCATATCAACATAATCAATCATACAAGTGTATATCATACTTAGAAAGTTATTTAAATCATTTTGTTGCCCACTTTACTAGACTAAATAGGATACAGGAATAATGTACGGCTCTCACCCGAGCCCTCAAGATACTTGCCTTAGCTTTCCAAAATACTTGTTTGAGGAAACAAGTGTTCACATAATATATACTGAGGGAAGCTTACCTAGCTTAAACCTTGGGCCTTCAAGAATCTCGAACGTGTCTAACCTAGGTCATCCAATACTGACCTCCCCTCAATTACATGTCATCTATCCTAGCTCTAGTCCTAGTCAGAGTATTGGACTTAACCGTTTATCACACTTACCATGTCCATATCATTCCATATTCCACAATTCTCATAATCATAACTATAATGTTGCCCAGATATTAGACCAAGAAGGGGGGTTGAATTGGAGTTTCAAAAAATTAAATTTTAAAGTGCAGAAATAAATAATTAATTTTAGGAGGGATAGAAAAAATCAGACACAAAGATTTATAGAGGTTCGGGTGTTAACAAACCATACTCCTCTCCCCAATCGCAATTAGGAGTTTCACTAACACACTAAGTGTTACAATGGAGTTTTATAAGCTCACTCCCAACTATGGTGTTTTTTAAAATGGCTCACACCTAACCCAGAAAACCCTTGTGTTTTAATGGCTCACACAATAACCAATTCCTTGTGTTTTACAGGCTCACATAAACAACATTCTCTTTGTGTTTTACAGGCTCACACAAACAACCTTCTCTTTGTCTTTTACAGGCTCACACAAACAACCTTTAAATTTGTATTTTAGAGGTTCACACAACTAACCCTTACAAGTGTTCTACTCTTAACCCAGAAATACCCAAAGCTCACTTGAGTAAAGATTACAGAGAGAACCACTTATAAATCTTAATTTGCTCAAATATGAGGAGCAAAAAGATTTTTACAGAGAATAGATTTGTTCTCAAAGTATGAAAGTACAAATAGCTTGTAATCAAAATTAAATTCGAAGTATATGCTATTCTTTTGTTATTCTCTTCATTCTCATGATCTTAATGCATAAATGACTTCCATTTATACTCTCATGGCTGAATATAGCCGTTGGGGTGCATTAAATAAGAAACTAGTCGTTGTACCAACCAAAAAATCGCGCCTGATATTTTTCTCTTTCATTCTTCACGGGCATGACTATGCTTGTCACGGGAGTGACAGTTCTTCCCAAGCCGTGACTGAAGTGGTGACCTTGGTCGTGAAGCTCTCTGGAATGTTTTGACATATAGAGTCACGGGTGTGACATACTCATTCACGGGCGTGACAAGCTTCCCAGCCGTGATCCAAGTGGTGACTCTGGTCGTGAAGCTCTCTAGATGAAATTGCATGAATCTTCACGGGGGTGACTGAAATTTCCACTTCACGGTTTGTTTTTCTTTCATGGCCGTGAACTTCAAATGTTGGTTTTGGTAACGGTTAGCTTCCTTCACGGGAGTAACTCATAGAGTCACGGCAGTGAACATGCTTCTACTTGAATTTTATCTCTCAATGATTATTCTTCCAATTCT
Organism: Triadica sebifera; assembly: GCA_023653625.1. Taxonomy (NCBI): domain Eukaryota; kingdom Viridiplantae; phylum Streptophyta; class Magnoliopsida; order Malpighiales; family Euphorbiaceae; genus Triadica; species Triadica sebifera. Next base: position 5,469,539 of record CM042900.1, read on the forward strand.
CCATTCTTGCTATTTTAATCCATGTCCTGTATAATATACTTACAAAAACAAGTATGTTAAATACAATATTGCTATATTATTTGTTATCATCAAAATGATGGAAATACCCCTCAAGGTTTAACAATCTCCCCCTTTTTGATGGTGACAAATAATCTAGCAATATGTGATTTTGAGAAGTCTCCCCCTCAAAATATACTTAGGATAAAAATTATAATGTGCAAGAATAGTAAATAATGATGTAGCATTAAACTAGATTTTAAGTATATGCAAGTTATATGAGAAGTATATCCAATATATACCATAATTCCTTTTTAAGACATGAAGTATATGTAAGGTATATTTAAGGTATATCATGGCATATTTTTATTTGTAACTTGCTTTAAGGTATATGCAAGCCATACTTAAGTTGTCTCTAAGGTATATAAAGCTCAATTTTCCAATTATATACTTTGCATATGAAATGTTGAATCAAGATTTTTAAACCATTTCAAAGTCAATTCAATTTTAATTATTTGATTCAAAATTCATTTACCTTAATATATATTGCTAGTTTGATCTTATGTTGCTAGTTTGATATCATTCTCCCTATCATATATTGCCTATCATTTATTGCTTATCATATATTGCTAGTTTTCTCCCCCTTTTGTCATCAATCAAAAAGAATATGAAGATTGAAGTAAACAAAAGCAAATATTTATATCATAAAGGAAAGGATACAAACTAAGTTAAAATATTCAGAAAGGAAATTTAAAAATTTCCTACACAAGCAAACATAAAAATAACAAATAAGCTAAAAACAATCAAATTTAGGCTACACTCTAGCCTATCTCCTAGCCAGACATCCTATCACGAAGCCTAGCTACTTCAGCCTCAAGGTTGTCCATCCGAGACTCCATGAAGTCCTTGAGGTTCTCCAACCTCTCATCCATCGAAGTCTGCAGCTGCTCAAAACGTGGTGCCAAGAGGTCAACTACCTGCTGCGCTAAGGACGGTGTGGAAGCTGAGGACTGTTCGATGTCCTGCTCGACTGCTGGAGGTGCTTCCTCAACCCGAGCCCTCTTTTTCTGCTGGACTCCCTGAAGCCTGCTTTAAAATCCTCCGTGTCATTATTTTCCCAGATAATCTCTCCAGCAGTGTCGGTGAAGCGGTAAAAGATATCGTTCTGAAAAATGATTCTGACAGCTGCTCCCATCTTGATGAACAACTCGACATCCAAGCTATCTCGAGGATGTGCAGGAATGATGTTGAAGTGATGGTCATCCAACTTCAAATAATTGAGCTTCACTGCGATATGGGTGACATATGCCCCAATCAAAATGTCTCATGTGGGCTTGGTGGCTATGGAGAGAAGATGGTTAGCAAACCATCTGAAAAATGCCACTGTGACTCCCCTGCGAGCCATCTCAAGGAGGAAGAGTTCTGACTTCCTGATTGTTCCATTACTTTCTCCCTTAGCAAAAATGCTATAGGTTAGGAACCTATGCAAATATCTATGCACTAGGGCCCTGAGATGTGTGCTCTTAGTTTTCTTGGCATCCCAGCTGCAACCGGTGCCAAAATGTGTCCAGGCTGGAGGAGCAAAGAATTCTACCTCAGTATCATTTAGGATGCCCTCAGATGGTAGGCTGAATAATTCCCCAAACTCAATGGCACTGAGGGTGTTAGGATTATTGCAGAGTTGGAATTTCACCACTCTAGTAGGTGAAACCTGCAAGGTGCTGAGGAATTCCAGTGTTGGCTCCCTCAGAGTCGGCTGATAAATTTCAACAAAATCTTTGAGATGACAGACTTGTAGTTGCTCTGTCATAGTCATCTCAAGCCCGAGACTTCGGACTGTCTGCCAATCGAAGGACCTTGATGACAAAAGAGGTATCTTCTTCAAAGTTGCATACCGAGGATGGCAATTCTCCGGAATGCAGTTCATAAGGTAATTTGCATACCTCTTAGGTGCATGGGACTTCTTTCTCTTTCCCTTGGATGAAGCAGACTCCATATTTGAAGAAATTTGTTGTTGATGGAGTTGAAAATAATTTTGACAGAAAATTTGATGTAAAACCCTAGAAATGTATAATTTTTGCTGAAGATTCGAACTTTTGGTGGTATTTATAGGGAAAGTTCAAGTCTTTTGGGCCAGAATCTTCAATGTCTCAATGAATGAAAGTAAATGAGAGCAGTTTTGGGAGATGGAGAGTTGAAATAAAGGTTGTAACTGGCTGTTCTCTTATATATTCGATACATTCACGGGCGTGAATTATGGTTTCACGGACGTGAATGCTCATGTTCACGGTTTGCTGAAAGAATGTCCCACCCGTGAATGAAAGCATGAATAAGTTAACGGGCGTGATCTTTGAATGTCACGGACGTGAATGATCATTGGTCACGGGGGTGAATATATAGTCATGGGCGTGTAGAATTGAATTTCACTACTTATGCCCGTGAAGCAAGCCGTGACACAAGGCGTGAAAGCTTCTGTGAGTTTTGGGGTGTAATTGTTCACGGGAGTGAAAAATCATCACAGGCGTGAAATTCTCTTTTCATGAGCGTGACGCAAGCCGTGAAAATAAGTTTCACCACTTGAAGTCGTGAACCATGTCATGAACCAAGTCGTGAATGACACTGCCTCTTTGGGCCACTTAAGTCACGGACGTGAATATATGTCACGAGCGTGACTCCCCTAAGATTTTTATCAAATTAAAATTAAGTCCTTCAACGAGACTAAATCATTTCAACAAATATTCTACATCTTAAAACATGAATTCTCATCAAAAATTCTATCTTATAACTTGTGATATGATTTAAGATCAACAATTAAAATTTTCATATTTTTGCAATCACAAGGTTAATCCATCAATCATACCAAGTTCTCTTTTAATGAAATTAAATCTTTCCTCATTTAGAGACTTAGTGAAAATATCTGCTAATTGATTTTCTGTGCTTATAAATTCTAATGCAACATCTCCATATTGAACATGATCTCTAATAAAGTGGTGTCTAATGTCAATATGTTTGCTTCTAGAGTGTTGAATAGGATTCTTTGAAAGATTTATAGCACTTGTGTTGTCATTTTATAGGTATATGGTTCATCTCATGACCATAGTCCTTAAGTTGTTGTTTCATCCAAAGAATTTGTGTACAACAGCATCCAACTGCTACATATTCAGCTTCAGCAGTTGAGAGAGCAACTGAAACTTGTTTCTTGTTAAACCAAGAAACCAAACATTTTCCAATGAAGTGACAAGTACCCGAAGTACTTTTCCTATCCAAAAGACTACCAGCATAATCTGCATCTGAATATCCTATAATATAAAAAGATGAATTCCTAGGATACCATAAACCTAGATGCAATGATCCATGTAAATATCTTAAAATTCTTTTTACAGCATTTAAATGAGATTCTTTAGGACATGATTGAAATCGTGCACATAAGTAAACACTATACATAATATCGGGTCTAGAGGCAGTAAGATATAAAACTGATCCGATCATACCTCTATAAAGCTTTTCATTAATGCTCTTACCCTTTTCATCTTTGTCCAATTTTGTTGATGTGCTTATAGGAGTCTTGGCATTTTTGCAACCTTCCATACCAAATTTCTTGATTAAATCTTTGGCATATTTGGATTGGTTGATGAATATGCCCTCATTGCTTTGCTTTATTTATAGACCAAGGAAATACTTAAGTTCTCCCATCATGCTCATTTCAAATTCCCTAGTCATGCACTTAGCAAATTCTTGACAAAGCAACTCATTAGTAGAACCAAATATTATATCATCAACATAAATTTGAACAATTAGTATATTATGCTTATGTTTTTTGATGAATAGTGTAGTGTCAACATTTCCCTTTGTAAAGTTATTTTCTAATAAAAAAGAACTTAGTCTCTCATACCAAGCTCTTGGAGCCTGTTTTAAACCATACAATGCTTTTGAAAGTTTAAAAATATGATTTGGCAAATCATAGCTTTCAAAACCTGGTGGTTGTTCTACATACACTTCTTCATCTATATTACCATTTAGAAATACACTTTTCACATCCATTTGAAAAAGTTTGAAATTCATGTGACATGCATATGCTAAGAGTATTCTTATAGCTTCTAATCTAGCTACAGGTGCATATGTTTCATCATAATCTATACCTTCTTCCTGATTATATCCTTTTGCGACTAGTCTTGCCTTATTCCTGGTTATTAACCCTTGTTCATCTAATTTGTTTCTAAATACCCATTTGCTACATATGATTTGATGATCCTTGGGTCTAGGTACTAGATTCCATACCTTATTTCTCTCAAATTGATTAAGTTCCTCTTGCATGGCAATTACCCAACTTTCATCATTAAGAGCCTCATCAATATTTTTAGGCTCAATTTGTGAAATAAAAGCAATGTCAGAGACTAAATGCTTGAAATGAGATCTAGTACTTACTCCCCTTGATAGATCACCAATTATTTGCTCTTTTGGATGATCTTTTGTCATTCTCCATTCTTTTGGAAGTTCTTTCTCCATTTGTTCTTGATTTTGAGGTAGTAAATTTTCTTGATCATTTTCTTCTTTTCCATTTTCAATATCAAGTTTTTCCATATTACCTACAACATCATCAAGAGCACTACCTTTCACAAGATCAAGTTTACTAGATTCATTAAAAACAACATGCATGGATTCTTCAACCGTTAATGATCTTTTATTAAATACTCTATATGCTTTGCTGGTTGTAGAGTATCCTAAAAAGATACCTTCATCAGACTTAGAGGTAAATTTTTCAAGATTGTCCTTGGTGTTTAATATAAAACACTTGCATCCAAATACTCTAAAGTATAATATCAAGGGCTTTTTTCCATTCCATAGCTCAAATGAGGTTTTGTTTAAAAGAGGTCTTTTGAAAACTTGATTTGAAATATAACATGCAGTGTTTGTGGCTTCTGCCCAAAAATAAGTTGGTAATTCATATTCATTAAGCATTGTTCTAGCCATTTCAATTAAAGTTCGATTTTTCCTCTCAACTACCCATTTTGTTGAGCTGTCCTAGGAGATGAGAAATTATGTGAAATGCCATGTTCAAGACAAAAGCTTTCAAAGTTTTCATTTTCAAATTCTTTCCCATGATCACTCCTTATTTTTGAAATGCAGTAACCTTTTTCATTTTGAATTCTTTTAGCAAGGTTTTTGAAGTTTTCAAAAGCATCACTCTTTTGTGCTAAGAAAATTACCCAAGTAAATCTAGAGTAATCATCTACGATGACAAATGCAAAATGTTTTCCTCTTAAGCTAGCAATTCTAGTAGGTCCAAACAAGTCTAAATGCAGGAGTTGAAGAGGTTTTGAAGTACTTACTATGTTTTTGGCTTTGAAAGATGACTTGTGTTGCTTTCCTCTCTGACAAAGATCACATGTCCTGCCTTTTTCATATTTAACTCTTCCTAATCCTTTTACTAGCTCTCCTGTGCTAAGACTTTGTATTAAGTCCATATTAGCATGACCAAGTCTTCTATGCCACAGCCAAGATTCATCACTAGTAGTCACAAGACACTTAGAGGAATGGTTAGATAGTTCATGTAAGTTTATTATGTACGTATTGATATCTCTATTTCCTTTAAATATTTCTTGACCATCGATAGAGATTACAAGACATTCATTTGAAGTAAAGATTACTTTGTTTCCTTTATCACATAATTGACTTACACTTAACAAGTTATGTTTCAAGCCATCAACAAGTAAGACATCCTTAATAAAAGTAGTACCATTAACACCAATAGAACCAATGTCAATTACCTTACCCTTTGCATTGTTTCCAAAGGTAACTTTACCTCCATCAATACTTTTGATTTCATTGAAAAGTTCTTTGTCTCTTGTCATATGCCTTGAGCATCCACTGTCTACTATCCAAGCATTTTTGTTTATTGTGCACTTGAGGCATACCTATAGAATCACAAATCAAGTATGATTTTTAGGTACCCAAATGAGTTTGGATCCTTGGGGGTTCGCACATGAAGGTTCCCAATGAGCCTTCCTTATCCAGCAATGTTTATTTATGTGACCCATTTTCATACAATAATTACATTGTTTAGGTTTAAACTTACTTTTTTGTCTTACACTGTATTTAAATGCCATAATTCTATTAGACTGATTTTGAGAACAATGGCATGAACAATCATGATTAATTTGCATTTTTCTAGATTCATGCTTCTTATACATAAATGTATGATTATTCTTTTTCTGTATAGAGGGATTAATATGCTTATTTCTTGGTGCTTTCTTAACAGGTGTGGAGATGTTAGGTTCTTTAGACTTAACAAATATAGTTTTGTGAGAAGATGATGATGTGTCCTTAAATCCTAGACCATGTCTAATTAAGGGTGATCTTTGAGACACAATGAGAGTATCTAAGCTCTCTTTACCTTTGTGAAATTTAGAAATGGAATTTCTAAGTTCCTCAACTTCATTTTTCAAATTATTATTTTCTTTTAACAATGAAGTTGTTGAGGGTCTTGATGAGTATTCATCTAATGACCTTTGAAGAGATTCATTAGATGATTTAAGCTTTATGTTCTCTTTTTCTAAACCATCTATCTTATTTTTCAAATTAGAGATATTATTTCTATAGATACTAAATTTAGTTCTATATTTCTCTAATTCTATATTTAAATCTTCTATTAGGCTTTGCTCATCATCATCATCATCACTATTACTATTACTATCATTATTGAAAGAGTATGAGTGTAGTGATCTTACTTTGTCCGAGACATGATCCTCAATAGCCATGAAGTATAGGTTGACCTCTTCACTTTCATTATCATCTTTTTCACTTGAAGAGCTTTCGTCATCCCATGTGGCTTTATGACCTTTCTCCCCATTGTCTCTTTGGTATTTGCTCTTATACTTCTTGAGCCTTGGACATTCTGGTTTGATATGTCCTTTCTTTCCACACTCATAGCATTTTACCTCTTCCTTACTTCTATGTGTGTCATTAGAAGTTTGTTTGAGGTTTCTTTGCCTGAATCTTCTGGAATTGCTCATTTTCTTCTCAATGATTCTTTTTAATCTCCTTGAAAGCATAGTGATGTCCTCATTTTCATCATCACTCATTTATTCATCATCTTCACTTTCTTCTTGAGATTTTGAAGTAGAGGCTTTGAGTGCTAAGGCTTTCTTTTCTCTGGCTCTGTTTCAAGCTCTCTATCTCTCTTTACTGCCATCTCATATGTGAAAAGTTTGTCAATCAGCACATCAGTATTCATGATGCTCATATCTTCATTTGCTTCTTCTATGCCAGCAACTCTTGAACCATTGTCTTTAAGAGGTAGACTTCTCAGGATTTTATTGTTTACATCTTCCAAACTCAGATACTTCCCAAGTTTCCTCATTCCATTTATAATGGATAGAAGTCGGTTGGTCATGTCAGTGATTGACTCATTGGATTTCATTTTGAAGAGCTCATATTCTGAGGTTAGAAGTTGAATCTTCTTGGATTTGACTTGCTTAGTTCCCTCATGAAAGTTCTCCAATATCTTCCACATGCTATATGTTGTTGAGCAGTGTTGTATTCTCCCACATTCTTTAATAGATAATGAGCTTGATAGGATTGTCATTGCCTTCTTGTTTTTGAATTTGCTCTTCTTTGAGGCTCTGTCCAATCATCTCTTGATAGGATTTCTTCTTCACCATCAGCTCCTCTTCTGGTTGGTGGTGTCCATTCTTTTCGTACACTATCCCAGACTTCAATTCCTTCACTATCCAAGTATGTCTCCATCCTAAACTTCCAATGGGCATAATTTGCTCCATCAAAGTAAGGTTTGAGACTTTAGAATCCTTCACTGGCCATATCTTGCTCTTTACTAGTGCTTTTTAGGTTTCGATGCTAGACAAGGCTCTGATACCAATTGTTGCCCAGATATTAGACCAAGAAGGGAGGTTGAATTGGAGTTTCAAAAAATTAAATTTTAAAGTGCGGAAATAAATAATTAATTTTAGGAGGGATAGAAAAAATCAGACACAAAGATTTATAGAGGTTCGGGTGTTAACAAACCCTACTCCTCTCTCCAATTGCAATTGGGAATTTCACTAACACACTAAGTGTTACAATGGAGTTTTATAAGCTCACTCCCAACTATGGTGTTTCTCACAATGGCTCACACCTAACCTAGAAAACCCTTGTGTTTTAATGGCTCACAAAATAACCAATTCCTTGTGTTTTACAGACTCACACAAACAACCTTCTCTTTGTATTTTACAGACTCACACAAACAACCTTCTCTTTGTGTTTTACAGGTTCACACAACTAACCCTTACAAGTGTTCTACTCTTAACCCAGAAATACCCAAAGCTCACTTGAGTAAAGATTACAGAGAGAACCACTTATAAATCTTAATTTGCTCAAATATGAGGAGCAAAAAGATTTTTACAGAGAATAGATTTGTTCTCAAAGTATGAAAGTACAAATAGCTTGTAATCAAAATTAAATTCGAAGTATATGCTATTCTTTTGTTATTCTCTTCATTCTCTTGATCTTAATGCAGAAATGACTTGCATTAAATAAGAAACTAGTCGTTGTACCAACCAAAAAATCGCGCCTGACATTTTTCTCTTTCATTGTTTACGGGCGTGACTATGCTTGTCACGGGAGTGACAGTTCTTCCCAAGCCGTGACTGAAGTGGTGACCTTGGTCGTGAAGCTCTCTGTAATGTTTTGACATATAGAGTCACGGGCGTGACAAGCTTCCCCGCCGTGATCCAAGTGGTGACTTTGGTCGTAAAGCTCTCTGGAAGAAATTGCATGAATCTTCACGGGGGTGACACCTTGATTCACGGGGGTGACTGAAATTCCCACTTCACGTTTTGTTTTTCTTTCATGGTCATGAACTTCAAATGTTGGTTTTGGTAACGGTTAGCTTCCTTCATGGGAGTGACTCATAGAGTCACGACAGTGAACATGCTACTACTTGAATTTTGTCTCTCAATGATTATTCTTCCAATTCTCCATTCTTGCTATTTTAATCCATGTCATGTATAATATACTTACAAAAACAAGTATGTTAAATACAATATTGCTATATTATTCGTTATCATCAAAATGATGGAAATACCCCTCAAGGTTTAACATATAACATGCATTCTCATACCATGTTATAATCATACAAACAGAGACATATTACCTCAAAATGAATCTTCCTTGATTCACATGCAAACATATAAAATTTTTCAAGTTAAGCAGTTGCACACCCGTGAACTGCCTTTCACGGCCGTTAAGCTCCCATCACGAGTAGTTTATCCGTGAATTAGCAACATTTTTCACTGTTGTGATCACTCTTTCAAGGGCATGAACCAAACCGTGAGAGGGTCTGTTTCATGCAAAACCCAGAAATACAACATTCACCCCCGTGAATCAAGAAAAAATTCTAGAAAACAGAACATGTCATTTCATACCATTACCAAATGCAATAAATCTCTATGATTGACCAATGTCAGCCACCCTATTAACACTCCATCATGCATATAAATCATATATTATATCCATAACATCTCTAAATATCAACATTAATTAATGTAACCCTTTTAACATCTCAAATCTACCATTTTAACATATTTAACCTTAATGCAATATAACCTTAATGCAATATAACCCCAAAACATGTCATTTATCATCGCAATAACCACTTGCAACATGTATTAAAGGTAAATAATACAAGAACATGCAACTTAAAACTTTGAATGTGGTTATGTACAAATCTTACACTTAGGATGAAGTCTAACCAACACTTGAACTCTTCAAGCTTATCCTCTCCCTTGAGATAGACTCTCAGCTCCTCTTCCAACTATTATCAAGAAACAAAATGTCTCTTTTAGCCTCTGGAACTTAAACCAAAAACAATAATACTAAACTAGCTCTTTCTTTGCAACTCATAACCCTCTATTTCTCACTCCTCTCTAACTTTTCTCTAATAAAACTTGAGCTTAGAAACTCCAAAAATGGAGAAGGATTTTTTATGAAGGAAAAAGATGAGGTGGCATGTTTGGTTGGATTTCAGAGAGTAGAAAGTGGATTTAAAAGCAATGGCAGAGAGAAAATTGCGACTATCTCACTTACCTTGTCTACACAGGATTCACTGTCGCGACTCATCCTTCACGGGCATGAACTACTCATTCACGATCATGGTTTGTGAATTGAAACCCCGACATTCATGACCATGATACCACTTGTCACGGGCATGAAACAGCAAAAGTCAACAACTTTAAAACTTTTAAAACCATACTTAACTCCTAAATCTCAACAACCATTACCATAACTTATAGATTCTATTTACGAGTGTTACAAATTGTTTATTATGCCATAATTTCCTTTTTGTTACTTATCATGTAGGTCCCTCAACATGTAGGGCCCACAACAATTATTTTTTAAAAAATAATAAAATTATATGGTTAAAAAATTCACCAATATGCCCATACTTTGGCCACTTACTGCAATCTTATATGCCTATAAGTAGGCACATTATATTATTTCCTTACACTACAATGCATAATTAGTAAAGTGTAAGCTAATGCAAAATTTTCTTTGAGTGGGTAAGAGAGTCGAGTATTTTTGAAATTTTTTAAAAAAATGAGTGAGTGATAAAAATTGTGAGAAAAATATTTGAGTGTCGCTATTTATTGGTTTCTCTTATATATTATATTACCTCTACCTAATGTTTAGAAAAAACTCTCTTTTTGTATCCAGTAATTTTATTAGTGGAAAAGTTGAGATATACAGTCATTTAATAATATGAAAAATATGCTAACAAAACATACTGCAAGACATAATATGCATCACAAATGAGCTAGAAAAAAAATAAGTGGAACATATACAAATATATACATCATTAAAAAATGAATAAAGAATTTTTTATATATATATTATGTCTGTTGCCCAGATATTAGACCAAGAAGGGGGGTTGAATTGGAGTTTCAAAAATTAAACTTTAAAGTGCGGAAATAAAATTGTTAATTTTAGAAGGGATAGAGAAAATCAGACACAAAGATTTATAGAGGTTCGGGTATTAACAAACCCTACTCCTCTCCCCAATCGCAATTGGGAGTTTCACTAACACACTAAGTGTTACAATTGAGTTTTACAAGCTCACTCCCAACTATGGTGTTTCTTACAATGGCTCACACCTAACCCAGAAATCCCTTGTGTTTTAATGGCTCACACAATAACCAATTCCTTTGTGTTTTACAGACTCACACAAACAACCTACACTTTGTGTTTTACAGGCTCACACAAATAACCTTTTAATTTGTGTTTTGGAGGTTCACACAACTAACCCTTACAAGTATTATTCTCTTAACCCAAAACTACCCAATGCTTACTTGAGTAAAGATTACAGAGATAACTACTTATAAATCTTTATTGCTCAAATATGAGGAGCAATAAGATTTTTACAGAGAATGAATTAATTCTCAAAGTATAAAAGTACAAGATAGCTTGTGATTTGAAGTATATGCTAATCTTTTATTTTTCTTGTCATTCTCTTGTTTCTTAATGCATAAATGACTTCCATTTATACTCTCATGGCTGAATATAGCCGTTGAGGTGCATTAAATAAGAAACTAGCCGTTATATCAACCAAAAAAAATCGCGCCTGACATTTTTCTCTTTCATTGTTCACAGGCGTGAATATGCTTGTCACGGGGGTGATAGTTCTTCCCAAGTCGTGACTGAAGTGGTGACCTTGGTCGTGAAGCTCTCTGGTATGTTTTGACATATAAAGTCACGGGCGTGACTTAATCAGTCACGGGCGTGACACTCTTCCCAGCCGTGAACCAAGTGGTGACTCTGGTCGTGAAGCTCTCTAGAATGAAATTTACATGAAGCTTCACGGGGGTGACACATTTCTTCACGGGGGTGACTGAAATGCTTACTTCACGGTTTGGTTTTCCTTCATGGTCGTGAACTTCAAATGTTGGTTTCTTGGTAACGGCTAGTTGGCTTCACGGGAGTGACTCCTAGAGTCACGGCAGTGAACATGCTACCTCTTGCTTTTTGATTCTCAAGTATTATTCTTCCAATTCTCCATTCTTGCTATTTTAATTCATGTCCTGTATAATATACTTACAAAAACAAGTATGTTAAATACAATATTGCTATATTATTTATTATCATCAAAATGACGGAAATACCCCTCAAGGTTAACAATGTCCAACACAAATAATAATAGTTGAAAAACGCATATTGTCACATCATATTATAGTTTACATGAGGATGGTACAGATGATGTCTATAAATAGATAGCAAATAAAATGGGAGAAGTAAAATAAAAAGTAAAGAAAAAAAAAGTATATGAATTTCATTTTATATTTTTTTTCCTTTTAAACTACATTAATATTCATACGTTGTGTAAAAAAATTTTATATTCTTATGTTAAGCTTATTTATTGTATGTATTTATACTAATGACCCTTACATTTATCATAAATCAATTTATATTTGAACTATTAATTTAAGATTTAATTTTATTTTGTTGCTTTTTTTATAAAGTAAAATAATATTTCTACAATTTCTTTTATCTATATCTTTTATAATTTTATATTTTATTCATTTTTACACTTTCAAATTATTTGTTCATTTTACTGTTTAATTTTTTTACCCAATGTAATGCGATGGCTACATACTAATTAAGTAATATTAACCACATTTTGTTTACTCTATATAAAAATGGAATAACTTTATCTTTTAGGATTTTTTTTAATTTATATGATGATAGAATAAGTTCATCTTTTAGGTCGGAAATTAAAAAAATAGTAATTATTTAACACACATAACATAACAAGTTGAAGTTGTATCGATCCACATATTTATTTGTGGACCAAATCTAAGTAAGAAAACTCATCACATTAATTTAATAGTTAATAAAGCATCTACTTTAATTTTAACAATGGAACATAATATATGTGATATTGTCTAAAAAATAAAGGAACATAATATATGTGACATTGGATAAAAAAATTAAGAGGTTTGATGAGAAGTTTTAGACGGTACAAACAAGTGCACTAGGTCATACAAATAGTAAGTGGTAAGTCGAGTATCATTCTCATGAGAATTGTGCAATTGTACATGTAATTGAACAATACTCAAGTTATGCAAGACTATGCAAAACATGATTTTTAACAAAAAATACTAAAATTAAAAACTAAACTAGCCAACAATCAATCCCATAAGAACACAATAATAAGGATAGTCGGGTACTTCTCTAATCCACTATTGAACATACATAAATATGATTTGGAATGTAAACGAGATAAGTCAAGCCGAATATCAGTGATCTCAAACTCAGCTTGTTTAAATTTATCACATGGTTCGGGCTTGAGCTCGATTCGAGCTTTTATACTTAAGCTCAAGCTCAGCTTGTTTTAAAAATATTAAGCTCACGAGCAGCTCGAGCTCAATTTGTCAAAAACTCATTTATTATACTTAATGAACTTAGCTTGAGTTTGACTCATTAACTAATGATGACAAAAGGTCGAGTTTGACTCATTAACTAATAATGACAAAAGTTTAAGTTTGAGCTTGAGCTCGATAATAAAATATAGCATAAATGAGTCTTAAACAAACATATTTGTGAGCTTTTAAACGAATATATTTGTGAGTTTTTAAACAAATACATTCGCAAACTAATGAACTAAATAGTATTAAGCTCGAGATAGAGCTTGAGCTTAAAAAGGTTTTTTGAGCTCTAGCTAGGCTCGTTAACAATAATAAACAATTTCAAATGAGATTTTTTTTGAACCGATACTTGAATAGCTCATGAACAACTTGGTTTATTTACAACCTTGAACATGATACATATTGTAAGTAGTGAAAGTTGACAATGGTAGGATAATATTGATTAAGCTACCTTGTTAAGGTTCATACTCTCTTATTAGCCTCAAATCCCTTTCAGTTTCACTTAAAACTAAGGGATTGAAGAACAATACCTTTTTAATGTGGAACTTCTTTTCATCATTTTCAAATCACAAAAGTTGCTCACTAGGTTAAAGGTTCCTCTAAGTTAAACCTCTTCTTAATGCTTTATTCAACTAAACTAATAATCATTCATGAGGATAAACGAGATTCATGCTCTAACTTCTCTTTTCATACCATGATCAATGAAATAAACCTATAACACCCCCTTACCTTTCTATATCTCAGTTAGATAAGATGATGTCTCTGACTGACTAATTGATGTGCATGCGTATGACTTATAGACATACAACATACATAAACAAATATATAACTCGTGATAAGAAACTCTCATTTACCAATATCTATGAAACTCTCGTCTACTTGTATTCTATTTTTGTTCCAAAAACTAAATCCGTGTGAGAGGTAAATAACTTTTACGCTAAGTTTTAACTCAGTGGTACAAGTTTCATAGAAATATATTATAATTTTTATTTAAATTACACAAGCATATAGCATGTCTTCTAATGGTTTAGTGTACTGTAATTATAAAGAATCATGCCTTCAATAATAGATAACAGATAATGTATTGACAAGTTAAACAAAAATCATATCACAAATTCAACACATTTTGTGGCATGTCCCAACATATAATTACTTAGCTTACATGTGTTGCCCATAAATTTTCCACTAAGACCAAACTCTAGGGAGATATAAGGGGTATCTGTATAAAAAAAGCATTTATTTATATAGATGTCGAGCATCTCTAATGACCGTATGTTTCGATCAAGTCGAATGTTTCCGATCGAAGTCATATAAACTGTATGTCTCAACCTAGCTGGATATTCCATATAAGACTATATGTCCTAGCTGTAGTTGGATATTTTGTATGAAACCGTATGACACTATTGGCATCCCAGCAAGTCTATCATATGCTAGTTCAGACTTATTTATGGGCTCAAGTCACATTTATTTGTATAAGGTATGTCTCAAAGTTACAATGATACAATTATCATGCCATCAAATTTCATACTCGTATCTTCACCGCGAACATTATTGTACTTATTGTCATGTCATTCGTATACCTGTTACCTCATCATAGTGGTCGTCTATTCACATACCTTATGTTATCAATTCATGTATACCAATAGTGTTCATCTATTATTGTCATTACTAGTTCAATTTCTAATTCATTTGTCACTCACATAATAAAGTCATTCACATCAGATATATAATTATACCCAACATATATTAAATATACACCAAGCATATACCAGTTTTATACTAAACATATACCACACATATACAACATATGTATATACATATATAATTATTATATCATTTTGTTAATGTCTTTTTGATAACTTTTCTTTAATGGATATTATCATAAATCTTGCATAAATCTTTATGGGGCTCTACTAGCACTAGTCTTATCTTCACTGTTGTCATGATTGGGCTTCATTGGCATTGATGTGCCTAACACATATTCATCGATAAATTAATCAGCAGGAAAATACTAGCTTAAAATCATAACTCGGATTAACCATCTTACGTATTATGGTCGACAGTCACTCACTAATTTATTTTGTATTTTTGCTCGCATGCATAATTTTAGGTTCTCATAATTAAATAAGAATTCATGGTTTTACACGAGTTCTAGTTCCCCATGCTTTTCTATATTACCCTTTACTCCAAATTATTATTATTATTATTATTATTGTTGTTGTTGTTGTTGTTGTTGTTGTTGTTGTTGTTATTTTATTTTTTTACTTAGATACACAGTCCTCTAATGCTTTATATTTTTATTCTCTGATTTTGTTTAAATTCTCCAGCTACTATTCTTCTTAACTTTTAATTTTATTAGTGCCAATACAAATTTCCAATAGTTCATGTGTTACTTCAGTTTTCAAAATTTATTCTGATTCAAATCATTATATTTTTGCTCTTTTAATATTCTCATACTCTAACTCATCTCCCATAAGTCTTAGTCCATTTTTACTATAACTTCTATAAAATTTCATCTTAGTTATGTTTCGGCCAAAGGTGAACCTCTTTCTTTAATTAAAAATACTTGTAACTAATTTTAATTTTTAAGTTAATTAAGGTCTTGTTTAAAAATTTCTTAACTTAATTATACTTATATTTGATTGAAGTTTGGGTCACAACATCACAAGTCCCAAATTTTGTTCAAAAATTTGTAATCAATCTCAAATATTTTTCAAGTGTCTAGGCTTATCCATCACCTGCCTCCTCCTTCACGACAAGAAAAATATAATTTAGCGATAAAAAAATTTGTTTCTAAATTTAAGAATTTCGTCGCTAACTAAGATTAGTAACGAAATTGCAACGAATTTAATCCATCTTAGAAGTACTCCTCGTTATACTTTTAGTGATAAAATTTAAGGTTGTCACTAATTTTAGCAACAGAATTAGTGACGAAATATCTATCACTGAAATGTGGTCGCAAGAGGCAATATGGCAATAAATCAACAAGGGATTTACGACAAAAAATCCACCGCAAATTAATGACGAATTTATATCCATCACTAAATTTTGTATGACATTTCACTCCATTACACCTAATAAAATAGCTATGAATTTGTGATGAGTGCTTAGTGATGGGCGTCATTCCATCGCTTATCCTTTTTTTATATTGTATTTTTATTTTATTTATTTTTGTAATTTTAAAAATTAATTAAATTAAATTAAATATTTTTTTAACATGATTCATAAAATAAATATTAAATATTTTTAGTCTTACATGATAAATATTCAATAATTAAAAATACTATAATATTGTTAATATATATTCCTACATGCTATCAGAATGAGGTGGATCTATCTATGGAGTTGAAGCTGAATATGGCTAAAACGAATTATCTCCGCTATCAACTGTTGCATCTCTACACATATCTCATCCCGAATCTTGTCTTGCATCTCGTCTCGAAGCTTATGTCGAAATTCATCGTGCATATATTCTCGCATCTGCTGCTTCTGTGATTTCAGTATAGTTTAAACCTCATATTGCATATCTTTCATAATAGCAGCACGCAACTGATATGTACTAATATCCCATGATGTAACAATAGAGTGAAATGAGAAGGTACTAGTGTAGAAATATGGTGGTGCCTTGATGTCAATTCCATATGCACCCCACTTGTTTCTGACTACCAGCAGTCTCTAAAAATAATTATCTCAAATATGGCTCATATGGCCCGTTGGATCCCTCTACATGTTGAGAAACAATCTCTCTAAGAGCCTGCACTCAATCCTACAATATAAATTTCAACAAGAAAAAATATAAATTGCATGAGATTAATCAGAAAATGATCAAACAAATTTTTAAATATGGAGAATTACTGAGTTTGGTAAACACATGCTGCGATAGCCTTAGATCACTGGTCCACATACTCAATTCCTGAGGCAATCTTCCTAATTTGTGTTGCCTCAAAGAATTCTATAGGATTTGGTTCACGTTCTAACTCTTTTGCCTGATTATAGGAAAAAAAATAAAGAAAACACATTAACTACAAGCATAATACATAAGTCAATAAAAACAAAGACATTATCATACATTTTACAACCTTAATATACAAAAAAATAACAAATTTAAATTAAGTTATCATGATCAATATATCATCTACATGGTACACTCAACCATAGATATAGAATCCCTATATATATCGTGAGGAACCTACATATGAGCCGACTGTCTCAGTAATTAGGTTCTTAAAGGCAATGGTAGATCGTTGCTTAAACTCGGAAATTGACCACTCTTTCTGCCAACGATACCAAACATGCTCTGGAACATGTGATAGTTTACCGTTAGATGCTCTCCACTTGCTCAAATTGTCATTATAACATTTAGCATTATGTTGTAACCATCTACGATTGATTACACTCTCAAACTCTGAATTCCAAGTAAATTTTTTGTAAAATATAAACAAAAAAAAAATTGAAATTTTGGCAGAATTTCATTTATAAGTAAACTGACTTGAAGTATAATGCCTCAAACTGATATTTTTTTAGTTTTACTATTTTAATTTTATATTTTTAATATTTAATAATAAAATTTTATTCATTAATGGTTACTTTATTTATTTATCATGTATCTATCATTTATCTTAATTTCTTTTAGGTGCAAGTAAGATTTAATATTAAAAAAAATACCAATGACAAGCACCGACAATACTGTTACCATTGTTTTCCTTTGGTTTATCATTTATTTTCCAAAATTAAATTAAAAATGGGCTGCAAATCTTTTAGCCAAATTAATCTCTACAATGATTTCATGATTTTGATTATGTTTAATTTAGAAATTTTATTACATTTTAATTCGTTTTAAATTTGGGAAAAGATAAATGTTAATTAATTATGGACAATAATAAGATATTAACTATAAGTTTATTACATTTAAAATGTTAATTAATCTTCAATATCAAATTCATTTAAAAAAACTGTATTTTCAATATCAAATTTTATTACATTTATGGGAATTTTTATTTTATTTAAATGTTAATTAATTTATTAGCTCACCTTCAATTAATGGATAAACAAAAAAGTGACAAAATAATAAGACAATTATAATGGCAAAAATCAGATAAAAAATTCTATAAACAAAATACATATAAAAAAAATTTGGCTTATTATTAAATAATCTAGCATAGTGGCAAAAATGAGACAAACCAAATATTAAAAAAATTTATAAACAAAAAAATAAAAAATAAAAATTTACATGGTTCACCTTCAACAGAGGACCGGCACAACAAACGAGCACAACAGAGGGCGGAGAAAAGGGAGATATGACCGACACGCGACAAACAGTGGACACACAAGTGCAGCTTTCAGCAGAGAGACGACGGTCAGAGGAGAGGGACACACGAGTGGTGCGGTGGAGCGACCCACACCGCCAACGAAGAATAGATCTAGGCACTGCAAAGAAAAGAAAGGGTGGGAGCGGCGGGTCTGTGAAAAAAATATGGGGTTGAATATGTAAGAGTGAATTTAAAAAGACGAGAAATATTGTCGTTTCATTGGAATAACACGACGTCTTTTTTTTCATTTTAGCGATGACAAAACTCATCACTAATACTAGCAATGGACAAGACCATCACTAGCTTTAGCGACAATTATTGTTCATCACTAAATTGTGTTTATTTTAGCAAGTCATTGCTAATTATGTCGACGACTAACTTCTATCGCTAACTCATGCCTCAAATATTGCACTTTCTATAGACAGATTTTTGTTGTTGCTATATTTAGCGATGGAAAAATCCCTTGCTAAAATTGGCATTCAATTTCAGCATATTTAGTGACAGATTTTTCCGTTGCTAATTTTCTCTCAAAACTGTCTCTGTCCTATTGCAATTGTTGGCACCATAATTAGTTATGACTTTAGTGATGGTTCGTATTTGTAACAATATTTCGTCGCTAAGTTGTCGCTAATTCTACCATTGAATTTTCTAAAATTTTTATCACTTTCACTCATCGATCCATCGTTGATCTTTGCTATGATTATTGATTTGTCGCTATTTTATTCTTTTCTTATAGTGCTTGCTTCTTTGACCTACCACTCTATTATCAACTCCACAATTTAGTTTCGGTTATAAGTCTTAAAGTTCCAATATCCTAATTTTGGTTCTAATTTCACAATCACATATATATAGTTTTCTTTTTTGTCATGTCTCGGCAACTATCACAACAACTCATTCCCTAGCTTCATATATGAAGAACAAAGAAAATGTACAAAAGAGAAGAAATTAAAATTCACACAATTTAAAGGAAATAAAGAGAAAATTAAAGAGAATTTGCACAAAGGAGACATGGCCATGACATATTCCAAATCCTAAAAATCTTACTTACTTAATTTTCACTTCTTCAAAGCCAAATCTTTGCCCTCTTTACCACCTCTTCTCGCTTTTCTTTTTCAATTTTCAACCTATAAAGCTTATTTCCACATTGAACTCGTTAAACCTTGAGGGGTATTTCCGTCATTTTGATGATAACAAATGAAATAGCAATATTGTATTTAAAAAACTTGTTTTCTAAGTCTATTACACATGATATGGAATAAAATAGCAAGAATGGAGATTGGAGAATGGAGAATAATCCTTGAAAGAAAAAATTAAGGAAGTAGCATGTTCACGCCCGTGACTCTATGTGTCACGCCCATGAAAGAGCTAACCGTTACCAAAACCAACACTTGAAGTTCACGGCCATGAAGGAAGAACAAACCGTGAAATGGACATTTCAGTCACGCCCTTGAATGTTCATGCATTTTTCATCCAGAGAGCTTAACGACCAAAGTCACCACTTGGATCACGGCTGGGAAGTTTGTCACGCCCGTGACCCAAGGTGTCAAAACATTCTAGAGAGCTTCACGACCACGGTCACCACTTCAGTCACGGCTTGGGAAAAAATATCACGCTCGTGACAAACATAGTCACGCCCGTGAATGGTGAAAGAGAAAAATGTCAGGCGCGATTATTTGGTTGGTACAACGGCTAGTTTCATATTTAATGCACCCCAACGGCTATAATCAGTCATGAGAGTATAAATGGAAGTCATTTATGCATTCAGGACAAGAGGATAGCAAATACTTTGAATCAAAACATTATTACAAGCTATTTGTACATTCAATACTTTGAGAACAAAATCTATTCTCTGTAAAAAAATTTTTTGCTCTTCATTTATTGAGCAATTAAGATTTATGAGTGTTTCTCTCTGTAATCATTACTCAAGTGAGCTTTGGGTATTTTTGGGTTAAAAGTAGAACACTTATATGGGTTAGTTGTGTGAGCCTCTAAAACACAAATTAAAAGGTTATTTGTGTGAGCCTGTAAAAACACAAACTAAAGGTTGTTTGTGTGAGCCTGTAAAAACACAAAGTGAAGGTTGTTTGTGTGAGCTTGTAAAACACAAGGAATTGGTTATTGTGTGAGCCATTAAAACACAAGGGATTTCTAGGTTAGGTGTGAGTCATTGTGAGAAACACCATAGTTGGGAGTGAGCTTGTAAAACTCCATTGTAACACTTAGTGTGTTAGTGAAACTCCCAATTGCGATTGGGGAGAGGGGTAGGGTTTGTTAACACCCGAACCTCTATAAATCTTTGTGTCAAATTTTCTCTATCCCTCCTAAAATTAACTATCTATTTCCGCACTTTAAAGTTTAATTTTTAAAACTCCAATTCAACCACCCTTCTTGGCTTAATATCTGGGCAACAATTGGTATCAGAACTTTGTCTAGCATCGAAGCTTAAAAAGCGCTAGTAAAGATTAAGATATGGCCAGTGAAGGATTCCAAAGTCTCAAGCCTTACTTCGATGGAGCAAATTATGCCCATTGGAAGTTTCAGATGGAGATATATCTGGATAATGAAGGAATTAAAGTCTAGGATAGTATTCGAAAAGAAGGGATACCACCAATTAGAAGAGGAGTTAATGGTAAAGAAAAAATTCTGTCAAGAGATGATTGGACAGAGCCTCAAAAAAGAGCAAATTTCAAAAATAAGAAGGCAATGACAATTCTCTCAAGTTCATTATCTATTGAAGAATGTGGCAGAATACAACACTGTTCAACTGCATATAGCATGTGGAAAACATTAGAAAACTATCATGAAGGCTATAAAGCCACATGGGATGACGAAAGCTCTTCAAGTAAAAAAGATGACAATGAAAGCGAAGAGGTGAACCTATGCTTCATGGCTATAGAGGATCACGTCTCGGATAAAGTAAGATCACTACACTCATACTCTTTCAATAATGATAGTAGTGATAATGATAGTGATAGTGATGATAATGATGATGAACAAAGCCTAATAGAATAATTGAATCTAGAATTAGAAAAATATAGGAGAAAATTCAGTATTTATAAGAATAATATTTCTAATTTAAAAAACAAAATGGATGCTTTAGAAAAGGAGAACCTTAAGCTTAAATCATCTAATGAATCTCTTCAAAAGTCATTAGATGAATACTCATCAAGACCCTCAACTAAATCCTTGCTTAAAGAAAATAATACTTTGAAAAATGAAGTTGAGGAACTTAGAAATTCCATTTCAAAATTTCACAAAGGAAAAGAGAGTTTAGATACTCTCATTGTGTCTCAAAGACCACCTTTAGTTAGACACAGTCTAGGATTTAAGAACACATCATCATCTTCTCGCAAAACTATTTTTGTAAAGTCAAGTGAACCTCACATCTCCACACTTGCTGGAACAGCACCAAAGAATAAGTATACTAATCCCTCTATACATAAAAGGAATAATCAAGGATTAGTAAGCCTAAGAAAGAATCCTCAAAAGACTAATCATGCCTTTATGTATAAGAAGCATGCATCTAGAAAAATGCAAATTAATCATGATTGTGCATGCCATTGTTCTCAAAATCAGTCTGATAGAATTATGGCATTCAAATACATTGTAAGACCAAAAAGCAAGTTTAAACCGAAACAATATAATTATTGTATGAAAATTGGTCACATAAATAAACATTGCTGGATAAGGAAGGCTCATTGGGAACCTTCATATGCTAACCCCCAAGGACCCAAGCTCATTTGGGTACCTAAAAATCATATTTGAATTGCGATTCTATAGGTATGCCTCAAGTCCACAATAAACAAAAATGTTTAGCTAGTAGACAGTGGATGCTCAAGGCATATGACAGGAGACAAAGAACTTTTCAATGAAATTAAAAGTATTGATGGAGGTAAAGTTACCTTTGGAAACAATGCAAAGGGTAAGGTAATTGGCATTGGTTCTATTGGTATTAATGCTACTACTTTTATTAAAGATGTTTTACTTATTGATGGCTTAAAACATAACTTGTTAAGTGTAAGTCAATTATGTGATAAAGGAAACAAAGTAATTTTTACTTCAAATGAATGTCTTGTGATCTCTATCGATGGTCAGGAGATATTTAAAGGAAATAGAGATATAAATACATACATAATAAACTTACATGAACTATCTAACCATTTCTCTAAGTGTCTTGTAACTACTAGTGATGAATCTTGGTTGTGGCATAGAAGACTTGGTCATGCTAATATGGACTTAATACAAAGTCTCAGCACAGGAGAACTAGTAAAAGGACTGCCAAGAGTTAAATATGAAAAAGGCAAGACATGTGAACCTTGCCAAAGAGGAAAACAACACAAGTCGTCCTTCAAAGCCAAAAACATAGTAAGTACTTCAAAACCTCTTTAACTCCTGCATTTAGACTTGTTTGGACCTACTAGAATTGCTAGCTTAAGAGGAAAACATTATACATTTGTCATCATAGATGACTACTCTATATTTACCTGGGTAATTTTCTTAGCTTAAAAGAGTGATGCTTTTGAAAATTTCAAAAACTTTGCTAAAAGAGTTCAAAATGAAAAAGGGTAGTTGAAAGGAAAAATCGAACTTTAATTGAAACGGCTAGAACAATGCTAAATGAATATGAATTACCAACTTATTTTTGGGCAGAAGCCACAAACACTGCTTGTTATATTTCAAATCGAGTTTTCAAAAGACCTCTTTTAAACAAAACCTCATTTGAGCTATGGAATGGAAGAAAGCCCTTGATATCATACTTTAGAGTATTTGGATGCAAGTGTTTTATATTGAATACCAAGGACAATCTTGGAAATTTTGCCTTTAAATCCGATGAAGGTATCTTTTTAGGATACTCTACAACCAGCAAAACATATAGAGTATTTAATAAAAGATCATTAACAGTTGAAGAATCCATTCATGTTGTTTTTAATGAATCTAGTAGACTTGATCTTGTGAAAGGTAGTGTTCTTGATGATGTTGTAGGTAATATGGAAAGACTTGATATTGGAAATGGAAAAGAAGAAAATGATCAAGAAGATTTAGATCAAAATGATTCTCTACCTCAAAATCAAGAAGAAAATGAACAAGAGCTTCCAAAAGAATGGAGAATGACGAAAAATCATCCAAAAGAGCAAATCATTGGTGATCTATCAGGGGAGTAAGTACTAGATCTCATTTCAAACATCTAAACACTGACATTGCTTTTATTTCTCAGATTGAGCCTAAAAATATTGATGAGACTCTTAATGATGAAAGTTGGGTAATTGTCATGCAAGAGAAACTCAACCAATTTGAGAGAAGTAATGTATGGACCCTAGTACCTAGACCCAAGGATCATCAAATTATAGGTAGCAAATGGGTATTTAGAAACAAATTAGATGAACAAGGTTTAATAACTAGGAATAAGGCTAGATTAGTTGCAAAAGGATATAATCAAGAAGAAGGTATAGATTATGATAAAACATATGCACCTATAGCTAGATTAGAAGTCATAAGAATACTTTTAGCATATGCATGTCACATGAATTTCAAACTTTTCCAAATGGATGTGAAAAGTGCATTTCTAAATGGTTATATAGAAGAAGAAGTGTATGTAGAACAACCATCAGGCTTTGAAAACTATAATTCGCCAAATCATGTTTTTAAACTTTCAAAAGTTTTGTATGGTTTGAAACAAGCCCCAAGAGCATGGTATAAGAGGCTAAGTTCTTTTCTATTAGAAAATAGTTTTATAAAGGGAAATGTTGACACTATATTATTCATCAAAAAGTATAAGCATGATATACTAATTGTTCAAATTTATGTTGATGATATAATATTTGGTTCTACTAATGAGTTTTTTTATCAAGAATTTGCTAAGTGTATGACTAGGGAATTTGAAATGAGCATGATGGGAGAGCTTAAGTATTTCCTTGGTCTACAAATAAAGCAAAGCAATGAGGGAATATTCATCAACCAATCCAAATATGCCAAAGATTTAATTAAGAAATTTGGTATGGAAGGATGCAAGAATTCCAAAACTCCTATGAGCACATCAACAAAATTGGACAAGGATGAAAAGGGTAAGAGCATAAATGAAAATCTTTAGAGAGGTATGATCGAATCACTTTTATATCTTACTGCTTCTAGACCCGATATAATGTATAGTGTTTGCTTGTGTGCACAATTTCAATCATATCCTAAAGAATCTCATTTAAATGCAGTAAAAAGGATTCTAAGATATTTACATGGATCTTTGCATTTAGGTTTATGGTATCCTAAGAATTCATCCTTTTATATTATAGGATATTCAGATGCAGACTATGTTGGTAGTCTTTTAGATAGAAAAAGTACTTCAGATACTTGTCACTTCATTGGAGAATGCTTAGTTTCTTGGTTTAGCAAGAAATAAGTTTCAGTTGCTCTTTCAACTGCTGAAGCAGAATATGTAGCAACTGGATGTTGTTGTACTCAAATTCTTTGGATGAAACAACAACTTAAATATGGTCATGAGATGAACCATATACCTATTAAATATGATAATACAAGAGCTATAAATCTTTCAAAGAATCCTATACAACACTCAAGAAGTAAGCATATTGACATTAGACATCATTTTATTAGAGATCATGTTCAATATGAAGATGTTGCATTAGAATTTATAAGCACAGAAAATAAATTAGCAGATATTTTCACTAAGTCTCTAAATGAGGAAAGATTTAATTTCATTAGAAGAGAACTTGGTATGATTAATGGATTAACCTTGTGATTGCTAAATTATGATTGATGATGTTTTTTTTTTATCATATCACTAGATATAAATAGAAATTTTGATGAAAATTTATGTTTTAAGGGATAAAATCATTATTGAAATGATTTAGTCTTGTTTTTAGGACTTAATTTTATTTGATGAAAATTTAAGGGGAGTCACGCCCGTGACTTGAATAGCCAAAAGAGGTAGTGTCATTCACGACTTGATTCACGACATGGTTCACGGCTTCTAGTGGTGAAACATATTTTTATGGCTTCATTCACTCCCGTAAAAAGAGCCTTTCACGTCCGTGACGAATTTTCACTCCTGTGAACTATTACACCTCAAAACTCACAGAAGCGTTCACACTTTGAGTCACGACTTGCTTCACGAGCATAAGTAGTGAAATTCAACATTTCATGCCTGTGACAATTGTTTCATCCCCGTGACAGTTCATCATTCACGCCCGTGAAATTCAATGATCACGCCCGTAAACTTATTCACACCTTCATTCACGGGTGTAACACTCCTTCAGCAAACCGTGAACACGATCATTCACGCCCGTGAATGTATCGAGTATATAAAAGAACAGCCGATTATATTTCTCATTTCAACTCTCCAACTCCCAAAACCGCTCTCATTTACACACATTCATTGAGACATTGAAGATTCCGGCTCCCAAGTCTCAAACTTTTCCTATAAATATCACTAAAAGTTCAAATCTTTATCAAAAATCATACATATTTAGGGTTTCCATAAAAATTTATGTCAAAAATTTTCCAATCCATCACAAACCCATTTCTTCAAATCAAATGGAGACTGCTTCATCCAAGGGAAAGAGAAAGAAGTCTCATGCTCCTAAGAGGTATGCAGATTACCTCATGAACCTTATTCCAGAGCAATGCCATCCTCGGTACTCCGCTTTGAAGAAGAGACCTATATTGTCATCAAGGTCCTTCGAATGGCAGACAGTCCGAACTTTAGGGCTCGAAATGGCTATGACAGAGCAACTCCAAGCCTGTCATTTGAAGGAATTCGTGGATATTCACCAGCCAACACTGGAATTCCTCAGTACTTTGCAAGTATCACCTACTGGAGTGGTGAAATTCCAACTGTGTGACAAACCCAACACCCTCAGTGCCATTGAATTTGGGTAATTGTTTAATCTACCATCTGATGGCATCCTAAATGACAGTGAGGTAGAATTCTCTGCCCCTCGAGCTTGGACTCATTTTGGCACCGATTGCAGCTGGGATGTCAAGAAGACAAAGAGCACACATCTCATGTCCCCAATGCACAAGTATTTGCATAGGTTCCTGACCTATAGCATATTCGCTAGAGGAGAAAACAATGGGACCATCAGGAAATCGGAGCTCTTCCTATTTGAGATGGCTCGAAGAAGACTTACCGTGTCACTCTCTAGATGGTTTGCAAACCATCTGTTGTCCATCGCTACCAAACCCATGGGAGATATCTTGATTGGTGCATATGTCACCCACATAGCTGTGAAGCTTTAATATCTGAAGCTGGATGAGCATCATTTCAACCTCATCCCTGGACATCCCCGATATCGCTTGGATGTCAAGTCATTTATAAAGATGGGAGCGACTGTCAGAATCGTCTTCGAGAACGATATTTTCTACTGCTTCACTGACACTACTGGGGAGATCATTTGGGAAGACAATGACACGGAGGACTTTAAATCGGGCCTCCAAGGAGTCCAGCAGAAGAAGAGGGCTCGGGTTGAGGAAGCACCTCCAGTAGCTGAGCATGACATCGGACAGTCCTCAGCTTCCACACCGACTTTAGCGCAGCAGGTGATTGACCTCTTGGCACCACGTTTTGAGCAGCTGCAGACTTCAATGGATGAGAGGTTGGAGAACTTCAAAGACTTCGTGGAGTCTCAGATGGAAAGCCTTGAGGATGAAGTTGCTAGGCTTCGTGATAGGATGTCCGGATAGGAGTTAGGCTAGATTGTAGCCTAAATTTTCTTGTTTTGCTTGTTTATTTCTTTTATGTTTGTTGTTGTGTAGGAAATTTTCAATTTCCTTTCTGAACTTTATTTAACTTTGTTTGTATTTTTTCCTTTATTCAATATATTTGCTTTTGTTTACCTTATTGATATCTTTATATCTTTTTTGATTGATAACAAAAGGGGGAGAAAACTAGCAATATATTATAGGGAAAATGGTATCAAACTAGCAATATAAGGAGAAACTAGCAATATATATTAAGGTAAATGAATTTTGAATCAAAAATTAAAATTGAATTATGAATTGACATAGAAATAGATTAAAAGGGATTAGAAACTTTGATTCAAAAATTCATATGCAAAGTATAAAATTAAGAAATTGAGTTTTATACACATTAGATATACCTTAAGTATACTTTGCATATACCTTCATGCAAGTTACAAAAATAAATATGCCATGATATACCTTAAGTATACCTTACATATACTTCATGCCTTAAAGAGAAATTATGGTATATATTGGATATACTTCTCATATAACTTGCATATACTTAAAATCTAGTAAGTTTATTTCAATGTTACATCATTCTTTACAATTTTTGCATTTTATAAATTTTTTATCCTAAGTATATTTTGAGGGGGAGACTTCTCAAAAGCACATATTGCTAGATTATTTGTCACCATAAAAAAGGGGAGAGATTGTTAAACCTTGAGGAGTATTTCCGTCATTTTGATGATAACAAATAAAATAGCAATATTGTATTTAACATACTTGTTTTCTAAGTCTATTAAACAGGACATGGAATAAAATAGCAAGAATGGAGATTGGAATAATAATCTTTGAAAGACAAAATTAAGGAAGTAACATGTTCACACCCGTGACTCTATGTGTCACACTCGTGAAAGAGCTAACCGTTGCCAAAACTAACATTTGAAGTTCACGGCCATGAAGGAAGAACAAACCGTGAAGTGGACATTTCAGTCACGCCCGTGAATGTTCATGCATTTTTCATCCAGAGAGCTTCACGACCAAAGTCACCACTTGGATCACGGCTGGGAAGTTTGTCACGCCCGTGACCCAATGTGTCAAAACATTCCAGAGAGCTTCACAACCACGGTCACCACTTCAGTCACGGCTTGGGAAAAAATATCATGCTCGTGACAAACATAGTCACGCCCGTGAATGATGAAAGAGAAAAATGTCAGGCGCGATTATTTGGTTGGTACAATGGCTAGTTTCATATTTAATGCACCCCAACGACTATAATCCGCCATGAGAGTATAAATGGAAGTCATTTATGCATTCAGGACAAGAGGATAGCAAATACTTTGAATCAAAATATTATTACAAGCTATTTGTACATTCAATACTTTGAGAACAAAATCTATTCTCTGTAAAAATCTTTTTGCTCTTCATTTATTGAGCAATTAAGATTTGTGAGTGTTTCTCTCTGTAATCATTATTCAAGTGAGTTTTAGGTATTTCTGGGTTAAGAGTAGAACACTTATATGGGTTAGTTGTGTGAGCCTCTAAAACACAATTAAAAGGTTGTTTGTGTGAGCCTGTAAAAATACAAAGTAAAGGTTGTTTGTGTGAGTCTGTAAAAACACAAAGTGAAGGTTGTTTGTGTGAGTCTATAAAACACAAGGAATTGATTATTGTGTGAGCCATTAAAATACAAGAGATTTCTGGGTTATGTGTGAGTTATTGTGAGAAATATCATAGTTGGGAGTAAGCTTGTAAAACTCCATTGTAATACTTAGTGTGTTAGTGAAACTCCCAATTGCGATTGGAGAGAGTAGTAGGGTTTGTTAATACCCGAATCTCTATAAATTTTTGTGTCAAATTTTCTCTATTCCTCCAAAATTAACTATTTATTTCCGCACTTTAAAGTTTAATTTTTAAAACTCCAATTCAATCATCCTTCTTGGCTTAATATCTGGGCAACAGAACTTAACATGCAACACTTCCAAGGGTAAAATTAAGCTTTGGTTGACACCTTTTTTACCCACACTTTCCTTGTTTATGCCATAGTCATATAAGATTAGGTTAGGAATCAATGTCCTTTCTTTAACAAATGGAATCTCCAAACTTTAATTTGAGGTTTGCTTTAGAGATATTAGAAAAAAATTACAAGTTAGGAGAAGAGGGGACTTAGTTCGATTAGAAGGAGAAAGTGTAATGGATGTGTAACCTAAAAGAAATGGAAAATGTTGTTTTAATTTTTGTTTTGTAATTTTTTTTTATGTCTTTCTTAACATTTAATACATGTGTTACATATGACCAAATGTTGAGTTTTTGCATGCTTATCACGTGTAAGCCGTGCATTTTATATTGATTTTGTTTAATTAAAGTTTAATTAAGTTAATAAATCTTACTTAATATTAATTATATCAAAATTTTCAATTAGATTCTCAATCTTTTCTCTTTTCAAATTAAACTGCACGATAATTTTAATTTCTTCAATTTCAATCACAAAATTAATTAGTTCTCTACAATTAAATAAACTAAAATTATCATTATAATTTATTCTACACACTGATATTGTCAATTTCACAATTTGAGCAACAGAGTGAAAAATATCATTTTTCATAATTTCTATGTAACCGGACCTTGAATTTTACTTCCTCAATTTTGTGCCCTAAAAGCTAAAGATTTGACCAATAAATATGCTAACAAACTCATCTCAAAATACCCTACGGCTTTATATTCTCGGTTCGCAAATCGCTAACAAAGCAAAAATCGTGAAATTTCAATTTAGTCTTCTTTTCTTTTTTTTTTTGTGCAAAATTCATCAGCAGCTATTTGTAATTAATTTTTTTTCAATCATATATGGTTTGAATTTAGATTCCAATTATATCGCTTCCATTACAGTCATGAACGCATTCGATTTTCAATCAGCCTGATGCATATGATATCAATCACGTGTGTTAATTAGAATCCAAACTAACAAGCATGATAAAACCACAAACATCAATCCTCATAAAAAGCATCAAGCATATTCATGAACACTCAACGATTTTATAAACATCAATAGTTTTCATTAAAAAGCAGTACAAATCAAGTTTTTATATGTTTTGGGGAATTAAAGTTCCTTTAACAAAAATACTATTCACTCATGTTTAAACAAGTCACCATATGCATAAATAAAAATTACAAAAATATAGAAAAATAAGAAAGAAAATACAAACTTAAAGAAGTCTTGAGCCCAATAAGACTTCAAGTTTCCTCCTTAAAGTGATCTCTGTTTCAATATCTCATTCCAAGCTTCAATGACGCTCTTTGATACTCAAAAATCATGGCTTGAAGTGGATTGAGTTGTTGGAAACTAAAACTAAAAGGAAAAGTGTTGGTTAAACTACACATGCACCATAAATGACAATAAAGATGGACGGTGCATCTTTTGTTGACAAAATATTTGGTAGGTAAAATGGTAGGTGAAGATTAATCTTGACCATCCATTTGGTGGGTGGGGATTAATCTTGACCATCTATTTGGTTGGTAAGATGGTAAGTGAAGATTAATCTTGACCATACATTTGGTAGGTGAGACGGTAGGTGAGAAATAATCTCAACCATCCATCAAAGTAGGTGAGAATTAATCTTGACCGTCCATTGAGGAGGTGTAGGCCTATATATAGCCTTAAAATTCATTTGTAATGTATTCCATCAAAAAAAGTGAGAGAGTAGCATTAGTGAGAGGTTGTGAGTTGTGAGTTGTGAGTGTTTGTAAACACTCGGTAAATTTCTCTTCTTTCAGTAAAAGATCTGCAGCAGTCCGGAGACGTAGGCATAATTGGCCGAACTCCGTTATCAACTTGTCTGTCTTATTAGTTCGCATTTTCTTCGCTTTTTCATAAATCTGACTATAGGGAAATTGGCGTCATTTCCCAACAACTGGTATCAGAGCATTGGTTGCGTTTTTTCTGTCCTTTTTCGGGCGATTACTATTCACATGAATAGTAAATTTTTGTGAATAGTGAAATTTGGTCAGTTGTACCAAATTATCCACGGAGGTGTTCTAATACACAGAGGTTCACAAGAATTGTCAGAAACGATCCAAAGGAAGTCAGATTCGAGTGGGAGCGATGGCCACAGATGAAGGAAAGGTAAAAATTGAGAAGTTCGATGGAGCGGACTTTGGCTTTTGGAAAATGCAAATAGAAGATTATTTGTATCAAAGAAATCTGTATCAACCTCTCTCAGGGAAGAAGCCAGAGGCTATGAAGGAAGAAGACTGGAGTCTTCTCGACAGACAAGCTCTCGGAGTTATCCGATTGACATTATCCCGTAATGTTGCTTTCAACATAGCAAAGGAAAAGACCACGGCAGGTCTTATGATGGCTCTCTCTAGTATGTATGAGAAGCCTTCAGCTTCAAACAAAGTGCACCTCATGAGGCGCTTGTTCAACTTGCGAATGACAGAAGGTGCATCTGTAGCTCAACATCTCAATGAACTCAATACAGTCACAACCCAATTGAGTTCGGTTGGAATTGAATTTGATGAAGAAGTACGAGCATTAATACTTTTGTCTTCTCTACCAGAAAGCTGGAATGCTACTGTCACTGCTGTGAGTAGTTCGTCGGGAAGCACTAAGTTGAAATTTGATGATGTTCGTGATTTGGTTCTCAGTGAAGAGATCCGACGGAGAGAGTCGGGTGAATCATCAACTTCTTCAGTTTTGCATACAGAGTCAAGAGGAAGAAATTCAACCAGAGGTAATGGACGAGGCAAGTCAAACTACCGAGGTAAATCAAAGGACAGAAGGTCCAAATCCAGGAATCCAAGTAATTTCCATAGTTCAAAAACTGTCGAATGTTGGAATTGTGGAAAGACTGGACACTACAAAAATCAGTGCAAGAGTGCATCGAAGAACCAGGAAGCAAAGGTAGAGGCAAATGTTGCTTCCACCTCTGGAGGCAATGACGCATTGATATGCTCTTTGGAAAGCAAAGAGGAGTCTTGGGTGTTAGACTCTGGAGCATCGTTCCATGCTACTTCACAGAAAGAATTCTTCGAAAGGTATGTCCCTGGAAACCTTGGAAAGGTATATCTTGGTGATGATCAACCTTGTGCTATTATTGGCAAAGGTGTAGTAAAGATTAAGTTGAACGGATCTGTTTGGGAGTTGAAGGATGTCAGACATATTCCCGACCTGAGAAAGAACTTAATCTCAGTAGGGCAATTGGCTAGCGAAGGCTACACTACGATCTTCCATGGTGATAATTGGAAGATTTCAAAGGGAGCAATGACGGTTGCTCGAGGCAAAAAGAATGGCACTCTTTACATGACAGCGGGAGCACGCTGTTCAATCATAGTTGCAGCTAGCAATGAAAATCCCAATCTATGGCACCAGAGACTAGGCCATATGAGTGAAAAAGGAATGAAGATTATGCATTCAAAGGGGAAACTTCCAGGTCTACAGTCAGTGGAGATAGACACATGCGAAGATTGCATACTTGGAAAGCAGAAAAGGGTCAGCTTTCAGACAAGTGGCAGAACCCCAAAGAAAGAAAGGCTAGAGCTTGTTCACTCTGATGTTTGGGGACCAACGACTATCTCATCCATTGGTGGAAAACACTACTTCGTGACTTTCATCGATGATCACTCTCGGAAGGTATGGGTTTACTTTCTAAAACATAAGTCCGAAGTGTTCGAGGCTTTCAGAAGATGGAAAGCTATGGTTGAAAATGAGACAGGTCTGAAGATTAAAAAGCTCAGAACTGACAATGGTGGTGAATATGAAGACACCAGATTCAAGAAGTTTTGCTATGAGCACGGTATCAGAATGGAGAGAACTGTGCCAGGTACACCTCAACACAATGGTGTAGCTGAACGTATGAACCGAACGTTGACAGAAAGAGCCAGAAGCATTCGTATACAGTCAGGTCTACCGAAGCAGTTCTGGGCAGAAGCAGTCAACACAGCAGCTTACTTAATCAATCGAGGACCATCGGTTCCATTAGAGCACAGAATACCAGAGGAGGTATGGAGCCAAAAAGAGATAAAACTATCACATTTAAAAGTTTTTGGTTGTGTAGCATATGTGTATATCAGTGATCAAGGAAGGAATAAGCTTGATCCCAAATCCAAGAAATGCACTCTCATCGGTTATGGTGAGGATGAGTTTGGCTACCGTATTTGGGATGACGAAAACAAAAAGGTCATCCGTAGCAGAGATGTG